>OZ020215.1:0-1243380 GCA_963971245.1 Cladonia rubrotincta
TATCTGGCACGTGGGCGGAAGTCGCTCTTGAACGTTACTTGTTGGCCATCTAGCTCGTGCCAGTGTTTGCGATCCCCTCTAAGCTCTTTATCCGTACGGATTCCCGGTAGTGCTGTTCGCATACATTTGTCTTTTGGTCGAAGGACTCTTAACTTATAATTTTTGATCTTGGCTCTTGTACACTGATCGTATACCATAGCCGTCGCATCATTGGGCACATCTGGGACGAGGATTATGCACCCGTTTGCGATTCTTTTCTCTGCATCTACACTCATCATCATCCCGTTCTCGGGTTCGAAGAGATCCTCCCTGTCATTGGCATCTCGGCCGAAAAGCTCATCCATCGCGGTTTGGCCGGCACTGTAGGGAAAGATATGTGCTGCACGGATGACGTCTTGATGCACCCAGCTACCAGCTATTGGACACCAGTGTTCCTCGATTTCTTCGTCGGGGTGCCTGCTGTTATAGACGACCTGTAATTTGGATCGGAATAAAGACTGGGCTGAATTATCTCTTGGCCCTTGTCCAACAGTATCTCCCATTCCTAAACCTCCCTTATGTACAGGCATTGATGTCAGCATCTCCATAAGCCACTTCCTGTGAACCCTGTCTGTATCAGTGTGGGAGAACGTCATTCTCTCTACGTGCTCTCTTAAGACCCTATCTTTGATCATAAGACCAGCCTCTTCCTCTCTCAGCGTCATTGCCTTGTCTTCGCTATCCCAGTCTGTTTCCTCACCCCCTGACTTCAAAAACTGGTTGAGAGAAATTTTGCGAACGAGTTCATGCCTTTGCAATTCCAGTTCGTTCACTTCCTTGTGTTCAGCCCAATATTTCGCGTCAAACGAACCTCTGGCTTTGATCTTCTTTCGTCGACTTTGTATCTCTTTCTCGATACTTTGTTTTTGTTGGGAGTCGCTTTCTATTGACTGGTCAAAAGCGCGCTTGCTGGACGTGCGGTCTGGTATCGGTGGGTGGCGAGGCTGAAACATGGTGAACGGTGAACAACAGCGAATGGCTGACTAGAGGAATGCAAGACTTGTTACACACGAATGCAAGATTGGTCACAAATGAAATCAAGATTGGTCACAGACGAATGGCTCGAGCAGACGTGGAAAAGAAGCAAGTAGCTACCGACTGGGGGAAGATAAGGCGCGGAATACCGCACGTGAAAATCCGCTGAAGCCAAGGTTGAAACAAAGTTTTCAATTTTGTCACATTCTCTAGTTAAGGCGTGCCTTCCGTTAGAGTCACTTTAAGCTCCTTGGCAAACTGTATCTCTAATGTGCATTGAAATGAGTATTCAGAGGCTGTTGGTACCCTGATCGTCTCCTCGTGCCCTTGTAAACCTCATAATGTTATGGAGGCCTTGCTAACGTCTTGAACTACTTGTCCCAATCGTTTCTCAGTTCAATCTATCCATGCTAGGAGATTTGACCTCAACGTAGGTTCTTATAAGGTGCTGCAGCCGCAGTCTAGCACATCATTGCCCTTTCCGAGTGACTTATAGGTGGGCATTGGCACTTAGTCTCTCCTGGGAGGAACCACTGGTAGTGTCCGCCTCCCATCACAAACAGCGCGGAAATCAAGTCACGTGTAGGGCAATGGCCAAATCTGCCATATTCTATACTGGTCGCAGATATGCCCGTCGGGATACTCTTGTAACTGGGTCACTTGTATCATAGAGTCTAGATTGTAAAAGCGCGCCTGATGAGTATTCGTTCCGATCCGGAACCGAAAGCGGGATGAATTACGGTATTGAACATTGCCATAACCGCGTCCAGCCCAGCAGACCCTGCCAATACTCCATCATCACTTTGATCTTCACCAGAATTTGACTTCACGGAAGACGGACACTCAGCCGATATTATCAGGGCAAACCTGGTCATAACGGACGAACTGCGCATCTCAAATAGGTCGACCCCACGTCACTCGAGCTCCAGAATGACGAGTAAGCTTACGGCGGCTTTCGTATCAGCTGCAGGTAGTATAAGAGTCAATGACTTAGTCTAGGATACGTAATTAGGGCTGTCGCCACTTTAAAAATCGCTTTGAATTGGCAAGCATCCTCATAAACAAGTACTCGCCATCCAATCAGCTACCTATGGGGGCTCAGAACGAGACTGCACCGGCTCTCTGCGGCGGCAACGCAACAGCAGCAATGAAAAAAGCTTTATTGGTGTTGCGATAGATAATGTACGAAAAGAGGGCGGTTGGCAGTCTTCCCTTGAAAGGTCCGAGTGGAGGAATGATGACTATCAGCATTTCAGTTGCTGAAGCTGAAGTCAACCGGAAGCTTCCATCAGAGAAAATGTTGATCTTAGCCGTGTCCTTGGGTTTCATGCGTAAAATGAATCGTAGATTTTGACAATCCTAGTCCGCGAGTCTGTGGCTCAGGCGCAGGATATCAGACAGGAGAGACATATTCCAGGGCATCGACCAGCGAATAACGCGGGTAAAGCAAGCCTATAGAACGCAAAGAATGCTCGAATTCCAGGTCAGACAACATTAGACGATGGGGATGATATGACTTCAAGACGCCCAGAGCCCACGTAACCAATCCCCTCCTGCTCGACTTCGAAACTAACTTCTGAATACTTCTCGTCTGGCTGTTTCATGAAATCTGCAATACCTTTAAGGATGTCCTCTAGTATATCCCATGACATTGGGGGCCGGCCCATCTCGCGAAAGTCTCCCACGAAGAAACCTGTAGTGTTCCCAGTGTCAAAATGGTGCGTATATCGGAAGTAGCCCGAGAGAATTGGGTTGCCGCCTCGTCCCATGACACAATGGCGAAGAACCCTGGACATTGCTGGGGCTATGGTGAATATCACTTCACTAACAGGAAGTTCAGAGCCAAAGCTGTGGAATTCGAGGGTGACTGGGGTGTTGGCGACTTTGTATGGTACGTAAGCCGAGAGTGCAGTAACATTCGGTTTGGGGGGGACGAAAGGAGCGGCACTGAGTGTTGTTGCGTTGGTGATGGTTTTTGAACTGGTCAGGAACACATTAAAAGGTAATTGGGTTGAAAGCGCTGCTCCAAGAGTGGCTTTGGCTGCATTCAGTGGGCTTGAGAATACAAGACCTGTTGGGGTGCTACATGCAAGATTCAATAGCATCAAGACAAGCTGAATGTGTTGTAGCCTGATATACATATCTCAAGCTGTTGATAATTCTAGAATCCGTCGTAGATGATATGGGAGGAACCCCCTTGTGCAACGCGCGTAGCTACACGTGTAGCAAATGATCCCGAAATTAGGAAAGCCGGCCATGAATGTGGACGCGCGGTCGCCAGTGCGTCAAGCGCATGTGAACCGAAATTAGGGGCATCATTGTCTCGGATTAGCATCGTGCAGAGCCGAACATGGTAGTTAAAAAGGGTATGTAGTCTCAGCAAGGCATTGTCCAAATCATTTGGTTGTGGCTTTGCATAAACCAGAGCAACCCCGCATTCAGTCGAGCATGTCAAGCGCACAATCAATCGAAATGGAGTTCATTGCAGCGCGAGACATGTTTCAAAACCTGTGGAGTCTTAAGCGAATCCGTACAAACCCTGTTTTGTCCAAGGTCAGGCTTTCTCAATAGCTTGAATAGCCGCAGTAAGACCACGTGGCTTTCCCAAGTCTTCGTTTGCTTGATCGCCCCATAATAGATACTAATCTACCAGACCAGGATTTTCCGGAGACCTACACCTAGGAGCAGTGTGAGTTTCTATGACACGCCTGACATGTCATTGACACCTTCCGTAGTTGAAGTAAACCGAGCCAGGTCATACCAGAGTGGTTGGTTTCCAGTGAGTCACAACAGGTACCTTGTGCTCAGGAGGAAAAAGGATCATTAGCTAGCGCTTAGTTGGAGTGGGAATATTCTACTATGGTATTCAGCGGTATAAAGCTTAGCGCTCCACTAGTAAATATGCCAAGCTTACAAGTAAATAACCACTTTCCAGAACATTCTACTTATCTTTCTATGTAATCACCCGTATATTTGAATAGATTTCATCCCGCATCTGTTTCCTAAGCATTGCGATGGATCCTACCAGCTCACAAACAGCTCCATTGGCAGCGCTGCGTACACCACCATCTACACCTCAGCGTAGGAGGCATTTAGAACTCGATCGAGACCAGCGTATCGAAATATATACGTTGTCACAATGCGCTGGTTGGACCCCTCGCAGGATTTCAAAACATCTGAATGTTTCAATCCCCTAGGTGTACTATGCGATCCACCACCGCTTCACCCCGCAGAAGCAGCGCTGTGGCCGGAAATCTATTATTGATACACCAAGTCGACGGTATCTATTAGAATATTGTACATCAAACAGACGTACGCGTCGTCTGCGATTTATTGATGTCGCTGCTGAGCTCAATTGGAACGTTTCTGAAAGCGCGATTCGACGAGCATTAGCGAAAGAAGGTATGCAGCTTCTTATCTTTCTAAATTCTACCAACAAATTACTAGGCTATCACCGGAGAGTCGCGAGACGAAAACCACCAATTTCTGAAAAAAATCGCAAGCTCCGCCTCGCTTGGGCAATAGAGCATGAGAATTGGACTAGGGAACAGTGGAATAAAATACTTTGGACGGATGAAACATGGGTAAAAAGTGATAAACATACTAGGACTTGGGTAACAAGACGAGCGGGTGAAGAATACCACCCTGATTGCGTTACTGAACATGAACCTCGCAAACCGGGATGGATGTTTTGGGGGTGCTTTTCAGGGGGATCCCTTAAAGGTCCTGGGCTATTCTGGGAGAAAGAATGGGTATGTAGGCCTATTTTGTATAGGAATGTGAGCTAATTCTCTGCTTTTCTAGGGATCAATCAACCAAGATACCTACCGCGAGCATGTTGTTCCCCTGATTCACGGTTGGACCACTCTACATCCTGAGCTTGAGGTGATGCAGGATAATGCTTCCGGCCATGCAGCGAAAGCGACAATAGCTGAGATGCAGGAACGTGGTATCCGGGTGGTAAAATGGCCGGCATATTCGCCTGATCTCAACCCTATCGAAACCGTTTGGAATTGGATGAAGGATTGGATCGATGAGCAGTACGGTGAGAAAAAGCTCAATCTGAATCAGCTGCGTATCGCGGTAAAAGATGCATGGGATGCAGTGCCAGAGGACTTCCTCAATCAGCTAATAGACGACATGCCGAATCGTTGCAAGGCCGTTATTGCAGCAAAGGGGAAAATTACAAAATATTAAATACCGTTGTTGCTAGGTGTATGTAAAAATACGGAAATTTAATTAGTTCATTGTGGCGCGCTAAGCTCTATTACCCTGAATACGTAGTAAGCGGGGGACTCCAGCTATCTAGCTGACTAAGCTGCCGAACCAATAGGAAATGGCGTGTGCGAAACGGTTTCGAATGCTTGGCGCGCAAATTCCGAAAAAACTCTTAGCGCTCATGATTTCCGAATGAATCGCATGAGGATTCAAACTTGCAGTAGGATACTTTTCCCCACCAAATTTTACTTTGGTCAAGTATTATTCATTGTTTCTATGTAGCTTTATAATCGCTTCAGCCAAAGAAAAAATTCCGAAATGTTTTGATTTTGCGCGCCAAGCACTCAAAATCGTTTTGCACACGCCAAAACAGGTTTCTGGTAAAGGTATATACTCCACGTTGGGTCCCTACATCAGCCAGACTGATCCATTCTTATTCATAGGTTGACCAATCCAAGAATTCGTTGGATATACTGTCTGAAAGAATCATTTACTGGGACACAAAGCGTAGTCCACCACCCTTCAGAACGAGCTGAGCAAACCTATCAGCGCCAGCAATGACAAGTTTACGCCATTTCGACTTGTATTCTTAATAGCATGCTCTTGTGAACGAAGCAGATTAAAATAGACAGAGGCGCCCTGTCCTCGAGAAGAGCCAAAAGCTCTAAGCAGGAAGCATGTTATTGATGGAATTATATTTTAATCAAGGCTAATCACTCAAGCGCTCATCGAGCACTGAAACATCCATACCGAGAGTAGTCCAGTCGCAGATACGCTATGAGGGCAAGCTCTGAACCGGCGAGCCAGAGAAATAGCCATATTCATTGCTTAATCTCCAGTCTCTATAAGTAAGCCATCGTTTCGAGAGCTCAATCAGGTGTGCTCTACTCTGTAACAGTACGGGCTACGGATGAGGCAATGGAATAGGCGATCTGAAGCTTCCCACACAATCAATTTTACGTCTCCGTTGGCCATTCAATCACGTGAGTACAGAGTCATGATCGACCATATGGTTTTAAGATCCAAGAATGCCTCTGTTCACAAGTTCATATCGCCTATTATCCATCAAAGCCGGTCCATTGTACGTTCATCCTATCTGGTTCTCCATTGTGGATATCAATGGTGCCACTTGTTGCCCTGCATTATGATGGAGGTTAAGATAATTTGGATATTCAAGAAGTTAATTAATCAATCTACATTATCAGGCGCAAATTTTGCCGCCCCTTTCAAACCCTCTATGCCAGTGTTAAGATAATTTTTCACATCAAACGGAGGCGGCATCCAATCTGCTGGCAATCCAAAGTACTGCCGTATTCTCGGCATATATTTCATCCCTTCTTCTGGGCAAAACTTATACCTGGTCAGCTCACTGTGCTCAACATCCTCATCCGTATATCTGAAACACGCTGTATGTTGCACCGCCCATTCTTGCAACTTGTCCCACGACCGACACATACGTATTTGGCCAACGCCAGATTCCATTGGTCCAGTGGTGCCTGTGTTTCTTGGAGTGTCATCAGCGAAACACATGAGGTCTTGGCGAATTGTGTCCAGGCAGTGATTGATGTGGTGAAACGAGGCTGACTGAGCTTCCCCTCGGCGATACTCAAAGAAAGCGCGGCGGACATTTTTCTATCAATGTCAACATCCAATACTCGACTGCCACAGCTTACATAGGGCCAGACTCACGAGACAATGCATGCTATGCAATCCATTCAAGAAATAGATACCCATATCCTGCTGCCACGGGAAACGTTGAGCGTAAAGCAGATCGTTGGCCTTCGTGTATTCATCGGTTAACGCAACAAGACCGGCATCGATATCTGGTTGGAGATTCGCCCAGAGCTCATCTGCAAGAGTTTGATTCTCGCCGTTGTATGGAGTATGCCATTCATACGGAATCGGCGTGTCGAAAGTGAGACCAGCTGCAAGCTTGTCAGCCAGGACCTTGTGAAATACAAGACTGTTGACAAACCGAACTGAGTTGCGCCTGCTGTCTTAAGCTGCCCTCTGAGCTGTGTAATATAATGCACCAAGAAAATATTGACTACAAGTGAGGACACGGAGATGACAGTGATGAGGACAGAGACGACGCCTTTCATTGAAAAACCGCGAGAAGACCTGGATTGAGAGGAAGAAAGTTCGAGATTCCTCTCGGAATCGTCATCTTCTCCTAATAAATGGTACGCCTCATAGGAGTTCTTCATTGTGGCAGGAATATCGACAATGACAAAGGGAACTTATGAACAGAGGACGGGTCAAGTTGGAGACGTAATCATGAACATGTACAACCTGACCCTTGTCAAAGATTCAATTGTATAAAGCTACATTTGCCAAAAATGAGATGCATGGCTAGCTTGACAAATGCAGGGCCAAGTTGCTTTGACGTACATTGTCACATTTTTTCCCCATGCATAAGCCCATATCGGAGTAAGATAAGTGGGTGTACGTTTGGAGCTCGGCACCTAGTATTCCCGGGATGGTGTGTCCTTGCACTGGGTCCAAGCCAACAAGGCGGTAGAACAACTCTGACGTACACTAATTGTAGGCATCATTACCAACAGATCGGACTGATACACTCCTGTCCACCTTCCCTATTCAGTAATTACAGTGTTCTTCCCAGGTTGATACTCCATTCCGCAAAAGACACCGCCTAGATGAGATCCGCTCATTAATTCCGTGCCGTAATCTGGCCAGTGCGGACAATCTAGGGACTTGGCTTACTGTAGAAAGGCGGTGAGGTAGTGTACCGTCGCTATCACAAGCCATAGTCCACGTATTTATTGTAGAGTGGGGAAAGGAGGGGTAAAGTGGAACATCATTGGTGAGGGAGAAGAATGCCTCGGGGGTGATTTCAACCCGAAGGATTGGCGAGGTGTAGTTGGCCCCTACGGCTCTAGGGACACACCACCTGGGGCGGCCTCAAGCGATACTGGCCGGTCTCCCCTAAAATCCTAAAAGGTACCCGCACCGCCGCCATCAAGCCCAAGCTAAGGGCTCTAAACGCGAGTTCTGTGTTCTGATAGCGCCGTCCCTGCAACGGACTTTCCCCTGCGTCGAAAAGTACTGGTCCAGGGCACAAAGGCATGGGACGTAATGGGCCTTCTTATGGGCCACTTACTGGTCAGTATTTCCGCAGCTTTACTTACTGCCCTTCCCATCAGTTCTTCCTCGCATGAATTGAAGGGCGGCAGTATCAAGTTGGACTGAAACAATCTCAATATGCCCCTCGAACTGCGTGAAGTCAAAGAAGACCATGAATGGAGTGAGCTGATTCAGTGCGAGTGTGAGTCGTATGAAGATCCGTTCAATGCCTTCTACATACTTTTGCGCCCTGATCGTGGCAATTCCCAGAAAGCACGTGATGGTTTTAAAGAGCTAAGGGACCGACAAATGGGCTGGCACAAAGGTGATCCAACCAGCAGGTGGTTCAAGGTTGTGGACACGGACATTGGGGATAAGGTGGTTGGCGGGGCTTGTTGGAATACTTTCACCGAGAACCCGTATCCAAAGCCCTTGGACCATCCTTTGGAGGGTACTTGGTGGCCCGAAGGTGAGCAATAACCCAATTAGGGGATTTGTGACGCTGATACAGGAAGCAGGCGAGCCGCGGGAGTTTGCAAACAAGCTTCTCGATGACTGGCTACAACACCGGTCACGCAAGATGAACAGACCACATATGCGTAAGCGGCGCTCTTCGGCATTTCAGTGAAAAATCATCATCCCCAACCAAGTTGTGCTGATCGATATTGTTAGTACTCGCAATTTGCTTCGTCCATCCTGAACATCGCCGTCGCGGCGCTGGTAGTATGCTTGTAGGATGGGGCGCCAACAAGGCCGACGAGCTTGGCATTGAGGCTTTTGTCGAAGCAACGGATGATGGCAAACCCTGCTATGAACAACATGGTTTTACATTCATGAACACGTTCTACCTAGACTCTGCACGCCGCAATCCTAGTAAAAAGTGGATGGAGATGGGCAACTACTTGAAAACCCCGATCCACTGCTATCTCATGTGGCGACCAAAAGGTGGCAAATTCGAAGAGGGAAAAACTGTCGTCCCGTGGGATAACAAATACTACAAGAATTGGTAGTCAATTGGTGGGCTTATACTAGGTAGAATCGCCATTATAGTCAAGTATACTTGTTAGTCGCGAACAGATGAGATCTTCAATTAATCAATGAAGCCGGACATACGACATCGGGACCTGCATACGTGCTTCTCCACAAATTACCGTTCCTCGCTCGTCGACTAGTGATAGGTGCATGCGTGCACGGCACATCTTGACCGCTGATCGCCAGCTAGAAACACGACTGGCATGTGCTATGACATGCTTCTAGATCGATCCGCATTTAGCTCGCACAGCATAGGATTCTAGAAGGTTTTGATCGTGACTTCCAAGCAATAGCCTGAACTCGGAGATATCGCTGGGAGAGCTAAAGAGGCATTTCTTGAATCATCAAACCTCAAGCGTCACGTAGAAATATTCTCAAATTGCTGGCACCAAGGACTTGTTTTGACTAGCATCAATGGATTGAACTATGCTGTATAATACGACAATAGACTGTGCTCACGGCCTCCCCCTAACCCGATCAGAGCGTTGCAAGCAGTCATGATGACAATCGAATCAAGAGATAGGCATGCCACGACAAACTGACTAGTATAGCAGACCGACGGGGTCAAGAAAGATCCAGTCTTAGCTGCCCAGCGTCGGCGCTTTCCGGGTGGGGATTATTTCCTTGCCGGACGTTGAGGCTCTGGAAGTGCCTCTGGGAATGGCTCGGGAAGTGCATCTGCATCTCTCTTTGCTGGCTTTTGCGGCTCTGGGAGTGCCTCTGGATATGGCTCGGGGAGTGCATCTGCATCTCTCTTTGCTGGACGTTGAGGCTCCGGGAGTGCCTCTGGATATGGCTCGGGAAGTGCATCTGCGTCTCTCTTGAGATCCATGGCGGTATTGATAACCAGAGGGGCAGCGTAGCCCAAGGCCGCGAGTCCGAAGACCGAGAGGTATAGAGCTTTAGTTAGCTTCATGTTGTAGTCTTCACGTCTGTAATCCTCGTCAGATAGTTACTGTGGCATCTATACGGATAACATCTCAACTTACAGTTGGATCAGGCCCCGGAAGGATATGTTTGTCTTCGTTGAGCGTCTAGGAAACGCAGGTGAGGAGTGCCGTAATAAAGGGATGTAGGGTGGATGGACGAGCCTGAATTTGTAGTCATTATGCATATGCAAGTGACATATTTACCGGCTAGCTTGACGATTGGACGGCAATCTTCACGCTATCGTAGTGGTGGTGCCATATGCAGGTGAAAAGCCAGAACGAGGGACTAGACATTCCCAACACCGAGTAAGAGGAGAACCAGCCAGTCGGGCTTATTGATATGCGGCCCAGACCCATACCGCTGGAAATTTAATCCACGAGACGCTTAATTCTCATGGTAATCAATACCACCCCATTGAAGATCGGGGCTTGAAGACACGGGCTACCAGCACAAGAAAGGCCTAAGCGAGCACGGTACATCAGTCCGAAGATCCCATGCTATCGTGTACTTGTGTCCGGCCAGTGCGTCTGTAAGCAAGCCATCTGCGTAATTCAAAGCCCGCCTACCATCTCAAGCAGTCAAGGAGAATGCTGATCTGATGTCTGTGCCGAATATGAACAAAGTCATAGCACAAAGGCCAAAATGCTTCTGAATTCGAGTTAGCCAAAACCCTGGTATGATTTAGCGGAGATTCCTAACATGAACGCCGATGACATAAACGCCGGTGAACCGACCTCAGGCTGACGCAGGCGGACGACCTTAACATGATGGCTGAAGAAAGATCTAGCATAGGATATGCTAAATACCTTCTGTACCAGAGAGATCGTAGCTCAGCGGTAGGTGAGGGGCGGTGTTGCTCAAGGGACTGTCTTGAACACCTTCCAGACTGGTCTACAAATTGATTCGTCAGCGATCCGCACCAATCAGATACATATTCTTTCGGAGAAAAAACGGTGCGGTGAACAAATGCATTCGGCATCCATGCATGGCTCGAGAGTTACGTTTTCCTTGGAAGGATACAAGCGGAAGGGCAAGTGTCCGTAGCTATATGAGCGAATGCTGGATGGTCTGGCTCTATTTAAGGATGGCAACTTTGTGATATAGCTCGTGATTGTCTGCATAGCACGAGTAGCTCGGACGGACAATAAATTGATACCATCTTCCATCAGCTCGAGAGTTAAGTATGCAGTTGGAGATAGTAGGGCAGAATCGGAGAAAAAGTGGTTCACGTTTGACGTCCAAAGATGAGTACTTCATATGTTCATGCATGAAGGTTCCAGGGCCTGGATAATATCTTAGCTGCGACTCCTTCGTCCCACTGGACCCCTGTAAGGTATCAAGCGCCCGTTACGACATGCTATTAAAAGACTACTCGCTCATTTAAAGGCCAGAATACCTAACTGCAGTCAACAAGACGCTCACTTAACCAAGCCCAGAGAGCCCCCCCCGTGTTGCATTTGATACGGGGTTACTTCTACAATAGGACCCTTGTACGTCTTCTTCGCAACAAGGACGTAGTAGACTATTGCAAACAGAACCACCGAGCCAGTCATCAGCACACTGAAGTTCATGTGGGGAGCTGTCACTGGAGTCGCCACTGGCCAGAAGCTGAAGAAAAATATGATGATACCGAAGACGACGGAAAATGCGTTGACCAATATTCCAAAGATGCCGGGCAGGTGGAAAGGTCCCCAGATGAGCTGATTTGCTTCCCCTGTGTCATTCGCAACATCTGTTGGATATCGGATGGCTCCAGTGAGCCGCCGCCATAGTAGGAAACTCTCGGTGATGATGTAGGAAGCATACAAGCTGCTGACTCCGAGGGAGATCACATCATTGAAGGCTGTCGCGGAACCAATATTGATCAATCCGATGAGACAGGCAACGAACGAAGTTATGCCGACTGCAATCCAGGGAATGGCCGTTTTCGGTTGGAGCTGGAATATGTCAACTCTCGGGCACATAAAAGAGCCATGAAGCCAGTACACACCTTGCTAACAAAACGCGAGCCAGGAAGGCCCCCATCACGCGCGAATGCCCATACTAAGCGAGATGCAGTGGCTAAGAAAGCAATAGTCCCTGCAGCATCCATGATAATAATTATAGCAATCATCACAGACGCGCCAGCCTTGGAGCCAGTAGCGTCATAGAAGATTTGCATAAAAGGGTAGCCAAGCAGGCCAGTTGGGCTGGATAGAGCCGCAGTAATGTCCGTCGTCACAAACAGGACAGCGATGACGATGCCGAAACCAAGCGCTCCATTAAGGACAGTTGTGGTTAACATTGACCATGGAACAACTACTTCCGCGTTTTTAATCTCTTCCGCCATCTAATTGGACCAAGTCAGCGTAAGTCAGCAAGAAAACGGCTGATGGACACCAACATGTACAGCGCTATCACAACCTGCAAAGGTAAGAAGATATTAGTGGATTATATCGTCGCCGCATCCGGGTAATAGAACGTACCGAACATAGCAAATACATTTCCAACCAGACCAATGAAGAACGACAAGCCTTGTGTGGGCCATCCACCTCCATTCGAGAATTGAGTAAATACATCGTGGGCAGATGCTTTGTTGGGTGCCAACTATATCCAATCAGTATGGCCGATTAGCGAAGATCTAAGGAATCTCACATAGACCACTGGAATCAAAACAGCGAAGAAGCCGATGACGTGAACGACCAAGATAAAGGCTTCAATCTTAGGCAGTATAGTGCTGGTAACCGTGTTGATGAATACAGCGACTAGGACCGTAGCCCAGAAGAGCAAGGTACCATGCCATAATTCCGGTACGTAGTCCGCATTATTCAATTGAATCAATGCTTCAATCATGGTACCAGCAAGATAGCCACCCCCAGCAAGTATGGCTTGCCATCCGCATATCACCAGCCAGCCTGATATCGTCAGCTCGGCGCTGGTATGATTTTACAGGGTTCCGCACCCATTATATAGCTCATGAAGTTCTTAATTGAAGGAGGAGCCAACATAGAAACCCAATGATATTGACCGGCGGCCGTAGGAGCCCTGGTTGCAGGCCGTCAGTGGTTTTGCAAGTCGATCCGAGTGGGAGTTGCTCACATTGATGCTAGTTCGGCCATGGTTGTAAAAACACTTATTGTACCTATCCAGACGAGAAGATAGCCATATACAAGACCTGCAGAGCCTCCACTATATTTCCAAGCATGTCAGTCGCACTTCACATAATCAATCCCATGAAATGTACTTGGTCAAGCCAGTTGTGAAAAGACTATGTATTGTGTTAGTATCATCATCCTCGTCTCACTCTCCCATGTTGCCAACATACATCAGAGAACCTTCCCAGGTGATTAAGATAGTACACGTGAATCCCAGAATGGAGATGAAACCAAATCGCCGCTGAAGAATATCAGTACAAGAGCAGTTGAGGATACTGATGTCAAACATACCTCGAGGACGGACTTCTTCCCCAGTCGTGCTAATACTTGCGTATCGCGTTCTTCTTTTGTAATAGGCTCAATCTCGGAATGATAAGGAGACTTTTGCAAGCCCTTGTCATCAATTGTGTCAAGTTCAAGACCGCCGTTCATTATTGCGACTGTCCAGTGTTGTCCTGAAAGGATGAGACGGGGGTATAGAGACAGAAAATCAGTACATGGAAGAGCTGTAATACCCAAAAATCCACCCAAGGTCGATCAAGAAACAGTTGAGAATGGTCGCCCAGTGATTCCTTGAACCCCCTTCTTCAAAACAAGTTATGCGACTTGCTCGTTGGGAAGACAGTGCAAATGGATCTTTGGACGTTCGAGCCGCAAGCTGATCACCATGTTCTAAAACGCTAGGCTGGAGCTGAAGCTGCCATGTGGAAACCAAATGAATGGGGAACTATAGCGTAATTCTAGATGCCGGCTGCCACCTGAGAGCGTAATCTTAAAGTGGAGAAAACGCTGCTATGGTCGTGCCGGTAATGCGTTTGGCGGTACTTGGGAAGCCCCTAGCAGCTCCTTTAGTGATAAGCTGGTCGGGTAGGAGAGGCCTCGCTTGCCCTAGAGCAAGCCTCAGCACGGCCCTCTCGAACCTACTAACCTTAATTACTTTGATGTTGGTCCCTAAGTCTTCCGATCAATATTCCAAACAGGACGCTTACGAAGTACACCATTAGTACTCCATACACCTGGACGGGTCGCTTAAAGACTTACCGTCCTCAAAGGTCGGTCGTCAGCGGCGCAACAGCCTAAGAAATTTTTTTCGCATCGGTTATGGAGTACGCTGTCGCGGCACTTATTCTGTACAATCTCCAGTGGAAGTCGCGCATTGGAAGTGGAATGATTGTGTGCAATCGCAATCATGTAATGCATTATCACCCCCACCGCTCCCATGGATGACCGAGTGATAGGGGCGCCGGAACGGTCAGCACCAGCACCAGTTGGAATCGCGTATTGGGACCTCCAGGACAGCGGGAGCCACTCCCCGCGAAATAGTCTTCTTTCACAACGTGGGAGATGGTGGGATGCTGACCCCCGTGGGGTCTACTCTATTGAAACTAACGATCTGAAAAAGGATTCGATGCAAAGTTATCTGGTGCATTATCATCCCTCCGGTCGAAGTCAATTGAGTGGCTGCCAGCATGTGCCCTATCAGAAGTGAGATAGATGAGGTTGAGGCTTGAGTCGCGCGCCGGAAAGAACGCTCCGTCAGCCCCTTTCGTGCCAAAGAGCCTCTCACGCATGATGCATGATTCCTTGTCCCCAACAGTTTTGTTGGTGGCCTCTCATCGCCGATCTGCTTGCGCAGGACGCATTTTCCCAATTTCGCAATCATTCGTGTTTAGTTGGTAAAGACTATTGAATGCTTGATTAGACGTGACTTAAACGTCGCGCGACGTTACATGCGGTCCAGTGTGACGCAGGTACAGGTGGCTTGCTCGTTTATCTTGCATGCCACGGTTGCTCACACTCACGACCAAGCAGCTGTCGCGAAAAGTATCCCTCTGTGAAAAGACGCATCAAAATGATCGAAATTGGGTTGGCGGTAGCCTGTTCAAGCCATGGCCCGCCAGCGGCCCATAGTCACCTTCCCAGATTTGCAGGGTTGGACCTGGAAATTGGCTCCAGAGGCTCTACTCTAGATTTCCTAGAACTTGCACTAGATTGGCTCGGAAATGCGACTCGCCATGTGTCCCTCTATGACCCCCATCACATCACCACGGTTCACATCACACAACATCACAGCGGCCAGCCGTCAAGGGCTTCGGGTTTTCTACCGTTATCTTTGTGGCTGACTGTGAATCAGACTACTGCCTCGTGCCGGTCCAGGGTCCTGAATACCTCTCATCATGAGATAGATTGCACGAGGTAGTACCTGTCAAACGTCAACCATTCCGATTTCACAACCCTTCTCCAGACGACTCTATGTGCACAAGAACAGAGTTCGAAGGCAATACTGAGCATATATCGAGATGAGCTCCATCTCCAATCTCACCGTCACAAATGGTCCTCTATGGAACCAGCCCGACAACCACGGACCGGTGGTCAGTGTTATGACATGGTTGCTCATTGTCACAACCTTTCTTGCTATCCTGGCGCGAATAGCAACAAGGCTTGTCGTTGTACACACCATTCGTGTTGATGATATTACCATCCTTTTAGCACTAGTAAGAGTATTCATCCCGGCACCTGGTACACATCATACTGACCGATTGTCCAGCTGTTTGCTATAGGTCAATCCATTGCAACATCTCTTCAGATTGCCGCTGGGCTGGGCCAGCCAATTAACAATCTGTCTGCATCGCAAGTAACACGGTTCCAGAAGGTTCGTAACAGGTAGTCCGACTGAAATTCGATTGCTAACGAGGGTAGAATGCATACGCCGCAGACATTCTGTTTGTTGGGGCTTTGGCTTTAACCAAGGCGTCAGTCATTCTGTACCTCCAGAGTCTGACCCCGGTACGGGAACAAAGGGCCGCAAACTATGTCCTTGGAGGTCTCGTTGGGCTATGGGCGGTTTCTTCGGTGTTTGTTTTTGCGTTTAGATGCGGACTTCCAGATGCGTGGGACTTTATTGACGGCAAATGTATCGATCTCATCGGATTCTGGACCTTTTTCGACGTTGTGAATATCCTTACGGATCTTGCTTTGGTTGCAATTCCATTTTGGGTCCTTAGCACTTTGCAAATGCGCCGTCGACGCAAGGTCATCGTCCTGGCATGTTTCGCTTGCCGCTTATTGTAAGTTCTGTCTCAGCATGCATGCACACTTGAACTGACATAGATCCACAGCACCGTTGCCGCCACGGCCGTACAAATCTACTTCACCCAACACGAATTAACGAATTCTGATGACCTTACTTTCGACCTATGGCAAGTTGTGCTATGGACGGAGATCGTTCAATGTGTTTCGCTCATTTCAGCTTGTGTACCCTACCTCAAGCCATTCCTCGAGGCCTTAGAGACAGGCATGATTCGTGCCGATGGAGGAAAAACTACCCGCAAGGGTCTCGATGTCTCCGGTAGCAGCGGCTCAAACGGATATCCAAAGCACTCTATGAGGAAGAAGTCGCGGGATCCAGAGTCAGCACAGCATGACAGTATAGCGTTGGGAAGTTTCCATCCAGGAGACAAGCAAACACAGACAGCAACCATATCAGCTCGTGGCCGCGGGGCCGAATCGGATGGGGATAGCCAATCAAGCCAGTCGAAGATCATAAAGAAGCAGATCGACTGGACTTTAACGGACGAGAGCAATGTGCCACACGCTGTATGAGATGTGTGCCCCATGTATATATTGCGAAAGGCGTTGTACCAGAGGGAAGATTATCTTGTATCAATAGATCGGGGAAGGGTGATTCTTGGCGAAAAGATTTCTAGACCTTGCCACAAGATACAGCGGTTGACTGAGCGCATTTGCGTCTTGTACTATTAACGATTGACATTAGATTTCGTTTGCCAATTAAAAGTTAATGAAGCCGTCACGCAGGAGATGGGTACTTTGAGAAGATGCAGTAGAACACATTGATCATTATGGAGGGCTTGCTTGACAGTTAGACCACGATGAAGTCCATTGTGGAGGACAAGCTCACCGTGTGAGTTCGAGGGGGAAATATACTAGGTCTTACGGAGGATTCACATGCATGCTTTGCGGCGTATTGTATCTCGTGGCCAGCGTAGCGTGGCGTGGTCCAAGCGTGGCAGCCACAATCCCGTTCTTCGTGGCGCGATAGGATTTGCCAATACTCAATAAGATACATTGACGAAACCTGACGTGCTGTATCTGGTGTTTGTTAGGTCCCGCAAAGTCCTTGTGCTCCCGAGGAAAGACAACAGCTGCCGGGTCGGGAAGGCGCAAAGGCGCGAAAGACGCCTTGTGCACAACAAACTCCACTGCGAGCGAGTCAACACCAGTCTGGGCAAGAACTGTATGAGTTAAGTGGCAACTTCGCCAGATGATAAGCCATTAGATTGTCCATCAAAGAATCATTTCAGGAAATCAATAATTATATCCAGCCATATTGATCACTATTCACATGCCTCAAACGAAAACCAGAACCATCTTTCAATGTTCCCGTTAATAACACGGCCAAGATGCATCATCAATCATCAGCGTCTGAATGCGGAGCCTCCCAGAACACCAAATGTACCAATCAGTCTCATCAGAAAAGCAAGACCGAAACATCTCCTCAACCCTTACCTATTCCTCCAAATTCCCCCAAAAAGCTCACATCCAAGCTTGAATCCACCTCTTACCCCCCACCTCTCATTATCCCTCCCCTCTCCACCCACCTCCACTCCATCATCATCCTTCACGGCCGCGGCTCCTCCGCTTCAGCCTTCGGCCCACCCCTCCTATCCACCCCCGTCTCCCCCTCACAAACACAAACCCTCCGCACAGCCTTCCCCCACGCAAAATTCATATTCCCCACCGCGTCCAAGCGCCGAGCAGTGATCTACAATCGTGCTAGTATTAACCAGTGGTTTGACTATTCATCTCTAACGGAGCCGACGAAGAGGGAGGAGTTGCAGATTGAGGGGCTGCGGGAGAGTAGTGCGTATATTCATAGCCTGTTGAAAGAGGAGATTGCACTCGTTGGAGCCGGGAATGTTGTACTTGGGGGTTTGAGTCAGGGGTGCGCAGCATCTCTGGTGGCTTTGCTAATGTGGGAAGGGGAGCCCTTGGGTGCTGCGTTTGGTATGTGTGGATGGTTACCGTTTCGCAAGCAGATGGAGGAGATCGCACGGCCGCATTATGACGCGAGTGATGAGGAAGATCCTTTTGAACGTTTTGGCCAAGGAGAAGCATCTGATCCTCCTACGCAAGCTATTGGATTTTTGTGCGAGGAAGTTGGGGCTTCGGTTGTAGAGCCATCGATGTCATTTCAACGCCCACCACTCTTTTTAGCGCATGGTACGGTGGATGAGAAGGTTTCTTTACACCTTGGCATAGAGGCGGCGAATTGCCTCAGGATATTGGGTATGCAGGTCTCCTGGACGCAATATGAGGGGCTAGCTCATTGGTATTCGGCTACTATGCTCCGTGACCTGGTTGATTTCTTGCAGGGACTGAATCTGGGAAGGGCTTCAGGCGTGGAATGAGTCTGTACGGGGAACAACCGAATCTGCACCACGAGAAATAATGTTAGACGGAAAGGAACATGGATCATGCGTGAGAACGTTTGTC
The DNA here is from genome assembly GCA_963971245.1 of Cladonia rubrotincta. Classification (NCBI taxonomy): domain Eukaryota; kingdom Fungi; phylum Ascomycota; class Lecanoromycetes; order Lecanorales; family Cladoniaceae; genus Cladonia; species Cladonia rubrotincta. The sequence goes on from OZ020215.1 coordinate 18,927, forward strand.
TGCCCAGGTGTCATGGGTCTTGATAAGCGTCATTGAGTAGCAAGCACTCGTCACTGATAAAACTCACGGCGAGTTACCTATACAATTTCAATAGACTGGGCTTGGATGTAGGTATGGGATCACGGGTACTGACATCGAAAGCCAATAATGCAGATAGGATATGCTACCCTACGGAATGACTACCATGTCTCTGGCGAATTTAAGATTCAGGTGACTGGACGGCTGAGAATATGAGCTGGGAGACGCTAGTGGGAGGAAGCCTGCTCTACACAACAACTTGTCACTACGCATGAACGGAAAGTCTGCAAAGTTGGATAGGAGATACATTTCTCAAAAAAAAAAAGGCATTCGAATTCCTCGTTGCTCATAATGAGGCTTTTCCCGGGGGTATATACATAGAGTATACATAGATGACAATTCCAAAAGAGCGTGAATAATATCATCCCTCACTGTCCAGTATCCAAGGGGTTTGTAGTTCCAAGACCTTATCACAGTACGTATCTTAAGCTACGCGCTTCTCTTCAGTTGAGCCTTCTGAGGAGTTTGCCTTGCCATCACCCTCACCCTCAACGCCAAGAATGAGCTGTGCCTTGATTCTCGGGCCGATATAGTAGTAGCGACCTGCTGCATACCAGTATCCGAATGAGAAGATGGCCACAGCAGCCATTAGGACAACAACGTAGTTCATCTGAAAGAGGTCAGCAATGTTAGGTATAGGAGTGTGGGTGGGGAACTGGGGAGTACTTACATTTTCTTTGGTAACAGGTCGAATAGTAGGCATAACATATATAATCGTAACGAAGGAAGTCCATACAATGGCCCAGACATTAATCGCCACACTGAATTTGCCCAAGTGGAAGGGCCCACGCTCAAATTTACCATATGCCAGCTTGCAAATGATCGGGATACAATATGACCAATCCAGAGCAATGGCTGTCAGGTTGAAAATCGCAGAAATAGCAATATATGATCCGAGGCCGATCAAATTGATGGCAACGCAACAGAAGCAGAAGAGCCAGACTGCAATGACAGGGGTGTCGGTTCGTTTATCGATCTTATACCAGATCCGGGATAAGGGTAACATTTCGTCGCGGGAATAAGCCCAGATGGTGCGGGCACCGGCCTGAATAGCTGTCATGGCTGTAAAATTGAGTATGAAGCAGGCAGCCACGGTGAAGAAAATCCCTCCATTGCGGCCAATAACGTCGTAGAAGATCTGCGCAACGGGCTGGGCAACTACGTTGCCCAGCGTATGCGTGGGGTCTCCAGAGCAGTAGGCTAGCACAATGTTGAAGAGCCAGCCACCAATCCAGGTAAAGCCGAGAGCGATGGCGATGGACCATGGAGCTTTGATTTCTGGATCTTTGATCTCTTCTGCTATGTGCGCGGTGGCATCATAATCAGTCATAGTCCAGGACGCCGAGAGGAAGCCAAAGACAAAGGACCAGCCCTCTGGGTACCAGCCAGAGTTGTCCACCACAGTTGTCCAGGTGTAAGACGAGGTATGCTTATAGTCACACATGGCCAACAGGGTGACGCAGCATGCGAAGAGAACTGCTAGATGGAATATAACATATGTCTTGGTCATCTTCTCGAGTGCCGCTGTACTCAGACTGTTTAGGACCGCGTGCAAGGTAGTGAAAGCAGCCATGACTCCGACGGTTTGACGGTCGGTAGGAGCATAGCCGTTGAAGTCACCTGCCATTGAAACAGCAGCCAGAAGCAGTTGGGCGCAACCATATTCTGTCGACGCGGCCCCAGCAATCTGGCCGAGAAGATTCAACCAACCCGTCAACCACGCTATCTCCGGGACCCATTCTTCTGGCGCAAGGTATTTACAAGTGAAGTATAAGCCTCCCGAGGTAGGATAAGCAGATACGAGCTCAGCCACAGACAAGGCAATACAGTAGCACCCGAAGCCTGATATGAGCCAGCACCATACAGCCGACGAAGCACCGCCGGCCTCGAACGGGTAGACGAAGGTGGTAGAAACACTGGCGAAGAGGCCTGAGATGGAAAGGGCGAAGGAGACAGTAGAAAGCCAGGAGAATTCTCGCTTGTAGACCTAGAACTCGATGTGGGTGGTTAGCAGAGTTGGTGTGGGAGTTGATGGGCAGTATGGTTGCTCACTTGAACATAGCCCATTTCGGCTAGCCTGCGATCGTCTGCATTGAGGGCAGAGGCTTCAATGACGGCAGCTGGAGCTTCGTCGACGACTGCTGAAGACCTGCGCCGGCCTCCAAATGCTGATGCTCGTCTTCCGGTGGGCTCCTGCGCGGTGTTGCTGGAGAGCCCAGCCTCCTTTGCGATGCTGGCGTTAGGATCCATTGCGGCAGATGTGTGACGTAAAGGCTCTCATGCAACCGTATGCTGGCTATATATGATATATATCATATAGGTATTACGGTGGTGAAATATGGCGCTACGATTGATGAAAAGCGAGAAGAGAAGAAAAGAGAATTGCAAGGCGGGCTGGCGGGGGAAGGGACATCTCTGGGGGCCCCGCGAGGCTTTCATCCAAAGATTTCCCGAGCGAGGCTAATCTATACGCTATGGCCTCTCTAAGGATAGCGTTATCTTGGCTCCGGTCATGGTCGCTTGTTATTCCCCTTCTGCTCTAGACACTCTTGGCTGGTGTTCACATGCTCTATTCCTGCAGAACAATGTAACCCTGTCCAACATTGTCCAGTATAATGGCCTTCCTAGGCAGATTAATATGTGCGAAGCTTTTGCGATTCTGCGTCTTCCTACACTCAGCATGACTACGGAATTTCGTTTACCGCAGGAATACTCAAACACTTCCCTAGTGACAACAACGGCAGACAAGCCTGTGCACGAGATACTGTACGGAATCATTATATGAGTAATACTTCCACGTTAGCGATCATAGATGGCTGTCCTTGCCAGCCCCGAACAACATGATTCTTTCTGGAGATCTAGATTCTGGTAGTGAAACCTGATCGCTAAGATGAATCTCTGACGAACTGCTGAAGCGTTGGAGATGGGCTTGGCTAGTACATGGATTTAGGAGATAGCTTGTTTGTAGGATTTCTGGAGTAATAAGAGGGTAGATTAAACCATCCAGACACGACTGACACCCCAGCCTGTTTCAGTACGGATCTGTTTGCCCAATATGCTATGGCAGCATGTATGCATCTTCCTTTTATGTTAGAAGGAATCTTGTACTATCTGACAGATTTCTTCCAGACCATCTGAAAGTGAACCTTCATCATAAGGATTATACTCCCGTCTTCGCATCGACGTCCATTTGGCCATGACGTGTCTGTATGTCTCTCTAGCCATCCCAAGACCCGTTATCTTTACTTTCACTGGCATGCCCTTCGCAAAACCTCCTTTCATAGCTTCGATTGCTTTTCTCTTCATGGGGCAACAATCCTCATTGCATACGCTTCGGTCGAATTTAAGATGAATGTTTCGTAAGGCCAGATTATCGAGGACGTATGATGCTTTCCGAGGCCATACAACTTCCGCTAAGCGATTCATGTATGCCGCATGCAGTTCATGTTCAAATGCTTCTGGCTCCTCAAGAGGCGCCTTTTCGGGAAAGAGTAGATCATCCCTCGCTTGCGCTATTTGTGCATCCAGCACCAATTCTCTGTCTTTTCTAGTCAAGTCTGCCGCGACAAATCCTAGCTCCACGGACTTTATCCAGCTCTTGCGTATGTCGTTATGCAGGCTGCGCTTGAAGAACAGTATGGTAAGGTCGCAAGCCGGTAGGACAAAGATGTTTTGCTGGTACAACATGGGCTCTGCCTCCTCGCGGATCCTCTGGCAAACCTGAAGGAGGGCTACAGATGGTACTTCGCAATCCGATAACTCTAGACCGGTTTCTTCATCATCCTCCAAGTTATCATACTCGTGAATCCTCTCGCTAACTGTGTATGGGAATACTTTGCCGACTACGAGACATTCCGCGTAGACCAATTGACGGACTTCCGGCGGAAGGCTCATGAAACGGAATATCTTGGAACCATTAGCTAAATGCTAGAGGTAATGACAGCCTAAACGCACTTCTGGTATTAGGGGAGGAGGTGTGAGTCGTCCTGGTGGCCCACGATATAGGAAGAATTCTGATTTCTGTGTGAGAGGTCCATCCCGGGCCAAGGTGGGCGATTGCAGATGAGAGTTAGGGTGCGCAAAGCTGGAGCAGTGATTCAAGTGCATGTTGGACGCAAAGGGACCAAGAATTAATACAAAAAGGTCTTATAGCGTGGCAATAAATGCCTAACGAATTAGTAGAGTCACCAATTAGCACTAGTTCTAGGCATCAACACGGTTAAGGTGAGGTAAGGTAGGTAAAAGAGCTCACTCTTACCTAAAGGCTAATAGTGTTAAGTAGAAAATTTCACCTCTCAGCCCTATAGAAGGGTTCACCTATCAAGTAGACACACCTATCAAGTGGACAGCCCTATAGGGCTTAGCCTAAAGCTGGCGAAACTGCCCCCGAAGATGCCCTAGAGCTAGGACACTTGGGGATCTCTTAGGGATTATTCCGAGGGGGTCTTTGGGGGCTCTCTTAGGGCCCGGCTCGCCAGCTTTAGGTCTAGCCCTATAGGGCTGTCCACTTGATAGGTGTGTCCACTTGATAGGTGAACCCTTCTACCTAGCGCGGCCGCATCAGCAGCAGAACACATTGACAGAATACCAACCAAGTCATAATCTCAATTACAAAGAATAGAAGGCGCTTTAAAGGCACCTTAAAGCTGATTGCCTTGTCGACTTCTCCAGGGACCAAAAGTCTACAGAGTACTTCTCTACCCTGCCCGTCCCAAATCACCGGGTCGTATTTAGATAAGATTACATAGATGATTCGCTGGGCTTCTTGCCCTGGATTTGTCACTACAGCGCCTACCGCGGACAGACTTCAGCAGTTTTCTAATACGCATGATAGCGAGTTTCACGTCCATTTGCTATTGCTTTGTAAGACCGGCGACAGGACGACATAGTTGGACGTTAAGCTTGTGGGATTAATCATGACATTCATTCTTCTTGTTCACTTCTAACCCCCTCTCTAAAGGAGCAAATGGCAAGTATTGTGTATAAATGGCACACATTCAAACATTCTCTATGTACAATTTTCCTCTCTCGCCTATGCTACAGCTTCATAATAAATTCATTCCGAGTGGTCCCAGCATAACATGTTCTAATCTAGAGAGGAGCAAACAATCAGTGTCCGTTGGCACCGTTGGTTGCACCACCATTTACCCTTGTTCCGTTGGTGCCAGGATGACTGATGCTCTCATCCTTGTGGGTGGCTTTGATAGGTGCTCCATTGTGACTGTGGCCACTGAAGCCCACTTTCGACGACATGCCGTTGGCGTTGCGTATTTTGTGGTCTTTGCTGAAGCCGTTGTGAGTTCCATTGAAGTTCATCTGGGAGCATGTCAGCACAAGTCATCGGTAGGGGGGCTTCGCTTGTTGTTGCAACTCACGTTCTTAATCCCATCATAGCCTTTAACACCAGTGGCCTTCTCCAAACGACTGGCGAGATCCTCAGACACTTCGCGGAAAATAGCAATCTGGCGCTTGATGATCTCTTCCTTGCGGCAAGTCGACATGTGGCCAGAGACCGTCTCGATCAAACGAGCCTTTGCTTTCTCATCGTAGACCTTCTCCCAGAGAGCACGGGGGGCATTGAAGTCCTCCGGGTGGATTTCAGAAAGGAACGTGACAGCCTCGCTCACGAACACGCCATGAACTTTATCGAGATCGACGGTGCGCTCGCGGAAGCTGATAGGCTCTATTGAAGACAGGTAGTTGGGGCGTGACCCCTGGTTGTAGAAAGCCATATTGCCATCACGCTGGAAGTTACCAATGCGATAGCTTGTCCTGCTTGAGTTGACTGGAAGCTGTTGGTAGTTGACGCCTACACGGTGGCGATGGGCGTCTGGGTATGAGAAGAGACGACTTTGGAGTACAGGGTCGGCCGATGGTTCAATACCTGGAGGCATGTGTGCTGGGTTGAAAGCAATCTGCTCAATTTCGGCGAAGTAGTTCTTCGCGTTTTCGTTGAGTTCGAATTCACCAATCTTACGCAGAGGAAACTGCTTGTGAGGCCAGATGTGGGTCAAGTCGAACACGTTGATTCCCTGCTTCTCCCAAAGCTCCTCAGCCTCCTTAGCTGTCATGGTCTGCACTTCAACACTCCACTTCGGATAGTCGCCTCTTTCGATAGCTTGGAACAAGTCTTTCTGTGAATGATCTGGAGATTTTGATGCCGCTTGCTCGTTTGTGAGGAATTTGGTGCCCTGTTGCGATATCATGTGAAACTGACAGTACACCCAGTCACCGGCCTTGTTGACGAGCTTCATGGTATGTCCACCGTATCCGTGCATGAAGCGATACCCATCGGGGATACCGCGATCACCCATGAGGATCAGCACCTGGTGGACGGACTCGGGGTTTTGGGACAGATAGTCCCAAAACATTGTGCTGTCATCACCACCGCCAAGATGGGTCTGTGGGTCGCGCTTTTGGGTATGGATGAAGTGTGGGAATTTGGCAGGATCGCGGAGGAAGAAGACCGGGGTGTTGTTGGCTACCATATCCCAATTGCCCTCTGCAGTTCGGAATTTAACAGAGAACCCTCGAGGGTCTCGAGCACAGTCGGGAGATCCGGATTCGCCACCCACGGTCGAGAAGCGAACAGAGACGGGACAAGACTTGCCAGCTTCGCTGAAGACATCGGCAAGGCATAAGTCGTCGATAGGGTTCGTGCATTTGAATGTGCCGTGAGCACCACTGCCCTTTGCGTGCACAACCCGCTCTGGGATCCGCTCTCGGTCGAAATGTGAGATGAGGTCGATGAGGTGGAAGTCTTGGAGGAGGAGAGGGCCGTTTGCACCAGCACGTTGGGTCTCGTAGGGGTGAGGCGTGGGTACGCCATTGCTCGTAGTGTACAGAGTTTGCTGGGAAGCGGTGTTGCGGTCGTCTTCGTAGGATCTGAAGACACCCGCATCAGAGTTGCCATTAGCTTGGCCGTGGGCTCCTTGCTGTGTAGCCATGATTGAAGTTGGGGGTTTTTGATTGGTATTTTGATATGCAAGATTTGCGTTGAGGTTGCAGGGAGAAAGGAAGGTTATGAGGGAAAATTAGATAGCACTGGAGGCGAATGTAATGTAAATAGTTCGAAGCGCGGGGTCATCGGAAGCATGATTACGTCACCGAATTCTAGCCAATCAAGGATCTTGCAATTGTGTGACCATTCATATTCTCCTCGGATATCTTTGACTGTATTGGGTACCTTAGACGATATATCTTGCAGCACACCATCTTCCCTTGGCTTTTCCCAACGGTAACGGTATCGTCTTTATCAGCCACAACGACACGGCAAGTCACACCACATACTCAAACTACTCATACAGCCCATATCTACGAAGTACAGACTTTTTCTGTTGACGTATTGTTGCCAGAAAGTTCCACCTTTCTTGACCAGAAATATTAAACCGAGGTACCGCCAATGTTTGTTCGTGGGCCTCAGAAACAACTACCGCGGTGGAACAGATAGACACCATCATTACTCGGGAAAAGCCGCGTACCATTACTCATTACAAAATCATGCAGAGTTTGGGAAATGTCCAGTAGGAATTTGCACAATCTTCAATCTTCAATCTTCAACCATGTCAGGTAAGAGTGAAGAGTGCGAATTACCGCCTTCGCTGCCGCATGTCGCCAAGCTCTCGGCGCCGCCTTACTAAAGTAGAGCATTGGACTCTCGGCATCGCGTGGAATATGCTGCTATCAACCAATGTCCAATGAGATTGGTACAATCTACAACAGATCATGCATCTTGTTTCTCCTGCTGGTCATAATGGTCCCCCTGTATAAGGAATGCGCACTTAATGCCCTCCGGAGCGAGCCCTCAGGCAAAAGTGTGGCCAAGTGCGGGCAGAGACTGCACTTACTGGCTGGCGGATGACGGTTTCTCGCATAGAACCGAAGCAGGCCCAAATCCCGTTTTCAGAATAGATCGGCCTGAATCAGCCTAAACCAGCCCAGAATGGGCTGAGTTGCGGTCGGGCTGAATCTCTGCAGGCAGCAAGCTGCGCCAAAACCTGTTTTCACGTCATCGACAAGGCTGAAAGCAAAAAAGAAATGTCGCATAGCACATACCAAATAGAAGCCATCCAACTGTCTGTTCTCCGTAGCCTAATTCATTGAATCCAACATACACGAGACTGTGGCATTGCTTTTTATCTAAATGGATGTTAAAGGGCCCGTGGTCCTTACAAGTACTGTCGAATCATCAATATCGGCTACTAGCTCCAACGTGTCCAGACTGGCTAGAGCCTCATCTATCAATTGCTCCGGCTCCGAATCCTCTCGACCCCCTCCTGGATGTAGCAGCGCTACTTTCCACTCGGAAACCTTGGATGCTAACATTGAATTCGGCCAGTTCCAACAAGGTGTCCCACTAGTCAATTGCTCGGCATCAACTGCTGTTCTACCATCGACCCCAACCACAGACTCATCATCTGGTGACAGTAGCAGCTCCCAGCCTACTCCAAAACACTCATGCAACACTCTCTCTGGAACAGGTAGCCGAATTCGAGACCCTGTTAGTCACACGGCAATTCAATCCAGAAGTCACTGGCTGTCCAATACGATCGGTATCGTATCCTTAGCAGCTTCACTGAGCAGCCTGATTTTCCTTGGGGTGCGGACATATAAACTTGAAGTGTCCCAAGCCATCAATGGAGCTTTGTCAGCGTGCACAAGTATAATACAGGTCGCTGCCCTCCCAATAGAATTTGCCCGGCTCTGACAATATGCTAGGCAAACCTCACGAGTAGCTCGGAATGTAAGAAAATTATTGCCCAAGGGGTCACCGCCTCACCGTACCACTTGGGCAAACGAGCTCTGAGACATGTTTCGCTTTCCCTTATGAACGTGAAACGTGGGAAGCTCTACGCCTTCTCCAGCAACTTTCATCGAGCATTGAAAATCTCCAAGACATTTTACCTATTATTTCTTACATTCACAATGGTCGTACTTGGTGCTGTCTTGCTAGCTTTTGCTCGTCGAAGGTCAAGAGACGGAGGAACGCTTCAAAGCCCGGCACGAAATGATGTGCTGGTCACGCGGCACAATGAAAAAGGGACCGAAACTGTCGCTGGCCAAGGTGTTCGCGTCATAAAGCAAAACCCTGACCACAATCATTACCCCAATCATCTTCGGCGACGGATTCAACCTTTACAACCAGAAGACAAGAATGGCCCTAGTGAGATAGTAGCATGGCAACGAATCAACAACTCTTCTGACACCCTAGTCAATCCATTGACGGGATCCAATCCTTCGAAAGTGTCCATCACAGATCGGTCAGCGAACGAAAAACATGAGGGACTTATCGAATTAGAGACAACAGGTGACAATAAGACCTTCTTCGACCCCGAGACAGGCGAATTCATCCATCTCACCCCATGGAGAAGCCCTCATAAGAACGACAATGAGAGTAATGACGACCATTCAAATAAAGCAGCTACCAGAGGAGACATAACGCGGGCGTTTGCGCGTATGGCAACTGGGCTAGGTGCTTGGGCTGGCGGAAAGGAGGTTGATGATGTCTTAGTGAGAAAAATTACGGATGCTGAGAACAACAACATTGCACAGCGGGCTGGCGATTCGTTAGCTGGGGTGGTGACAAATGAGCGACCTTCTGGGTGGCCTCAAACAGTTTGAAGGATCGTACTTTGACGGCATGGTATATTATTTTGGATTGGGGGGCTTCTATGCTCCAAAAAGCAATTTCGTGCCGAGCGGGCTGGGCTGGAACGCCGCGACTGCATTCAGGAAGTTTCTGGAACGAATCAGCTTTGTGAAGCGAGCAGCTGCAATCGATTCAATTTTTGGGAGTGATGACCGTCATCTCGTTTTATTAGTAAAATCCTTCCTTATATGGCATCTCACTGTAGTGAGAATTGTAAATCGGTTCAGTGGGCAAGAGTATCTCACGAACCTCGGAGTAGCTCTATGGATCAAGCAAATGCAAGAGTCTCATGCGCCTCTAGGCTCTATATCTCATATCGAATATTTCCGCAGTTCGTAATTCATATCTCATGCATCATAGCTCCATTGCAATCATCGCAAGAGCATACTCTTGCTCGCAATGACGGCGGCAGGCTCTCCTTAGATCACTTCATATCCCAGCTCAACCTTCTCACTCGGCGATGACAACTTCCTCCTGTGACAAAACCTCTTATGAGCCTTCCAACCCGCCTTCTGACACTCCTTCCCACAGTATGCCACAGTCCCACACCCAGCACATCTCTTCGCATCCTCCTTGCCACAAACCCCACAGCTCATCTTCCCGTAGATCTTCTTGTCATGCTCAACGTCTTCTTCCATAACCTTCTTCTGAACCTCAACCAACTGTGTCCGAATCTTCGCTTCACATTGCCGGCTTCCACAAACGGGCGTGATTTGTATAATGACCATTGGCTCGGCGAGATGGAGGTAAGACATGGGTGATTTGAGGGCATCTTTGGTGGGGTTGCCACAGCCGGCGCAAGGGGTCGTGATGGCTTTCATGCATTCATCGTGGTGTTGGTTTGTTACCAGGGAGAGAACGTCGATGAAGGCTTCATAGAAGCTTTTGCTGTTCTGCGTGGATTCTGACTGCGAACAGAGGAAGGTAGGTACGGGATTTGTATGGACGATAGAGGTGGTTTTGTCGTCGTTGTGGATACGGAATTCGAAGAGAGCAGGTTTGGTAGAAACGGCCATGCTTCTGACTTTGGTTGTGAGCTCTAGGGAGTGCAAGTCCACTTCGTTGTTGTAGACAAGAAGATTGGCGAGAGCCTGTGTGGAAAGCTGTCATTAGGTTCTTGTCAGAGCCACTTCACATGGCTCAGTGGTGTTTGCCATCACCTTCTCATGTGAATTAGAGCAGTGACTGATGGTAGTTCTAGCCCAGCACGCGTCTGCTTGGGACGCGATGTCCTCTCATTAGACAAGACCAGAGACTTGAGTAAAGGACATCCAATGTCCTTTCTCTTCACAGAGTCTCAAGAGCATGATCATAGGTCATGAACATATTATTGAAAGAGACACTGCACTTTACTTACTACACCTCCCCCGGGAGAAGCCTACATGGACGCGGGTTTATGCTTTCCCCTAGAAGCGTGCATGAACTAGCACCCCGCGCGTACTGTCGCATACTTACAAGTAGCGGACTTCGCCCACCTAGAATGCACCATCTTGTTTCTTGTAGATTTCCGTTCCCCAGGATCTTGGGGGGGAAGGGGTGCTTTCCTGTCCCCCGTACGGTGCGCCCTGCGAGGTAATGTGCTTCAATGAAGTGATGCATAGGGTGCTACCACCTAAGTGGCGTTTTCGCTATATGAGGGTGTTGAAAGCCGCCAGGAAGGCTGACTGCGGTTTGATAAGAGCATCACACCCTACTTGGAGCACACCACCAACAGAATGGTTACGGCTGCTGTGCCACCACCCGATACTGGTAACGTGGGGGTGTGCTGCAAGCCTTCCAAGAGCGCACGCGACTTTATGCCCAACCAGATGCAACTTTTTGAGCCACATATTGGCATAAAGTAAGGTTTCTCTCCAAGCTTTAGCGAGCGTGAGTCACTGTGCGCAATATCTTCCAGGCGCATGTAGCTAATATCGTCCAGGCGCATGTAGCCACTAAGTTATGTATTTGTTGCTCTGGCAGCCTTGGTGCCATGGTTTTTCGGAAGCATAGTATTTGATGAAGCGAGTTCTTGTACCGTTCTTCGCTCTCTTTATCTTTTTGACTCCATTCAGCATGCGCAGAATACATCGCCTGAAAAGCGTTGGACCACTTTTGCTATCTCAACCTATGCTCCTATGAATCTGGTTTTTTCTCCATGATCGTCATTTCTGAAGTAGGACTAAGAATGTCTTTACATCAGCAAGAAGGATAGCTCACTCCTAGATAGCCAGCTCCGAAAACCAGACCACTGTGCCATCCACCACTATGTCTTCCAAAAACCAAACATTGGAAAAGGGGACGGAAAACACTACCCCTGAACGACAGAGAGTGCTTCGCCAGAATTCGCAGGCACAGAAGCAGAAGACCACAATTTCTGTCGAAGTGCCCACTCAAGATGAAGAGAAACGTCGCCGAAGCACATCTTCAATAATGAGATCCCACAAGAAAATCTACTGGAGGTCGCCGATTACCATGATACTGGCTTTCCTTCTAGGCCTGGGCTCTGCCCTTGCATTGCATGGCTATTACTCGTTCCTCAATGGGAAGAAAGTTGGAGATAGCTTCCAGCAGCAGAACGCATTGAGGTATGCGTATTGCTTTGACAATCATACCCTCAGTCTTTTGGAAGCTTAAGAAGACCATGAGGGCGCTTTTAGTAGCACATGCCGAATCCTAACAAAAGCCTGACAGGATCGGTACAGCACTTGCTTTCATAACGCAGATAGGCCTTGTAGGCTCGGTACATTTCGCATATGTTCAATGTCTTTGGAGAGCATTAAAGAGCAGCGTGATATCCGTCCAGGCAATTGACGCGGGTTTTGATGTCACTAGCAGCCTGCGATCGTTCACGAACGTTGAAATGCTGTCCAAGTTAAGGCTAGCCTCCTTTCTGGCATTGATTGCATGGTCAGTCATGGTTGCGCCCTTCAGCTATACTGATTGCGGTCTAATGCAGGGTTGCAGGTGCATCCCAATCGCGTCTCAAATAACGTCTGCAACGTTGAATGTCAACTCCGTCATGCAGGTAGGGTATCAGACGGTCAATGTCTCAACACTGGAAATAGCTCAAGCTGCGCAATATTTCAACTTCGCTTACACCTTCCAAAACCAAGGTCAAGTGAGCCAAAATGTGCAGGCATATTCAGGTCCCCGAACCATCCTCACTCGTTTAGCTGTGGCGACCGCAACCACAGGCCAGATTCTATCACTGCCCGCGCCATTCAGTAATGCAACATACCCACAAAATTTCTACGGACGGTACGTGCAGTGCCGAACGGCAAACAGTACCATAGCCAAGCAAGTCGATATGGCTGCGGATAGAGCACAGATGGCTTTGAATTCATCTATTCAAAAAGTATCGAACGAGTACTTTGCCTTTGTGCCTGCTTTGGTCAATCTAAGCGACGTTTCGCGTGATCCCGGTGTCCAAGTCGCCAACCTGAGCGATGTGAATGGGACTCTGAACGCATCGAATCAACTTTGGATGAAATTTCCACGATAACCCCCAGATGTAAATATCCTAAACGCTACTGACAAGGCTTATCCTTATTATCTCAGTTGCGAGTTATATAATGCCTCATTTCAGGTCGATTTCTCTTGGGTAAATGGGATGCAATCTATAAGTACACCCGAACCTGAGGTGGTGGGCGTGGTTGCTTACCCCACAAACGCTGCCTCGATCACTGCGTATAAAGAGAGCCTAGCATATTCCGCTTTTATGTGGGCCCTGAGTAGCCAATTGGTGGGTTCGATGGGCTTCTATCAGTCCAGCAACAGCAATGGCAATGATTACACTATCTTGAGCGGCATCTATACTAATGAAAATCAGCCCACTGGCGGCAACAACACTACAAAGACAATATTCAGCGGAATCTTTAACAACGTTGACCAGACAAGTCTGCTAGGGAGCTCAGGCTTTAACAAATACTTCATCAAAAATCATGCTCTTAACGGCAATACGGGCGGGGTGTTCTCGCCTCAGCGGTTGCAAGATGCGGCTTATGCACGTAACCGTACATTGGACGTTTTGATCCCGGAATTGTCTTCAAATATCACATTAGGTCTTATCTTTGATCCGCTTCTCGCGTGAGTTGTTGAACATTGCTCTTGAAAGGCCTTGAAGATCTTTCCCGCTAATAAGCGTCAGACCCCGAACCATGACCAATATGACAACGACAACCCCTGAAAATACATACTCCTACCATCCATTCGACGTCCTCCTAGCCTACGCTCTTGCCATCTCTTTTGCTCTTCTCGCCAATATCCTAGGGATCTTTGCCTACATTTACAATAACGCCAGCTACGACAGCTCTTTCTCGTCCATATTTTGTACGACCTATGGTATCCACATCTCAGGGTTGAATGCACATGAGAAACTGGGAGAACGACCTCTAGACCCGAAAGTGTCGAGAAAGAAGCTGTCGTGGTACAGGAGAGATAATGCGGAGACGGGGAGTTATGTTTTTCACCTTGTTTGAAAAGGGGAGGTTTGAATATCTGATGCGGGATTTAGGACAAGGTCACGTCTTCATCTATCTGCCGATGCCAGTGGAATTAAAATGGCCCTAGGACATGACTTTGAGCGACGATCTGCACTATAGCCCGAGCCTACATGGCTGAACGTCGAACCGAACTTGCACCGTGAAGACTTAAAGAATACTATTGCGAAACGGGTCAATAGCCCAAGCTTGCGTACCGTGTGGTTTGCGCTAAGACAACCCGCAACTTCAACCAATCGTCGCATCTTTGTCCTTTTATCATTGTCTGATACTCTATCGTTTGACTTGATCATCACTTGGACGAGAATTTCTTCCCTATCTTCCTGGGTTACTTTGGTAACATGGTAGATTGTGATGTCATAGTGATTGGGGCATGTTGAAAAACCAGTCCCCCGGAGACGAAAGAAGGAATGAAACCAAGTCAATTAGAAGCTGAACAAAAGACAGACCGATAGGAGGATCTAAACGAGACCTTTTTGCGGGGCTTCGTGCAGTACCATCAACTCGGGCTCCCTTTTTTCGGGCAGGTGCAGCCGATCAATAAGCGCGGCACTAAGCGCGGGGTGTACTTTTTCTGTCTCCAGTTGCTGAACCATCCTAAACTTCTGACCACAGGTTTCATGGACTACAATATCCTTTTCCTATGCAGAGGATTAAAGACTATGAGACAATGGCTCACGAATGCTGATACAGGTAGCTTGCCGGGTATGCTAACTCTAAACAGTTGCTCCGTATCATGTGACCGCTGTCTCAGTTGTCTCAGTTGTCTCAAGAGGGTTTCAGTCCCTTAACGGAGAGCGCTATGACACTCTCACACCAATTATGCATGCGCTGCCCCAGATGTACTGTGCGGCATATATTTGAAGTGATAATGACCGCGCTTCTTATGTGACAGGTGACCAAAATTTGAGCACGGATGGGGTAAAGCACAGATGGGGTAACAGCACGGACGGGGTAGTTCTATTGTTGAAAACCTCTCATAGCGAGGGTAGGAAAGAGAACAGATAAGGCAGCATCTTCCCCTCCATGATGCCTTCCTTAGAGTCTTTATCATGTACAGCTTCAAGGCAACTTGTCGTGCCTCTCTATTAATACTGATATTGCACTTATGCTCCGTATCCCGCACAGCCACTCTTCCCGCGCTTAACCTTACGTACGTACAGAACGGCTTATTCACGCCCAACCTGACCTTCACATACAACGCCGGTTATAAACCTCGAGCGCCAGACCCCTATCTTGCTACCCAGAATACCGAGACGGTCTTATTCTTCGAGCTTGGCTCGACTCCCATTGATGAAGCAACACTCGTTCTCGTCCTTTATCAGATGCACAATGAATATTACCCACACATGTTTCAAGCGGCTGCTCTTGTGGGGACCAAGGCCAGAATTTACACCTACAACGGAGTGACTCTAGCGATTTACCCGAACGCCAAAATGAACTGGGCTATGTTTGGCAATACGTGGCTGTTGCTTGGGCATTATCAGAGCAAATATCAGTGTGTAGCAATGGAGTTTGATATTACGCATGGCGAGAGTGTCAATGTTGGTTCTGGCGAGGTGAGGATGGGTTGATACAACGCGTCATGGGCTATGATTGAATGATTTATGTGACATGGAGCAAACATCCCATCTCATCTTACTTGCTGGTATGCTTTGGAAAACTGGTTCGCTATTTCATTGTTCTAATTCAACACCAATCATGTATCTCAAGTAGCATCACAAGCTGTTCCTTTGTCTCGCATCACATCTCAAGATGCCCTGAGCAACTACGCAGAAGCAATGGTTCATTTAGCCTGTTTGACGAAGCCCTCGCAATCCGGTCTAGAACATGCTTGTATCCCAAGCTAGGCATTAACTAATCTTGGTACAGGGGCTTCTACAAACCAGGAAGGGCCTCGAATAAACCTTATAATGGATGGAGCGCGTAAGGCCCAAAACTCCGCCAGTCTGGTTGAAGGGGCATAGCGCGACTTAGCAGCCTTGGCAATGGGTATATCCCCAAACAGAAAGAAGAAGGCTAGCAATATGCGCAGGAGCCGCGGCATCAAATGCCTGCGCTCCATGTCGCAGCTATCATGTGACTACAAATCCTACATGCGACATGCCATAGTCAAAATCTCCTTCGACTGCAGCAGGTCGACAGCGCACTTCTCCTTGACAATCAATTTACTTGTGACGACGGTGAGACATTCAATGGCAACAAATGTCGAATAGGGCCTGCTTGATCCTTATCCCCGGCCTCTATTTATCAAAGCCGCTGGAGTATTCTTGAAAAAGCTCCATCGATCTAGCAGCTGCCGAGTATCTGTGACGTTACCACAACCATTTGAATTCATAATTTCCAATGATTAGGCGAGAGGAACGAATATAGTTGCTTCCGAACGCAACCCTGCTCTCTTCATATTGATGAGCTATGAGAGAGTGACTCACAAGTCTTACAATAGAAAGTACACGTTGTCAGATCCTTCCAGTCTTGATAGCACTCCAAATTTCCCACGAGTCAGTCTACCCTTCTGGCAAATCAGGGTTAGGGTTAAGCAAGGACGGTAGAATCTGTACCTACAATGAAAATATAAATCAAGCGGCAGGAAAATCATCTTTGTGTTAGATCTTCGTTACCTTGTACCGCCAATTGTGAGAGGGATAAGAAGGGTTGGAGGCTAATTGGCTGGTCAGCGCCTGCCTTGAATACGTCAGGTAAGCTGCAAGTCTCTATGAAATGGCCCTTCTATGTCACATCCATATCGAGGATATCTTATAGCTCAGTGCTGAGTGATACGACGCACTTGCCGTCATCCTTGCATGGAGCCTCTGCAAAGGCCAAGCAAGCAAAATTCAGCCCCACAGGCTTCCATTACTCAACGCATTGTGCGTTGTAGCGTAAGCAAGCCAGAACGAGAATCGAACGAGATGAATGTATACTAATAGTCCGTATTATAGACGATGCGTAAAATGAACTATTTCAATTAAACCATAGCTAGTAGACCCAAAGCGTACTAAGATATCAGCGTACGAGATTCATTCTCTCAGGATTCTGTAAAACATTCAGATCGCAGGTCTTAGACTTATTGGTACAAGACTACGCAGATGAATCCAGCTTTGAAGCTTAGGATATGAACAAATACAGGTCTTGAATAGTCGAAGAGGATCAATACATACATAGATTAATTCAGCACCATATAAATGCTCGCTCAAATACGTCACACCCAATATAGGTCTCCCATATACTCTCGACCTTGTCAACCCATCTCTCACACCAATACACCGTATCTAATACACCGCCCCATCGCCACACCTCCATACCTAGCCATTGCCTCTCCAATATACCCACACTCACCCACCCCCCTCCTCCCCCCCATCCCCATCCCCATCCTCCCCCCCCCTCCCCCTCCCCCCCCCAAACCTCGGAAAAACCTCCCTAACCTGCTCCATAATAATATCCCCATACCCCTTCCCCCTCCCCAACTCCTCCCTCTCCCTCTCCAATCTCCGTCTCTGCCACCCCACTTTCTCATCCCCCATCCACACTTTCCGAAACAGACCCCTAACACCCCCATCCTCCCATTCACTATCATCCCCCCCTACTTCCCCATCATTCCCCCTCTTCTCCCCCCCCTCCCCATCATCTTGCAACCCCCTCCCTGCCCCCTCCTCATCCTCATCCCTATCCTTTCCCGCTGCTTCCACGCCCATATCCCTCATCCGCATCAACTGCGCCTGTCGCTGCACCCTCACCCTCCTAGGATGCGAATACGCCAGTTCCGTAGCGCTGTAGACCCATGCCCCGCTGAGAGTGAAGGTGTAGAGATCTAGTTTGCGGGGGGGGAGGAGGGCGAGGACGGGGCAGGCGAGGAGGAGGGTGAGGAAGATGGGGCGGTAGGGGTGGGATGTGGCTGCTGAATTTGGGGGGGAGGATGGGGTGGTGGTGGTGGTGGGTTGAGACATGGATGGGTAGGTGGAGGTGCAGCGCGGGGGGATTGAGAATGGTGGGTTGTTTTGATACGAGGGAAGGAGGATCTGTTGTGGAGATTCTTTGAAGAGTGGAGTCCTTGGTAGTGAGGGCGTGGAGTCAACCTCGTAGGGGTAAGGAAATAGCCATCGGTGAGGATGCAAGTCTAAAGAGGGTGATGTGAAGCGTGAATTCACTTTTCAATGGCGGTGATGATCCATCAATGTGCGATGTCGATACTCAATTAGATCACCACAAGCTCCAGAATCGCTCATCAGGCTCCTGTTCAGTCTTTGAATAGATTATCCAATAAAATTTCAAATTTAGATCTTATGACACTTTGGCCGAGTGGTTAAGGCGACAGACTCGAATTTTGCTGATATCTGTTTCATTCGTGAGCGCAGGTTCAAATCCTGCAGGTGTCGAATTTTTGCACTTCTGTTCCTTATCAGATGGTTTCTACTTGCTGATGGTCCATTTTTGGCAATCTACATGTGCGAAAGGGGAGTTTTGGAGGTGGGCGTTTCCGGTTCTTTGCGGGCTAGAAGTCTCCCCAGCAATTAGGCAATTAAGGCTATCAAGTTGTTTTAGAAAAGCACCATGTCATAGACATTGAGATCAAGAAATGTCATTACTTTCTCACTGCCCGTATGGGCGATCGTTAGGTATACAGGAGAAGTCCATCGAAGCGTGACCAGCTACAGCTCGAAAGTCGTTAAAAAGTTGGAACAGAAACCCGAACGATATCACATTTTCCTGCTCGTCGCCTTATATATGATATGCTCCGTCATACTCATATCTGACCAAGCACAGCTACTCCTAAAACCTGGACGTCAATTCACAATTGAACGTCTGCTTTCTCTGCCGCTTCTCTGACTTCTGATATCGACATTTTCACAAGATCCATGCTCACCAAACCTGCACCTTTGGCTTCATCGTCTCCATAGCCTAGTCGCCCCTTGTCAATGTAATTTCGGAAGTCGTTGGCGGCACCAAGAAGAGTGGACAGAAGATGCGGTAACCCCCATTCCTGAACCACGGCAGCGATCTGGAGTTTAGAGAGGTGTGGGGAAGATAGAAGGAGGTAGACGAGGTTTAAGACTGCGAGGTAGAATGCATGATAAGCCTGGAACGTGGCATAGCTGTCCGAGATGGATTGATCTTGCATGAGCTTGTCAGGATCAGGACAAAGAAAAGGTCCGAGTGTAATCAGAGCAGCCGGTGTTGAGAATATTGAAGTCTCCTTTATCGTATCTTTCTTCTCTTGCGTATATTTGTCCGCGGCCAGTATCTCCTCTTTCAACCAGCCAATAGCACTGGCTTTCAAATTTTCGTACGGGCAATGTTCGAGGGTATCTCGTATAAAGGCTAGACGAAAGTGATCTGAAGGGTGGGCATGAAGGATCGAGCTCGTCAGCACATGAGCGTGATACCGCAGTCCAGGCGAAGGCATGTTTGCGGAGAGTAAAGAGAGCCGTTGGAGGATGTTGTTATAGGCTGTGTCGTCATTCGTTGACATACCTTGCCCAGAGTCAATAGCTAGGAAACCTAGGAAAAGCACTGCGTCGATCAATGGTTCAGGCTCTGCTCCGGTGCTACCAGTTGCCGGATCCCCAAGGACACTGGCTAGTATAGCAGCGAAGTCCGGGATGACTTTGAAAGATGGCGAAGCCGTCGGAGCATCAAATAATGACGAGGAGGCTGCCATTGCTGAGAGAAGATATATTGACCCAGTTCGAGACAATGGAACATCGTTGGAATGTGACGGCAGCTCCATCTCTTCGTCTTCCTCTTCGTTTGGCTTTGCAATACCATGCAAGAGCTCTTCTACACTGATCTTCAAATCTCTTGAGAGCGCCTGTTATGTCAGTAGATATACTGCATAGCAACTAGAAGACGCTTACAAGAATCTGGCCGACCACAGTATCTCGTTCATGCAGATGCTCTACCTCCACAAATAGATCGCTATATGTTCTTCTGCCTGGGATGACCTTCTCAGGGTGTAGCTTCTCTTGATACCTGCTTGCCCAGGCTAGACCTGGGACATCCTCATCGACAGCCATTGATGTCATGTATCCTTCAGCGACAAAGGTCAGAAAGGACTGTAGCAGGCGAGTCTGCAGGGCCGCTTCGTTTACACCCAGCATTTCGTCCTGGCCTTCCGGGTCTGGGGCAGATTGCCCGGCTGATTGGTTGAGCATTGACGAGCTACTCTTCCGTGGTGGGAGCTTCGGCCGCTTGGTTCCAGAGAGTTCTTTGATGAAGCCCAAAACCGCCTCTGTAGCTTCTGGTCGTCTTGCAACTTGCATGAAAGCGGGGAGAATGGCTTGTAGAGAGGTGGAGAGAAATCGACTGGGATATTTCGTTTTGATGCGTGGATGGAGGATGGCGAGCATCTCGAGGAGGGTGCTGAACCTGGTTGCTTTGGACAGTGGCTTTGCCACCTCTTGATGCGCCTGTGGCCTAAGGGCTGGATGTACCAGTTCATCTTGCTCTCTCTTATGCCCTTCATCCTCATTTATATCAAGCTCTTCCACCTTCCCAGCTACTTCTTCTGCCTCATCCTCGGCAGCCTCGTCTTCGTCGTCATCGTCCTCCTCGTCTTCATCTTCAGCCCCAATTCCTTCCAAGAGTTCTGTCACCTTCAGCACAACCTCTCGTGGATTGCCCAGCCTTGCAACGTCTTGAAGACATTCTCGGGACGCGGGCAGAAGTGGAAGGAGCAAATGGACCAGGTCCCAGCCAATATTGGCAGTCAATGTGGTGTCTTGCAAGATGTCGTGCAGGGTAGGAAGCTGGTCAGAAGTGAGATTATACTCGAGAATGGTGAGGTAGGAGATGTAATCCGTTTCCGGTGGGAGAGCAGTGAGGAGGGGATTGTCAGCCATTGCTGCTGCATAGAGTTTCTACTTACCTACTCTTAGAGTAGGTACCTCTTCGGGACTAATCCCGCATTGAGTTCGGAAATAAGGTACGAAAGAGTAAGATAAACAGTGGAGAGCCTTGTTTATGAGCTAGCCAGACTGAGGCAAAGGAAGCGAGCCAATGAAATGGACGATGAACCTTATCACCCCCAACCTGGGCCGTCCCCCGCCACTATCACTGCGCGCAGTCGAGACCGTGAAGATTGATCCGATAGCACCACATGGAATACCCTACAGAGTACCTTAGTCCTTTAGTCAACAGTAGCAGAGATTACTCCCCAGATCAGTCACGTAAATTGTAAATTGGGAGATATGCAAGATGGCCATCATCCTCTTTCACCATTCGTACAACAAGTACCTTACATATAAGATACTTTATATACATACGCGCATATAGCATATCGGGCTTTTAAGAGGCTTTCGTCGTATCATTGTCAGCCCTACCTATTCTACTGATTGCAGCGCATGATAGATAAGCGCGAGGAGACTTTGCATCTGATAAGATGGACGACAATGCCAGGCAGCAGTCCATCTCTCGCATGTCCATGAGAGATGAAGATCGTCTTGCCGAATTGGGCTACAAGCAAGAGCTCACGCGCAATTGGTCTCTGTTGCACAATTTTGGTGTATCCTTTTCCATCATCGTACGTCTACTGCTTCCTTCGTCTAAACTTAAATCTGGATAGTACAAGCGTCGTTGGTGTACTTTGTTCTTCCTACATTACATCTTGCGAGATGCAAGCATTGAGCAGACAATGAGACAGGAATTATATCAGCTCTTGGTTGATCTTCTTTCAAGCCTTGGTGAAGACTGCAGTGATACTGGAAGCTGACATGGATCCATAGAGTATAATAACAGGTATCACCACGTATGTAAATCTCATACATCATGTCTTGGTTCGGTCCTGACAGAGCTTCTGCCTCAGCCTCTTCGAATATGGTCTATCAACAGGCGGACCAGGCGTCATGTCCGTCGGCTGGATTGTCGTTTGCTTCTTCAGTATGTTACCTTCTCCACGGATCCTGAACCGGTCTTAGCACTGACTGAATCAGCAATGTTCGTTGCTCTGGGAATGGCAGAAATTGTATCTGCAGTTCCAACAAGCGGCGGACCTTACTTCTGGGCGGCCATCTTAGCACCGAGACACTCTGCAGCATTCTGGTCTTGGATTACTGGATGGTAAGTTGTACTTCGCCTCTGAAGTTGTAGCTATCAGTAGTAAAATGGGAATTGATGATACTGATAAGCGCTAGGTTCAACCTGCTTGGTCAGGTAGCCGTAACTACAGGCATCACATTCGGCTGTGCCGGCTTAATATCCACAACCGCAACCGTCCAGAGCAGCTACACACCCACGGCAGCGAAAACAATTGGCATCTACGCTGCCTTACTTGTCTCCCACACACTGGTCAACAGCTTCGGCGTCAAATTTCTGCGCTACTTGAACGACACATCTGTCGTCCTCCATTCCATCGGGGTTTCTTGCTTCGCTATTGCTGTCCTAGCAAAAGCGCCAACGCATCAGTCAGCTAAATTCGTGTTCGCGACGTTCTACGATGGAACCGGAGAGACCGGCTCGGAAGGATGGAGTATGCGTGCTTCGCCAGCCTATGTAGCCGTATGTGGTATTCTAATGGCTCAATACACCATTACCGGCTATGACGCCTCAGCCCATTTATCCGAAGAAACCAACAACGCATCCTGGAATGCTCCCCTTGGAGTACTCATGTCCGTCGGTGTCTCTGCAGTGTTCGGTTTCTTCCTCATCATCTCCCTCCTTTTCTCCATCCAGGATTTCCCGAACACAGTCGACAGCGCAGTAGGCCAACCGGTAACCCAAATCCTCATCGACATTTTCGGCCCCAAAGGCGCCATCGCATTAATGACACTCATCATATGCTGTGTCTGGCACGCCGGTCTCTTCTCCCTGACCTCCAATTCGCGAATGATGTTCGCCTTCGCGCGAGACCGCGGCCTCCCTCCCTTCTTCGATCATGTCGACGCGAAATTTGACTCTCCCATTCGCACCGTCTGCTTGGCCGCTTTTCTCGCCTTCTTACTCGCCATCCCCTCCCTGGGATCCAGCGTTGCGTTTTCAGCGGCCACTTCCATCGCTACTATCGGACTGTATATATCCTACGGCCTCCCTATACTGATCGGTCTTATATATAACGACAGTTTCCAAAAGGGCCCCTTCAATCTACGCTGGGCTTCTCGCCCGATTGCTTTGATCGCCTGTCTGTACATAGGCTTCATCACCATTGTTTTCTGCCTACCGGAGTTGAATCCTGTTACGAGTCAGACTCTGAATTATACCCCGGTAGCCGTGGGTATTGTTGCCGCGTGGGCTTTTGGAAGCTGGTTCTTGTGGGCCAGGAGATGGTTCACGGGGCCTATTCGACAAATTGAGGAGGAGAGGATGGGTATTCCCATTGGGGATCCGGCCAAGTTGGTGCAGGCGGAGGAGAAGTTGGATGAGAAGGTGGGGATCGAGAAGGTTGGTTAGTGGTATGAATAGGGTTTTGGGTGTTGAGATATAGATATATGGACTGACTAGGTGGGGGAAGGTTTGGATGTATTTGGCTACTGTATGTGATTAGCTACTATATGTGATTGGCTACTCTATGTATTGGGCTACTATATGTGAATCATCTACAATATCTAGGTAGCGAACGAATGATGCAGATCTCGATATCCTCGTGGATTCATTTGGCTTCACCATGCGACACGGAACCAAAGAGTGCAGCAAAACTTCGCTACTAGCACATCAAAAGCTCTCGTATGCAAATGTCCAATATTTCGCTTTTCCCCGTATTAGCCATTATTGAGATATGATGGCTCCACCACAACAACCTTGCGGGGTAGGGTCCCAGATTTCTAGTAGGATCATCCAAGGATCTCCCATCTGCCTAGATCCAACATATCCCTCATACCGCTAGCTTCAGCTCTTTACAGCATCATTCCCTTCTGCTGTATCGACCCTTCAATTTTCACCGATGAAGTCTTTGATTTCTCAATGTCACGCACTAATTAATGCATACTTGCTCTGTGTGCCGAATACTTCGCGGTGAATTGAAATTGAATCACATCCACTTTAATAATCGTCATTGTAAATCGGCATCCACTACTATAGAAATGTTCTATGGATCACCAGCTCCTTAATCGCAATAACATCCTCCTCTCTATCTCCCCTCTTATCTATACATATCTTTTATTCCGCCATTATTCACCACCAGGATCATCCCCTGCCTTCGAATTTGGACCTGAGAGGGCAAAGTCTTTCCAGCACGGACTCTTCGTCCGGCACTATGAAGATTTTCCGAGATTCGGGCATAAGAGAAGCATCGTTCTCACTTTCAAAGCAGAACGAGTTCACGGTCTGTCAATTCAACATCAGCATTATTTTGGTTCGGCGCAAAGCAATGACAGACACCACGGGGGCAGCTAGGGCATCGGGAAGATGTGGAAATTGCTTTCTAGCAAAGTGCTACGTGCATGTTTGTCTGGATGGCGCCATCTATCAATCTACTACCTATTCTCCCTCCGCATAATAGTTTCGTGTGTACAGAATAATTGACTAGGTTTGCCTTGATGTGATGGAAAGCACGTCTCCTTCAATTATCGTAACTAGCAACGTCCTAGCACTGTGGTGCTAAGCAATATACTTTGGTTAACAGACTCTAGACTCTTCATTCTTTAAAGTCAATATGATCATCGCGTCCTCAACCATGGCGGCTTTCTAACTCCCCATCTCAAGGAAATTGCCTGGGAACAGGAATGCAGTAACACGACATTATCATATAGCTTTTTTTAATGTTAGTGTTTTCAAGACAGCAGATAGTGGGGGACGGCGAACTAGTTCATTACTCCGGGGGAAACACGAGTATTTGGATTCTTTGTATAGAGGAGACGGGAAATGCTAAGTCTATTTAAAAATCAGATGAAGTACAAGTATATTGAACAATCAGATTAAGTACAGGCTGGTTAGGAAATATAAGGTGTGAGCGAAAGTGCTTGATAACTTTCTTGCCCCGGGTCGAACCTCCTACCTCTGCCCTTCTCGTTATTGCTGGAGACCCGGCCCCAGCTAGAACATAATGGACTCCTCATATCCCTCGCCTCTTTCTTTTCTTACCTTAAAAGCTCCTAGCCCTCCCACGCTTCTACTCTCATTCAGTTAGATATATTCCGCCGCTTTCACTAGCATGTCCAGAGCCATATCTACTCGTGGTCCTTCATAATCTACTTCGAAAACCCTCTGTTCCTTCTCCCATTTCTTTTCTGTCAAAGTCCATCTCCGCCCTCCCGAGTCAGGAACTACTGAATCGATCAAAAGACTGGGAAACATTAGGCGCTGATGTACCTCACTAGTGTAAGTGTAAAGCCAGTGTATGGAGACACTCTGAAGGAAAGGAGCGTGTTTCCTCAGGCGCCCAAGGAAAATCGTCCAGTCTCCGAGGCGCTCGGCGGAGATGTAATGTAAGGAAAGCAAGCGCAGAGTATCGTGCGATCTCTCAATCAGCCTGGAGAGATGTTCCACTGTTGTACTGGCACGAGCCAGCTTGAAGCTTTCAAGGCTGTGCAAGGAGCTTACATGGCATAGACGCTCGAGGAATGGGCCGGATTGGTAGTGGCCAACTTCCAGGGACAGCTTTCGCAGACTGGTGGCGTTAAGTATCAGGTCCATTTCCCAGTCGAACGTCTCTGGTGTCAGGTTTTGCTCGAAAACCAGCTCCTGAACACGAGCCCAAGCGGTTCGGAATGATGGCTGGCAGTACTGCCACATCTGGAGTCGCTTCGCATAAATCCTTTTATCCCTACGGGATCGGGGAAGTCGCTGTCGTTTCGAAATGATGGTACCGTTTCCACGGGATCGAAGACCCACAATCGGGGACGTGAAATCCACAATGAATGACTTTAGAGGTAAGCTCATGGAAGAGTCAATGCTGAAGTAGGGGACGATGCGGAGGATCAACGCAACCACATCACTAGGGTGGAGGGCATCTGACTCGTCTTCTGCTCCATCTCGAGTAAAGATGTGGAATGATCGGCAATTTGGTACATTGTAAGCAAGGAGGTACTGTAACTTGTCGAGACCAGGCAGGTGCCCTTCTAGGTAACCTGACGAATGCCGGTGCCATTG
Organism: Cladonia rubrotincta; assembly: GCA_963971245.1. NCBI lineage: Eukaryota > Fungi > Ascomycota > Lecanoromycetes > Lecanorales > Cladoniaceae > Cladonia > Cladonia rubrotincta. Next base: position 45,153 of record OZ020215.1, read on the forward strand.
GAAACCTTGGCCCAGTATTTCTCCTTCAACCGGTTTGATGAGGAGTTTCTGGACATGAAGCCGCAACTGATAGTCTTCTGATATTACTTGTAATTTCTGAAGACTCTTCTGGGAAAGATCTGTTCGGATAGTAGTGAAAAGTGCTCCGAATGAGTGTAGAGACTTTTGGTGTAGACTCTTACAGCTTAATCGGAGGGAGAAAAGGTCGGTGGGTACCAAGGAACGCGCAATGAGCTCCACAAGCTCAATAGCTAACGTGGGCAGTATGGGCCCCATAGAATGAGAAGACGAACTATAATTGCGAATAGACGGATACGACTAAAAGATGATCAGGAACTTGATGAGCAAGGAGGCAGCAGTGCCATTGATAATTGAGCGTAATACGAGAGTGACAACAAAAGTTTTGATTTGCGCTAACCAGGTTCGTACAAGCCCTAGCCCTAACTTTAGATGAGTCCCTTCGAGCATGCCTGTGTCTTTTAGGGACCATAGCGCCCGAACGACAGCTTTCTAGTGGCGGCTCTAGGTAGAAGTCACCTACTTAGGGGGTCTGAAATCATCCTGTGAGTGACCCCCAAAGCGGGATCAAGGGTACTTCCAGCATATAGGGCTGAATTCTTGGCACGCTAATATCGTCAGCGCACATCAACATGGTGGAGGGAGAAATTCTACCATGTGCGTTCATAGGTCGACTAATCTATTGACAAGTTAAATAGTCATATGAATAGATTGCCCGTATACGAATGGACTGGAAATTTACCTAGACTGCATACTATGTTCCCTACTTAGCTTATTACCCTCACTAAAATAATTATCTCCTCACCATCATTTGTAGCATCAGCATATCTCATGAAATAACTCGATGATCATAGTCATGATGACATTGAGCATAGCGGGGTAAGTACTTTCCTGAAGAGGATAACAACATGCGATATTGGTAACCAATCAAAAACGGCACTCAGCCTAAATTTGCTTTATGGAAAGCGTAGAATCAATCCATCTACAAGCCTAACGACGGACGATAGCTGACAACTAGAGCACTGCAATCCTGCAACTATTGTGGCAGTTACGGCAATACGACATTGTGTGAAAGATGAGAAAAGCTTCACTAGCGTCTAAGGCATTGCCTCTTGCTTGTCTCATTGTTGCCTTTGCGGCTTCGCTGACTCTATTTCTAATCCGCGACCGGAGATTCATCAACCCTCTTCCAAGCTTGGTTAGAAATTACCGAGACGAGTTCCAGATAGCTGTACATATCTTATCTAGTGTCTTGTCGATGGCACAAGTGCTCATTGTCTGCTCATTGTTCAACTTCGCTGCTCGCATCAAGCTTTTCGAGTCAGCGGCGTCTATCGGCAATCTCAGCTTTTGGTCAGCCTTGTCAATTCCACGTTTCGACACAAGCCTGCCCTCGAGTAGACTCCTCTTCGTTACATTGACGCTAGCACTTGGTACAGGACTGGGAGCGCTCTGGACTGGATCACTTACGCCATTGCCTTCAACGGCTTTCAGGGACGATGGAAGGGTTCCGGTACCGTTCTTTAACTCATCCATTATGGCAACTATGTATCCACGCCGGCAAGATGGGGCGATTATAACACAATGCGGCGTGCGGCCAGTTCCAGACCCAAGAGGGTCGAATTATTCTGCACTGGATAATTGTATAATCATAAGCAAGCTTGGCAACCTCATCATGACAGCCTCTACCGCAATAAATGCCACCGGTCCGCGGCAACACCCCAAGATAGACAACAGTACCTGGACTTATAGGGGTCGTTCGTATGGCAAAGGGTCTTTGGCAGGTTTACTCGAACCTGTCAATACTACAGAAAAGCCGGCAGATGTAAGCTTCTCATACCAGGAGTCTGGTTACAACATCAGCGCTTCCTGTAGCAAGCAAACAAATGTTATATTCCCATTCGAAGAGTACTACACTGGTGGTAGTGGACAGTTGAATGTATGGTCTTCCCAAGTTGTTATGCTGGACTCAGGAAACGTTTCAATCCCGCCCTTCTATGCGGCTAGCTCGGTCTATGACAAAGTCAACTCAGCGCCATTCGGCTATTTCGCATGGACAGCCTTCTTTGACAAAGGCATATACTATATAGCTACTTCTTCTCAACCCCATTCTTGGTCGCATGCTCTCAACAACATGCTTTGCACGATCGAGTTTGCGCCAATGAGCTTTCACATCAATGTTTCAAGACTCGATCAGTCAATCACGGTCACCCCTCTGGAAGGAATAGACAATTTTAATCAGACCGGCAACATCACGGACGCAATTATGTCGGATCTCGATCTTTTTTCACGAACAAGCTCCTCCTCTGTAACCTTCACCCCTCTTTACTACGCGATCAGCAACAACGTGCAAGCAGCAAAGACCGCTTATAACGCCAGTGTCGATGCTGCTTGGGAGCTCTCGTTGCGAGATGCGATCGTCGAAGTAGCAGACGACCTCCTGACTTATCAGGGAATCCTCGCTATCGGCCGCAACGACAGTGAAAGTGTTCTTCAACCTGTGCAAAGACAATTTGCTGCTATTAAGATCGGTCAGACCGAGTATCACTTCGCACTGCTTGTCATTAATATTCTCCTATGCACAATCTATCTATACGAAGCAAGTCGAACACGATACTGGAAGCACTTACCGGACTTCAACTTCCTCGATGTCAAGGCGCTGACGCTAGCGGCCTTGGGGCCCGAGAAGTCGACGGAGAGCGCTGCTATGGCTTCCCCATCGCCTCCATTTTCTAGACGAGACGAGAAAGATTCCACAAAGCTGGTCGCCTTCTACGATGAAAAATCAAGACCAAGACTTCGTTACTTAAGCGATCGAAGAGAACACCAGCGAACCCCGTCCACAGACCGAGATTCCATGCTCCCACCCGGAGACCATGGCTCACAACGAGACAATGACTTTGCAATGGAAGATCGTGAAAACATGGACCTGTCGGACACGCATTCGAGGCCTCTGCTCACGGAAGCTCAATTTGCTTGAGGCAGTCGAGCAATTGGTGCCACGCAGCTGTATCAGAAAACTTAAGCATACACACCCAGCAAACGTTCTTCAACAATTCTACTGTCTACTTATGTCATGTTTCCGTTCTTTGTTCCTTTGTAGTTCCTTTCGATTTCATTACGATAGTTGACGATAAGATGACGGAAGGAGTCGATTCGATTGGGGATCGTAGCAGGTATCCATCGGCAACTTCTGCGGAATTTGACATGATGAACGGGACACAGCAAACAAATGTCAACTATACTAGTTGTATCTTGAGTTACTGTGATAGAGCCTCATATAGACTATTACACCCCCTTGCTTAAAATATCTCTTGTCCGTCATGAATGCGAGTCTTCGTTCATTCAGTGCGCAGTCGTCTCTGCTCATATGCTCAGTAGCCAAGGTGTTGATGTTGACAGAGCCATACATGAATATCGACAAGGATGCGGTGCAATTTGCATACGGTACGAACGGTACATCTGGGCACTGCCAGATGGTTCGAGTACCAGAATCTAGGAGCCGGAGGTAGTTGGCTGGTAATGCGGCCGACAGATTGGGCGCGAAACATAAATTATAAGGTATCCGGCAGGTATATCATAGAGTGGGCCTTTCTTACATCCTTTTATTTTGCCAGACTTCCCTGATTCAGGTGCAGTCCTTCAACGACGAGTCACAGGCCTGGTGAAGACTTGAGTGATTGGTTGCGGAACAAGGATCCAGAGCTCCTATCAATGGTATTCAACTGCGCCTCTGACACGAGCTGTATACGTCTCTATTTCACGTAAGTAGTGTGTCTGTCATAGAACGACCTATAATTCAAGACGTTCGTAGAATGGCAGTTCCGTAATTTAAAGTACGGAATGATGCGAGATGCTCGTTCATTTTCTTTGATATCCTTGGGAATAGCTCTGAAGGTTCAACGTTCGACAAAGCCCCAGATAAAGTCTATAATATATCCCACAGCGCCCACTTAGACAACATACATCATGATATTATCTATGACATTTTGATATGAATAGTACGTCGAGCCTGCATGTAGGCCTTAAACAGCGTTGAGGTTTTATGTATGTCTTACCATTACAGCTAGTCGGCACCGTCCATGCGCTGTGAGCACTATCATAACTGAACCGCCTTCTGCTTCGTATATAGCCATTGCTATATCTATATTGGAACTGCTGATCAGCATCTATACTTGAGTCTCATGGCCCCTTGAACTGAATTCGTAGTCTCTCGTCTTTGAGCACACGAGCTTTCTCTTGGGCTTAAGGATCAAGTTTAGTGAATCTCTTGCGCACTGTAGTGTTGATTGTGGTGATTGCGGTACCCTCCAATGAAGGTAGTGAAATGTTCATTGAATGGCACTTGTGTTGGGGGTAATCTTGGCTTTGAAACTCAGGGCGGTGAGCGTTGTGGATGGAGGGAGTCTCTCAAGACGTCATGCTATGAAAGCGATCGGTATTATTGGGGAAATGGAAAGTCCGCTAGATAGAGCCCTGCCTCACAGTCTAGCTATGGTATGGAGTGACATCGAGGTGCTCGCATGGCGATAAATGCATGGTGCAATGTTGAAAGATTCTTATCCACTAGCAATACGGTATAATGCGGTTGGTACTCCGTATTTGTGTTGAATGGCATCGCGCGCTGGTGCAGTTGAGATCGATTCGGTCTTGTTATTAGGGACCACCACCATCCTGCTTGCCCCCACTACGGCGCGTCATTAATTACAAACCGCACAAACCATACAATCCAATGCACAAATTTCTAAATGTGCAAATCATAAAGCCAAATTCTGAAGTTCCGGATTTCATTTGTCTTGGGATTCGGATGAGCGATGAAGAAATTGTATGCTGTCCAAGCCCATAACAATACTTGCACCCATGCCCGCGCCAAGGACGGTGCCTATGCCTACCGATCATCTACAGCTCGAGATAGTCAGCATAATCCGAATTCGCATAACAAAGGCTGACCCTGATTCCCGCCTATCCTCACAGTCTCGTACAGAGTACAGAAGTCCATGTAAGATTGCTGGACGGCAACACATGGTGATCATTAGGAATCTGATAGCCTCAATGTCACGCTCGAGCTTCTGTTTTCACTACGAGGTGGAGCTCAACAATAGCGCACTCTAACGACCCTGTACACCACAAGAGGATGTCCGCGACGCACGCATATCAGGCTCTTGATTGCAACCGTACAATGCGGAGTTGATCATGGCTTTTCATAAGGAAAAGGCTTCCCCGCTTTCCGGGGCCTTCGTTCAGCCATCCGCCGCTTTACATGTATGAGACTGGACTCCAAATGAACAAGCATAGAATACACACAGCCGCGTAAACTGCGTATAGGATGCACTGCGACTTTTCTTTCTTGCTGTTGTCAAAGCAGGGAGTTTTTGCTGTCATGCAACTCGTTGCTATCCTCTCATTGCTCCTAAGTTGGCAAATACAGATGCACGTAGTCATGTCACGATTGTCGTTTTCCTAGCTTGAAGAACATTGTAGAGCTGAAGTATCCATAGGTGCCGAAAAGACCATTCTCAAATGTCGTACATCTGCAGGGGTGGTGCTATTGGACGTGATTGGTTCTGGGGCCATTCGAATCGATGAGAGGGTTGCAGGTATCTTGTAAAGCCTTCTAATCCCCTCTTCCACTGCGACAACGTAGAGTTCTCTTCCATTCTCGCTCCAAGCCACAGTATAAGGCGACAAATGCCACTTGTTTTCACTTTCTTGAGTTGGCATCTCATTGATGGCCATATGTATACGGAAATGACGGATATTGTTGATGACAATGACCCGATTCCGATCGCTCGGATCTGTTGGATGTTGCTTCTTTAGAAATGCCACAGAATTCCCATTTGGGGAGAACACGGGATTGGAGCTACCTCCTTCGAGGCCATTGACGTGTACGATTTGAGGTCTCGGCCTGGACAACTCGGTGAAGGTCTTAAGAGGAATATAGTACGCGTTAGCACCACGTAGGTCTTTCCTTGATGCTCTTGCTAGGAACACTATGCCGCTTGTCGATATGTCATAATCCGTGGGTCCGATTAAAGGGGACTCTAGGCCTGTACCTCTAAGTGCGTTGACGAATTTGGTTGGGGAAACAATGTACTTGGTGCCGATAATCGTTTTATGAGTGGTTTTCTTTCTGAGCGTAGTATACCATATTGCATTATATGTATCACCAGCGTAGCTAGCATTTGCTTTGGGGTTGTAGAGCACTCCGTTGGACGTTGCGGGGCAGGAGACCGCAATTGCGATATCTTCATGCGCATCCTGGAGACTCCGAAGCTTGAGATAGGAAGCCTTTGCGTCAATCTTTCCCGCACAATGTCTGCTAGCTGGCTGTGCTAAGGTCTTGAGGTCCACGTAGTCCTTCACTACGTCGTCTGCATTACCAATCCAAAATTCGGTCGCCCCTTGATCTACCTCTTTCAACCATATCACTAGGTCGCCTACCCCAAGCCAGTGGGCCTCTCTATCTCGCGGATCGTTCGAGAAGAGAGCAGAGGTATTAGTCTTAAGGTCAAGGATCCTCGTCTCCGTAATGTTCGCGTGGCTTCCCGGCGTTTGTTTATTGATCGTGTAGATTGCTTTCGTGCCTTGATCGTTTGGAATAGACGCGGACCGGCGCGAGAACGTAGGAGTGAAACTACAGGCAGACCGCGTATTAGCATTGGCAGCAATGCACCAGTCATGCTACTTGGGGTCAAGCTGACCTAGTGATGGAACAAACACCCCGTAGGGGTACCGCTGTCATACTGCGCTTTTACCCGTGAAGTCAATTCAGAGCGGCTATCGACAGAGGAGGTGAAAGAGATTCACTCGATTCCCTTTTCGATAGAAGACAATTGGAAGAGTGGCAGCTACGGAGCACATTGCTGCTACTCTGCAATTCCTTGAAGAGGGGTTCCTAGGAAGGAAATTGCCGCCGGCTAGGGAACCTTGCCTCACACGCCGCATGGGACACCACTACCTAAACAATGTCATAGAATCATATGTTTGGAAGCAATGTCTTACCACGCTGGCCACTCTTGCCTGCGAGTATGAGGATTCGATACATAGGTAGTGGTGAGTCATATCCAAGCTCGACACCCCTCCTTCCAAGCCTACGTCAGACCCTCGCTACATCATCGCCAGTCATGAATTTCGCTTACGCTCATGCTTGCAGATACCTTGACAAGACGCGACATTGTTCAACCATCATAGCTCTGACACAAGATGGCTCGTGGAGGCGAGCCACTTCGTCGGTCCCTGCTCCGCGATATAACCCCGTACCTTTGCAGCATATTGCTCATCACTGCTGCCGGTCCCCTTCAATTTGGCTATCATCTAGTATGCCCCTTCTCTTCTAACACCGTTCTAATTAGCTAACTGTACGCAGTCCGAGCTCAATGCTCCCCAAGATGTCATCACTTGCGAAAAGAAGTCGATTTCCAGCTCCGCGCTCCGCCCCAGTCTCCCCCAGTGCATCTCGATGAACACTGACCAATTCGCCGTCGTCTCCTCTATTTTCACACTTGGTGGTCTTTTGGGAGCTCTTGTTGCGGGGCCATGCTGCAACAAGTATGGAAGACTGCTCACAATGCGACTCACGACAATGTTTTTCGTGATAGGACCTATATTCGAAAGCTTGGCCCCTAGCATAAGCGTGATATCTTTTGGAAGGTTTATATCTGGGATTGGAGCTGGTTCATCTCTTGTTGTTGGGCCCATCTATATATCGGAAGTCGCTCCACCAAAAGAGAAGGGTTTCTTCGGGGCGTTGACTCAAATCATGATCAATGTTGGAATACTTCTTACTCAGGTTCTGGGATATTTCTTGAGTAGGGACGACCTATGGAGAATTATCCTAGGCGTAGCTGGATGCATTGGGCTTGCGCAGCTATTTGGATTGTTCCTCGTTCCAGAAAGTCCAAAGTGGCTGGCTGAGCATAATCATCCCCAAAAAGCAAAGGATATCCTTCGACGGATTCGGGGCCGTAAAGAAGATCTCGAGGATGAATTTTCGGCGTGGAACATTGACGGCGGTACCGAAGATACATGTATTTCAGCCACCACCCCTATGTTGATTGAGCTGACCACGCGCCTAGCTGAGGGTGAATCCTTACTCGGTGTACCATCAAGGTCCAGAGAATCTTCGGAGTCTGTTGGTATGTTTGGTGTTATCATGAACCAAAATTACCGGCCTGCAATTATAGCAGTCGTTGCCGTCATGTTTGCCCAACAGTTGACAGGCATTAACAGTATCATCATGTACTCGGTCAGTCTACTGTCCGCTCTCCTTCCCACAACAGCTGCCCTTCTCACTGTCGCGATCTCGGCTCTGAATTTGTTTATAACTACACTCTGTGCTCCTTTGTCTGACAAAATTGGACGCAAAACCTGCATTCTCTTGAGTATAGCAGGAATGGGCACCAGTTCTGTTCTACTAGCTCTCGGAATATCCTATGGGGTTCAGATATTGGCCGCTGTTGCAACTCTTATGTTTGTTGCTTCATTTGCAGTGGGTCTCGGCCCTGTTCCTTTCATATTGGCCAACGAGCTCGTCGGGCCTGAAGCTGTGGGAGCAACTCAGAGTTGGGCATTGGCCGCGAATTGGATTGCTACTTTCATAGTTTCGCAATTCTTCCCTATATTGAACAAGGCTCTGGGCGAGAAAGGCAGAGTTTATTACGTCTTTGCCGCCATAGCTGCGATACTTGGTACGTTCATCGCGTGGTGGGTACCTGAGACCAAAGGAAAGCGCGGAGCAGACGAGGTATGGGGCAGGAAAGAACCAAGAGATAGGGCTGAATAAGTCATGATGGTGGATGAGAACCCGCCTCAGCAGACCTTTCAGCGACGCAATCAAATAACCAATCAAGGCTCAGGATGTTATTCGGGCACGTATTTGAAGGCCATAAGCTACTAAACAAAGGTTTCACAGCATATTTTGTTGCAACAGTACATATTGTATGAATATCTCTTTTCAGCCGTTCTCGTAAGGATCATGTTGTATAGAATTGTGTTCTATGCGCTCAAATAAGGACCACCCTTGCCGTGTTGTCTTTCTTCTCAATTTGACTTGAGTTCGACAACAATCACTGCCAATGTACCAGGATCGACATTAACGCTCGGGAAGCTTTCTCTATAAGCTAGAATGATTAGCTACCATTCCACCAAGATTCGGAGCCAAGCGAACCAGTGAGTAGGGTATGTATGAAGATTTTTCCTCCTCAGTCGCCACTGCGTACAGGGAAGTCTTGGCACCCACCGGCTATCCCTTTTCCATTCAACTCCATCAGCATAAGTACAACGACCTTCACGTGTCGACACGAGGATAGACTTTATCGTTGGAATAACATGTCTAGCTGGCGTCGTTGCCTTGGTCCAAATCAGTCCCAAGATAGGGTACGATCTTGGTAGAAGTCTTCTTTATAGCTGGTCGGGCTGCGGACGGACATCGTGGAGCGTACAGCGCAGACAGCACCCCTGTGATGAGCGGTCGCAAGGTTTGTATATTGGTGAGAACTCGGAGGCAACTCTATACGCATTTTTTCGCTACCGCCGATACATCCATATGGTGTAGGTATCGAATCTTTTTCACTGTCGCCCGGTTCCGCAGTTGAGTAGCAGCTTTGAGGTACTAAAGATGTTAGCATCCGGGATCTCGCTCCAGATATCCGAATAGTCACCTAACGGAGCCGGAGGCTGGCTACTCGAAATCGATGGACGTTCAGAAAGAATGTGAGGGTAGAAAATGCTACTATTGGATTCGGTGTGGGATTGGCGTGGGGGGCAAAGCATGAAAACCGCTTTTGGAAGCCGTGTGAGCTTGTTCGATGCACAAACATTACCCAGGCATCCTTCAAAGGGCTTCCACCAAGGCATTCTCAACCTTGCCACTGTAGTAGGACGGGCTGCCTCACTTTCTCATCAAGGCATGCTGACAGAAATTTTCGAGCACCTTACGCACGTTAGAGAGCACGAGTGGCGGAGCTCTGGTGCTCGGCTAACCCTCGGTCTGTGTATGTATTAGGTGGGGCGAGCGTTCACATGGACAATTTTAGACGTTTGACTGCTAATCTTCAAAACAAATCCATCGTCGTCAATTCTCTCTTGAAGCTGCATCCATTCATCAAGCACTCAAGAGGGTGTGATGAACCACTTCGCCTCCTTCCCACAGCAGACTGGACATGCATTTCGGCTGACGGGTGTCGGAACAGGGCTTTCACATCGTATACGATTGAGTCACAGCTAGCTGTGTGATTGAATAACCATGATCCTCGGGTTCCCAATTCTACCGCCCTTCCTTCCGGTCACCTCGCATACGTGGTGTCTTTCAACGGGATCGATGCCTGCCTATCAAGCAGCTAATCATCTTGTAGAACAAGGACAATCCAGGCGATTATGACCGTGGCCCAAGTCTCTGGGTTGTAAGCCTTAACATCAACATCTAGGATAACCCAAATCCCAACGCATCCGAAACCCTACAATGTATCGGGCCGACCACGTCCTGCTTTGGACAAAAAGCCTAAGCAAATCAATAGGCGATGTGCAGTTTCACATGGACCCGCTTCGTTCCTTAGCAAATCGGAGGAGGGGACGCCTTGATGTGCTGCCTAAAACCATACGGGCTATTGTCTATCACTGATACGAGTCCAGCTGCTATGTAAACGCCTTACGCATGCCTCGTTCCATTTTCGGTATACGTTTCGTGCCACTCAAGTGATCTTTCCGAAGAAGAGGGTGTGCTGTGGTCACAGCCAGGGTCTATAAAAGTTGATGAGTTCCTCTCCAAATCTTCTTCTCTTCCATTCCACCCTCACCACAGTATCCCCTTCCCACATTGCAAAGCTGATTGACAAATTATCCAAATTTCGAGACGCATCTTGGTACGCCATCTGCTCAGTCCTCAAGAGCATTGATTCCTTTTATACCCACCTCAATGACACTAATATCGCTGCTAGGCCCTGCGATAGCATCTTGCTATGTCGCATAATAATCAACGACAGGGTCATGGGGACGGGCGTCAATTGCCTCCAGTACCTGCAACAGGATCGCGGGCCCCTCGAATACTCAATCCCAACTATCTAAGAGGCGCTGCCAATGATACCATCCAAGAGGATTGGGCATCCTTGCCTCATCGGATACAAAATCCCAACGCTCTACCTGGGACCGTACAGTCTGCTTATAATACTCGCCAAGGTAGAAATGACCGACCCCAGACGGCTCCCCTAGGAGGAGCAAGGGGCACGGCGAGTTCGGCCCCCGTGCACGCCCTGCTTGCGACTGTAGATGAGGTAGCTATAGGCCCTGATGCTCTCCTACAGTAATGCAAGCTGACAGCCTTTATCAAGTCATCCCATCATCGTGCCCATAGAGATGATCCAGCATCTACTCTTAGTACTCATACAACTCGCCAAGCTACAACTTCCAGCCGAGGAGGACAAGGAACTCGTCGTTATGACCCTTCGCATGCAGGCCCCCTCCACGGTGACCCTTTCAGTGCACTTCCCAGCCGAGAAGGATCAGAAGTCGCCGTCACCAATTCGCTTGGTGGAATGAGCCTGTTGGCGCAGTCCCAACGCCACCCCTATGGCACAGGCCCCTCTGGCCTACCTAGGCGTAGGCCTGCCGGCTCACAGCAACCTACTCATTCAGGAGAGGCAACGAGCGCGGCAAAAAAGCCATCCATTAGCAATATGCTTAATACCCCTTCCCGACCAGAGAAACAGACGGCGCATAAAGCACCTTCTCCACCTGAAGAAGCAGGCCAAACAAAACGTAAAAAGGGAACAGGGCCAGACTGGACGTTCAAGGAAGATGAGGCGCTCACAGCGGTCATGAAAGATCCCCCTCTAAAGAAAAACAAAAACAGAGCAGAATTCATTGATTATGACGAAGTCTCTAGCAGATTGTTCAAGGAACATGGTGTCGATCGCTCTGGAAAGGGTTGTAGACACCGCTGGGACAAGTATATCGGGCCGGTGGATGACAGAAATCAGACAGAATGGTCGAAGACGGAACATGATAAGCTCATCGAGCTCACGCAGTCAATTGCATTGAGTTCAGCTCGATGGAAAACGATCTCTGAAGTAATTTCTGCATTAGGCAAACAACGGAGTGACGATGCTTGTGAGAGGTACTATAATAAATTCCAGCAGAAGAAAAGGCAAAATCCGGATGAGGCTAAAAAGTTCTATGATAAGAAAGAAAAGAGGGATCGAGATAGGAAGGATCGAGAGAGGCGAGGCTAGGACTTCGACTCGGAGTGACAGCACGGGCAAAACTCTACATGCACATTCCTTTCCCCCATCACAACAACACAACAATCATTCACCAACAATCCAACACCACACTCACTATCTGCTGCTCAAGGGGATCTTAAAGATCAACACGGTAGGCCATCAAAAGGCCTAAGCTACACCACACTCATTATGGGATTCTTGAGGAATAAAAAGGGGTAGGCCATCAAAAGGCCTAAGTACATTTGATTTCGGAAATATTGTCTATTAGATAATTACGGTATTCTCTATTAGAATAAGCATCTGATTCAATTTAGGTAGTATTTAATAAAAGCAAATTTGTTGCTTTTCATGTTTGTCTCGCAGCCAAGCTATTGAGTGAGCTATCTCGTAACTAGGGTAGTCGTTGGCATCTTGTCCGCAAGCCCTGAGGCTGAGGATGGTTGTTGCCAAGCTGGAAATTTTGTAATTTATGTATGCTGAGTCATGTAAAGCCCCTTTCTTTCGAAGAAATTTTCTCGCCAAAGTAATTTCTGCTCTGTTTTAATAATGTGTTTTTGAAGAAAATGAAATCACTCGGCCCCACCACTTTCAAGCCTCTTTTCTGTGTAGAAATATCTCGCTAAAGTAATTCCTGCTCTATCGTAATAATGCGTTTCTTTAGAAACTGAAATCATTCGGCCCCACCACTCCTACTTCCCAGTAAAGAACCTACTCCGCTGCGAGACCCTCTGGTTGATTAGGAGGCGGCGGCAGCAAGCCAGGTTTGAACCTCGCGATCTCGTCTTCATCGTCGTCATCCTCGTACCTCAGGATATAGCGTTCTTCATCAGGGACATCAGGAACCTCAATCTTGATTGATCCATCCGCGTGACGGCCACTGACACCAAGGAAGCCTCCAGATGTAACATGAAGGATATTCCCGAACCCCATGGTTTCCCTAACCTTGCATTTTTCGCTTCGCTCCATGTGGGCCACAACGCCTGCGATATTCTTGAAGATCTTGAAGCACTTCATGCAACGTGGGTCGGTGCCTTGGTGGAATCCCGAAGTCAGATGCCATTTGAGATCGTTGATTTCAAGGTATGTCGCCCTGGTTAAAGTTAGAAGGGTCACTAAATTGGATAAGGTCTGTGTAAAACATACGGGCATGCGACAAATGGGCAGTCGAATTCGCCACTGAAATTACGAACAAATTCGAATGCGTCCCAGTCTGTTCTGATGAGATGTTCGGGGCCGGAGTCGGAAGAATTCATGTTCCTTCGATAGTCTGGCATGCTGGGTTCGGGCCATGGCCCGATCTTGGGCATGGTCTTTTCGTGCATAGTCAAGGCCTTTGCATTTGCAGGATCTCTCAACTGGGGACTACCCGAAGGGCCTATATTTAATGCACTCAATCCCTGGATGACATTCTCCTCCTTGCCCTTGCCTTTTTGTAAACTCTGCTCGATCGTAGGCCATTCGGTCTCTATGACCCCAGCTGGCGCCCCTGATTCTGTAAGTGTCATTGTATCGGATTGACCATGGGCTGTCTTCGGGGCTTCGATCAAAGCTGAAGGGAGTCTTGTCGACTTATCATCAGGGGAATCGTCGTCCATGAGGTGAGATGGCACTGGCACACCACCATTAATAGACTGGGTAGTAGATTGGCCATCTCCGATCTCTGGTGGCTGCATTGCAGCAATTAGTGCAGCTGTGTTGCTCGGGCGGTGCGACACTTTATCCATGTGAACAGCTGCTGCAGCTCGCATTGCTCTGATGTCCAATTCAGTGAAGCGTTTAGACATGACACCGTCACGGGTCTTGCACTGATTCCCATAGATATGGGCAACTAGGCCGTTACCACTCTCAAAAATCAATCCGCAACCAGGACATACGACCTCTTGTGGGGTAGGGTGAGACTGAAAGGATCAGCAGAGTCACATAAATCAATGAATAAAATTTTCTCACCTGACGCACGTGTTTGTCACGCCCTCCTTCGCTTCCGAAATCTTGTCCACATACACTGCAACATATGTGATTGTTGCTATTCATCTTGTGTTCTAGCAATTTATCCCCACTGTCATAGTCTTCATCACAGATACGACAATAGTCGTGTTCCTTCTCTTTATGACCTCTGAGAGCTTTCATGTTCATGAAGCCAAGGGTACAATTTTCATATGTACATGGGAATTTGCTCTCATCTTTGATGGCTCTTGAAGCCCTGCCGGCATCCATTTTGCCGGGCGACTCACTCTCCTGATTATTGACCGAAGTATTTGCTGCTGTTTTGGTCGCTCCTAATTTTCGGAGATGGGGTGGAAGCAGCTTGCGAGCTTCAGATGATGGGGTCTGGCTATCATGTTCATTGGATGGCTGATGGGCTACGGATGGTGATGAGCCTCGACTCTGTGAATCATATTTTGATGAGCTTTGAGCATTTGGGATTAAGTCAGGCCGCGAAAAACGACTGGTTGATCCTGCATACGCTGCTGTATTTGCAGATCGCCCAGAAACAAATGATGGTGGATCGTCAGACATTGCTGATGAACTTGGCCGACCTGCTGGAGGCATATGAGAGGCCGAGGTTGGGGGACGTGCTGTTTGCTTCACTGACTGTCCTGCCCTGGCGGTGTTGTGAAAGCCATGTACATTGGGAGGCAAGTTCTCCTTAGGCCTAGCATGCACGGGCCTTAGGATCTTGCCATCCACGATAGTTGCACCTGAGGCGGAGCTCTGTGCTTTTCGAGAATTCTCCGTGTAGCCCGGAGAACTGGCAGTGTTGACTTGACCATTTCTCCACGCATTGACCTGTGGAGGAAGATTCTTGCGAACAGTGGGGTCCCACTTCTCTTCGAAGAACGACATGGCAGGTGATGAGGCTTCTCGTTTTGTTTGTGTTGGAAGCTGGTCGTATTTGACAAAATTCCAAGATGAACAAGTCAGTCAGTCGATCGCTGCTGACATTCACCGAGAGACCCGACTTAAGTATGCCAGCGGTAGCTGGTATGGCTAAGACGATGATCTTGAAGGGTCTGGGATGGATGATGTAAGTAGAGGGTTTGAGGATAGTTGGCGCTGCTTGGAGTGATAAAGAATGAGTTAATTTGGGGAGGTCGGTCGGCACTGGGTTGGTGACAAAGTGAAGAGAACAAGGTAAGTGAATATCTCTTTCCCACCATTCCTTAGGTGGCACCCTGTCACATTTCAAGTGGGCTAAATCACTTTTGAAAATTTACTGTAGGTGCATGCAGGCCGTGTGGGACGGGTTCGATTCGGGTGTTAGAATGGGTTGATGAATTCACATTCATAGGTACAAACAACACTCTGTTCACTGTCCGGTATAGGATGCCTACAACACGTGAACCTTGTGCATATCAGCTCTCAACGACTTTCAACATAAGCAACCACACCGCCACCAACACCTTCTCGACTTTCGCTGCGGTGTTGAACGGCTGTGACTGCCTATCCGGCTCTCCATCTCGAATCTCTCCATCCCTTCCCTTGTCGCTTGCAACACCCTTTCCTGCCTCTCCCACATCGCTAGTGGCCGATTTGGATGCATGATGAATTCCTCTGCCCCCAATTCGTTGCCAGATGGTGATTGCACAATGCCTCTGAATGTAAAAGGTATAGCTTGGGATGATGAGCGATGGCGCGTAGGTGTCAGTAGATAGAGCTCGTCCTGGATGAGATCTCGAGGGTCGATGATTTCGGACAGACGGTTGAGGACGCGAGCTGGTGCTGGTGGCGTGATTTCGTTGTCACTATGGGCGTAGGGGGAAGCATTATGGGAGCCCGGGGAGCTCGTTGTTGTTGGACTTGTGGGAGGACCGGACTGATCATCGGTAGTAGCTATCCTGATAAGGGATTGAGAGGAAATATTTGATGAGCGTTTAGTCTGCTTTTTTCCCATCGTCCTTTCTCATATAGACGCGTCTCAGGTGTCTGCTAATAACGATCTTCCTCGCCTCTGTTAGCATCTTGTATTGAGATTTAGTTTGCTTGCTTGATCTTACAACAGGACTACGAGAAGGCCATATCGCAATGATTAAATGAGGTACAGTGAGCACTAAACATTTCAAGAATTTCTCGGTCTCTAGGTTGACGGTTCTGGTATCAAGCACGTTGTAGCCGAGAAGGGAATTTGAAGTCTTGTCAGTCAGCTTTGCCATTACCCGGACTTTTACCTGGCTTGGCAATTCTCGATTATGGCATTCTAACCATGGGCTCAAGTCAAGGATGTAAGCCCTTATTAACTGGTATCAAAATCTTTTTAATTGTATATTCTCCATGATATGTACAACAATACCATCTTTAAAATTGCAACTTTACATCTAGAATCTCGAAAATGGCAACCTGGACCTTGCATCAGTACCCGGCATATCTTCGTTTTCAGTCCAGAAGACTTACCATTTGCCCCTCAGGGTGATGACTGCCCAGATGTTTCCATCCTTGTCTGTCTCTTTCTCCACTTTTGTCGAGAAAGATATAGCACTCATGATACCGTCCCCAAACTTCTCGTTCAATACCGCCTTGTAGGCATAGCCGTAATTTTGCACGATCTCGTAGAGACGGTAGATCAAGGGCTCTCTAGGTGGCATGTCCATGACCTGTCCTCTGAAAGGATACCCAGCTAGCTCTTTAGTGAGCTGCCCATGGTCAATGTCCAGGATCTTGGAGAGTTTTTCGACATCCTCTGGTATAGTCTGGGCCTGGCCGTAGAAAATAGCTGCCACAGCCACCTCGTTGCGCCCGAGCTGCTTAGCGATATCTTCGAAGGTCATATTCTTGGCTGCTTTGGCTTCGAAAAGGGTATGGGCTTGCATAGGGAGGCGGTCTCGGAGGGTGCTCTACATCTAGTAATTAGCGTTCGTTCAAAGAATACCTAAGGGAGGCGGCTTACGTCAATGGTTGCGATCCTAGTGGTGGCCATCCTGATGGTATTGCAGGGTCGGAAAGATTGGGTATAGATGCGAGGATTTCTTGATAAAGCTCGAGGCAATGATCTGGAGAGGAGTGAGGCCATTATATGTAAAGTGGGGAGGATGCAGTCAATGTATGTCGCAGGGCGGGCGAAGGCGGAGTAGCATTATCGGATGGAGGGGTCTTTCAACCTTGGCTGGATGATCGGCAAGGTGTTCGGGACCCCCCCACTGGTGCCGCCGTGTCCGCTTCTCCCCTCGCTGCCATTCCCCACCCATGACCACTCCATGTCAGGAAAATAGTGGAAGAGGTGGAAACGCTTGGCATTGAGGATCATGTTTGGTTGCTCAAGAGCATGAAGGAAGAGGAGGGTGTCCACCGTTCGTTGTTCATCGTCGATATTTTCCGCCGCTTTTGGTGGCTTGGGCTAGCCGGATGTTGATAGGTCAATGAATGATCACCAAATCAGCTTGAAAAAGAAAGGGCGGTCGCCGGCCTTGTCACCAACCAATATAGTTCTTACGTGAGCGCCTCAGGCAAGAGCTCAGCTGAGCTGCCACTTTATTCTGACACCATCGACAATAAGAACCTGCCAAAACTCTACTCTCAGCCGTTCCACAGGATATATTTCTTGTGACCTTTTAATCCTACAACCATATCGTTATACTTTACTCCGTCGTAAGACAGCTGGACTGCACCTTGCGTCGAGCCTTTGAACCACCCAACCCTACAAGGCAAGCAAAGTGTTAGGTTGGCGATCCAGTTCAACTCATTCCTAACAGTAATATGGATCCTGGAGCTGGCCAGCAGCATGGTGGAGAGGATGATCCGATGGCCTACGGAGACTATCACGGACCACCACGAGCGAATCCTGAAGATCCAGAGGAATTCGATGAAGGGACAGAGGGAGAGCGTGGCATAATTGGAGATACCTACCGTAAGTTTCGTGGCAAGTATCAGTCTCAGTACGATGGTAGTAGCCAATCGAAACCGAAGCCTTCCTCAGGCGGCCTAGGCTCCTTCTTCCTAAATAAGGTGAAGGATGCAGTCGAAGATATTGGCAGCAAGCTAGAAAGCAATATCGGACCTGGTGGATCCAATAAGCACAGTCATACCCACGTAGGTGTCCAGTGCGACGACGGTACGCACAATAGTACCCAGCATCGTTATGGAAGCTTCGCAGCGCAGAGATCGCAGAATGATGCGAAATGGTACGTTGATGGCTGCGGCTACATGTGGGCGGTCTCTGAAGCTTTGGAACGAGCTACTGAATCCGTATGGATACTGGATTGTAAAACACTCTGTGCCCTTTCAGATGCTTTGCTTATTAACTCATCAATAGGGTGGCTGTCACCTGAGCTCTATCTGCGAAGACCACCATCAAAGAACGAGCAATATAGGCTCGATCGTATGCTCCAAGCCGCCGCTCAACGTGGTGTCAAGGTGAACGTAATTGTCTATAAAGAAGTCACCCAGGCACTTACCCGTAAGTATCTTTCTCCCACTCTACCGGACTATCTACACTCCTTCCTCCCAAAAAGCACCGACGTTGTAACCAAGACCCTTACTGGCTTGGGTCTTGCCGCCACCTTCATGTCTCTTGAGCACGTCGAGAGGGAGAATCCGCTGATTGTCCCGCCACTGACAGTCTGCTCCTATCATACGAAACATGCCTTGGAAAATTTACACCCAAACATCGCCGTATTTCGACATCCTGATCATCTTCCTGATGCTCAAACCCTCCAGTCATCTTTCTTCTCCTCTTTACAACACCTGTCACTTAGTGCGAAGACGGCAGCTACGTTACCTGAGGATGCTTTAAAAGCCATCTATGGTATGAATGATGACGTAGTCCTTTATTGGGCCCATCATGAGAAGCTCTGCCTAGTGGACGGGAAGATCGCTTTTATGGGAGGTTTAGATTTATGCTTCGGCCGATGGGACACCAATCAGCACCCACTCGCTGATTGCCATCCCGCTAACCTTGACGAGATCGTATTTCCTGGTCAAGATTACAACAACGCCAGGTAAGCACGAAACGCCACGGAAGCCTCATAGACGTGTCAAATGGCTAAACAATGATAGGATCATGGACTTCCAAGATGTGACCAATTGGGAAAACAATAAAGTAAATCGTAAGGACAGCGCAAGAATGGGATGGTCCGATCTTTCTGTCAGCCTAAGCGGACCGGTGGTAGAAGATCTCCGAGGGCATTTCGTAGAGCGGTGGAATTTCATCTACAACGAGAAATACGATGTTAGGAAAGATACGAGGTACTCGCGGCTCACATTCACCCAGAACATGGCAGGGACGGTTCCCTACCAGACTACGGCGCCACCGCCAGCTAGTCAGCCATATCAATCACATCAAACGCCAGGCTCTCAAACGGCTAGTCAGGCCCAGGGATATGGGGCTTACCCACCACCTCCGCCTAGACCCCAAGACAACTCTCAGGGACAGGTACCTTATTTTCCACCACCTCCAGTCTCCGACCGCGGCCTGCGTGGGGGATCTGCTCATCAACAAGATGCACAAGGCATGGGAGCGCATGTCGGTCACCATCGCCGTGCATCTCTAGAGGAAGAAGCTCGTGGGCTTGGCCAAGCTATGTATGGTCGATTCGAGCAAGGTAAGCAGTATTTGAGCGGAAACGAACACTACGGCAAGGTTCAGGGCCAATTCCAGGAGGCCGGAATTTCTTGTCAGATTGTGAGGAGCTGCACCAAATGGAGCCATGGAGTCCCCACCGAACATTCAATCGCCAATGCGTATATCAGTGTCATTGAGAATAGCAAGCACTTTATCTACATTGAAAATCAATTTTTCATCACGGCTACTTCGGACGCTCAGAAGCCTGTCAAAAACAAAGTTGGGGCAGCTATCGTTGAGCGCATTCTTCGAGCTGCGAGAGCTTCACAGAAATTCAAAGTCATTGTGATAATGCCAGCTATCCCAGGCTTTGCTGGGGATCTCAAGGACGACAGTAGTCTGGGGACCCGAGCCATAATGGAATATCAATATAATTCAATCAACCGCGGAGGACATAGTATTATGGAAATGGTCGCAAAGGAAGGATATGACCCTACTGAATACATTCGATTCTACAACCTGAGAAATTACGGTAAGTATTCCGCATAAACGTGCTATGTCCTATATGTTGTAATGCCTTAACTTGGGAATGTACCTCCCTCGTTGGAGGAAACCCCTGTGATATCCATACAGTCGCGAGCGTTGGATTCCTGCCCATTCATGAAAGGAGATACTGACAATATTTGTCCCCTAGATCGCATCAATGTCAGCGGTTCCATGCGCGAAGCAGAACAAAAGAGTGGAGTTGACTACAATGTTGCACGAGAGCAGTATGATCAAGCCGTGGAGTTGCCCGCCGAAGAGGCCAGCGGTCAGCATCAAAGCCATCCCCAGTACCAACAATATCAGCAGACCACTACCAAAATGGATCGTAAACAGGGCCTTTATACTGGAGTCTGGGATAGTGTGAGTGAATGTTACATGCTTGGTGGTAAAGATATTCGTGAAGTGCCTTGGGAAGCTGGGGATTATCCCGAAATCCAGGCTTTTGTTTCCGAGGAGCTTTACATACATACGAAGGTCAGGCATTCCTATATTGTACAGTATGTCTGTACTGACCATAAACAGATCTGCATCGCCGACGATCGAGTCGCCATTGTTGGTTCGGCCAACATGAATGACCGCTCGCAGCTGGGAACCCATGACTCAGAAATCGCTGTTGTTGTAGAAGATCCTAACCCTGTTGACTCTTTCATGGATGGGAAGCCATACCGGGCTGCCAGGTTCGCAGCAACGCTTCGACGCCAATTATTCCGCAAGCATCTCGGCCTTTTGAAACCCCAGAAAATGGAGCGACCAGATCAGAACTTCCACCCAGTAGGGGTTCCTAACGTCTACGACTACGGTTCTCCTGAGGACCAAGCGGTCATGGATCCTCTAGCCGATGACTTCCTAAACTTTTGGAATACGCGCGCCCATACCAACACGTACGCTTTTGGCAAGATTTTCCACCCTGTTCCTCACGATGATGTGAAAACATGGGCCGATTACCAAAAATACTATGAGGTCTACTTCCACGAAGCGGATGAAGAAGCTGATGGTAAAGAAGGGAAGAAAAAGCCTGCTAAGTACATGTGGGGTCACGTCGTTGAGGAGGAGTTCTCTCCTGGGGAGCAAGGAGTCAAAGAGGTCAAGGAGCTGCTGAGCACCATTAAAGGGACATTAGTGGAGATGCCGTTGCTCTTTTTGATCAAGGAGGATATCGCAAAGGAGGGATTGAGTTTGAATGCTTTCACTGAAGAGGTGTACACATAGGATGGACCAAACGAGTTAAAGATATGAGGGTTGGGACACTGCTTCATTAAGTACCTGATATTACTTCGTTTTTTAGGCGCTGAAATTGCTTGTAGATCATTGGTACCCCCTGAGGATTAGTAACACGCATCAGCTACGGATTTCAGACGACACGATCACATGGTAACATTGAAAATTGACAACGACAAGGCATTTTTTGTCGCTGAGCAGAACAATATTAAGGACGACAATGCAAGTTCGGCAAAGCTGGTTAAAGAACCATCGCGCTAACGCCGAATCCGGTAATAGCCGACTTCGAGGCTTCAGTCTCCCTTGCGCGCACTTGAAATGTTGTTCCATACTTGCTTACTGATATACATTCGCTATCTTTTATAGGAATCATCAGCCGACTATTGCAAGTCGGAGATAAATTTTGGTCACCGATGGCGTTTCACGAGGATTACGCCCGTACGTGGATGAAGTCAGCGGGCCTGCCGCCGGCGGTGAAGCATCGACGCTGCTTCATGATGTCATAATGGATGTAAGATACTGCGATTTGGTACTATCCCGCTCGGCAAATGAGGACTTTTTCCCCGTGAGGCCGTCATTTACATGTCATGGTTGATATCTCAACATCAATTTAAAGTAGCTGGGCAGTGATCACGGAGACGCGAGTACTTTTACGATTGAATGACTGTCTTCAGCGACTTTGCACGAATGAAGTACATCTATGTCTATGCTCCATCTGTGACGCCGATGTAGTGAAGTGAACCACATCTATAAGTGACCAGGAAGCCCATCTCGATTATAGTGCATTAAGAAGAGGCGCAAAGACGGCATATAGAACTTTCCGGTGTTGGTCGGCCTGACCTGTGACCAGATCAGTTCAAACTACCAAAGATCTCACAGATCCTTTCACAGTTCTGCGCTTATCGAGTCCCCGATGGCGAAGGCCAAGAATTGGATTGGTCAACACCTATGCGGAGATTTAAAGCGTTCGGTATCTCAGCACGTGTTATACACTACCATGAGCAAACAAAAGGCCGGAGGGGTCATCCGTCATCTTAGGTCCTGGGTCTCCTCATTCACACCCCAATCAAAGGAGATAAGCAAGATCGCTTGATTAGCGGGAGTCAGCGATCATGGTCTTCTTTCAGATTGGTGACCACAATATGAAGGCCATCAACCAACAATATTAAGAGCGTACAAAGACTTAGATGGTCAACAAAGACTAGGAATTCAACTCGACCGATTTTAACACACAAAGTCTTCGAGGACTCGGCATCGGCCTCGACCAATGTAATCACAGAAGTCTCCACGGGAGTGCTCGTATTACATTGACGACCAGAATCACTGCGGTGTTCTTTTATTGCGTCCATTGTCAATTGCGTCATTGAAGTTGGACAGAAAATAAACAGCTTATGCTCGTTGCCCTGTCCCAATATTCTCAGTAATCTCAACTACCTTCAAACATCCATCTCGTTCCCTTCGAACATCCACCTTGTTACCTTCGAACATCTACCTCGTTTCATACTCGTCTCTACGTTGATCAAACAATACAAAGCCTACAGGTAAGTTTCCTCCTAAGTACCTACTAACCATCATCATTACCTTTACCAAAACTTACTAACATCACTCGACAGACCCATTATTCAAACATCGACCGAACAGCTCACGCAACAACTCAACCCCAAGCTCACTGAACCTCTCACACCCTAATCACCATGAACCCAATCACACTCACCACCACGACGGCCGCTCCTACTGAGGTCCCGCAGCCCAAGGACGAATACGACAACGGTAAATCCTCCCTTCCCTTAATTCCCAGACCTCACTAACCATCCATCCTCACCCAGGCACCCCCGCCTACGGCTGCACAATCATGTAACCGAAGCCTCCCACCAATCCACTAGAGCCCACATCCCATCCAGTCATATATCTTAAGACAGCATGGAAGCAGACGGGAAGAAGGATAGTGGCTACATCTCCGCATTCTCTCGACACACACGAATTTCTGATCTAGCAACATTCTACGGCATCTATCTACACCCACACCTCCCAAGCGAAGCGAGCAGGGCATTGGTTATGGCGTTTACTGGCATTCATACATGGCGTTGAGCGTCTTGACTCCACTTCACTTCCTCGCTCCTTCCACCGACTGATTCGTGCGCACGCTCCTTGACCTGCAGCATTGAAAATGCATGCACGATCGAGGAGGTAGTGCCGCGGAAGGGAGGGATATGGAATAGGCGTTGCGAAAGTCTGGAGAGCTTGTGTATTTCTAGTGGCCTTCAATAGGGTTTGCGGTCGTATATATGCTATTCTAATCGATCACTCAACGTAACGGGAAGCATATTATGCTTTGATGAATTTTATCCCTTAATAGGCGTGATGTTGGTTTGTTCCGCGAGTTGTTGTGTGATTTGTTATGTGATTTGTTGTATAGTTTGTTGTGTGTGATTGTATGGTGATTGCTGATACCCTCTTTGAGCGACTGGGCGGGGTATGAAATGCGCGATGAGATATCTATCTATCTGCTAGAGATATCAGAGGTGAGAGAGTTCGTGCAATGATTTAAACTTCGGGTATGTGAACATGGGGCTTTATTACTGGGTTCAAAGCATAGACACTTCCTCTCTGGCGCATATGAGGTATGGAATGTTAGAGTGCATGAAGCAGGCATGCAGCATACCCATCCTCAAGTGTCTGTTGTACTGAATCAAGCAAAGTGATGAGGTGGGAGATTGCAAGAGAGATTTATGGACTTCAGCGGGGAGGGCATGAATAATGCTTATGCTTCTCATAGGAATATTCTATGATGCCAGCTAGGTCTGGTCGTAGGCTCGGATACCTGGCACAAGCCAACGAAATGAGATATCGTTCTCCCAACGCCAACGCTTAAAAGGGTAGTCAAATCATTGTTATCCATGAACCTCCTCTTGGAGTACATTGACCGCCCATTATCCACCACCATCCACCTCAATTCTGGCATGATGCCCATTACATGCCACCCCTAGCACTCCCCCACATACAGAACACCACATTCCGGTTGCGTCGCTCCTCGTAGCCAAATCGTCCACAGGACACTCAAACTGCTGGTGCGTATCCGCTTTGCCAGTAGAACCATTCACGCCTTGGCTACTCGGATTTGATTCCGGCGTTATGAGCCAACGTGTCATGTGGAGTCTACGTTGCTTAGTAAGAGTATCGGCTATCGTGGGTTGAGGAGCTAATCCCCCTGTGGAGTGGTGGAAAGGTAGACGCCAGGGGTCGGACAGGTATGGAGACCTTGGGTGGCAGGATTTGGGAATGTATTTGAAGGGTGAGGCGGATCCTGGAGGATGTGACCGGTGTTGAGGTTCGCTTGCGATGTGTTGACGTTGGGTTGGTGTGGATGTAGGATGTCCGCGCACTCGTCCTGCTGCGGAGCGGGGACAGTCGTATGCTGGGGGTATACTGAAGGTTCGAATGGGTAAGGTTGCTGAGTAGGACATGGCGGGCAAGAGTCGTATCGAAGTGCTGTGGTGGTGTTTGTGTTTCGGATAGGTCCAGACTGGGACTGGTAGGGATGATATCTTGCTTGTTTCATGGCTAGGATGGAGGGACTGGATTCGTGGCGTTGCGATAGCTTCCGATACGTTGTTTTCTCAGATTTTGGCTCTAGTTTTGGACAAGTCCTTTGTATTTCTGGCCTGCAATTGAGGCCGCCCTGCATTTTGGGATGGCACTTCAAACACTCCCCACAACAAATACAAGTGGTAGGTATACAGCGCATTGTTGAAAATGTGTCGATCGCTCGTGAGACACTGACGGACTGATATACTGGCCGTGGCGTGGTTGCCACGTGTGACTCACGTGTTGTGGAGCATTGAAGCGCGCTAGTCAAATCCAGGATACCTGAATATGAGACGCTTCAAATGCCAATTCTAAATATTCCAAAAATTCTGATCTCCAAAAGAGCATCCAAGAAGGCTTACCAACCTACATGCCTCCATGGGCCAGTACCCTTGATTCATCTTTCCAAAATTTCGTGCACCGTGCCTCCATATTCTATTGTGCATGCAATGTTTTACAACCCATCGGGCACATACCTGGGGCTGGACTCCAAAAGCTACTCAATAAGGTGAGCTTCCGTAAAATACACATCGTTTCTTGCAGGCTCAATCCTGCTTTTGTCCTCCGCTCTCGGCTCTTTGGTGTGCGCCGGGCGGTGATGCTCTGGGCATTCTTCTCTCATCGTCGCTACTGACAATGTAGTTATCGTCATCGTCATCGCTGCCACTGAAGCTTCCCCGCCGTCTGAGTGTCTTCATGGACATTCTGCTCGACGGACTACCCTCGTCAAAGCTTCGATCAAAGTACTCGTCAGTCCTACCAAGGATGAGATCAGCTTTATTTGGCGATCTTGTGCCAGAACCAGGTACGGTAATCACGCCATTGGAAGTCGTCAGATAATGCCGGTCGGACTCTTCTCTACCAGGCCGCTTTTGGGGGTACCCATGAGGTACACGCGGAGCACTCCCATGTTCTGTCCTCCCCCTATCGAGCTCCTCTTGCCACTGATCCTCGCGTTGTCGACGTAGAGCTTCTCTAGCCTCCAACCATTTCGCGTTCGGTTCCCAATGCCATCCGTCACCTGAGGTATTGCAAAATGGCAACAACCACAGTAAAGGCCTATTCCCCAAAAGATGCAACAGATTGCGCCGCCATCCCAGGTCGAACGCATTTGGCAACTTGTCTGAGTCTTGCTCATCAAGATAGTTCTCATATCGTTCACGTTCCCTGGATCGTTCCCTTTCATTGTAGTTTCTCTGTAGCGATCTCTTGGCGTTTGGCGGTGAAGCAGCCTCAAGATCATCATTCGCGAGCATCGCTTCTCCCTCTTCTGGCCTTGTGACACCTGGCAGTGCGTTTGCGTGTATTTCAGCTAGTTGCTGCCCGTAGCTCTGGCCGCCGTCACCGTTTGCATGCCCGAACTTTTGACCTCGCATGGTCTTCCTTAGTGGGCTCAAATATCTCGTCTTTTCCAAGCACTCGATTGTAGTTTGACCCCTATATGCAAGACTTATATGCCAGGCTGTAAAACCCGTTAACACCAAGCCAATGATTCCTGAGATGACGCAAAGTAAGACATAGTTGATGGGCATAATGCCGTCGGTATATTGGGTATCGTTCAAGACTTGGCTCCAAAGCCAGGTTGACGTGACCGCAAAGCAAAGCCAACAGTAGACCGATGTGTATATGAGGAAGAGAAGAAAAGCCTTATAATTTCGCAGTCCTACACAGGTAGCCAGCCAAGGACAGTGATGGTCCATTTTCAGGACGCATCGCCCGCATGTCGAGCAATGATGGGCGCGGTCTGGCTTCCGAGCCTTACACTTCTTGCAGAACCTGGTCTCGCCGGTAGATTTCACAGTGAAGGAAGGAGCATCTCGATGGGAGGAGGGTTCATAGGTGGGGAGGTGGGAGTAGCCAGAATGGCTGGTAGAAACGAGAGAAGAGCCTGGATCGGTAAAGACAGCGGTAGTATAGCACCAGTTCAGGAGAATGTAGAGGACGATGCCAAATAAGGAGGCCAAAGAGCCTAACGCATTGTTAGTTCCACAAATTCAAGCAAACCAGACGCATGGTTCATACGCATCCAGCCTTTCGTGCCCTGACCGAAGCCTATACCTGCTTCAACCCATACCGCCCAAGTAGTCAAACCGTAGACAAAGGCAAGAGGGAAGTATGTAATAGTCTGACAGCAAGCACGCTCGCATGTTTTGGCCCAACCTTTTTGGCGTCTTTTCATGGGTGATGGCGAAGACGGAGGCGAAGGCGTCAATGCAAGAGCTGTCATCTTCTTCTCATAGGATAAGGATGAAAGACAACCTAAGGGTCCATGACGGGGAAGCCTTGGAGATGCACCAAGATGTAAGAAGGAGCCCCAGCTTAGCACTCACTGTCATGTACAGACGATGCAATAGGTATATAGGAATAGTATACAGAAGGGCTAATGAGTGAAGAAGAAAGAGATCGTGTTGTTGCTTGAGGTTGTCGGAGTGCCTTAATGCTACTTCTATTCTGTAGGTAAGGTTAGTACCTTAGGTAATGCTGCAGCCCTATGCAGCTAAGCCACTTGAAACGTCATTTAGAACTATGTTGATTGGCCTGTGCTTGCTCGGCGAGTTGGGTCTTGGCATTCCCGCGAGGAACACTGCCCTTGAGAATTGCGTAGGGAGAATTTCTATTTCTGGATGATGTACATCACTCTTCGCACGTATTGCCTTTCCATATTTTCGTACACTGTTCTTGCTTCAATGGAAGCAATACCCACTGTCTCTTCTCATTTTGTTCGTCTGCTGTCGCGTTATCCTCCCAATTGCGTCAACAAGCCTTTGTTCAGCCACTCCTTTCGCCGAACCAAGCTAGCCCTGGCCACACATCATACGAGCGTTTACGGGTCAGGCAGCCTTGCTTCGGTTAAAACATAAAAGATCGAGTCTCCCTGCACTCTCGATCCATCGCATCAGACATTCGAACTACCCGACATGGCAGCAAACGATTACTACAACCCTTCCCCAAGTCGCTCTGGCAGACGTTCAAATCCTACCTCCCCTAACAAGGCCCTTCCCCCAGATCCATATACGGCTTACAACCCACGACCCACTCTACCATCACCTCCATACATGACTGCATCGTTTGAAGATTCTAGCTACCATCCCTACGCTGAACAGAGCCAACAAAGCCTTCCATCTCCCTATTATTCCTCCGGAGGTGGTGGAAGAGAATACGAGCCAAATTCTTTCTCAGACGACGTACCATTGCGCCAGTACCCTGACAAAGGCGACTCGGGAATGCCAATGCACGATCCCTTGCCCGATGATCCTACGGTGATAGATAGGCCACTACAAAGCTCTGGTCGGAAGAGACAGAGGAAAGGCTTCTTTGCGCGGAAGCAGCCATGGGTGGTCTACATATTCACTTTAATACAAGTTGTGGTCTTCATTGCAGAATTGGCCAAGAATGGTAGGCACATGGTTTGTACAATTGCGTAGATCAGCTCTAACATGCCCAGGTACCCTCACAAAGACGCCCATAGAAATTCACCCTTCATTCAATCCAATGATTGGTCCCTCACCCTATGTTCTCATCAATATGGGCGCCCGCTACGTTCCATGTATGCGCAACACAGCTCAAGGCCTAAATACCACTATCCAATGGCCATGCCCAAACTCGACATCCTCGGATCTGAACAGTCCATCAAACCAATGCCAAATCAATCAACTTTGTGGGTTTGGTGACAAACCATACAGTCAATCACACCCACCAAATCAATGGTTCCGCTTCATTATACCCATGTTTTTACACGCGGGCTTTATACATATTGCATTCAATATGCTGCTACAGATTATGTTGGGAACGGAGATGGAATTGGAGATTGGACCACTGCGTTTCTTCTTGGTCTACCTTAGCAGCGGTATATTCGGCTTCGTATTGGGCGGAAACTTTGCTGCAGAAGGTATCGCATCTACAGGCGCATCGGGATCTCTTTTTGGCATTATCGCACTCATGCTCCTGGATCTGTTCTATCACTGGGGAGAACGTCGGTCGCCATGGGTAGATCTTGCTTGGCTAGGCTTTGACATCGTCATATCATTCGCGCTCGGCCTTCTACCTGGATTGGATAACTTCTCACACATAGGCGGGTTCCTAATGGGCCTGGTGCTGGGTATCTGTATCCTACACTCACCGGAGGTGCTCCGTCAAAGGGTCGGTGCGGATCTACCGCCTTACGCATCTGTTAGAGCTGCGAGGCAGAATGATACCGTGAGCGGTGTGACAGCCTTCGTTAAGGAGCCGGCAGGTTTCTTCAAAGGCCGCAAACCGCTTTGGTGGGTATGGTGGTTGGTCCGAGTGGCCGCATTGATAACCGTTTTCGTTGTCTTTATTGTATTGCTCAAAAACTTCTACAAAGCGAACCCAACGACGTGTTCTTGGTGCAAGTATTTGAGCTGCATTGTAAGTCCTGATCCCCCAGTAATTTTCTGTTTCAACATTACTAATGGATGTCCAGAACATCAAGAATTGGTGTGATATCGGACAATTGAGCACGACCACCCAGAACACGACAAGCCCTAGCAAGCGGGATCTTTTCGTGGGGCCACTTCCTGTAAATCTAAAGGATATGTTATAAAGCCGGCAGTAGGCGCTTTGCGTTCGACATTGAATCTTTTGATTTCAGAATCTTGCAGTAGATTCAGGCATAGCGATGGCAGATATGGGGCACGGCGTTGGAAGACAAGGGCATGGGGCAATTGGGAGTCAGGGTTTGGGGGAGCCACTTTTTGGATGATACATATCTAGTACTCGATTGCTATGAAACGATAGCAAACTACGTTTAGTACAAGTAAAACTTTATTACTTACTTCACCTTATAATATGAGGCCAGCCTAATCTGATGTGCCAATACCTTAAAGCGTGGCTGATATGGCCTATTGCATTCGGACTAGAAACAATAAAGTGGGAGCTTTGAGCTGATTAGTGGATCATCTGTCGTACTAAGTCCGATATTGATTTGCGGGAAGCGAAAGCTAGCGCGGAAGTGCCTCACGTAATTAGCTCCAACGCGCTTTATGACGCGCCCCACCAGCACCCTTTCCAGAGACACGTTCAGTTCGACCGATGTAAAGACATAGTCAACGTTTATTCAGAATGCCTGCAGCAACTCTTCCGCCGCCGAAGAGAGTGTTGGCGGACTCGACGAACGCCCATCGCAACGCCAACCTCCCCCTTCCCTCTCTGAAAACAGCAAAGAGACGGAAGCTCGAGACTGGGTCTTCACCATCGAAGAGACTCAAACTCAGCCAGAATAGCA
Source organism: Cladonia rubrotincta (assembly GCA_963971245.1). Classification (NCBI taxonomy): domain Eukaryota; kingdom Fungi; phylum Ascomycota; class Lecanoromycetes; order Lecanorales; family Cladoniaceae; genus Cladonia; species Cladonia rubrotincta. The sequence continues at coordinate 75,472 of OZ020215.1, forward strand.
CGAAGACAGGCTCGAGCCAGCCAAAGAGCCAATTTGAAGAGGAGGTACTGGAGAAATTGACACAGGATATCAATGGATTGAAGCACCAAAATTCGGAGAAAGACCAGCAGTGGGTCCGGCCCCCGTTGCACGACTTTGATGAGAACACAGATAGTCTTTGCTTCCAGCAGATTGAGGCGGAAGAGGGAACGCTGCATGGAGGGAAGACGACTATCAAGCTGTTCGGGGTCACTGAAGTGAGGACTACTCGTCTTCAAGCTTTGAACCCTACTAATCGTCCACCCATTGTTAGACCGGCCACTCGGTGCTTCTGCATGTCACCGACTTTCTCCACTACCTCTATGTTGCTGCCCCAGTCTCTTTTGCGAAGACGGACACGGAAGGCTTCAAAGCCTACCTCGAGACCCAGCTTGCGCAACATCAACCTGCGATCCATTCGGTTCAAATGGTAATGCGAGAAAATTTATTCGGGTTCCAGGGCAACCAGCAAAGTCCATACTTGAAAATTACCGTGAACGATCCTAAATTCATCAACAGACTACGTACCACGATCGAAGGTGGCAATATGAACTACAAACAGATGTGGAAGGGAGTAGATGGCGGTATCTTAACATTTGACAGTATACAATATGTTCTACGGTTCATGATTGACACAGGAGTGAGATTATCAAACGGGGACTTTGTACAAGGCTAATACCCCGCTGCAGGTCACAGGCATGTCGTGGGTCGAAGCACCTCTTTCAAAATATCATATGATCCCTTATCGAGATCAGCATTCCAACTGTCAAATAGAAGCATATGTCCACTACCGAGACCTCATAGCTCATCCTAATGATGGCGAATGGGTAAAGATGGCCCCGTTACGGATTCTTTCCTTTGACATCGAGTGTGCTGGCCGCAAAGGTGTCTTCCCAGAAGCCAATCAAGATCCGGTCATCCAGATCGCCAACATAGTAACGAGATACGGTGACTCGAAACCATTCGTGCGCAACGTCTTCTGTCTTGACACTTGTAGCTTGATCGTCAATACCGAGATTTTCAAATTCGATGCAGAGGATACAATGCTTATGGCATGGAGGGATTTCCTAGAAAAGGTTGATCCAGACGTCATCATAGGCTACAACATTGCCAATTTTGATTTTCCATACCTTCTAGACCGAGCAAGACATCTGAAGTGCATGAAGTTCCCCTACTGGACGAGGTTGAAGAGCATCCAATCGCAGGCGAAAGAGACAAATTTTTCAAGTAAGCAGATGGGAAATCGGGATACCAAGGCTACGAACACCAACGGACGTCTGCAATTGGACTTGCTTCAACTTATACAACGTGACCATCAACTCCGAAGTTACACTCTCAATTCGGTTTGCGCACATTTTCTGGGGGAGCAGAAGGAGGATGTACACCACACCATGATCACTGAACTCTTCAACGGAACCCCAGAGTCCAGGAGAAGATTAGCCGTGTACTGTCTTAAAGATGCATTTCTACCGCAAAGACTGATGGACAAGCTAATGTGCCTTGTCAACTACACGGAGATGGCAAGGGTCACAGGGGTCCCTTTCAACTATTTACTTGCAAGAGGCCAGCAAGTCAAATTCATAAGTCAACTTTTTCGAAAAGCTTTAGAGCAACATCTTGTCATTCCAAATTTACGAAGCGACGCAACTGATGAACAATATGAAGGGGCGACTGTTATTGAACCCACCAGAGGTTATTATGACGTTCCAATTGCAACTCTCGATTTTGCATCACTATATCCTAGTATCATTCAAGCCCACAATCTCTGTTATACGACTTTACTCAACAAGACAGCGGTTGAGAAATTGAACCTAGTCAAAGGCGAGGACTATATTGTTACGCCAAATGGTGACATGTTCTGTACAGCCAAAATCAGAAAAGGTCTCCTTACCCAGATTCTCGAAGAATTGCTGGGAGCTAGAAAACGAGCCAAGAAGGAGCTAGCTGTCGAGACCGACGCGTTCAAGAAAGCTGTTCTCAACGGTCGACAATTGGCTCTGAAGATTAGCGCTAATAGTGTGTACGGAATAACAGGCGCAACAGTCGGGAAGCTACCTTGTCTCGCCATTGCGAGTAGTACGACGAGTTACGGGCGGCAGATGATTGAGAGAACCAAGGAGGAGGTCGAGAAACGATACACGATCGCCAATGGGTATTCACATGACGCACAGGTGATTTACGGCGACACTGATTCAGTGATGGTGAAATTTGGACCCACTGACTTGAAGCGGGCCATGGAGCTTGGTGAGGACGCCGCTGCCTACGTCTCAAAGGAATTCTTCATCAAGCCGATCAAATTGGAGTTCGAGAAGGTTTATTTTCCGTATCTCCTCATCAACAAGAAACGGTATGCGGGGCTCTATTGGACAAATGCCGACAAATATGACAAAATGGACAGCAAAGGCATTGAAACCGTGCGACGAGACAATTGCCGTCTGGTCCAGAACGTAATTGAAACGATCCTCCGCAAAATTCTAATAGACCGAGATGTTCAGGGTGCTCAAGAGTACGTCCTCGGCTTAACCGAATTTATACTTACTAGCTAATCATTTTCTATAGTTACGTCAAAGACACCATATCGGATCTCCTCCAGAATAAAATCGACATGTCGAAACTAGTTATTACTAAAGCGCTCTCCAAATCCGACTACACCGCCAAACAGGCTCACGTCGAGCTTGCAGAGCGGATGAAGAAGCGCGATGCAGGCTCTGCACCCACTTTAGGCGATCGTGTCGCCTATGTCATTGTCAAAGGCGCTGGTGGCGCCAAGAATTACGAGAGATCTGAAGATCCTATCTTCGTTCTTGAGAATAATATTCCCATCGATACCAAGTACTATCTCGACAACCAGCTAGCGAAACCGCTAGGACGTATCTTCGACCCTATCCTAGGTGAGAAGAAAGCCGGCCAGCTCCTCACAGGCGAGCATACCCGCTCCATCTCGGTTGCAGCCCCCACGCTTGGTGGGCTCATGAAATTCGCGAAGAAGACCCAAACATGCATGGGCTGCAAGAAGCCGCTCGTTGGTGCCGACGAAATGGCGGGGGCAGTTTGCAGCAATTGTCGCCCACGTACAGGGGAATTATACACCAAGACACTAACGAAGGTGTCTGAATTGGAGGTTAGCTTCGGGAGGCTGTGGACCCAATGTCAGCGTTGTCAGGGGAGCATGCATTGTGAGGTCATTTGCTCAAGTAAGGATTGTCCGATCTTTTACATGCGTATGAAGGCGAAGAAGGATGTTGAAGATGCTGGGAAGGAGTTGACGAGGTTTGATTTTGATGCTGGCGCTGCTTGGTAGGAGGCAGCATGACTACGTCGTAAGGCGTTGGACAAGTATTGTCATAAAGCAGCAAGCGTGTGTAAGTATTTGAGCATCTGATGTAGAGATACCAGCCAGGAAAACTTGCATTCTTTCACGATTGTAATCACATAATTTAAGACTCTCGGCATCGTCTATGTTTTCTTTATATAACGTTGAGCATCGAGGGATTTCAAACCCACGGATCCCCGAAATCTCTACGTGCGGCATACCAGGCCATATTCAATAAATCCGACAAATTCGATATTACGGCTATGTACATAACTCTAATAAAAATGTTGTAAGTAAGATACATTAAGAAACCCCACTTCAAATGCAACCAAAAGTGCAACAGTCACCAATCAATTAGAACGACAAACAAACGCTCAACGCCCAACGCCACTACCGATGCTTATGCGCCTCATTACCAGCAACAGGCGTAGCACCCGCCGCACCCGGAAGAACCAGCGTCGCACTCTGCGACCCAACAGGCTGCTCCAACGCCTGCAACGCATCATCAATATTCGTAATCGGCATACTCCCCTTCGCTGCCAGACTCGGCGAAATAGTCGCGTATCCCACAACCTGCCCCTGAGGCCCGACTCTGATCTCAATAAAAGCTAAATACCACCACCCGTTCTTAAGTAAGGCATCTCTCATTCCTTGCAGCGCGTTGTATATGACGCTATAGGTGAGTAACGACTGTCCGCTAGCCCCTAGGAAGGGGTTGGAGTTGAATTCCACCCAGCAGCCATAGCCGATGTCCCAGTAGAAAGGGTCTTGGGTTGTGTTTAGGGGACCGCCACCGGTTGTGTTTATGACGCCGGAGATGTAGTACTGCATAGAGTCGATTGTGTATTCGTATGATGTGGCGGAGATGGCGGGGGCTTCGGCGGGGGTGGCCATTGTAGCTATGATTGTTACGTTGGTGCCAGGGACGGTCCACGGGATGGTTTGGTGAGAACCGTCTGCATTGGCGGTGGGGTTGGCTGCGGCTGGGAAGCTGGAGATGAGGGGGAGGGGGATGGTGATGCTGGGAATTGGTGCTTGGCTGTTATTTGTGTTAGCACTCTTCTTTCTCTTATATATTCTGGTTCCCCCAAAGAATCACTTCAATCATGTTGGGGGCTTACTTGTGGATACCGCTAGGAATGGCCGCCAGATTACTGTTGAGAATCACATTAAATTGGGACTGAAGGGACTGAGCTGTGTTTGAGACTACGTTTGTGGCAGTGATCGAATTTGCCGAAATGGATGCTGAAGGAGCGGTAACGACTGGCGGTGATAATACAATGGGTGCAGGAGAAGCACTTGGTAGTCTGGTACTGGAGAAAATGACAGTTGAATTAAGGGGATTCGAGGGTGACGCTGCCGGGCTTGCGACTGGCAATCCAGTACTGGAGAAGATAACTGTCGAGTTAAGTGGGTTCGAGGCTAACACTGCTGGGCTAGCGACTGGCAATCCGGTACTAGAGAAAATGACTGGCAAATTGATTGGGTTCGAGGGTGACACTGCCGGTATGACGACTGGCAAGCCAGTACCAGAGAAAATAACTGTCGAATTGAGTGGGTTCGGGGGAGACTGCGTTTGTATAGGGGTTGGGACTAAAGAAAAGACTGCTGAAGATGACACGATTGGCCCAGGAGCGACGAATATTGCTGTGGTATTGCTTGCAGGAGGGGTCACAGCAACTGGAATGAGCGGAGCTACTGCAGCTGGAGTTGGATCTGGCGGAGGCGTTACTGACACAGCAGGAGGGTCAGCTGTAGCGGGAACAACTGCAGCTTGAGATGCCGTAATCGGAGTTGGAATAAGTGTAGCTGGTAGAGCGATGGCTGAACTTGGAGGATCTGAAAGAGCTGTAGTTGTGACTGGATTTACAGTACCAGCAACGCCTTCCATAATAGTAATCGTGGTATAGGGATTGCTAACGACTATGGCTGGTGGTATAGCCACCGTCATCGTGAGGGTCGTAAACGGATTGCTTAGAATTTCCAAATATTGTGGCATTGGCACTGCCAGTGCAGTACCAAGCAAGTACTGGAGCAAGAACCAGGCAACAGCCATGACTAGATACATGACCGCGGTAGCCTTGAGGAGCTGGCGCTGAGAAAGCGCAACAGCTGACCACCCCGCTATATCACATTATAACACAACGAAGTTCGGTACCTGACCCGCCCTTTTGTTTCCCAAGAAACTTTTTCCAAGAAGTGGTCGCGGTGCGTATTTGATCGGCTGACGTGTGAGATTAAGCATACTGGCCCCATGTCTGTTATATAATGTGAGTCAACGTGGCTCAAAGACAAATGCCCGAACCATGCCAATGGTAGATCAATCGCTAGGTTCATAGACTGGATGGGGGTCAAAGGAAAAGATGGGGTGGCCCGCTTGTTATTTATAGTCGACAAGCGACGTCGCGAAGAGCGATATGCGCTCGGCCAGTGTTTTGGAATTGTCGCCGCACAATTGGAACACGGAATCTTGAAACAGAATTGAGGAAATCAAAGGATGATTCTATAATCACACCACCGTTCGAGAAGACATCAGAATAAGATGTATAGGTCGTCAGCAAGGTGAGGCGCACAAAGCTCAAGAAAGATGCATCGCTATGCGGGCGAAAGCAGGACTTTGTAGGATATTCGATCACTAACTGTCTTACTTCTGTGAGACTAGAGCGAGTCAATCCTGAAGCAGCCCGTCACTATGTGTCATATCAACAGTTGAACCATCATTTTTGGAGCGACTGAGGTACCAACTGTCTGTCGGCGGAGCAGGGACCAACGAGTATGGATATTGTAAAGTCCATGTTCTGCTCTGGCAAATACATTGCGATGGACTTTGATGAACGTCGAAAGGTTGGCCATGCAGATTATTAGGACTAAAGACAGCAGAGACCTGGTTGACCATTTCGATATCGAAGGACTGATGATCAATTCAGAAATTTGACGTTAGTATGCTTGAGCAATAGCATTAACGTCCAAATTTCCAGGAGATGATGTCTATACCTGCTTTAGTGTGAGCATTTTGAGTGAAAACGACTTTGGAGGGGAGTTGGCCAAGCGCCGAACAAGTATAATGCCAACTGACGGGACAAAAGAAAGCAAGAATCTCGTTGACCTGTGTAATATCGAAGTTTCGGCTATCATGATATGTTGGAGTTCGAAATTAGTAGACCGGAGCAGGGAGGTAAGAGAGCATCAGTGCCTGAATTGTCAACGCTCTTAGCCACTGTTAATGAATTGGAAGCCTAGCATTCTGCCTGTCAGAGACTGGACTTCTTTGGGCTTAAATGAAATTTGGATAATTCCTCTCTGTGGGTTGGCCGAGTATCCAAAACAAAGGGATGTCCACGCAAATTCCATATTAGAACGTATCTCCGTCATCGCCCACGCTCTTTCTTACATTACAAAATTAATCAAGCACTTAAACTGAATGGATGACATTGCCGTATTTCAATTCAGTGAATACCGCTCAGAGCCACCCTTTTTGAAAAGGAGAAGCTATACACTTCAAATCTCCCATAGGTATGTGCTTTTATGTGGCTTTTATCAATTACAAGTGAGCATGGTCTTGGTACAGCTAGGTCCCGCGTTGAGCTAGCCCAGGCCTTATAGAGTCGCAGTAGACGCGAGGGATTTGTCGGCGATGGATTACCGTCATCTTTGAAATGCATGGCTGACAGAAAAGCCTTTGGTTGACTGTGGGGAATGTATCTAGTGCGCAAGTCTTGACTTATCATTTCGATGGCTGGCTTCCACTTTTCTGCCGCTTTTGGTGGACGCAGGTCAGCCATCGAAGGGATAGCAAAGGTATCCTACACGAGGTAAAAAAAGGTGGCTTGCGATGGTGACGGACTAGGCTCCGCCGTTATGAAGAGATAATTTCTCAATACTGTTGAAGTCGCACCAACTTCGGCCGCACTGATTGAGAGCGAGATGACAGTATAGACCGAGAATGGGTTAGCAGACAAGGCTGTAGAGGTCACCATGACTCACAAGGCATATCGAAAGTTATATTAATCACGTCCGTAAGTCATTGACGGTTTCTGTAGAACTCGCTGGTGCCCCTGTTGACGGGTCTGTCGGTGGCATTAGCTAGTCCTAAGGTTGATACATGGTGTTGATGATGAGCCAATGCTCCTTCCGTATGATATGCTCAGAAATGCACATAATGGTATTGGTCAAACGCCAAATCACATCTAAACCTCTTCCAATGCACTATTGCCCTTCTTCCGCTTCTTCGTCTTCTTGCCTTCCTTGCCCGTAGCTTCCTCAATTTCTTCCCCTGATCGCTTATTTGACGCGGTTCTGTCAGCAAGCTCTTCCCGGTTAGACTTCTTCGCTTTCTTCGTTTTGGGCTTCTCTACTTCTATACCAGCAGCAGGTGTATCGGAACTGGTAGCATGCGCTTCAGCAGCTTCGGTCTGATCGCCTTCGGATTCCCGTTTGCGCTTCTTCTCCTCTTTTCGTTTGCGCTTCTCTTCTTTCTCCTTCATGCGTGCATCCACTTCCCCAGATATATCTTCAAATTCAACCTTTGCCGCGTCCTCGCTTTTTGACAGTTCTCCTTCGTGATGTTTCTCCGCTTTCTTGTGCTTCTTTGCTTCGGTAGATCCGGGAGGCGAGGCACTACGTTTCACGGGTTGAGTCGTTATGCCAGGTAGATTGACGGGAGTAGGCTTGGTGTCGATGATAAAGAATGGGTTGTCGCCTTCGGGCGTAGGTGCCTTAGCCTTCTCATCCTTAGCTTTCTTTAGAAGTTTTTCTTTCTCCTCTAGCACTTGCACTGTTGGCCCCTCAGAGCCAGAGCCGGAACCGCTCCCACTTCCTTGCGCCTTCGCAGCTGATTCTCTTCTCATCGCCGCCAGTGTTCGCCTCTTGTTACCCTTAGCCTGACCGATCTTGTATTCAACCTCAGGATGCTTGATTTCAACACCCATTGCTCGAGCCTCTGCTGCAACTCTTCCAAACTCCTCAGCTGCCTTCCCGTACTCGTGATCGGCAGGAGAATAACCAGGGTACATGGAGGCTGAAGATGAGCCCAGAGGCACTTGCTCGCGTTGACCAGGTGGTGCAACCTGAATTGGGTCAGTAGCTGATTCGGAAAACCATATCCCAAAGTACTATGTACAAAAGTCCTCGCTTGTTGTTTCGAGACTCGAAGCATCTCATTTGTGCGGTCCACAAGCTCACAGATCATACGCCAATTCCCTGAACCCTCTACTGTATGCTTTCGCACCATATCAATCATTTTGAGATGGCCTTCAACCACGGAGATGTGATGCTTAAAGATCTGGAGTGCACTTAATAAGCTCATTCCGGCTAAAGCTTGAGGAAAACTCCTACCTCCGGCCAGGGAATGTGTCGTGCGGGCGCAGGTCCGCGCCCAGTCCACCTTTTTGGCCCGCCATGAAAGCCTCCACCTTTGGTCTCGGCTCCTGGCCCACGAGTGTTCTTTCGCTCCATGTTGCAAACCAGCGACAAGCAGAGAATCTAGAAGTTTCTGTGAATGTTTTCAAACGGTTGAAAAGAATTTTGCCGAAGTTCTGACGGTTCTGTGCTAGTGGAAAAGTACGCTAGTGTGCTCGCTAAAAACTGCCGCCCTTGCTTCGCCTAATCTCGACCGCTCAAGAACCACGACAGCTAACAGTTTGATCTACATATCCCATGTCTCTTCAATCCCAAAGCTCGATATATGCATAGGATCTCAATGGGCCATCACTTCCCCTTGGGTATTCGGCCCCCAGCTCCTGCTGGAACGCAGTTCTTCAACACTCATTCTTAATAATTGAATGGACTTATTCGTTAACCTGCTTCTCTGCCTAGATACAACTGAGAACCGCTACCAAGCTCATGTGCCTACTCGATAGCCCCTTGCTTACCCTGCGCTCTTACATACTCCGCCGCCAGAGCTTTCACCCTCTCCTGGCTCTTACTATCCCCCGCCTTGCCCTCATACTCAAGCCATTTTTTGAAGAAGAATTTTGCCTTTCGCGGCTTCATATGCAGACCGCTAGTCGTGACTCGCTCGAACGATCGGCGTATAACTGCTTGGTCTCCTTGTTTGATTTCTAGGTCAAGCAGCACGTTCCATAGATCTAGTCGCTTGGGCCATTGTGAGAGGAGCGTTTCGAATATCGTACGGCCACGTTCAGGATCGCCATTGGGGGAGTTGAATTCGAGTTGTGCAAATTTGGAGGTGAGATCCAGATGTGTATGTTGAGGCAGTGCTTGCATCGCTCGTGGAAGGAGAGCACGAGCACGGTCAGACGCCGCCATGGTGGTCAGGAGGAAGGTTGCGTAGTTGATATAGAGATCAGGACTCTGGCCGTGCTTCTGTAGAGTTACCTGAAATAGCTCGTCTGCCTTTGAGTTCTTTCCTGACTGTATGTAGATACTGATAAGGCGCTCATGGATCTCTTGGCTATCATTATACTGGCACGCTCGCTTGAAGACTTCTTCTAATGACTCGTCACTGCCATATGTATTCTCAAGGTTCAGCAGTGCAATCCATACATTCATTTTCTCATTCTCTTCGCGCATGTTGATGGTTTTCAGAGCGCGCTCTGCAATTTCCCGTGCTTTTGCAAATTCACTCAATTGGAGTTGAAAGGCCATGTAGCTGAGCCAGAGGACGGAAGAATTCGGCTGACCGAGTAAGAGGCGCTCAAAGTCAGCTACGGATTGTGGGCCATTGGCGTCGAGATCGCCTGTTTTGTCTACCTTGATCTCTGCTTTCCTCCGCTTCTTCTTTCTGGGTTGAGGGGTTTCAGCATCGGTCTCCGACTGCGCATCTCCGTCACCGGCCCCTGACACGCCACCATTCCAGTCGAAACCCCCTGTGGTGAGGCCCTGAAAATTACTTGTGGTAGCGGCGACCCCGTCTTCTTTCACGGTTAGTTCCTTCCCAATATCACCCATTCCGTTCATCTCAACATCAGAACCTGTATCCGTTACGTTGTCAATGTCAATTCCGCTAGCAGGACTGCGATCAATTTCAGTGTTGCTGTCATCGTCCAACGCAACTCCACCAACTTCCGCGTCGAGCTCGTCGCTGTCGCTAATATCTCCACTATCGATTTTTGGTATTCCGGGGGCGTTTGGCTGTTGTGATTTGCTGAAGTAAGAAGTCTTAAGCCCGAAGGATATCTGTTTCTTCTCTTTGTTAATACGCAAAACTTTTGCTTGCACTGCATCACCTGCTTCGTATAGCTTCTTTGGATCTGCGCCAGGCTGATCTGACATTTTCGTCCGGTGACAGAGACCGCTGACATTCGCAGAGTCGTCCACGACGACGAATACACCAAAGTCCTCGACCTTTCGCACCTTGCCCGTTACTGTTTGGCCCACTTTAATATCCGAGAACTTCAAAGGGGGTTTGTAATCATGTTCGAGATGAGACTTTTTTAAGCTCATTTGTACATGATTGAGCATTGGATCCACAGCGATGACTTTGCCCTCGACGAGCTGATCGATCGCGAACCCTGACTTCCAGTCTTTGAGAAAGTCGTCCGACAGGTCGGTAACACGGATAAATGCGGTGACATTGCTAGCTAGTGAAACGAAGATGCCGTTGTCAGCCACGTTCTTGATGAAGCCACGCCTGATATCGTTGGCATGGAGCTGAGATACAGATGTTATATCTGGATCTCTAACCGGGAGAGAGGAGCTTATGACCTTCGAAGGTCTGGTAGAGAAAGTGATTTTCTTGTTAGGAATGTCCACGCGCGTGACACAGACACGTAACATCTGATTCTTCTGGTAATTCGAAGGGTCCGCTTTTTCGTAGTTGTCAGCCATATCCACAAGATGCACCGGCGCCGAGAGTGTCTCGCTGAGCTGGACCATCACTTGACGATCCGTGACCCTAGTAACTCTCCCTGGCAGGATGGTGCCCTCGGAGAGATCGTTCAACGTTATCGGGTTCGAAAAGGCACCCGTTCTAGCAGAGAGATCGAGGCGATTGTTCTCGATATCGACTTTCAGCACCTTCGCTCTCAAGACTGATCCGACTGGGAAATTTTTGGCGAGATCCTTGAGTTTTGATACGTCCTCGGAGACGTCCATCGCTCGAATCCTTCCTCGGACATTAGGCGACAGGTTGACCCAAAGACAGTCGTTAGACACATTGTTGACAAAGGCCAGCCGGCTCGAGCCGACTTCAACCTTGTCAATGGTCAGTATATCCAATTCGCCTGAGGTCAGGTTGCTCGGTTTTGCGGTGAGTTCAAACACTGGTGCTCTACCTCGATGCGTGATAGGTAAGAATCGATGATTCCTTGAATCATGCATTCCTAAGATCCGCACAGGGAGTATCTGCTTTGTGTGGAATTTTCTTAAAGGGTGCTTTCGATCTTTTATATCTTCCCAAGAGTTAAACACCTCCGACACGTCAATGCGGCCTTGTACAGCGTCCGCTATTTGAACATTCATCTGCGTTTCTTTTATGGAGACAATCTTCGCTTTAGTCATCTTTCCTAGCGTGAAGTCGTCGATGCTCAGCGAGACCTCGTCCACTGGGTTAGTCAAGGCTCTATCATATTTCTCCACCGCCTCCGTTTCCCCCCTGCCTGGTTTTTTATCTGGCAAGGGCTTCAAGGTTAGAAGGAATCGTCGCTGGCCATGATCGACAGATACTACCCGCGCTGTGACAGATTGATTTCGACGCATCCCAAGTTCAGGTAATTGGATTGCATCGTCTGTGATATGTTGCTTCAAAAGCAGACCGGTCAGCTCGCCAGCGAATTGCACGAATACGCCTGTAGGCGTAATATTATTGACGTAGCCTTGCACCTCCGAGCCCTCCACCACATTGTCGAAGTCTTTCAGAAGCGTTCCCTTCTTAGCAGCATTGACAAGACTTGGCTTGCTTGTGAGTCTAATTATGCGCTTGACTTCTTGCTTGCTTAGCATGACAAGATCTCTGAGCACTTGACCGACCCGAATCTTCTTCGCTACAGAAGCACATTTCTGGATCGACCCATCGGCTAGGTGCTCTATTGGCAACGTGGCTTTGAGGTGAGACGGTTCAAGTTCAACAACGATCTCGTCATTAGTTTTTTCTGTCACATTGCCAGTCACGCTATCACCTGGCTTTAGATTCTTCAATGCCTCTTGTTGCGCAGCTCCAAACACGGAGAGGTCCTTACAAGAGACTATCATACGTTGGTCCGCCGGGTCAACCGAAACGATGTGGACGTTGACTACTTGGCCAATGCGGAAATGCTGTTTGGGATCTTGTATGTACGACTCACTCATCTCTGACACAGGTAGAAAGCCTCGAACCGATCCGTAGAATTGCACGACCGCACCAGTGGGCAGCACATTGACTATAGTACCAGGCGCCTGGAGACCAGTTTTCAAATCATTGTAGGACGTCCAGGGCTCCGCTTCGCTATTGACAAGCGTCTTCTTGAGGGTGAGCCGAATTTGGCGTTTCTGTGGATGCGTTGAAAGTACTCTAGCAGTCACTAAGTTACCTTCTTTGAACTTCTTTTCGGGGTGTTGTAAGTGAATGTCCGCAAGGTGTGTCTCAGGTACTAGGCCTGTAATACCTTCGGCGATGTTCACAATGACACCACTGACGCCGTTACCCCCAACCATGACCTTCTCCACCGAAGCCTTGACCACTTGTCCTACCTTCACATCTTCCATGCGTAGAAAGGGTTGATCGATGACTTTGGGTTCCATGGAAACGATGAAAAGCCCATCGATATGATTGTACCCAATGATGCGAGCCTTGTGCACTGAGCCAACCTTGTACCGCCCACTGGACTCGGAAAGCGTTTCAATCTTGCCGTCCGAAATCTTGGAGATGTGTACAAAGCCCCGCACGCCTTTGACTCCGACATCGACTAGCAATCCCACGCCAGACTCAACTTTGAGGATCCTTGCCTCTTCAACAATAGCTGATAGCGGTAAGAGCTGAGTTGGTAATGTGTTCTCTGCAGCAGAAGCAGAGCTGGTGGTCTTGGACCTCCAGTACATGATATGGTCTTGGAAGGAAACGCCTAGTTTTTTGTTCTCCGCCATCGGAAAAGTGCATATGATTCGTGCTTGGGTCTTACTACCTATAGTATACTTGTTCGCAAGATCTTTGCCACTTGAAGCCGCTCCCGAATGTATGAGATCTGCTGTTACGTCGAGGAGACCCATGATTTTGCCTACAATACCTGAGGCTGTGACTTCTGATATTAAAACATCAACAGCAGTTCCAGGTAGGAAAGAGTCCACTGTAGGCGCATCAGTCAGATAAGTGCCTTTCTTAATATTACCGATCTTTTGTGGGTCTGCGGAGAGCTTGATAGTATTTCCATTAGAGCTCTTTCCTAGAACCAGACAAAGATAGACGGAGCCCTCTTCGACAGCTAACAGATCAATGTTAGGGCCCAGTTCTTTCGATGACATAAAACCACGGACGCCGGCATCTGTGAGCCCAACATCCATTACCAAACCATGGTCCTCAACACTTAGGACCGAGGCTTGAACCATGTTGTTTGTGACATGATCTGCCCTCGTAAGTCCAAAATTTGCTTGCCGAGGGTTTATAGAAAGCTCAATGTGCCTCTTGCCCTTTGCGCCAGATGCCTCTTCGTGCTGCGTAGATGTCACATAGGCGCGTAGATACTGGCCGATGTAAAATAGCTTCTGGGCGTCCAATTGAGCATCAACGACTGCTTCCTCCGGTTCGTCTTCAGCCGCTGCCAGGATCTCCATCTTTCTTGTCAATTCATCGGATATTGAGGACAGAGGAACGTATCCAGTAAGATTGTTCGGAAGGCATAGGGCAATGTCATATCGATTGATCTGTGAGACTTGGCCAAGGACAATGGAGCCTGGTACAAGTCGCTGAGCCCCGAGTCAGCTACCATACTTTGGCCAGATGTGCTGGCTTACTTTGTAGCTCAATCCTTCAACCCGTACAGTAAGCTCTTCGACTAGAGCATTCTTTACTCCTTTCTTCTCCTTTGATCTTGGCTTGCGCTTGGTCTTTGCAACTAGCACATTGGGCTGCTCTGGCAGATCCTCGTCATTCTCCTCATCCTGGAATTCATTTCTGGGGGCCTTCGTGCCCGTACTCTGCTCGAACAGCACATCTTGCTTGGCTTGTATCTTGATTTGCTTCTGTTCCAAAGGGGTGAGGATACTCGCTCCCCCACGAGGGAAAGATGGCTCTTCGTCTTTCAATATTGTTGGCTTGACCGTAGACGAAGGTCTTGGCCTCTTTTTCTTTTCGGGTCGAGCATTCTCGTTGGCAGCCTCAAGCTTGCGTTTGGTGGGTACCATTTCAATCTGTCAGAATCCTGATTGATCCATCATAATGTGTCATGCCGTGAGGGTTATGTCCCTTTGGACGAACATCCTTCGTGATTGAGAAAATTGAATAATTCGCAAGGGTATTTTACCCGAGAGCTAAGCCTTATCCGTATAGCTTCGGTTTTAGCAAGACGTGTCTCGGCTTTTATGTTACGTGACGCGACTGCCCATTTGAAGCTTAGAAAAGATAGCTTCAGATTCTCCTTCCAATTGCATTTGTGTATTAAGTGTTACTTTTCACGATCCTGTGTCTTGGTGTCTTTTAGATTTACAATATGGGAGATAGGACGCCTTGCGCGTCCCAAGAGAATATTTTATCTAGCAGAGCAGCTTCTATAGACGGCGAAAACCCAACCTCGTCACCTGTCCTTCCGCCTGCAAGGAAACAAGATGGTAGCAAACCTCGCAAAGCTCCGACGATAACCCCGAGATCCTTCACACGGTTCTTCACGCCCAAGTCATCGCTGGAAAGAGGGGGAAGAATAGGTGCTTCTCGGCAAGCGTTGAGGGACATCACCGCCTCGGCGTCGAATCGAGGAGGCAAGCGGACACCAGCCAACGATCGTGTGAGGGCATTTAGAGAAGAGATCAGTAGAACGGATGATTCGCGAAGGCGAAGAAAGAGGAAGATCCATGATTCACTGAACACAACTCCAGAACGATCTTCGCCTATTAAACGAATACGAAACCAGTCCTTGGAAATCCCTGAAGATAATGGTAGCGGCCATGGTTCTGGAAATGAATTGGAATGCCGTTCTCCAACGCGTGGCCGGCTGGATAGGAAAACAATGGCCGTTACTGAGCCCTTTATACCGTCAAAGTACCGAGGTCCACATGGAAGAAACCTCAGGCAAGAGATCGGTGCATATGGCACAATCACAAAAGCTCGGTCGTTCAAGCATCAAGTTGCAGGGGCGAAAGAATGGCAATATGAAACCACTAATTTCTTCACAAAGCCCAATGATACATACGTTTGCATGAACGTAGCTGCGCAATCAGACAACACAATCCCTTTCTCTATTGCGAATTGTAATAGTGAGTTTCGGGTCTTTACTCTCCTTAGCAATTGAGCTGATGAGGAACCTATAGCGAATTCTCTAATCGCTGTTGGGGATGAGGATGGCGGCATTAGGCTGCTTGAAAGCGCGGAAGATGAAAAGCCAGGCTTCACCAAACCCTATCTCGAGTTCCGGCCTCATAGTAATGCTATTCTTGATCTCGCCTTTTCTCCCGATGATCTCTTATTAGCGACGGCATCTGGAGATCAGAGTTCTCATATCATAGATATGCGGACCCAACGAGCCACGTACTCCCTCAATGGGCATGTATCATCTGTTAAACAAGTCCGCTTCCAGCCCGGGGGTTCCAACGTCATTGCGACATCAAGTCGAGACGGTGGTGTTCAAATATGGGATCTGAGGTGCAAAGGATTTGATTCACCAGCTCAGGATCTCCGAATCTCACTCGAATCCTCTGCTGGCGAAACTTCAAGCAACCCATTGAATCACAAGATGACCTGGGCACGCTCTGTCAACAGCATCTTCGAAGCCCATGCAAGTCGGCTGGCGGCCTATGCTATTGCACCTTCGCCTAATAAGATGGCACCGAGCTTTGATGCTCCGTCAAAGACGGAACGTCCTGGTAGGAGAGGTGATGTTTCCATAACCGCGCTCTCTTTCCTCCAGCCTGGGCGTGAGCATCTTCTGGTTACAGCTTCGGAGGCAAACGCGAGTGTCAAGCTTTGGGATCTACGTACAACACACAATCATCGCCGAACCCGTGCAAGGCCCCTGTCGAGCACCAGACAACCCGAAAGTCACGACAAATATCGCCATTTCGGTCTGACGTCCCTCTCACTCAGTGGTGATGGTGGACGCTTATACACCCTGTGTAGAGATAATACCATCTATGCGTACTCGACACCACATCTGATCCTCGGCCATGCTCCAGAATTATCAAAGGTAACTCCAAAATCTCGAAGATCGGGTGGGTTGGAAAAAGAAGGCCTTGGTCCAATATACGGGTTCCGCCATCCTAAATTCCATGCCACAACTTTTTACGTTAAGTCAGCTTTGCGGCCTGCAAAGGATGACAAAAGCGAATTACTGGCAGTCGGCAGCAGTGACGGTTGTGCAGTAG
Organism: Cladonia rubrotincta; assembly: GCA_963971245.1. Lineage (NCBI taxonomy): Eukaryota > Fungi > Ascomycota > Lecanoromycetes > Lecanorales > Cladoniaceae > Cladonia > Cladonia rubrotincta. Next base: position 92,246 of record OZ020215.1, read on the forward strand.
TCTTCCCAACGGATGAGCGATACATGCAGCGATCTGAAACTCTAGAAACACAATCCTCAAATTCACCCTTCCTCACACGCAGACCTGCTCTCAGGCGCACAGGTAGCGGGACAGGCTTTCTCACTCGCTTAGAAGATAGCATACCTATATACCAGCACGGCTCAGCACTAATCCGAGGTCATAACAGGGAAGCCACAGGTTTATCATGGACCTCTGGCGGAGAACTAGTGACTGTAGGTGATGATTTCGCGGTTAGGTGCTGGCGAGAGGGTGTCGAAGCGCGGGACTTGCGGTTGGGCGGCGAGAAGGAGGGCAGGAGGTGGGGCTGTGGCTGGGCGGAAGCTGAAGAAGGTTGGGATGACGATGATATATGACAATGGTTTGATCCAGTAACGGTGTTCGAGAAAGTACTTTACAGGCAGTGGACAGTAGCAAAAGCGTCAGTCTCCTGGCATTATAAACGAAAAGTTACCGCTGCGATCCTAGACGTTGCTTTCAACGCGCAGAGAGCGAGGCTTGCCATGAAGCTAATTCAGACCATCCTGAGGACTGCCGTCGGTATGGATTTTTTGACGCTCGACCAGTGCTCGCAAGAATGAGTCCATGGGACAAAGAACCGTCGGAGAGGTATTGTCGTTGCTGAATGGCCCCACCAAAGTTCTGAATCCCAAGACCTTATTCCATGTTTCTACTCCAATGGCTCCACCCTGGACGGGGGTTGTCATTCTGGGCTCTAGCGTGCCATATAGAGCAAATGTCCACTGTGGATAGATACGCATAAGCATCACCTCTACTTCCCATTCTTCTTCGCTACAGTAATATCCTCGTCCGTTGGATTCGTGACCCTCTCCTCAATCCTCAGCTTCTCCAATTCCTCATCCACCAACGCAATATCAGCCTCAACTCTTAGTAGCCTCTCCTTTAACATATTACCGTACTCTTCATCACTAAGCCTCTTCATAGGACTCCACTTCCTATCTGCCACTTTGTTCCAAAATCCTTTCTTCTCTTCCTTCTCTGTTCGTGCTTCTACAGCAGCTTGCTGGCTACACCTTGCATCAAGCTTATTGTATATAATCTGACCCACGTAGCCAAAGATTGTGAAAACAAGTGCTCCAGGTATGATGTTACGGCGGCCGCGAAAGACAGCGCCGATTGTTGCTCCCGTTATGCCGCCTGCAGATGAGCTTGCAACTACGCTTTCTTCTGGGGTAGGAGAAGGGAGATCCCATTGCCATAGGAGGGTTGAGCGCGTTGCTGGTGGTGCTAGTAGTCAGTATGCAAGGTTGATTGATCAGGGAGCGAGATGCAAATAGGAAAGACATGACAAACCACTGAACGCGCCACCAAGAGTAAACCATTGGATTCCGGATGCTACAGTGAAGAGCGCTGGTGTGGGAGAGGAGCGTAGGACAGCTGCCACGCCGCCGGTTAAGAGGCCGGTCGTTCCTGGAAGCTAATTAGCTGAAGGAAACCATACTCCTCTCCACAGCTTTTCCGAACTGAGCGAGAACGGGCTAGGGCATATTGGTAATAATGGGCTCGCAATTCTTCGAGCCAACAGTAGGATGGAAATATCAATTTTGCAACAGTAGTAACCTTGCTAGTACTAGACAATTAAAGAGCAAAAAGGAGTTGGTAGCTTCGAGAAGAGTCTTGGACTCTTGTTCCACAGTGGCCACTTTGTTTACCACAGATCTGTATTCGTAGATGTACATCTGTGAAAGACGATCTCTTACCAGTTAATGCGCCGACTTTCAGTGCCGGAGTAAGAATTGATTTAGTTGGGTATTTGGATAATTTTTTATATATTTCTACTGCATTGAAGCCGGGCTCGTTTTCAGAAGCCATTGCAAAATGTCAAACCAGCTCTAAGGGTAACTTTCTCGTACAGTATTCTTGAGTGAAAGACAGAGAAAGATCATACGCTGCACAGTGACGATGTTCGTTCATAGATCTTTTGAGGCGCTAGCGGGAACTAGGAGATCTTCGCTAAATTTAATTCCTATGGGCTTCGATTACCTGCAGCACAAGGATTTTCCTTACCATACCAGTCCCTCACACACTTCTACAAACACGTTGATTAATTAAAAGAGTTCAGACTCATCTGCAACTCGTTCAGTGTGCAAGATCAAGGCCGGTGGACGCTCGCAAGAGCGTGGGATACTGAGCCGCAATCATGGGTAAGTCTGTTCAACAAACTGCAAGGGCTTCGAACACGTCATTGTGCGAGATGTGCTAATAAACAACTCTAGCTCCTCAAAAGCAGAAAGGCCAGAAGATGGACCTAGGGGCGTTCCTGACGGATAAGTGTACGACAATATGCCAGGACCGCACAAGCGGAGATGCGAAAGCTGGCTGACAATTGCGTAGCCCTTGGCTCATGGGCCGACGAAATGGAAGACGCGCCGATGCCTTCAGCTCCTAGTAGTCGTAGCACTTACGGTAGTGACCGCGGTTACAACTCTGGCGGCGGCTTCAGCAGCAGTTCTTTTGGTACGCAATAATACTCATTACAAGACAGCGGATCATATTGGCTAAATTCTATGGTCTCAGATAAAGGTGGATACTCCGTTCGTGACCCCTTACCACTTCCGACGAAACCTCCGTACACGGTGCATATTGCGAATATGAATTTCCGCACCACAGAAGGGGATATCCGAGATTTTCTTGCGGACTGCTCGGTCACTGATGTACGAATCCCCGAGGACAAGCTCGAAGGTAGACCGAAAGGATTTTCATATGCGACATTTGCGACGTTGGATGGTCTCAAGAAGGCCCTGGATCTTTCCGGCACGCTGCTTCAGGATCGTAATATCCGCATTAGTGTGGCAGAGCCACGTAAGTCTTGTAACAATGCCTTCTAAAATTTTGCAAGTACTTATTCGTATTTCACTATAGAGAAAGAGAGACCTGATGCTCGCGAGTTTGGGGATTGGACTCGGAAAGGACCTCTTGCAGATTCTGGCGCACCACGCCGAACATCAGACAGGGGAGGTCCTGGCTCTGGACGTGGTGGCTTCGAAAATGCCCCAGATACAGGGAGTGATCGCCCAGGTCGCCGTGCTGGCTACGAGCAAGGTGACGGAAAGGTCCGGGATTTTCAGAATTGGGACCGGAAAGGACCACTCACGCCTACTTTACCAGCCGCAGCTCCAGCTCGAAGCTTTGATCGACCCATAAGCCGAGATGGCCCAGCTGGTCGAAGAAACTCACCATCATGGGGAGAAGGAAGGTCCGATGCTGGCTCGCGGCCTCCAAGGCGCGAGTTCGTTGAACGACCGGTCATCGAAAGGGCACCAACAGCTGCAGACCAGGACAATCAGTGGAGGGCCAAAATGAAGCCCGACCCTTCACCAGCTCCCCCCGTACAACCTGTGCAAGCCGCTAGATCGCCAGCGCTCTCAAACCGTGAGCTCAGCGCCCCACCATCGCCAGCTGCCCCCCCAGCTGCCCCAGCGTCCAGACCTAAACTGAACTTGACGAAACGCACTGTCTCTGAAGCACCATCAGAGACAGCTCCTAACCCCGCCTCAGATGCGAAAGCTAGCCCCTTCGGTGCCGCTCGACCGATCGACACTGCCACCAGAGAGAAAGAAGTGGAAGAGAAGCGTCAACAGGCCTTGCGAGAAAAGAAGGAGGCTGAGGAAAAAGCCCGTGTAGAGAAGAAAGCGGCCGATGAGAAAGCGAAGGAGGAGAGAAGATTGGCAAAAGAAGCCGAAAATGCTGCAAAGAAGGATCAAGAGCCGACAGATAAGGAGAAGCCAAATGGCCAGCCAAAGGAGAGGATGAACGGCCAACCTAAGGAGAAACCGAAAGAGAATGGTGCTTCAGCACCTCAGCCAGTCAAGTCTTACGAGATATTACGACGAGCAACCAATGACGATGCATCCGCCGCAGATGAAGAAGCCGATGAGGCCGACGAAGATGCAACAGCCGCAGACGACAAACAAGTCAAGCCGAAGGAAATTGTACGTGATATACCATCCAAGGGAGAGGCAGCACAGCAGAACAGCGCCTCCACTGCCCCGACTCCAAATCCAAGTGCCGAGGCCCTGGAGGAAGATGGCTGGAGCACAGTCTCCAAGCCTGTTAAGGGCCGAAAAAACGGCAATCAAGCTGCCCGAGCGATTGCCTCTTAGAACAAAGAAAAGCAAAAACTTGACTCTACCGCTCTCGGATTTCGCGGCTCGTGAAGGTACAACACGTCTCTCCTCATCTTGTCACAAATTCAACAAATGTCAGTGGCGTTATGGCGTGCGTCATATCTACATATGCTCCTAGCTATGGTATGGAACTTTCTGGATATTGGTAGCTGACTGCTCTCTATCTTTTGCAGTGATATGGCATTGCTGAACATTATCATCATGGGGAGAGCAAAAGTTCGCTATCGGCGTCTGGAAGTCTACAAGCGTCTCTTATTTATTTTAGGACCTCATGGGTTCAGATGGTGGACTACGGCATCACGCCGCAATAGATTGGTGGTAGATGGACCTCCACTGGTCGAGTGTTTGAATGGTGTACATTACCTAGATTGCAACAGGTTTCATCCCAAGCATAGATTTACAATGAAAGCTCTTCTAGACATAATTGGTCCTCGCCTACTCAGGCACATGTTCTCGGACAGAATCTGAATTGTGCTAGTACTCTGGCAATTTGCAACAACTATAGTACGACCATGTAGCTAGAGGAGTACTTCTTCTCATTGGCCTTGTGACTTGTAGTACGTACTTGGAGTTCGTTAGATATCAGATGAACAGGGCTGACAAACCCCACGTGCATGATCTTCAGGGTCTTGCGCTAAGCGCTCCGATCTCCTCACACCGCTAACAGGTAACAGGGGTCCGGAGGTACTCCAGATTCTCAAACAGTCAGCACAACAAACACACTCTTTATCATTCCACAGCGCTACCTTACACATATTGAGCATAATATAGAGTACACATTTATAGAGGGAGCTTTGGCTACTTGTCCTGTTTCAAGAGTAACATGACATGTCCTCCGTAATTACACTGCTCCAAAGCCATTCCAGCTCATCCTTCCCAGCCACGGCTTTCACACATACCTGTCAGAAATGCGGCGCAGACCTGTCTCAGTCGCATACTGCAGTCGCAGAAGATGCACAAAGAAGAATATCCGAGCTCGAAGCCCAGGTCAAGATATTAACCGGCAAAGCGACTGCTGCGGGTACGCTGCACCTTCCCTTTTCCCTGCGTTGCACACAATGCTTTCGTCATGACACCACCTTACAACAAGAACGAGGCTTCTACAAAAGACGTTCGACACACTGTACGCACGAACTTACTGACTCTTTCATTAGTTGACAAGCTGGCTGATTACGAGGATGAGCTTCGTCAACTTAAATCGTCTCATAGCGACCAGACCTTAGGTCTCCCACCACAATCTCCCATTCGTCCATCGTCTGCTCCTGGCAATCATCCGAACCGCCAACACCTCTCATCGCGCTTCTCAAACCTTCTCACCTCCTCTCGCCGTACTACTTCGCAACCGCCAGGCGCCGGCTCTGACCAACGAGGGTCGAACGGGCACGTACCCACCAACTCCGCTGATCTGCTCACGCTCCTCACAAAAGAGCAAACATTGAGGCAAGCGGCGGAGAGCAGGGTCAGCCAAACCAATGAGGAGCTCGAAGAGTTGAGTGCTCAGCTGTTCACGGAGGCCAACGAGATGGTGGCTACGGAAAGGAAGGCCAGAGCGAAGCTGGAGGAAAGAGTCGCAATCTTGGAGGGACGAGATAAAGAGAAACGTAAGAGACTGGAGTTGCTGGAATCGAGGTTGGGGAGGATAGAGCGGGTCAGGGGGCTTCTATCGAAAGATCAAGGAAGCTGACTATGGGTTGTTTCTTCGGATTTAATAGGCTGCATTATACCCTGTAAGGTGTCTGGCGTAATATTTGTTTGGCTTCTGTGGCATGGGTGGGTGTTGGGTATAGCACCTCTCTGTAAGTGCTTTTTCAGTGGTAGCTACGTTGGAAATTGCATACTTGAATTGAAGGATACCCTAGCGCTTCACGATCTAGGAATTATCAACATTTGGGAAAGGAACGGAAATCACTGCTAAATACGTGCTGCACATTTCTGCCCTCATGTCCCTGTACCTGCCTTTCCTAATTGCCGAGCTCCTTCACCATCGCACTTTCCGTTTGAAGAAATACCGATCACTTCTTCCTTCACCAAATCTTTTCAACTCAGATCATGAAATCTCATATTCATACTCACTGGTTGAACTGAGTCTATAGGCCGCTCATCCCACGATGTCAAACCAAAGGAACTTAACGGGCGAGGAGGCTTTCGCTGCTCGCAGTGCGATAACCCCTTTGTCTGTCGAAGACAAATGGCTGCACGACCTTTTTGACTCTAAAGAGAACGTCCCGCCTAAGCACAGACTACCGAAGAGCGAGGCTTTCGAAGAAGGCGAGATTCCTCATCATGAATCACAGAGAGCTCCTGTACCGGAGTCTCACGCATCCTCTATCCTTTACTCTATCCCGCAGTGGCAACCCCCACCTGTTGCACGACCTGAGACGACATTTGGGGGTGGGAAGGGATCGCTTTCACGGCCCCAGCATACAAATTCTGAAATCAGCTTTTGGCAGGATCCTCGCCTTCGGAGCGTTGCCAGTACTCATACTGCCCGGCCTGTAGAAAAAAGGCAGGCTTATCGGCCCCCGGGCGTTGCAAACACCCGTATTTTCCCGTCCATACTCAGCCCAATCGCAAACACCCAAATCGCCCTGCCGATACTCAGCCCAATTCCGGATGTCTCAGAATATGACAAGCTCGATCGGCGAATTGGCATTCGGCCACGAGGGAAGACCAGTGCTGAAGTACTATTTGTTCTGCAACCAGAATTCTCCGACACGGTCAAACCCTCCTTTCCACATGCAATGTTGGTCATCGTCCATCAGTTCATGGTTGCCAATGAATTGGTCTCTCCGCGGCAACATATGAAAGGTCAAATGAAAAAGGATCTTTGGAAAAGTCTGTTGGTTCGATTAGACCTGCATGAAACTTACGATCTGTCATGGCAGCAAAAACAGGGTCTTAATAGAGCTACTACAAGGATAAATGCCTATGTGGACAGCAAATCTAGGGAGTGGCTGGCTACTGGCATTTATGTTCGACCATCACCGAAGCTATCTCCTGTCTTCCATGAATGCACTCAAGCATGGTTGAGGCGGGACTGGGATGGATTAATGACATGGCCCACGCAAACTACAACCTTAGAACCAGCCATGCATACGACGAGCATTCGCAGTGAATGTGAAAAAGCGACGATTGAGGAGCGCGGTCCATCCATCAATTCGCTCGTTTCTGAGCGACGTACAGATCGACGAGCGGGTACGTGAAGAGCTTTCCGTGTTCTTCCCGATACAGGCTAATGCTACAAGGTAGAGATTGTTGGTATGACCAATGAAGAAAACGAGACCCGGCATACCTCGAGTACTTCCAGGAAACGTCAGGCTTCTGACCAGGCCGATGCACCTACTCCCAAACGACACAGTGAGCGGGTTCGACCTTTTGCAGATCGATTCGTCAAGTCTCCGCTGTCCGTGCTCGAAGAGGACGCAGGTGTTCAATCTGTCAGACCCCACGATAAGGGTTTCCCCATGATTCTGGATAATATACGACATGCACACCATACTCTAGATGAGCTAGCTCCAAAATCAGCAAGGGACCTGGCTGCTCTTCAGCAAGATTGGGCAGACCACGGTTTTCCATCTTCATTGACGGAGAGTCTCTTTGTTGCCCAGAGCTACACCTTGTCAATGAAAAGGTATCTTGACAACGCCTTGGACCTACTTTTACTCCTCGAAGACTGTACAAAGTGGAAGGTAGAGGGTGAAAAGTTTGAGCTTGAGCTGGAATATGAGGAGTCAGCCATGCAATCCGATTATCGCGAATCGCAGAAAGCTCGGAGTTCGTCAGTGTAAATGAGGAGACTTCAGTGAGCAGCAATATGGGGAGGGATCGAAGCCTTGACTCGAAAGGGCTAAGATGATCATGTTTTATGTTCGCTAGAAGGCATACATTAGCATGTGCTTACTCAGAACATGAAATGGCTATTGACGGAGATCGCTCTGGTCACATTGGTTTGCACTGGAACTGAAGGTCTGAGGTAAGCCTCGGAACAGGCCCTCTTCATTGTCCCGCAACTGAGATTTTTGCAGATTGCTCTGACTAGCTGCCTCGGTTTGATTTCTATTCTAACGTAGTAGGGGTATCGAACGCCAATCCATGTATCCATAACGCCATCAGACCTTTCCATACAACGGCTCTATGCCCATCATGACAGCTTTGCTAGCCCCTGTGATGAGCTCGAACATGCCCATTGGCAGGATGTGCTTGAGGACGAGCCACCGCATGCTTGGCTCGTCACTTTCCACTCCATTAAATCTTTCTAGAGACCGTCTAGCGGCCTTGTAACACGGATTTTCTCTCTCCACAATCTCTGCAATCTCTTCCACCACTGCCAGCATGGTGTCCATTATGTACGTCGCCTCTTGCACAACGTCTTCCCTTTCCTGAACAGTTAGACACCCTTCCAATTCTGCAAATCTCCGCTTAAAATCCTTTTTAACATTTTCCTCATCTCCTCCTCCCTCAAAAATCCAAAAGGAAAGTACCTCATCAATATTCCCACCCTTCTCATCCTCAGCGCCCCTCCAGAACTCCGCCCCAGCTTCCCGTAACCTCGCACGTATGTACCGCCCCCCAGAGAAGAGAGCCATATACAAAAGCCACGTATAAGCCAGTAGAAGATGCGGTTTCTTTCCCGTAACTTCGGAAATATGCCTCGTCAAAGCTTTCAATTTCGGCGCTGCCTCCGCCTTCCCAGTATCATACCCCAAGCCTTCACTCCCATTTAATCTATCCAAATCCCCCCTCAACCTCCCCGCCCGCTCCAGCTCCGGGATCCATAATTTCTTCAATCCCTCTATAACCACTACTTTCCTCTCCCTTTTCCCCTCTTCCCCCTCATCCTTCCCCTCCGCTTCCAAAACTAGTGCTCGAAACGCCCCCTCAAAACCCTCATAGATAAGTAGTATATGCGCCATTCCTTTCGCGTAGAGCAGAGGGTTTGTAGTATGAGGTGGGAGAGCGAGGGGGAGGAGAGAGAGGATGTGGGTGTTGAGATGGGTGTGGAGGGGGCGGGTGGAGGTGTTGATGAGGTGGGAGAGGGGGGAAGGAGGGGGCATGGTAAGGGAGGGGAATGGTGAGGGGGGAGGTATGGGGTATGGGGGATGGGGAGGTGGGTGAGGAGGGTTAAGTGAGATGTGGAGGAGGGCGAGGAGGGCTGGATAGTAGCTGGTGAGAAGGGTGAGGATGATGAGGGAGGTGTGCAGGAGTGTGGAAAAGACTGTAGGATAGGGATATTAGGTGAGAGATGTGGTTTATTTACTGGTAGATAGATAGGGATGCACGTCAAGATAGGTATGCAAGATGATGTCAACACAACACGCAAAGCAAGCACCTAGACGTGACGTGTAAAAGGTTTAGCGTTAGGGCTGGACTGGGTTTACGATACTTATCTGGATCAAGGCTGCGTCTGATTTGAGCCATGTCCCCTTCAGTCCAATCTATAGGAGGTTAATTGCGATTTAGATATTGTTCAGGGATATTTGATTTCTAATATATTGGACTAGCGAGTTGGGAATGTGCAAGGGGGGTGGGTGGATGAGGTTTTGTAAGGAGGTGAGGATGTTGGTAGGATTCTTGATAAGAACATTTAGAAAACGTTTAGAGGGAATTGAATGGTGATGAGGGCCGAATATACGTGAATAATTCATTCCATGATATCATATATACACTCGTTTCCATGCTATACCCGCACCTCTTCAAGCGCTGCATCTACACTTTATTTCCCCATCATCCCGTCCCCTCCCTCCCCTCCCTCATCAAAACCCTGTACCCCTCCACCACCCCCCTCCTCGCCTCCCTAAGCTCCCCTTCCCTCTTCATTCCTCCGTTTCCTATCTTTCCAAAACCAGAACCAGAATCCTCTCTCACTTTCATCTTCCCCTTCGTGAGTTTTGGAGGCGCTTGTACCACGTCATGTAATCCCACGAGGCCGCGCTGTGGATCGAGTGAGGAGATGGGCTTGGCTTTGATGCTGGCCCAGATGTCGTGTTCTTCACTGTCTTCCGCACCGTCACGTTTTCGCTTCCCCTTCTTCGTTTTCTTCTTTGTTAACAGTGCATTCATACCCTCCTCCTCATCCCCATCCTCATCCAACCCACCCTCCTCCTCCATCTTCTCTTTCCTCCTCTTCTCCTCTTCCCGCCACTCCCTCTGCATCTTTTGCATCTTTCGCTCCGTCTTCGTTTGTCGTCCACGGTCTAGGATATCTTTCCTTCGCGCGTTATTGTTGTTGCTGTTTTTGGATATGGTGGTGAAAGGTAAGGCGGCGTCTACGCGGGCGGAGAAGGAGGAGAGGGGTTCGTGTGGGAGGATTTTCGGCATGGGGAGGGAGGGAGGGACGACGGTTGAGGGAGGAGGGGGATTGGGGGTTGTGCTGGTGGTGGTGGTTGCTTTGCGTTTTTTGGAGGTGGTGCCGTCGTCGAGGCCGGAGCGGGGAGGGCGGTACGCTGTGGGGTTTAGGAGGCGAGCGAATGCGCGGGGGGTGTCATCTTTGTTGTTGGGACGTTTGCGCTTTTTGGAGGGTTGGGTGGTTTTAGTGGTGGTTGTGGGTGTGGACTTTTTGACGGGGAGGGGATGTGCGGTTTTGGTGGGTGGGAGGTCGTAGGAGGCTTCGTTCTTGGACTTGTCTCGCTTGTGCTTGTGCGGCATGGCGACCGTAATGCGGTAGTGCGCTTACAATCGTCGTTGGGCTGTTGTTCTGCTATTGACCGTTCCCTACCTGAAAGAGCTGTTGGAGAAATTACTCTAGCGCAGGCGGGACTGGGGTTCAGGTTCAAGCCGAAAAGCTTGGCCTAGAAGCTTGGCCCAGAGCCTCATGCACGTCAATCTAATGCCGTCACCTTTACCTAACTTTTACCGCTGGAACTAATGTAGCTGTACTCCGTAGGTACCTTCAAGGCCTAGATTCCCTGAAGACCTCCAGATTAGGGGTAGAGCTACTACACTATCACCACCATCGTCGGGGGCTTTTCAACTAACTCCTCGGCGCATTCTAGACCCTGAAACTGAAAACAAACCTCGCATTGGTCGATTCAGCCAAACGGGCCCGGATCCGAGATGGTTCTAGTCGGCCGACTCTAGAAGGTAGGTAGTATTCGCAATTCGTAGTCATTATGACATGCTACGTTTTACAGTTATTTCATTCAATACGGCAATTATATCTAGTAGAAGAACAAATCAATCATTCTTCCATTGCACGACCCAAGAAATCATAGGAACGAAGCTTGCATGCGTCCCTGATTTCCGTTGGACCCGCCGAGCTAGGACTATTCTGCAGTAGCTCCCACATGGTATGAGCCAAGACACATTATTGGAGCGACACAACTCAAACCATCTCCATTTCCCCAATACTAGAGCGCTTTCTTTCACTGTGCGCCTTCAGCGCAACCGCTGTCAACCCCACCGTTATTGCTTTCTTTTCTGCCTAGCTGTTCTTCATCAAAGCGCCGGACGCAGGATCGTCCTTCCTGGGTGCTTGCATCAGCTGCGCCTTTCTAGTTGTTTCGCTTCAAGGCCTCCCATCCTGCCCCGTATTTTTCACCGAACATTCCTCACGCCTTCTGCGGCTGACACTGCCGTTTCGATCGTTGACTAAAAGGCCAACTATACACAATCCTTCTTCGGCGATATCGCATTCACTCACTGCGAATCCATTCCCACCGTAGTCGGCACCACTGCGTTGCGAAAGCGTTCACAATCAGGCATTTCTCCGCGATGGCTGCGAGCGCGGAGGAGTCCTTCAGTCTCACCTCCAGAGGACCATACCTGGATGATGCCAATGCACAGAGTGACCCTCGACTCTCAGCTTCAGATACCTTATTAGAAGACGACATTGAATTTCCCGATGATAACATATTACAAAGACCAAATTGGAGGAGGATGTTTTCTTTCAAGAGAGGGTTACTGCGGAGGTCATCAAGGGCAGCCAAGAATATCGGCGAAAAGAATATGCGGAGGAGGAGGAAAAGATCTCGAATATGTCTGAAGGCTGCGCTTGGCATATTAGTGTTCCTGTAGGTGAAAGCTTCCTGGAGATGCACGTAATACTGATCCCTTGCATAGCGGAGTGGTACAATTGTTCAGTCTGATTGGCACCCTTGTCGTCAATATACTTCCCCATGGCGTCCATTCCATCGTTGACACCTGGGGTCGCCCGGGACACATTGGAGCGAACCTAGCTTCATGGCCAACTGACTTCTCTCAAGACATCATTCCCATAAGATGTCACTCCCACAACGATTATTGGCGCCGCGTACCTCTATACTCTGCTATCGAAGCCGGGTGCATCGGTGTCGAGGCGGATATCTGGTTATTCCAGAAGGAGTTGTTCGTGGGGCACTCGGTCGCGAGCTTGACACCCAATCGCACACTGAACAGTCTCTATATCCATCCGATCCTTGAGATCCTTTCAAGACAGAATCCGAGGACCACTCTTATACCTGAAGGAGAGCATCAGCTGCACGGTGTCTTCGACACAGACCCTGAGCAAACCCTCATCCTGCTTATCGATTTTAAAACCGCTGGAGACGGTCTCTGGCCCTTTGTCCAGTCTGCGCTTGACCCATTAAGAAGTCAAAACTATCTAACTCGCGCGAATGGCACACAAATCATCCCTGGTCCGATCACCGTGGTGGGAACAGGCAATACGCCATTCAATCTAGTGAACTCAGACGAGTCCAATCCCCATCACGACATCTTCTTCGATGCTCCGCTTGCCGATATGTACGAACCTCTGAATGGCGAAAGCGGCGTGCCGTCTACTGAGGACACTGCAACCAAACAGCCACGCTCAGACGAAGCAGGGCAGGGCCATTCTGGTACAGCAGGAAATCCGGACGCGTTCAATGTCGGAAACAGCTACTATGCCAGTGTTGACTTTGGTTCAGCGATCGGAACACTATGGGATGGAGAGTTTACAGACGATCAGATGGAAAAGCTTCGGGGCCAGATACGAGGAGCGCATAAGAGAGGATTGAAAGCCAGATATTGGGAGCTACCTTTCTGGCCGATAAGTTTGAGGAATCACGTATGGGATGTGCTTGTCAAAGAAGGTGTAGACCTTCTCAACGTGGATGATCTCAAGGGCGCTACAAAGAGGAATTGGAAAAGGCATCATGGTTGGTGGAAACGTATGAAGGGCGTGACTTATGACGTCCATGGTGGCATCGAGGATTCGGTCCAAGGCCCAGCTGGATCTGCATTTTGAATTACCAAATTTTATTAAGCATATGTGAAATGTGGCGTTGGGAGCATTGTACGGGGCATCGGTCTGGTGTCGGCTCTATGTTGTTAAGGATAAGATACCTCTAGTTGTTTAGTCGATTTCGGTTCTCTCTGTGACGACTAGACAGGATGGTAGTTGTTCCCAAATACCACAGCGAAGAAAGACTCATTATCTTTTTGCGAAACCTGCCATACGTATGACTTTGACATTATGAATCGGCATTCTCTACTTGGCAAACTTCCACAAGCGAGCTCGCTAGCGCCCTCTCCCCGGCCCAAAAAGTTTTCAACCCACCCAGGGATCGAACCCCGCCACCTCCACTGCACCACAAGAACCAAATACCAACACCAGGCTGCCGCTCATGGCGTGACTTCTAAAGCGCATTCGGGAACCCTGCTTTAGGGGGGTTTCCGTCATGAGGAATAGGGCTGAAGATGCAGGGGAATGGAAAGAGGAGCTTGGATGGGCTGATAGGCCATTTGGTGGATCAGGTGGCGCTGACTGGGGAGTATGGTGAGTTTGGTTTCGTAGTACTAGAGTTCTTTGCTTCGAAACAAAATGTTTATATTCGGATGGGTTTGGGATGGGTAGTTCATGTTGTTGCTGCATTTGTTGTTGCGCTTGCCTATTCGAGTCAGAACACACGCAAAGTCATGTTCTCGCAACGTTATGCGCTCAAATTTACCATTCCTGAAAATATGATACAGCAACATAGATCATAAGACTTCTTCTATGTATAAATTATCTATCCACTAACATACTCCTCAGGTGCCTTACCTTCCGATTTCATTAGCTATGTCAAAAGCTACTATGCAGACGACACATCTCGATCTCCACAGGATGGTACAGCAAAACCAGATGCCCCAAGCCCAACGAGGACTTCTCCGAATATTGATCGGCCTTTCTTAGAGCATATTTGGAAATGGCTTATCAAGCATCCAGAGATTCGAGTGGGGGATCATGTTGGTCATAAGCGGCTGAGTTTGTCTGAGGTGGAAGCGAGAAATGTTGCCATTGCGCAGGGTAAAACATTAGATTCGGGTGTGACAGGTCTTGAGGATGGGGGGGTAAATGCGACTACGAAAGGGGCTGAAGATGTGGCAAATAAAGAGGATGGTGGTCCTACTGAAGGTCAAGTGGCTGCGGATAGAGCCACCTCACTGCAGCCTAACTTGGCTTCTGGAAATTCAGAAGCTCAAGGGCATCGCAAAACTTTTCAAACGAACCAAGCTGGTCCGGCAAAGAAATCCAGGTCTAAGGCTGCACGAGCTGAGAAGCCTGGCACTCGTGCATCACCCAAAAATGTCACAGCAAAGTCTACCCTGAAACCAGAAATTCGACTTTATACAAGCAGACATCGCATGTGGTATGCGACAACAGGTCATGGTCCCGATGAGGCCAGGGTCAAAGTTTTCGACTTCGCCTGTTTGTCCGTTATAGCAGCCTCTGGGCCGAAAGGCATCTTGCAGCACGACCTGACAAGCATCACCGGCCAAGATAAGAGATCGCTTCCTAGTAGAACTGACCGCTTGCGTGATGATGGTTACATCGTAAAGAAGCCTGAAACAACCTGGATAGGCGAACCAAGGAGGAGGTTACATACCAGTCGATGCACTTTGGCTCGTTATGCCCAGGATAAGGTAGTCGCGGATGAGAAGATCGATCCAACCGATGGGTTGGATCTTTCAATTAGGAAAAAGAGAAAAAAAGAAAAGGCTAAGCGCGAAAATGGTGCCACCCAAGATTCCATAACATCTACTGCCCAATCTGAGCCTCCAGTCGTTCCACAATGGACAAGTAATAGAACGGTGGGTAATCAAATCTTCGAGCTCGTTCATCGGTCCGGTACTCGAGGAATGAGTGCAAGCGTAAGTCCATGCCGTGCCCCGGAAGACAGCTGTTGTTCATATGCTCATCTCAGAGATAGGAGATTCGAGAGAGCTTGTTCGGGCCAAAAGTCAAGAAAATCACAGAAGACTATGTCGCAAGGCTGGTGGAAAGCTGGCAGATATCGCAACCATTGTACCTTCGTCATCTTGCTATTATTCAAGATACCTTGCTTAAGGGTAAGAGCCACGTACACATTCATTTCACATACGAAAATTTCAAGGACCTAGTCGGCAGCGGCACGAATTTTTGGGAGGCTGTGAAAAGAGTCCCGGATCATCTCAAATTTGGCAACAATATTGCTGCGTCTTTAGATGCCGAGCCAGAAGTTGATGAGTATGGGTTCCCAAAGCTCGATGACAATCATTTTCATGGGCCCCACAATGATGCGACCCTAGCAGAGTGCGAATCGGCGCTCAATGCTGGTGATTATCGTCCAATAAGGGATGATCCATGGCTAAAAAAGCAGTCTGATGGGACATTTGGTAAGCTCATAAGACTGAAACTGCCCAACCAAGACTCGCTAATGTCAATATAGTCATCCAAAACAAGAGTCTGAATACATTGAACCCTGGCCAAAATGAGAAACAGCCACGACAGTGTTCTCCGGGACCACCAGGTAACAACTCCTCCAAGACAAGCCCTTCACGTGCTCCGGGGCCTGTAGAGGATGTCGAAGGTCCTCTAAAATTCACGTTCCTAACCCGACAAGTCAGCC
This sequence comes from Cladonia rubrotincta, assembly GCA_963971245.1. Classification (NCBI taxonomy): domain Eukaryota; kingdom Fungi; phylum Ascomycota; class Lecanoromycetes; order Lecanorales; family Cladoniaceae; genus Cladonia; species Cladonia rubrotincta. The sequence goes on from OZ020215.1 coordinate 108,237, forward strand.
AAGTGAACTCCGCAACCCGGCCGGTGCCTCGTGGGCAAGGCCGGAGACGTGCCTCTGTGCGCAAGCCTGGTAAGTCGCTTGGTCGACCTAGGAAATATCCCAAGTCAGGAATTCCAAACAATATTCATGACATGAACCCAAAGGAGATCAAAAGGCTGAGGGACTCTCAAGAAATGGCCGAAAAGTACGAGAGACAGAAGATCGAGTATGAGATCGAGACGCGTGTAGAGCGTGGGGAGGATGTAGTGTTGGTTACTAATGAGGTTTTGGCCGCAGCGGATACTCTGCGCAATTGGGATAAGATGGAGCCGCTCCCTAGCTTTACAAGAGCAGAGATCCTACACAAATTCGCTGGTGGCCCAACACCCGATGCTATGGACGGACCGAACGGTAACCTGTGGTCTCAGTTGCCTTCGAGCTTTTTTCTACCGAAAAGGGGACGCGCTAAACCGACTCCATACTGGCCTTCAATGGCTGCACATACACTTTTCGTTCCCATACAGGTGAAACGACGTGGCCGTCCTCAGCTCACCAGAGCTACGGATGTCCAGCCAATGAATACACGGCACCAACGAGAACGTCGTCCACCTTTTGCAGCACGAAGGGAGACTTCAATGAGTGGACATATGTGGCCTTATTCGCCATCAGTGGCCGCTCACACCTCTCCTGTTCCTCAATGCAAGAATCTTCCATCGATGGCTGCGCATTCGGGCTCATTACTCTCCCTCTCTACATTAACACATTCAAAGCCAATTATAAATGGAACAAGACAGGCAACGCTAGAAGCTTCACCTATGATTGGTGAACCTGAAGATGGAGGTGCCTATCCTGGATGGAGGGCATTTATGTCAAAATACTACGATGGTCAGCTGATCGTTATTGCAAGACCCCACGACGGTTTCTTCTTTGGTGATACGAAAACACGGAGGAAGAGACCAATTGAACCTCCAGGCTTTCGACCGCCATGCTTCAAGGTTGCCATCTTCAAGTCCGCTCGCTTACGTGAATTTGACTGGTTTTTGCCTATTGAACCAGCTCCGCCTCCGCACACAAATCAGCACAACAACGAACAACCTTCCGTCCCACCAGCCACCAGAGCCAATTTCCTACCGCATGATCTGGCAACTTCAGTTCCACTACAAAACTCTTCAGACTCTGTTCTTCCCCAAAGACCTACTAGTAGTCATTTGATCCCTCGGACTCAGCCCAGCTACTTCTTACCACACGACCCCAAGCTTCCCCAAACAGCTACTACCGACCATGGGAACCATCAACCTGATTCCAGCTACGTCTCACCGTACGCTGGTGCTAATGGGAACAAAAGGAAACGTGGAGACTCTCCTCAGCCAACTCGAGGATCGCCTCCATTAGGACCTTCCTTCAGTGAACCGGTTAGCAATGATTCGCCTTCAAATGAAGGATCATCGATAGTGACACTGAAGCCAAAGGGCCTCGCCAGTGTTGGGATGCGACCGGCTGATCACAGGCAGGCAGATCATAGCGAAGCACAGGACTTACAGATCGCAAATACTCTGCAAAAAAGAGAAAGTCTTGAAGTGGATTCACATTCAATGGCGTCTGTATCTCCCGATGCTCTGATAGCTCAAGGACAGAACGTCGGCCTTACATGCGCCATGGCAGTAGAAGATGTTCCTATTGCAGATGAACAAGCTGGCAGCGGGTCGCCGTCCGAGATGGAGTCCTTGATAGTCACACTGAAACCCAAACGTCTTCCAGATACCGTGTCGATACCTTCGAATCTTGACCATGGTAACGCTAGTCACAAATTGGAGGCAAACCTGACGAAATCTGCACCAGATCGTACAAATTCTTCACCCTCGACCCCGACAGAAATTCCTAGCTCTATCGAACAGTTGGCCGACAATCAAATTGTCATTCCATCAGTCGAACGATCAAGCGTTGCACCATCTCACGCTCCATTATCAGTAGATGCATCTCTCGCGGCCCAGCTGTCAGTCAGCGAGCGTATAAACACTGCAAGTCCATCATCGACCCCCATCGCTGGAGAACCGAAGGTGCCTATCAAGAAAAGTCGTTCGAGGTTTACTCGCTCAGGTGGCTCAGCGGCGATTCTACGCAGGAAGATCATCATGGATCTCATAGAAAAGTGCGATGGCGTTTTCCCAAGTCATAGAGAGATTGTTCTCCCCTTCGCTGCTGAGTGGGCTAAGAGAAGGGGCGAAGACGGTATGCCTGAGGGAAAGACGGTTCTGACTGCGGTAAATCAACTATGTGCTGAAGACAAGCTTCGAAAGGTTACATTTTCCTTTCAAAACAAGCACGGAATTGTCACGACTAGGACCATCCTGACATTACCGAATGTTGATATCACGGATCCCAGGATAAAGGAAACCCAGACGCAGATCGCTGCGCATTATCCTCGGCTCTACGTACCCACCGCATTATTGCCAGAGCATCTACAGAGTACTGATAAGCCTTCAGGCGAATTATTGGCTGAAGACCAACTTCCCGGAGAAGGCTCTGTAGAAGGAATGCCACATCCATCCACAGCTCACCCTGCCAACCCAAGTCGACGTCTATGGGGCTCGCCTATGCCAAAAGGGGAGAAGTACAAGGTCGAAGCGAGATTGGCGGCACTCAGAGCGCAGGATCGAGTGGAGACGAAGCATCCTGACAGTTTTGGGTCTACCACAGCATTGCAGGAGGATCTCGACGCTACTGCGGATCGATCAAATCCAAATGATAGAATACTTATCGTACCTCCAGATCCCTCTGCCCCACCGAAGCCCCCAAGGGCACCTAAACCGCAAAAGATCAGGTTTCGACGACTTTACAGCCTTAAGAAAAGACGAGACCAACCCGAACCGCCTTTCCCCTTGCCACAAGAGATGTCTTTGACTTGGCTTCCGTCCCAGTATGCATTCACAGAGTACAACTTCGAAGAGGAGAGGCCGACGTTAGTAACGCTAGCTACTGACCAGACACGCCAGCGAGGGTCTCCCATATCCAAGCGAGTCCGCTTCTCGGAGCCTACAAAACAGCGTACTTGGCGGATGCAGGAAATTGCTGAGAATGCGGCCCGTATAGAGCGTAGTCAAGCACAGGGAAAACCTGCAAAGCCCTTCTTGCTCTACCCGGAGGCCCTGTCGGAGCCCTTTCGATCTCCATATGCGCCAGTGCGTCCGCCTTCTCCAAAAGTTGGTGAACCCAGATCACAACAACTACCGTATATCTCACCATATTCTGGGGCTGGTAGGAGGATATTCTCGGGGTCTGATGTCGGTCAAATAGATGCTGCAAGACGCGAAAGCATTGCGAGTGAGTCGACAACGGTATCTTCATCTCTTGACCCGCGCGACACTGTTCATGGGACGGAGTCAATCTTAGACTTGCGACCACAGCTGAAGAGGGTTGCTTTAGTTGGCTTCATGGATCCTATTCATTACTTCAACAGGCTCAATGGTACATTCTATGTCGGTTTCTCCGGGATTGGGCCTCCTCGAAAATTGATCTATGGTGGACGTGGACGAGGCACCGCGACAAAACCGTTTGTGCATGGAGTACAAGGCCGGGACAAGCGCCCCGCCAAACGTAGAAGGCTTGAAGAGGATGCGTACCCCTTCGAAACGGAGATCAATGATGCGCTCCATTTCGAGCTCAACACCGTGGACCTGCAAGATATTAGGATACCGGGCTGGCACATGATCAATTATGTATTCCGGCACGCTCACGTCACAGCTGAGACGGAAGGAACAGATGATGATTTTCTCGTCAGAGAATTCGGAGCATCTAGAGCCAGGATAGGTCGTAACATTCTCAACCCAGGTAATAGAAATATCTCTGCCGCAGCTTCAGAAGCCCTTAGAAGAATCCAGCTCCTAACGCCCATGAAGCGGCGGCGGTTGACTTCATTAACGACACATCATAACGAAGGCAGGGCTACAGGTTCATTGCATACGGATTCGGATCTTAGACCTTCCAAAATTCGAAGGATACGCGGCACACGTGAGGAAACTTCACTTGGGCCGGAGGGGGAGAGGCGTCTACTCACTGCTGTGGCTGTTGTACGTACGCTAACAGGTGGGCTTGAGAAAATCACTGATTGGGTACTTGTCGCCAAAGCCTTCGGGGGAGTGCGTGATCAAATGTTCATTCATCGCAAATGGAGTCACACGTTGCAGAAGCATAAGCTCATTCTTCCTAAGCTAGAAGAAGATTTTCAGAACACGTTCATGGCAGCTTACGAGGAGGGAACCGTTCCTCCTCTGAATTATGAGGACCTTGCAAGCTATGATTGGAAATGGCTTACAGAATGGGCGATGGAACGTTTCGGTACTAGCCTGCAGTCACAGCCTGAGCTACCAGCGGAACGCAGTGAATTTGATGACACCTACTCGTTTGACGACAAAATCGAAAATATTGATCTTTATGATTACTACGAGACACACGGCCTTGCAAGTGCGGTAAAGAGGAGCATTACCGCAAATCGAAGCGCCTTTGTATATCCTTTAGATTCAAAAGGCTATCCAGCCCAATCAAATCTCACAGACCAGATAGCCACCGCAAGGACATGGGTGCGTGCCAACGTTATTGCACCCGAGGAGACTTATGACCCCAAAGTCGCTCGTGAGAAGCTTTCCATCTTCCCAAACAACGTTATCGAGGACGCGCTCAAGGGCCTTCTTCTTGACCGCGTCTTAATGCAAGAAAACAAGGGCCGTCTCGTCCCAGGTCGCAACTACGACATCAATGAGCACTTTCTAGGCCGCCTAAGGAGGAATCTAACAGCCCATCATTTCAACCGAGCTGTAGCTTACAAAGGACAGCTCGATCGAAAATTTGCAGAACAAGGTTCCGCGCCTTATTCCTTCACAGCAGACAATGGGGACGTCTTGGCGATCATCAACATGATCGCAAATAAACGTATTACGCTCGTACAAATTGACGTCCCAGCACATAAGTGGGGTTTGACAAATGGAGGGTACGAGTCGCGACAGATGGACAAGCGAAAACTCAATTTCAATCTCGAAATTCGTCCACTCCCAGCATATGTCGAGGGTAGCCCTCTGTTGCCACTCCCAAAGCCGCCATGTCAGCACCTGAACAATGCAAACAGCAAAATCCCGCTGTGGTACGATATCCATGACCAATTGGTGCCGGTGATGTGGGATATGGCACGAGCGGCTGTATTGGCATTGCTAGCTGTCCGTCCAGGGGTCAATGCAAGCGTGATTGAGCAGGGCCTTAGACCTGCGATGGAGGAATGGGAAATTGGATGGGTACTTGAGTGGCTAATTAGTGCGAAGGCGGCAAGTAAAGTTGGAAGTGGGTACAAGGTTGATGAATGGTGGTGGATGGCGCTGGGGGATGGAGAAGAGGTGGTTGATGATGAGAGAAGCGGAGACAAAGGGAAGGGTAGGGATGATACGGGTGGTGAGAGCGGTAACCGTGGACAGAGTGAACCTTTGAATAACGCAGGTAACGTGCAATTTGAATGAAAAGGGAGTTGGCATTTTTCTGGTCATATGGTGCAATGCATCTGAATTTTTTATTGGGGAGTTTCAGGTGCATATGATACCCTGTTATAGATGGATCATGTTGGCAACGGATTTTGATTGCTTGACTAGGCGGTACGCGGATATGAGTGCGGATACGGGGTATGCTTTGTATATAGAACGAGAGAGACTGCAGAATGAAGACACTTTTGCAACTTCCATTCATCTCTACAGAAGAAGATGTTTGTTACCTGAGAGTAGCATGTTAGAGGTCACGCTAACCATTTTTGCTTAGCCTTGGCACTTGCCTGGCGTGGTAGGTTGCAACACCTCACCTCAGCCGGCGAATAATGAACAACATCCTTCTTTACAGAACAGAGGTACCTTTCAAACAACTCAATCCAAAAATAATCCTAATTCCAGCAAACCAATTCCCCTCACCACCATGACCCTCCCAACCTTCAACACCAAATCCCCCACCATCAAACGCATCCTCAAAGAAGCATCCGAACTCTCCTCCAACCCGGACCCCACCCTCCACGCCGCCCCCCTCGACTCCAACCTCTTCGAATGGCACTTCACCCTCCTCGGCCCCCCCTCCACCCCCTACTCCACCGGCACCTACCACGGCCGCATCATCCTCCCCCCCACCTACCCCCTCCGCCCCCCCTCCTTCCGCTTCCTGACGCCCTCCGGCCGTTTCGAAGTAAATCGCGAAATCTGTTTGAGTATTTCGGGCCATCATGAGGAGACGTGGCAGCCTGCGTGGGGGATTCGGACGGCGCTGTGGGCGCTGAGGGCGTTTATGGAGGGGGATGCGAGGGGGCAGGTGGGGGGGATGGAGATGGGGAGGGGGGAGAGGGAGAGGTTGGCCGGGGAGAGTAGGGGATGGAGGTGTGGGGGGTGTGGGGGGAGGAGGAATGAGGATATTTTAAGGGAGGAGGGAGGAGGGGGAGAGGAGGGGAAGGGGGTTGTTGTGCCGGAGGAGTTGAAGTTTGGGTTTAGGGATGAGATGGGGGAGGCGGAGCAGTCAACGGCTTCTGCGGAGGCATCGTCCGCGGCGGACAATCCTCCAGCACCGAAAATAACACAGGCTCTCCCAGCTACTTCGACATCGTCATCGACATCAAGGAGCTCCCCCCCACCACAACCAACACGCACCATTCCCCTCCCCTCTACAGCGAACCTACCTCCCACCCAAATTATTCCACCTCCCGTCCGCCCCGCCCCATCAGATGGTGTCCCCGCCTGGGTTGACAAAGCCATTGCCACCCTAGTCGCCTTACTAGCGTTCATGGTGATGCGGAAATTATTACTCTAACAGCTCTATCACTATTTGTATCTACAATGGTTTACCCTCTACATACTAGCGGTTCGTGATTGAGATATATCGATTTCTCTCGCTTAATGATGGATAATGATACCAGGAAATGGATGGGCGTTTAAGTAAATTCATTGGGATAATAATAGGTGCAGGTATTTAGTGAGTAGTAGGTATAGAGAGCGGGGGGGTTGAGGGGTTGGGTGTATTTACGATTAATGAATTTGGATCCATTAATGTGGATATATATGGTGAGGGAATATGTTATGGTATAATTGTCTATTCTCTTTTTTTCTATTCTCGAGTTCTGCGGTATACCCGCCCATCCATCTCGTTCCCTTAACCGAGAATACCTCTATATCCTCTGACTCTGCTGATCCTTCCCTGAACCCATCACCCATATTATGCAAACAACTCCATCATACCCTGTCCCGTATCTGCATATGCACAAGTCTATTCAATTCTTCCGCATCCGCATCCTCCCCGGCCTAATGGATTCCTTCCATTCCTTCATCTCCTCCTATTTTCCATCATAGATCACAGCACACTAGTTTATCCAACATTAGCGTGCAATACCAATAGCTTAAATCTAAGGATTCATTACTACTGCAAAAACCGAATATCTTATGACACCGGACTAAGCTTGATTTTTTACACCATTACTTCTCCTGACGTCTATTTCTTTTTTTCTCTAGTTTTATGGGGGGAATGTGTATGCAGTTTGTTTTTATTTGTGGGGTTAATTGTTTGGAAGGAAGGGTTTGGTTGGGGGGTCTGGATGTGAGGAGGTGAGGAGGAGAGGAAGAGAGGAAGGTTAGCGGAGGGTTTAGTGCGGTAGATATGGGGTCTTTGGGAGTGAGTATGTGTGGGTTGTCCATTCCTGTTCGTTCCTCCTCATTTCTTTTCTTTTAGCTATGTGCAGTTTGCTTTTGATGGGTGGGGAATCGGAAAGGCTTGGGGTATTTGGAGATGAGGAAGGGAGGAGAAGGTGTATCTGATGTTTGGGCTACATGTATAAGACTTTGTGGGAGGAGATGTGCGCGATGTCATATTATGTTGCAAAGTTGAGCACTATTGTAGTTGTCGGGCACAGGTACATACCAAGCAAGAGGCCTGCTTATGCTCAATTGTGCTGAGATAACATAGTTTATATGGCAGTCATGTTGACGTGACTTATGAGTGGCGGCAGATGTGAAAGGAAATGCTTTGGCTGTTGCGATTCGTTGTTCTTGTGACAATGTCAAAACGCACTCCCCTTCCATTCCATAGACGTATACCACCCTGCAAAAACCTCATCCAAGTATCATTTACCATGGATCTAGCCGGGTCTTGTTTCTCCCTTCACCATGAGAAATCACCAATCCTGTGAGGATTCCAGTGGCGATCTTGCATACCGCTCTTGTTCGTCAACCTCTTAATAAGTTCATCATCCTTAACCGGGCCACACAATGGGCAATTCTCCTTCGGCGCCTCCGTTTTCACCTCATCCTTGTTGTTGCATAAAAACATATATGGATGGTGGGGATATTGATTCGGTTTTCTGGGTACGAAATCCCAGGCGTCGAGGTCGCAGCCAAAGTAGTCACCTCCGTCGATGCGTGCGTTTAAGCCGGACCAGGTCTCGTTCATGTGTTCAGGTGCGTAGGGGCCTTGGGCGTATTCATCGCCGGGACGGATGTCGCCGTAGGTGTATGTGCAGCTGCAGTGCTTGAATTTGTGGATGCGGATTCCGCACATCTTGGTCGAGGGTTTGATAGGTTGTCTTGAGGAAGGCTGAGAAGATAGGCTATGATGTTGGAACACTGGCGAAGTGAAATTGCTATATAGTCCTTCTGTACAGCTGGGAGGTTGATTGTGGTGTATAGTTGATGGTCTGGTAAAGTCTGAGATTTGGAAGATGCTGGAACTGACGCTGGTAAATAAGGCTACTAAGAGTGGGGTAGATGGCTTTACTGACGTGGTGTGTGCTGGCTTCTTGCATGACGCTAGATAATGGCTTCCTTAATGGGGCTCAATAAGAGTAGAAAGACGCTTCGAGGGATAAGCATGGCTTGATGTAAACATCATGGATGAGTGAATAGCTTACTGCATAATTTGATATCAGCATGGTATCATGGATGGCGGCGAATCGAAGCCGCTCTATGTGGTAGGAGATTATGCTGTGTTCAAGGTGGACAAAATTTCTGATATCTTCTGCCAAGTCCCCTTTGCAATCCTACCCTGACAGAAACAATTGTAATGACTTCGTGTTCCGAGACATGGAGCAATTCTTGTCTGCTACTAGAGCCTGCATAAAGAGTCGACCACGAGTTGTGCGGTTTTGGTGAGCAGCTGGAATTATCGTTGGGACATCATGGCCTTGTTCATCAGCAGACCACCGCGCTGTGTTCGGACTACATAGTCAGCATTGAGGTTGAGCTTCGGGGGAAGAGCTAGATAAATTTCATCGAACACTAGAAAGATAAATGCAATAAGATTTGCTATTTGTTAGCACAAATCTTGACAAGAAGATCTTGCAAGGGATTCCCGACTGGTTCTTCCACCGAAATCTTGTTTGCTTTTAATTTCCCATGTCTTAGCGGCTATAAAGCCTCAAACCCACAGCGAAAAACGAAAGAAATCTGCCGCAATGCCAGAAGATAAAAGGATGAGCTCTGCGAAACTCATGAAGCTTTGAGTCCCTGGATTGGTAGTCATCGGAAAAGATATATAGCAGCACCAGATGACCGCACGAGGCGATAATTCCATACTCAATAAGCTAGCGCGTACACTCAAAGTTCTCAAGAGCCAATTGAAGTTGGACAGTCGTGCTCACGATAGAATTGAGCGAGAAGGTCGCAGAAGCGGCAGTCTTCGGTTTGGAGGCGTCCGGAGTAAATACTAGACCCGATTCCGCGGATAGGATGGAGCAAGCCGGTACGGCGAGGGCACGAGAACTTGAATTGCGTGTCATATCAACACAGGCTGGCTTAAATTATCGGTCTTGAGCGATCCTTCGTGCAGACTTTTTCTCCGAATAATCTGCCAAATGACGCTTTTATTTTCAATTTCTCTTTGTTTGCTCTGGCGCTGATGACCATGTTTTTCCTTCTCGACCCGAGACTCATTCGTATATGAGCCGTCAAAGGCTCCCTATATTGCGCTGCAGACACCTTGGTACCACAATCTTGTCCCCATACCACTGATTCGGATTCTTCTCCCAAGTTGCGACGATGTGTGTCATTCGCTGGCACAGGTATAAGAACTGTGACTGCCAGTTCATAACAGAGATCGAACTCTGCGTCGATTACAAGCAAAATAACTCAGACAAGGTCTCCGATTTCCTTCCTACTGTTTGCATGAAGGAAGGCGAATATCCAACCGAGATTTTCCGGAAGCAACTCGACGGTGTCTTCTACACCACAGGCTCCAGCTTCTTAGTAATGTCAGCGCACTTGTTCCCATGTCATCCTTACACTGAGACTTTTGAAATGGAGGAACTGGCCGAGGTTTGTCCTTTCTGCGACGATGAAGATCTTCAACACCGGCTGGAGAAGAAGGTTTCCGTTGTCAAGCAAGAAATGGGTGAAAAAGAGGGGAGGGAGGAGTAGAAAGGACACGAGCAGAGATAAATCTCAGTCTTCGATGCCAGTGGTACATTTGCTGCGGCGTTGGTGATTCTGTCCGAGTTGGTGGCGATGAGATAAGCAAAGAGTGCTTCCCATTTGATTGGTATGGAGATTGAATGTAGCAGTCTTGTCGTTTCTTTTTCCCTTTTCGAGCCGTCGGACTGTCATGGGATATGAAACCTTTTGTAGTAGGAGATCAGCAGACTGTTATCAGTTTGAAACAAGTACCCTTGACGGACAAATGTTGTTCTCGATACGCCCATCAATGAGACGGCAGTACCCAACTTTTGCGCGATACTGCAGGGCTGTGAATAACCTACGTTAGACTGTAAGCAGCTAATATCGGTATTCTGAGGCGCATAAGTCTGAAGATGAGGAAAGAGTAGGTTTGAAATGTAATCAGTGATGATGTATTAGGTCTAACCGCTGGGTCACAGCGTAGAATGTTTGTGGCGTGACGAGAAAGAACAGGCTCCGATTGTGACTAGGCGCCAATTTTACTCAGCGGGACAGACACCAAATGGCCCATTAGCCGAGGTATCCTATGCACGTGAGACGACCTTGAGTTTCCGATACCCCCTCTCCGGTGTTCTTCAAATTCCGCCAGGAATACCTACCACCATTAGGTTGTGTTGTTTTGTACTAGTTTCGGGTCACCGCCACGAGACTTTCCCTTTCGCTTATCACAACGCACACTCTTCAGTCGAGCCATTGGCTTCGAAGGTTGTATGATCGGCTCACGTAGTCTATCATCGGTAAAGTCTAGTTCGTCTTTCAGGATGTTCTTCACTGTAAATGGAGTGTCAGCTGCATCTTAAACATCAGCTTCAGCCTCTGTTGCAAATACCCACACTGCTCTGGATTCTTGCGATTTAGATCCCTTGCACGCTTATATGATTCATGCTCTATGTTGTGCATGTGGTGGTAGGCGTCCTTGATCTGTTTTGGGCTCACTCCTTGCTGGTGCTTCTTGTTGGACAAGGCGGCAACCTCTCGATCTTTGTCAGGACCATAGCTGTAATAGAGACAAAGCTTAAATAGAAGGTCCGATGGTAAACCGAGAAGCTTCTTGTCATCAGGAGTGGCCATGGCGGTAGGTGCTAGCATGTTAAATGTCTTAGGTGTATGAAAGTAAAGATGGTCGAAGGATGAGGAGACCGAAGTAAAGGATTAGATATATTATCGCATTGAAGGGTTCACAGGCTGAACAGTGGTACCAATAAGCGACGTTGCCTTTATTCCAGAAGATTAGAACGACAGGGAAGAATGGTTCCAGCAACGGAAACTCAAAAAAGTGTCTTTAGAGGGTGGCATCAATGATCACACTGAAATTTGACGAATGTGAGGGCCGGCGGAGCCCGTCCAAAAGCGGTCGTTACCGAGGTCAGCATGCAGGTACAGAAGAGGATTCGAGTTTTTGTGCGCTCGAAATGAGCCTGCAAGCAGTAAGACAGGCCAAGGCTGTGTTGGATTTGATGGTCAGTGTGTCAGCAGATAACGGCACATGGCTAGGACACGACTGCCCTAGGAGAACTTTCCGGGTTCATACTTATCACTCTCGCCTTCCGTGAGATGGGTAAGATTGGAATATCGCGTCGAGACGTTGTATCGGCAGGATTCGCCGTCATCATACGGTACCGTGAATGACCTAAAGTGAGTGTGGCGGGTTTAGCCACCTCACCCTAATCGGGAAAGGGTAGAAATTTCATTTAGTTTTCTGTTGTACAGGCTCTGCATGCTGCTACATTACCCTCTATTGACCCTTTAGCTTGTTCCATGGAAGGAGAAACAGCGACTAGTACGCCTTGTCTGCCTTAGTGCTGTCCTCGAGAGATTAGTCCGCGTGATCATGCAGTAGAGCGGAGCCGAATTGCGTGTCACAAACTGTTCGAACGACTCTTCAGAATCTGAGAACAAACCCTCAACATAGGCTAGCTGCATGAGCGCCAAATTTCGGCAGAAGCTCCCTCTTATACTGCCTGAAGGATGTCCATATTCTAAGTCATGGTTCACACAACTCGTTCAAGTGGCGGCAAGCAAGTTGACATTGCCGATAAGTTTACGTACGCACAATACCGGAGATTTTACCGCTTCCAATAATAGATCAGCTGATGGCAGATCTCAGCCGAGTATTAGTGGGGTCGTCGCCTTACGATATGTACCATTTGACATGAAGAACCACCCTGAAAATGCTTTTATCGACACTGCTTCTTCTGACACTACCAGTCAGCTGTAATGATTTAATGGATTTCTTGATATGGGAGGAGGTTGGATGAGTGGGCATACCTGGTCGAACTACAACTTAAGTAGAGACGCGTCAGCACACACAGCCTCGTCGCCGCCTGTGGGTAAGTGAGAGACGGTCTTGACTAACTGAGCACAACTCAGCTATCATGTGGACCTTTTGGGTGCAACCTCCTTGAGGGATGTCATGGCGCCAGATTCGACTGCGAACTAATCTTTTTCAGGACTTCTTGTGAAGCATGCTCAGAGTCGAACCCTGGATTCCGACCGCCATGCCATCGTGGATTGTGGTCAGAATACCTTATAACGCCATGCAGTGAAGGGACTGAGACATCTGAATGAACGGCTTCCTTTACCGCTATTGAACCGAAAATAGCTATTAAGATGTTCGTTGGATCCATTGCCCCAACAAAGTATACAAGCCTACAAAGACCCAACTCTTGTGCCTCTTCCACGAGTGGTTGAGAAGAGCTGGTGAAAAAGAGCTGGCTTCGCAGCTTGCTGCACCCGAGATCAAGACCGAACCTCGTGTCGTGGTAGAGGTGGCGACAAAACTCTCTGTTACGGACGTGAAAAGTGGGGATGCCACCGCCTATTCACAAATCGCACGAAGTAGGAATTTAAATAAAAGCCCAAGAAGAAAGGAAGTGGGCTACCCTGGTGTTGAAAAAGACTGAGGGGCTCTCGGTGGAGCCGACGAAGCCGGAAGTGGACATGTAACCTCTGTTGATCCCGCCAGATCAGCCTTCAAGAAAAATTGTGAATGCAGTCCTCCGATATGACGATTTGAGCACGTGCTCCTTCCTTGTGATAAACCTTGAGATACAGACTGGGCTATCTACATATCTCCTGCTCGAACCGCTTGCTGAAAGACTGAACGGCGCTTGGTGTGTGTTCATGAAGGAGCGGCTCAGCCGTGCACCGGCTGATTTTGGTAAAACTTCTCTCAAGGAGCTGGGTTGAGCACCGCGCGTTGGGGCTCATTTACCATTGTAAAAGGTGACCTAATTGGGATTTAAGATCCGTATAATCGGGTAATTCCTTGAAGGCAGATATAATGCAGAATGACATCGCATACACGATCCAATTGCCCTGGCTTCGTCCGGATGTTTGACCTAGACTTTTGCAGAAGGCTTCTAAGCAATGATACTTGAGAAGTGCACTAAGCTATCTACTTCTGTATTCAACGAGGCCTTCCCTCAGCCCATCAGTAAGACCAGACGAGCATATATGCGCTTTCCCATTCGGTATGAGCTGTAGCGGTTGGATCGAATATCCTAATCATAATTGATCGATCCCCCCTTTCACTGACTGCTCTTTAGGGTTGTTTTCCTAGGTTGTACAGCCTTCGATGCAGGCTGACGTGCGTCCGAGCGTCTCCGATGGTAGACTCCGACCTTGAGATCGAGCCGGAAAAGTCTGAGAAGTTTCAGTCAATCAGGCTGAAGCGTTACATTCCTAGAGATTGGTCTGCAGCGAGCGTTGGGATCTACGCAATGCGAGTATCACGAGCTCGGTTTCTTAGTACATACGTCCTGGTACCGCAACGTCAGCATATATTATACTAAGTTGGACTCATCTCGGGCACACAACAACGAGATCAGTCTTGAATTCTTGCATGCTTCAAGAATTCAAGCCCTTCATTTACCATCTTACCCTAGCCTATCACGAGCCATCAGCATCACCATGTGTGTCCAAAGCTACTATTCTTTCGAAGGTTGTCGGTGCAGATACCTCTTCCAACCAGTTGTCCATTGTCCTTTCTACCTTCAAGCTCACCCTGAAGCTCGGATCCGGCAACCTTATATGCCGAGACTCCTCACCTCAATACAAGAGACCTATCACATAAAGATCATACAAGACGGTATTAGCTTCGAGAGCTCTGACAGCAAAACCTGTGAGGGTATCGCCTGCTTCTGCGTCCTCGGCGGAAGGATCAAAGGAGAAAGATGTCCACTCTGTACCGACCGACCACAGTTGAGACAAGAGTTGTCAGAAATGAACGAGCGAAAAATCAAGGAGTGGGAACAGAGCATGAAGGTTGTTTGGAGACAGAAACATCTGGCAACGCAAAATAGGATAATCCAGGGAGCTTGATGCGCATGGACCTTATGTGGTATCAGGTCGAAGCTAGATCTGTAATCTACAATCCATCGGCTGCCCATTAGCCTCACCACTCTTTAGCATATTTTCCAACTATGTGAGAGTCAGCTTCTTTCGGGACAATACATGGAAAGGGTTCTGACCAGCTCCAAGTCTGCCAGTGCCTCTTCGGGGATCTGCTTCTCATTGCGCTTACCCGCAGAAAGTGCTTCGCCCCACTTTCTGACCTCAGGTGGAACCCCTGATCTCTCATCTTCGATTTCTACCTTCTCTTCCTTGCCATCGAATACAGTAGTAACAGTCGACCTGGAAATGCTGACGCTACCGCCCTCACAGGCGATAGACTACTCACTCCCCGTGAATGTTGTTCCCATGGATAGAGAAAATGTTCCCGTAGCACCAGAATGGGTCTTCATTGTAGCATCAACAGTGTCCACAGGAGGCAGATATTCCTGATTTTGGCTCGTATACGCCGATAATCGGGCGACGAAGTTCTCAGAGCCAAGAAGAAGTCGTAGGCCGGCCGTGTGGTGTACTCCACCGTCCAGGAGGAAGCCTCCTTGATGTGTAGGATTCTTTCGCCACGCAGTCTCTGCTAAGTCTTAGCAGCGGTCCGTAATCCAGTCATGCGCCATCTCACCGAAATATTTCCCTCCTGGCTTGACCATGGAGTATACCTTCACCCTAAAGCCAAGCAATCGCCCAGCCCTGTGCACCTGCTCCCGCGCATACTCGAAGCTGTTGAGATAGCGGAAATTCTCTGCCACGCTCCATGTCACCCTTTTGCTGTCATGATCCTCGTGATACCATCTCGTGAGATCCTGAGCATCTTCGAGGTTTCCTGCAATTGGCTTCTCCGATAGCACATGCTTGCCCGCTGACAGCGCTCTGCGTATATACTCTGGCTGGTTGGGAATTGGCAAACTGAGAAAGGTCAATGGAGCGTCCACTGAGTGTAGCTGACCACGCACGCTATGATGACTGCCTGGATGTCAACTCGTTTCAAAAGATCATTGAAGCTCTTTCCGGAGCCCGAATCTTCGGAGTAGATGTCGACCTGAGCGTCAGCGCCGAGATTTCGAGCAGACTTTAGAGAGCGCGACCATATGGCTTTGAGGGTCAGATCTTTCGACGCTTGTACAGCCGGCTATTATAACGTCAGCTCAGTGGGCTACATCAATGGCAGCAGGCTAACAAGATGTTCTTCGCGGGCAAATATTCCTATCCGCAAAGCCTAGGTTAGCGATTGGTTAAGTGGAAGCGCATCAGTTTCCAGTCCACATACCGCCTCCAATAATAGCAACTCCAATGGTCATGTTTTCTGATGTCTCTCCAGACTTGCTCGTGACAATTGAGGGCAGGCATTTTGGTCTTGATTTTGGGTTTGGTATGGGTGGTGTGTCGGCTGGCGATGAAGTTGATCTTTGTTGATGAAAGTGGATGAGCATTGTTACCATCTTATTACTATATTCAATCACATTGGCACCGAACCTCAACACGCAAGAGATAGACATATAATTATGACTTCAACGGTCCGAGAAAGACGGAGCCTCGAATTTTAGCCACAATCATGGGAATATGAACTAAATCTATATACCCGGATCTTAGATTGATATACATGATGATATTGTGCTATCCCCTCTCCACCTCGAATGCCATTCAGCATCAGCTAATACGTTTTCTTGCCTCAGCTCAGACTCTCGGCAAAAATTGACCTGCACATCGCCGTAGGCTACTCGACTCCAAAGCCACAGGTTTTCAAAGGCAACTGCTCATTGATGATCGCTGCATCTTCCTCATTAGGGGCAGCATCCTCGTATAGACGTCGGTGGATTTCCTGCTGCTCCTCATCCTCCAGATACGTATGGTGTCTCTCCAAGGCAGACCTAACAAGGCTAGTGACTAGCCAGGACGTGCCACTTGAAAAATTCACCAGCTGCGCCGCTTGTTCTTTGATTTGGTCGACAGTACCACTTAGATTGCTCAGGCTGGTGCGTAGTTCGGCTTCCCGTACATCAACAGCAATTTCGACCACCGAAGCCATAGTGAGTAGATTGCTGATCATCATAGCTTGCGCTTCGTTTTCTTTTGCACTCACGAGGCGCAGGTGTTGAATCTGTGCGCGTAAATCCCGAAGATCTTTTCCTACTTCTTTCAAACGTGGTTGATTTCCTCCTGGTAGCAGTGGCTGGCAGGAGGGTTCGTTTTCTGCTTGGGCATTGGAAGTGCAGCGCCTCCTCTTACTGGTCTTCAAAGGCAAATCCATGACCTCGGAGACTGCAGGGTTAACGTCTTGCATTTCATCTTCAACGTGTCGTCTTCGTGAGATCTTTTGTGAAAATTCATCTTGTACTGGCATCTTGCTAGCCGAAGGAAGATCGCCTAATAGTGTCTGCGAAGGCATCGGCGTCATGATGAGGTGCCAATGTGCCTCCCTAGGTGATACTTTGTCACTGTAAAGATAGCCGTGAGCCTGGTCGGTGGGTATTGCGATAAATAGAGGGGCATCATCCACGGAAGCGTGGCAGGGCCTCAGTGCTGTACGTTGATTCTTCTTTTCCAGGTCGAGGGCTTTTTTCTTAATGAATGGATAATTCATGGCCGAATAGGACCAAATTTCGGAGTATCGACCACATATGATATGACTGGTAGAGATTCGTATCGAAGCTACAGCGTTGGACACGTATTCTGCCACAAGTCCCAGAAAGCTATGGCGCGGATTTGTACTAATGGTGTTGAAATGGATCGTGGTCTCTGCAGGTTTGGAGGTTTCTGGCAAGAGACGGCGATGCTGTGTTCATATCTGTGACAAGCTTGCACGTGGCTGGTACTTCACTGATGACCGAGCTCCTCAAAGCGAAGTGATCCTGGGTTAAGTTGCTTCACGAGACATCAGGTTTGCGTTTGAAATGCGACAATAGGACCATCTTCACTTTCTAGCATACGATTCAATGGCAGACCCCAAGACTAGATTATGGTCTCCGAGCGCTGTTCCTCGATACCACGTCTTAACACAACGCAAGCCATCACTCTTCATTGCTGTTGCTAGCTCTTAAAATGGCCGTTATCTCACCCCACCAGTGCCACATGGCGTCCAGACATCCCATTCTGTCATCTAGCACCTAAGGCAGTCAATTGCTGCACCACGGCACGCATGTTCAGTCCAGCATCTCGATCCTTCAATAGCGGCTTCGCTTAATGCCGTGTTGAATCGAAGACAGGTAGCGACACCACGTCAAGTCTCCTGGGTCCAAAACTACCATCATGCTATTTGGTGTAGGACGCCTCCTTCCACTGTCGGAATGGGATTTCCAGAGATAGGTACCGCCCCGAGAACATGATCGTGGGTTGCAAACAGCGCTAGGCGTCTGCGTACTAAGCCGATACCCTCATACACTTCTGAATAGCGGCCTATAGTTTGGGCGTCCCATCGTCCAACAGCTTCTTGAGGCCTCTCCTGATGTCCTCTGACATGCCATTGGGAGCCGGCCGATTCCTTTCTCTTTCGACAAAGACATGGGTATATCCTCCAACTGCTCTAACATCATCTTTTCCCTTTTCAAACACTCCAACTTCGTAGGCAACGCTTGACTTTCCGAGTTTATTCACCCGTAAACCAAGTTCTAATAGCATGGGAAAACCCACTGAGCCAAAATAGTCGCAGTGAGAATTTACAACGAGGCCGATCTGGGAAGAGACTGGGGGTCGAAGACCGCAGTGTTCGATCAAATAGGCGTTGATGATGGAGTCAAATCTGTCTTGCATCAGCTTGCGTCAAGACGATTACCGGTTGAGGAGATACAGGAAAGAGTATACGCTATTGTTCATATGGTCTACCAAGGCTGTCAACACTAGCAAATTATTGGGAGACAGGAGTCCTCCTACCATACATGTCATTGTCAGACCTATCATACGTGAGCGAGTAGAGGTTGCTGCATCTTACAGCTTTACGTACCATCGCGTTCTGTACTCTTGATGAAACGTGTAATCGCTCCTGCGCCGACCTTTAAGGTTCTCCAGGGACATTTTAGCTGTATGTTTCTCGCGTGCTCGACTTTCTAATCTTTTTGCGAAGCGCCGACTTTGTTCAAATATGGAGCAAAGGCTCTTTCAGAACACCAAGGCCGAGGCATTACTGCGGAACTACGTCCGCTAAAGCTTGGCAGGATTTTCGCGATTGACCCAAACTTTTGAGCTTCTACTTTGTAGAGCACTTACTTATTCTATCTCTCAATAACCCGTTCAGCTGGCTCCTTCACCTCATGTCGCCGCGTTCCTTACGCGGAAGGGTCTACTAAACACGGCTAGTATGGCGCTGACAACTATCAAAGCATTGAGAGACACGGTATCCTACAGACCGATGGATGAGGCTTTCAGAGCCCCTCCAGAAGTGGTTACAACTCCTTGTGATCCATGGCCTCGACCCTATTACCTCGAAGATGGCCTTCGGAAAGTACACCCTTACCATTATACATATAATACCTATTGCAAGGAGCGATGGCGGGGAAGAGAGTTGCTTGACATTTTCGTTGATGAGTTTCGGGATAGACCAAAAGAGTATTACGTAAAGGCTGCCCCAGCACAGCGTTTTGTTCTTAGTCTTGGCTGATATGCTTTAGAAAGATGCCATAGAGCGCGGCAGTGTGGTCGTCAACGGAAAGCAAGTGCCCAGCGTCAACGCAATCGTCAAGAACGGCGACATAATCTCCCACACACTGCATCGACATGAGCCACCTGTAACCGCACAACCTATCGGTATAGTACACGAAGATAATGACATGATTGTCATCAACAAGCCCGCAGGTGTACCTGTCCATCCTGCGGGTCGATATATGTACAATTCAATAATTGAAATCATGCGTGCAGAAAGGAGTCATGCCTGGAATCCCCTTCCCTGCAATAGGCTGGATAGACTCACGAGCGGCGTCATGTTCATTGGTAAGAACCCGAAGGCTGCAGAGAAAATAAGCATGCAGATCCAAGAGAGAACTGTGAAGAAGGAATATGTGGCACGAGTGATCGGCGAATTCCCCGAAGGAGATATCGTTTGTGAACAGCCTGTCATGCAGATCAGTCCAAAACTTGGACTCAACAGAGCTAGGGCGAGTGGAAAGTCGGCAAGGACCGTGTTCAAGCGTTTGGTCTACTATCCTCCGATAGGAAGCAGCAACGACGACGAACACCAGCAAGAGGACACCAGGACTGAAAAAGAGAAGGTCCGAGATTCAAAGATGGAATGGAAAGCCAAGAAAGGGCATTCGATAGTACGCTGTCTACCAGTCACTGGTCGTACACATCAACTCCGAGTGCATCTGCAATTCCTCGGCCACCCGGTCTCCAACGATCCGATTTACTGCAATCAACGAGTGTTCGGCCCTACCCTTGCGGCGGGCGACAATCTCTCTGACCATGATGAAGATATCATATCAAGGCTTTCAAAAATGGGTAAATCAGAGGTCGCAGAAGCAATGGCTTACCATGACGAATTGATGGAAGACTACAATAAAAAGAAGGCAGAGAGGATGACGGGGGAAACATGCGAGGTATGTAATACGCCTTTGTACAGCGACCCAGGCGTGCACGAGCTTGGCATATACTTGCATGCCAAAAGATACGCCTGTGAGGCTGGGAAGTGGGAGTATGAGACTACACTTCCAGAATGGGCTCTTCCACCTCCGGGAATGACAGGGCCTACAGAAGTAACGAGAGAGACAGACCCACTTGCCCTGGTAGAGAGTCTAGAGAAGATGCAAATGGAAGGCAAAGGCCCTAATGGCCAGTCTGGTGATCAGGACTCTTCCGTAGCTTCATCAAAACCGCTCTGGACAATGCCAGGGTGATACAGAGTCCACTTGTGGTATTTGTGTGCCGTAAAGATTCGAAATCATATCGTACTGGCGAAGCCCCCGCCACCTTCACTCTACGGAAGTTGCGCTTACCGGCTTACGTCATCTGGTGCCCGCCCGCACCTGATGCCCGATTTTAGCTACTCTACCAACATTACATTTGATGCTTTCTAGGCCTATATATACAGCTGATTGATCCAATTTTCTATAAGGATGTTCTAAAGGATTAGGCGCTTCATTAGGCTATTATATTGCTAATTGGTATTACTTAGGAAGCTGAATTTTTCGCCTATAAGAATTCTATAGCGAGGGGGGGTCCCTATTTTTTACCTCCACTATATCTTTCTTACCCTTAGGATCGCTTTATTTTTAAGCTTATATAAGCTTTTAAACCTCCTTAGCTCTTATTATAAGCTTAGTTTAAAGTTATAGGCTAGCCTATTTTATTTATATATCCTCATCTTTTTTTTGCTGTTTTTTAGCTAGTATATATAACTTTTCTTCCTTAGTATTGGCCTTTATAGCCTTCTATTCCTAAGCTTTTTAAGTTCTTTCCTCTTTTTTAGCTTCTTTATAAAGCTTATCACACTTTTTTTATTAGCGCTCAGCGATTATATTAGCATCTTTTTAAGCTTATTGATCGCGTGTATATTAGACCTTAGTAGGGGAGAAGAATATTGCTCTATCATATTCCTAAATAGGATGATCTAGTAACAACGGCTTACTATACTTTTAATACTTCTTTTTATTGATAAGGCTTTATTTAAGACTATTATTTTGTTATTTTAATAGCATGTTGTCGATAGTTAGTGTATATATTGTATTATTTAGTTGCTGCGCCTTTTTATTATAAACATCAGAAATAATATAATATAGAAGCTTTTTAATATGTTTCTAATCTTCTATAACTATAATTAAGATGGAGGAAGAGGCGGAGGAAGGCTAATCTTAATTTATTTTAGTAAACCTATTAATAATAATTTGAGGATTAAAAGGGTGTAGACTAGTTGCTTTAAATCTAAAATAGATATTTTTCGGGATAAATAAGGTTTACTAGATATATTAGAATAAGTAAAAGAAATCCTGTTTAGTAATAAATAAAAAGCCCTGGTATTAATCTATAAATATTACCAATTTATTAGAATATGCCTGTGATAATAGTTGAAATAGGCAGACGTCTAGGGGCTGTAGTATATATATTAAATATAGTGGATATATAGCTAATAGGATCCTATAGCGGTTGTAATAGTTAATAAACCTTATACTAAGATATGATTTATAGCTATTGAGGATTAGAAGCCTCTAAGATCTTTACATCTTCACTTTTGTTTCGCGATTAAAAATTTATATTAACTATTAAAATCCTAGATTATTGTTGGTCTAACTAGATAAAGATAAGGTAAAGAAATAGCTTTAAGCTTTTAGATTATAATCCTAGAGCTATAAATTCTAAATCAGGCCTGTTTTTACTTAATAGATAAGTTCTAGTAATAGAACTAATCCATCTATATATATCACCGCGATAGTAGTAATCTATTCGCGATTCCTATTTTAAATGATTTGTTTAATTCCTCCTTCTTTATAGCGTTGACGCGAAAAGATTTGCTTTATCTTTAATAGAACCCTAATTAAAAATCCCTTTTTATCTATATTATAGATATATTATAATTCTATATAATACTACTCTATTTTCTTCTTTAAAAGTTCGAAATATAATAAGTATTTAAATACTGAATCCGCGTGCGACTAATTATAGTCCAGGCCTATTGTCTATTTAGAAACCAGCTTACTTTAATAGTAATATAGAAAGCGCTCAACCCATCTATTCCCTATCTCTTTTTAATAGATTTCTTATATAAAATTTTAAATTATTCGCCTGCTAGGTATCAAGCCGCGGGCGTATAAGCCATCAATGTATTTTATTAAAGATTTTTCTTATTAGTTGTTGAGGTTTCGTTATTTTTAGTACTAGGCATAACGGGATCCAGTAATACCGCGATGGCGTTTTGATAGGGCGGAATGATTATATTTGAATTACTTAGATATCTGAGCATAGTTGATTTGATCGTCAGGTGGTAGACTAGCGATGAAGGCCAGGGCAGCGTCAATTGAGCTCATATTGATGGAGGTAGAGTTGGTAGAAGAAATGGTAGAAATCGGTAAAATCGGGCATCAGGTGCGGGCGGGCACCAGATGACGTAAGCCGGTATAGCGCCGTAGGCGCTTAAAACGAAAATAGGGCCAAGGATTTCGACGAAGACAGTCTTAGGCAGGAGCTTTTACAGTATTCGCAAGCTGGTGTCGATCTCCTGCCATGTGCGATTGGTGTGCCGCTGTGCATGTAGACTCCCCACATAGCGCCGCCTCGTAAAGATGATCAGTCTCTGATGTGGCCTTTCAGCTATGAAATCATCTCATGCACGTGCGGCGTTGCAAATGCAATGAACCCATAGATATCAGGGTTCCAAGGTTTCTTTTTTTCAATCTGTCTCATCAGATTCTGTCTCTTACCTTCGCGAAGTCGTCGTCATGGACAGTCTCATCGAAGCCATCGATAGCACCCCTATCATCGACCACCACGCCCATAACCTATTGACAGCCTCTGCGATCGATACTTACGACTTGTTGACTATCACAACTGAAGCACATGGACCTGCATTGAAACATGCACCTTCGACGCTTGCCCACATTCGGGCAGTGAAATGCCTTGCCAAGGTCCTGGGATGCGAGCCAACATGGGATGCTGTCCAGAAAGGCATCAACCTCAAGAGACAAGAACCACATGATGCTTGGTCTCGAAGGTGCTTCCAGGGTATCGAGACTGCCCTCATTGATGATGGACTTGATTCTTCCAACATTCATGCATACGACTGGCACAATCGGTTGACACGTTCGAGGTGCATGAGGATTGTCAGAATTGAGAAAGTAGCGGAAACAATAATGACTGAGCTACACTGCCAGTACCCCAATTCTTCGCATCCGAGTGACATCAAAAGAGATATTACTGATCGATTCACATCTACTATCGATCGAGCCATCGCAGATCCTGAAGTTGCTGGTTTCAAGTCGGTCATCTGTTACAGAGTCGGTCTGGCCATACCCCAATTCGAGCATTCTCTAGGGGACGAATTCGCATTTATGAAAGAGCCTGAAAGCACCAAGAAAGCCTCACGCTTGAAAGACAACCGCTTGAATCCATATTTTGTTCATCTTACCGCGCAACTGTTGGAACGCAAAATGTCAAAGAAGCCCTTTCAATTTCATACAGGCCTCGGAGACAACGACATTGATCTCGGACTATCCAACCCAGCTCACCTCCAGACTTTCATAGAAACTTACCCAGCGGTACAAATCGTCCTCCTGCATGCAGCGTACCCTTTCACTGCTCAGGCAGGCTATCTGGCTAGTGTTTATGAGAACTGCTACCTAGACATTGGGGAAGTATTCCCAATGATAAGCCAAGACGGCCAGGAAAATGTCATCAGAGAGGCTTTAGACCTTTGTCCATCTGAGAAGTTGACCTGGAGTACAGGTGAGAATTCGGTCCCACCTCTCTTATACGCAATGAAACAATCAAGGCTGATCATAAACCCCTCACAGACGGCCACTGGTTTCCAGAAACGTATCTCTTAGCCGTGATGCAAGTTCGGGAAGCAATGCGGCACGTATTGTGCGAGTATGTACAACGTGAGTCTCTTACGGCCACAGAAGCGATTAATGTTGTTCAAGATGTGTTTTTCAATACATCGAATAGAATCTACGAATTGGGGCTTCCTTTGCTTCCTGTTCAGCGGATGAATCAAATGAGTATCTCTGGCAAAGAATCTTCACAGGACTGGGTCGAAAATCTTACGTACCTGAACAAACTTTTAAGGAAAAACCCATCCACTCAATACTTACGTCTGCAATGGCTAGATTATACGAGGTACTCCATCGACCTGGACATACTAATATCACTGCTGACATCGAGCTCAGTATGCTTCGCGCTCGCGTGGTACCCATCAAACGCGCCCTGAAGATGTTTTCGGAGAAGCAGTTCATTGGAATCACTGAAGGTGCGCTCGGACTTTTACAGATGGACATGATGGTGCCTGGCTTCGAAGCAAGCGGAGAATTTGACGCCTACCCATGCTTCGAGGGGCTTAGACTAGGCGGTCGAAAAGGCCACGCCACTGTACAGATCGAGTTCCGAGAATCTCCCAGTGGCAACGAAGTTCCAATCTGTCCACGGACTCTGCTCCGCCGGCAATTAGAAAAAGCCGCCAAGGAAGGCATCGAATTTCTCGCCGGCTTTGAAATTGAAGTTGTCTTCATGAGCAGGAAGAAGGTTGACGGCGGTTTCGAATACGGCGGTGTCCCCATCAACGAAGGCGGCCACTGCTGGTCGAGCGCACGAGCCCTCCAACCTGATTACCTCTTAGACCTTGTCGAAGAAATACATCAGAAATTAGACCATGTAGGCATCGAGCTCCAACAATTCCATTCCGAAAGCAGCCCCGGACAATACGAATTCGTACTCCCTCCGCTCCCACCCCTCGTGGCAGTAGACACCCTTCTAGCGGCCCGAGAAATCATCTCCCTATGTGCCGCCAACCGCAACATACGCGCGACACTCGTTCCAAAACCCGACCCCAGCGCTCCAGGGACAGGCGCCCACGTCCACATCTCTCTATCAAAAGGCCCAGAGAAATGGGAATCCTTCTACGCAGGCATCCTCAAACATCTCACTGCCATCGCAGCATTCACCTACCCACAAGACTCATCCTACGAACGCGTCGTCGACGGCATGTGGGCCGGTTCAACCTACATATGCTGGGGTCACCAAAACCGTGAAACCCCCCTCCGTCGCATCTCCGGCTCGCATTTCGAAATGAAATGCATGGATGGCCTCGCAAACCCTTATCTCGCTCTCGCCGCTATCTTTGGTGCCGGGGTGCAAGGCGTCAAGAGCAATGAGCCCTTGAAAATCAAAAATGTGGTGAATGATCCGTCGAAGAAGAGTGAAGAGAAGAGAAGGGAGTTGGGGATAAGGGAACGCTTTCCGAATGGAATTGAGCAGGCTTTGAAGAATCTGGAAAAGGATAAGGAGTTGGGGGAAATTCTGGGTGGGGCTGCGGTGGAGACGTATTGTAAGGTGAAGAGGGCGGAGAAGGAGATGCTGGATGGGATGGAGGATATGGAGAAGAGGAGGTGGTTGATTGAGCGGTATTAGTTTAGGTATGTGTAGTTGACATCTTGATGGGAGTCGATTGCGGATGGGCCTGTGGGGACGTATTATGTTATAACCTTAAAACGGCGGAGAAAGGGACGTCAGATAGAATGGAAGATAGGTAGATGTGGAGCTGGTTGATTAAATATTACTGAATGATATGATATGATGTTTGTACGTAGTTATTTACATTCTTCCCTCGTGGTCGGAGCTGGGTCCATTTCCATTCGTTATCCCTACCCTTGATAGGTAAAATCCGCCCAACTCCATGCACAACTACGTGCATACATACACGAACAAAACGCCATCCATTCATTCCATTTCGGTAGTTCCAACTTACAAATGTAACGTCGTCAAAAAAAAAGTTGGCCCAAAACTCCGCTATTTCCCGTGCCAAGATGACGTTATTCTACCCGTTGATAAATGACGTTGTAAAGTTACATACATAGCATAACCTACTTGATCTACATATTCTGGATTTATCTCTCCCCATGAAGTAGGCAATTTGAGAATGGAAGTTCGAATTCTACTTTGCTGCACGCTTTTGAGTTTGATTGTATATATATACTTTTGTGAAGTGAGAAGGATTGGGGTGTAGGCAAACAAGATGGCGGACGTACCGGAGATAAAGAAGGTAGGTAGGATATTGGAATCCTAGGGGGATATTGGTTGGATGTTATTCTACGAGACACAAAGCTGATACGGGGTTGTGCTTCACAGCTCGCCATGATCGGCTGTGGAAGCATGGGTACGTCCCCATCTCACACCACCAAAATCCCCCTTACCTTCCCTATGGATCTACTAACCCAGAAATTACACAGGTGGAGGCATGGCCTTATTATTCGCCGAACACGGCATCCACGTCCTCCTAAACGATCCCTCTGAAGAAACCGTCAACGGCCTCCTCTCAAAAGCCAAAGAAGACGGCATAGAATCCCGACTCTCTAAACATCTCGACTACGCAGACCTGTGCGAGAATCTTGATTCACCTAAAGTTTTCATTTTCTCACTTCCTCATGGAACGATAGGCGATTCTGTTGTGGATGGTTTAAAGCCTTACCTGTCAAAAGGTAATGTTGATTTTCGATCCCGTAGCGAGTGGCTTGTCAAAGATTATGTAGCTAGAGGAAGCTTACCAAAACCACTGACTGAAAAAAGGCGACCTCATCCTCGATGCCTCCAACGAGCACTGGCAGAATACGCAAAGAAGGCAAGGTAAGCTGGTGGCGCAGGGGGTGTATTATGTGGGGATGGGGGTGAGTGGTGGATATCAAGCTGCGAGGAGGGGGCCGAGTATGTGTCCTGGTGGGGAGGACCGGGCGTTGGATTTGTGTATGCCGTTATTGAAGAAGGTAGCGGCGAGGGATGGGAAGGGGAGAGCTTGTGTGGGGAGGTGTGGGATGGGGGGAAGTGGGCATGTAGGTTTCAATTTCCCTCGCGATTTCCGCTATGTTTTGTTATTCAATATTTGGATGTTTCTTCGATCCTTCCTGAATGTGTATTTGGAGGGGTAAGTGCTGATCTAGCTGCTGCAGTATGTTAAGATGATCCATAATGGTATCGAGCATGGGATGATGAGCGCGCTGTCGGAGGCTTGGCAGATTATGAGTTTGTGTCTTGGGATGAGTTATGATGAGATTGGGGATCAGTTTGCGAAGTGGAATGCTGATGGGGAGTTGGTAAAGAATACCCAATGCTCATCAATTGGGCCAGATTGTCTTACAATTTTGGTAGAAAGGGACTTTCTTGATCGACATCGGAGCACAAATCAACAAGCAACGAGACGATAAGGGAAAGCATGTTCTGTCGGTGGTGGAGGATAAAGTCGTCCAAGACATTGACGGTAGTGAAGGAACAGGGGTACTTTTACCAATCTATGAGGTACTTACTTTTGTGTTGATTGGTCAATGCAGGTCTGGTCTTCAGAAGAAGCCATCCGACTACACGTTCCTGCTCCGACGCTTTCAGACGCACACAATGTTCGAATAGCATCAGCGTTTCGTAAAGACCGGAAACGGGTCAAGGAGACATTTGGTGGCCATTTTCCAATAGAAAAGTGGGCGGGCTCGGCAGGAGAAAAGAAGGCGTTCTTAGAGGACCTCCGCAAAGCAGTCTATGCCTCGTTCCTCACAGCCTTCGTCCAAGGCATGAACATTATTGATCAAGCAGACCAAGAGAACAGATGGAGCATCAACTTTTCAGAAGTGATCCAAATCTGGAGGAATGGTTGCATCATCCGTGCGGATTACATAGCCGACTTGCTCGAAGAAATATTTCGGAAGCCGGGAGACCAAGATAGAGATCTCCTGCACCACGAAGTGATTGCCGCAGAGCTGAAAAGCAATTTCTCAGCACTGAAGAAGGTGGTGGCAATGGGCGTGGAAACGAATGCAATCATTCCGAGCATGAGCGCCACGTTGGAGTACTTGAAATTTTCGGTGAACACGATCCTGCCGACGCAGTTTTATGAAGCGCAATTGGACTATTTTGGGAAGCACATGTTTGATTTGAAGTCGGAACCGGCCGGCGAACCAGTAACTGGGAAGCATCATTATGAGTGGAAGCCAGCGTAAATATATTCTGCTGAAAGCTGAGAGGTAATGATTATATCGTATCCTGTAGAAGATATCTGTAAGTAGGTTAATTGAGTGGTGTTGATAATGCACAATTGGGCGGTTCCAGCGGTACGGTACGCTCATGAGGAAGGATTTCACTGGATGCATGGCCTGAGGCTCAATGACGAGATGGAATGATTGGTCGATCCAAACCAAGAGTGTGGAGTCTCAGTTGTCGAACGTGCATGAGAAGTTATGGCGTGATATTGTACCATATGGTGACAAGGCTTGGTCTTAGCATAAAGGCCATGCCTACCCGTTTTCCCTTAAGACCGTCACGACTGTCTCTCTCACCTCGGTACTTCCAACTGTGAGATTAAGGTATTCCCCGAAATTTGGTGGTGCCATGTGGGGAAAAGGCTATATGAAGGCGTTATGTCATCAAAGACAGTTTTGCCCACGTGTCGCGTGATGTTGGACGTATGAGAGGAGGGCAGGACCAAACCATTACCTAAGGATGGCCAGACTAGAATACGCGAGGACGCTCTTACCATACTGAATGTCTTGTTGTTGGGGAATGACGATGTTGAATCTCTGAGCCTATTCTTCTGGGCGGAGGATTGATGGTTCAGATTTCAGATGCGGAGCAATGGCCGGTGACAAGGTTGTGAAATGGCTCGCACCTTCCTCATGCAGGTCAGCGTGTTGCCTACCCAGCAAATCTAAATAGCATCGGCCACCAGCGCCATGCCCGGGCCCAGCGATAACTCTGCAGACTAGGTATTGGGCCACGATAATGCAGCTATGCTGGCCAACGATTATCGCGCAGCCGTGCCCTCCTCCCCTGGACAACGCCGTCATCCTTCTTCCTTTCCCTGACCCGGACATGTTAGGTCTTCGTATATTCATTCTGTCCTACTTTAGTACACCTCTTACCAAGTGAAAGACAGTCGGAGAGAAAAAAGGCTTATCGAAATAATCACTCATATTCTGCAGTCACTATGACGCTTTCCGGGCGTTACGGCTTACTGATAGGCGGATTGCTCGCGTGCCTTCCCTTCGCCTCTTTGGTTCCTTACGTCCTTATCTCTCTCCTTCCCCCTTCCCTCCCTTCCGCTTGGATAATCGATCTAGCTGAGCCCCAGACCCCCAGAAAAACCCCCAAAATAAGTGTGAACTTATCCTCTCATGAGTCTCATCCCGCGGGCTACAGCGTTTGCGCTCGGACCAGCCATGTTGTCTGTCCACCCTACTTCGCTGTAGACCGCGCTGATGTCGCCTACCTCTGCGCTATCTTATACTCTGTCCTTTCCATCTTCTCCTCCGTCTCTTCACTGCCGCTTACTTCACGTGCCACGTCGCTAGCTTATCTCACTTCACGACCGGTGTCCGAAACGTCCATCCGACCAGCCGACCTCTTACACACTCACAGATGGCATCTTCAGCCTGAAAATATACCGTACGACTTCCTACCGCATACACTCGACATCGCATGGCACTACCTCTGGCCCTAGAAGTATTCTAGGGCCTATCCCCTACAAAACCCGCCAGCTTCAGCCTACCGATTCCCTTGAGGGGATATCGAAGACAATACACAATATGATGGTGCCCCGGGCTTATGCATACTCGTCTCAAATACCCATGTCATCGAAAAAGCGTGATGAGAAGGACACATTAGCTGTTTCTGTGGCTGAGCGCAGCCCTCCAAGGACTACCAAGAAGAAAGAAAAGTCCGCGATTCAGGCTCCACCACCGAAGCTGTTTAAACCTCAGCCTGCTACACCGTCGAAGCCTGTTGTGATACCTACAAGAGCTAGAAATGGAGGCCGGAGAAAGAGCAGGGAGTCTATGTCCAAGGACAGGGAGCGGAGGAAGTCGCAAGAGGGCGAGACGCCTCATGACCCGTCGTCTACGCCCTCATCGGTTTCAGCTCTACTGGCCATGACCTCGCTCAACGCCTCGGCTGAGAGATTTCAACGCGAGCAGCGGCGTAAGCAATCTGGTCCTCCGGTGAATCGTACGCAAGGAGCAAGATTTCAAGAGATGCCAAGGCGTGCAATCTCATCCTCTAGTCTCCAATCTTGGGGAATGCTTTTGAGCCCACCGGAAGATCTTGAACAGGAGGCCGGCAGTTATGAAAGTGATACTACCCTAGGACCTCTGTCATCTGTTCGATCAATGTCTACTGAGTCCATGCCATCGCTGGATACCGACACAGAGTCCGTAAGCTCCGCTAGTAATCCTGCAACACCTGGGTTCGGAATTAGCCGGAATAGCGCAGAGCGGCGGCAGAAGAGTCTGTCTACATCAAGAGGGGAAGATTGTGTGTTTGATCATCCTCTGTTACCGCAAACTCCTACAACGGTATTGGAAGATTACCAAGGCCGTCTGGACGTTCTATCTCCCGACCCCTCAGCTTCAGCCAAATCAAGATACTCGTTCAAGTCCAATCTCACGGCCTCTTTCCGCAAGATCCGCTCCGCGGCCCAATCCTTCCCATCCTTCACCGCACCCCCGACCCAACGAGAAGACTACCTCGCCCGCTCTCTCCTAGGCATCTCACCCCACTTCACTGACGAACGCCGGCCCCTCCCCACAACCTCACCTCCTGACCCCGCCCTCCGCCGGTACCTCAATCCCACCACCTTCTCCCCCTCCGAATTCCACCATCACAATTCCCACTCAACCCCCCAAAGCAAGGCTCTGCAACCCTCCTGCACAGCCTCCATCCAACTCCAAACCTACCAACGCAAAGTCCGCCCTTCCTCCGACAAAGCTTCCTCCCCTCCAGTCTTCACATCAGCGCAACAGAAAGCTATGGATGCGGTAGACGGGCTCCCTCGATTATCGTTACCGAAACAGCGAGAGCCGAGGGAAAACAGTGATTTTCTACGCGTGATCGTATTGGAAATGAATATGCGGAAGGTGGGAAAGCTGGGGGAGGGGAGCCCGGGGAGGGCGAGGTTGTGGTTGCCTGCCAGGCAAGTGGGAAAGGTTGGTGCGGGAGAGGAGGAAGAGGGCAGGGAGGCAAGCGAGAGATGTCGGGGAGGAGGAAAAGGGATCCCGAGAAGATGGGAAGGTGTCGTGGCGTAGGACAGGATTTTCATCAACGGCCTAGCATGGATTCGTTTGAAGCGACAGCATTCCAGCATATGGGCGGCCTGATTATGAAGTGACATGATACCTATTTTTTTATGGCGCATATTCGCATATAATTCTACTGATATGCATAGAGAGCGATATACAATGTACACCACGAGCAATCGTATGGAGCAAATACCACAGATATATTCAACATACATAGTAATGCAATTGTTGCTAAGATGAAGCCTCCGTCCAGCTCTCGTTGAATACCTCTAAATCACCCTCACAATAGATTAAATCTACCACTATCATTCTTAAAATACCTACGATTTGGTAGAACGTTCGCTTGATTATCAGCTAAGCGAGCTACGCTCGACGAATATCATACCCGTAGCATGGCATAGTGATGAAATTGACTCTTTACTGCGATGCCACAGCCATGCCACAGCTTTCCAACAACCCTCTAGGTATTCTATCCGCTCTCTACAACTACCGACATACTACAGAAGCTCTCTACTCCTACAGTCTTACATCACCTAGCGTCAAAGATAAGGTAGTTTAAATGCCGTCGAAGTGAAGCTAAGCCTTTGATATAGGTACGGGATAAAACCTCAGTTAGATTATGATCCCGTAAGTACTAAGAAAGGAAAGGATTGGGTTGAATGTTTTACTTTGGGATTTAAAGGGTCTTGGATAGAGAGGTTGATATAGATGTGTGTGGAGCATTATAGTGTTGTTAGGGGGGTGGGTTATTGTTACATTTCGAGATTTTGGATGGAAAGGAGGTGGCTGTTGTAAGGTAAGATGAGAGGTTTAGTGAAGGAATGACACGGTGGCAGTGGATATAGGTAAGGTAGTGGATGTAGGAGAAAAATAGGTTGAGTCGTAGTATGTTGGGGGGGGAATGGCTGGGTTAGATTCTGAGGTAAGGCTGTGCATATCATCGGTTTGGAAGTGTACGGGGGGAAGGGGGGGGATGTATGTTTGGATTTGTGTGTGGGTGATAGACTGGTCTATGGGTTGAGAAGGGAGTCGAACAGGGAGACTGGATGGTTCGTTGGATTTGGGTAGATTTGCAACTTATGAAGTTTCTTGGCTTCTTCTTGTTATGGAATAGGATATATTGCTCTCTTTCCCGATTTACAGATATATTCTCTCTTCTTCAGAAAGTTATAAATCGTAGCCGGCGCGGAAGGGTAGGGGCGAGAGCTAGAATATGTGTGGTCTGCGGCATGGCGTTCATATTGGTAAGCTATGCTGTGGGTTGGCTATCTTGGTCTCGTTCCTAGTTCACAGAATTATTCCCTCTTCTCAGAGAATCAAAGATTGTAGCCCGCGCGGAAAGGGTGAAGTTCCAGGAGCGTCCTATAGAGAATATCTGGGATTTTTTTCAAAGTCTGGCTGCTGTGAGATTGAGGTAATGTGATCTTTTTGGGATTGCTTACTGTATGAACTCGCTGACTGTATGGCCATGTAGGGATGGACCTAAAGCTGGCTAAAAGGGCCCTGAAAGACTCCCTAAAGTGATCAACTCCGGGGAGCGATTCTGCTGCTTAGGCGACTAGTTTTAGGGCGTCTTGCGGGCCATCTTCGCCCGCTTTAGGTCCAGCCCTATGTGGCCATGCAATTTGGGGGTATACAGTAACGGGGTTAACCTTTCTAGTGTGTCTCGAGGGAATATCCGCCATACACAATCAAGGGGCTAAATTAGCGACAAGCCAGATCTTAGCTACATGAGTAAGCTCCATAATCTCAATCACCCCACTTCCTTGAGAAAGCGATTCGATCTATTATATTTTGCCTCGATTCTGTTACTAACGTCGAAGGGTACAGTTGCATCTCAAGCGGCCGTAAAAGTTGTTGACTTGCGCCCTCGTGAAGACTTCTTCCTGCATTGACCCTTCTTGAAATCTTGTCACAAGTGATCAGCCTTACGCACAGCTGATCTAAAGTGGACGCTTTACACATCAATAGCAGCACTTCAATACGAAATCACTACCGAAAGTTACCACCAAAAGCATTGTTGCCATTTAGAATGTCCCTTCTGCGGTTTCAAAACCTCTATGGAGCACACATGCAGTCCGAATCAGAGCGGCGGCTCAAAAGTCCTGACGAAGTACCTGTATCGCCAGAGCAAAACCCTGCCTCTGCCACCTCGACCGAATTGACTTCTTCAGGGCCCACAGCCTCATGGGAGAGTCAGACTCCATTTGGCAAACTCACTGTCTCAGGAGGTATCGGGAAGCCTCTCAACAGCCTCGCAGCCAACGCTTCTTGCCGTATTGAAGCATGCAAAGAGTCCTTAGGCATCAAGACCTTTCGCAAGCAAGAGGCCGAGGACCTAATTCGTTGTGGAATTCTCGGTGGGGACCAGTGGAAGAGAGCACCAGCAGCTCAGCAACTGATCCGCCAGCAGCCTTCTTCGGCAATTTCTGGATCCCTTACTTTTACAGCACCAACCGAAACCTTCGAGCTCGTGTACCTATCGAGTGCATTTCGAGCGTTAATGGTATTGGCAACTATTGGTGGCTTGCTTGGCCCCATCGAGAGAACTGCAGCCCTAATAGTCGACGGAGCGCTGGATGCCATTTTCCAAGACCAATCCGATGTCGGGCGGCCGTATCTTGAAAACACGCTGAAGAGAGCTGTGCTCCATACATACGCAGCTGACCGATTAACCAAGCGGGGAAATGCATTTGATGACCTTGTCCTCAAATGCCTTCAGACGGTACCGGATCAACTTCGAGGATATTGCGCACAATCAAAGGACGACATCACAACATATAAAATCGACGACAGTCAGCTTGGGCAAATAGCTGAATGGGCCTTCGCCGGTGATGCTCGTACTCTCGTGCTGTTCGATAAGGTGGAAGTCCTAGCTGCCACCGTTGTGTCCACTTTTTTTAAGACCCGACGTCTTGCCACTGTGGACTGTGAAAAGCAAGTTATCAACCAATTGAACAGTGATATATCCCAGGACACGATCCCATCAGCTGCTGTATACCATGGGGGAACCGCACAGCAGGCAATCAACATCTTGCATCGAAACAACTGGCTGCAGCCTGTAGCTCGGGTAGAGTCCAAGCGTGTATCAAGCAACAGCCCATGCCTTATACTCTCATGTCGGAGCGAAGCAGCGCTCGACACTTGCCCTGCGTTCCTGAAGAGCGTTGGAGTCAGCGAATCCGATGCCAATTACTTGATCGATGCCATAAAGAAAGACGCCATCGCACAATTTGCTCGAGTCATTTCCATTGTCCGCGAGGAACTGTGGGGATATTCTTATACTTCAGAAGAAAATGTTCAGTATCTTTACGAATACGGAGAATATATGTCTGGCTACGATTGGAAGTTCTGGCTTGGGTTTGAGAATCCGCAAATAGACCGCATCATGTTGAACCGACCGCGAGGGCAGAGCGTAGAGCTCGGCAGCTTGACCTTTTACGGATACACGGCTAAGGCGATCCACGATCGGCCTTCCATACCTGCCCTGCACGAGAAATATATGAAATCGCACCCCAACATAATCTCGCGCTTCTCCGATATCAGTGTCGCGCTTGGAGC
Source organism: Cladonia rubrotincta (assembly GCA_963971245.1). Taxonomy (NCBI): domain Eukaryota; kingdom Fungi; phylum Ascomycota; class Lecanoromycetes; order Lecanorales; family Cladoniaceae; genus Cladonia; species Cladonia rubrotincta. The sequence goes on from OZ020215.1 coordinate 143,248, forward strand.
AGTTGCTGGTCTCATATCCGGCCTCGCACTCACTTGTGTGCACTGTCAAGATGCGCCATATTTGAGGAAGATGAACGTCAGCTGCACCCTTGACAACGACTTATCAGATGCTTATTCCAATCTTGTCGCTCCCATGGATGAAAAAATCACAGTGCCTCGCAGTAAGTGCTTGGGCGTGCTCGCGCAAATCTGGCTTGGTATGGAGGGGCTCTACATTAAATACTGGCCGGCAACAGCACTAGGCATCAGCAACAGCTGCGGAGCAGTCATGAGCGCCATATTCGCCGAGACTACAAGTCTTGAGGAAGCGACAACGAAGTTTATCGTATCCACCAATGTTCCAGACATTATGGTAGGAGATAAACCCGTCGTTGCATGTGCAGTCACACCGCAGTCAAAAGTCCAAAAGCGGGGTCATCAAATAGACGTCAAACCGTCGACTAAAGAGCCATACGACGGCTGCTGGCAGATCCATTGTATCACAATAACAGGGAGCTCCCCTCCGGCGCTTGATAAGGATAACCTACTAGCAAATAAAGTGTCGGTGGTGCCGGTATGCGGCCATGTTGCCTGTGGCGCCAAATGGTGGGAAAATATAGATCTCGACAACGCGTTTGCGGTTATGGTGGAAAGTGCAGGAGATGCGATGGGATCACCATGCTCCAGCTGTCCACAGGCCGTCGAAGCACGTTGGCTGGAGCAAGAAATCTTTCTTCAAAAGAGAGACTTTGCGTTCTCCTGCTCGTTACCAAGGAAGAGTGAAAAATTGGTCGTACCTGCCCACAGCAATGGATTGATGCAAGGTTTTCTTTGTGGACTCTTCAGGGGGTCAGCTCAGAGGCTGCGCTATCCACTCCACAGTTGTATCGAGCATATTGACGCAGATATCGTAATTAGTTGACGTAAAAAGGGACTTTAGTATTAGGAATACTTGAGGGTGGCTTTAGCAACCACGTATTGAAGGTTACTCCCTAGGCAGGGTAGAATAGGTCTTATCGATGACAATACACGAAGCAATGTAACTTGGTGAGGATGGAAGAGCGCACAGCCACAGGTTGGACAGCCTTCGGCTGAACAAACAAGATTAATGTCTGTCCCTGGATCGAGAGACGCACCCAGTCGCGAGACGGGTCTACAGTGTAGACGAGAGCGCAAACCACGTGTGCGGTTTGCATAGAAGAAGGGATCAAGGACATTCGCTCTGGTGGACGAGTCTATGTTTTTCTTTCCGCATGGCGGCGGCAAGGCTAGATAAGCTACAGCGGAGGCGACAGATATTGCATTAGCATACAGATCAAGAAATTATGGTTCTCTGAAGGACTCACCAGAAGGTGGCTGGGAGCCCAGATGTGAATTCTTGTCTATTTGCAGCAGCAAATCATTCATTTATTGAGAGATCGTCCGTATATTGGTGAGATTAGCTATGCCGGTTTTAGAAGCTGTACATATCACTGTAGGTGATGAGTACATTATTACCGCTGCCACTGTGGCTTTGGTTGTCATGATATTGGTTGAGGGCAGCGGTAATATTGGTAGCGACATTGTTTAGGGCGGCGTGAGCCTTGTAGGGCATTAGCGCGAAACTCTAATTGGGAATCTGCTTTCTAACCGATAGACCACCTTCTTCATGATACAATCATTATACCCCTGCCACGACCATCTCTGGCAAGCTCTGGCCCTTGCCCTTATATTGAGCGGCGATGAGCATAGCCTATTAAAGTTTAGTAATTATCGATTGATACATGAATGGACCGTCCCTCTGTTCTGTCAGCCCATTTATAAGTTGATTGAGCTGATTTGCAAATGGTCAGAAATGGTGGCTGGACTAGAACAGCTTCGAAGAGTCACGAGGTTCAATGGCTGATTTCATTTTTGAACGCCAAAGATTACGCAGCCAATGATGTGCAGCTATAGCAGCCCCCATCATCCATGCGCCCTGAGGCATTGGTTCAGCCGATTCATAAGGCTCACCCCGACGTTTTCGTCTTGCCCCTCCTTCTGCCTGCATCTGTCATCGTCTCTTCCTCCCACGCTGAGATCACCTTTGAAGTGTCGTTTATTCTTTTCGCTGCGCGCGAATGGATCCTCGGAGGGGTAGCTCCGGCGTCAGCGTGATCATAGATTGGGACTCGCAAGATCATCAAGCCAGCACGAGGCCCCCGGGTTCTCGTCCTGGACGATGGGAGAGGCGTTCTCTCTATCTCTCTCCTTCAGTATCTAAAGGATATCATGGAAGCGATATCCTTTGTGAATGACAGGACTTCTTCTATCACGGAAGGGGTTCAAACTGCTTTACCATGCGATTACTTCGATCTTATATGTGGTTCTAGAATGGGTGGTCTCTATGCGGTGCTCCTTGGACACCTCGGCATGATACGAGCTTGAGCTTCTCACTAGTCTCAAATGATATCCATTATTGAAGCGTTCCGGCATGCTGATCTTTGGGTACTATTACTCTACAGAGTATTGACGAGGTCATGAAATGGCTTCAGGAGCATGTGACATGGGTGTACCAACCAGACAACAGAATTTCGACCTATCGTTTATATAGGTCTTTCGAGGGACTTTCCACCCCACCAAGGTGGAGGCTTCAAGCTCTAGGTTCTGATTTGCAATCACGCTGGCGGATTTGCCTGGAGACGCTTGTGGAAGAGAAACTAGGTCTCACAGTGGGGAAAACCCAACCGTTCTTGCACCCGGCTACAGGCACACGTTGTAAGACGTGTGTCCTAGTCCTGGCAGCAAAATCCAACCATCGTAAAGATGGCCATGTAAATCTCGTTCGTCGCCTTCGGTCCTATTCTGTCAGAGATCCTATCATACAAGGGAGTGTCGAGGAACGTAATTGCCCGATCTGGAAAGTTGCTTGGATTGCGGTGATCTGGAAAGTTGCTTGGATTGCGGTGATTGACCCTAAGGAGGCCAGAAATTTTGAAGGTCTTTTCTCTGCGCCTACTCTTGGAAATGACCATGAGAACTTATATCGCTCTGTACAAAGAGAATATTGTAAGACCGATAGAGAAGCATTCGACGAAATGAAGCATCTCTGGGAATCTGTCGATGATTCATGCTTCGTATCCATTGAGTCAATGCGGCGAGAGAAGCCTTCTGACACGAATACTTTGTTGCAAGTTGCATCGGAGTCCTTTCATGGACCTTATGGGATTGATGACCGGGCGCCCCGCTTGCCTGAGGTGAGCCTTCCGGAATCGGCTACTCTCTATAAATTTGGATCTTCACTTATATCTCAAATCGGGCCCATGAGATGGGAAGATTGGTCTCTGATAGGCGAGGAATTTCGCGAAGCGACTTCTCAAAGACAAGGGTATACGAGACAGATAGAAGAATGTGCTCTACGACTTCTACGAGAGCCAATTCCAGTTATAGGCATGTGCTAGACGACTCCCATAGTCCAAGAAACGCTAGCTAATGCAGAGCAAAGACGAATCTTCTGTTCTTGATCAAGGACATAGCAAATCCTCTTCCAAAGGGCCCACCGAAGGCGGGAGTCAACGAGCATCTGTGGTGACAGTGCCGGATGATGATAGCATACAAGGAGCGGGTGCTCTTTACGATGTCATTACAAGCAACTATCATCCCATATCTACCGGGTAAGCTACGTGGCTTAGGACATACTTTTCAAAGATCTGATTTCCATTATATGCAGTCAAATACATGTCGACAACTGGTTCAAGCGGATCCGTGAGACCAATCACGCGTTTTTTGGAGGTATCAAACCCGAGGAAAGTGCGGTCAAAGTCGCGATCCTAGATACCGGCATAAATGAACAATATCCAGAACTCCAAACAAATCAGATAAAAGATAAATGGAGTTTCCACCCCTCACTTGAGAGGGGATACGAAGATTTAGATGGCCATGGTTCGCATGCCGCTGCTGTGCTTCTCAGGGTTGCTCCGAATTGTACACTTTATATTGCCAGAGTCTTCCAAGATACTCGAGACGTGAACGCGCAGAATTTTGCACATATAAATAAGGTAAGTAAGGGAAAGTGTAGTCAGACGGTCAGGTACTGACAGCGTTGATTAAAGGCCATCCGCTGTGCGATTGATGATTGGAAGGTGGACATTATCTCCATGTCATTTGGTTTTTCAAGGGACCCGAAGAATGTTGAATTCAAAGAACTTTTGACTCAAGAAGCAGCCCGCAAGGGCGTCCTTATCTTTTCTGCCGCAAGCAACAGTGGTGCGAACGATGATATTGCCTTTCCCGCTTGTTGTAGAGGCCATGTCTTTTGCATCAACAGCACTGACACTAACGGCAATCCCTCGAGATTTGACCCTCCCAGGGATAGCAAGGGGTACAACTTCAGTACACTGGGGGAGGCTGTCCCCGGCCCCGTGCCTGATCCAAGTCTAGAGCAGCTTGAGTATCAGATACGGTCAGGAACCTCTATAGCTACACCCATTACTGCCGGCGTTGCAGCGCTTATATTGGAGTTTTCGAGGATTCGGGGCGTCAATATCAAGAATGTCGCAAAGTTGAAAACCTTTGATGGTATGGCTACAGTTCTTGAAGATTTATCCATCGACATGGGGGGTTATCAATATCTAAGACCCTGGAAAATTGCGGATAGCACGGAAAATAATCAAAAGGTATATGCTGGCCACCTAGATTTCCTACTAGGCAGACGATGAATGACATAGCCTCCTTGGTAGAAGTTCAGTGCTAATTTTCTAATCTTTGGTCTGGCTGTTAATCGCTTAGAATAGAAATGCAAACGCATTCCACCTCGTCATCTTCATCAGCTGCAGCGATCATCTTGAATCCTGCTTGATCTTCTGGCAAAAAATCGTGCAAAGTGACATCCTCTTCCGCCGTCATCCGGATCTGCGTTTCAGCCTTCCCTTTCCCCATAGGAACCGTTCATTTTACCTTCTCCTCACTTTCTTTGCTATACAACGCGCCATTGGTATATAATTTCGACTCGAGATCCGTCCCTCGACGATAATAAATCTCCCTAAGCCGAAATGCAAACACATAAGGCTCAGCGCTCTCCCACTCTATATGCTCCGATCTATTCTCATCCAGTCCCAGATTCACCCCCGGAGCAACTCCAGGTGCTCCTACAGTCGTTAGATCACCTTGTGCGGTAAAATCACCCCCAAAACCATGCTTCTTCGTAGACGCAGCCTTGGATGCGCCCCGAACTACTTTCAGCCCCGTAATCATAAACAGCGGCTTCTAGTAATCCTGCTTCTCGAGGGCCGCAACCACCGAAGGAACATTCACCGCCGCCTTCAGATACTCTTCCGTGGGATCAAAGAAGGAAGTTTCCATTCTCTCCGCTTCGAGGATACTTTTCCGACTTCGAGTAAAGTGCGTGCTGAGATCCGCGCCTAGCGGTAGAAATTGCTGTAAGAAATTGGCAAAGACGCCAATGTGACCTCCATGTTTTGACGTTATAGCGGCGCGGAAATTTTTCTTAGACGTGGTGGTGATGTCGTCGTCGGGTATAGATATTAGATCGTAGGGTTGGGGGTTGAGCGGGGTCAAGGCGCGGGGGGAGTCGAATATGCGGCCGAGTTGGAGGAGGCCTGTGGGAGGGTTCTCGAAGCTTGGAGCGAGGAAGTATTGCTTTACTGTAGCGGCCATTGATATAGATTTACCTAGATGTATACATTCTTGTGTTACAGATTCATTGGAATTTGCTACAGGATGTGCTTTCGCGGGATTTTTGGGATTATATTGCGACAATTTCCGTGGCTTCGGGGCGCAAGGTCAAGGCTGATCAGTCGCTACCTACAGATGGCTTGTTTAGTGTCGGCTTGAGCTGCCCTTGTTAAGATCGGCAGGTATCTATTCCAGCTTAGTGCTACTGCCTGCGGCCCAACCGCCCTTGTCCGCTAATTTTGAACTTCTATCATCCAACAGTCCTGGACCCTTTATCATCCGTCGCTCCGTCTTGTAGAAGGATTGAATCACTTTGACAAGTTGCCGACCGTCCAGAGACCGCGACAGTCAGTCGAAGCGTGTAAGGATTACAGCCTGTTGGTGGTTTGAGAATTTATCTGGAACCCCAGCTCCACCTGGCGTACGACAGAACTTCACAGCGGAAATGGCATATTAACCTACCTTTGAAGGTATTGTAAGTGATGCCTACACCCAACTATCCTTTGCAGACCTTGTGGTGAGATCTTTCGCTAAATAGCTCTTTCTAGCCTTGGAAAATGTCACGCGCCGTACAGTCCCAAGCTGATGTTGGGAACCTCAGCATCGCAGGGCTCAGCGCTTTTTCTTCAATCCTGGCCACTCTCTCGGCCGACAATGTAGTACCTATGGCTCTCATTCAGATGGGAGAACTGGGCGCCGCACTTCCCACTAGTGGTGAATATGCGGACAAGGTTAAGAGCCTCCTGCAGCGCTGCTCTGATGTGCGTCTCGACCATCTTGCTATGGTTATCGGCTGGCGTAAAAATGACTCAGCATCTCTTATGGCGGAATCTGCTGGCGGTCAAGCTATAGCGCTCGTATCCATGTGCTTAACAAACCTTTTCAAAACTGCTGATACTGGCACAATTCTGGGGCGGTTGTGCTCGCGACTTCTCTCGGGTTCTATGAACGTCTCGAGCATGGAACAGCTTGCGGATGTCGCAAAGCTTCTGAGTGGCAAGCTGAATACCTTGGGATTTGGAAATCTATTAGCCAAGCAGGTCACAAAGATTCATCAAGTCTACGAAGCATTGGGCAAGCCTGCGCCTCAAGATTTACTAGAACCTTTTGACACCGAATCTGCCATAGAGTTACTTGGATCAATTAGTCGAGCACTTCGCGAAGATCAGAAAATTTGTCGAGTTTCTGGAAGCAGAGGGATGGGCCACATTCTTGGGTTGCTTCAGGCTTTGTTCTGTCGTAACACTTTTATTACAGTCGAAGGTACCATCATTCAAGATATTGAGCATTCCAGCATTTTTTGTGAAATCATCCAAAGAGACCGCTCCGAACCGACTCAGGTCTATCTTGAAACATGTATATCAACTTCGGAGCCTATAGAGCTGCCAATCACCATACTTCAGAGCACATCCACTCAACCTCAGAAGCTAATGATGCCATATATGTTTCATTGGACTGGTTGTATAGCTGACTGCTTGCAATTGAATTTTCTCAATTGCGGTTTCAAGTGTGATCAAGCCGTACTTGACGCATGCTGTGACGTCCTTGTACTCATTCCTAATACTCTTAGCGTTTTACCTACGCTCTCGAGAGAACAGAGACGCCTTCAGCCAGTTCCGTTGCCGGCCCTACTTGGGCCATTGCCCCGAGCAAGAATATGCAAAATATGCGAGGATATACTTCGTAGCAAACCTACAACCGGCCAAATGGATTTAGGCACCGCATTTTCCAACCTCGTGGCTATCGTGGTCGGCAAAGTTCAACGTATAAGTTGCAGTTGTCCAGCGGGATTAGAATGTAACTGGATGGCTGGCTGGATAGCTGATAGTGATACCAGAATCAGGCAACAGAAGAAGAGCTGTGTGCTTCATCACCTGTGGGATGCTATTGGAGGCGCGCTGTGCAGCGCACTTTGGTGCTTTTTCATCAACTCAGGTCCAAACACTACTATCTGCCCCACAACGGTCGAGGGTCGCCGTATTATTACAACCGCTGTCACCCATACTAAATTTGCCGCGAGATTGGAAATAAACGAGATAGTGGAAAATGTTATGCGACCCGTGGCTTATGTATATGGAAAGAAGGGATGTGTTGCTATAAGCTCTAATTCCTGCACGATCTACCCGACAATACTAAAGACTCTCAGTGTACCTTCCCACCAGGCTGTTATGTTCACGCTTGTAGAGGGAAATCTAGTCTTTGAAGGTCGATATCATCGTCGCCTTGATGCACGACCAGTCCGAGCTCGGCCAAAGACCAGAAAATCCTTACGAAAGGATAACATTAGATCATCTCATAATGAAATGCATATAGGCAACCCTTCGCTCACAATACGGGAGGCCTTCGACTGCTTGGAGTTGCTTTGTAGCTTCAAATCGTCCGGGCTTGATACCAAGGTTGATCTCAGGAGTGTTATCTCGGGATATATTGGTATGCGCTGGTCCGATACCTGCCATCACCCTGTGACGGATCACGTGGATCTTGACAAAGACCGATTCGTAACAACTTCGGCTGCTTCACCTGCTGCATTAGGAAGGCTTGGGGTTGTCATGACACGCCGGAATCCTGTAGCACAATTTCTTTGCTGTGAATATGGCTATCAAGCTATACTCGTAAAGAATTGCTGCATTGATTGTGCAGCCGAAGGCATAGATCTCAGGGGAGATGTCGTGTTTATTGTCGGATGAACTCCTTATAATCAAACATTGGCGCCGTTCTAGCAAAGAAAGAAACATTCCCCGTGACTTCAGAGTGATTCAGTGAATTTATTCGTTTCGAAAGTTGAAAAATATGACGGAATGCGAACGTCTTGGGGGTAATTTCATGAAAATGGAGCATAAAACCCAAAAATCTAATCTCAAAGCTGAAGCAATCAGAAACAAGATAATAACCACCCTGAAGGGAAATGGCTGTAGTTTGAGTTATTTTGTAGGTATAGTTGGGGAGGTGAAATATCCGGAGGAACCAATCCCTATGCCCTCTGTTCTATCTAGCTGTTACATCAAAGATAGCATTCGTATGTTTCCTAGCAGTATCGGCAGCATAGTCTTGGGCTTTCCACGTCGTGTCTTGCAATTATCTATATGGCTATGGAATAGAACACAGGTTCGTATAGGGAGCAAAACGTGCCTCGGAGATAAAGAGCAGAGACGCCGTGACTTTGAGCCAGCCCCGTGCGTGTCCTTATACTCTAAGGTACCTTGATTCTTGTAGATTTCTATGTCTAGTGAAGTGCGAGGAGGAGCGCCGTTAGTCTTCCCTTTGGTATGTGCCAGGAGAGCGTCTGCTAACGGAGCACGCTATATTACATTCCTCCACAAACTACATCTTTGTCAGGCCACAGAGGCTCCAGTTTAGCCTTAGGGATAAAGCGCTTTAAAGATTAATCAGGAGTGCCAAGAAGCATTATGGAGATCAATACTACGATCCCAACAATGTTCAAGACGAGTGAAAAGCCTATACCAGCACCATGGCTTGTCCCACCACGTCGACGTCGTATAGTATGCGATTTCTCAGTACTCAATCCACCAGAGGACTCTAGGTCTCTCAGATATCTGTAAAGAGCTGGTGCTCTGTTTTGGCATACCTCTCGCGAAGGCAGTCGCCCATTCTTATCAGACAAGAGCAGCATTCTCCCGCCAACCATCGCCATCAATTTCTTGACAGTTTTGCAATTATTCCACCGTGCTGCCCAGTGCAAAGCAGTACGCCCTGTATCGTCCACAGCGTAGATATTGCAACCGCGACTCAACAGCGTGTCGATGACTCCTGCTGCTCTACTGCTTTCAGCAGCATAGTGAAACGGTGTGCGGCCTTCGATATCCTTCTTTTCCACATCTTCCAATGATACTTGCTTTACAAGGTAAGACAGCACTGCCAAGTTGCCTCTGGATGCAGCAAAATGCAAGCAAGTTCTTCCAAGATTGTCGGTAGACAAGAGGTCGGCATCATCATACAAACGACCGCGTTGGAAGATTTCAATTGTGCTTTTACTACTCCAAGCCAGGAAATGCGTGATCGACATGTCCTCGGAATCTGACTGCAGGTTCTCGAGCCAATCGTCCCTCATCAAAACATGGCTTATCGTATTGTTGAATATATTATGGACAGGTGTTTTACCGTCAACGGCTCGACTGGACAACTCTGCGCCATTCTCAATCAACGTCCTTGCTACATCATAGTTGTCGCTTCTTGCCATGGCGCCATGAAGCGGCGACTCACCATCCTCATCTTGAGCATTCACATCGGCTCCTTCTTGGATGAGTAGACGGACCAGCTCCATGTTACCCAATCTGGATGCGGAGTGCAGCAAGGTAGTGCCGAATATTGTAGTATCTTTTGCACTGGCCTTGCCAAGGCTTAGCAAGTTTTCGATATTATCAATCAAGCCGGATCTTGCGCTTTTGAAGATATCTGCATCCGCAGATACTGTCATTGGAAAGCCCAGACTCCAGTGCAGGCTATTTCTTGTTCGATTTGTAACCATCATTTGGACATCGCACAAAGCTAAACCAAGACTTTGACGAAAGCGTTGCGGAAAATAGATTGAAAGGATCAGACCAAATCCTATCTGCTGATACCTTCCAGACTGAGCCTTTCGAGATTGATCAGACGGCAACTTTATCACCGGTCCCGCTCGAACCATGAATCTGCAGGCCGAAATGTTCCAATAAAATGAAATAGCAGGCTTTATCGATGTTTGAGACCTGAGTAGAAGGATAGCAGGAGCTGGACCGTTTTCAAGGCAGCTGAAGTCAACGGCTGCTGGTGACGATTTCGGGCGAGGACTAGCTCCGGATATGGCTCCGGTACCGTCCAAGGGATGTGAGGCCCAAGTTGAGTTTGGTCTGATCAAGCTCCGAGATGGGAACTCCGGCTGATCCCCTGATCCTGTTAACCGTTGCTGCCGCAAAGAGCGAAATCTGGATACGACGGGCAAATTCAGAGCTGGTGGGAGAGTGTGTTCCATAGTCCTATTTACGGTTTCAGCTTTCTGACCTTGAAACATAGGAAAGAGACGCCACTGCCTTACAACAGCACCTTCAAAAGTTCCATCACGAATTCGAAGTGGTACATATTCATTAACTTCATGACCTTATTCATTTTGTGGTCTCCGATCGTGGCCCACTTGGCCCTTTCCCATGATCTCCTAGCTTTGTGGTCCCACTTTTTCTTCCCATCAGAATTCACTTTCGCCAATTGTGCATCAATCCTAGCAACCTCACTCGTACAAAGTTGCAGCTGAGTTACACAGCTGAGAAGCCTCTGCTGGAAGTGGGACGAGAAGCGGTATCTTGGATCTAAATTCCGGCCACATTGCTGCAGACTGGCCAAAGTTGAATGCAAAGATTCGAGCACTGTGAGCCAATGATGGACCTGAGCGGGCGCATTACGAAATCGACGGAGAAATATCAGAAGCGCTGTGACGGATTCTGTAGCACTTCCTGCAATCGTAATGACAGAGGCCAGAGAAGAGATCGGTTCGGACATTTAGAACGGTGAAATTCGCCAGCTCACAGGAACTGGGAGAAGACAGATTTTAGCATTTTCTTTGATTGGAAATCATCAAATCCCTGTTAATTGTATATGTTATTGTAGCAAAATCCTCAATATCTGAACAAGTAACGATTAATATGGATAGAACGATTCAGAATTACGCTCACAATTAGGTATAATTTAGGCATGTAACAATGAGTGTACATGCCACCCGTGCGAACCGTGAGCGTCAATTCCATAACGGGTTTATTTGCTTTATAGCCATGCCTCTAGCGCGATAGCTACGGGCAGGTGAACGCGGGCTGCAGGTGCTTGGTGCCCGATGACATGCAGTGTAACGGCGGGGTTCTCGCGCCTTCAGGCCACGCCTGACGCCCGACTGCACAGCGCTTTTTAGTGTGATAATGATGCCTAGCAGTTGTTAAATTGTAAGGTCCCCTCACTTTTCGCTTCACAGCTTTTCATATTGAATGATAACTTGACCTTATCATAGAGCCAGCTAAGACCGAAGTCAGCTTCCACGCCCATGTCAGCCCGTCCGCCGCCTCCAGTGGGCTCCGAATGCCTGGACGTGTACGAAGAAGGGGCTCGGGTGTATTACTACCGCAGTGGTACTCAAACCTCCTGCACGGTAGCAGTGGGAAGTTCTGCTAACCTGCAGGACTATTACAGGCAAATGGCGCCTTGCGCAGATCCGAAGCACTGAGAGTAGCGGGAAACGATATGTTGTAAGCTGACACCACTCTGTCTAAAGATGTTTTCGATCTGATTTGGATAAAAGGTTCTTGACCTTCAGAACCAAGAAACGTACCAGGCAGACATCGGCAAGATAGCGACAGCATGAGGATACTGTTAGAGGAGGATCAGCTGCCCCATCATTAGCTTTCCACCATCAGGTATTATCGTGTATCGTGTTAGCCCCATCATGTATATTAGGAGCGACCTCCATAGATTCTAGCACCTCAGGCGAGGCATCATCACCTTCGACAGATACAAACCAGGCCCACAGGAAGAAAAAATTAGTTTAATACTATATTAGATATTGTCTTTCTGTCACAACGAATCTTGATTGTGTCGCCCTGTTAATGAAATAGACTCTTGTTCTTTTATAGCCTGAGAATGCATAGCGAGGGAAGTCAGACTATGCGTCAGACTAGACATATGAATTATCTATACATAGACGGCTGATCGGTCAACGGACCAATCTATTGGCCAACCAACAAGGTCCATGTTGCAAACAGCCGAGAAGCTGTGTCTGGACTAGAGCAATAAATTGTTCGAGCCATTATGCCAAGGCTTAGTACTAGAACCTACGCCCTAAGTTACGGGGGGCTCACTGCCTTAGCTCCGTAGCATTAGCTTAGTAAGTATTACCTATCTCGGAATGTTTTCATCGACCCACCCCCTTGTTTATCACGAGCAATTGAAGATATCCGGCCTAAGCCATGAAGCATGGCATTACCATCTGAACATAGCTCGGAAATGTCCCTTCTCGAGCTCCTAAAGGCTGCATACGCTGGACAAAAGAACTACCAAGATGAGAATTTTATCCCGTACAAGACTGCCCGGCAGATTGTAACCGAGGACCGAGTTGATAAGTGGAGCAAAAGTCATCCATTATGCCTGGAACACGGACATGAATGTCCTCAAAGAATCGATCTAATCCATAGGATTCCTAGGACCAACGTTTTTGTCTTTGTTGTTCTTATATTTGCCCAGCTTGAGTTCTTGATCAAGAGATTAATAGCAAGTAACTCCAATGACATAAGGCTATTCGATAACAAAGCTTTTGAGCGCATGTGCAACTCTGCAGAATTGAGTGCCGAACAAAAACAGGCAGTGAGTAAGTGCCGCAGCTATGTCGGTGCAATATTCAAAGATAAAGGCTCTCAAGATATGCCAAGCGAAGTTGTGTTGCCATTTCTAAAGCGAGAAAGTCTCGAAAAATACGGATCATATGGTGTACTCTATCGATTGACAGTTCCCGGTCAGCACCTTCGAAATTACAGAGATACAGTAAGATAATGTTTGGCCGCTTCGAGCAAGAGGTGCTTATCCTACTTAGATTGTCATTGCTGAAAAACGCATTCGGCCAATGACTGATCCAAGCCAAGACGATTGGGAAAGGTTGTTTCGCGAGGTCCAGACGCTCCAGATACGAGGAAACCATACCAATATAATACCTCTATTGGCATCATACACTCTGGATACCGTCGAATCGGGACATCACGTCAAGATTCTGTATCTACTGTTTCCATTGGCTGAAATGGACCTAGCGGACTGGATGATCAAACCCCAAACTCCTTTCAATGTCGCTAGGCTTTCGAAACAAGAACGCCAAGCGTACATTTATCGCTCCATCTACGCACTGGTTTCCAGTATTTCCTATTTGCATAAGGACATTGATGGCAAAGTCACTGCACACCATGATCTGAAACCCCGCAATATTCTCTTAGTCGATGACGAGATGAAGATTGCCGACTTCGGTCACTCACATCTCCGTCCAATCCTTGAAGGTTCTGCAACCAAGCGCTCTTCCGGATTAGGGACATACGAATACCAACCGCCAGAATATTGGAATAACGATGGGTCACGGGCCGAGGTCAAGCATGGAAGAGCGTTTGATGTCTGGGCTATGGGTTGTATTGTGATTGAACTAGCAACACTGGCCGTTCACGATTGGCAGTCAGGAAAGATCATCGAATTCAGAGAAGAGAGAAGGAGAAATCTAAACAGAGACCGAAAAGTCCCTGCGTCGGTCAAAGAGGATTCTGATTTTTCCTTTCATAATAACACGATCGTAGTCAAGAACTGGGTAGGCCGGCTGAAAAATTGTGGTAGCAGCCAACAATTGGACGAAGTTCTAAATTTTGCTACTGGAATGCTAGCCCCAAAGGCCAAGGACCGCCCATACATGTGGGAAATCCAAATGGATCTGTACGAAACTTTGAAACCCTATGATAATTCTATTCCGGATCTTGAAGAAGATCTATGCACCCCACCACCATTTGAAATAGAACCAGATGGATTTCATGACAAGCGACCAAGGATTCAGGACAAAACAGAAACGCCATTGCATCGAGCAGCGAAGAAAAATAATAGAAAAAGAACCATCCGGCTTTGGGAGCTCCAATGGCCTCTTTCTCTACCAGATATAAACGGTGAAACACCACTTGACATCATGAAAAGGAGTGGTGATACTGAACTCAGGAGGCTAGAAGACGATGTCACACTAATGGTGGAAGCTGCAAAAATAGGAAACATAGAAGAGATTAAGAGGCTATTCAGCCGGGGGCTGAATAAATTGATGCGTACAGCAAATGGAACAATAGCACTGTATGCAGCTATATGGTCTTTCCAAATCGAGGTGATCGACTACCTATTGGAAAGCAGAGCAGAAGAGCAGCTTAGCATGGGGCGGCCATTGTATGACGCCGCTGAAGCTGGCTTTGTGGAAGCTTTGGATCGGATTTTGAAATATCATCCAGATGTCAATGATCGTGGACTCGACTATAAGACGGTTCTCTGGTATGGTGCTAAATCCGGCAACGCGGACGTTGTCAGATTACTGCTGAAGAATAATGCACGATTGCTGCCACCAGAACCACCGGGAAGCCCATTACTCAGGCCGCGAGACTCTCCTCTCCATTCTTACCATCGCGGTGATATCATGGAGCTCCTACTTGAGGCCGATGATAGCCACGAGTGCATAGAACGTAAGAATGCATGGGGCATGACTCCTCTATTAGAAGCAGCTTACCACGGTCGAGTCAGCTCTTTTGAAATCCTGCTCCAGCATGGAGCATCAGTTCACGCTGTTAGCCCCGGCGACATGAATGTATTACGTATAATAGTGTCTAAAGGGTGGCACGATTTGCTCCCGCTGTGCATTGAGAAATTCTCATTGGAGGAGCTTGAATATCGCCGCCTTGGTATGACCCTCTTGGAGGAAGCGCAGGAGAATGGACATAAAGAAGTCGCCCAGCTCTTGAAAAGCTATATTCGTCAGGCTCGGCGGTCACGTGGTAGCAATTCCGGAGTTCCTGGCGTTATTACGAAATGGATTGGAAAGTTCTAAGGAGCTATAGGTGATGAGTTCCATTCTGATCGAGAGCCTGTTCTAGTCCAAACATTTTTCATAACCATCTTTAAATTGATTTAGCAGACCTGGCCGACTAATCAAGTAAATGGCCTACTCGCGTATTTGAAACACCCCCCTCCCGTTTATGTATCCAATAGTAGATCTCCACCATGCGCACAAATTCATCTCAAGCTGGACTAAAAGACCTTAGCCTCGAAAGCGATCTTTCGGCGCTCACCTATCGTATATTTTCTACTTCCTAAAACATTACCTCAAGTGCAAGTACTACACCACGCAAAACAGCCCCATCATTCCTCATCACCCTCACCTCCAGCCTCTTACCTGCAGTATTAATTTTTCGATATCCATACAGAGGTGTCGGCTCGGGAAGAAGGTGGGCTCCGGCCTCTCGTATAACAACTGGGTGCTGGGTTTGTTAATGGTAATACATAGCTCGCGTGGGTCTTGAGAACGATGAGACTGCACAGGGTATGTGCATCCGGTATGATGGTCTGGAATTGATAGATGGGTTCCGTTGAAAATACGGAATAGTCAGTGCCTGAGCCTGTTGAACATTCGTTCATTATTATAAAACATGGGTATTATTGTTTCTAATTATTATGTAGACTTGATAGGAAAGATTACAAGCGGAGGAGTAACCGGATTGGGGATTTTTTCCGCCAATCAAAAGCCTTTATGCGCACGTTAAAGATCTTCAGGCAACCCACCTTCTTTTCTCGCGAACAACCTTCCATACAGTAACTGTATGCACCTCGAGGCAGCTGAGTTTCACCAGCGATCTTCCAGCACAATGATAAGAGTCCGATCTTCATCACCCCCAACAGAACGATCACTCCTCCTCGGACCAGAGCGAGAAACCCATGCTTCGTCGCCATCAGAAGCTCCCAATGATGACTTACTCCCCAAAGATTCCTCCTACAGTGCATTCCAAAAACCAGATAAGCACCTCATCGTCTTTCTAGTCGCGACAGCAGGCTTCTTCTCGCCATTCACCACGGTCATTTATTTTCCTGCGCTCGGAACGATCGCCACTTCCCTCGGTGTTACCCTAGAGCTGATGAACGTGACAGTCACCATGTACCTCATCGTCCAGGGCATCGTACCATCCATCTTTTGCGAGCTATCTGAAAATATTGGACGCCGACCAATTTACCTCACTGTATTCATTGTCTACATTATCGCCAGTGTTGGTCTAGGCGGTCACCGCTAGTGCAGCGGTCAGCATAACACGGTGTGGTGCTGCCGCTGCCGGAGTCTCTGTTCTCCAGTTGCTGTTCGACGCGGTGGGGCCTGGGTGGACCTTCACCATTGTTGCCGGGCTGTGCTATGGGACAATTCCTATTCTGTGGCTGGAGAGGGAGAAAGGTTGGCAGTGGCGGCTGGAAAGGTGAACCACCATGTCCAGGTTTCTAAGAGAATTGAGCGTAAGTCATGCATTTAGGGACCTTGTTTAAGCTGGATTTAACCTTTATTAGGGTCCTCTAGAACCACCATGTCTAGGTTTCTAAGAGAATTAAATATAAGTCATGTATTTAGGGACCTTATTTAAGCTAAAGTTAATCTTTATTAAGGTCCTCTAAAGCAGCATTCACCTTTTATCATATACCTTTTAAGTACGGAAAGCTATGATTTAGGGTCAGAAACCTCTAGAGCTGAGATCACTAAGGCTATTGTTAAGAATGACTTATCAGATTTTAGCTCTATATCTCTGACTTACGCTTCATTTGCTTACCAATAAAAGCTGCGAAAAGATTTTCACAGGTCATTGACATGTACCTAAAAGTATGGGCTCTACTTACTTGTATCAATCTATGCATCACCTGCAATAAGGATGAGGGAAGTCATTTCGCGTTTCTATTATTTCATGCCTGAAGGCTACGACGCACCTCTAGGCTATCTCGCCAACATCCCTAATGACAACACGTGGCAGAAATCTTGGGAAGCCTGGTTTCAGCAGGCTATGCGAAGAACGCTCGAGGTCGAGGAGAAGGCACATGGGAAAGACCCAAAATCGGAAGTTTGAAGAAAGCGCTTCACGAGAGAGTCATACGCAGATTTTTGAGGCCGCTCGAGAGGGAAGGAATCCAGCCATGTCTTATTCATTCCAATATTTGGCCTCGCAACATGATGCTTGACTCGGATACGTACGAAGTCATCATCTTCGATTCCTGCGCTTCCTGGGTGGGGACCTGGAGGGCATCAAGGTATGAGCTCCGACGGCCGTACATTAAGGAGTATTAAAATTCTATGGGCATATCAGAGCTACAAGCTAACTGGGATGATCGGAATGCTTTGTATGCAATGTATGTACGGAGAATGACACCAAAAGTCCTGATATACGCCAAGCCATAATCAGTAAGCCCTAACCCTAGCCCGCTACTGACCCCCCTAGAGGATGCCGGGAATTTAGGGGGGTTAGGGGGTCCTAAGATAAAATCTTAGCGGCCATCTATAGGGGTCTAGGCCCCACGGCCTTGCTCATTAGGCTCAAGAGACGCTATTATTTAGGCCCGAAGCGGCAGTTGTCTAGGCACCCTTTTTAGGGGGGCCTTGATAGGGCTGAAGTCTTGGCACCCCAAAACTCTTGGCATAAATCAGGACTTTCGGTGTCATTCTCCGTACGCCAAAGCTCTTACCGTTTTCACTCAGTGTTCCTTTTCTGTCTCGCTAGTCAAACATTTAGTCATAAAATCTTGGAATCAGCATCTTTCAGGCGAGCACACTTTGCGTTGGTGAAATTCATCCTCTTCTTCCAATGCTGATGACGGTGGTGAAGCCGATATGATCTGCTCGCCTCAGCCCTATACGCAAGTGAAATGAAGTTCCGAAGCATGTGAGTGTCAACCACGACTCGGTCTTTGACAAGTAACGTCAGCCCACCAGGTGGTAATAGGGCAATGGCAGAAATGCAGCGCCTTGTTGACAAATATACCAACGGCAATGAAGGGTTTGAGGAGAAGTCTTCCGCAGACGGCGTGGCCAGCTTGATGGCGACTCTAAACCTACCGCGAACGAAGTTTGCCGGTAAACATCATGATGAAGTTGAACTAATCGGACTAAAAGCACAGGAGTTTAACTAAGTGGTAGAGGCCGAGGACCATGCTACTGGTCCTCTATCATGGCTACCAGGCCTGAGCAGTTCCTTAGTCATCAATGTGAAGAAACTCTCTCCTGCCCTTCCTCCTGGACGTCCATTGAATCATCAACCCAAGACCCTCTCCTCATCCCTCTCCCGCCGTTCCCTTCTCCAACCCCAACCCCAACCATAAAGCTACGGCCTGACTAGTAACGGCGCACATAGCACGCTCGCCCCCGTTGCTAGCGTAAAGCACCATCCCACCCCAACGATTTCAACCAGAGGTCTTAGCGCCGCCACTCCACCAGCCGCTAGACCACAGCGCACAATACTGTACGCTGCTTGGGCAGTCGAGCTACGTCCTGGGTTAAAATCAGTGAGCAAGGTGCCAATGATCACGAAGATAGCAACTTGAGTACTGCCAGATAACAACTGCATGAGCAAAGGAACCACAATATAGGTCTTGTAATGCAGTGACCAACCGTAGCCGAGGGTGGACAATGAGGAGATCAAGAGGAAGTGCGCCATTGCGTGGAGGCGGGCGCGCTCGATGGGAAAAGCGTACAGGTCGTTGGGTTGAGAGCGTGATACACCAACTGGAGGGGCATGAGTAGGAAGGGTGGTGGGGCTGTGGTCAGAGGATACCGATGGTGGAGGAGAGACTTCTAAGGATCGAGCCTCGACTTTGCATTGGTAGTCGAGCAGTCTGCCTTTCTGAAGAGAGGCGATGAGCCCGTCAATGCCGGGAGGAAGACAGAGTAGTCCGACAGTAAGGGGTTTAGGTCGTAGAGCTCAGCCATTTCGGAGGAAATGGAGGTGCCAAGGACGGAATATATTGTGTATTCTATTGCACCTGCGACGATTACGATGAAGGAACCTTTCTGAAACATAGTGCTGAGGCAGGTGAATGGGTTAGGAACACCATTCAAGAATGCTCGGGTTCGACTTGAAGTTACGACAGGGGAAGATCGCGTATCTTGACTCGAGTGTTGATTCTTGCGAGCATTGTAGACTGAGAATATAGATTTGTTGGGCCAGTGTTAAGGTAGTGTACTGCCATTGCCAACGAGCTTCCGTAATGTTTCCGGGGAAAAATTGAGGAGGTTGC
This sequence comes from Cladonia rubrotincta, assembly GCA_963971245.1. Taxonomy (NCBI): domain Eukaryota; kingdom Fungi; phylum Ascomycota; class Lecanoromycetes; order Lecanorales; family Cladoniaceae; genus Cladonia; species Cladonia rubrotincta. The sequence continues at coordinate 162,661 of OZ020215.1, forward strand.
CCGGCTGACAGCCTGAAAGAATACTTAGTAGCCAGAACACCCGGCGCCAGGAAAGATACTTCGTGATCGCGCCGCCAATGACAGGACCCAGACTAGGTGCTGCATTTGTAAAGCCGAAAAGGATGCCAACGTAGTAGCCTCTTTCAGATGGCGTAGTGATATCTGATATCACTCCATGCGCTATGGCGATTGTGGCTGCGGATCCGGCGCTCTGGAGACAACGCAGGGCTACCAATGCTACGTAGCTGTTCTGTGTGGCGAGGCCAATGTTGGCCGCGAAATAAAGAGTGATGGCGAGTATACTGACTGGCCGCCTTCCTGTCTGGTCAGAGACGTCTCCAAAGACACTTGATGCTATGCCGGCAACAATGAGGTAGGCTGCAACGGTTAGATTGATGGCAGCCACAGATACGTGAAGAAATTCCGATAGAGCTGTAATTGTGGGGTAGTAGATGAAGGAAGAGAGACCGGAGAAAACAGCTGACAAAGAGGTTTGCCACGTTATGATTCTTTTCTGCGCACGGTTGAAGACTGAATATGGCAGTATCTGATGATTTGGAGGATTGCCATTGCCCTCAGCAGCAGCAACAACCATATTCAATGTCAAATTTTCGTTTCCTGGTAGCGACAATACTGGTGAAGGTGTGGCTGCCTCCTCATTGGCCTTCTCAGGCGGGTTCCCAGCCATTCAGCAAGATCTATAAGACCAATTCAATGACGGCTTTGCGGAAAATATAAATATTAGAGATGGAAAGGCTTCCATGGAGAAGGGTGCAATGCGCCGACCTTGAGGAAATGATGTTACTTGCGCAAGTTCGTGGGCATTGAGGCTGCCTGACCTTACCTTGTACAGGAATTTACGCTGAGCCTAAATGAATATCGGGGAGCCAGCCATGAACCACCTTTCCCCAAAGCCTCCAACGTCCACCTACGCATCCAGGCCCCCAGATTCCACAAGTCTTCTCACAACACCCACCAACTCCTCCCCCTGCCCTTCTCCTCCCCAATTACCGCCCGGATCTTCCACCTTCCTTGCCAACACCACATCGAGCATCATCCGCAACCTACTAACCAACACCCCAATCCTCGCCCACCCTCTTAATCGTAACCATCCATCCACGACTAGTCCCCGTCCCAATGTGTCGAGCGCGATAGGGCCGGAAAACATGAGGAGGCTGTACGTATTGAAGGGCGTTAACTCCCTAATAAAGATTTTACTTGTTGCCATTTTATTGAAGTAAGCGATATATTCTGATCCACCGGGATAGATTTGGGCGCCGAAGAGCGTGGAAGAGGGGTGTACGAAGACACGTCCGTTATCCTGGTTATAGAATTTGATGGTTCGGGCATCGGGATCGAGTTCGACAGCCCCAGAGACTGAAGGCGCAAATTTCTTGTCGGGGAAGGCGATGCGTGCAAGCTGGGGATTGAACGCACCCGCGATGAGGGCGCGGATGAGGGCATTCGAGGAGTTGTGGGCGTTAAGTGAAGATGGAGAAGGGGAGGGGTAGTGGTAAGTGTGCGGAAGGAAGGCGCATTCTTTGAGGGAGGAGAGGTATTGGATACGGTTGGAGGAGATGTCGGATAGGATCTGGGGCGAGAGGTAGTTGTGATCGCACCAAGTTCTCTGGTCATAGTAAGTGGAGGTTGTTTTCATCTGAGACCAGGATTCGTAGGCGCGAAGATCGCAGATTAGATCGCCGTGGCCGGGAGCGAAGGATGTGCGAGCTGCTTTTGACTCCTCGCGTTTTGGTTGGGGGGAGATGAAGGGCGTTTTGACGGTGAGGATAGCGGCGATTGTGAGGCAGGCTTCTAAACAGCCGAATGTGGCGCCGTAGACCATGAGTTTACCGCAGCGGAGATCGGCTGGGATCATGGAGAGGTGCCTCCCGAGAGCTGTCAGTTCGTCTCCGTCCAGAGCACCAATACGACCTAGCAGGTCTATAGCGCTTTCTACAGCTAGATTATCGGGCGGCGTGAGAGCGCTCGCAAGGAAATCTGATACATCAACAATCCCCATAGCTCGAACAGAGAGGCACAATTGTTCCAGCGGGACACGCCTTATTTCGGGCTCTGGCCTTTCTGCCATCTTAATCTCAGCATTGCGCGTGTACAACTTGTAGCATTCCCCGGCTTTTACACGTCCAGCACGGCCACGACGTTGCTTACAAGCTGCTCGAGAAGCCCAAACTTCTTCAAGCTTGATCATGTTGTTTTGGGAATCAAAACTTGTCTCCTTGACCTTTCCGCAATCAATGACTGCAACAACGTCCTCGATGGTAATGGAAGTCTCCGCAACGTTGGTGGCAGCTATTACCTTACGTTTCCCTTTGGGGGCAGGCGGGAATACTCGCCGCTGCTCGATTGGCATGAGGGAAGCGTGCAAGGGTAGAACATGCGCGTTGGGAACCATCCCACGAACGGCGTCAATAGTACGGTTGATTTCCAGCGTTCCAGGCAGAAAGATGAGAATTCCTCCTTCTTGAGACCCTAACTGCGAGTCGATAGCTCGCACAGTGCTGGCAATAAGTTCGTAGTTTATGCGCATGCCAATGCCATGAATCGTCTTAGAGACAGACGGTCCATCGTCCTGCATATCAATGTCTTCTATGATCTCCCTTCGGGAGCCAGCGCTGAATCCAGTGAGTCGAATTACGTCGTCGAGATAATAGTCTTGAATAGGAAAAGTGCGGCCTTGAATCTCAATCTTTGCTACACTCATTGCAGAGAAATAATTTCCGAATACATCAGCATCAAGAGTAGCACTCATCAAAATAACCTTAAGGTCATTTCGGATAGCCAACATATCTCTTAATAAGACTAGAAGAAAGTCGGTGTCAAGGCTGCGCTCGTGCACTTCGTCGACAACGACGTGGCTGATGTTTGCCAATGCAGTCACAACGTCATCTCTGCTACCACCGGAAGTTTGCAGCCGTCGAAGGAGTACACCGGTAGTCATGAACGTTATTTTAGTGATGCTAGGCTTTTGTTTTGATTCGCCTCTTATAGCGTAGCCCACTTCCTCACCAACGGCAGAACAACGCTCATCACTGACCCGATCAGCAAGGCCCAAGGCTGATATCCTTCGCGGTTGTGTGCAAAATATATTTGCAGAGGCTCCGATCTGGCGTTGTATCATATCGTCAAGAATGAATTGGACTGACTGCGTGGACTTCCCGGATCCGGTTTCACCGGAGATTATAGTCACTTGATGATTGTTTACAGCTTCCACGATGTCATTCCGTAGCTTCCAAGCTGGCAAAGATTTCCTTGCAGATAACATATTGATCTGTTGTGGTGTTGCTTGCTTAGATTGCCAGCGTTTCAAAAGATCAATGTTCTGAGAGCTCCCAGGATTGAAGACTATTCGAGGTGGTCTCCGAACTTGTGTGCGCTGAGGCTTTTGTTTTGGCTCTCGCTGTCCAGAAGCAGCAGCTGATATATCGCGCAATTGACCTGGGTTTGCTACAACGTGAGGCACTTTATTTTCAAGCCACTCGACAAGGTTGAATATCATGGGCCCTCCCAAGAGATCAGCATTTGCATGTTCTGTCATTTGGCGTGTGACACTCAATCGAATATATGCGGGCAATCCGGATGACATGATGGAGACGAGTGGAGGCTTTTGAGGGTAGCGTTCAGATCTCCTCGCACCTAAGACGCACGGAGCTTCCAACCCAGGGATCTGCAATTTAATATGACATGAATCAGAAGTAATACGTTCAAAGCGCTCGCCGTAGATAGCCTCAAGGGTCTCCTGCTCCTCAGTCCACGTAGCATTTTCTTCACTGGCATTTGTCAAGTCTAGAGATGACAGCTTCCGAACGGCAGGATCTTGTTCATCGATGCTCTTGTACAAAAGTCTATTTTGTAGCGTTTGTGCTGCCCTAATCTCGCTGCCTTCACATTCATCGAGGACCGTAGCGCAGAGTTCACTAGAGTAACCTGCTTCAGCAAGTCTCTTGATGGAGGCTTCCCTTTTCAAATTGCCGCTGGCCATACTAACTCCGGCTGTATATCCTTCAGGAAGACTCCATTTGGGCAGATCCTCTTCAGGAACATGGATTAGTAGCCACTCTAAAGTCTCCTCGCGATCTTTACACTCTGCGACTGCCTCTTCTATATGGCTTCTCCTGAAGCCCAGGCCAGTAAACTCTTGTATAATGTTTCGACATTGAAAGCTCGAAATCCGGGACTGATGAGGATTCCATGTGGTTTCCCGTCTAACAACTCTCTCGATCTGCACTCGAGTACGTTTTCCCATTTCTATCTTAGGTATGTTTGTCCACCCTCTCATAACATTGCGATCTGTATTTCCATCATTCGACCTGGCAGCAGCCAGGATACTCGCAGGATTCTCGGCTTCCTTGGCTTGCTGTTTCTCCCGTGCATCTCTTTTCTTGGCCAATAATGCCTGCGCCTCCTCTCGCTCTTGCTTGGTGGCGAAAGGATCCGCCTCATACATCCAACTCCGCCCGTCCTTAACATCCTCAGCCTTCAGTTCCTGAAGTTCTTTCTTCCAAAGATCTCGGTATGTCGGCGGCAGCATCATGTGTATGTTCTTCATACTACACACTCTGAATAAGGCATACGTAGCTGCAAAGTGACGAGCTTCCACCGCTGTGGGCTGAACAGCCAAATGCTTAAGACTAGGTGGGAGCTTGAAAGGTGGAAGGACCACTGTCTCTCTCGTCTTCGGGTTCGTAGCCTTGAGTATAACCATCGAGGAAAAGCCCTCAGGTGTCTTGCTCTGCATCGAGGAATTAATGATTTCGCTTGCGTCAGGACAACCGGGAGATCGATACCATTGTATACTCAGGCTTCGCCCATTTCTGCTTCTGGCAATGCTCTGAGAGCATGTTCACTGGTAATTTCCCAGTCCATGACGCTCCTCCGATCAGTGTTCTGGTGTCTGGTTTCTTTGGTACATCACTCGCCCCTGCTTGCGAACTTGCTAGACCACTCGTAGTTGGCCCAGCCCCCGTATTCCCATGCTTGGCCTTCTTCGGGGCTTTGCTGGGGTCTCCGAAAATGACATTGTCATCTTCGTTCGAAATGGATGTGGAATTTGGTTTTTTGAGCCTAGCACCTCGGCCGCCATCTTTGGGCATCTTTCAGATCAACACCACCGATAATAATAATGGAGCCGTTAGAATCCATGAAGCTAGTTAATAGGTTGAATGAGCGTCTTCCAAAATGAGCAAATAATATGTACAATTGCGTAGCAAACTTGGTCGGGCAATGTTCGGATATATCCCACTAGCGCATAGTTCTAAGGCTGCTCGCGGGTTGCACTAGGTCTTTAGCAATGGACATCTTTTATACTATGCCTGATATTCTAACAAAACAGTACCAAAGTCGATTGGTTCTACTCTTAATAATAAAGAGATGGTGGGAACTTGTTGTCATCCTTGCTTTTCAAATCACCCTGATTGATTCTTTTACTTTCACCATATAATGTCTTAACACTTATTCGTTATACATCATTAAGAGAAGCATATGGCTCTCGCTGTCTAGATAAAGGATATTTTAGGTATTGAATATACTTCTAGTACAGTAGCATCCTGCATTGTGCAATCAGTCTTAGGAGAGCTCTTCTGCGACTGGTAGAGCGATATTGGCAAGCCACACACGCTATTGTGGGCCTTTTGGTTGTGGGGTTCTTGATAGGAGAGACAGGCCCGTATGAAAAGCCGCAGAGTCAATCCATGAGCATACCGGCTGTCGCCACTCTTTCTTCTGTCCTCCGACCGTATTTGCGGTCCTGACCTCAAGGAATGTTTTCCAAGTAGAGAAGGCCATGAGCAAGAAATTGCAATGGAGCTCTACTTCTTGCCCACTTTTGTGGTTCTGACAACAGTCCTGTCAATTCCATGCAGCTCTCTATCAAAGCGGCAATTCTCTCCCCATCGGCAGTCTTTCTTCCCTTCGGTATCGCTAGGGCACCTATGCCCATAAATGCACTTCAGATCATCACACTCACTACCAAACTTGCATGGCGTCATACGGCTCACATACCGCAGCGTCGCCAATTCGTTCTTATTAGGTTTATAGTGATGGTCGTGGGTACACGGGTCGTAGGGACAATCGTTACGCAGGAAGTGAACATTGCACATCTTTAGCTTTTTGATGCGCTTGACTTCATTTGGATCATATTGAACCACTGGATCAATGCGTTGTCCGTAGCGATTGCGAGGGACCTGTTTGACAGTAGCATGAGGAGCTGGTTGTGGAGTAGGTGGTGGTGAAGCCATTTGAGGTGCGGTCATGGCTGTGGAAGCCCACGTTGGGGCGGCGGGATTGAGCGCTGCCGCATTTATAGGCGAGCCAGAGGTCGCGCGGGAAATGGTCGGCTGATACGGTGAATGATACTGTGCAGGGGGTGGTGGTAATCCATTAGGTGGTGGTAATCCTGGTGGTAAACCGTTTGTATGCGGCGACCGCTGCGGCTGTACCTGTACCTGTGCGATATAATTTTGTTGATAAATGTTGATTTTTGTAGGACGGAATACTCCCTCAAATCTAGTAGTTTGGTATTTGGACTTCAGCTGAGAAAGCTCTCTCTCAAATGGAACGCCTTCCAAGAGTGTTATACTGTCCAAGATTGTCGGCTCTGAGACGTCTTCAAGTAGTCGAGCATAACCATTGTCATGAGAGCAGCCAAATAATATTTGGCGGCAGTGACAGTCGTAGAGATGTAATTTGAATATTTCTGCAGGAAATCAGAAGCGTTCAGTGCAGGACATAAAGCACAGAACGAACCAGATATCTTGTCGTCAGCACGGTCTTTGCCCATACCAACCTACTAAACATCAGCCAAGGTCTGTCATAGGATCTAGGGAGTGGTACATCAACAAAGTCAAATAGCTGTTTGCTTCCAGTAAAGCCGCGGGCGAATTCTTCGATTATTTCAGGCTTCTCAATAATTCCAGATCTCTGACATATATCTCCCAGACCTTTAAGATTGGCATAAATCCGTGTAACAACCTTATAATCCGAAGGCAAGTTGAGGTGACTCTTCTGCACAAAGTCCGTCACGGAGCTCCAGAGAAGTTGAGCAGCTTCCTTCCCGCCATTTTCTCCTCGTGAGATGAAGTTGTCGTCGAATATCATTCCATCACCATCAAGCAGCACGAGGATAAACGCATCACGGTCCTGTTGTAGGCTCAATGTATTAGAAGAGCATTCGAATGACCTCCTGGTCAGCCAGACCGACTAGACCCACCATAACTGTTCTGTATTTGCGCAACTCTTCTTGTAATTCCAACTCTCTCCTTTGAACATCCCTATTAAAGTGTGATTCACGAGCATGGTCTAGCCTTTCCTGGTTATAATCCTCCGTGAGCTGATCTACACGGCGTAAAAGTTCCTAGTGCTTGTCAAATTGCATTTCGTTCGTGGTGAAGGACGGCACTAGTAGTGTACCTCAATAAGGGCGTTCTTATGATGTTCAGCTCCTTTCAATAGCTCGTACCGCTGCCGCAAAGCGTTATTTTCTTCCGAAGTCATTATGTAAATATGAGCTCATTTGCTAGAATTACAACAGGTTTAGATCTGTAAATGGGGCATCTGGACCTATGAATGGCGGTGGATAATGAGCTTGAATACTCTATCTCAAGCAAGCTCAAACCTCAGGCAGACGCGGGTACCTCGCGTGTTACGAGCCGTAGGGCTGCTAGCGGCCGCGGAGTTTAATGATTGGCTACCGGGTCTACCACGAATTGAATAGTTGTTCTTCACTACTAGCAGCTTCAAGTGCTTCACGCACCGCACTTCCTTTCCACGTTACTAAACCATGGTTCTCTTCTCTTTAGCTACAATTACGCTCCTCTCACTCCGAGCATTCAGCGCTCTAGCGCAAGATGTAAGCCCCCACAAGTGAGGCCACCTTTCAGTACATTACTGAAAGTTCTTCCCCAGGCTGATGAAGAGGTCGAGATCCCACCGCCACCTCCAGGTCTTGCATTAAAGATATCGACATCGTTTCCTAATTCAGAGATTTTCGGTATCAAACTTGTCAATGGCCACCCGACTCAAGCACTCCTCTCCATAACCAACGAAGAGGCCGAGCCCGTAGGCCTTAGCTTCATTGGCGGGAATCTATGGTCAACTGCACTCGACCCACAAGGGCGCCCGCAAATCATCCGCAATTTGACGACCACGAGATATAACGTAGAAATTCCAGCCGGTCAGACCGACAGCATTAGCTACAATTTCGTCACCGAACTCCATCCCCAGGATCTAAGATTAAACCTCGCGGCTGTTGTCACTGACAGTGAAGGAACACCCTATACTCTCCAGGCCTTCAATGAGACTGTCAGCGTTGTTGAAGCAGATACCAGCATATTCGATCCGCAAGTGTGAGTACACCGAACTCGATAGGGGGAATAAACTATGCTAACAATCATGAAAGGGTCTTTCTCTATCTTATCCTCGGCGCTGGTTTTGGCGGTACATGCTACTTCATCTACAACACCTGGATTACCACACTCTTCCCCCAGAAGCGTCGCGGAGGCAAAGGCGGCGAGCGCGCGAAAAAGTCCTCCGGGGGTTCAAAGAAGGTAGACCCAGCTGACCAAGTCTCCGTCCTGGGAGCCGATGGACCAGCCGTCACTAGTGGTGCAAAGGCATATGACGAGAGCTGGATTCCAGCTCACCATATCAATAGACCTCAAGCTCAGAGAGTCAAGTCTGGAGGAAGACCCAAGAGTAGGAGCAAGCAGCCAGAGTAGGATACAGTGGTATCCCCCGAGTCGGTATCCATTGGCCTCGTGGGGAGACATCTTCTGGAAGGCTCATGACATAGACGGTCATTGTACAATATCCGTTGGCTCTCTTGGGATGTTTAGCTGCATTAGAGGGCAACAAAGACTGAAAAGTTCAAAATCAGTGGATCATTCTTCATGCAATCATGGACATGTACAGTAATTGATATCACCAATTCACAAGATATCACCACTCTGTGCTCTGTGCTGGTCTGTAAAACGACTTGCATGCCCGAGAACAAACCAATTTCAGCACTCTCCGCGTCTCCTCATCAATCCTCGCTGCTTGCCCCTCACTCCTTCTTCCACTCCTCAAACTCCTCCTTCAAATGCCCCTTTAACTTAGCAAACTTATTCCTAAAGTTCCTCTGACATCTCCAGCACACAAAATCTCTCTCCAAATACCTCTCTCTTCCCGCATGCCTCCTCGGATCTCCCTTCTCCAACGGGAAATCCTCCACATCAATCAAAAACGGCGTTGAAAAGCTGTTGTAATGTTTCCTATGCCGCATACACTCGCTATGCCTGTCAATCGAGAGGATGTGAATGTGTAAATGATTCATGCTTGGGCCGGCATGTACGCCTGAGATGATCGAGGCGCTCCAGTCGCGGCCGGGAGGTAGGTCTAATGGTTCGATATCTGCGGAGGGATCGAGCTCGTCCATGGCTTTCTGACGCTTCTGGTCGAGTGCGGAGAACTTGCCAAAGCGGCGGTGTAATTCTTTGGCTACCAGCTTTCGTACACTCTGGATCTCTGTCCGTACCTCGGACAGAAACTCTGTATCTTCAAAAGCATCGAAGGGATGTAGTAAATGCTTTGAAGGGTCTCTGGGTAGGAGGAGTAGGTGGATGGAGGATTTTGGGAAGAGATCGTTTATAACCACCCATTTGTCGTTATGGTAGATTACTCGTGATGCGGGGAAAGAGGCAGGGTTGGCGATGTAAGCTCCCAGACCGTCGCGGCCGAGGAAAGTGGTGGTTCGAGCTGGGTCTGATTGGGGTGTGTCTGAGTGAGGGTGCTTTTTCCGTTGGGGCGGTTGCTTCGGGGACATGAGGTCGGTGACTGGTGGTCAGCTTCAGCAATCGATGCAAGACGAGGAAGCATGAGGAGGGAATACATGCGTTGCGCTTGGGAGGAGTGCCTCCTTGAAGTGAGGGTATTGTAGTGCTTGCAATTTCTTCTCCGGTGGTAGCATCTTGGTTTTGATTTGCCTCTGAGGCCATTGCGAGGGGAAGACGATAGGGTTTCGAAGGCCGCGAGAGAACGTTGCGGGAATAGGCCGCTCGTATAGAAAAACGTGAGGTATAACGCATATTATAGTCCTAATGTATGTTCGATTGCTGTGCACTACATCATTGCGGAAACAGTCCGCCAAATAGCGTGTCATTTTAGGGTGAGGCTGAGAAAGCACACGTTATCTTGTCGTGCCCTTGCAGTGCAATCTAAGGTACTGCTCCATGAAAATTGATAATGGTATCCAGCTCTGTTTTCCAGTAGAATGATAGCAAAGGGGTATCATCTTTACAAAAGTTTCTCCATCAAAAGTCAAACGCAAAAATAACTAGATGATGGTACATCCGAACATCCTCCATCTCCGTTCCCAGGTCCAAGGACGCCTGTTACGAGTACAACCTTGTTTTCCTTGGCTGTCGTCTTCGCTACCTCCATCAATCCCGCTGTCATCGTTCACATCTTCAATATTTTGCTTCAACCTCTTCTTAACGCCATATTCCTTTATGCAACATTGGAATGGCCTGCCCTTGGGCGTTTCTTCCTTCTTCGGCGAGCGTGAATTCCCGTCAACCTGTCTCAAAGTCAATGACTTTCGCGCCTTCCACTCTTCGAGGTCGCCCCATAGTAAGAAAAGCTTTTCACGAAGTTTAGCCAAGGCTGTGGGAGATTTCCGGAGACTGTAGTTGAAGAGGCGTTAGCTATGCCCAAAGCGTATACGTCGTGATACTCACTTCTCAGCGTCCAGCTTGAGCAAACATTCTGCGTCTTCGCCTACTACATAAACCTCCATCGTTGCTTTCGCTTCGTTCTTTGGGCCCAAGGCATCTTCAAGTATGAAGCCAAATTTCCACTCCCATCGCCGGTCAGTCACTGGATCGGTATTATTGCACTCACGCGAGATCTCGCTGCCGCTGCCATCTTCACTTTCCTCGGGTTCTGATAAGATATCATATTCGGAAAGCTTGGCGCAAGGCACTGCGAAGTCGGCGAGCTCAGAGGGAAAAAAGTCTATAATGCGTACAAGGGCGCGAGAGTTGATATTCTGGAACGGCAAATTGTACGAAGTTCCATTAGGAGTAGTATTGGTGTACGCATCGAGTGATAGTATGGATGAAAGCGAGCGCGGCTTGATAAGATGATGGCCGCAGTTGACTGGGAAGTGGAACGTCAGCTTCGCGTATTAAGGAATGAAAGTACAATGACAACATCAAAACATTAAGCTCAACTCTCATTGCATGGGCTCAAATTATGCAAAAAGCAAAAACATACAGCAACCAGTATTCGCTGGTGGTCACCCACCCAACTACTAATTGGTCGATCTGAAGCTTGTCTTTGGCAGAGCGGACGGGATGCCGATTATTCTTCAGTCTGTGGCCGTATGTGCTATTTGATGGTGTAAAGTGATCTATACTTGCAGATGTGGAAAACTTAGTATTAAACAAAATATTGCGAACGTACCATTCTTGTTCAGGTCATGTTTGTTAGGCTCAACCAATGGCGGATCTTTACCTGCTCGAGCCTTGGAAGCGAGCCCGGGCCCGCTTGCGAATTCTCCACCGCTTGCGGAATTCTCCTTGTCATCCAAATTCCCTGTCTCTCCAGTCTTGTTGTTCTCCAGTCGCTCCTTCTCTAATCTGCGCTTCTTCTTGGCTGCCGTCTTGGACATTGGTTTATCTCCCTCTGTTTCCTTCCTCTTCTGTGCTCTGGCCTGCGCGATGAATTCATCTCTCTGGGCTGGAAACTGTTTCGCAAGGTCGCGCTTGCGCCGAAGCACGTCTTTAACGCGGTCATCACGCTCATTTGGGTCCAGTACAGTTATGTCAATGCGGTCAGGATGTAGTCTGTCACTGTGAAGTACACCCTCTATCTTCGAATCTTTGCTCCACTTCATGTGCACGTTTCGTAGAGATACGAAATCCTTTTCCTTCAACGTCTGCTGTGCGAAATACGAATGCGGAGGCCATAGAGTAATAGTCAAAGTCCTATACCCAGGCGGGCCCGGCCATTTGCCCATCGTGGATTGACGCGGAGCATAGTTGTATACATCGCCTTCTCGGCCAGATGCATCAAGGTCATCCTGTCCCCATTCGTAGTTGAAAAGTAGAGAGTTCGACGTATAATCCGTCATGTACAACTCAACACGATTGTTGTGAGCATACACCTTGACAACTTGTCCAACTAGATCATAATATGTCTCCACTTTGACATCTTTGATCAGAGAAAACTTGTCTCTCTTAGGCATACCTGCTGATGAAGTAATATTTTGCAAAGGGGCTATCGAAATGCCTGCCGGCAGAACGACAGATTCAGTGAACGTGCTTCTGTCCTGAAAGTTGCAGAGGCTGACAGCGTAACGCATTTCGGCAATGCTTGGAGCAGGTGCACGAGCCTCCTTGACGTTCTTTAGCTGCAACCCTGATATTGGCGCCGTTGCCGGAATTGAAGCTGCTGGAAAGACAATCCAAGAAGTCGTCCTGGTTGAGAGGCCAATCGTCATACCGCTCCATTCATTGATCTTAATGCCCCTCAATACAACTACGTCGCCAATTCCCGTAATTGCAGGTAGTTCGCTCTCCATTGGCCTAAAGAAGCGGACTTTAAAGCCTCCATCGTGGAGAATGCTGTAAGATGAGTCTGTGATGGAGAAGGAGGACATCCAATCTGTTCCGCGTGAACGACCCGGGGCCATATAGTCAGTGACTACGCCCATGATGTTGAACTCTGACTTGGAACGTTTTAGGGCTGTATTGAGATCCACAAAGCCTGGGGGAGTCGAGGCAGCCATAGTTTATCGGCACGCGTAGATATGACTGACAACTTCGCTACATCCTTCTGCCTTGATCAATCGGTAAATGAGCGGAGATACTGTAAAATCAAACAATGGCGAGGACGCGTTCTGAAATAGTAGAAACGAAGAATTTTCAAGAATTTGCAAAACCAATCTCACCGATGTTCTGCTGCACTTACTTACATTCAGCCACCAACAATCAGTGTCAGTGTTCGGTATGCCCGACTATTTTGGTGGTAGTCCTGCCTCCTTGTCGCGTCCCTCGAGTACAGATAATATGGACAACGCGATTTAAGGCTGAGCTTAGTCAGCCGCGAAAGGGTATTAGTCTCTTAGAACACAACAGCGATCACCATTTCCTTTACAACACACCACTCCCCTGAGCTCAAGCACAGGCAGTCTCACAAGCGCGCTTTATTGGTGTTCAAAATTCAGAATACAAGCAGCCTGCCACCGCCACGATGTCGGAACGCTTCATTCCAGAGCATCGCCGCACGCAATTCAAGGCCAAGAATACGTTCAAGCCGGATGAGCTGCGTCGGCGTCGTGAGGAACAACAAGTTGAGATCCGGAAGGCAAAACGAGAAGAAAATTTAGCAAAGAGAAGAGGTATAACTGGTCGAGATGGAACGCAGATGTCAGCACCTGGTGCCTCCTTGGGTGCATCAATCGACAGCGACGATGAAGGGGGCACAATCGAGAGCCAGGTACGTCATGGGAGCAACATACATCAGACTGCCTTGTTTATGCTTAAAACCTTCATCTTTCTGCCCATGTTGATTGCACGTGGGTGTTGCATCACCTATCACTCTTCTATTCTCCAACTCACCCAAGTGGCTCCTGTATGGTAGTGTGTACAGTCACGCGACAATAACTAAGCTTACAAAAAGCTTCCACTTCACTTCTACTATAGCAAATCTAACTAATCATGCTTTTCTGCACAGCTCACTACCGAACTCCCTCAGATGGTAGACGGGGTGTTCTCGAACGAGATCGATGCACAAATCCAAGCGACGACCAAGTTTCGGAAACTGCTCTCAAAAGAGCGCAATCCACCTATTGAGAAGGTCATTGAGACTGGTGTCGTTAGCAGATTCGTGGAATTTCTCCGCTCGCCTCATACCTTGGTTCAATTTGAAGCCGCATGGGCATTGACCAACATCGCATCCGGTTCTGCTCAGCAAACGCAGGTCGTCATCAATGCAGGAGCAGTCCCTATCTTTGTGGAGCTTCTCAGCAGTCATGAGCCTGATGTCCGAGAGCAAGCCGTGTGGGCTCTCGGCAATATTGCTGGTGACAGCCCACACTGCAGGGACTTTGTCCTCAACGCTGGTGCCTTGCGACCTTTGCTCGCACTACTGGGAGATAGTCGCAAGCTTAGCATGCTGAGAAATGCCACATGGACCCTTAGCAACTTCTGCCGTGGGAAGACGCCGCAGCCAGATTGGCAGACGGTTCGTCTTCTATTTCCTACGCTACTGGCTTTCTAACATGCTGACTAGTCACAGATTCTTCCTGCTCTGCCGGTCCTCGCAAAACTTGTCTATTCGCTCGATGACGAGGTTCTTATCGATGCATGCTGGGCTATCTCATATCTCTCTGACGGAGCCAATGACAAGATTCAGGCAGTCATTGAAGCAGGCATTCCTCGTCGCTTGGTAGAGCTCCTCACCCACCAATCGACCTCAGTACAGACGCCCGCTCTTCGATCTGTCGGCAACATTGTCACTGGTGATGACGTACAAACCCAGATAATTATCAACTGCGGAGCGCTGACAGCCCTTCACTCTTTGCTTGGGTCCCAAAAGGATGGTATCCGCAAAGAAGCTTGTTGGACAATCTCGAATGTTACAGCTGGGAATTCGACTCAGATCCAGGCGGTCATTGACGCTGGCATTATTCCCCCTTTGATCAATCTTCTTTCGAATGGAGATTTCAAGACACGCAAGGAAGCTTGTTGGGCTATCTCCAACGCCACTTCAGGTGGACTTCAAAAGCCAGAGCAAATCCGCTTCCTGGTACAAAATGGCTGCATCAAGCCCCTATGTGACCTTCTATCTTGTCCGGATAACAAAATCATTCAAGTCGCTCTTGATGGGTTGGAGAACATCTTGAAAGTTGGCGAGATGGATAAGGAGGCATCCGAGGACCCCTCAGACCAAGCCGTCAATCATTACGCCCTTATCATTGAAGAGGCTGGAGGTATGGAAAAGATTCATGACTGCCAAAATAATATCAATGAAGATATCTACATGAAAGCGTTTAACATCATCGGGAAATATTTCTCCGATGAAGATGAAGCTGGCGACATGCTCGAAAATGCGCCACCAACCCAAGGCTTTGGTTTTAATCAGCAGCAACAGCAACCGCAGCAAGGTGGAGGGTTCAACTTTACCAATGGAGGCGACTCCATGGATATGTAGACTATCCTGTCAATCATACCGGAGCTCTTTTACGCCAGAGACTGCCTTGAACTATTCGCCTGAGATCTAGGCTGGATAAAAGTCTTGACGAACTTTAGACTTCGTCAGTGGCTTTTGTCTAGCTTCGGTTGGATATTGAAAGCACGTCGGAAGTTCCAACCCCAGTCAGGTGCAAGACACGATACTCACTTCCCAACCATTCCATCGAGACGCAGCACCGATAGGAATCACCGGTACCATTCCTCACATCAACGATCCCCTTTCTTGCGACGACATTCACGACTGAAAGATTCACCATCATGTATCCCCGAAACACGGACCAGCACAGCGTTTTTACCCTGGCGTCTCCGTCGGCGACTTGGCTTCTTATCCCGATATGAGAGGCAGCATTGTTAATAGAAAGGCTCTTTGTCTAGCAAGATACTCCAGTTGTCTATTTCAGCTTACAATGAACTCAAACTTATTCCAAATATTTGGTTTTAAAAGTGCCCTTGCGAAATATGTACAAGCTTCTCCATTTCATGTGACCTCTCTTATGCATCTGCCTGAAAGATCACACATTGCCAATTCAACTCATTCGGGCCTTCTAACAAGCATGCTGACCTTTGACTGATCTAAAAAGGCTGCGTGCGGGACTAGTCTGTGATTTCCCAATTCAGCCAAAGAGCCTAGGGTAATTACAGTTAGCGGTCGTTCGCCAATGAACTGTTCTTTATTCAGAAGCACCAAGTACAGTTGGAGGACGGGATCGTACGCCGGTCCGCTGTATTTCTCCATTGCCGGAGCTGAGGATCTACGTCACTCCTATCCTCGTTACCCCGCGGGAAAGTCCCCGCACTGTGGGGAAGAGCCAACTTGGGTATGGTCAATGGATACAACAACAACAAGCATTGAAAGGCAGCATGGAGTCAGTTATTCAAATCTCCTATAAATTGGTGTCGTCTACGAACTTTACATTTTTGGGACAGCTAACAACATGTCGACAACTACAACCACCATGAAAGCGGTCCACTATGAAAAGCCCTTCGAGGTCAGCGTTCGAGAAGTACCTGCACCAAGGATTCAGCATCCAGACGATGCAATTGTAAAAGTCACTACAGCCGGTGTGATCAAAAAATGTTCTCTTTGAAATCAAGGCCAATAGCTGAGGGATCATTCTAGCCATCTGCGGTTCAGACTTACATATGTACCAAGGCCGAACGGCTGCAGAGTCAGGTCTCATCTTCGGTATCTATCTCCATCTCTGCTAGAGTCGGTTCCATAATGCACCGATGCCGATTGACTGACAACAAGACTTTGATAGGCCATGAGAACATGGGGATCGTGGACGAAGTGGGCAGTGGTGTGACTCTACTTAAAAAGGGTGATAGGGTGGTCATGCCGTTCAATGTCGCCGACGGACGCTGTCTGAACTGCGAAGAAGGGAGGACTGCATTCTGCACTGGTGTCAATCCTGGATTTGCTGGTGGGGCTTATGGTTATGTGGCTATGGGTCCATATGCTGGAGGCCAGGTATGGTGCGACAGCCATTCAGTTCATACCCGACTTATTCATATCTGATAGGCACAATACGTCCGTGTTCCCTTCGCCGACTTCAACGCCCTAGTACTTCCTCCTGGGACTGCCCACGAAAACTCCTTTGCACTACTTGCTGATATCTTCCCTACTGGTTGGCACGGTGTCACCCTCTCAAACTTCTCACCTGGTGAATCGATCGCTGTCTTTGGTGCCGGTCCAGTTGGCCTAATGGCCGCATACAGCGCCTCTTTGCGTGGTGCTTCGAGAATTTTCGTCGTCGACAAGGTGCCAGAACGTCTCGCAGCGGCTAAGAAGATCCGTGGTGCAACGCCCATAGACTTTAGCGCAGGAGACGCGGTAGAGGCGATCATCAAAGAAAACGGTGGGAAGATGGTTGATAGGTCGGTGGATGCAGTTGGATACCAAGCCGTCGGCTCAGGCAAAGGCGAAGGCGAGGTTCCAAACGTGGTGCTTGAGCAGTGCATCATGGTCACGAGGCCAACAGGTGGTATTGGAGTCCCAGGCCTATACGTGCCGGCTGATCCGGGTGCGCCTGACGAAAAGGCTGCGAAGGGCATGATGATGATGAGTTTCGGGAAATTATTCGAGAAGGTCTATCAAGCTACTTTTCCCTTGGGTTGAGCTACATTGACTGATACAATCTACAGGGCCTCGCCATTGGCACGGGTCAGTGCAACGTGAAGAAGTACAATCGATACCTAAGGGATATGATCATATCTGGACAAGCAGACCCCAGCTTCGTTGTCTCACATGAGATTGACATCGATGAGGCTCCAAAGGCATACCAAAAGTTTGACCAGCGGATTGAGGGATACACAAAGGTCTTGATTCATCCTAATGGTCCTCTTCACGGTTGAATTGAAATTGGTAGAACATTATAAGAGCAAAATGAGATGGGTGTGGACAGTATATATGCAGAGTATTTTGGAAATGGCATGGAAATGTACAAAATGTATGATAGGATACGTCAGGCTTTACGGGGAATTGCAGAAGTCCTGAATCGAATGCCCAAACTCTGGTCGTAGATATCTTGTCTTCCGAGGCAATTTCTTCTGCCCCTAGGTATCGTGTAGTGGACGTTTTACCTCTCCGGAATTAACTACCGCTAGTGCGATATGCAGGTGAGAACGCGCCCAATTCGCTTTCTTCCTGTTCATTCCTAAGGGTGTCTCACTATATCTTAGGCAAATATCTCTGCTTCTTCTATTCATCCGTTGGGCGGGCAAGAGTATATCAATGACTTTCGTGTCGAAGAGGCTTAATGCTACCATCCTTCTTCGGCCATCTTGCGCCTTGCAGCCTTATCGATTGCGTCTTGCCGCCCTGTTTGGTAAGAGAGATGCATCCATAATGCATCAACTATATGCGATGGCTTGTGACGCCTTGCAGTCAACAATCTAGCACTATCTCGCCTCACTATTGGAATGATGCTCATCCCTGGTGTTTTCAATATATATGAGAGGCGTCCATACGCCGTGCAGATATACATTCTTCTACCATAACCATCGCTAATCTACCAAGACAAACATGCCTCACGCTACCCAGTCTTCTGCGGCAGAAGTAGCCATCCGGCCAGCCACCTTCGCCGACGTTGATAATGTGGTGGAGGTCTTCATAGCCACTAGTTCCCTCGACGAAATCGCTCGCTACAGGAACCAATACATCCAGCAATATCCTGAGGATCTCATCAAGTACGAAACATTGGTCCACCAACTCTTGACATCACCCAAGTACTCCGACTATCATGTCATGGTAGCCGAGGCGCCGAGCCTTGAAGATGCGACGGTGACTAAGGTCGTCGCATATGCAGTATGGGATGTCTCGTACCGCAACAAGCGACAATACGGTTCTGAGTATAAGTCGCAGAATGGTAAGGCTCGACAAAATCCTTCCCTGCTTCCGTGCCATCTTAATTCTTCTGAAGGAAGGAGTGCTATACTGATGCCCTCATTCAGCCAAAGGCGATGCAATGGCCCAGTTAGGCGGAGTGTCAGCCTGTAGGCACGTGAACCCAGTACGTCGTGCTGCAGAACTTAAAGTAGTCGGCGAAGCCAGCAAGAGACTCTTCGGTGACGTTTACGGCGATGATCATCTCGAACTGGTGCGTCTAAAAACGCATCCGGCCTATATGCGTCGTGGTTTTGGCTCAGCGTTGGCGAAATGGGGTATTGATCTGGCCAAGGAACAGCACTTGGCGGCTATTACCGTAACGGCTGGTCAGATGGGAAAGCTTCTTTATACTCATCTGGGTTTTAAACATCTGGAGCAGGTCGTGATCCAAGCACCAGGAGACATAGAGACCGTGACTTCGGACTATATGGTACTTGAACTTCAGGATGATAAGCAGCCATCAGAAAACAATCAGTCTTGGCAAGATTCGATAGGTGGTCGTAGGTTGGTGTGGGATTGCCATGAAAGAGGCTTATGGTGAGGTCTCAGCCAGTTTTACAGTAAGAAATGTCCAATGAATGTTGTTACTGCCGAGATGTAAACTTAACGAGTCCACCTGCCGCTACAGAGTAGAATAGTGACAATTTATCCGGATTTTACCCGAGATGTGGTGAATCTGCCGCTAGTGCGATAACGAACCTTGCACTTACAGACGCGTTTTTGCCTTGACACGCACGCGCATATTTGATTGTTTTCACACTCCTACCAAACCTATTCCCTCCTCCCAGATCGGTCTACGGCTTGAATGCCTATTAGACTCATAAGCATGGACCTGTCAGATCCTGCTACACCCAATGGTAGCATTGACATGAACGGCACAACAAATCGCAGGAAATCTGGCCGTATAAGGCAAAAGCCCGTTTTGATCAATAAAGATCCGAACATTGCCCAAATCAGCAGCAGCGGAGCCAAGAGAAAGCGCGCCGATACCGTCAGGGAGGAGGTGGAGGAGCTAAGCGATGACGAGGAAAGTAGTCCAGATGAGAGCGATCCAGACGAAGAGGAATTGAAGGAGAAAAGGCGAAAAGCAAACAGGTCTAAGAGAGCACCAACTAAGCCTGTTACAAAGAAGCCAAAGGCTGGTCCCGGGCTTACTACGAATCTGGTTGTCCGGCCTGCTGTCAATGGGGTGAAGAAGACTTCGAAGCCTAAGCAACCTCGAGCGCGACCTGTTAAGAACGCAGCAGATGATGGAACTGGGCTCTACGGTTAGTCGCTTATGCGCAAAGGGCTTCATATTGCTAATTCAATGCAGCCAAGGTCTTCTCTCAAGGCCGTACTCCAGATGAGGTCGCTGCGGATTGGATCAAGGAATGGGAAGAGAACAATTCGGAAGCCATGTGTGACTTGATTAACTTCGTGATTAGATGCACTGGGTGTAACCTTCAAATCGACGTGCATGATGTCAATGACCCAGATAACGCTGTCAGCAAACTTACCGATCTGCAAGACGAATATCAGGCACAGAAGATCACAGACTACCCATTGATATCCAGGGCCAAGGGCAACGCGGCGTTTCGCTCAATCATGACGGGCTTCTTCGAGACATTGATCGCTACGTGTCACGCCTCAGGCCTACTTTACAGTGATCTGGCTATCATTGAGAACATCGACGTCTGGGTGTCCACTATGTCATCCTCAGCCATTCGACCCTTCAGACATACTGCAACAGTAATATCTCTGGCTATAGCTACGGCTCTGTGCAAGGTCGCTAATGAGCTTACTGAGAATACTGCTAAGACTACAAGGCAGAAGGAAGGGGAGCAAAAGAAGAAAAGCGTGAACAAGGGCCGCGTGAAGGAGTTTGAAACCAAAATAGCGGAAGGCGATCGAAAGCGCACTCAAGTGGTAGAGAGCCTAAAAGGAATTTTTGATGTTGTCTTCGTGCATCGCTACCGTGATGTTGACCCGAAGATACGCGTGGAGTGCATCGCTGCGTTGGGCACCTGGCTCGTCACTCTACCCGATGTTTTTTTCGAGGGAATGTACCTACGATACTTAGGATGGGTACTATCGGACACGTTTCCGTCGAGTCGTGCTGAAGTTGTCAAACAGCTATCCAGGTTATTCAAAAACAAGGACAATGTCGGTCGACTACGTCAATTTACCGAACGGTTTCGGGCAAGACTGGCGGAAATGTCGGTACAAGATTCGGAAGTCAGTATCAGGGCTGCGACAATAGAGCTGCTGGATATGATAAGGGAGACCGGATTGCTGGAACCAGACGATGTTGATAATGTTGGGCGCCTGATCTTTGACACCGAGCCACGAGTGCGCAAAGCAGTTGCGGGCTTCTTCGCTAAGAACATGGAAGATTACTTCGAAACTACGCTTGAAGACTTTGGTGGTGAGGAGGGACTGGCCGAAATACTGGGTGAAGAGGTTGATGACTACGGTACGCCACGGATGAGCTGGCTCAAGCTAAAGTGCGTTGCAGAGGCTTTGCAATCATATGACGCAGAGGACGAAGGTCAAGATGCGACACCGCGCGGCATTGACGGCGGTCTTGTTGCGGCTGGCCACGACTCACGATACGCATTGGCGGCACAGACCATATGTGACGGCATTCCCGAGTCCAGAGATTGGGAGGTCATAGCAGGATACCTACTTTATGATTTTTCAACGGCAGATCAGGCTACCGAAGACCCTGAAGCAACGTTCAAAGCCCGATGTAAGCTCACTGAAAAAGAGGAAATACTACTGCTGGAGATACTCAATGTAGCTGTTAAAGCTCGG
Organism: Cladonia rubrotincta; assembly: GCA_963971245.1. Lineage (NCBI taxonomy): Eukaryota > Fungi > Ascomycota > Lecanoromycetes > Lecanorales > Cladoniaceae > Cladonia > Cladonia rubrotincta. The sequence goes on from OZ020215.1 coordinate 184,096, forward strand.
CTTTCGGAAGCAGTGGAGGGTGAGGCGGACAAGAAAGGCAAGAAGTCGAGAGCACAAAAGGAGCAATCAAGGGAGGTCCAGGAAACAACAGCAATACATTTGGCCGAGCTCATTCCACGTTTATTAAAGAAATTTGGTTCTAATCCTGCTGCTGCAACGGCCGTGCTCCGGTTGGAGCATGTCCTGAATCTGGAAATCTTCCAAGAATTACGGCAGGACTCGACAACTTACGCCTCTCTATTAGACGATATCAATAAGCAGTTTCTGAACCATGGCGATCAGAACGTGCTTGCTGAGGCTAGTACTGCCCTTTTACATGCACGTAGCTTCGAAGATCTCGAAGAAATTACTGATAGCAAGCTGTTCGAGCTCTGGGATAATAGTGTCCACGCTTTAAGATTGCTGGCGACTGCAGGGATCAGCCAGAACATTTCGGACTCCTGCAACACGGTTCGGCGAATTGCGCATCTCGCTAGCATCTCTGACTGTGTTATAGTCTTTGACCGAGAAGGCAGGGCAGTCCAGAAATCCAAGCAAAGTAAGTCCTCGACAGAAAGTACACGAAGTCTCCTCTTAGAGGTACTTCGTGACCCAGCTTTGGACTCAGAAGCTGGTGAAGAGGCAGAGGAACTGCTCATATCTGCCATGAAAGCCCTCCTGTTCTACTACATGTGGGCGGTTCGTTCCCTTCAGGAAGCTATCACCGCAAAGGAGCCAGTTGCCACCCCTCTCGACCGGACTGCATTCTCCGATGCGCTCATCTCCCTTATCGAAACCAATCATACCACTTCCCAAGTCCGCATTACAGCCGTTGGAACCTACCTGGACCTCTATACCCTCTTCGCAACATTCCGTCATATCCAAGCCTCCCCTGCAAACGCTGATATCGCCCAAACACTCGTCCAATACATCCCCATTGACTCTCAAGCCGCCATCCTATCAACATACACCGCACTAGAAAAGTCATTCGCTAAGAAAGCGCGCAAGGCCCGTGAAGCCGCCCCAGACGATGACCTAGCATCTGACCCCGAAGATTCATCCGACGAAGAAGATGATGAAGATGACACCCATATCCAGCAAGAAACCCTCCTAGCCGAGAAGCGCCTCTGCGAACTCACCGGCAAAACGGTGCTCGCCATCGTTGCCCGTGTCCTCGATCACGAAGGCCCCAACCCAGGAAAAATTAAGGAACGACTACAGCGCAACAAAGGCGGACTAGGCAGCAATTTCAAAGAAGTTGTCGCCTATCTCGATGAGCCAAAACCCAAAGCGAAGAGGAAACAACCAGCGAAGAACGCTGCTGCTGATAATGATAAATCTAAGCCTATTGTCGTGGAGGATGATGAGGGGTCTAGTGAGGAGGAGGAGCCGCAGTATGAGGAGGGAGGGGAGGAAGATCTTAGAGCGAGGGAGCTGGTGGAAGATCGGATTGTGGATCCGGACGAGGAGAGTGTGGGAGAGGGAGAGGGAGGGAATGCGGGGCCGGGGGCTAATGAACCTGAGGATGAGGACGATATTATGGGTGATTGATACCACTCCTCAATCCTGTCGTTGTGGCGAGTGATACTTTAGCATTCGGCTACTGTGTCTACCATACGTACCTTGTGCCTGTTTTATCTATCTTCTTGTGCAATACTTTTTCTTTCAACCAATGGCGCTTGGGAAAGAGGCTATTGTTCTCAGGGATATGGGCGTGTCTGTATCGTTATTCTCAGCTCTCTGCTGCCTGCCTATCTACCTACCGCATGGCGTTGAAGGCAAGCACTTCGCTTCTGCATGTATCATTTAGCTTCAACTCTATGGTCTCTAGTGAGTGCGCCTCGAGAGCACAACAAACTTTTGCTCCCCTAGGTACTTCATGTATGTATTATATATAGCTGGCAGCAACAACAACAAACACGCATTTCTACAATTTATGCTTAGAGGTTTGCATGATCTTACCAGTTTTCACTTTCGCTTCTCGGAACTATTACTATACCGCGCATACTGGTCAAGCCATGTGCGCCTCGTGTTCCGTTTATGCGCTTCTATATATATGCGAGTGGAATAGCGCATGGGTGGCTAATGTTTCTAACCCGCAGATTTTCGATCAGATGTATTGGCCTAGGGTTTCAAAAAGAGGTGGGATAGATTTTGCCTGCGCACTGAGTCAGGTACATCGTTTACTCGTCACGTACTTTTCCTTCTGTGAGGACAAGCGGCCACTCTATCAATTGCTTTCATGCATAATCAACCTAGCTCCAAAGATTCATAATGCACCCCCAGCTCTTCCTTTTTGCATTCCTAACACTCATCTGCACAACTGCTTCTTCTAGTAAATACTCCATCTACTCCTGATGCGACGGTAACTTCACTAACTCCATTGAGGCACAGGTGTATCCCACACCCCACGCCATTCAAATGCAGCCAGCCTCAGCGGCGAAAGCTCCACCTACCCCCATCATAGCACGCCCACAGTCATAGATACCAGCTGCGGCGCCGAGCATAGCTGTATCCATACCACGCACCCAACAACCGCAATCGCTGTGGTAGTGCCAGGATCGCATACCACCGCTTTGAAAGAAAGCGGGAGGAAAGTCGAAGTGAAGAAACCAGTGACAGCGGTGAGGGCGCCTACACGGTATACCACAGTCTCGGAGGATATCAATACGGAAGGAATGCTGCTTCCGGTTCATAGGATTGCTGAAAGTCCTGGAGTCGGGGTATTGGCGGATTCTGTTACACCTCATAGTACAGTTGCTGCAAGTGGGGCTGTGGGGCCGATTGAGACGGCAAGCATGCTGCTCCCGGTTCATAGGCTTGCTGAGAGCCCTGGTGCTGGGAGAAGGGGGCCCTGAGATGAGCGCTGGGAGGGGGTAGTAGATATGCGTGATATGTCCCGGGCAATTGGTATTGTGCGGACTGGTTTCACGGTTGTAAGGAGCGCAGAATGAAAGGGTCTATGGTCGTCTATGGCTATGTTATTTCCGAATATTGTCAAAAAGATAAGACGAAGGATGACGAAACATCATATACCTTTCATCGAAGCTTCAAATTTCGAGTAAAAACCGCAGCTTTGAGCACCGATACCCGTTGGAAAGTTGTGCCAACTCATTGTCGCCATATCACCTCACAAACATCAACCCACCCTCTCCAAACTCCCTCCCCACACTCCCCTCCTCCCTCAACATACTCCCCAACCATCGCCTCGCCCCCTCCACCTCCTCCGCCGCAAACTTAACAATCGTACACCCCCTAACAAAACACGCAGTCCAAAACACCCCATCCACCTTCTCCCTCCTCAACCTGTCCTTCCTCCACCTCTCCCTCTCCGTCAACTCCACCACCCTCTCCCCACCCCCTCCCCAATCCCTCCCCCCAATCCTCGGCAACAACCCAAACTCCTCCACGAAAAAACCCCCCAGCCCCTCAAACAACCCCCCCCTCAAAACCACCGTCCCAAAAACCCCCTTCCCATCCATCCGCTCCCCAATCCCCCTCCCCTCAAGCACCACCGCATCCCTAACCAGCATCCTCATCTTCTTCTTCATTCCCTCCCCCTCACCGAAAACATCCCAAACCTCATTCCTCCCCCTCCAACTCTCAAAAGCCCACCGCTCCCCCCTCGCTTTCCGCCCCTCACTCACCCAATCCACAAACCCCAAACTGCCCCCGCGCTCCACATGGAAGATCTGCGTCTGCGCATAGAGACTGCCAGCGAAGGGCTGTACAGGGTCTGGGGCAAGCCAGAGAGCGGCGTGGGGGGAAATGTGGACGGTAAGGTCTTGGCGGGTCGTTATTTGAGGGGTGGAGGTGGGAGGTTTGAAGATTTTGGTGCTGCCTTGGGTTGTTATTGCAAGGCGGGTGGCAGGGTCGAGGCGGATGGAGAGGGAGATGTGGTCGCCGGAGACGAGGCCGCCGCCGTAGGTGAGGAGGAAGAGGAGGGGGACTGTTGTGGGGTGGTGGGGGTTCTGGAGGTGTTGGTTCTCGGGAGGTGTGTTGGATATGTCTGTGGGGGTTTGGGGTTGGGGAGCGAGGAGGTGGGGGGTGGAAGGGAGGAGTTTAAGAGGGTAGGTGTATGTTAGGGTTGAGAAGGTGGGGAGGGCGGGGGGGAGGAGGGTCAGGCGTATAGCGCCATGACCGGGAATGGAGGTGGTGGAGGGGAAAGGAGAGGGCATTGCCTGCCGGAGAGTGGCTAAGATGCCATTTGAGAGAAAGGAGCAAAGTGTACAGGAAAGGGTTTTGATTAAATGGGGGGATATGAAAAGTTTAGAATAAAATCATCTTCCTCCACCACCATCTTCCTTGGCATGGGTGGAAATATAAAGTCTGCTAGATCTACGGTCCGTCCCATCGCCTTGCGCAGTTTTCGGAGGTCACCAATCTACTCGCCCCTTAAGCGTGAGCTCCCTAGAGATACCCCAAAGGATAGTCCCCTAGGAAACACGATTTGCGCCAAAGAAACCTGGCTCCGGGGACCAATCGTGTTTCCTAGGGGACCAGCTTCAGGGGCCTCTAGGGGCTAGCCACAGGGCTTAGGGTTGACCTCTCCCCGTGGTGACGAGAAGAATCCTCGTTTTTACGCCGCTTTAACCGGTGTGACAGTGTTATAAATTAGCGTGTCCGGGAGAACATAATTCCGATCGCATCCTACATAGCACCCAAAGTTTCCGCCGAAGATCTAGCTAGGTAGTATTGGATGGGGCCTGATGTGCAATGCTGTGTCCGGCACTATAGGGCTATCAGGGGGTGAACTTTTCTAGAGTCGATATGTACCACCGACGGACGTGGATCCCTGTTCCCACTCACTTATTCAAACAAACCATTCAAGCTAAGTAGGAGGAGGTTAGGGACCTCCATATTGACTTGTCTCTATACATAGTCATTCCATCGAAGATTTGACCTGGTTGGTAAAATGGCCTAAATTCATCTAACAATTATGATTGGCTCGTCGGAAAATATGATTGAGATATGATCGACTAAGGATCACACATGCAGCACAGCTTCAATAAGACTCTCAACATGCGCCTCCTTTGTCCATACCCACGACTGTCAACCCAGCTGACTGCAGCAGCTCGCGTCACTGTACCTCTGTCCGTTCCCGAGATGCCGCCAGACCCATCATAATCCAGTCCAACGACGTGATCTGCCACGAAGCTCCCATGTCCGGTATCACATTCTCATTAATGAGTAGCTTCGAATACCCTACCTTCATAGCAGCAGCAATGTGTTGTAGAATACGCCGGCAGTCTGCGTCGGGCGAGTCGTGCAGGACAGAGTGCATAAAGTAGGCACGTGCACCTGTCAATGGATGTAAGTCCTGAGAACCTATTGGGAAGGCTTGCATTTCCATCTACCTTTGACAGGCTGCTCCGTGTAAAAGTCATGCACAGTCGCCTCGATGCCTTCGAGAGGTTGCGGAATCTGTTCGATAACCTGGGGCAGATCCTGGAGGATGTAGCGGCCAAACAATTCGGGGTGTTTCTTCTTTAACTCTACGAGATCGTGTCCCATACCGCCGCCTACGTCCACGATAGTAACTTCACCCTTATTGGCTGTCATACCTTCCAAAAGACGCTCTTTCACAGGATAAAAGCCGGGATCCATCCAGCTCGGCCGACCTTGGTGGTATCCGGCCATGTGATTGTTAAATGCTTTCTGGAGATGTGGCCGCTCTTTCCTCCATATGGGTGATCTGAGCGTAGTATCGTGGCCGAATTGAAAAGGACCATCTGTGTTATCTAGAGGCTCTTCGTACTTGGTCTTTCCGAGGAAGGCTGGCAATTTCTGAAAGATGGGTCCGCCCGCTTCGGAGCTGGGGATTTATCAGCTAAAAAGTCGACACAGCTGATCAGCACATACCAGAATACGATAGCATCGCGATATTTCGGAACTGTGAGAGCTGCAGAAATTGGCGTGGCTCTGTACTTATCGGCAGCTACTTCTTCAATAACGCGCGTTGAGGCGAGATGCTTCAGAATACGGCCTCTCCATGGTGAGCTTAAACCACGAACATATGCGGACGAGAGTTATACCAATCAAATTGGAGTCCGCACCTGCCTTAGACGCAAGTTGATCCTTGGTCTTCGGCGCTCCTTCGTCTGCAGACAAATGCTCAAATAGAGCAAGGTTGATAGCAATTCGCATTGCAACAAATCTCGTAGGCTGGAAGTACATTTTGTTAGGAGAATGAACCATAGACTAAGAGTGCAAAGGGGATGATTACGCACTTCAGCCCACGCCATCCAGATGACAGATTCGAGGGGCGATTCTAGGGATGTGATCAAATCCCGTGCTGTGGCTATCATAGCCAGGCGTGCTTCATTCACTTGCTCCTGGCTGCCAGACATTTGTTCTTTGTAAATTGACTGAAGTTTCTCCATGGCTTAGCCTGTAGCGGACGACTCGGCCGGGTTTTGAACGATACTGGCATCCATGATGCTCTAGGTTTGGTGATTATCGATGTGCAATGTTGGCATATTTAGATATATGCAAAAGAAATGCTCGGAATAATCAACTGGCACATTCGCCAGATTGATATTTTTCGACCACTATATAAAGTGGTACAGGGTGGGAATCAGACAATAGGCTGCACGCGTCACTGAAAATTACAGAGTAGGGCGCACAAGCATCTTTACCGGGAGTGACTACGCTCGTTCAGGAGCTGAGGTCGATCCCCCGCCGTGCATGTAAGCAATCCTTCACCTTCATTATTCGTGTGCTACGCCACAGACTTTTTAGAGGTCCGTCCTTTATACCGTGAATTGCGCCATGTTGGGACCATGATTTCCCGTATGTATTCGCTTGGCGATGACCTAACCTGACTTGTGAGCCTTTTCATGAAGGGACGAGGTGATTTGCCCATCAAGTTGTGAATAAACAGAGTCAATTTATCAAGCGTCACACTTCGTGCAATGTTTAGAGCTTCTTTGCTCATTCTCTACACATTAACTGAGGCTTAGGTTTCTCTGATACGGAAGGTAGCCTTATCTATTGACTTAGCCCTATTTCCAAGTCATCTTCATTTTGTTTCACGCTGCTGATTCTGGTGGTTGAGTCGGTCGTCTTATCATCTGAGCCGTACTCCCTGAGCGCAATGCGATCACTACGGCTTCGAGTACTCCAACTCTGAGTGATAGCTCGGAAGGCAGTCCCAAGGTCTTTCCCCTGCAAAAACGTAATGAATGGGCCGAGGGTAGGAACGCAGGCACACGTAATAAGCACATTCTCCTCCACCCTGCGAAAAATTAGTAGATCACATACAACACAGACCGAAAGAGAATATTTACGCAGACCAGAGAAGAAGAGGTACAGTTGCGTCTGTTCTCATGTCAGCCAAGATTGTTGGTAAGACGCTTCCGGGAGTAGTGAACGAACAAGTATAGTCCTGACGGTCACCGAGTTCAGATAGTGTCGTAATTTTGATAATTGCACAAACCATCGCGCTGGATCAAAGCTCTTGGTCAATTGAAGGTGTAAGCTGTCGACCACGGAGAACTTACAAGATTCCTAATCCCATCAGGCAGCATATGCCAATCTTCCGCTTCAAGGACATTTGGAGGTTCCACATGATAGATATAGGGAAAATAGCCAGCACGAAATCACAGAAGGCGGAGTACGCTTTTTTCGAATTAGTATAGGAAACCAGAGTTTTGAGGGTGGAGACGGACCTCCAAGGAAGTATCCGTAATTAACGATCACGCTCGGATTCCAACAAGTAGCAGTAGCCGCAACTATCGGGTCCCACAAAGCAGCCACGGGTTTGCATTGCACGAATAGGAAGATTACATCCAGGATGCCCGCGATCATCACCCCACCAGTCATGGAATACAGAAACCATCTGCCACGCTGTACTGGGGTCATAATTCGGCCAAGAAGGAGCGCCACAGCGAGTTTGGGAATACAAAAAGCCATAATGCCGAAGGGATCGGTGATGTTAGTCAATCTTATGGCTTCCATAGCGTCCTGAGGAGGAAGGGTCACGAGGTGCCTCCCAATTCCATAATGTGCAGATACTGTGCAAAATATCTGAGCTATGAGATTCATAACCTGTGCTTTTGTTAAATAAGCTTGAAGGCGACATAGGGTTGTTGATCTTACTACAGAGAGAGCAAGTGCTGTATCATCCTTGCCTGCGGCCTTAATGATTCTGAGCCGTGTGAAAAATCTGCAGAAAGCCAATGTGGTAGATATTGTAGCAACAATCCAGATTACAACCAGGAGCATTGGCGTCCGATTCCCGCTCTGGTCTGATGGTATTGCCATGATTGGGGTACAGTTGTGGCTCCAGGTTTGATTCAAAACATGCGTAAGAAAAGGACCAAATTGTGATATCCTCGACCAGCTGCATACGAGGGAAAGACAGTGTTAAGTAAGAAGCTTTCAGATGAGAGTAGCACTTCACTCCCATCAAACTTGATATTCTTATCGCTCACATGCATTTCCGATTCCGGCCTTGAGCGACGATCATGTCAATGACCTTAGGCTGGGGATTCGATAATACCTTCACTTCATGTCCTAGCTCAGAATACGAGCGCCGGCAATTCCAGAACGGAGGTGCAGAAGGGGGAATGCATCCCTCATCGGCCAATGAGCCGTCGCCTTATCATGTCTTGTGGGTTGTCAACTAGAGCTGACAAATGACAGCGGGAGGATCATGCGAGAACCCAACGCAACAGGTGGTTTCGTTTCGGTGGGTGTTAAAAATTAGGCCAGAGTGAAAGAGCTGTGCCGCATTTTTATACATACGCACGCAATACCGCTTCCTCGGCAGAATCGCCACGAGAGCTCGTTGGACCTGATGCAGACCTACGGAGCTAAGAGATGTCTCCGTGCCAGACGTTTTCCTCATTGGCCAGAATCTGATTCAAGGCGCTGACAGTGTTTGGAATCCGGGATTTAGGGCCAGAAATCTGATCCTGACCAAGAGGTGCCTATGAATTGCCATATTAAATTATTGCCTGACAGCATGAAAGGCCGACTTTCGATTGGCCGAAGTAAAGTGAGATGGAAGACATGGGGAAGATGTATGTGCCCATCAGGCATTATTTCCCTCTTTGCTTATCAACTGCCTTGTCTGTTACGCGGTGAAGCAGTCTTTAAATATGTTACCTAGAAGAACAACCCTACCTGGCACCAAGCGGATCCATCCAAGACAAGGTTGAGGTCCTTCAATTCATTCCAAGCGAGTGTTGCGAGAAATTCAATCACTGCGAGTAGGAAAGTATCTATTGCGGGCCTGCTTCTCAAGACAGATGTCCCTCGATCTCCAATGCAACCTCTTCAGAAGCCAACAACCCCAGAGACCCTCAAATCCCTGTGTACAGATAAATCGAAAAGGGTTACATGCAGAGAGAGAAAGTCGATAGTGATCTCGCGCAACGAATCTCAAGGTACCTCATGCTACGGATGAAAAGGCATTCGCTGACCGAGCGGCCCTCTTGGACGAGAACGCATTACTCTTTGAGCAATCGAACGATGAAAACATCGCGCGTAGATCTACCAAGGTGACAACGAAAGTTCTAAGCTATGAGGATGTCGTTGAGTTATATAGCAAAAGTGCGAGGCAAGCTTGGGAAGCTGAAGTAGAAGTGAACCGAGATCAGCGATATCCAAAGCGCAAATTATCAATACCTGCGCAAGTTCTAGGGACAAAGAAACGCAATCGGGAAAGGGAAGAAACCGTAGAACAGATTGCGATGTCGGGATCAGAGAAGTGAAGCTCTAATTTGAAATTTGAATAGTTTTGCTGTATAAAAAGTTTGTAGATCAGATGTTGAGAATTTTTGATATAATCAACTTACGTATAAAGACGCTTTAGTAACCTTTTCATTATTAGAGCCCAGTGGATTACTACGTATCAATTATTTCGCCTCACCATCCCGGCGACCTTTCACCGACAAAGCTCCAAAAGAAATGGCAAATCCAGCCTCACAACCCTCTTCTCGCCCAGTATAGTCCCACACTTCAAACAATCCCAACTCGGAACTAGTCCCGTAATCTCATCTCTCTGCAGCTTCGCCAATATAAGCCAGTAAAACAATCGTTTCTTCATATCCTGACCCGTTGCCGGACATATATATGCTCGACTGACGACTCTATACTCATCCTTACCATCTTTGCGTACAACAAGCGCCATTTCCACGCCAGGGATCTGCCAGATCTCGTCGCCGCGCAAGAGCGGGAATTCGGACACGCCGCAGATGGAGTATCCGCCGAGTATGCTAAATGGGGTATTCGCTGTAAAGAAGCGATGCGAGAGGTCGGTTTCCCATCTGTCGTCTCGCATCTTGGATGTTGCTGGGCCGGGAATGAGCGTGTAGTAGCCGCCGAGGACGCGGCGCTTTAACCGTCGCTCCCAGAACTTTGGACCGCGGGTGGGTTGGTCCCAGAAGGCGTCGCTGAGGACAGTTTTGAGGTCATCCATGAGCTGCTTCCGTTTGTATCCTTCCTCGAAGCCCCACTTGTCGTAGTATGTTGAGGGCATAGCTGATTGTGTGTCGTCGTGAGGGTAATCGTCATGAAGGACGGATAGAGGAGCATATGCCGTTAAGTGGAGCCCATCTAGTAGAGTTGCATCTTCTGTATCCATCTCAGCTGGCCCGTTTGCATCTTGAATCGGTATGCTCCCTAAGGGGTTTTTCCCTGCATCTTTCTGACCCTCCGGAAATTGAGGTAATTCCAATAGACTCAGTATCGCCGGATCAACTCCTTTAACCTCACCCATCTCATCAATTGCCGTGGGATCCGGGAAACCATCCAACGCAATATCCCTCCCCTCCCCAAACCCAAGCAGTGGCCGACACGGCGGCAGGGGCCGCTCCAAATCATTTCCAAAATCCCTTTTAACTCTGCGCGCAGAAACGGCCTCACAAAGCTCATCAATCGACTCCAAATGGCTCACCACAATAGCACGCTTCCTAATCACCAAATCGATTTCCAGTGCCTCACCACCCTTCCCCTTCGCTACGCCCCTATCTCCTCCTCCTCCTCCTCTACCACCATCACCATCACCAAACCAACGCTCCAAGACCCCCTCAACATCCCCCTCCATCCTCTTCATCAAATACCTTGCATACAAAAATGCACGCTGTCTTCCTACTCTGCTCCTCAGCTTCTTGTAAACCGCCGTCACCAACACAATCACCTCAACATCGTAACCCCGCACCACCCGCTCCCGCGGATCAACCAGCGCAGCGAGCGAATACACCACGTCTAGCGGATGACTGCACTCGAAATCGTGGAAATACCTCAACCCTTCGTACAACTTTATCTTGCCCCTGCGCTGTTGTTTGAAGTAGCGATATTCGGCGCGGTACGCGCAGATGCGCGCGGCCATGCATTTGGTGAAATTGTGCTCGCGGACTGCGAGCTCGTACATATTCATCTCCACGTCCTTCATCTCCCGCTCCATGGATATGAATATATTGGACTCCTCATCCGTCATCTCCCGCCTCATGAATGGTAAGCGTTGTGCTTGAAGGGTGGGGATCCCGTAATGAGCCTCGCGCTGCCTACGCGCTCGGTAGTTCTCGGTCAGGGCCGCGAAGAAGTATTCTACTTGCGCAATGGGTATGTGGACAGTCCCGAAGACGAGCGTCACGAAGCGTGGCAGGACCAGCTCTTGGACGATCCAACGGCGCGTCCAGTATGTGGGTGCTTGTAATAGCATGGCTAGATCATTGAACGTTTTTTCTTCTTCGAGGCGGATGAAGCGGTCCTTGGGCGGCGCGGATGGGGACCAGCGAGGGTGGGCTAGGAGGGCGGCGGCGCAGGCAGCGAGCGTATCAGGGTTGATGGTGCTTGTGAGGTCGGGGGAAGTGGGCGTAAGTGACTCCAGCGGCCAAACCCAGGCCAGGACATTTACGGCGGAGATGTAGATATTATCCATCCGCTGGATCTGGTTCCTTTTTTCCTGGTCGTCGGATTGATTGATGCAGATTGCATCGGCCCATATTAGGAGCGGGTCCGTGGCAGTGAAATTGCCCGCGGAAGTGGAATTGGCTGTATCGTCCTGGGGAAGAAGAGAAGAAGTAGGTAGAGAGCGTAGGCGCAGCAGAAAGAAGTACAGATTCCCCCGGATACAGGTTGTGTGCGAGTTTATGGTTACTGGTATGTTGGGCTGGGCGGTGGTGTTGGGGGAGCCCCATTCATAGGAGAGAGCGATGTAGGGGGGGCAGCTTGGGCCTGGAAAAGTTTGGAGGGTGAGTACCAGGGGTGGTGTGCAGTTAGAAGAGGCATCTTCTCGTCGTTGTTGATGTTTGGGTATGGGTTGGATGGTGAAGAGCCTGATATCTGTCCGTTGAATGGGGCTGTAGTACGACTTGTCGTCCATATGGTGTCGGGTTGCTGCTCAAGTCCCTTCTTGGTGTTAATAGTTCGGTATTTCGGTTGACCGCTGTGTATCCATGGAATTATGTATTGTTTCTTGCTTGAGAATAGCCCTGTGGAGAATGAAGACTGTCGACAGTAAGTGGCCGTGTGCTTCTGCCTCCCTACGATGCGCATCGCGTCTGGCGTGACAGTGCAGTGACAGACTCATCGTTCGATTGCTACTAGTGCTGTGGCGTCGTTGAGTGGCTATTCTCATTTCGTTTCTTCGGCTAATAGGCGTGCGCGTTGGGAGAATGTTGCCTTTCAACTGGAGAAACATGTCGAAAAGCAAGTGAGAGATAGAAGCGAGTGATTGCCTAACCAGGGTAACAACACAAGGTCGTCACATTGTTATTGAACGTGTCCCTTCGGTGTGACTCACACCCAGCTCCTTATGGCGGTCACAATGCTCGATACTCTCGCTCCCTCGTCACCACTACCTCTGTGATAGTTCAGAGGACCTTGCTGTCATTTTGAGGGACCCGAGGAGGGTCAGACTACCTATGTAGCTATGTTAAAATCATAACGTTGAGGGGCCAATGTTTGGCCAAGGCAAAAAATAGCGTTAGAATAGCAGTACAGAGTACAGAGAGTGACATTATAAGTCTTGACCCCCGCTAGTATAGGATGCCACACAGCGCTATTTTATCAGCTTAGTAAGCTAATATAGCCCCTAGAGCTCGGCCGCTAATAGCGGGGGTGGCCCCTAGAACTACCCTTAAGTAGCCTAGAAACCAATATGGTAAGAGCAAGCTCTAGGGGTTATTCTAGGGGTGCTTAGGCTTAGAAGCTACCCCCATGTACCTCTATCACATTATATATCGCTCATCCTTGAATTTGTGGTGTAGGAGCTCCGATAGCTATAAAAACGGTGCCTTGAAATTGCAGAAAAGGATGTAGAAGTACATAGATATATAGAGGCCCTAGGCCTGTTTAGAAGTCCATATATAATAGCTCCCCGTTATTATAGTGGAGCTCTTCTTTCTGAACCTATTGCTCCGCGTCAAAATCCTCATCAATGCAATCGCGATCACGACAGCCCGATCAGGCAGCTGATAATAGAGCAAATGAGGGAGCTAGGGTTAATGGTAGAGGATAGATTTATAAAGCTTTTGAAGCTTTTAGATAGATTGCGTAAAAGGGTCGGTATGAAGCGGATTATGTGGCATTATAAACGGCGCTCTAAATAGTATGCCACGGGGTCAAGACTTATAATGTCATTCTCTGTAGTATGAGCGGGCTTCAATGCTTGGCAACCAACCCTATTTGTTCCCGGCCCACCACTATGGATCCTACATACTACTTCACAATACCATTTAATCAGATTTTTAATTCTAAACCTGTTTGCGTTGTGCCAAATTTGAGACTTTCGTAGCTGGGGCGGGCTTTTGTCGCCTTTAGCTGCCAGTCTAAACCGGCTAAATCCCTACATGTTTACCGATTGAAATCTTTCGTATAATCAGGCGTTCAGATCACCAAACTTCACATACCGTAGATAGTACTGGCATCTTAGCATTCGCGCCAAGACCATGCATTTTCTTTCTGTGATATTAGCTTGCAAAGCTTCCTCAGCTTCTTCCACCTACTCACCCTCAGGCAGCACGTGGAGCTGCTTCCAACAAATTGGACAACGGCCACAGCAAAGTCCAAATACCACTATATTAGCTGTGGTACATACGTCTTTTGCTTTTCTGGCTCTTGGTGGCCGCGATATCTAGGTGAATAGCCATGTTGGGCTACACGTCCTATCCCTTTGATGGGTGGGGTACACCTTTCAGAGAGAATTCGCTGAATCCTGCCGCCTAGGTGGACGAGGGTCAGCCATCGAAGGGATATGGTTTAGCACACGAAGCTTTCTGAGTTACTATCGGTCAACCGAATAGGAGAGTTTTGAGTTTGGATAGAGGGATTGTTTACGGACGGAGGTGGGTGGGAGACGATTGGCTGCTTCTGGGGATGTAGCTGTACGTTGAAGAACAGAGCGCAATTGTCAATGGTGGAGATGTTCAGAGGGAGATACATAATGGCATCAGCAGATCAGCTGCAGAGTGACGATAGGAATATCGATCAATCGATTGGCGGCATCTTTGGGTTACTACCGTGAGCGAGGGATAGTCTTCGTCTTCGTCTTCATGTAGAATGGATGAAATTGATATTCTTATCCTCTATACTGCCTCAATCGCGGAAGATGGATTCACATTCAGCCTCCGTAGCTTTTCACGAAAGTAAGCTAGCCCAATCAGGCACACACACAAAGCCTTTCTGTGTCTGGCCCATAGCCCAACCCTTCTCTCCCACATCTATCTTCTCCTCCCATCGACTCTCATCCTCCACCTTCGTGGAAGCACTCATAAAGTTCGTCATCACCAACTCTTGGGGGATCATGCTCCCGCTTTCACCTTTACTGATTTCAAGACTCATACCGCCCCAATGAACGCGCATAGCTCCTTTTGAATGGATATTAATGACACCTGCTTGACCACCAGGAGCGTTTAGACCGCCAGCGATATAAGCATTTGGATAGGGAGGTTCAGCAGGAGCGTCTGGATCGGACTTTATGGTGGGATCATTTTTGGGGTGGACGTTGAATGGGTTGTTCGGGGTTGCTGATGTGGGTTGGCTGGTAGACATCTTGGGAGTCGTTGGCTTCTTCTCTAGTTTTGGGCTAGTGGGTTTCTTCGCTGCATCTCGAAGGCTTGGAATGATTGGTGGGAGCTGGAATACATAACCACATCTCCCTTCGTCGTCATCCAAAAAGACCAGTTCAGCCTTGTTGTCCATATGTATATCTCCATCTTCTTCCTGCGTTCTGGAAGAGGGGGCAACCTTGGACCCAGAAGCCTCTTCTTCCAAGCCACTTTGAACGGCGAGAATTGCATCAAGTTCCGCCAGAAATTGCTCATCTTCCTCCGAAGTATACACTACTTCCGGACCAATGTAACTACTAGTCCGTGGAGGCCTCTGATCTGGTCTCGGCAAGACTTCATCTTCTGGTGCTCCTCCGGAGTTGTCAACTGTCTCAGTAATCTCCATGTTTTCACTAGCCTGCGCGATAGGCTCTTGTATAGCTGTATGTAGTGGTACGCCAGAGTCTTTCTCGTCAATGGTCATGGGACTAGGTTCACTATCAGGTATAGGCGTATCAATGACCACGGCATTGTCATGGTCTTTGCGTTCTCTACTAGATATCGGCGGTTCATCAACCATCATTTCATTATCGTCTGTAGGCTCGTCTTTGACCTTAACAGTTGGATCCTTATCATCTTCATCTTGGTAAACGCCTTTCCACTTTCGCTCGTCTCGGACAAACTCCACATCTCTAGGTTTCCTTCTCGTCTTAGCCTTGGAGGTCGTCAATATTACTGCTTCATCTTCTGATTGGATAAGACTTCGCCCTGTCTCATGACGCTCTATGGCCCTTCTTCGAAGCTCTGCAGATGTAAGAGAGCTCGCATCTGTATTCACGCCAATAGACCGCTCTACGTGCTCTTGGCGTTGGATCCTGATGGGTCTGAGGAGGTTGTTGGGTATATGTGGAGTCCGTTCACGTTGTTTACCTTTCGCAACCTCAGATCGAGGAATTTCCTCCTCGTCGTCATCTTCGTCGCTAGAGATAAGGTTTATCCTTTCAATGTTCTTCTTTTTCTTTCCCCCGTCCGAGTCAAGCTCCCCTTCTGACGAAACGTAGGTTGCTAATTGGTTCTCTTTCTTGACCTTCGCCCGTTTCGGCTTCGAATTCGAGGTCGAGGATGTCATAACAACATCTCCGTCTCTGTCTTTCTCCGGTTTCACAGGGGGCTCGTTCTTGACGCGTGCATTTGAGGAATCTGAATGAGCGCCGCCAGCGCCACCACCACCGCCTCCTCCTGCTCCGCTCTCATGCCCACCAGTAATACCACCCCAGCCTCCTCTACCTCTTCTAGGCGTTCCTTCTCGTATCGTTGCGCCGCCCAAGTGCCCGCTGGCCTCACGGCTGAGATTGAATCGCTCGTTCTTCCATCGATTCATGTCACTAAAACCACGCCCACGTCCCCTTCCATAGAACCCTCCACGATCAGCAATATCAGCTACATCTCCAGCGGCTTGTCTTGCTGCTAGTCTTTCAGCTTCAGCCCGCTCGAATGCTTCCCGTTCCTCTTTGCTGCGTCGCGCATTGGACTTCGGCTTGAACTTAAGGCTTGCCAGGCGGGGCTCGGATCCATCAGCTCCTGCTGAGCTTGAAGGAGCGTTCGATGAGCTTCGTGGTAATACTGATGCTAGTCGTTGTACTGAGCGCCTAGCAGCTGGTGGTGAGCCAGCAGTTGGACCTGGTTCCGAAGTGGGTATATCTGAAGATGGAGGATCTGAGACAGGCTGACTCAGGGAAGCAGCTTCTGCACATCGCATTGCTGGGGTGCTGGTATGCTCTAGCTCGGTCGAGATGTCATCCACCACCCCATCGTCAGTATTCAAGGGTTCCTTTGGCGACGGAGCGCTTAATGCCTGTGCTGACTCACTGTTGTTAGCAGCACCGCGGGTATTTCGAGGATTCTGTCTGCCACGTGGCCGACCCTTTGGTGGCATTACGAGAGATTGTTCTTCTCATCAATGACAGATCGCTGAACGAAAAGGGAAAATTCGAAAGCCAAGCTATGTGCCATGTGATTGGTGGAAATTCATGCATGTCGACGGAAGCGAGGGACGTCGACCTTTCCTCTATTTGGATCTGCATACCCCACTTACCGACTCTCCGCGCGCTACCAATTAAGCTTAAATCGACGTCTCACGAATGCAAGCACCCCAGCGAATAGAATTAGGGCAATGAGTCTAGAACATTGATGAGGCAATGCTGTCATCTATCGAATCAATTGTTCGCTAAGGTATTCGGAAACTATGGAAATCCATGTACAACCATCTTCCTGGACATTGAATCACTCCAGCCACGGACATGCGCCAATTTACAACTCCACTCTGCATTCTTCCGACCCCAGGAACCCCATCATCAACATTAAGCTGAATGCAGGCAACCCACGTCAAACAGAAAGGAACAACTTTTAATAGCGAGAAAGAAAAAACTATGAGAAAGGGCGTGGGGCTGGGTGAAGACCCGGTGGTTTCATGAGTAGTGTTGGCGCTTATCCAACAAGCGACCTGCGAAGTCGAGGAGTACTGGAGTAAGCTAGCCATAATGGCATCAAGCAATCGCCGAACTGATTGTTAAGACATGATCTAGTGCAGATCGCAAAGTCAAGGTCGTTCTGAGTGAGTTGGTCCCTGATCTGTCTGTCGACGAGAGACCGCTCGGCGAACAGATGGCAGCAAGAAGAGATGCCACCAGGCTGTGAAGAAAGTCGAATTGGAGGGACAACGAATCGATGTGCTTAGTCTTCCCAAAGCAACCCCATCAAAATGGCCACCTATGCATGCTATGAGGTCGACAATCTTGAAAAGGCTGTAGGGGGAGTTTTCAGTTGCAATATGATAGAGGATATCAAGAGACACAAGCTAGCGCTTCCTCTTCTTACTTTTCTCTTGCGTAGCCGCCATATTGTCCAGGATTGCACCAGCTTCCTCGGTCTCATTGTTCAATGGCAGCTCTTGGGTCTCCTTTTTCACGGTAACACCCATGTGTCGTCCGAATCGTCCCTTACGACCATTGCCTTCGTCTTCACTGATGCATCCATCGGCACCAATGCCAGCGTCCTTGCAGCGTTGGCATGGACGCTGGCGATCGCAACCTTTCTTGCTTTTTCTGCAACGCTGGCAGCGTGGCTTAGAAGACAAGTCTTCCTCACCTTGGTGCTGAAAATTGACAATTGATGCCGAGGACGTTTTGCGGGATTGAGGAGTGGATGCGGGTGAAGGTGGGACTTTGGCATTAGCAAGCGACGAGGATTTTGCCTTCTTGGTCTGAATGGATGTCTTTGGCTTGGACACTTTCATGGTGTTACGCAAGGAGCTGATGCTGCTTGCTTTAGAGGCGTTGCGCTGCTTTGATCCCGACAGCTTAGACTTGATGCCGAGACCAAACCCGTTGACCATGTCATCAGGGTCACTCTTAGAAACCCCGTCTCCTTTCTCATCGTATGTATAGTCTTCATCAACGTCATCGCCACTGGGCTCTCCGCTGTCCATGCTATGGAGAACAGCATTATGACTCCTCTGGTGCTTTCTGCTCATTGATTGCTGGACCGCTTTGACGCCTTCAAGCTTACTGTGAGGCTGTGGCATGGGTAGAGAAGGCTGCTCAAACTCCTCTTCATCTTCCTCGTCCTCCTCGCTGTCACTTGTAGCAGACGACGTAGCCTCAGCGCGTCCACTGAGGGTGTCATCCAAGGTAGAAGCCGAGGTACGCCCATGTGAGATGTTTGAGGCATCCCCCAAGCGCATGAGCTGCAAAGCGACATCTTCATCAGAGATACAACTGGCAATGGTTGGATCGGGTGTAGGTAGAATTCCGAAACCTTGTGCTCGAGGCACCATGCCAGTTGAGGAACGAGTAGATAAGGTTGGCGCGTTGGTACGGTCGCGAAGGCGACGTCCGTGTTGGGGTGCTGGCGGCGCTGTGGCAGGAGTCCTGGTCTGGGGCACTATACCATACGTATGTTCACCAAACCCGTAGCTCTGAGGTGATTGGAGGGGTTGGCTGCATGCGAATGTGCGCTGGTTAGGTCGTGCAAATGGCGAAGCATTGTCTTGACCGTTCGATTGTCTTTGGGGAGAAATGGAAGAGATCGAGTTTGTCGCTGGGACTTGAGGAGGTACGAAGAGGGGCAGTTCCTGTTGCAAGGCCATCAGTAAGCATTTGGAATCGCTCTGCTTGTGTGATTTGTCAATTACTTACAGAACTTTCGAACTTCGCCCTTTTCCTTCTGTTTCCCTCGAGGATATTATCGAGGCTAATTTCGGCGCTGGCAAGCTGCTCACTTCGCGCTTTGCGAGAGCTGGTGACAGAACCCCCCTCACCGTCACTGCTGCTGTAGCCCTTCATAGTTTCGCTGTTGAGATCCAGCGGATGCCCTTGGAAGCTGCCCTCGCGGCTCATCATGCCAGATCGAGAACGAACTTTTTGTGCGGAGGCACTACGCCGACCTCTGCCTGGATGTGGAGACGCACTCTGTTTCCGAGCCACGCGGGACGCTGGCCTAGAGGCAGGTTGGCCATAGTCAAGAATCTGGGCCGGGGCTGGTTGGGGAGGAAGCATCTGGAGACCCTCGTCGAGTTGTGCCATTCTCTGAGCGCCAATGGGCGATATGGAAGCAAGGTTCTGGTTGTGAGGTTGCCATGCTGGCGAGAAATTTGGGACGACTCGTACATAGACTGTCATGTTATTCTGGAAGTTCTCGTATCTTGCGATGAGAGTATTGCCACAGTCATCCTCGAAGCTCACACCGTTTGCCGCTCCTTCGTAGAGGCCATAGAAATTCTTGACCGTAGTGACGATTGAGTCTGTGGTATCATGCGCCCAAATCTGCACCCTCATTGGCAAACGTGCTTTGTGATTGGAGTCACCATCGAACAGTAGCTCGAATGCGACATTCTTGGGCGCTGCGGATACCGGTGACACATTGTAGCCGCTTTGGACGTTCTGGTTAGTGTTGCCATAAGATTGCGTTATTGGAGGCGAAGCGTAGCGTTGAGTATCTAGAGAGATGTTGTTTGACATCACCGAGTGGCGGGTTGGGTATTGATGAACCCTTGGTGGTTCGTTGTGGGAGGTCTCGGATGCCTGTTGAGGGCGAACCGGCCTCGGTGGATCATGCGACAAAAGGTTCGCTACATCCATGTCGACAGTGTAGTGTATGAATGTTGACAATTGTAGGTGCAAATGGTAAATTGTATAAGAGTTGTTGCTTTGGCTGACTTGAAGAGAATGGTGTTGGATCGAGGAGGTACGAGGGGATCCGGTAGGTGTGGAGCCGCTTCACAGGCTTTGCGGACGGATAAACGAAAGGCAACCTGATGAACAGTAGTAATTAGCGACATGATATCTGGATTAGGAAGGGATAGTGATAAGTGTCTAGCGGCGCTCGTAGTAACACATGAGCAGTTGGCCATCAAAGGGTTGGGAGGTGGAACATCTCGCACGTCAAGGGATGATGTACAGGAGATGGAAGTTATCTTAGAGCGTAGAATCATGGATCGCATACCTGTACAGTAGATACTCCACTTGCAGAAAAGCCTTTACGATCTACTTGCGTGGCTGTTCAAGCAGATTTCTTGGAGGGCGCTTTGTTGGGCTGCCGGCTTCAGGGAAGCGGCAGTGTCAATAGTGGGCAATATGCAGTAGAGTCTAATAACTTGTCCAGGGCACTGGAGGGTCTAAGAAAGAACGTTGCTTGACAATGATGGCAGTAGATGCCCCGAACCTGGGAGGGTTCGTTGTTGATACTCCGAGGAAAGGATGAAGGGAGAGAGAGTGACCATGAGCGAAGCGAAGGCTTTCATCACAGAACCGCTTCATTGATTTTATGCATTCGGCATAACTTGGCAGCAACACAGTCCAAGCATACCACCAACGCCTATTTGAACTGAACATTGTGCTCTCTGTCATTACCAATGGCATGTCCAAGCCTGTCTGACCTTACTGTCTCTATCTATTGAAGCCTCCGCGATATCGGTATATGCTGCGACTTCCTACATCTACTGGCAAGCAATGCTCTACAAGAATCCCTTGCCAGGCCAAGAGCTAAGTGGAGTGATTGGTGGAGATACCCTTGATGCCGCCGTTCATCTGGGTAAGAGCTAAATGCCTAGGGTAGACCCTCTTAAGTCTCAAGCAACCGGAAGGTGGTGGAGGAGTGGGAGGCGTGCAATCGAGCCAATCTTTTTACCGAGGGGCTTGCATACCAGTCAAAAGGCCGCCTGAAAGCACCGGGGGACTTGCGTGTGCTTGGCCGATACGAGTCAAGCTTAATATGCGCCAACTTAAAAGTCGGTAGAAAAAGGTACAAGGCACAAAGATACAACCGCCTGTGGGTAGGACTGTTTGTTGGCTGCGATCAAGTTCGCTCACCAACGCTCGTCCTCGCTGAGACGGCGCATCCACGTTGTCTCATGGATTCCAGGCCTATGAAAGTGACTAACATCATCAGGAACGGGAGGGAGCAACGCTTCTGCATTCTCCGCGCCGCAATAGCTGTGCTGTTTCCCGTATACTAGGTACTATACTAGAGCAGTGGCCAAAAATCAAGGGTGTCAGGCGATGGTGGAATCTTCAAGACATGATTCGCAATTGAACCATCATACTGTTTCAACCAGGGCCAAGGCTCGGGAAAACCTGGTTAATGGTAAAGAGAGCAATGATAGGCTTGAGAGGCCACACGTATCGCTTGGTTGATGCGAGGGATCTACAATATTAAGCATGCCAAACATCGCCCATCGCACTAACGGCTTTGACTCCGCTATCCTACCGTCTAAGTCGCACTGTCAACCACTGCAGCACTAACAAACCCCACTTCGCTCAGGCCTTGGGGGCGATAACAGTCTGGAGTACGTGGATGTGCTTGCTTGACAACAGATTGCGACGATATGTCCATATCTTTCGTCACCTCAGAAACGGACGTGATGCTGAGATGAAGCCGGCAACGCATTCCGCGTTTGAATGGGTTGCGCAATGATCCGTGCGACGCATGTGCTTCGAGGGCAACCTGGACTGCTGTTCACTATTCGCAATCCTTCAATTGTCGAATACGGCCAGGAGGTTGCGTTGTCACTATGTGTATATCCGAGACCAGAAAAGTTTCGAGCTTTGCCTAGGCGCTCCTCACCATAGGTCGAACGGAACAGGGCTCTGTTGGAGCAGCCCGGGGCAGGGCGGTTAACCCACCCCTAATCGGCGATTCTCAACAAATGCTCCTATTGCAGTAAATCAGCTACAGATTGGCGACCAATGTCCAACGGTTTGCGATGGCATGTGGGTGTATTCAGTTTGATACATGCTAGGTAATCATGATGTTGCAATGCGGTGAGATTTGGTCACGTGATTTCTTGTAATCTTCGCGTCCTGCTCAACGACGCGACCTGCACCTGGTTTAACACTTGATAAAGGTCAAAATCACCTCGCGACTCGCTGAAAATTTCGCATAGGGGTCGCGAAGTCAACAGCTGCATATCAGTCATGTTTTGAAGCCTGCCTGCGCAGTTCTGGTTGCTCTATCTAGCTTGCTGTCCAGTCGCGGTCAATTCGGTAGACGCGTTCTATTTACTTGTTATTTTTAGCACCCGAAATGCAGAATCGCACTAACGGTATCGATGGGTAATTTTCAGAACAACTCCATAGGCCAGAGGACCAGACTACTGCCTCGATGCCCAGATTCAGGCTTCCCATGTTTCAGGGCATCCTTGATTTACGTGGGGTAAGGCACAGGCGCATCATGCGGGAGCCTGAACTACACTGCAAGTCGCTGGATGAGTCCACCTGTCAACCGCATAGCCCTCAGGGCTGACACTTTTGAAAAAATTAAAACACCCCTCAGCATGGGTGGTTGGCTAGGATATACAATACACCTTAAGGTATTTTAAAGTATCCTAACTACGGCAAGAACGATGAGAGTACAAGCACGGTCCAATGATCTAACTTCTATTCATGATCATCTAATTATTCTGCGGTGCCTACAAAAACCCTTGTATCAACTTGCTCTTCTCAGCAATTTTACCCGCAAAACTCTCAATAGGCACAGCCGCCAGAATTTCCAAAAGGGCCATGTTCGCCTTCATCTCTCTAGTGATCCAATTCCTCACCTCCAGCGCCACGAGGGAATCCACGCCGTAGCGGTACAACGGCCGGCCAGGGTCGACCTCAGAAGCAGGCATCTGAAGGATCTCCGCTGTTTTATTAACCACAGCGTCTGTGATGATTTCCGTTGCTTGCTCCTTGCTGCTGGCTTTGCCAAGTCGAGATGCAAGTGATACCGTAGAACCCTGGCCTTCTGCCGATGTGGAAGTGGCCACACTAATGACGGCCAGGGGTCCAAAACGCGGGTCGTTGAAGTATTCTGGTCGGGGGAGACCGTGAGTTGCCATGATATCTGCGGTACCCAAGCCAGTGCAAACCTGCACGGGGCAATCTGCTTGAGAACCTCGCTGCTGCTGGTTGATGAGACTCTTCATGAGCGCGTGGAAAGCGGGCTCGCGGATGCCCAGGACCTCTTCCCAGAGTTTGATATTGCCGCTGGTACCACTCTCTGCAAGTATGCCCACGTCGCGCATGATGCCAAGGTTTACAGAAACGGCCTTGAGGCCGTGGGAGCGGCGATACTGGGCAAGGGCGTCCTGGTATGTGTTGCCAGCAGCGTACTGTGCCTGACTAGGGTACCCGTATATGCCGGAGCTTGAGGAGCAAATGACCATGAAGCCCAGCGGCCGGTCATGGCCGAAGTATTCGTGGAGGTTCCACGTTCCTTGGACCTTGGGCCCCACGGGAACGGTCCACTCCTCGTACGACATCTTCTCGAAAACAATATCTCGAAGTACCATGGCCATCTGAATAACTCCTTTGATGGGCGGGAGCTGTTGTGAGCACTGCTTCATGGCAGCGAGGAAGGAGGTCTTGTCAGATATGTCACCGCAATAGGCTTTAACTTGTACCCCTCCGCCTGCCAGCTCGTCTACGACAGCCTTGGCTTGGGCCGTTGTATCGCCAGATCGTGAGAGGAAGGCGATGTTCCGAGCTCCAGATGCCACAAATTCCTTGGCAAGACTACGGCCCAAGCCACCCAGACCGCCGACGAAGAGGTACGTAGCTTTGGGATCAAGCTTCAAAGAATCTTTGGCCTTTCGCAGGGCAGGAGCTTGGGCATCGTCTGGGAATGAGAGTACCAGCTTACCACGATGCTTGCCCTGTTGCATAGTTCGGAATGCCTCCCCAACTTGACTAATTGGATACGCAACCACAGGGCTCGAAGCACCAAGGATACCCTGCTCGATGAGCTTGAAAGTCTCCTCAAACACCTCAAAAAACGTCGCCGGGTCTTCTTGGAAAAGAGTATGAGTGTTGACGAACGTAAAGGACGTACTTTTGCGGAAGGGCCGCATATCGAGGCGCATGTTATTGGTAATGTCGCGCAGACCAATCTCGACAAAGGTTCCGAAGGTCGCAAGACAACCCCAGGAGGCCCTCAAGAGCTCTCCCGACAGCGAATTAAGAACGCAATCGACCCCACGACCATCTGTGATTCGACTGATGCCCTTGACGAAACTTACGTCGCGCGAGTGAAAGATGTGTTCTTCGGGAATTTTGTACTGCTCGATGATGAGTCTCCGCTTGTCTTCTGCGCCCACAGTGACATAGATGACCAAGCCCATATGTTTGGCCAGCTGTATTGCTGCTTGCCCCACTCCTCCCGCTGCAGAGTGGATCAACACAGATTGACCTCTGCGAAGCTTGGCAACTTTGATAAAAGCGTAGTATGCAGTAGTGTGTATCACAGGGACTGATGCTGCTTCCTCGAAGGACATGGAGTCAGGGATTTTGGCGGTGACACGATAGTCGGTTCGGATCCTAGTTGCATGGAGTCCCACGTTCGTGGTACTCACGCGATCACCAGGCTTGAACTTAGTTGCCTTGCTGCCTGTCCGGAGAACAATGCCACTAGCTTCTTGACCCAGCCATCTTACCGGAATCAGAGCCATACAAGCCATGACATCTCGGAAACTATATGTAGTAAGCCGGATCAGTATGTGTATCTTGTTGTATCGACAATGTGTTAGGGGAGACTTACTTGAGGCCTGTAGCTTTGACCTGGATTTCAACCTCGTGGTCATGAAGCGGGGTCAGCATACGCTCGTCAGAGACAAATCTCAGAGTGTCCAAGAGACCAGGCTTGCCGATAGTGAGTCGGAGAGCGTCATCCTGTTCAGCCAGAGTTACAAGACGAGTGGAGTCCTCCAGGTGGTGGTGGACACTTTCGTTTTGCTTGTGGCTCTTGAAAATGCGGGCAACCTGGAGAATACTCCCGACTTCTCGAAACTCATTGTCACTGCTGTCCGATTGAAGGATTCGAGTTGCAAGGGAAGGGCCGTGCTGCAGTCCTGTTGCCTTGCTAAGATGCAAGAGTTGGAACTTGGTGCCTGCAATCTCGCTCATGACACAACGTGCAAAACCGTCGACCATGCCGAAAGATGGATTATCGCCGTAGGTGATCCATAGGAGCCGCTCACAGTTCAACACAATTGCGCGAACGTTGTGGAAGTCTCGCTCAGAGAGATTGTCCAGTACCGGCTGCTCAAGTTCCAAAAGAGATACATATGTCTTGCCCTTAGGGTCATCGGGATTGATGTCAACGCCCCAACACTCTGTGGTGACCGAGTAGCCTTGGCTCTCGAGAGCCTTCTCCAGCATGAAAGAGAAACCTTGGGTGGCGGAGTTCGCTGTTGATGGCTTCATAATGACGGCCTCATGCTTCGAGACGCCATTGGTTACGGTCTCCGCTTGGAGTCTCGTGTGGGAGTATAGAACGAGTGGTTTGCCGTCCGTTGTGCTTGAGACTATCTGGAAACCCTTGTTGGCCGCCACCAACTTTGAGGCTGCAGCATCATTACTTGCAGCAACGATAACAGTGGCAGTCTGTTTGGCTAGTTGCAGACGTGCCAGGCCAACCAGACGCTCAAGACTGCCTGCATCTTCGACTTGGTGCGAAATGACCAATAGGTCGGCGGAAGCTCTGTTGTTATCCGCGAGCAATGGAGCTTCATTTTCGCCAACAAGAACAAGGAAGTGCCCGGACGTGTCCGCGTCACTCTTCCCTTCTTCTCTGATTTGGTTTGCAATGGCATAACGTACTTTGCTTGGGAGAATGGCGCCTGCAGGTAATTTGGACATGGCTGCATTCGCAAGTTCGCCCGGGTCCGATATCAATTCGACGACGGTCGCCGCTGGATTATCGTGGAGGGCCACGCGAACAAGCTGCATTTCATTTCAGCTATCATCGATCACGTCTTCCTTACACATGGTACGTTTGGATGTAGGTCTTAAAAGAGAGGGGGAACAATAAACTCAGAACTGACCTCGGTGAGCCTATCCTGGGTCCCAACTACGCTCATCGCCTGACTGATCTCCTCAGGCTGTAATAGACCCAGTGCGTAGTTCCACTGGACCTCTGAAGTAATATCGGCAGGGTCAACTTCGACGCTTTCTCCGTCTGGCTTGCCCGCATCCATTTCCAGCTCCGAGGTTCGAAAGTCTTTGACTGACAGGAAGGCCTTAGAAAGTCCTGTATCGAAGCAGACAATGTCTGCAGATAACTCATTGAAGCCATATCTTTCCGCCCGACAGAGACCCGGCATGATATAGTCGGCATCAGCCGGGATATTGACCGAGATCTCCAACTCGCCAATCGA
The DNA here is from genome assembly GCA_963971245.1 of Cladonia rubrotincta. Taxonomy (NCBI): domain Eukaryota; kingdom Fungi; phylum Ascomycota; class Lecanoromycetes; order Lecanorales; family Cladoniaceae; genus Cladonia; species Cladonia rubrotincta. Next base: position 210,766 of record OZ020215.1, read on the forward strand.
GGTCGGGACAAAAGGTTTATCGAACTCGAAGGCACCATTGTTGTACGTGGCTCCTAGCCAGCTCTGGAAGACAGCATCAAGAGATGCTGCGTTAATGAGGAAGGGTCGATCAAATTGGCCCTTGCTGAACGTCTCTCCAATGTCGACGAGCCTGATATCAAATATGGTCTTCCCGTAGCCGGGATGACAATTCTCTACACCCTGGAAGAGCTCTCCATAGCTCCACGAGGCCTTGGTCATGTGTTGGTAGAATCTCTCCTTAGCATAAGTCTCGGGGCACTCTTTGAGAATGTCATGGTAGTCGGCAATCTGCGTGGCTTCGATCCTTGTGTCCTCCGTTGCCATTTGCTTGCTTCGATTTTCTTCGTAGTCGATTGTCACCAAGCCTCGAGAATTGTCTCGCAGCTGGTCTGTCCCAACACACGAGGACACGGTGTACTCCCACCAGCTGGCCGGGGTTGAACCTGAGGTGGCAATGAGGTGTGGTCGTAAGTGGATAATGACCTCAGTAGCCTGATCCTCTGGAAGAGCCATGGCGGCAAAGAGATTGACATCACGCAGCCTAAGGAATACCCCCCAATTAGTATAACCAAAGCATACATCTTCATTTCTACTTCGACGAATTAAGCTTACCTGAAGGCGCGGGCTACCTTTCCCGGATCTACCAGCTGCTGAGCGGCTTCCAAGACTATGCTCACGATTCCGGCTCCTGGAAACAGTACGGTACTGCCTACGGTGTGGCCGCGGAGCCAAGGCTCCTCCGAGAGTCGAATAAAGCTCCGCCATACGAACTGGTTTTCGGCCATATGAGGAACCTGCGCACCAATGAGACTCCTTGTGGGAAACTTCTGTGCGATGAGCTCTCTGTGAATCCGGGAGTCGGCGCGGAAAGTTTTCGAGTGGTTCCTGTATGCAAATAACGTTATCAGTATACCGATGATAGATAGTCCTCGAGAGGACTTGAGGTGACAACGAGACAATATTAAGACTTACCACGGATACGGAGGGAGGTTCGTTAGTAGACGGCCGTCCGAGTCACCATTGGCCTTTTGCACTTCGAGGGGCACGCCTTGGAGGAACAGCTCGCTGGCAAGATTCAGGCTACTGTCGAGTGCGCTCTCACCACGAGTAAGCACCGACTTATAGCCCACATTCTTGATACCATTATACGACAAGATCTGCTCGATGGGGCCACCAAGCGCACTGTGAGGGCCAACTTCGATCAGTAGGTCGACCGTGTTTTTGCCGTCACCATCGGCAGGGGTGACCAATTCTTGGATGGCGTCGGTAAACAACACGGGGGAGATTAGATTTCGAACCCAGTAGTAGGGGCCTAGGAGCTCCGCCTCTACTTCACTGCCCGTAACACTGGATACCATGATGGGTCGCCCGATGGATGACGGCGCAGGCTCAATATGGGCAATCGAAGCGGAATATTCCGCAAAGGCAGAGTTCATATGAGCAGAATGGTATGCGACGTCGACCTTTAGTCGTCGCGCAAACACACTCCGCTTGTCCAAGAGGACTCGTAACTCTTCGAGCGTAGCGACATCGCCCGAGAGAGTGACGCTTGATGGTGAGTTGATGCAAGCCACAGTCACTATGCCACCAGTGAGTTTGGTTTGGGAGATGAGCTTGTTGGCTTCCTCGGCAGAACATCCAACAGCCATCATACCACCCTTGAGATGTTTGAGCCCAGCCGAGGCCTTGCCCCTGAAATAGGCCGCTGCTATAGCGTCCGCATGGGATAGAGCTCCGATGCAGTATGCTGCGGCGATTTCTCCACTTGAATGGCCAGCAACTTTCGAGGGCGTTATTCCCCACGCTTTCAACTCGTCCACTAACGCAACTTGCAAGACCGAGCAAATGGGCTGTGAGATTTCCGGTAGGCCAAGTCGAGACTCGTCTTGTCCCTTGGCCAGCTCCTTGACTGGGTCCCAGTTGCTGCCGAGGTCTTTTAGAACCGCAGCAGATTTCGCCACAGAGTCCCTGAAAACGGGGCGTTCCAATAGCTCGAAGCCCATACGGGCCCATTGGGCTCCTTGTCCTGTGAAGACAAATCTAAGCAGCAGCTGTTAGCAGACCTCTGTTCACATCACTTCAAGAATAAGGGGGTACGAATTGTGCAAGAAGCTGATATGATTGAAGACTCACCCGATACGCGGTTGGCTGGTTGATGCGCGGGTGGCGTTCTCTCCTAGCTCAATTGATAACTTATCTCGCAGCTCTGCCGCACTCTCTGCGAGAATACTGGCTCTCCATGATAGGCCAGATCTCGCAATTGCGAGGGTGTGTGCAAGGTTGGCAAGATATTCCGGGGTCGATGCGGCAGGACCGAGACTGTCCAGGTGCTCGACGAGTGTGCCACCCACACGTTTGAAGCCAGCTTGGTCCTGGCTACTAATGACAAACAGTCTTTTGCCGGTATGACGAGTGTTGTGAATGCCGTTGGTGAATTTCCCAATCCCGTTGGTGAGCTTTCCCTGTCGCGAGTTGTAGGTCTCTAAGACGACGTGTCCATTCGTGCCGCCCATCCCAAAACCACTGACGCTCATGCGTCGGCTACTTTGGGTGACGGGCCATGGCGTCAGTCTCGTAGGCACCGCCATATTCCATTCATCCAGAGGAATGGCAGGATTTGGATTTGAAAAATAAATGTTTGGCGGGATTAGACCATGTTCCATAGATAAGACCCCCTTGATGATGCCAGCCACACCTGCAGCAGCCTCGAGATGGCCAATGTTTGGTTTGACACTACCAACCCATAGCTTGCGCGATTCGGTCCTGCTCTGACCAATGGTACGGTAAATCGCTCCTACTTCTGCTGGATCACCAACTTTGGTGCCAGTCCCCTGAGTCATTTGCTCATTAGCTCATTGAAAAGATGACTGCTCTTTATGTCCGACTTACGTGAGCTTCAACGTACTGAGTCGAGCTATATTCCAGACCGTGTGACTCATAGACGTATTTTATGAGCGCAGACTGGGCTTCGCTTGAGGGCATTGTCACGCCCTGTGTCCAACCATCTGAATTCACACCAGAGGCACGAATGACGGCTCGAATGTTATCTCCGTCTTCAAGCGCTTTGTCCAGCCGCTTCAGAATGAGAATGCCACAGCCCTCACCTCGACCGTACCCACCTGCATTCTCGTCGAACGCCCTGGAGTGACCCTCTGGGTTAAGAAACCCCAAGTTGTTGAGTTGCATATTGCCATCTGGACTGATGATCATACCAACCCCCCCAGCGATGGCCATTTCTGACTCTCCAGATTGTAAACTTTGACAAGCCAGATGAGTAGCAACGAGACTCGACGAGCAAGCCGTGTGAATGGTAGCGCTAGGACCATGAATATCCAAGAAGTGGGAAACGCGGTTCGAGATCATCTCCTCGCAAGTTCCGAGAATATGGTACTTGGGACTGTGCCCAAAATCCCGCACAACAGCATCTCGATAGTCACTCATGGAGGAGCCGATATAGCAGGCAGTTTGAGTTCCTGCAACCTTACGGATCGTCTTGCCAGCATTTTCGAGAGCTTCATACGTGACTTCCATTGCGATGCGCTGTTTCGGATCAAATGAAATGGCTTCCGCTGCCGTGATGTTGAAGAATGCTGCATCAAACGCATATGGATCTTGCTTGAGGAAGTGACCACCCTTGGTGGCCAAGACATTTTGCCGGTTACTGGCCTTCGGATGGTAGAATGCATCTGCGTTGTACCGGTCTGTTGACGGGGAATAGGCATCTTCGAGATTTGTCAGTGGGCGTTCCGAAACCCAAAATCGTAATGTCAAATTGCAGTGAAGCTTTTGTTTGGTATATGAAACCTATTAGCTTACTCACCTCTTCCGTTCTTCAGGAGGTCCCAGAATTTTGATGGCGATGTAGCATCGCCTGGGAAACGACATGCTAGGCCGATGATGGCAACAGGAACATGGGATGGGTTGCTGGTAGAAGGCATTTTGCCCGAGAGAATTACGATCAAGAAATTTCCAGAACAAAGCTAATGGCGGAGACAGACATCATCCGTAGATGTCTTGCTGAAGATTGAGACATCTTGCTAGAGATATCTCCTGATCGTCAGTACACATATCGTGAAGGCTCTGTTGTTTCGACGCGTCCAGTGCGTTCTAGTGCTTATACTAAACGTCCTTTATCGCGTCGTCGATAAGTCGGTGTGTCTCTTTCAGTGCTTACGCTATTGTTCGGTGTCATCCTAGGCCTTGCTTGTTACCCTGCAAAGTTGGAGATAACGAAGGACTTCGAAGCAGTAGTGACGTTGTAGCGGTATGTGGCAGCATTAATCCTTCAAATTGGTTAGTGGCCTCCCCACCCTTGTGGCGAACTCATGCTTGTCACATACACAGGTCGTGTGCCTTCTAGTGCTTATACTATCTCGCCCTTCTCTAAACAAGCTCAGCCGCTTGGCTAATTCTTATTTTCTAAGGTCCTGTAGAGGCGTCTAAATTCCTAATTAAGAATAATCTAGTTTATGCTTATCACATATCTAATCTGCCTATTAGTGCTTATATCAACGGGTACTACCTTCTTACGCGTGTTTATCTTGTATATTATGTCCCTTTTAGTGCTTATACCGCCTAACCTTTCTCATTAAGATAACCTAAAGTATGCTTATCACGCATTTAAGACACCATTTAGTGCTTACACCAACGGGTACCGCCTTCCTATATGTGTTTACCGCGTACTTCGTGTATTGCTTGGTGCTTACATACCCTAACTTGTCATGGCTGTGATAGGCAGAGATAACACTGGTGGCCAGCCTTTGACTTAGGACAAGAGATTGCGCGGCATGGCAGATCAAGAAGCTGCAAGGATTGCTGGTGCACCACGGCGGCGCTCGCTGTCAACCTGTCACGACCCGGACCTTACTGTTGCCCTGCACCCTTTCGCTATCGAGGTAATTATCGCGCGAGGTGCGACGCTTTCGCTGGTCAACACAACTTTGCAGTGCGGTAATCCGTCCTCGCCTGAGTACATGAGCGACAGCAAGTGTGCTGGTATACATCCATATGGGCTTTTCTTGCCATTCATTACATGGGATGTTTTGGCACTTTTGTCAGAACGTTCGACGGGCGAGCTTGACCTCTACCCATGCCAACGCCTCCGCTCCCATCCTCCTGTTTTCCCCTCTACGATCATCACAAATGCCTGATCAGGCGGTTCTGGGGGGCTTCGAGAGACAAGTCCGCGTGGTTACGCGCACACATCTTCGCACAGAGACAACGCTCATATTCACGAGAATTTCCGAAAACTACATATTACCCAGCCGTGCCAGCTATTCAACAAGCTATCAATCAAAAACGCGATAAAAATCCAACCTTGAGTTCAAAAAGGTCCTCATTCCAAGTCCGTATACTCATCTCTTTCTTGCCTTCTGTAAACCTCTTCTCTATAAGTCCTTTCTTTTCATAACTCTGCTCGTTACTGTAGGCACTTATAATCCAAATTTCCTTCGCCGTCTTTCCTGGCAAAAACATCAACACATCATCTATATCCCTGATCTTTGCGCCATATTGCACTATTCTCGCCTCAATGTCTGATGAGAATCCCTCAGCTTCGGATTCGATATGCGTAACTACGATGAATGGATCCTGTGTCTCCTTTGCTGTGGATCGTACTAAGGAGCAGTCCATGATTTGAAGAGGAATGGGAACAGGTAGTGGGTGAGTGCCGTTCGGTTTGGCATTGACCAACCAGGACAGCATGTCGTTACATGGGACAGATGCCCGGTGCTTTGCCAGAGAGGATTCGGAGTCGAAGCTATTCATCTCCTTTAGTTGATGTCTACAAGCTGGACTTTGGAAGAATCAAACATACTGTTCCAAGGCGAAAATTTGGTTGCTTTTCTCTTCACCGCGCGGTTGAAATGCGCCGAACTTCAGTGTTCCTGGTTCGTTTGCAAGACTGTACATACTGAGCGTATTGAAGTCTTGAATATACTATATATTGAAATTTACCGATTAGATAAATTCTATGAGCTAAAGCATGAAATCAGACGTTGGACTTACTTTCTCAGTAGCTGCTTCATCTGCTAGAGTGATATTAGGTATTATGATGAGTACTGCTTTATCTGAATAATTGGAAGAGCTGAGAATATCTGCTACTTTAGCAAGGGCAGTGCTAACAGTCGCGTTCGACATCTTGAATGATAGCAAGAAAGTCGAGGTCTGATACTTCCTGGTAATATTCTATATGCAAATGTTGCGTAGTAGCACAATACAGGCAAGTCAAGGTGGAGCGATCATTCCTATTGCGTTGCGGGACTTCCTGGCCAATCGCTGCAAGGGCTCGTTAGTTACATAGCTCAACATTCTTACCAGTCTGGGTCTTCGCTCAACTCGCTAGTGTAAGCATTAGAAATCCACATCAATCAAGCAAGTGCTTAATGAAGATCCCAGTCTCCGGAAGGAGCGCTATAGCGCAGGGTCTCATCAATTGTTCCTTGACAAAGCCGGAGCTCGATCGTACATCGGTAGTGTGAGCTAACTTCTTAGTGCTTACACTAATGTATGCGTTTCTAGTGCTTACCTGTATAGTTGGTTCTCAAGCGGACGGGGCTTTCAATACCGTCGAAGCCGTTGACGAAATTTGCGGCTGGCGCCTTCGCATTTGTGATATCAATCCTTTTCAATCCATTAGAAGGAAATTAACATCAACCACTGTAATACACGGAAACCGACCGCGAAAATGGTTCTCAAACTCTATGGCTCTGCTATGTCCTTTTCCCGTGTCTTAGTCACAATTCTCGAGATGGAATTACCGTATGAACATGTCCTCATAGATATTGCGAAGGGAGACCAGAAGAGCGAAGCCTACAAGAAGTTGCAGCCTTTTGGCAAGGTGCCTGCTTTGGACGATGACGGGTTTGTGATCTTTGAGAGTAGGGCTATTTGCAAGTATCTTGCACGGCAAGTGTTCCTTAGTCATGTTTCGTTTGGGTGTTGATGGAGGACGGAACCAGAAGCAAAGATTCAGTCTTACTGATATTCTTCGTCTAGAAAGTACAACTCCGGGACGAAATTGATCCCAGAGGACGATGAAAAGACTTATGGTCTCTTCGAACAAGCTTGTTCTGTCGAACAAAGCTATTTTATGGCCGCTACTGAGACAATTGGAACTGAGCTTATAATTAAAAAGCATGTGTCTTCTTGACACTCTCGAATATGCTGTTGTCTTTGCAGAGTGGCTAACAGGAGTTCGAATAGAATGAAGGCTCTTGGTCCCCCAGATGAAGCAAAAGTCGCTCAAGCGGAAGCTGGTTTTGATGAAGTCCTCGCCTACTACGACAAGGTTCTAGCTAAGCAGAAATATCTCGCTGGAGACGAACTGACCTTGGTTGACCTATTTCACTTGCCAAACGGGTCGGCTATGAAGGCATTTGGATACAAGGGAACATTTGAAAAGTATCCGAACGTGGACAAGTGGTTCACAGGGTTACAGGAAAGAGAGACCTGGGTCAAGGCTGCAGCAGTGGCCGGCACGGCGGCATAAGCAGCTTGAAATTGTGCACTACACGGTCCAAAGCCCATATTAAGAGTGGTAGAAAGCAATGGAATAATCATCTATAGTAATTGTAAATCGAGAAGGTTCAGTAAAAGATTATGCGAGGGTATTCTCGATCATGTTCATTACAATCAAATATTGCAAAGGCAATAGCAACTAGATAAGATAGGGTAGAAGAGTTCACCTATCAACTGGAAAGCCCTACAGGGCTGATCCCTAGAGGCCTCTAAGCCCGATCCCCAAGGGAACAAGTTTTGCGCCAAAAGCCCCTTGCTCCGGGGGCTATTTTATCGCCTAGGCAATCAAATATTAGGGTTCCTCTAGGGGGCTTTTCAGTTGTTAGGTGAACTCTTCTAGCACGTGCGGAAACGGGCGCTTAGAAAGGCTAATTTTCCCCGGCCCGGGCGGGTTGAAATCTCCCTCCGAAAGCTCGAAGTAAGGTGGATTACGCTGCGGCTTACATATGTATTCAGATTCCTACTTTCTACCTCCACCCCTCGTCTTCTATCCGATTCTCTATTCCTTCACCTGTCTTGAGGTTAAAGAAACTAGAAGGGGCGTCTTTTCCCAGCCAAAATATTCAATCATATCATCCACCCAGTTTGCACAACTCTTATCAAGCTTCATGTCGAACTTCCACAGCATCCTCGCCATAATCAGGCGCAACTCAACAAAAGCCAAGTTCATTCCGATACAATTCCGTGGACCAACGGCGAAAGGTTGAGCAGCTTGCCTCTGGTCATTTGCGAAAAGAGGATCGTCGAGCCAGCGCTCAGGGTGGAATTCATCAGGATGCAAGAAGAAGTCAGGACATCTCGACATGCTCCAGTGCCAGATACCAACGCTAGTCTGCACCGATAAGAAGGGTTAGGGACTACAATGGAATTTTGAGGTACGCGAAAAAGGGTAGGAGAGGCATACATTTTCAGGGATAAATTCTCCGGCAATTACAGCGCCCCCAGCAGGAACTTGGCGCGGCGACGCTCCAGCAAAAGGAGGAAACATACGTAAGGCTTCCGTGATAACGGCGTTGAGATATTTCAGTTGTCCAGTCCCAGTCGAAGTGATGTCTTCCTCCTGCAGAAAGGCTGAACGAACTTCTGCGATAACGTTGGCCATTGCGTCGGGATTTGTGGCCAGAAAATATGTTGTCCCACTGAGAGCACTCGTTATGGTTTCCGCGCCACCAAGAATAAGAGCCGTACAATTTGAATTGATCTCAGCTTCCGAAAGGACCCCTCCTTTTTCATCGTCGCCGACCATAGCCGACATGTAGTCAGGCCGGGCGTTGGCGCCAAGAGCACGACGTTTGGCAATCTTCGCGTCAGTGAGCTGCTGGTTTTCCCTTAATCTCTTGCCGAAACCCTTCGGGGTTATGAATAGCAAGACTGGTAAGAATGTTCTGTTGATCCTCTTCAAACAATTCGCAAGGATAACGAATCTCGTCGTCTCGAAAATCAAAGATGCCCAAGGATGGTGTCCTCCACTGTCGAGAGACCCGAAAGACTCTCCGAAGGTTAGATCGCCAATAATATCAAATGCGGTAAAGCTGAACCAAGCTTCGATATCGATCAGCGTCTTGCCGTTGTTGCACCGTTTGGAGAGTTCCCAAATCAGCTGATCAACATAGCGCTTGAGGAGAGGCTCCTGTTTTTGCATAGTAGCAGCAGAAAATCCGCGTGACAAGATCCTACGCATGCGTGAATGATCCTCACGTGTCCGTACACCAAGTAAATTATCTTTGAAGGCTTCATTAAAGACAGGCTCTTTGGTCATCTCCAATTGGCCGCCTTTGCGGTGGCCGCCAATATCAGTCCAGGCTGAGACTGCCTGAAAGGCGAGTTCATCGGGGGCGACTCGCACAATAGGACCATACTTTTTATGCAGGTCGAGGATAATATCATGAGACTTGCCGCTGATAATCGCACGCGAAACGCTCCAACGGGTAATGGCCCAGAGCCTTGGCCCAGGAAACTTGCTTAGTGGGTGAAAGTAGAGCAAGTAAACAGGTCTCAAGATGAGAACCCATGAGGAGAGCTGTCACATAACTGTTAATACTAATCTCTTGTGAGCGGTTGTGAATGTCATACTAGAGCAACGGCAGCGAGCAACATCGTCGAAAAATTGGCAAAATGGTCCAAAACGGGTTGAGAAAGTGGCAGCAGTGCCATTGTCGAGAACCAGCGTCGAGCCAAGGCAGAAGCAGAGTCTTCTTCGTGGGACTCAAATCTGGTATAAAGTCATATGGACTACTACGAATCAAAGTCAACTTCGCGTAGAGATAATAAGGTATAGTGCTTATACTCAAGGACCCTTTCTTAGTGCTCATTTCCATGCTTGTTTACCTAGTGCTTACGCAAACGTGCTGTACCTTATCTTAGTGCTTATTCCCAATACATCTACAGATGTAAGGGTCCTCGGGCCAAAGCCGAAAGTGCATAAGTATACAAGCCGGATTGGGCATATCCCTCTAAAAGATGATCTTCCGGAAAAGGGGGGCGTGGGGTTGGATTAATAATCGAACGACAAGGCACATGATTGCTTTCCGCAGGTCAGTGTATCATGATTCGCTGGGTTGTGCAACTGTACAATGACTGTGCAGAGTCATCTCCATTAGCTTTTATTCCTTTCTCGATTTTCTTTCTTCCACCTCTGGTAGCTGCTTCTTCCAACTCTTCCTCTGGTAAGAACGACGAAACGAAAAGGAGCCTCTCAGTAAACAACATGATAACTACATCAGAGGAAAGCAACACATTTCTTGGTCCTGTGAAGGAATTCTCTACCCCTTCAACTTCCGAAAATGTCATTGGCAGTTCCGATGACAGCGGAGATACGCCTGCTCAAGTGGAAGACACCACCACCTACCCGAGTGGACTGAAGTTCGCTGTAATTTTAGCAGCACTCATGATATCAAACTTCCTCGTTGCATTGGACACTACTATTATATCTACAGCTATTCCGGTCATCTCTCGGGATTTTCATACTCTCCAGGACGTCGGCTGGTATGTCTCGTCCTATCTTCTCACCAACTGCAGCTTTCAGTTGTTGTACGGGAAGCTTTACACACTCTTCGCCGTCAAACCGATATTCGTAGCCGCCATGGCTATTTTCGAGATCGGCTCCTTGTTATGTGCTGTTGCTCCTAACAGTACGGTATTCATCCTGGGTCGGGCTATTGCTGGACTTGGGTCCGCGGGTGTCTTTTCAGGTGGTAAGTCTCTCATGCTTTTTCCACTTTCGAGTCTTAGCCTGAAGATATTGACCAATGATACAGCTCTCATCGCCATCATTTACTGTGTTCCACCAGAGAAACGCGCTCAATATTCGGGCATGATAGTGGGCATGTACGGAATTGCATCCGTCGCAGGACCTTTGGTAGGCGGAGCCTTCACTTCTCATGTTACCTGGCGTTGGTGTTTCTACATCAACCTTCCTCCTGGCGGCGTCGCTATTGCCGCCATATTGTTCTTCTTCCGTTCTCCACAACGCAAAACGACTACTGACGACGCTTCTACCGGTCTCTGGGCAAGATTTGCTAGATTCGATCCTTTCGGGACTGTCTTCTTCCTCGTTTCGATCATCTGTCTCCTCCTCGCTCTTCAACTCGGTGGATCAACGTACGTGTTCTCGAACGGCCGAATTATCGCCCTCTTTGTCATGTTCGGTATTCTTCTTATCGCTTTCATCTTGATCCAATTCTGGGCTGACAACGCTACCGTTCCCCCAAGAGTCATGAAGCAACGAACCATAATTTTCGGGTCCCTTTATATGTTTTGTGTTGGCGCCAACTTTTTCACCTTCGTCTACTTTCTGCCTATCTGGTTTCAAGGCGTCCGTGGACGATCAGCTCTGGAATCAGGCATAGATACACTGCCTATCCTCCTGGCGCAGACCATCTGTGTTGTTTTGGGCGGCGTCATAGTCTCCATGACAGGCTACTATATTCCTTTGATGTGGGCTTCTGTGGTTTTGACTTCGATTGGCGCTGGACTTCTTACTACCTTAAACACCAACTCTGGCCCAGGGAAATGGATCGGTTACCAGATCATCTATGGGATCGGCGGCGGTCTAGGATATCAGCAAGGCATCAGCGCAGCGCAAACAGTTCTTTCAGACACCGATATCACTATTGGTACGGCACTCATGGTCTTTGTGCAGAACTTCGGAGGCACGGTTTTTGCTTCGGCAGCAAACAATGTTTTTGTCACGAGACTAGTCAAAGATCTTGCTAGCATGCTTCCCAATCTGGACCCTCAAGTTTTACTCAAGGCCGGGGCCACGGGCTTAAGAGAAGTGGTAAGCGAGGCGGAATATCCGTTATTGCTCGTGGCATATAATGGTGCTGTCATCAAAACATTCCAGGTTGGATTGATTTTGGCTTGTTTGTGTACTATTGGGGTAGCAGGCGTGGAGTGGAAGAGGGCTGAGACGGGGAAAGAACCTCAGACGAACGAGGCCCAGACGCAGAAGGCATAGACGGAAGAGGGTCAGACGAAAAGCCTACTGATGTCGGGCTTGATTATGGCGTGACGCCTGGTGCAGTTTCATTGTTGAGAGGTCGAAATGACCTCTTTTCTAGCGAGGGCTGCAAGTGAGTGTTCATTGATCTTTTCTCCATCAACAGACATACGGGCTTGTGCTGCATGAACCAAAGATTTAGAACACGAGGTATGGGATGAGGTACGAGGTATTGGTTGCATGCAAAATGCCAAGAGAAACTGCCTCCGTCTGCTGTTCTTCTATAATATACGCCGAGGCTTCAATGAAAGGACACTCCAAGACGGTTACTCTTCGCTTCGCTTCGATATGCTGTGTCCCAAAGCTCCATGATGTTGTAATCGCCAAAGCGTCATTGAATGTAGTCCTCCTTCCATACCTACCAACATTCAGCTTCTATGTCATGTTGATAGTTTGGCACTTCGATGAAAAATTTTCTGACAATGTACACCCATGACCTTGAGCCACCTCTACGAGGGACCATGCATGTTTGGAATATCATGCTTTTGAAGGCGGTTCGGCTGCAGACTCTGTGGCGGTACGGAACGAATCTTTCCTACTCGGCTTGATTCCGGCTCTTTAGGTAATCGAGGGTGTCTTGTGTAGCGTCCAAACACCTTTGGTAATGTTGTAAAGTCACGGCTTGATCAAATCCCAGCAGAAAAGTGTGTTGTGTTCATAAATACACATATACCGACGAAGAACCACCGCGACTTCTAGGCACCCAAGGTATGAAGAAACGTCGTTACGAATTCATTATGCCAACCAAGCAAAATGCCTTTCTATAGCGCATATTGAAATTTATGTGAATTGAATAAAATCACGCCCTTTTCAACCTCGCTTCAACCACAGCCTGATACATCGCTTTCCCAGGCCATACTTTAACCAATTCCAAACCCTCGCCACTCAACAGCGTTGCGAATTCCTTCTCAGTTCGCTCTTTGCCACCCATTGCTAGGCCCACGAACTAATTGAATAGAAGAACATGTTAGCTAACATGATAGATAATTGAAGAAAAGAGCCCAAGACCTCTCCCTTTGAGAGTGGAAATCGAAGTTCAATTGCTATTGAGAAGATTTGCATGTCTATATGGAGAGGAGGGGGAGGAGGAGGAATTGCTCACGTCGATTAAGTAGCCGCCCATATCTCCACCAATTTCTATCGTGGCAGGGAGAACAGCCTCAACGATGAGGAGACGGGACTTTGAACTCATAGCTTCTGCGACTCTCTTCAGGATATCCTGGCAAACATGGTCTGGATAGTTATGAATTATCTGACTAAGATGGTAAACATGTGCGCCTGAAACTGATCAGCAATCGTAGAAGAGCCGCAGGTATAAGAACCATATGCATACCTTTGACAGGCTGCTCGGTATGGAAATCATAAGGCATAGTTTCGATTCCTACAATCTTCTCCGATTTAATCTGCTCGAGCACATCGGGTCTTTCCTGTAGAATCAGTTTCGCTGAAGTTCCGAACACCTTCTCGATTTCGTCTCGAATATGGAGAAGAGCTTGCCCTTTTCCTCCACCAATATCGACGACGAAAGCGCGGTCTGGTTCAGCTTCTACTTCTTCTTTCAGGGACGCGAAAGGGAAGATTCCGTAATCCGGACCTGGTTCACTCATGGATCTGTTGAACGTGTCGAGGTGTTCTGGGTTAGCCGAGAGCGTCTCATAGAAAGTTCGGCCTTCCATGTTATAGGCGCAGGCGTAGGGTGTTTTCCGAATATCGAGCAGATCCTCGGCGGGTCTGGTCTTCAGGTATTCGGGGATGGTCATGTAGCTGACGTTCAGGAGAGTACTATGAATGAGATAGGTTACTGATTAGAAGCTGTGGTGTGATAGTGCTTGCAGCTTACAGCAGGTTGAAGGAATCAACTGCGGTGTGTTCACCCTTGACGTATATCAAAGATTTGGGGGTGTGAGAATAAGTGTCTTTGCCCGTCGAGGCGACAATTCCGACGGCTACCAGAACTCTCATCACCCGCGCTAAATCCAGTCAATTTTCGGTATAATACACTAGAGGTTTCGACGCAGTCTGACCTATTACGTTTGAGTCCACATTGACCAGAGCACCAAGCTCTCGGGCAGTAATATTTTCTCGGGCTTTCATTTGCTCGAAGACTCCCAACTTGACCACAATATCGAGACAGGTAAAGACTGTGAGCTATCACGACTGATCAGCATAGAGCCTGCAGTCGAAGGGAGGTACAAAGATGCTGTGTGATTCTTACGGATATCCATGTTTTGAAGAACTGAATGGTGTTAGCTGCTACTCGACACATTGTGACTTTCATGAGACTAAAATTACCAGGTTGATAGGAGGTTCTAAATCTTGTTGGAGACGCTCAACTTGCTTTAGCAACTCGAAACGAGTAGATGGATCATCAGCCTTCAGCTCTTTGGCATTTGCTAGAATGGCTTCCGTTTTGTTGACGATTTCTGAATCCGAGACCCCCATTTTCTCAAGCTGGCATGCAGTGGATGTGTTTGGCAGAAGCTACTGAGCCTGTGGCTGTCTGCCAGCAGTAATTCGTAAAGAGAGTTCAGGGAGGCCGTGAAACAAGGTAGTAACGTATACATTTCCCTTCGTATAGGAATCAACAAATGCATCGTCAATATGTTCAATCACTAGAAAAAAACGTCCATCACAATGAGCACTAAATGAAGCTATCGGTGTAAGCACCATAAAGAGATCTCTTAGTGTAAGCACTACGAAAGAAAATATTACTATAAGCACTAGAGAGAAGCCCTTTACAAGCACCGAAGAAAAAATTATCGCTATAAGCACTAAAAGGGGCACCAGCGGTATAAGCACTAAAAGGTACATGGTTCTTGTGCAAGTATTCTGTAACTGCCACAAGCAGCCAGCCTTGTGCCAGGCGAATCCGCCGTGGCAGATAATCAAGGTTCTAATATCAAGGGCTCATTTTGTGTTTTTTCCTGGTTAGCGAGTATCTTGCATGTCTTTCAATACCGCTTGAGGCTCCAGCGACCTTTGTGCCAGTTATAGTTTATGTCCGGTTGACTGTCGACGATCTTTGCCTTTGTCACCCTCCCTATTTTCGCACAATGGCGTCCGTTCCGCAGACAATTCTTTACTGTGGAGACCAGACAGATGCATGGGCCGACGGCATTGACCAGCTGTATAGACAAGCTGCAACAACATCATGGCTCCAATCTTTCCTCGACGACCTCGTTCAGGTTTTCAAGGAAGAGGCAAAGGGAATGGAGCGCATTTGGCTCGATAGCCTTGGCGATTACTCTAGCCTCCTTGAGCTCGCAAACAGATATCGTCATACAACCGACGAATTCGGCATGGCACACGCTATGCTGCTGCATGCCTTGAGAGCGACAATGCTACTTCAGTAAGTACTGGCTACGACGTCAAAAATCGACCCTCACTGATCACGAAAAAGATGGGTAAAACGAGAGCCACGGCTTGTAAACACAACCGGGCCAAGACCTGAAGCGCTCGGTATCTCTGGGGGACTTACGAATCTTGCTGCACTAGCTATCGCCACAGACTTCGAATCTTTATATAATGCAGTTCTTGAGGGAGCTAGGGTATTTGCTAGGATCTGCAGACTCACCTTGGTGCGATCTAGAGCCTTGGAGGATTGTCAATCTGGTGCCTGGGGCTGGGCTGTGCTAGGAATTTTGCCCGATGAACTTCGCAGAGTCCTCGATCAATTCCAACAAAGCATGGTAAGTGAGACTGCCGATGGAGTTCTAGCTTTACAGACTGATTTGTAGTCGAAAAGGGGATTCCGCCTATCAAGAGAGCGAAGGTTGGTGTGACAGGAGACCGATGGAGCACAGTCATTGGACCGCCGTCCGTCTTAGAGCTATTTCTCAACCAATGTCCTGCCGTGAGGAGTCTCCCCAAGAATCCGTTGAACATCCACGCCCTTCAACACCATGTCAAGGTCTCCCAAGCGGACATCGACTACATGGTAGGAAATTCGGCTTTGCTGGACACACCTATGCGCCGTGATTTCCGGATGTGGGGTATGGACGACTCCGAAGCCACCTACGCCAACTGGGGTGACCTACTGAGAGCTGTGGTTCTGCAAGTCTTATCCCTACCATTGGACATTACAAAGGTCATGGGTCAACTCAATGCGAAGCTTGGCTCGTGCCATCTTGATGTTAGAGTCATTGGCCCCAGCAGCCATACGCCTTATATAGCCAGTGCTCTGAAAGCTACGGGAAGCACCGTCTCATTCCAATATGACAAGTCCTTGGAACAAACGCAGTTGCCTGGCCTGGGACGAATCGCCATTGTAGGAATGTCCGGACGGGGCCCAGGCAGTGACAACCTTGAGGAATTCTGGGACGTCATTATGTCTAAAAGGGACCTTTGTGAAGAGATTCCTAAAGATCGCTTCGACATAGAGGAATTCTATTGTCCTGAGCATGGGGACAAATGCACAACAACTACCCGGCTAGGTTGCTTCATGAAAAAACCGGGGAACTTCGACTCTCGCTTTTTCCAAGTATCGCCAAGAGAAGCGTTATATATGGACCCAGGCCATCGACAATTTTTGATGAGCACCTATGAGGCTCTCGAAATGGCCGGATATTCGGACGGGCAAACCAGAACGACAGACCCAAGGAGGATCGCTGCCTTCTACGGGCAGTCTAACGATGACTGGCATATGGTGAGCCACTACACCCTCGGTTGTGATGCATATACTCTGCAGGGAGCCCAGCGTGCATTTGGTATGTCTTGAATTCTAAGTCAAAGATTCCCTCCTTGAGATCTAAGATTTCTTAAAGAGAACATGTACACTGATTCTGATATCTGGAGTATAGGAGCGGGCCGCATTCCCTTCCATTTTAAGTGGGAGGGCCCGACCTACTCGCTTGATTCTGCATGTGCATCCTCGACCTCCGCCACACACCTTGCCTGCATGAGCCTAATCACTAGAGATGTCGACATGGCCATTGTAGGGGCGGCCAACATCTTGGGATATCCCCATTCATGGACTAGCCTCAGCAAGTCCGGCGTCTTGTCCGATACTGGAAACTGCAAAACCTATCGTGACGATGCAGACGGCTATTGCCGAGGGGATTTTGTCGGCAGTGTGGTACTCAAACGTCTAGAGGATGCGGTAGCTCAGAACGACAATATTCTCGCAGTGCTGGCTGGGTCAGGAAGAAACCACTCGGGCAACTCTACATCCATTACGACATCCGACGCCGGTGCTCAGGAGCGATTGTTCCGTAAAATTATGCAGAGTGCACGAGTCTCCCCGAATGACATCTCGTATGTCGAAATGCACGGAACTGGCACTCAAATTGGCGATCCAGCAGAGATGGACGCAGTTGCAAGCATCTTCAAACACCGCGATGGGAACAATCCCTTGACGGTCGGAGGTATTAAGGCCAATGTTGGCCATAGCGAGGCGGCGAGTAATATCTACCTTGAACTTGTGTCTTCACGATCTAATATTCCGATTTCCAGGCTGCCGGCATGGCCTCTTTACTGAAGTGTATCATGATGTTCCAGGTAAGTTAACATTTCCGTGGTAAACTGCTCTTTTGGCGTAAAATAGGTAGCCTGACTCCGAGTGTCTGTGTACAGAAAGGTATTATGCCGCCCCAGGCCGGAATGCCACATGCTCTTAATCCCAGATATCCATCGCTCCCTGAGCTCAACATTGAAATCCCTTCAGAGCCAAAAGATTTCAAGTCTGTAGACCAAAAGCCAAGACGAATTCTCCTGAATAACTTTGACGCAGCGGTACGTTCCCACACGTGAATATTGATTGACTTTGCTGACGTGGTTTCATAGGGCGGCAATGCATGCATGCTGCTCGAAGACTATACGACTATCACCAATAAAAGTGTAGACCCTCGACCTTGTCAGGTTATTGTGAGTTCTGCCCGAACAAAAGCCTCGTATCATGCGAACAAACGGAAATTCCTCGAGTGGCTGCGGGCAAACCCAGGTGCCAAGATCGAAGACATTGGATACACAACCACTGCCAGAAGGATGCATCACCCCATTAGATTCGCCTGCACAGCGTCGACAACACAAGAGCTAATCACCAAACTCGAGGTAGAAACAGCAGACACATCACCATTGCGAGCCTCGCCTATCGTCTTTGTCTTCACTGGACAGGGATCCCACTATGCGGGTATGGGTAGCGAGTTGTACGGTACATGTCCCACATTCCGTGAGACAGTCGACCTATGCGCGAGCATTTGCGAGGAGCAGAATTTCCCGTCTTTTCTGGACATTATAATCAACAAAAATGTTAACATGTCAACGAAGAATACGGTGCAGACTCAACTGGCTGTAGTCACGCTAGAAATCAGCCTTGCTGCGCTCTGGAGATCATCCGGAATTCAACCATCAATGGTCATGGGACATTCCCTGGGCGAATATGCTGCTTTACAAGTCTCTGGCGTCCTCTCATTAGCCGATATGCTTTATCTCGTTGGGAATCGAGCTCGTTTGCTCCTAGAGCGATGTGAGGCTGATACTTGTGCCATGATCGCCGTTTCCACATCTGCAGAGGCTGTCCAGGAGCTTCTCAACACAAGACCACACTCGTCCTGTGGAATAGCCTGTATTAACAGCCCGAGTGCCACTGTCATCAGTGGAAGCACCGGTGATATTGCCGAGCTTCGGACAGCCTTGACATCACGGCCAAAAACGCTCTCGGTACCGTACGGCTTTCACTCCTTTCAGATGGATCCCATGCTGGACGATTTTATCTCTCTTGCAGGAGGTGTTACGTATTCAGCGCCCAGGATTCCCGTTGCATCAACCCTACTCGCTTCCATTGTGGAGACCTCGGGAGTCTTCAATGGGCTTTATCTGGGTCAGCAGACTCGGCAAGCGGTTGATTTTGTCGGTGCCCTCAATACTGTGAAAGACAAGCTCGGCAACCCAGTCTGGCTTGAGATTGGACCCAGCCAAGTCTGCAGCTCCTTCATTCTGGCGACTGTGTCCCCGCCTTCAGGCAAGGTCATGTCAACTCTGGAATATAGTACCAATGCTTGGGTTTCCATCTCCAAATGTCTGGCTGGCGCTTACAAGGATGGCATCGCTATTGATTGGCTTGCGTACCATGCCCCTTTCACGGGCAGCCTGAAACTGTTGACAATACCATCATATGCATGGGATTTGAAGGACTTCTGGATCGTATACACCGAATCTAAACAGAGAAATGGTGCTCCTATTCCTGCTCATGTGTCCGAAATAAGGATATCTACGTGCGCGCAATATGTTGTTCAGGAATCTTTATCGCCTAAAATCCAGGTGACTCTCGGAGCTTCGACGACCGACCCGGATTTCACAGCCCTCGTTGACGGCCATCGGATGCGAGGTGTGTCCATTTGTCCAGGAAGTGTCTTCTGCGAAGCAGGCTTAGCTGCTGCTAAATACGCCCTCCACTACAGTGGTAGGAAAGATGCCCCGAATGAAAAATTGTCTCTTCGAAACGTATCTCTTAAGCGTCCACTCACGAAGAATCTTGTTGGCTCCGAAGGGAAGCTTCTTACAACTGTCGTCACCGAGAAATCGGGCAGCGATAAAATTCAGGTTTCATGGCAGACTACTTCGGAACATTCCTCCTATGATCTCGGCAGTTGCACCGTGACTGTTTCCGATGTAGACCGTCTTCAAGCTGACTGGGACCGAACCTCCTACTTCGTTAAGGTTAGGATGAATGAGCTAATTAAGGATGTCAAAGATGGGAAGGGTCATAGAATGCTGCCTGGCATTCTTTATGCCCTCTTCTCCAACACAGTCGAGTACGATCCCACGTTCAAGTGTATCAAGGAGGCGTTCATATCCAGCAAATTCGAGGAAGCTGCCGCAGAAGTCGTGCTTCAGACCGACCCGCCCGGTACCCAGTTCGTGGCATCACCTTACTGGGGCGAGAGTCTTGTGCAATTAGCAGGCTTCCTCGTTAACGTAAATCCTGACCGCCCGGCTGGTAACACAACGCTCATGATGGATAGCTTTGACAGATTTGAGCAGACAGTTGACCTGGAAGCAGGGCACGCGTACTTCACATATGTTCGTATTTCACAGAGGGAGAAGGACATGACAAGGTGCGATGTATATGTCTTTGAGTCGGAAAAGCTGGTCATGCAATGCTCCGGTCTTCGTTTCCACGAAGTCAGCAATGACATTTTGGACCGACTCCTTGGGAAGTCAACATCCCGTTCAGGACATGTGCCGCAAATGCAGGGAAAAGTAGCCAAAACGTCAATAAGTGGTCCAGATAATTCGTCAAAAGCCCACAAGCAGGTACGAATGGAGTCAAAGCTCAGCCCAGTGAGTCCCTCAGAAGCCCAGAAGGAAGCACCCAAGGCGTCCGAGACTACAGAGTCAGGGATTGAAGAAAACAACCCTTCGGACACCGGAGTGTTTGACATCATTCTCGAGAGCATCGCCAAAGGGACCGGGACCAAAGTATCTGAGTTCACTGATGATACAGGACTAATTGAGCTAGGTGAGTTTTGAATTCAGCTCTTGGTACAAACAGGTATGCTGACATGGAGACGGTGGGTAGGTGTTGACTCTATAATGGCCATTGAGATTGCTGCCAGGGCTAGCAACGAAACCGGTCTAGACATACTTCCGTCCTTCGTGGTAGAACATCCCACGATTGGTGATCTGCGCAACGCATTCGCACGACCTACGACATCTACGCCGCATAGCGAGCCCATTTCTGAGTTCTCATTGGTTGCGAGTACTCCAGAATCCATGGAGGATGACATGTCGGCTCCGGAAAGTGAGGATTTAGTGGTGGTTCAGTCACCCGTCGAGGACAATTCTCCTGCTCCCTTTGCCAGGATCACGCTGATGCAGGGCCGTCGATCGAGTGGAAAGCCTCCATTCTACCTCATTGCTGACGGCACTGGTAGCATCGCCACATATGTTCACTTGCCTCCCTTCAAGTCGAAGATGCCCGTCTACGGTATCGACTCGCCATACCTCCGCTGCCCGAGCAGACTAACTGCCGAAGTAGGCATTCCAGGCGCTGCAAAGTTCATTGTCGAGGCCTTAGTACAGGCTCAACCAGATGGACCCTTCTCGATTGGAGGATTCTCCGGTGGAGCTATGATCGGCTACGAGGTATGCCGCCAGTTAGCGGCAGTCGGACGCATCGTGGATCGTCTTCTGCTCATGGACATGTGCTGTCCCCGTCCTGTGGGCGCCGAGGATAAAGCCGAAGTTGGCTGGAAAATCTACGAGAGCATAGCCTCTCAAGGTGGTCTCTGGAGCGCGTCAGACATTACCCAGCAACATCTTCGCGCCATCTTCGCCTCTGTGGGTGGATACCACCCACTACCCATGACAGCCGAAGAGCGGCCTAAACGAACCGCCATCATCTGGGGCAAGAAGGGCTTGATCGATAGGTGCTCCCGCGATGTCAAGCTGATGCAATTGCTAGCTGATCAGGATGTTCCCACCGAGCCTTTTGCTGGCTTCATGGAGGATGCCAAGATGGGGGCGATCGCGTGGGGTCTCCCACACAAGACTGATGCAGACCTTGGTCCCAATGGATGGAACAGATACGTTGGGGACACACTGTGTCTGTCTATCGATGCAGACCATCTCGAGATGCCGATGCCAGGCCACGTGCATCTGCTTCATGGGGCGATGGAAGAGGCTTTCACCTATTTGAGTGGCCCAGATAATTAGACCAGAGGGGAACCGGATAGATCACAGTTCGGCATTAGTAGAAGATCGGTGGCTATATTAGGAAGCCATCTCCTTTTCGTTTCTTTTGTTCATGCAATAGAGGAGCTCACCTACCAACAGTAATCACCTCTCAACCGCAAGGTATAAGGTAGCGGTCTAGGGCTGATATCACGCCCCTGCAAAAGACCCTAGAAATGGTCAGCTAGCTAAGGTAGACTAGGTGATGGATTTCAAATCTTGAAGCTATAAGATGTACTTTCACTGTTCTTAGCTGTGCCTATGATGTCAATGTAAAGCTTCGGTTATGGTTTGTGCTCCGTAAATGCCGATGTCCCGTGCAGCGGCCCGTATGCGGGGGCCCTTAAAATTTAATTTCCGGGGCCTCCAACTTATTCCCCGAGCTTAGCGGTCGATCTACCGACAGATCACAATATCACAAATCACAAAAGCAGACGTGCATGAGCTTCCCCCACGTTGCTGCTTACCTTGCAGAATGTCAGAAGCTCCATTCCTGGTTGGCCATGAGGATCTTGCTATCGCTGCTACTCTATTCGTAGATATGTGCCGTTCTGCGAAAGTGAGATTTGAAGCACGGGAAAATGGGGATCTCTTTTGAAAAGTTGATATATGTATCTTGAGGTGTATCATGTCATAGTTGAAATACAATCGTGTATTCAACAAATCGGGCGTCTTCGAATCGGCTTATGAGATGCAGTTTTCGTCCGTGGAGCACAGAAAATCGTGGTGGTAAAACTGTCAGCAATACGACCTTGATACTTGGCACTATCTCTGCTTACACCGCCTTCTCAAACGCGCGTGCTACTGCTATTTCAAGCACTACTTACGAGGACGAGATAGAAGAATCGCGCGAGCTATGTGGTAAATCACGTAATGCGCTTCTTATTTCCTGCACAACTCACTTCTTTGTTGGATACCGTGGGTCGAGTCAACCATTGTGAGTACACGAAAGGGGAAAATGCTCGGCCAGATACCGGATGAGCCGAATATAAGGCTCCCAACACACGCGTCTTAGGGCCCCATGCGTACCGCTTAGGTTTCCCTTCTCCCGCGTCCATCTTGGGTCTATCCAGTGGTCACGACATTCCTCAGCTGTAACGAGCCTACCGACTGTTCCTTGCCCACCTTTTCTGCGGATACTTCCTTACCGGTGTTTCCCCCAGTCTTGCGTCAGCTACCAAAGCCCAAAAGTTTATTACCAATCGTGCCATATCGGCTCCTAGGCTATATTACGGAGGCGGAAGATCCACAGATCTTCGAAGCCTCAAGAGCCGGCCCATTCTGGGCGCTCAGTACTATCTTAGCAGTAAGCTCGTTGTTACGAAGCCAGACCATGCATTTGCATCTGCAATCCGACCAGGACTTTAGCTCGATAGAATAGGCGAAGACGTAGTATTGTGACTCGATAGCAAGTCATGCACAAACGTGAGACCGTTACGTCCGACCCACTGTTGATAAGACATTGCAATGACATTCGCATCCTACAATGCGACTTTTGCACGCGAATGGGGCCAGAGAGAGTAGGGTGTGGCCTGACCTATTGGAGAACGCGGAGTTACCGAACTGTAAACAGTATATGTATGCAAATAAGGCCCTACTTACTATTGGATCAGCGTGTGTAGTGCAGCTCCACGTTGCGGAGGAAGCATATGTAGAGGCAGGTATCTCCGGGAAACTCGGCCGAGCTGCTAAGCAAAAGCCGTCTGTGCACGCTTTGCCAAGGACTACCTAATATCAGCGCGAAATGCACCTGCGAACGAATGTACAAAGGAAGGCTAGATTGTTCAGCATTTAGTGCTCAGATGGTCAGGATGGTGGACAAGCGAGTAGACCCGACTCCTCCCTATCGCGTTGCCATTGGCCGCGATAGGGGCTCATCGCTAAGAATCATTCCGTCGAGGCGACTGGAGACCTGCGGTAGAGTGGCTGAGCTGTCTAGTACAGGAAACGGCCGCCAGAGACAACGACGACTGAGGAGCAGAGGTAGGTGGTGGGCGTTGATCCCAGTCTCCCCAGCATGCCGGCGTTCTTACTGCTCGCCGGCGGCGGCAATGCCACTGAGCACTAACCACCAACTACTATAGTAGACTGATGCCAGATAATGCAGGATTGGCATAATGTGATGCCACTTACTTAGTGGAGGATTACCATAGTCTGAAGAATCGGTAACGTGTCGCTTACTGGCACCAATATAGTACAAACCCTTCGTAATCCTGCACTAAGCAAACAGTCAGAGGAATGCAGGAATGGCGCTGTTGACATGCTTATCCGTCACCCAATACAAGTAGGCGATTTCATAAACGCCCAGAAGTCCATGATGCAACACTCTCATTCAGGCTACATCAGCTCCATGGACCCCATTCCAGGAACTTCGAGCAGTGGTTCGGTACCTCCTCAAGGTCGAAGATTCCTTGGTGGTGTTGCGATCCACCCATTCACCACTTACACAACATGTTGCGCAGACGCACGGATATCCTTGAAAGCTATGAGGGCATCCCGCTTGATTCTCCGGAGCGGCGGATGATCCAAACTCGCAATGCGCAGCGGGTATATAGAGGTGTGATGATATGGACGTCTTGCTCACCAACATGCCAAATCTAACACTACTGCTACAGCAAAGAAAACCAAGCGCACTTCTGTCGGGAAGGTTCAAAGCATCGGTAGCACCTCAGCTTCGCCGCCGCCTACTCTTCCAGAACCACAAACTACGTACAATAATGGAACACCAACAACTGGCCCCTTTCCTCCTCCAAAGGACTTCAATCTGGAGGATGACGACCTTATCAGCCGCATGCTGGCCGATGACCCGGGTTGCTCCACTCTTGATGCTTCATTTACAGACGTGCCTCAGGGTATTGCAACGAGCTTTTTAGGCGAAAGCGGCTCGGTGAATGCGCCTGTCGATTACTTCTCAGTGCGTCCTGAGAGTAACGAACCATCGCAAAATTCTTCACATTCCGCCATGACAGATATTGCATCTTCTAGGGGTGTTGGTGATTTCAGGTCTGACTTCAATCTGTCATATCGACCAGGCGAAACTGCACCGCCGAGCGCCAATGCTCTCACACGTCTGGATGCACCACCCCTGCAGAATGCTTTACACACCGGAACCGTGCCTCAAAACCTCACCCCCGTGAACTCGAATATTGCTCTCACGCGGACATTGCCTCACTCACCCGCCTCGCCAATAGCTTCTTACCCAAGCCCATCGTACCAGAATTCCGCCCTGGGAACCAACAAATCGAGTGCTTCCCGCGAAGAAGACCTGCTAAGCGGCTGCGTCCGGCGTCACCCTATCCACACAGCCGCACAAAACGGCTACACGCGCATTATTGAGCTGTTGCTTCAATCCGGCTGTGACATTAACCTAAAGGATGGCACAGGCAACACGCCACTCCACGTTTCAGCGGCGGAAGGTCATACCGAAGTCGTCAGGCTGCTGGTGAACCGGGGCAGTGACATTAATGCCATAGATAATCTCGGGTGGACGCCAATTCACCTCGCCACACGGAATGGACACGCCGATTGCGTTGAATTGCTTCTGAAGCTCGGCTCTTAAGTCACCTTTATACAGGTTTACTAAAGTCGACCCATGACTATGCCTCCATAATGGACCATACGCAAGTATTCATGATACCCAGCCCTATCGGGCTCAGTACAATGTTACTCCAATAGAACGCCAAAATTAGAGACTCCTTACATAGAAAATCCCTCGTACTTACCACACATGCATACTACACAAATGTCCATTCCTACTGGATCCCAATGTCCCACAACAGCCTCGTAGTCTATTTATGTAGAAGCCGCGCACCTCGCCTAAGAAACCTAGCATCTAATTATCAGGGAGTTTAGACAGCCAATAAGGTCCAAAGCTCAATTCGGAAAGTATATTTGCAAATCCCCGGTGTATGAGAAGCTGTAAAATACGGTACTTACTGTTACTAGCAGTTAACAGCACTGCCGAGCGGGCTACCGAGGTACTTCATTCCCTGCGTGTTGTAGGAGGTATACGGTCTGAAGCTGAAGGAGATGATCGTCATCTCCAATAGAACAAGATACCCGGAATTGCGACGGTTACATCGAGGTATGACAAGGTATTACTCGGTGTGAATTGAGCACCTGCGATGGAGAAGGCGATCTGTTCACGGAGATTAGCTACGAAGACCAGCGAGGGTGGGAAGTTTAATATGTGATGCATCGTGGCTGGACTCCTACACCCTCTTCCAATACCAGCCGACCATATCCGGCCGTAAGAACATGTCCGGTTGCAAATGCAGGCTGTTTTAGGAACTGGGTAATTCTATGTGAACTGAGCACCTGCAATAGAGAAGGCGATCTGTTCACGGAGCTTAGCTGCGAAGATCAGCGAGGGTAGGAAGTTTAATATGTGATGCATCGTGGCTGGACTACTACACCCTCTTCCAATGCCAGCCGACCATGTCCGGTTGCAAACGCAGGCTGTTTTAGGAACTGGGTAATTACGAGAAATAGAAAAGCAGGATCTGCTAGTCAAGACTTCTCATTCTGGAACATGGCGTTCATGACGTCCGAGCTCCCGTGATAATCATGCGAATGCTCTGCAATCCGCATATAAAGGCAGGCCGCCCTTGCCTACGTGTCTTTTTTCAAAAGAATTCTACATAGCAACAAAGCATTTTCACCTAAGTCATCATCCTCTACCTTCCGAAGGTTCTACATCATATCACACACTCAATAAACCCATTTGCATTTAGACAATGAAAATCATCTGGGTTTTCTCCGCTATGCTTGTTAGCATTTCAGTGGCTGCTCCAATCGAGGCGATCAACAAAAACGGATTGAATACCCGCCAGGCTACTAATGATGTATGCAATGTTGTAAGTTCTCTCATCAGTTTAATTAAGGACACTGAGGGGAATAAGTAGCTGATCGGAAGATCTGCTAAATAGGTTAATGCGCTCCTTCAAGAGGCTCCTAATGTTTCCTCATCAGCGCTTTTACAAGCTGTTACGGCTGTTCTTCCTGGTACCACTTTGAAAGAAGTCACTGCTTGTCTCGAATACAAGCTTTAGAAAAGGCGTACTGGAAACGCTACCTTCGACTGAGCTTCGGTCATAATTGCTAGCGGTCATCAACAAGTGTCATCGACACGCAGACATGCGGTTCTAATTAGGCTTAACAGTGGTTACAACAAATCTTAGGGACTAATTTTGAGGATTGATTTCAGTGGAGTTAAATTAGTGTTATGGAAGGCGCGATATGAAAATGATAGTAGGATTGTATGGTCACACTCTTTCATTCGGCATAATACGAGCTACTTTTGATAAAATTCAAACATACGGAAAGTCTAACAAAATAAGCAAAACGGCCAGATGTCTGCCACCAAATTACGCATAGAATGAAAGTGGTGTTGATGGCTGGCCCTATCTGTTAAAAATAGACTATAAGTCATGTCTGCCACTAAATGACATACAGAACGGCTATAGTGTTGATGACTGATCTGTTGGTTGAAATAGTATGTTTGAAGCGCTTGATATCCAATGAGTTAGAATTGACTCGTGCGGTTTGCATGCTAATATGCAAGACAATTTCCAAGGATGGAACAAGTATGTTTCGTCACTGCTTGCCCGCAAAACGAACGCACAGACCTTGGACTTCGCGCTTAAAGAAGGTGGACTTGAGCAGTGGGGTCGATGGGGTAGTCAAGTGGCTCACGTTCATGTTTGGTCGCTGCGATCTGTAAATACATCTTGAATTTCAAAGCTAGTCTGTATCAGCATTTGTCCTATGATCTTCCTTGTCCTACGACCTTCCTCGTCCTGCGACAGTATTTATCCTACAACTTCCTTCGTCCTGTGATCTTCCTCGTCCTTCGACTTTCCTGATCTCCTTCGTCCTGTAACACTATCTGTCCTACCACCTTGCTTGTTCTATGACCTCCCTCGTCCTACAATTTCTTCTTCCCTTTGAGAACATACATCATGTTTCCTCATTCGAATGAATTTAGCAAGCTAGAATTTCTTTATGCTTTGGTGGTCTAGTCCGCAAAATTATCTGTCACCCGCGAGCACATAGTGGCTAATAGCCAAGACGGTTGAACAAGAGGATGCAGGAGGAAGTGAAGGAGGAGCTTAAAGGGTAAGAGAAGCTGATAGAATAAACATATTGTCCTTGAAAAGCACTAGCGAATCTTTCAAAGGCTTTGGCCCATCGCAGGTCTTGTTATCTAACTTTACTTTACATTCTGATACGGATCAAGCGTCACAGAAGCTTTCGGTCCATAAAATATGGAAATTTAGAATAACACGGCAATTGCCACGTAACATGGCAATGTTTTGACTAAGCCATGTAGTGAATAAGGCAAACCTGAGCAATGACTTACCAAAAAGCTCTAAGCGAAGTGAATTATGGCCGCATGATTCTTGAAACCGACCAGATTGTTGAGCGTCAATGCAGCACACTCAGGATGGGGGAAAGGACAGGACTGGCCAGGCAGAAAGGTATGACAGCGGTCGAAATGGCGCTGTAGCGAAAAGTTGCTACCGAGATTATGGAGTCGTTCTTCCGAAGGCAGGGCGCGATTACTAAGGCAGTAAAGGCATTGATAACATTTACACCTTAAAGGAATGACTTGAGGAGGTAAGACTCCGACTCAGATGATTCAGACTTCATAGAGTCCAAAGTGCAGTCCAAACCATGATCGTCCGAATGGGTTTCGATAACCCGGATTTTCTATTTTTGGCGGGCTGTGCCGAAGCGTTTATCTTGTCGAGTACAGAGCGACACCAGGCCATCAACAATAGAGACCCGCCCATCCACATCACCGACGGTACCAAAAGTTGACAGCAGGTTACAAAAGGCCTTGGCGATACGAACTCTTTCCACGAACGCGTATTGGATAGGTCCTGAAGTGGGGATTGTTTCCCAAACTGACACTGCAGTACATTCGAGTTGCGCGCGAATATTATTCACTGGAGCCGTCGTATTCTGCTTGAATCCGTTTTTTGAGGGCCCGCTCTCGAATTTCAATTACGCGTTCCACCTCGCGTTTGGCTTCCTGGTACTGGTTGTAAATAGGTTCTGCTTCTGCTCGATACAGAAACTTGAACTGCGATCGAATTCTGTTATATAGTTGATCCCGATGGTAGTACAGCTCCCTGATATCCGCTTCTTGAAGTAAAACCTCCTTATGCTCTTTAGTTAAGCCCTTTAGTCGTCGCAGGTCGATCTGTCGACTTATCCAGTTGGCCGCTCGAATCAGTCCCGTGCGCGGTAACGTTCCTCGGTATGCGGCTTGGGTATCGTACCTGATCATTCAAGATAAGTAGTTACGTTAGAAAATTGCCGAGTTCGTGTAGTCCAGAACTAGGTTACGGACGGCGTTATTACCATTGGGAGCATCTAATGGACGATTGAGTCACCACTAACCTTATAAAGTCAGCGCCAGTACTTATCATCGATGGTATTGCCAGTGGCCCGCTGAAGACGATAGGTACTTAAGACCTAGGCGAAGCTTGTTTCTTCTCCCAACCATTTTATCCACTCGTGGTATCGACCGTAGGTGAGCGCCTTATGAGGTAATGTTTTTACTCCCTTTGTTATCTTTATTGGCACACGAAGTACTGATTTATCCAATATATCCGCTTTCCAGGATATTGGTTGGCAGTTCAATCCCTTTCTGACGCCCAGTATAAGAACTTTCCTCGGTGTTATGTTGAGAGCGACAAACGCGTCATCATTGTAGGCCAGGCTAATGATGTGGGGTAT
This sequence comes from Cladonia rubrotincta, assembly GCA_963971245.1. Lineage (NCBI taxonomy): Eukaryota > Fungi > Ascomycota > Lecanoromycetes > Lecanorales > Cladoniaceae > Cladonia > Cladonia rubrotincta. Next base: position 240,224 of record OZ020215.1, read on the forward strand.
GATACAGAAAAAGGATTCATATCAATAAAGAATGTATAGGTTTTTCTATAAGCCAGTCAGATCCACACATTTCAGTTTTCTGGCAGCTGTTATTCACGGTCTCTTGCGCTTCTGATGAGACTTGTTCAATGTGTAGTATAAGTGCTATCTCGCCAGTCTTCTTGTCTCGTTGGACAAACATATTGAGGTCTCGGTAGGTGATTCCTAGAAGGGCTCCGGATCGGGATCTAGTAAGCGTAGTAAGTAACAGGATCGTGGCGAACTAAACCCGCTGCCATTCTTGAGGGAAGGTTTTCGTATCCGTTACCTAGTGACAGTGCAGAACCTCCAAGAAATCTTCCATATCTATAAGAGGCTTGTCATTTTGGTTCTTATCCAATTCATGTTCTTCTGCCAATGGACTATGAATGAACTATTGTTATGTGGATTGTACCTAGGTATTGACCTTCCTAGCTACTTACATCGTAGATCTGTTTTAAGGTCGAAGGGTCCATTTATCGACCCTTCCATTTAATACATAGCTGACTGAGTTGATGCGAGTATGTCTTAACTGAACTAACTTTCCCTACCGTGTGATTGTCACACAACCTATATAAAATGTTTTTAATCCGCCCCTGCTTGGATTTCCTGAGTGTGTGATAAGGATCTATATCGACGATCTTGCAATACCTAGAGAACTGACAACGTTAGCAGGATTATTACACGAAAAACACTGGAGATAATAGACTCTCTCCATAATCCCTCAATATAATCGATCCGAAGGTTGGTAACGTCGTACAGACATATCGACCGGTGTTTCTTATCAACCTTCTCGTATCTCTCATTGTAATATTCTCGAGCCGAGAGCTGAGTTCCAGCGGAGGTGTCGTGAGACGCGTTGTGTCCGTTTGGGGCCTGGAACGGTGCCTTCTGTCGGGCCATCGTTGACGACGTAGGTGCATACCAGTGTAAGAGGAGGGAAGTTCTTGAGAACCCAAATGCAAAGAGAAAGAGAAATTACGAGTATATAAGAGAGAAGGGCCATCTTTATCGGCGTGGCAGTGGAAAGGCTCTAGAAGTGGATACGGCGCTTAGTATGGACAACTCTGTTGTAATGATCCCATCCTCCTCTTACTCGATCACCAGTTACTACATGGGCAATGTTAAAGATTAGTTTTACACAGATTGATAAAGATATGACATAAGTAGGATAATAATAGAGGTAAGACACATAGATAGAAAAAGGCTGGTTTAAAGTTATTGAAGTACTTGAAAGCCGCGACGACAGCAGTAGGAGATAGGCTAGCCGGATGTGGCACGCTTTACCGGATGAAGTAATGCAACAATAGAGCTACTACGCGAGTCTTTTAAGCTCATGTCTTGGCGTCGGCAACTAGACCACTAGCGTGATCTAGTCGTCATAGGCGACAGGAGCCATGGTAAACAACGGAGAGAATCAGGATTTCTGCTACTACAAGGCCGCAGCACTTAACGACATCATCTTATCACAACGCCAGTATTGTCTTCAACACCTTGCTCGCGTCTCGTTGGCTTGATTGGTATGTGCCGATTAGATCCATATAATTGCAATAGCTTATCACAGACGGGCCTTTTCAGGTCAGGAGACAGGGACACGAGAGCTTCTCGAGTCGCCCTCGAATTTCCATGAGAACCCTCGAACGCGTTGAATATCATGGACGCCAAGGTAAGCCTCCTGATACAGCTGCTTATATCGTATTCCCAACCATGCCGATGAGATCCCTGAATGATTTGACGTCTACGGGGTTGCCAAGCCCACCCAATGCTTTGTCATTCAAGATCCTCCTTTCAAAAGTGGAAGAATATACTATGACACGTCTCTCATAGTAATTTTTCACTGTCACTATACTCTCTTGATTTATGATCCCGTGGATCGTGGCTGACAAGGTTATACCCGAACAGCCCCAAAGACCAGCTCGGACACTACGCGTCAATGACGAGAATGCGATACCTACGGTTGGCACCCAAAAAACCCTACATCAGCGCAACAAATCGAGCCCAGCATTATCGTCAATGCTGCATGCTGGTGGTCTAAAGCTCAATACCAAGCGAACAGCTTTTGGGGACGTCAGTAATATTGCCAATGCCTTACGGCCAAGCAAAGATGATTCGGCAATTGGCGGAAAGGGGGATTCCACCATACAAGAGAAGCCACTACAGACACAACACGATAGGAAAACAACGTCGTTTCTTAGACCGGCGCAGCGGCCCCTTTCCGTCTCTGGTTTGAAAGGACTTCTCAACGTCACCACTACCACAAGCCAGCAGCCCATAAAGCAGCCTCTTACCGAAATTCAGCAACCGGCTCAACCAACAAACGCCTTTGCTAACACACGTAAAGTCGTCACAAAGAGCAGCACTGCCGTCTTTAAGGACCCTGCTTCCACACAACCAGAACACCCAAAGTTGGACCTGCAAAAGCCTCTGCCTGCAGCTGCGCCAATTCCTCCCGTCCATCGCGAACTTCAGGCACGACCGCCACTTAGTCAACCGGATGATATACAGCAATCGCGGCCTGAGCTGACCCGAAAGCGAAGCGAGCACATTGCAACACGGGAAGCACAAGCGATCAATGCAGCGCCGTCAGCAGACCAGGCGTCTTCAGACGAGCCTGCTGTGCTAAGGTCAGATGGAATCTACATTGACAATCATGGCCAAGTACGGTTGTATGAATACACTGATACGATCGAGCATGTTGATGTTGTACAACCCATTGATGCAGCAAACCTTGTGACTGTGGATGCACAGAAGCAAGCTATTCTAACAGATTTGGATCACCTTCTTGAAGTCCAGCTTGCCAGATCACAGCCTGATCCACTTGCCAAGTCAACAGTTGCTAGTGTAGCGGAGCCGGAAGAGTATTGGGACGAGGAAGGGGAAGAGAATTATGATGAGGAAGGCTATGTCACCGCTAGGTCGTTCAGATCACGGGGAGAGAACACGACTGGTGGTGCAACAACTGTTCTCTTCCCTAAGGTGAATCAGAAGGCCAAGAAAGAGATCGCCGCTGCAAGAGAACTGATTGAAGGATCAAAGACAGCAGAGGAGCTTGAAGATGAAGCGTGGGATACGACTATGGTGGCAGAGTACGGCGAGGAGATATTCCAATATATGAAGGATCTCGAGGTAAACATGAGCTACTTGTTTGGAATGGGTCATGCTAATCTATACAATTAGATCAAAATGCTTCCCAACGCCCACTACATGGACAACCAAGCCGAGATCCAATGGTCCATGCGTGCTGTCCTGATGGACTGGATAGTCCAAGTTCATCATCGCTTCAACCTCCTCCCAGAAACGCTTTTCCTGTGTGTAAACTACATTGACCGGTTCCTTTCATGCAAAGTCGTGTCTCTCGGGAAATTACAGCTGGTTGGCGCAACTGCGATTTTTATTGCGGCCAAGTATGAAGAGATTGATTGCCCCTCGGTCCAAGAGATCGTTTATATGGTCGACGGTGGATACACGGTTGATGAGATCCTCAAAGCAGAACGTTTCATGCTTAGCATGCTTCAGTTCGAGCTGGGCTGGCCAGGGCCGATGAGCTTTTTAAGGAGAATAAGCAAAGCTGATGATTATGACCTTGAGACAAGAACGCTCGCGAAATACTTCCTAGAGATCACGATAATGGACGAGCGCTTCGTTGGTAGCCCACCCAGCTTCGTGGCTGCGGCGGCACATTGTCTAGCAAGAATGATGCTCAAGAAGGGGACCTGGGTAAGTTCTCGTACATCGGGCTGCCGTGACCCCCTATCTAATATCGTCATAGACGCCTGCACATGTTTACTACTCCAATTATACTTACTCCCAACTCTTCAACATTGTACTGCTCATGGTAGAGTGCTGCGAAAGCCCACATACGCACCACAATGCGATCTACGATAAATACACGGACAAACGCTTCAAGCGAGCGTCACAATTTGCCGAGTCCGAGATGAAGAGGGGTTTCCAACTCCTGGACGTCTCCCTCAACAATGCCACTCCCTATGTCAACCTTTATAATAACGCACAAATATGGGGCCAGAAGTGACCTGCTCAGTCCGGAAGGCATACTTGGCTTGCCAATTGGCCAGTCGCGAAACAATGTGTGGCTCTATCCCACTGGCTCTTTACTCGAGGACTTAAGTCCTGGGTAATGTTGGACCTTGGCATCGCTCAATCGCTTCCAGACGACAACAGAAGTCTTGGACACAGCAGATCATCAGAACATACAACAAAAGCTTCACTTACTTTACAAGCTCACCATTTTGGTAGTGCCTTGAACATGTGCAAGGAACATCGATCATCCGTTAACTCCTCCCGGCATCTGCGACTCCTAGCATAGCGTGGCGTACCTTTCACGAAATTATATGACCGTCACGCTCTCCACGATCCATTCATCCAACACGGTATATATTGTTTTCCCAGCGTGCATCCAGGCGCTTAGCGTGAGACTTCATGCTCACAATGGCGCTTTTCGTGGCACTTTCGTAATCATTCTTGTTCTCGTCATGCGGCGTCACAAGGAGCTTTTCAGCTGGCAGTCTCCCAATCATGGGACGAGGCAGCTAGTGAACAGGGTATCTTAAACAGTGGAAAATGGGATACTGTAAAATAGTGTGGAGTAGCCACAGAGCATCTTTATATTAGACAGTGGCAGAATTGACTAATGGAAGATTTGAATCTCTGAAGTGCTTCTTACTCGAAACGTCATAGAAGAGTGCATTAACTATCTGTATTACAATGTTGGTTTCATAAGCTAGCCCATAGAAGACATTTTGGCCATGTCTCAGAACGAGCCCTTCCATTTCCATGACACATACACTAAGCATGCGCTCAATCCGTGCTATTCACATCATTTATGTTATACTTTGATGGTACAATGCTGCCATTCATCCAAACGCTATCTACATAATTCCCCCCTCACCCTATCTTGCCCCTCCACCGAAAAGCCGTGAGAGAACTGACAGACTCATTACTTAACTATCAATCCAATCAGACACCTATCTATCATACCTCTCCTCCATACCTCCTAATCCTCAACATACCCTACCCCATGTGCCAGCAGCTCAGGCACGAAGTCTGCGTCAATGGCCCGTACGAGTAACAAAGCGGTTTTGGATACGTGGATCCAAGTCTTAGGGACGGTAGGAATGGAGGCTTAAATACTGATGGATTTGATGGAGGAGCGAATGGGATGGATAGCACCTTTCCTGGTATGCTTGATATGCTTAGCATTCCTGGTACATCTGGACCAGGAACGGCGAGTTTTAAAGTTAGTGGGGTGATGGAGATGGATAGTAAAGTTGAGACTAGTGTTACAGAAAAACATGTAATGAACAAACAACAATCCATTCCCCTATCTCAGTGAAACGTATGTACGAATCAAAATATCTACAGAGAAGATGGTATAATGGATAGCGCCTCCCACCTCCAACATCGCCTTGTTGGTCGAAGCGCCCAGTAAATGCCAAAACGCAACACACCATCCACCCCCCAACCCCCACAGATTTTATCCTAAACCGTACATATCCGACATAAGGAGTGATAAAGATAAGGGAGTCGTTGATGGCAGGACAAACGAGGAATAAGTTATAGGTAGTACATGAAGTTGCTGACAAAGGGCGTAAATAGAACTCGAAGGATGCTTTTGGCCGAGGCATGAAGTCGACTTTTATTGGTTCAGAGACCCAAGGATTTTCTTGCCAAATGGTGCCAGTAGCTGGCTGCTCTTCTTGCGTGAACTACTACACATTTGTCAGCAGAACACATGCAATTGCTGATAACAATGACTCACCTCTCATCCGTATCCTCACCCTCAGTCTCCTTACGGCGGAGCTTCTGTGTCTCGGTTGTGATACGGCGCATGAAGTTCTGACGCATGGTTTTGAGAGCCTTGAATAAGTTAGTGCTACTTTCGACAAAATGGGAGACAAGAGCGTACACTATCGTCACCCTCGTTTTCTGACTCTGGTATCGATTGCGGCTCACTGTGTATGCCATTGTGCAAGCTTGGCTGTCTGAGGCTGGAAGTAAACGAGTCTGTCCTGACCAGTTGACTCTCAGAGGTCGAATATACCGAGTCTCGGGACCCATCGCGTTGATCTCTAAGACTACGCTCCTGAAGGCTACTTGTCTCGCTACCCGTGTTGTTACCGATGCTATTATTATTCGGCAATACAGTCGAAGAGCCTGCAAGCTCTCTCAGCCGGCTTTGCTGTTGCTTGCTGGGTCGATGGTGAGAGAACTTGTTACCGATTATGGCACCAGTATGCGAGATCAATGCCCTAATGACGTCCTTTTTCAAGCGGAGGGCTAAATCGAGGTTGGACCATGTCTTATTCCGATACTCCAGGACTGGCATTCTGAAGACAAAACTATGAACATCCTCAATATTTCGCTCGCCTTTCCCTTTATAGCTAAGGCATAGTATCACGCTTGGAATCTTGACGTACGCGAGGGTCATATAGTTGGATGCCCGCGAGAGCATTTGGGATAGATCATCTGAAGGTTTGTCTTTATCCTTCCCAGTAGTGGTAGCTTGACTGTTAGTACGATTGAGAGTGAACCTCTTATGCTTCTCTGGCGGTCCATTCATCGTGGATAGACTTGTTGAAGACCCTTGTTTGGCTTGACGTGAGATGGTGAGACTCTCCTGGGACGATTTCTTAAGGATAGAAGCTGGGCGACCCAACGATGGCGTCGACGGATTCTGGCGACTAGTGTTGTTCGAATGGTGGAAGAGCCGCAGATGATGAGGCTCCCCACCGCCAGCAAACGGGAAGTGTTTTGACTTGTGTGAAGAGCTGATCTGGCTGGTTTTCTCCGGGAAAGCCATGGTTGGCCGAAGTCGCATCTCTAGCGATGCCGGTCTTGTGGATGACTGATCATCACTTGATCCGTTAGGGTCCAATCGAGGTGTATAGGGAACATCAAGTAGAGTCTCTGAGTCTGAGTCAGAGTCATCGGCCCCGCTAGGCATCGTCTGCTTGAGCATGAATGGCGATTTATCACCGCCGTTCTTATCCCCTCCTCCAGGAAATATGTAATCGAACAGCTTTTGACCAACTTCCCTTTCCAGTTGGATTTTCAAGGGGAATAGATCAACCTCAAATTGGTCCAAGACGGGTATACCAGCGATCGCTTCTAGGCTATGCCATGTCACCTTGAGCATCTTCGCATCCTGACCTTCTACCAAGGTTCTGCCACTTTCCAGATAGGGGCCCAGCATCTGGGGATATATAGCATTGGGTAAGAGGTTGAACCCAAGCATACGTTCAATCTCCATCGTATTATGATTTGACCCATCACTGTTGTCCGTCCTATCATACGTGGCATTTTTCAGCTGGATCTCCATTAGGGGGTCATTCTTGTCTTTCATTAGATGCCACACTATATCGGAAGCGGAGAGATACCACTGCAACAGAGGAGTCGTTTGGGATGTTTGAATTCGGTCTTCGTTCTTGCGTTGAGAAGTTGTGATGGCTTTCATCATGAAAAAGAGCTCGTCTTCACAGCTGGCCAGGTCGCGCTCGATGGCCAAGCGATCCTCCCAACCTTGCTTGTCAAGGTATTTTGAGTGTATTTGGAAGTGCATTTTTATTTCCTCCAATTGGCGAATCCGAGCCTGCAAACATACCACCATATCCGATGCCCCATTGAGGTCGCTAAAGTCGGATGCCAGCATAATTTTCTCTAACCTCTCACTCCGGACCTTTTCTAAAGGTTCGCTGTATAGTAATAGATCAAGAACGATCAAATACAAAGTATAGTACTGGCTGGAATCGCATGTTGCTCTGAGACGTGGGAAATCAACCCATAAATGGTCCAAGCGGCTTTCAGCGTTTTCCGGCTTATGTTTCTCTCCTGCTTTCCCGGTACTGACTTCATCATTATACTTCAATCGCAAAGTGTTGTACTTGTCATATCGGAGGCTTGCAGAAGTCCTCTGCACAACTCGTGACCAACCGAAAGGATCATGGGCAAAATCAAAATTGACCTCGAATGCTACCCAAGGTGGCCAGTAAGAATTCTTAGGAGCACCGTACCTGTTGCTAGAATAGATGTGTATAAATTGCATCAGTGTCTTTTGGCTTGTGACAAAGAACTGCACACTGTCCATATCCACGGAAAATCGGCGCTGTACCAAACCACTAACGTCATCCGTAATTCGATCTTTGTCCATGATCTGAACAACTTTGAGTTGCATGCCCTTTGCAGTAATCAATAAAACTGATTTAGGATTCTTCTCGCTTTGTAATTGGATCTGCGGCGCGACTAGACGAACATGGTATGCGTTTTGTGGTGTGAATTCTTTGGAAATGTCTTGACCAAGATTGCGTGTATTAGATCTCTGAGGTTCTGAGGCTTGCTTTGGATCATCAGCCTCAACGATTTTTTCCTTGTCGTTGAGGAGATCATTGATCATATCTACAAAACTCGAGTCGTCTTTCCCTCCTCCTTCTTCTTCTGGGGCCGTGGAGGGCGATTCCGAAGACGGTGTTCCCGAATCGCCTTGCTGCTGTTGCTTTCTTCTGTGTTTGTTCTGCTCTTTGACAATGTCGTCTATGAATTTGACAGCTTTTTGCGACATGTAGTAAATGAATCCTCTTCTTTGGCTGACTTGATGAACGTATCGAAGAATGATATTCCGGAGTGAATTATTCCATTTTACTTGGCCATTGTGTACAATGAAGCGGTTATTGAAATCATTGATAGGTCCGGGCTCTAATGGTGCGGTTTCCAAGGTCCTGGCCTGAGCTCCATCTTCTTCATTGTCAGATGAGTCTGCGTTCATATCAAATCCAGCGGTATCGCCAGCTGCCGATACCCAGGGCTTGCCCTCATCAATGGCACTCTGTAGTCGGACAAGCATTTTCCGGAGGAATCTTTTCTTGCTTTGGAATCTTTTGCCTTGTTCGCTGAGTAGCTCGTACCTCTCCTTCAGGCTAGAGTCTCGATTGGAGTCTCGAATGACATGCAGCTCTTGCTCCCCTAATGTCCTCTCATGCGTCTCTATTTGGTCGTCAAGTTTCTCAAGACGTTCTTCGATCAATTGACATTGGACCTGTCGGGGGTCATTGTCTTGTGACATGACACAAAAATGGGTTGGCTCATCGCCAAACGGACTACTCTTGCCGTCCCTTGAAGTGCCTTGGTGGTCAGTCTGGCGAAAGTAAGTGAAGTGAGGGGCGAATGCCAGCGGCAAAATCTTAGTTTCTGGGTTTGTCTCTGACGGCAAAATCCAATCCATTTCAACGAAGTCATCCATGTCAATCCACGTAAGATCATTGTCCGGTATAGTGAATCGCGAGATGTCAGCATGAGTAGCTCCTTGCTGGAAAGCTACGAGGTCCTCCGCTGTTGCGTGCTTCACATCTTCAGCGGTCGTACCAGCAATACTCGCTGATACAGCTCTGATGTCCGCGGAGATAAAGTCAAGCTGTGCTTGGTTGATCCTCATACCGCTTGTCTTAATCTGCTTAGCTCGGCCTTTGCCTTGAGCTGCAAACTCTTCTCGGCGCTGGTGCAAGTCGAGCATGAAGCTATCAATCCTGAGCTTCAGGCCAGTAGCAGAAACGACATCTTCGGAGTAGTCTTCGACATCTTTGTGTTTGTATATGTGAGCTATGAATAAAGGAGATAGGAGAAGATTGTACTTGATTGTCGCGAGATGACGGCCGAATTTCTTACTGGACTTCTCGATCCCTGGGAAGAGCTTGCCTTGCCGTATGGGAAGAGACATCACCCCAGAAAAAAGCGACCACCAGTCGAAGAAATGGGTGAAGAATCGGGGGGTCATATGAACAGCGTTATAGCTCGTGGACGGCTTAATGTTCTTAGTAGTCCATTCTCTGTCTAGCGGTGCAGAAACAGCGATGGATAAATGGATATGGTTGCTGCGGAACCCTCTGAAAGCGTCATACACCTGGAAATAGTTAGAAATGTTACTTGATTGGACGTGAGCCAACATGCCTGTCCCGGTGGAGCTTTTGCATGCTCCGGAGTCCTCAATGTGACCTCGTAATGTGGTTTAAGATAAAAGGAACGCCCTCCCTGGTCTAGGTCGCGTTCGAAGACCAGCCCCGCAAGCCATCGCACATTTCCTGAGAGCTTCATGATCACTTTTTTGAACATGGTAGTATTCGTCTTGCTGCTCGTACTCGACGATTCGTCATCACGTCCAAAGGCAGTACTGCTCTCCCGAGCTTGATGGCTATAGTCAGGAATGGCTAGGACATAATCATCGCTGTCGACAGTCATGAACCTCTTAGGGTCGTCACTTTCATGTATTCCCCATCGTACGTTGTTTCGCCAGCACATAACAAAACCAGCACCATTACCAGTCACAACATATGGATCGCGAGATCCTTCAAGATACGTCAGCATTCGTGGAACTATCGGAATGGAACATGATTACCTTTGAGCTGAAGGCGGACATCGCCGTCACCCCTCCAGGCAACGTTGACGTGTGAGTGAGCCACCAAACGAATCTTATCCCAGAAACCAGTACGATCCGAAGGATCAGCTTGAGGTTTTGTGAATCCCTCTATGATCATCATCATGTCCTGGATTGCAGGCTGGTATGAAGTTCCCCATGTTATACTTGTAGGTGCAGATGTGTTGATAGCAATATCGACATCGGAGTAGGTTTTTACTGGCGAGACGGTCCTACGGACGTCTATAGCAAAACCACTGCCTCTGTGCGCTTCTGTAAACTTTAAGGGCGGGACTACTTCGACCTTGACTTGTCTTGTCGATGCATCGCCCCGATACTCTTCAGCTATAACAAAATCCGTTTTTAGCGACCAGCTCGACAATTTTGGCGACTGGCCAGGTTTAATGGCTGGCACATGCAGCAATGGCAACGGATAATCTCTGAGTGTGACGCGAGCCTCGCCCATCTCAACTTGGATGCTCAGAGGAACGAGCAAAGAATACTCCATATCATAAGGCATGCCTTTCCCAACCCGATGGAGAAACTTTGGGTAGTCTTTTATCGGAAAGGACGGTTTGTCGATCACGATATGAAGGTCGCTAATCAATGTGGACATTAACCCGGGACGTTCGGGCATAGCGAGTATCTTCTCGGCCGGGTCTTCATCCTCAGGTACTTCATCATGACCCCAGAAGATGCCACGTATTTTCCGCATTCCTAGGTTTTGCGAGTAATACGCTCCGTCAATTCTTCGCCTCCAACTTTGCGCATTATGCCTGTCAAGCCGATCACGTGCTTGAGCAATTGAAAGCTTGGCATCTGGTGTGAGCTTACACTTTCCCTCAGGATTGTAATGCATGTGGCGGCGACGGCCGCTCGGAGGCGATTCAGACTGCGGCCGAGACTGAGACCCTGCGCTTCGACTCCGACCTCTATTCTCTTGCGGTAGCGATTGTTTGCTTCTACCACGAACTAACTTCAAATGCGTGGAGCCGGGTTTCGTGCGGTATCGAGAGGAAGCTCGGTGATCACGACTTTCGAGGCTTTTGCACTTAGCTTCGAACGCTGCTTCCCGTGCCATTCGCTGCTTCTGTTCCAATAACCCAATTCGATATATTGTCCCGAGTTTCCAGTCGAAAGCCCCGTCTTCAATATCAAAAAGGAAAGCTTTGCTTCGAATAGATATCCGTGGAACTATTTTGGGCTCTTCTGGCCTCTTCTTCAGGATGTACTCGTTGGACCCAGTCGTGAAACGGTGATGCATCTGTTGAGTAGCTTTCATGGCATTCACAAAATTGTCCATGATTTTGTGCATGACCATCTGGTGCGGGACGCCGATTCTGATGAAGTCTGTCACGACATCAATGGATCTCTCCTGAGAGACAGTATTGCCACGCTTCCTATGTTTCTCTCTAAGGTCGACCCGTGGCGTTTTTATGCTGACGATCCTAGCCCAAGCAGAAGGAATCTGAGGAGCTTCTGCATACAGGCGGACAAGATGGGACTTCATGAAAGGATTCGCCCATCTATGTCGTCCAGCCTCCATGCGGTAGATCTGGAGCATCATTGGAGGATCGGCAGGCATTTTGGCCTTGATCTGTAGTTTGTCCGCTTTGACATCAATTGTTATAAGCTGCTTGGGAGTCATTCCACGTAGGTTCTCTAGGGGGCCAGGTAAATCAGAGCCAGAAACCCCAGCAGAGCGTTCTGTCGGCGGCCTAGAGGGCTTCCTATCGCTGGCAAAAGCGTTTTTAAGTACTGTAGTCGCCACACCTATTGCATAATAGCGATAGAGCGAGTACTGCGCATAGAATGCTTTTGCATGAGAGTGGATGTGGAATATTGGTCCTTGCTTATCGCTTGATGTGGCGAATGCGACCTCGAATCGAGGAAGGTTAAGGAATGCCTCAGGTTCGACCGAGTCAATGCCCTCAACAACGAATCCCTCTAGGCCACGCACATGGACTGCTAATCGTCTGCCGTCTGTGGAAATTGGCGCTACCGCATCAGTACTCGGAGGAGGGGTCACCTTTATCACCGGCTCGTCTGGAATTGAGGATTTATTGACTCCATGACGTCTTGATGGCGCTCTTTCATCAGATATGTTTCTCTTAATTTTATACTCAGCAGTCCAAGACTCGAGTTGCAGAGCGATGCCACGTGTATCATTAGACACGTCTCCATCGACACCAGCAACCTCAACTCCGAAATTAGAGCCTCGTAGAGAGAAATATATAAGCCACGGCGGTAAAGGCCTAAGAAAATCAGGATTTCGGGCGTGATAGGTAGTAACCGTGCTATCATTTCTATGCGCCTTACTCAATTGCTGAACTATCTCGCGTACACCAGCAGTAATCTCGGCCCGTACCATGTGGATCGAAAAGGTTTGGAGATTCCCTGTTGCACTAACCCTAACCTCTGGCGAAGCATTCAGCTCCACTTTCAGTTCGAGAGCTTCTGTAATAAGAAGATTATGACGTTCAGCAGAGGCTGTGTGGTAATAGAGTTCATTTGACGCGATACGTAGATTCGATGTAAGCGAATAATGGAGCTCTCCTGTTGTAGAATGGGACGATTCCACGTCTAGCGATACTGAGGAGATAGATAGAATCAGTAGATCATATTGGTCCGTGGCCTTAAGCTGGGGATCGGCTGGAGGAAGCACAACCCTAATTACGGGTTCATGGACCGAGAGCTTTATGTTCGCCTTTGGCAAAAGTCTCGACAACAGATGGTGAGGACGGCTAGGCGTAGTGGGGTTCTTGACCGTTGGCTTTGCAAGACGGCTATTGATAATTGCAAGTCCCAAAGGCAAGTGATCCGGACTGACGTCTATTGAAGGAGACGTTACCACCAGATTTGCAAATAGGATATTCGCGTTACGCTCGGCGACGTTTCTATCTTCGGAGAAAGCGACGGTCTTTGACGGCAGAGTTGTTTTCATCGTTGTTGTCGCCATGGGTACGTACAGTATTCTTTTTCGATCTTCCTGGCCATCATCGAGACTCACAGCAATGGAAATAGCAGCTAAGAGGGCCTGATGAGCGATGTCTTTGGAGGGAAAGTACATGCGATGCTCAGGGCTCCTCGGATCAAGTCTATGCATATCGATGCCAAATTCATTCATGGCAATGTTGAGGTACAAGGGGGATCCAGATGTTTGGACTGAGTGGATCTCCTTCGTCATACCCACGAAGCTGACGGCCATCTGTATCTCTTGAATGCCACGTAGGATAGAGCTAACGAACTCTTTCGAGTCTGAGACCGTCTGCACTATCTTCGCTTCTCGACTGCCGGGTCTGTCCAATTCGTCCATGACATCAGTGAATGAGATATCCTCATCCTGGCTGCATTTCTCTTCTACCGCTGATGTTCCAAGGTGCTGCTCGAATCGTTTGGAGCAAGCGACGAAGTCGTCGTACGGCAGGTGAATGCGTCCTAATTTCAGAGCTATCGAAGTATCTCGGAGACCGGCGCGGTCCTTGTAAAGCAGGCCATGGATGTTGAGAGTACATATGTCAATTACCTCCAAAGAATATTTGCATTCCGGAGTAAAAAGAACCCCTTTCACAGTAAACATCCACTCTGCGGGCCGTTGATCACCAGCAGGAATTTTCTTGTGCTGAAAAAGTCGACCTCTATCTACAGTCTTGCGTCTCGTGTCCACGACCATGCTAAAAGCTCCAACTTGAAAGTAGCCGACGTCTTGGATCACCAGGCTCGAGTTCATAGCACTGACATCGACCATCCGCAGCAAGTGTATCTTCTCGTGTAATCGTTTTATCCTTTCCTTTAACTGAGTCAGACGTTTCCAAGTCTGACTGCGACCGGATCGAGGAGAGACATGACGTAGAATTGGCTTAGGCGAATCTGAGGACGCAGATTGACTTCGATGTGTTTTCCCAGCTGTAGATGCAGAGTCTCCTTCATGCTGCCCGTCTGTTCCTTTTGCTCTCGCACCTAGAGCCTTCACATCGACCGTCACCTTCAGCTCCGTCAATCGCAAGCTTATCCATGTTGGTTGCGCGAATGTTGGGCGGTGAAAGTGTAGACCCAAGCCGCGTATTTCTATCCGTATGCCATCTCTAGGTGTATACGCAATGCGCCGGAGGGAGAAGTAGCCAAGCCTCTGGATCGAGATACCAGTTGCGATGCGTATGATGGCAAAGACGACGAAGGATGAAAGCCATAGTAGGAAGATGAGCCCCAAGAGAAAGGAGGGATTGAAGATGCTCATCGTCGTTCAGCAGCCATAAAGATTGGGACTTGCCGGCATCCTCGGGAGGGTGCTTGCAGCAGAGGTCTAGGACCGTTGCTTGGGGTCAAGGAATGTGAGGTCCAGCAACTCGCATGGTGCATAGGATGCCACTATAAGCGAAGAGGGAAATGGAGATGGTGAAGTTGTAGACAGTGAACTGCTCCACCAGGTTGAGATGATTTCAAGCTTTCCCGGGAACTTGCCGGGAAACTTGAGCCGTTAGATAAGGCTGTTTTCGGCGATTGCAGATCTAGTTCGTTCCCCACCCTCTAGCCCTACGGGGCTGATGCTTACCTAGAGGCCCCTGAAACAACCCTAAAGCTGGTGGCCCGGAGTTGCCCACTTTGCCTTAAGGTCACTACTTGGGGGCACTGCTTGGGGGCAAAGAGGTCCAGCTTCGGGGAATAATCTTGTCACCCAGGAGACCAACTCTAGGGCCGAATTGGGGCAATTCAAACCCCCTGGACCGCTCTTTAATAAGGGTACTCAGTAAGAGCCACGACACTACTATTCCACAGCTGCCACCATGTCCGAGGCTACCTGTCGTAGTCGGCGCATGACGTTGGGCAGTATGACTGCTTTGGTACACGCAAAAACATGATCAGACATGATATCACGCTCTCCATCAAATGGCTTCTGATAAGGGTTGGAATCTTAATAGCAAGACTGGCCTTTCGCCTCATAATGTGCAGCCCTCCGCGCTGCTGTGCCATTCTGCCAAAGACAGACCAACACGTCTAATATCTTGCAGTGTCTACAGCTCTTCTAACTCCAGGAGTTTTGGTAAGTTCAAACCTCACCAATCGACGCAGTAAAGGACCTATGAGCCACGAGTAGCTGTCAGTGGCATCTTGCGGGACCTGGAAGTCATACCCAGAGGTGTGCAATACTATGCGGATAAGGGATGTGCGGGAGAACGGGTTTGAGGGGCAAGGAAGAAGGGAAAGGGAGATTGAAGGAGTGAATCAGAGGGGGCGAGGAAATGTGCCGATGATGAATGAGAAATAGGGTTATGAATGTATACCACGGTTTTGTTAAGAGTCCGATGGTGGTTGTACGCTATTGTTGCGTTTGGCAGGGCTTTATGGTCTGCTGTACATATCTTAGAGTCACAGTATAGTTTCAAGACCGCCACCAATTAATCTTGGTTCCTCAAGCATATCAATCTCATATCATCTACCTCATATTTATCATGAACACGCGCCTCGCCCAAAGTCTCACTCATCTATTTCCCAATAGTCAAAAACAATCTATCCCCCACATCCCCCAACCCAGGCTTAATCATCCCCCTCGCATCCACCTCCCCATCCATCCCTCCCACCCACACTTCCACACCCTCAGTTCCGTTCTCCTCCGCCGCTTTCTTAAGCCCACCATCGCTTCCCAACACACTAATCAGGACGACCTTCTTCACCCCCCATTCCAGCAGCGTCTGAATTGCCGCGCTCGCAGTCGCTCCAGTCGCGATGACTGGATCGAGAAGAATTGCTATCGGAGGTATGGGGAATGGGTCATGATTGACGAAAGTGGGCCGGTGGTAGGGAAGGTTGTTATAATATTCGACAGGTTGGAGGGATGTTGGTTCGCGAAAGAGACCGAGGTGGTGGACGGGGACTGGGTCCGGAAGCAGGATTTGGAGGGCTTCAAGCATGCCGAGACCGGAGCGGAGGATGGGAACTAGGGCGACCTGGGGTGTTGTGGTTTCGGTTGCGTAAGTGTAGTTGAGGGGGGATTCAGCCTGGAGGTTTGATGCACATGTCAGACCGTGTGCGAGAATGTGCGTGAGAGTAGACAAGAATTTAATTAGAGGCTCACTGTACCAGTTGGGACATTCTCTAGGCATGCTGCTAAGGCTTCGCAGCCGACCATGAGGGCGATCTCGTGTACCAGTGCTTTCGTATCTCGCGCATTCGCCTCTTTTGACCGGAGTTGTGAGAGCTTCGCGCGTACGCATGGATGGTTGGAGACATGAACGTTCGACGGAAGAGATATAGAAGCCATGGCTTGGTGGAGCTAAGAAGGGAGGTTACTGAACATTATATATTACTCATTAATCATCACCAAGACATTGTTTGTCGGGACCTGGTTTGTCTTGATTTCTGGGAGCTTGGAATCTTGGATTCTATCGGGCTTTGCAATAGCATTAGTAGGATGGCTTTATCCTAGAACTAGCGGGAGCGCCGGGAAAACAAGGGTGCTGCCGCACCCAATGTATGTACTTCTAGGTGATGAACGTTCTCTCCTTAGATACCAAACTCACCTGAGCCCCCACGTTTGAACATGAAGATGCGCGCTTGCTCTGTTTCAGAAACGATAAGTCATAATTTCTACTCTAGGTAACAGAAGATCATATAATGAACACAAGAAATCTATCTAAGCTATAGTAGGTATGGAAATAAGTGTGCCTGTCTAGGATGTCTTGGCGTGTCCAGCAAGTTTAGCCATATTGCTTACTGAAAATATCGTGAATATATTCAGCCCCCTTAGCTTTGCTCTGCACTGAATTCCGCTGGACCTTCCGTGTATGAATAGTGGAGCGACGTTTCCAAAGTGCTCATCATTTTGCTGTCGATTATATTATCAGCATGCTACAGCTTCGGTCGCGTGAACGGCGGTCCCTAATTCGAATCTTTCTCGTTGCTGTTTTCATCTTTGGGGGGATCCAACTCTGGCGGAGAGGGCAGAGTGATGATATTGATAGGTGAAATGCTCACTTTGACTGCTCTCGATATTGTTGTTCGCTAAATGAAATTTTCAAAGATTTTATTGCGGTGATCGAGGCAAGGCAACATTACAACGAGAGCCACAGGAGCTCTTGATTATAGGGTCAGAAAGTCTTGAGCCTGCAAACGCGACATCTACGGAGGAGCGAGATCGAGTGCTCATCCTAACGCCGCTGCGGGACGCCGCCTCACACCTTGACCAACACTTCAAGCTGCTATCGGAGCTGACATATCCTCACCAGAGCATCGATCTAGCCTTCTTGGTCAGTGACTGCAAGGATGACACTATCTCTGTCTTGAGAGAGCAGCTCGAAAGCCTCCAGGATCAATCCAATCCTGACCGTTTTCGCAGTGCCATAATCATGCAGCGGGATTTTGGAGATACAATGGGTCAGAGTGTCGAGGAACGCCACGGCTTTCGGGCGCAAGCCCCGCGACGCATGGCTATTGGCCGTGCTCGAAATTATCTCTTGTATAACGCCATCCGGCCGGTGCACGACTGGGTTTACTGGAGAGATGTCGACATTGTTGAAAACCCGAGCACTATCCTGGAAGATTTTATGAAGCACGACAAAGACATACTTGTTCCAAGTAGCTCCGCACCAGTGGCTCTCGAATTGATCATTACTGACGGGAAGTGTCATGCAGATATTTGGTTCCATCGCTACGACAAAAACGGCAAAGACATTGAGGGCCGGTGTTCGTTTTTCAAACATTCTGTCAGTGGTAAGGAACAATGAACACTAACTTCACAACATTTAGACGATTACAACTCATGGCAAGAATCCTGGTGGGGACGCTGGAGGCGAAGCCATCTTGATAAGAACGTCGTCCTAGCCGAAGGTAAAGCCCGTCACATGCTTTCGTTGAAATTTGAGTGCATCTCTTGAATCAAGAGCGCTGACTTGCACAGGCTACAAAGAGTACAACATGCATCGCAGAACGCTGAATTGGATGGGCGATCGGCATAAGGACGAAGGTATAGAAGTCAACCTCGACGGTATAGGAGGTGTCAACATTCTCGTCAAGGCGGACGTTCATCGATACGGTGGGTACCCAAATCTTTGTTTGCTTGTTCTAGCTATTTTCTTTCTTCCCTACGTGCCGTAACCCTTACGGCTGAGATTGAATTGAGTTTATCTCTAATGCTTGGCTTTTGATTTGCAGGCATCAACTTCCCGTGCTACCCATTTGAGAACCAGGCGGACACGGAGGGCTTTGCGCAGATGGCTAGAAGGGCTGGGTTTCAAGTTGTTGGGTTACCGAATTATATTGTTTGGCATATCGATACTGAGGAGAAGGAGGGGAACTTGAAAGGGAAACCGAAAAAGGACTCTAAGATCTAAGTCTGATGTCTTAGCTAGACATCTAGGTGTATAATATGATTGGGGAAATTGCAGCAGATAATTGATTTGGTTTCTAACATCTTAGTACACATCAAATGCAACGCAGAACAAAGATTACCGATTACCGATTTAGATCAAGGGAAACAGCCGCCAAAGACACTCCATACGTATCCAAAATTTCCAGATAGGCCGAGTATTAACTCCTCTATTAGTATCTCCGAAATGCAGTACTTCTAGGCTTTTCCCTTCATTCCTTCAAGCCATACATATGTATTAAGGTATAAAGCAGTATTTTCATTGCTCCCGAGATACAGGTTAAGTATAGTCAGTCTATTCAGACCCGGGGGAATTTTCCTCCTATGGGTCTCGCAAATTTGCTTGAAGCTCAGACACCTGCAATATGATATACCTTAACAGCTAAACGTAGGATATATGCTTAGCGAAACAGATTCTTTTGGCATTCGTTCTGCTCTGTTATTTGTTGACAGCAGTTGTCGATGTATCCTCAATTGGATACGCTCCAGATCCTGTTGCAGCATCGTCATAGAATAGCATTGCATAACTAGCATAGCATAATAAGCCCAGAATCAGTGCAACACTAAGAAGGGAGGTCATTGCTGATTATATATCTCTCGTTAATCATAATGTTTGTCTTTATTGTCTGGGAGCCTTGAAGCTATCGGGCTTGGCATTGATATCTTCCCGCCCTCCCGTCCTCCCGCATCCAATTTCGTCATGATCCTGTCACGGCTCTCATTGGCACCAAGATCCCTTTTCAGCGCGACGGAGAATATGCATGGTTCGTCTCTTTTGACCGAGTACTCATGCTCTCCTCTGTCTGATTTGCATCTTGCGATCGGTGCTATCGCATTGAGTATGCGACATGGTATCAGGGCAGAGGAGCAAAAGTACACAAAAAAATGAGGAGTCTGAGGGAGTCGCGCCAACAGGGGAACAGACAGCCGAGAGTCGCAGGGCGCGTCTTTGGTTGGGCTATTCGGAGGATAACCTACGCAACAGGGAGAATCTAGAACCGCGTCGAGTGCAAACTCAGCAAGAGGAGGCGAATCATACGCCTCGTGACCCAGGGGATGGCAACGCTCAACCCCATCCGCAAGGTGCTCGCCGATACTCAAGAAGGCGCGGCGAAAACGACGATGATTACGACTTTCCTGACAACTACGAGAACCTCGATGAGCTAGCTGCACCCTTTCCAGTAGCAAGCCCTCAACAAGAGCGGCGGCAGGGATACTTGGAAGATCGCTATGATGAAAGTGGTTCCACAGAAGACAATCTCGCTGAGCTCGCAGTACCATCGCCACTTCCAAAGTCCAAGAAAGAGCGGGGTCAAGGATATCTTGAAGATGGCACCTCTGGGTCGCCGTCATCGGATGAGAAGTCAAAGCAGGAAGTGTCGCCACCACATCAACGAGTCTCGAGACTTGCAACTGAGGTCTACACGATATCTTATCTGGTATTCTTCTCCATACTTGGCACTCTTGCCCGTCTTGGGTTGCAAGCTTTGACCTTCTACCCTGGTGCCCCAGTGCAGACTGGTTTGCTATGGGCAAACGTTGGCGGCAGCTTGATTATGGGCTTCCTCTCTGAAGATCGGCAGCTCTTTCGTGAAGAATGGGGACCACCACATGGCCCACGTGCAAAAGCCGAAGATGAAGAGCAGGCCAAAAGACAACGTCGAAGTCCTTCGGTCAGCAGCAAGCGGCATGCTGCTGTTAAGAAGACTATGCCGTTATATATTGGCCTAGCTACTGGTTTCTGTGGCTCCTTTACATCGTTTTCATCCTTCATGCGAGATGCTTTCTTTGCCATGTCGAACGCTTTGAATGTGCCAATCTCGCATCCATCAAGCGCTCCAATATCTGAACCAATCGATGTCCACAGGAATCCTGGCTATAGCTTTCTTGCTTTGCTCGCAGTGCTCATCACAACAATAGGCCTTAGTTTAATGGCTCTCCAATTTGGCGCCCATACAGCATTATTCCTGGAACCGTTCACACCCTCTATACCATTCCTTCTCAGTCGTAAGATCATCGATCGTTTATTTGTGTTGTTAGGTTGGGGTTGCTGGCTGGCGGCTATACTAATGGCAATATTTCCACCTGATAGACCTGGAGGACCAGTGGGAGATGCAAGTTGGGCTCAAGAAACATGGCGTAGCCAAGCTCTCTTCGCGTTGGTTTTTGCGCCACCAGGATGCCTCCTTCGCTTCTACACATCGCTGCATCTGAATGGCAGAATCAAAGCCTTCCCTCTTGGCACCTTTGCTGTTAATGTATTTGGAACAGCTATGGAGGCCATGTTCCTTGATCTTCAGCGCGTACCGATCGGGGGCATGGTGGGGTGTCAGGTGCTCCAGGGCATGTCGGATGGATTTTGTGGCTGTTTAACGACGGTTAGTACGTGGGTGGCTGAGCTGACGGGCCTGAGGCTGAGGCATGCTTATTTCTATGGAACGATGAGTGTAACTATGGCATTAAGCTTAATGATCATCATCATGGGGAGCTTGCAGTGGACGAATGGATTTAAGGATCCTTTGTGTACGACATAAATTGCCCACTCAATATAGGAAAGAAGCCTTGTGCTCTCTTCCAATATTTGGAAGACGTGCCTAATTTGGACGTTCGTGCGTTTCATGTTGGTCTATAACACGTCATCCTTCTACATTAATTCATGTCCCAAAATGCTTCACTGTATGCAGGCTTCCGAAATGCAGCCGAATTGGGAACCCGACCTCGTGATTAAAGTTATGCACAAACAACACACCTTACATTGTGCCATTCTTGCTGTATCTTTACCTATGGATTCATTAAGCTAACACCGTCATTCCTTCTTCCCTACACAATGGTTTTCGCTTCTTTAATCGTTTCGCTTCTCCTCGCAGGTTATGTTCATTCAGACTGCGAATGTGGCTACACCGTCAATTCCACACTCTACACAGATCTACTTGAAACGGATTTCCTCCATCTAGCGAATATCACGAGTGACACAGACTGGCAACCTCAAAATTACACCGTCACCCCCGAACTAGCGCGCGGTCCATATGGGAAAAACGCGTCCCTCAGCAACGTTGTTGCCAACCCTCTGGATAGTCAATATGACTGGGCGGGCAATGGGACTAATGGGGGTGATGCCGGTCTCCAGATTATTGTGAGGGGAGGCATCCCTCAAGACGGTTTGATTCCCATGGGGGAGTTGGCGACAACAAGGGAGGACATGTTGCAAGGAACTTTTCGTGCAGGCATGAAGGTTACAGCAACATCTGGGACATGCGGCGCTTTTTTCTGGGTATCTGCTCTTAATGCCGTTCTCGAATAAGCCTTGCGCATACTAACATGAAAGCCACAGTACTTCAATGATACCCAAGAGATCGACATGGAATTCCTCTCTGCCCAATACAATGCGACCTCAAACCCTGTCAATCTCGTACTGCAATCGACCGAATCTGAGCAAGCTGGCTTCAACGCTGCCCAAACGGGCACTTTTCAAGTACATCAACTCCCGTTTGACCCGTCTGGAGCCTTCCATGAGTACCGCTTCGATTGGTCAACGAACGCAGTAACATTCTATGCTGACGGAGTGCTCCTCGACACAATGACCCAAGCCATTCCTACTCAACCAGGGCACATAACGCTTTCACAGTGGAGCACTGGAAACCCTGATTGGAGCGCGGGACCACCGGCCACCGATGCAATCCTTACGGTGGAGTACATGAAAGCCTACTTCAACAGTTCAGATCCCGCTAGGCAGAAGGATTGGACGGACCGTTGCAAGGATCCTACAGCGGTCAATGCAACGTGCGCGATTCCGGAAGTCACAGAAGCGCCGAATGGCAATGTGAGCGCGAAGACATTCTTCTTCAGCCAGCAGAAGAATGAGACTGTCAATCAGACTGTGTATGGGGTGGTCAAGAAGAGCGAGGGTGTTGCGATAGAGCTTTCGTGGAAGGCGAGGACGGGCACCTTTATGTTACTGCTATTTAGCACTGCGTTGGTAATGTGGTGGGGGTTTTGAGAAGAGTGTGGGTGTGTTTTCGGGACCAGTTGTGCGCTGGAAGTACATTATCTGTACATTACTGTATGTGATATGTCGCTGAGTGTTCTACCGGCTGGGGTTTTTTGTTCTACTAGAAGACTCCTCTGCATGCTTATCGTGCCTACTCGTAGCAAGAGCCAGTATATGCCCGCGTACTTCGTGTCATTCGCTCCATTCAACGAGTGGCCTAATACCTCAGATGAGGGTGATGATAGATCCAGACCTTGAAGTTCACAATTCGAGGCAACTCCGTAGAAAGCAGTTGATAATTCTATTTTCGGGAATTCGCCGCTTTATTGCCGATCAATTCCTTCGGCCAAGCCCCTGACAACAGGGACAAATGAGTCCCCCAACAACACTTCAATATTCGTCACCTTTACGGCCACGATCCTTCTCATACTCAACCCACACACTGTCGTTACGGCATTTCCTTTCACGATATTCACGACTCGCCTGAAACTCCTGAAGTCGCTTTAACATTGCGCGTCTCTGCAGGGATAGGACGAAGATTCGAGAGGACAACACAGCCCGCATTCATTGCCTTTGCTTGTTGTCCAGATCTCACCAATATTATCACATCAGAAGGATTGGGTACTTACTGGTATTCATTCGAGTTGTGCTTCAGAAAGAGTTAGAAGGATAGCCCGCTGGGCAAAAAGATTATTGGGATTTCGAACCACGATTACCGTCCACCAAATTCAAAAGACGGTTACGAGGCAATTCATTAACAGAGAGGATTTGTCTCATCGATATATAACGACCTAGTAGGCCGAAAGAGGCGGTGGGCTCCAGGGGCGTTGGCCACACTTGGAAGGACAGAACACACGATCCCAAAAACCACATTCAAAATGCTCCTCTCCAACATACCCATCTTCCTCCTCCCCTTCCTCGCCACCACCCAAGTCCTCGCGCTGTCAAACCTCGCAAATCCCAGACCAACGCCTCGCAGTTTAGACGCCATCCTAGTTGATCCCGCAACCATCTCACCCAAACCGACCCCCATCCTCCAGCACCTTGACCTCCGACAAGCCGCCGCTCCAGCACCAGCAGTAGCAGCCCCAGCTCCGGCCCCAGCAGCCCCAGCCCCAGCAGCCCCGGCACCGGCAGCAGGAGCCCCGGCGGCAGGCGTAGGAGGAGCTGGCGCCGCTCCAGCAGCAGCACAACCGCCCGCCAACGCGGGTGCCAACTCTGTTACGACCGAGCAAGTCACAACGGTAGTAGGAGGAGTGACGAAAGTAGTGAACACAATCATCACGGAAACGAGTGGGGCTGGGACGACGGCGCCGGCGGTGCAGAGCGGTTCTATTGGGCTGGGCACATTGACGGGTAGTATTGGGGTTGTGAAGACTTCGGAAGCAAAGAGTGATGCTATAATAACAAGGCCTAGGTGGGGTGTTGGGGAGGTTGGCTTGGTGGTTGTCACTGGGCTGGCCGCGTTGGGTGGAGGTGTGCTGGGTTTAGCAATATTGTGAGAGATTGGGATTGGGAGGTTCATTTGCTGCATTGATTGCGGTGCATTGCTTGGAGTTGGTATAATCTTTCAAGGGAATTAGGAGCGTGCAACATGATACATAATACCTACTTAGATGGTGGCATCATTCCTCGCGCTGGGTGCAAGGATATACATGGAGTATTGAAGTGTACTAGATAGAACAATAACCGTGCTAAGGCTTTTTGCAACATTGCGTGCAATAAAAATACTTTTAGACGATACAACGGAAGCCCTCTCGATGGCCTACAATCCACAACACTTTTCACGTATACAATATTATCAATAATTCTCGCGCCGCTGAAGCACGCTAGGTATTTCAGCAAATCTCTTCGGCCACCGAGCCATCACACTCAACAACCACCTCCTTAGAGGCAGACCATTTCCTTCCTGAACCTCACCAAATACCGCGCCATCAGTTACGAATCCACCTTCCCCAACTACCAAACAAATCCTATCACAAAGCACCTATCTCAATCACTAGACGCCAAAGACCTCGCTTGAACTACCCAGCACACTCACTCTCAACGCTATAACCTTTACCTTTGACACATCCTTAACACCAGTCTTATACAAACCCCCATTGTCAGAAACTTCGGGCAAATTATACCATGTTTAGTAGTGAGATGCACGAGCATACCTATACACGAGTCCACCACCAGCTAAATAGTGGCACAATGCGAGCTCTCTTTATGTTGCGCATATCATTGCCTAAAGCTTTTTCGAATGAACAGGAATCGTTGGGTGAGAGATGAAGCGCAGTGCACAGACGCTTCATAGATATCTTGGTGGAAAAGCTTCTTATTTTCCTTTAAGTGGGTAAGACATGTCATTTATTGGGGGAAGAGCGTAGTCTGCTTCCCTCGAACTCGCTTCTATTGATGCGTGAAGCAGAGCGATTATTTCTATTTTTTTCTGTAGTTCTGCGCTTTCTTCTATGATTCCTTCGCACTGTAGCTACCTGTATCCAAAGCCAATGTAATCGTGCTTTGCTGGGCATACGATGGTTCCCAACGTATTATTCATTCAGCTGTCTGAGATATATCAATTAGCATTCCTACTCCCTACCTAGTGTAGGCTGGCACTAGAAAAGTGGGTGACATAAATAAATCAATGGAGAGCTGATATGTATGCCCCATATAAATGTTAATTCTTGCTGCGCATGCACTTCTATTATGTTGCCTTTGTCGTGCAATTGAAAAATATACCCATCTTGCTCTATCGTACACATTGTCACATCAAGTAACCAGGTCCTTCCCTGTTTCCTTCCTCCTTGCTTATAGGGAAGCGCTCACTGTAGGACACTGCACACATATCCAAGCAAGCACTGTAATATGCAAAAAAATGGATCGCTTGCTGCTCAAAAGTGACATAATGACCGCCCAATTTAATACCATTCGGCCGTCCTAAAGCATTAATGAACAAGATGCAAAATTGGTATCTCTGAGTTACACACCGATTAGATAACAAGTAGGAGTGGAGCTGCGGGACCTGCCAGCAGTATCTTATTTCGAACGTTAACATGGTAATGTGGTGTAGTATGTTCAACATTCATCGAAATGCTGCGGGTTGGAGGCCTGCGGGCATGTTTGGGGAGAGATTATAATGCGGAGTGAGGACTGCTGTAATTAAGAATATATAGGTTGGAACGTATTGTCCATGTCGAGCTCTACCCCTTGAGATGACATGGTCGGTGTACTGGCGCTTGAGCCGGATGCGAGGGCGTCATCGTAACCCGAAAGAGCCTGAGAATGGAGTTTGAAGGATTCGCCCATGAGCTTGGTGATCCTGCGCATCGTATCAGCATGTTACAAATCAAAGGCTCGGTTTAGTTGCTTACCCCCAAACGGCGACCTCTTCAAGCATGTTGCCCCACAGTCGAGTAACAGTCGAGCTCAATTTTGAGTCATACGAGTTCAAAGCTTGATCATCGAACAGATTGCGGACTTTGTTGTACATGACAAGCTCTTGTTCCGTGGCAGGCTCTTCGTCATGTTCTAGACGGTAAAGCCAGAGACTCAGAATGACCATGAGATCAAGGCCACACAGGGGATGCTCTATGCTCCAGTTCGTAGCGCACGTCTTGCCAACCCACCGAATGCCCTCTAACGCAACAATCTCGATGCAATTGTAGCATTCGTCTATGACTTTGATCATTTCTTCAGACCTCTTGACTATGTCTCGGGCATTAGTCATCTTAGCAGCGACTTCGTAGGAGTCATGGTATCGAAGGGCTTCTTGCACGGACTTCAAGTCAACTTCCAAACGTGCTCGGGTGTTCCGGAGGACAGCCATGGCATTGAATATTAGCGGATGAGATTTGTGTGGCGCACTCAGCTGGACGACTATGGTCTCAGGCTCACACTGCTCTAGCGATGCTTCCCAGGTGTCGAGAGCAAGACGAAGCTTATACTCCGTGACAACATCTTGCAGAGCCTCGAAGCTCCGTTTTTGGCTATAAACGGCGAGGAAGAGAGCATTGATCATGACCCTGGTAGCGAAGGCGCTATATCGTACTTTCTCACCCTGGAAAAGGCTGTCATGTGCTTCGCGGACAGTGACTATTGTCGAGGCGTCAAGGCTAGCTCGCCAAGAGTCCTCGTCAACGACTTCGAGGTTCCACAGGGATTCGGAGGAGGGTAGCTCCAAAGTGTCGAATTCCTTGATGCTGATAGCTGGGGTGTGGTCGTAGGTCAACGTTAGCAAACCAAAGAAGATGTATACTGCGTAGTACGTCCGCCTGCATCCCTCGTCTTCGACCCATTCTGCGTGAGTGGGTTGAGCACCTTCTCGTGCTTCAGATCTGATCTTCAACTCATATCGGTTTCCTGCCACCATCTGTGTCGATGTCAGTAGTGGCTCGAAGCGTCAGCAGAGGTGTACTTACATTTGCAACAAGACTCTTGATAGAGCCCGCCCATTCGAGACCTTTCGCATCACCGCTCCAGCTGGCGAAGATCATGTTGAGTAAGGTGCTCTGCATCGTCCACAACGGACATTTACGGGAGCTGAAACTTTCTTTGTTCTGTAAAAACTGGGTCACAAGCATCTTTGAACCTATATGGAACATGAATGCTTTTTCTTGGTTAAAAGAATAGAGAGCACCAATCGAGAGAACCGAAAGGAGCAGTGCAGGGTTGACTTGGCTGGGATCGAAGGATTCGAGATGTAAGAAAGGTAGATGGTGGTGGAAGAGTTTGAAGTAGGACTCGAGGAATGCGTTGATCTCTTCGAGGGATTGTTGTTTGAGATTAGCCTGAGTGACTTGTTCGGTATCGACTCTTCTTATGTTATCCTGCATCGCGTTATACTCTTCATCTGATTGGAGTTGGGGTACTCTAGGTGTTGTGATGGGCTGACTGGGACCTGGTGATCGACGATAGTCTACAGGTGAGACAGGACCTGTCATGAAGGGAAATGGCGAGAGTCCGTTCGGCGTCGCAGGTCCCGAAATGGGCATCGAACCAGTGAGGGATTGCAGTCCGGGTGCTAGATTGTCGCCACCGGATGGATACCTCTCCATCAGTGGTGGCAATTGATTCGGGTGTGGATGAACGGTGCTCGCACTGTTGAAGGAAAGCTGTGACAATTGAGAATCTTGCGAGCCAGAGAGGCTTGAGGAAGAGACTGAAGAAGCTTTGGGTTTATTTACCGGATTTGACATGAAAGGATCCCATGGCATCTGAGACATTGGCATCGAAGCAGACATATAAGGCGCAGAAGTATCGAACATGGTGGTATGATCGGGGGAGTAGGGCGTCGCGGTCTCGTCAAGTTGATCGTCTTGTGCTGCCGTGGCGGCCATAGCTTTGTGATGAAGGTCGGTCATCAACATCGCAGCAGTCTCAAGGTCAACCATACCATCACTGCTAGCTTCTATCTGTTCCAATGTTGCCGTGTCCAAGCCAATTGATGGCTTTGGTGGAGTGGCCTTGGGCGTGACCTTTGCGCCCGGCCGTCTCTTGACCTCGCTGACGAGGGGTACTCCTCCATCTTTTGCGTGGACGGTACGATCGTGACGTAGTAGGAGGTCTCGTCGCACAAAGGTGCTGCGGCACTTTGCGCACTTGAAGGGGCGTTCTTTGGTGTCTATTGAAGGAATGGAATTAGCAAAAGTGGGTTGAAGGCTTTCACAACCCCACCATGGACAACCCCTCCATTTACTGGACTAAGGTACGGAAAAACCTACGCGATCGCTCATGTCTGCTTCTATGCTCACTTCGACTAAAGGCTCGTGCGCAATATGTACATTTGTACTTGCGTTCTATAGTCTTCTGTGCAGCGTTTTTCGGTGTCGTCGACGATGCGGCTGGAGCGGTCGCAGTGGCAGGCATTGTGAAAGGCTGATGGCAAGCCGGTCGTTGATCAGAGTCCTCGTGTTAGAACGAAAGAGACTACCTGATGCTGCAGCGAGGATGATGATGGGTTGGATGTATGTCAAACTGAATCCCTTCGTTCATGCCTCTAATTGTGGGAAGAGGAGAATGGGTGGGCGCGGTGACTTCGGTCTTGGCTGGCTAGTTCGCGTAATCTGGCAAGTCTAGTGCTGGATTCTGGGTGTTGTTTTATGTCGGTAGGACCAAGTATTGACTTTTTATCTGGTTCGAGTTGTTGATAGATGTTGGAATGATTCGTTTCGTGAGTGAGGGTATTCAGAATAGAATCCAGAATGATTATTTTGGAGGGGCAATATCTGGTCAGAAAAAGTGCTACATCAGCGCCCCCTTTTTGGAGGGGCCAATTTGGAAGCTCCCCGCCTTAGCGCAGTATTCTGTAGATACACTACGCGTATAATACCGTACTACGGATCTTTTGAACCCCCAGAAATGCTTTCTGGCAACGATCTAACTCTTTTGTTTCCGTGTCACTCCAACCATATGCCCACACCGATGCAAGAAGATCCCGGGGCGTACCAGTACTGAATGCTGGCTCGAGGCAAAACTTCGGACGTTCATGTCTGGGCACGGCGTGCTCTGCCAGTCAAAAGGTGCCACATTTGCCAGACCAACACCCTCACAAAGTGAAGCCAGCGCACAGCAGCATCGCCACTCTTATCAAGCGCACTCGCTAATTGTGCGTCTATGACTTCAGCAAGTTTTGAGCAATCTGGAGTTGTGGCACAAGAAATACTGTGGCGATGGGGTTGACTTTCACGAGACTCGTAATCGTCCTGTGCTTTCCCTTGTCGTACTCGCATGCCAAGGTTGATCCCCCTTAGCGAACGCGTATTCTACTGGCAGTTTACCGCTGCTGTCTTCTGACAGCGACATTATTATATTGATTGGTGCTCCCATCATGTGATCACCATTTCTATATGAATGTCGCGGGCTGCAGTATCAATAACAGATCACTAGGAATCTGTGGCGAGTACTGTTGCGCTCAGTATAACATTGCGCCAAGTTGTCAGGTGGCTTGTACGTAAGCTCGTCCCTTGCGATCAAGCCGCCGACTAACAGCGCTCACCCTTTTGGAATCAGGTTCGAAACCGTGCTTGAAATTGCGGTAAGATCGTCGCGTCCGATTGGGCGGATGGGAAGTTCTCTCCTTCAATGATTCGAAGGATCTGATCCCTCTGAAGTCATCACTAAGATTGATGATTCTTATTTGGGAAAGGGTTGAGGGAATAGGCCAGTGTAGCCTACAAGCCCAATCCCCTCCCCCGGACCCAATCTTTCATTAGCGTTGTTTAGCCACTGACTCTTCCCTGCCCGTCGCGTGGGCTTCCAACAAAGATCTGCGCTTGACAGCAGAGAGGATATCATGATCATGCTGCAAAGTAGATCTACGAAGCCTGGAAAATCATGCAGAGACATCATTAAGGTACGTCCAGAATCAAGACTCAATGCAGGATATGCGCTCTCACTCGGCGCAGAAGACCAATGGGGTCCGGGGTCCGGAAAGAAATTTCTCTTTCCTCCAGGGCTGCTACTGTCAATTTCTGTGCACGATCAAAGCGAAGCAAGGCAAGGCAAGGGGAGGGGGCCAGCTAAGGGGACTACCAACTACCAGCCGGGATTTCAAAACCGCCCCGACACTTCTGAAGCTTTAGCAGCGTTCCGTTTCCGGCCTTCCGCGGTCTCCACCCTCACCAATGAGTGCCTCGATGCCCTATCCTGTCTACTGCACCCTGACAAGAAGAGCTGCCATCTGCAGGAACGCCAAAGGAAGAATGCAGAGTATTTGAGATGACGATGTATAATTATAGTAACAGCAGCATGGTCAGTATTGTGTGCGGGTGAAAAAGCAGCCATATCACATCCCTCATCTATTCTACAAGTAGGTGTATGATAATACCTGTCACAGTTTTCATCCCCCTCCCCCTAACTGCCGACGGCGTCATGGCATGGAAACCTTCCAGAAGCTTGATAGCGCCCTTTGACAGCGATTTAGTCTAACGTTGCGGTGGGGTGAAAAGTGGTGGTACCGTCCGCCTCTACAGCTGCTTGCCTTTTGCCCATCGCCTGCTGTCTGTCCACCCTAGAGCAAAATGCCGCAAATGCCTCATTGCTTAAGACATTTCACAGTACACAGGATCATCAAAGAACAAGATTGTGGCATTCTCTAGTAAACATCTAGGAAAAATCAACACCATTAGGTACGCCTGTCATTTAGGAGATCTTGTGTGGCAATGGATCGCAATTCCTGGGCCCCAATACACCACTGCAAGGGCGACGAAGATTGAATCTGGGATAAAATCTCCTATTCACTCACACAGTGAAAAGGGATCGGATGCATGTGGAAGTTGTGCGCAAGGGAAAAAGCTGCTACAGTACGAGAGCTGAGGCCTGCAGAGGAGCTACTGGGGGTCATAAGACGGATGACATGTTACTTCGTAGATAGCTTGATAAAATCCCGTCCATGCACGATTTATGTAAATCAGCCTCATAATAACGATGTTACGTCGAAAACTAGCCTTGTAAGCCGTCTGCCCTATCGCTGTTCCGTATCTATCAACTCCGCCAGCTGACCCATCGCCATCGGAGACGCACAATTCTCGCTGCCTGTCCTACGCTGCCTCCGTCACTCAGCCTATAATCCTTATCATTCTGGGCCCCCTTTCTATCTTGATAGTCAAAGGATCAGTCTATTGTCGCGTCTCTTCAACCTGTTGATAATGCGCTCTGAGTGGTGAAGCGCGGGGGCTACCTTAGTCCAACCCGCTGTTGTCGAACCTGCGGTCCTGGATTGGACCTCAGCTTACAAGCCGTACTCGACCAGCAACCAATCAACTACTTATAACGGAATAACCACTGGCGCCTGCTATGTGCAACTGCTAAGACGCTTGTCGCATTCGTGTGCTCAATCACGACCTGCCTCCTATATTTACAGACGGCGATAGGGAGGTCTGTTAAGGCTGCATTCGCGGTACAAACCAGTCCGCGGCACTGGCTTTGCGTCTACCTCCAAGACACCTCACCGCAAGCTGGACCGTCCATCTGACGATACCACCGAGACCTGCCAGATATACCACAGATCACGATGTATACTGATGCTGAAGCTATAACCCCTCTTACCATCAATACCAGGGCCAACGCCAATGGTAAGCCAACCATGTTCGGTGCAGCTACGTTTCACTACACGGAAGAGCCTACACGACCCAATGCCAGCCACAGTCGTGCTCAACAACAACAACAACAAGGGACGGTAGCTTCCACATCGAGAAGTCGTGCGACTTCAATTGGCATGGGAGTTCAATCACCTACCGGCCTAGCGCCTCCTACTGCTCTTTACGTCCGGGCACTCTATGATTACGAAGCCGACGATAGGACCAGCCTCAGCTTTCGCCAAGGGGACACTATACAGGTCATCACTCAATTAGCGAGTGGCTGGTGGGACGGTATCATCAATGGGGTTCGCGGTTGGTTTCCAAGCAACTACTGTGTTGTTGTCGCTGGGCCAGACGAGCCCATAGGGCGAGATGCCCGAACAGCTGCGAATGACGGCGAGGTGTCTGGGGAGTCCGGAAACGAAGATGAGTATGAAGACTATGATGAGAGCCACAACGGAAGAGATGCTCAGCAACACAACGAGCTACGAGACTCAGTGGAAAGTGCCGAGAACAGGGAACAGGAAGAGGCAGCTTTCTGGATCCCGCAGGCTACACCTGAAGGAAAGCTTTATTATTTCAATACTCTTACAGGCGTTTCAACGATGGAGCTGCCATTGGAGACGCCAACCTCAGCAAACGAGAATGGCCCAGTAGACCGCATGAACATCCGCGTACCTGATCAGACCAGACCGCCGCCGGAGATGATGGCGCGCGGCTTGGAGCGGGACGAAGAGGACTACGAGACTGGAGACTCAGCATCAGAGTTAGAAGAATCGTCCATGCTCGCTCGTCCAAGACGTAGGCGGTCTTACATCTCCGACGGTGTGTCACCAGCAGTATCCACAGAGTCTTTCGACACTTCACCCGTGATGAGTAGCCGAGGCTTTGAGAACCAGTCGATCAACACGTCGCAGCAAGCGCCAAGCGGAATATCGGGACTTCGTATCAACACAACTACCACCTCCTTCACCAGTAACCCTATGGGTCAGGTCTCTGCGGCTGCAATACCTCGATCATTTTTCGACGATGGAACTACTGCGCCACTGACTTGGAACAAGCTTGTCGATAACATTCGAAGAGCCATCGAATCGTACAGACAGGCCATCAACAATGCTGACCGTTCAGAGTATGTCCGAAAGGCTGAAGATATATCTGACCATCTTCGTATGTTACTTGCTGCGGCCTCGGGCACAACAGACAATCATTCGGGAAACCCTTCGATTATTTCCACCAACAAGGCACTATATCCACACTTCCGTGATATGATGTCTAGGTTTTCAAAGCTTGTTCTATCTTCGCACATTGCAGCTGCAGATTGGCCAGCACCTGACGCATACGCTAAATGTCTTCAAGAAGCCGAGGGAGTTCTACATGGAGTCTACAGTTACGTAGAGGTCGCGCGGTCACAACGTGGCGAAGAGATCCCACGGTTGGTACCAGGCTTTGTCGTGGGCAGTACCAATGGAGGGAGCTGGCAGAATAATGGCCTGGGTGTCAGGGACCCTATGTTCGCATCATCTTTCATGGATCAGGATGAGTATGAACCCTACACAGAGCCTGTCGCGACTCTGGATGGAAATCTGTTGGAGAGAATGGACGAACTCAAGAGAATGATCGTATCCAATATACGCCGGCTAGAGGAGCACCTAGCTCTGAGGGAGAAGCTTATCACACCATTCCGCCACAAGCAAATTGGGAATGCGGTTTGCCAAGCCGCTGGAAAGGTCATCGAGACGTTCCGGCCCTGGATCTCTACTGTCGAATCCATCAACTTGGCCCCATTAGGCTCTGCGTTCCAGAATCTTCAGGTCTCCGAATTTGCCACCCAGAAACAACGACTGTATGATCTTGTTATGCAATTGTTGCTGGCTTGCCAAGCTGTGGCAGCTCCACTTGGCGATGAGTGGGCTGAGAACCGCGGCGATCCGCTAGAGGAACGCCTCAATGATGTTCGCAACCTTGTTAGGGCACTGGAAACGTGTACCTCACAAGTGGGTTTCTCGCTGCAACTGCTTCATGACTCGTTGCCACAGGAACAGAGTTCACTGCAGGAGGCCAGAGACATTCAAGCTGCGCGTGTTCACCGAACGACTGATCCCGGAGCACCCTACGAACCTTCCCAAGTTTCCATTAGCAACAAGACGTCACGACCCCAGTTGGCGGATATGAACCTACCTGTCTCGCACACAGATGGTATAGATCCAGCCCAAGAAAATTACCGCAAGCAAGACAACAACTCCAAGGTCAAGAAGTTCTTCGGTGAAGTACCGCGAGGTATCGAAGAAGAACCCTCGTTCTTGCGGCTAGATTACGAACATGAGATCTCGTATGATGCAAAGAGTGACCCACCGCAATTACGTGGCGGCACATTGATAGCGTTGGTAGAGCAACTGACCAGGCATGACCGACTGGACGCGCACTTCAACGGTACCTTCCTTCTCACATACAGATCTTTCACCACCGCCTCCGAGCTTTTTGAAATGCTTGTCAAGCGATTCAGCATTCAACCACCCCGTGGCATAAGTCAAGACGATTTCAACATCTGGGTAGAGAAAAAGCAGATGCCCATCCGGTTCCGGATTGTCAATATACTGAAGAGCTGGTTTGATAATTACTGGATGGAGAACACGGATGAGACGACAAATGAGCTACTTCGACGGGTCTACACATTTGCGAAAGAGTCAATAGCAACAAGCAACACTCCCGGCTCTGCTCCTCTAATGGCTTCAGTTCAACGACGGATGAAAGGCCAAGAAAATAACGCCAAAGGTCTAGTTCCTACGCCAAGCAGCTCGATACCTACACCAATCATGCCAAAGAACATGAAGAAGCTCAAATTCCTGGACATCGATGCTACAGAGTTTGCGAGACAGCTGACCATCATTGAATCAAGGCTCTATGGGAAGATCAAGCCACCTGAGGTGCTAAATAAGACCTGGCAGAGGAAGTTGGGCCCAGATGACCCAGATCCAGCGCCAAATGTGAAAGCACTCATACTACACTCGAATCAGCTCACGAATTGGGTTGCTGAAATGATTCTGAACCAATCGGACGTGAAGAAGCGCGTGGTGGTAATCAAACACTTCGTTTCCGTTGCAGATGTAGGCATGAATTGTTCGAATATACCCGGATTTTCTTGCTGACTGTCTTAGAAATGCCGAGCGATGAATAACTTTTCCACTCTGACCTCGATCATATCCGCACTTAGCACAGCGCCCATAGGTCGACTAAGTCGCACTTGGGCACAAGTCAATGCGCGAACGCAGACTGTGCTGGAGCAGATGAGGAAGCTGATGCACAGCACTAAAAACTTTGGAGATTATCGTGAAGCACTGCATCTGGCCAACCCTCCCTGCATACCTTTTTTTGGTTGGTTTAGCACCCAACTCACTCCGTTCAGCGAGGCTAACCATATCCACCAGGCGTTTACCTGACGGATCTAACCTTCATCGAAGACGGCATCCCTTCCGTGATCAAGAAAACAAATCTCATCAACTTCGCCAAACGCGCCAAATCTGCAGATGTCATACGTGACATTCAGCAGTACCAAAACGTCCCTTACCCTCTGAAAGCCGTCGGCGACCTGCAGGATTACATTTTGACCAACATGCAAGCGGCAGGAGATGTGCATGAGATGTACGACAAGAGTCTACAGGTAGAACCGAGGGAGCGAGAGGATGAGAAAATCACAAGGTTGGTGGATCTTGGTCTCGTTGAACCACTTCATAAACGAAAGCCCCAAAAGCCCAAGCCCGTTGAGGGCGGGAAACAAATCATGTAATTCGGATAGCTGCAGCGAGCGCCTTCTCCCTGCGAACCGAGAAGTTATTCCCCGAACCAGCATCATCTCCCACACATGCAGGGCAAATCTTCATTTGCCCCCCAAACCAAAAATTCGGGAACGCGGCTGACCGTTGTCGCACTCAAGGCTACTGTCGGAATCCGGGTTCCTATGACACCATCCCGCGCGTATCCTGCCAGTCAACGATGCACGGAGGCACCCTCTCGATATTGTGGCTGCACTACCCAGCCTGGTCGGGCCTCTTTTCGGCCCCTCATACGACGGCACATCATCGACGACTTCCTGCCACGACTATCCCCCGTACGATCATTTACCACGCCCTACCACTAAGGTCCTTCACATCTTCGAATAACAAGCTGTGCGTCCCTTTAGCGCCTACTCCCGCTAACTACGACTTCCCACCTCAATATTCCATACCGTCGATTTCCCTCATTTATCTCGATAAACAATACGCATTAAATCCAACACGACCACCCGTTCTCCAATGGATCGGAAAATGAAAATAACAGCCCTACTCTTTTCACATCATTTCGTTTTCATTGAGCCCGATTTGATCTCATGGGCAGTGTAGATACGAAGTCATGATTTCATTTTCATTCCCGGTTAGACGCTGCGGCGAGCTGGCGGCAGCGATGCCTCTTTGTATCTAGCGTTTTTCGAGTGTGGGGCTGTGTATATGCCTTTATATATGGCTTTTTATCGGTATGGAAGGCAATTGAAAACTTATATGTGAAGATTTGTTTGCTCGTCTACTTGGTGAATTATGAAATTTGCCATAACTGTGACGTAAATTCTACGCCCATTCCACCTGAGGTGTCCCATTTTCCAGTCCATTACACCCAAGCAACAGGACCGCATTCGATCCCTCTCGCATCCCATCTCACTCCATCCCATTCAGCTCTACACAAAT
Source organism: Cladonia rubrotincta (assembly GCA_963971245.1). Lineage (NCBI taxonomy): Eukaryota > Fungi > Ascomycota > Lecanoromycetes > Lecanorales > Cladoniaceae > Cladonia > Cladonia rubrotincta. The sequence goes on from OZ020215.1 coordinate 276,789, forward strand.
TAAAACTATCCCCCGTCATAACCACAACACAGAATAAACGGCTACATTGCGTGCCACAAACACAACGCTTGCCAAATCCTCCAAGCATAGACCTATTTTCTACGTCTGTTGAGACTGCACCAGAAGCGTTGTAAAGATCTCATGGATATGGCGTTCAAGTCTATACACCATTGCCCACAAAACAATCCTCATATAAGCTGTTTATATGAATGGAATTCTCTAGAGGCTAGTTAGCTTAAGAAAATGAAGTTGTAGGTCCGTGCTTCGAAGCGAGAAAAGATAAGCTAGCTATGCAAGGGCTTATGATACAGTGGAATGCCATCATCGCCTTGAAAGGTTACGCGCGTAGAGGAGTCTTTTCGGCCGAGAACTTGCAGATACTTGGCGAGCGTTAGGATGATGGGTTTGAAGCCTGATAGATAGCAAACAGCTGTGACAAGCAACAGGGAGCCGGTTCCATCGTCACGAAAGATTTTCACATGTTCTCCCAAAGTCTCTGCATGAAACAGACGCGCTCGCACATGCGTAAGGAGGAGTGTCGCAAAGTCTTTTTTTTTTCAACTTTTCTTTTCAGGACTCGGCGTTTTCAGTTCTGGAAAAGCTCGGTTCAATTATCTGTTCTGCTGGCTGGCTGGGTAGATAGAGGGTTTTGATATGAATCCATGAATTTGGATTAGGAATATTTGTAAGAAAAGAAATATTTGTGAGTGTGTTGATGCTGGGACGGATGTATTGAGTTTTTGAGGATAGGTGGAGATTTTTAACGGCGGCGCCCCTGCATTGGTGGAAGGTGGGGTGCAGGAGGATTATGTGCAGCTGTGGGGTTTGTGAGTTGTTCCCTGCGGGCGTGAGGTTGGGGAATTAACACTGGACGTTCACTTAGTAACTTGAAATTGTTTTTTGTAGTGGTGTCGACCGTGCTTGGAGGGAATTCTTTTTCAAGTAAATATGACGATGTCGGTATCTATGGCTACTTGTGTCAATTGGATAAGATATGGTGGTCTCAACACCGCTTGCTTGACGGGACTTCTCAAAGATTGATGTCAGATTACCTTGATGTTCTGGTGTAAGGCCCATTTCGTCCCTTGCCCTTAGGGTGGTGTCCGAATTATGCAACAAATACATTGTACAGGTGTCGTTTTGAACCATTGATGCAAGGAAATATGAAGCTGCCTCGGGTAAAATTTTGTCTGCGATGACCAAGTGAGGTGAAGCCCTTGCGTTGACAGTCCGAATTAGCGACTAAGAAAAAGGCTAACCCCGCAAGAAGCTGTCAATATCACGTCCATTTCGTCCTCAAAGCATTCACCAATTGTGTACATGTTATCTTATACCCCTCCCTAAAGACAATTTCGGCCTTTCGTCGGCTCTCTTTATTGAAAGGCGAGTTCCTTCCCTATAGAGCACCTAATTCGAACCTCACCTCACAACTCGTTCGTTCCTATCACACCGTACCCTGCCCTGTCTTTACCTTAAAACAAAATGGCCATCCTTGAAGCTAGAGACGTTGGCTTCCATGGGCGTGGTACCAACCTCGTCATCATCTCTATCACTTTTCTTTCGGTTGCTTTCTGTCTCGTTGGAGCCAGAGTGACCTCGAGGGTGACGACTGGTCGTAAACTAGGCCCTGACGACTATGCAATTATCGCATCCGTGGTAAGGTCACACCCATTGCGTGAAGTCATTGATAGCTGCTTCGATGCATCATAGAAACCCTGACCTAGCTAATTGGTTGCCACAGACCTTCTCAATTGGGCTTACCATATGCAACTGTATCTGTGAGCTGACTTTTCATCAATCCTCACCCTCAACGGCATCCTGGAGCTGACCAGGTTCTAGCGGTAGAGCATGGCTTTGGCAAGCTGTCTACGACTCTTCCAAGGGAGGATCTACGTAAAGCTCTGCAGGTAAGCCAATCTAAGTGATGCAAGTCACAGACTGCAGCATGCAATGACACTTACCATGGGTATTCAGTCTTTCTGGGCCTCACAGATCTTGTACAAACTCACTATCAACCTGACAAAGACTTCGATTTGCCTCCTCTATCTTCGAATCTTCACCACCGTCGACAAGGCCAATTTTCGACGAGTCGTCTACTGTGTTATGGCGTATGTGCTCTTGTACGCCTTTGCAAGCATCATTGCGACAATCTTCCAATGCCTTCCAATCGAACGTGTCTGGGATAAGAAGATACCTGGGTCTTGCATTAATCTCACAGCCTTCTGGTACGCCAATGCCTGCGCAAACATCATCGGCGATATTGGCATATTCTTATTGCCCATGCCAGTCATCCGAAGCTTGAATCTTCCGCGTCGAGAGAAGTGGGGTCTGACAATGGTGTTTGCTCTTGGGTTCTTGTAAGCTGCGTCGTGCAAGACGATCATTGACGTGCGCTAATGGCTAATCAGCGTCTGCGTCACATCGATCCTCCGGATGACCACTCTCGATGTCTCATCTAAGAGTAATGATCAGACCTACGGCACCCTTAATTCTACCATCTGGACGACGATAGAAGCGAACACTGGCATCATCTGTGCTTGCTTACCTATGCTCAAGAAACCTCTGTCTTGCCTGTTTCCCCAGGCCTTCCCTCGACAATCGGGCAATTCATCATACCCCAGCTCCGGCTTTCGTACACTTTCCCGGCATCGCAGCTCTCCTGTTGGTACCTATAACAATGGCTGGAGTCACCTTGATAGCAAAACAAAGCCACCAATATCCAAGTCTTCAGGCGATACCGCGGTAGGAAAGACAAGTGGTGGTTCCGGGGACGGAGAGTACGGAATAGAGCGTCATGACATACCATTAGCAAGCATTACCAAAACGAGCACTGTGGATGTCCGCTACGTCAATGACCAACACGCTCCAACATTAAGTCCCAACAGCAAGCAGCATACTAGGAGCAATTCGAATTTGGTGGGGGAGGATTTCAACCTTGAATGATTTTATGACTACCAGCCTTATCAAGTGAAAAGTAACATGACCTTCGAGATCACAAGAGCTGCCTATGAGCGTTATGCTTTAAGGTTGTTCATTGCCTTCTCTGGGCCAGGAACGCCACATTCCTTGGTTGGCTGGACAAAAATCAAAATTTACGACTCTATGATGGCTTCGGGTAACATGATTGTATTCTTACAGATGGATTCTGAGAACAGTGTGGGCATAATGTGCTATTCTCCGGTAGATTAGCAAAAAGGAATCGCTGGTCCTATGAGGCTTGACCGGCATGTACGAGATGGCTTTCCGAGGATGATGATGTAAGATAGATTTAGTGAGAATACCATTGCGTTCGAGCTTCTCGAAGCATCCTTTCAGTGCAAATAGCAAGTGAATTTCCATATCTCCTTGCATACGGAGATGAGACTGGAGGTTCCACCAAGCTTTTTCCAACCTAAACCCTCCCTAAAACGTATAGGCGCTTCGGGGCGGACCAACTAGCCAACCAATGCCCTTATCTCAAGCCCCCCACTAAATCTCCAGTCCCAAACCATCATCCTAGCTGGCCTCACGACCCATGCTTCTCGCCATCCCACGACCCTTCATCTACGTACCGCTAACTAGAGCCACATACCTTCCTCGATCTCGCGCATTGAAATACCCACCCACCACCTCCTCTGCATCGGACTACAATTTGAAGTTTGAGGACGGGGAATAGCAGACCCGTTACGACTAGGGCAAAAGGGTAATCACTGGTGGCAACATACTGAACTGTATGTTGAACCATCAGCAGGGTTCCTGCAGCGTGTTATCGCTGCTCATCTTTTGACATCGCCATACAAAATCCCTTGGCGCAGTGGGGAGACTTTATGCATTGAATATGGTATATTTGACTGTTTTAGCTGTAAAAAGGTAGAGGAGTGTGGGAGTGGGAGTGCGTTTAAGTGTTTCATTGCGGGGGATGAGTGGGGAGGATGTGTACATGGGAAAAGGGGGGACGCTGGAGCGGGGTGATTTAGGTGCGTAGTGTGGTTTAAAGGGGAAGTGTGGAGTAGGAGATGGGGTGTCTATGGGTTTCTATCCTTATATACTTCCTTTCACACTGTACTGTTCTTGTTGATACGGAGAAATGGTTACAGAAACAATCGGAGATTTTATCAGATTCGAATGCGCGCGGGATATCAGTGACTGTCGGATTCAGTTTGACCTAGACCATCTGATGTGGCTACCTTCAGAGCCTGGATAGGTTGCTTATGGAACACGAATCGAAACTGTCGGGCTAAGCTTTGAACTGCACTGCCCTGGGTAGCTACCTGCAAAGATGAGATAGATGGACCATTGCCCCAAGTGCCTACTTGGCTTTGTTAGGGAGGGTAGGCTGGTTCTTTTATCTGCCGTGACTTTGATAAAGCGATTGAATAGAATGGAATTCTGGAATATCAACAACGGGACAAAGCATAACAAAATTTCCATGCTATCTTCAGGGATATCCGTGATTATTATACAGCATTAAAAGGTGAAGGACCATACGGGAAATGTGGGCGGTAGATAGTTCTCAAGGAGACCTCATTACTCCAGTTTGGTGGCCGAGTTCTTCTCTTTGGCCGAGGCATAGATGTGTACAGTATTAGCAATGAAGAAGAGATCAATTTCTCTGGGTTGCTTTCATCAAATCATGATTCGTGAGCCTTAGCCTGTCAATGACACCACCAGCAAAGTGATCTCAGCTCTGAGAACCGACCTAGCTTCAATTATGGTCAATAGTCGCCACAGACCTGAATGTCTAGATACGACTATTTCTGACGCCAGTTTGTAGAGACTTCCCAGTCCATCTGATCGCGCTCAGGATTCGGGGATACACTTCGGCTTGTTGGCCTATAACAGTCAGCCCTTCTGCGGCCCCCTGGACTCAATGAACCTCCGCTCCTCCGTCTGTTATGAGAAGGATGATAGCTGTCTGAAGACCCGACAGATCCTGATCGCGATCTTCCTTCAGGGTCCGGTGGCACTAGGTGCGAGTTCGAGGACCGTTTCAATTCATGCCTTTCTTGATTCGCCTCCAGTCTCGCAAGGAGCTTTTCAGCGCGATGGGTATGAGGATGATTTGGGCCTGAAGTTCGACGGTGTGATTCCACCGCCTGTTGCTGGATATTTATCGCTTCCTTCCATTGTTTTTGGTCGCCATGAAGCCGGACCAGATTGGACATTGTGTGTAATGTTTTCGGATTATCTGGGCCCAACACCTCTGTCCGATGTTTCAGGACCTTCCACTCAAGCTGCTCAGATTCTTTCCAGCGCCTCTGTTCGCGGTAGTTCCAGGCTAGATTCGCCATCGCAGTTAAAGTGTCTGGATGTATCGGTCCAAGTATCTTTGTTCGCAAGTCTAATGTCTTCAGCCCGAGCACTTCGGCATTTTTCCATTGCCGTAGCTTCATGCATGTATATGTAAGGTTCGCCAATTCTGTTAACGTAATTTGGTCCATTGGTCCCAATTCTCGCTCCATGAGCTCCAAGCATTGCCTTTGTAATTCCTTGGCCTTTTTGTGGTCCCCTTTGTTGTTGTAGGTGCTCGCCAACCTGGACATAGCCTTCAGCGTTAGCCAATGACTGGGCCCTAATGTACGTTCTGTGATTTCTAAGATATTGGTTTGAAGCTCATAAGCTTCATCTGATTGGCGAAGCTTGTTGTAAATCGCGCTTAGTTGACTTAAAGTTATGAGGGTGTCCAGATGCTCTGGACCAAGGTTTTCCACCCGTAATTGGCGAGATTCTTCGAGCATCTCCCGAGCCTCGATGGTGTGGCCTTGCTGGAACAAGTAATGACCTAGACCGTGCAAGATGCTAGCACGCCCTACCTGACAAGTCTTCGTCGTAATGCTATACTTCAGCACTACACTGACGTGTGCGTTTAGATCTTGAGCTAATGGCCAAGCATCATATTCAGCGTGAGTTGGATATAGTCGAGCGACAGCTGCCAAAGCCGCTTGTTCCCACATCAGGAGGCTTCCCTTATGTTCCAGCCATTTCTGGGTTGACAGTTGTACTAAGCGATGCAGACTGAACTTAGACGTTGCTTTCTCTTCTGATACCAAAGAGAATGCTTTCAATTTTGATATAGCCGCTCTGAATCGAAGTAGTGGTTCTTCTGGTCCTTGCAGAAGAGCCTGCGAGATAGCTTGCCGATCAAGCATGGCCATGAGTGATAATATGTCGGCAGCAGCCGGACTCTGCTTCATGATCTGATCATATGAGATCTTCCATGTCTGAAACACAGAATTTGAAGTTTCACGATCTCGTCCAGGGTCATCAATACTCTCTGCTAAGAGATTGGGAATGTCCGCTTCGCCCTTCCTAAAAAGTTGAAGGTATTCTGACGCCGAAATATCAATTTGCTTCAAATATGCTGCGGCCTGTGTGATGGTGAGAGGTAGATACTCCAATGCCTTTGTCAATTCATCCGCATCTTCAAGACTAAGACCTTTCTCATCAGAGAGTTTTGCTAAGAGCAGGACGCTCGCCTCTTTCGGTTCGAACCGCATGACCTGGATTGGATTTTGCTTGCACTCTACAAGTCTATAGCCCAATTGACTGTCTCTGGTAGTCACAATAATGCCGCCATGGTCACACCGAGGTAGGTAATCAATGAGAGGCAAGGACCTATTTCCACTAGAGGTTTCTCGGACAGAGGATCCAAGCCAGAGGTCATGATCATCGGCGCTATCCAGTACCATCAACCATGGACCGTTCCTCTCATCACGGAGCCAGTCACAGACTTGTCGCAATGAATCCACAGTATGATCTTCCCGGTCTGGCATCTGCAACGATGTTGCAATCCTCTGATAATCAGCCTCGAACCTGGATTTACTACCACCATAGACCCAGAAGATATTGGTCGCTGGGAACTGCTTCCTAAATCGGTAGCAGTATTGAATAGCGATTCGAGACTTTCTGTTGGACAAACACCATCAGATAAGGGAAGTACAAGCGGGTAGACGAGTGATTACCCGACTCCTCCAATACCGGCAAGTGCCACACGATGATTCTTCACCTTGAGCTGCCACTCAATGTCCTCCAAGATTTGATCGCGGCCAACAAAGTCCGGATCACTATCGTATTTGTTCAGCCAGATGGTTTTTTTGACAGGAATCGGCTCGAGTCTATGAAAGGCCAAGTTAGGCGTTATGCTTTATCAATGCAATGAGCTTTCTAGGATCGACATTGGATAAGAATTGCGTTGAAACAACATGGACGTATAGAAGCGGCATATACCGCTGACTGTGTTGTTGCACAATTGTGTGCACCATGATCAAATGATTTGGGACAATTATGGAGAGCATGGACGTGATGAATCTACCAGTCTTGGCCCAGGGCCAAATTCCGTCTCTTATGGACCGCTTTATGATATGCACTGGAAAGGCAGCGACAGATCAAATGGGTCATTCCGGGACCGTGATATGCGAGATAGCGTGGAAACAGGCTCATTTGATTTTGAAAATCTACGTACGTGAGGCTACTTGACTGTTGTTCTGCCAGAAACACTCCTAGTCTGCGTATGAGATCGCTATTGTGTGTTGTCTGAAAAGCCGTAAGATTCGCGACGTAATCACGTATAATGGCTGCGAATTCGTCGACATCTTTCTGAGCCCCAACGCTCTTGAGCGCCTTCACGCTCTTTTCCCAGGTTGAGGCATCTGCAGAAGGTAAGATTTTGCCAAGGACAGCATCGAGTTTCAGAATTTCCTGGTAGAGACCATCGAGCACTGGTTTCAGAAGGTCTTGGGTGTTGGGAGTCAATTCTCCTTTCTTGGACTGGTCATGCAGGCGGTGAATAATATCTACCAGAAGCGGCAACTGGACGCTGATGTGCAGGAAGCTTTGAGGCAACTCTTTGGCATTTCTCCTAAATTCATTCAATCGTTTGACTATTCTTTCTCCACAATCAGCGAGGGAAGCAACAGCTGATACAAATCCAATGACAGCAATTGCTTCAGCCATAGCGATGGTGAGGCCATGAAATGAAGTACTAACATTTGATGGTTCTGATGTCGAACAGCCGTAGGACGCCAAGATTAGTGTCGCTTACCGCTAGAATCATGCGCCAGTGTTAGCATGAATGATTGGCTCAGTGAAGCTCAAAGAAATCCACACTCCACGTAGTCCTCTGATGACAATGATAACATTCCTACGTAGAGTAGGAACATGGATTGATTAGACAATAACGCTCATACTTTCGTGAGCTACACAAAGGATGCTTCAACATGATCCGGAGCTGATCAAATTGTGACGTCAGAGGCTTGATAGAGACAGTCTGCCAAGTTCAATGGCAGAGCTGGTAGAGGAAATGGAGAGCGTCAATGGCGGTTTATGTGAACTACATTATGCGTTGAAACACGATGAACAATGATTTGTGTCTACCGATCTCATTATATCGTACTAAAGTAGAGCGACAAGAATAAGCGATATAAAGTATAAGGTAGGGTATTCAGATTGCAGAGATCATCGAGTTGTCGAAAGCGGTGGCGACAGCGGGAAGCTGGTCGAGAATTGCGGATTGCGCACATTGAAAAAGCCTGCCGGCCGGAAGCTCGGTCATGATTGGGCCCCGGGGGGGGCGCACCTCCGGTGCCTTGCTTCCCGGGGACGGCTTTCGCCTAGGGCGCCCTTATCAGCAAGTGTCAATCACCCCCCTCCCCCCTCTTCCTCTTACTTACCTACCTACTAGGTAAGCTTATCATATCTAGCGTCGAGACATCCTCCCAACCAACAAGCTCTCCTGACGATACAGTAATCATTCCCTCGCACCTTCCACGAACACGGCCGGTTAGCGAGACACTCGTCTGCCCATATCCAGTAATTCCACCGACACGTCGCCAATGGTCATGGAAGATATGGCGCAAGCTAGTCCTGGCTCCTATCTGTCAATTCCGGCTTACCACCCGCCCCTCCTAGGTCTACTTTACTAGTACACCACCTTTAAGTACGAGATCTACCCTCCCCAGAACCGATGCTTCTCTTCGCAGCACACGTACCCTAATCAAGATGACAGACAAACACTCCTCCGACCTCGAGAATGGCCTCGACGAAAAGTCGGCGAAGGATGGCTTCACCTATACAGATGACCGCCTAGGTTCTGTGCATGAAGAGGTTGCGCGCGCCCGCCAAATCCAGAATTCATTCGCCCCACTGCGAGTCCTACGCCAGGGTGAAGAATGGCTCGATGCAAAACTGGGCATCGAAACCCAGGGAATTGATCGCATACCGGAAGAGGCGAAAAGGCCCCCATCCATCATCAACACGTTCTTCATATGGTGGTCGGTGACTGTCCATGTTGGCACTTTACCTATCGGCTTCTTGGGGCCGGAATTTGGGCTGACGTTGGGTCAATCCATCGGTGGCATCGTCCTGGGAACCTTTCTTGGAGCTTTGTGTACGGCTTACACAGGCACATTAGGACCGAAGGTGAGCGATATGCGACTATGTATTCCTCAAAGAGAGCTAATGACGTCCACGACAGCTCGGATTACGCCAAATCGCCTGCTCTAGATACTCTTTTGGTTTCTGGGGTGCCAAATTGGCGTCTGTCCTCAACATCCTCGTCGGTGGCGGCTTTGCCGTCGTGAACATCGTCGTTTGCGGCCAAATCCTTAGCGCTGTTTCCGATTATACAATGACCATAAGCGTCGGCTGTGTCATTGTGGCTATCATTTCCTATGTGGTCTCGGTCTTTGGCTTCGCAATAATCCATACCTACGAGAAGTACTCCTGGATCAGTGCTTTCATCCTGTTGTGCGTCCTAGTCGGCCAAGCTGGGCCGCACATTTCCACCAGTGCTCCAGGCCTGGACTCCGGCCTAGCTTTCTCTGCAACGTTCCTTAGCTTCCTCGCTCTCAACTTCTCCTCTGCTTCAGGATGGTGTTCCATCGCTGCGGACTACTACTGCAATTACCCAGCAAGTACATCATCATGGAAGGTATTCGGCCTAACTCTGTGGGGTTTGACTATTCCAACCACATTTGTGACTATCATTGGCGCCTGTCTCGGCAATGCTGCTCTCAGCGTTGCCTATCCTCCATACGCCGACGCGTACAGTGATCACGGTCTTGGCGGTCTGATCAGGGAGATATATCATCCCGTTGGCTGGTCAAAGTTCGCGCTCGTATTCCTTATGTTGTCCGTAGTTGGCAACAATATTGCGATTAACTACTCCAGCGGTCTCTCGCTGCAACTCCTTGGCCATTGGTTTCACGCCGTCCCTCGTTTCATCTGGTCCTTCTTCGTCGCATTGGTAGTCGCTATCCTTGCCATCGCAGGCAAAGACCATCTTTCCACCATCGTCAGCAATTTCGTCAGTTTGTTAGGTTACTGGACAGTGAGCTTCACGCTCATCCTTCTCATTGAGGATAAATGGTTTAGGCGAGTCGAGGGATACAACCTCAGTGCGTGGGATCAACCCAGCAAATTACCTTGGGGTGCAGCGGCCGTGACGTCGCTGTTGACCGGGTACCTCGCTGGCGGCGTCACAGGCATGTCCCAGACTTGGTACATTGGACCCATTGCTGCAAAATTTGGCGGAGATGGTGGTGATGTGGGTGTTTTCCTATCTGGTGTTTTAACGTTGGTTTCGTATCCGCCATTACGAACGCTTGAGAGGAAGTATACAGGAAGGTAGATGGTACCATGTAGGGGTAATTATATATTCATGCAGAAATTGTATTAGGAAAACTTATCGATTTACTCTTCTGCTTCTGACTTTGAGTTGATCTCGCGTGACATTGGAGCGGTTCGATGTGATTAAGCTGTGGTGGACATTATTAATCACGGTCAATCGGAGAATAATCATTCAAGCGACCCCTGAAAAAGTGTGCATCATGTACCAGCATGATTCGCGGAACTAACCGCCATTGGAAGCCATCTAATGAGCCAAGCCTGTCTCCCCTGCCCCACTCTTTTGATACCTCAAAACGGCTTATATCCATCAGCATCAGCATCCCGCCTCTCTATCTCTCTCACGAGCTCGCCACTTCCGTCGCATCATCACCCACCCCCGCCGTCCCTGAAAATAGCAAAACAACCGTTATCAACCCATTCTCTCCCGCCGTCGTCCTCCCCCCATAGAATTCCTTTAAATTTCCATACTGCACACAACGCAGATTCAGCTGCCCAGCATCAAGTCCGACGCCAGCCCAGGACCCGGTTTCCCCATGCTCGGCGGTGTAGTCGAGTCCGAGTATTAAGCGGCAGGTTCCGGAATTTTCGAAGCGGGGAAGTCGATATGCGTCGGATGGGCCGCCGGAACTATGACTGTTTGTTAGTAAGGTGGGATTGGGAATTGTAAGGGGTGGGTTTTTTTCAAGGTACTGGAACCGGCCTAGGGTGGGATCTACGGGGAGGAGACGGATGGCGGCTAGGCAGTCGTTGTAGAGGGGACGGGCGGGTGCGAAGGGAGATGTTTTGAAGCAGTCATAGGAATTTCCATTGGGGGTATTGGTGGAGTTGTCGAGAGGAGATATCGATGGTGGAGTGGGTGGCTGAGTTGGTGTCGATGTGGGTGAAATTGGCTCGGGAGTGTATGGCGGGGGCACCGGTGGAATTGGGCTCAGCCCGAAAGTAAGGGGTAAGGTGATAGCCAGTGAGAGGGGGAGGTAGATGGAGAGAAAGAGAAAGAAGAGGGCGATGTGATGGAGCTGTGTCATGATGAGACCTTGGTATACCAGCATAGCAGATAGAGTTGAAGATCCAAGACATGGCTGATGGAGACATTTAATCAGATTTGTATCCGAAACCCCGGATCCCTGGAGTACCTGTGCAACAGAACTCTGAGAACCTTACTGCGCATGAGGTATGAGAGTGTATTGCAAATGCGCGGCTAGATATGTCTACTCCTTGAAATTATGCGAAAGAGCCGCTTTGGCTACCAAAACGGAGTAATCTGGATGAAACGTGAAAAAATAGCGCATTGTTTCTTATGGAGAGGGTCAAAGACATTGGGGGAATGTTTAGATGATCTAAACTAAGCAAGCATAGCAGAGCGCAGCAGGACGTTTCGAAGACTTATTCTGTTAAAGTAGTGCTAGAACACTGATATTGGTAGAAAGCCATTGTACAAATTTTGGAGCCAATTAATATCAGCAAGGTGATCTATGCACACAGACACCGTGGATTTCAGCCCAGGCCATCCTTTTGGTCTAACGCTATCTGATGGTCGTTGTATGGACATGGAAGTACATGTAAGTCTTGATTTGCGCTAATGATATAAGCGTGCCGAGAATTCAGCCCTATAAACGAGCCTCAAGAGGGCTGCCTAGACAGCCCCCACTGCGGGGCTTCTAATAGGAGGCCCCAGGACATTTCGCTCAAAGCACCCGCTAAAAAGCTATGGTCCGGGCGCTGAAGTACAGTATCCTGGACGATTCTAGCCCCATTACGTAAGCGGTCCCTCAGGTTTGGCTGCGGCCTTGAGCAGACTCGACGACATTTTCAGTTCAATCTACAAAGTATTCTTTGGAAATATGGATCTCGATGATTCTATCAAGTCCATGGCCAAATCTCGAGCTACGACTGCGTCTTTATAATGATCGGATAATCGGTAGCAAAAATGCAAGACTCCGAGATGGCGGACGCTGAGGGCGGCGATGTTCAAAGTCAAGCGCAAATCTTGAGAGAAGAAGAGCTTGATGAAAAGTAGAAAAACACTAGCGACTTCTAGCTATTGTTATGTTGACGGTGGATCCAGATACCCCAATCGCCCACGGAATCATTCCAAAACGCTCCCATTCCATGATCTTTACTTAACACTTTTCAACCCTTTAAATGACAACAAGAAGAAGCCAACAGGTCCTGTTATTTCAAGGAAGAAGACAGGTCCCCACGGAGGGGCAAGCAGTAACCCCCATGAAATCCGTCAGAACATAATTGAGCGCTTCATATCAAGGTGGCGAAAGGAAGTTGGCAATGACATCTACCCGGCTTTCCGACTTATTATACCCGAAAAGGACAGGGAACGGGCTATGTATGGCCTCAAAGAGAAGACCATTACGAAATTACTTATCAGAATCATGAAAATCAATAAGGATTCTGAGGATGGGTATAACCTAATGAACTGGAAACAACCGGGCCAGTCCACTATTAGCAGAATGGCGGGTGATTTTGCTGGTCGTTGCTACGAGGTGATTGCCAAAAGACCAATTCGAACACAAGCTGGAGACATGACAATTACAGAGGTCAACGAACTTCTTGATAGGCTTGCTGCAGCTCAGAAAGAAGATGCACAGGCGCCAATATTCGCTGAATTCTACAATAGGATGAATGCCGATGAGATGATGTGGTTGATACGCATCATTCTCCGTCAAATGAAGGTCGGTGCTACAGAAAAGACATTCTTCAATATTTGGCACCCGGATGCGGATAGTTTGTTCAATGTCTCATCCAATCTTCGCCGCGTCTGCTGGGAGCTCTATGACCGTGCCGTTCGCTTAGAAGGTGATGATCGTACCATCACTCTGATGCAATGCTTTCAGCCACAATTAGCGCAGTTTCAAATGCACTCGTTCCAGAAGATGGTAGACAGAATGAGACCTACTGAAGATGACCCTGTATTCTGGATCGAGGAAAAGCTCGATGGTGAGAGAATGCAGCTTCACATGATCCGTGATGACAGTGTACCTGGCGGGAAGAGATTTGGTTTCTGGTCACGAAAGGCAAAGGATTACACAAATCTCTACGGTAGTGGCCTCATGGATCCCAATTCGGCTCTGACTCGCCACCTCAAGGATGCCTTTGATGAAGGCGTTGAGAACATCGTGCTTGACGGTGAAATGGTTACCTGGGATCCGGAGCAGGATGCAATGGTTCCCTTTGGGACACTCAAGACTGCAGCCATAGAACAGCAGAAGAACGAGTTTTCGAAAGGAATACGACCATTATACAAGGTGTTTGACCTCCTTTACCTGAACGATCAAGCTATCACGAATTATACGCTTCGAGACCGTAGAAATGCACTTCAGCAGGCAGTCAAAGACGTTCATCGAAGAATGGAGATCCACACCTACAAGGAAGCTCAAACTGCGGCTGAAATAGAGCCACTTCTGCGTCAAGTCGTTGCGGAGGCCTCGGAAGGATTGGTTTTGAAGAATCCTCGCTCGCCATATCGGCTTAATGAGCGGAATGACGATTGGATGAAAATTAAGCCCGAGTACATGACAGAATTTGGTGAGAACCTCGACTGTGCTATAATTGGTGGGTACTATGGTTCGGGGAAACGAGGAGGTGCATTGTCTAGCTATATGTGCGGTCTAAGGGTAGATGAGAATCAGATCCGTCAAGGAGCAAACCCAATGAAATTCTATTCATTTTTCAAGGTCGGTGGTGGGTTTACAGCAGCTGACTACGCCAATCTGAGGCACGCTACCGATGGCAAATGGAAGAAATGGGACCCTAAGCATCCGCCTACCGAGTACATCGCCTTAGCAGGCGACCACTCACAGTATGAACGGCCAGATGAGTGGATCTTACCAAGCGATTCTGTGGTGGTTGAGGTCAAGGCTGCGGCCATTACCGCAACTGACCAATTCAAAATGGGTTTCACTTTACGCTTTCCAAGATTCAAAAGGCTTCGTGGCGATCGCCAATGGGACAATGCCTTGTCGATAGCTGACTTCATCAATTTGAAGAAGAAAGTGGAGGAGGAGAGCAAGGAGAAACAGTTTAAGGTGGACGATAACCGGAGGAAGCGGCTACGAACCACAAGGAAGAAGCCTGTTACGGTGGCTGGCAGCGAAGCAGTCCTGAATGCACCCTTGCCCGAGGAATCGATCAAGGTCTTCGAAGGACTGATGTTTTGTTTGTATCATGACACTGCACGCTCAGAACATGCACTAACCCGTGGCAGACATCATGACAGGATCCCAAAAGCCAGACAAGAAAACAAAGCCCGAGCTGGAGCAATTAGTCAATCTACATGGTGGAAAGGTTGTCCAAAATAATTCTAGGGCCGGTACGGTCTGTATTGGAGATCAAAGTAAGGCACTCATGGTACGCTCTTAAAATTTTGATACTTATGGTCTTAAAGGAACCGTACACGTCGCTTCGTTAATCAAGCAGTGCACTACGGAAATAGTGAGGCCAACTTGGATTTTTGACAACATCAGGCAGAGTGAAATAGATGGGCATAGGTCGACGCTTATCTTACCATTGGAGCCTAGGTAAGAAATGTGCCATCTTTGCTACCCCTAGTTTGCAGACACTGATCGCCATTGATGGGTGATAGACATATGTTTTTCACAACGAAAGATCGAGAGCCACAAATTGCGAGCACCGTTGACGACTTTGGAGATAGCTATACAAGAAATGTTACCATTGATGAACTAAGAAATGTAAGGAACATTCGAGGCCTGCGGTCAATTAGGCATATACTAATCTTGGGTAGATTTTCGATTCGATGCCCAATAAGATCGACCACAAGTTAGACCCCCCTGCCTTCAGGAGCGAGCTAGAGGACCGTGGACACAATCTAGGGGACCTCTGGGGCTGTTTGTTCGAGGGCCGGCTAATCTATGTTGACCATTCCGACACTGATGATCAGACGCGATTGAATCAGAGAGACACAATTTTCAGATTGAAACAAGCCTGCAATATTGCTCGATTCGCTGGTGCACAGCTTACGAATCAGTTGAATGAAGGAGTCACTCATATCCTTGTGGGCAACGACCAAGACCACGGCGCAACTTTGAGACGTACGGTATCTAGGTATGCCTCTGGAGAGAAAAGCTGCATGGTTTCGGGGTACTTAATTCCTATTGACAGATTCAAGCGACTCCCACGCCTCGTCACAGTCAATTGGGTAGAGCAGTGCTGGAAGGAGAAGACACTTCTAGATGAAGAACGTAAGTCGGCTTGTCCAGTTGTAATTGGACCGTGATTGAGATCTCAAGGTTTCACACCAATTTAACAAAAGCATGGAATGACTGGCAGGCCAGCTCTCACAAATAAGTCAGTTTATTAATGGAAGGCTTGTTGCTAAGCTTTTGGTGCTGGGATTAAGTACCTAGGGCTATAAATGCCCTACCTAGGGTACTACCCTAATGGGGGGCCTTGTCGGTCTGGCGTCATGCGATCCTGGCTAGCTTTCACCACATTTCGGCTTACAATAAACACTACATACCGCTTGAGGCTAATCCTGTTATATTTACCCAACTTATCCATCAACTAGGGGTTTCTCCATCGCTCGAGTTCCAGGATGTACTTTCCATCGATGACTCCGATCTACTTGGATTTGTACCACGCCCTGTTCTAGCCTTGATCCTCATCTTTCCCACTTCGGATGTCTATGAGGAGCAGAAGGCTGTGCAAGAAGCCAAGGAAGAAGAATACAATGGATATGGGAAAGACGAGGTGGTGATGTGGTATAAACAGACTATCAACAATGCCTGCGGGCTCTATGGTATCCTGCATGCCATAAGCAATGGAGAAGCCAGGAATTGGATTCGTACGTCTACCCTACGCAATGAGACGCAACGGCTGATGCTAATTGTCAAGATCCTGGTTCTACACTGGCTCGTTTGCTTGAAGACTGCCTACCTCACTCACCCTCTGGCCGAGCAAAGATTCTTGAAGATTCTAAAGAGGTCGAGTCAGCATATCGAACCGTAGCCTTGCAAGGCGACTCTGAGGTCCCAGAGAACCCTGAGGATGAGGTCGATTACCACTATGTATGCTTCGTGAAAGCGTACGAAACCAATCACATCTATGAACTTGATGGGGATAAGAAGGGTCCTGTGGACCATGGCTATTGTCCCAAGGATGTACTGGATGAGGATGGGCTTAAAATCGTACGGTCGTATTTAGATCGCGAGAAAGGCGGAAACGTTAACTTCAGTCTTCTCGCATTGGTCCATGCATAGGTGGATATGCCGGAAGCCTAATCATAAACATACGCTCACTTAAGACAAGGTGACCTATGACTAGCTTTCTGTAATACTGAGTGCATTCTGTAGGCTCAATACTTGGAGAAGTAACACCTGTGTGCCTACTGGAGAGCGGCTAGTGAGCTCGTCTGGGGGCCTTCGGGGCTCCCGGAGTCTTCTCAAGATGAGTTGCGCTGTGTTAGGGACAGAAAGAGGAGACTCACATGGATTTGAGTAACATATTATCACAAGCTTGTCTAAGTATCAGAGCTTAATGTGTTCACCAGCCTAGTGAACAGCGACATGGCAAGCGAGGAGTCTGTCTCAAAATGATTTATATTTCCGGAACTTCCAGCCTTAGCACTTCTGTGTTTATCTCTTTTTGAAGATTGTCGATCTGGACGCCATGGGGCAGCTGATCAGAAGCCGTCGGGTTGTTTCTTTTGGGTGCGGGCAGGTGCCTCCAATGGATTGTCTCTCCAACTGATGCCCACATTAGAGGCTTTTCGTGAGGATGAGGCGGAGGACAGGCGGCAATCAAGCCAACCCTGTCACTTTTCATGACCGATTCGGCCAATACAATGGCAGGCTTCGATGCACTGCAGGTGCAGGTTGGACCTACTCTCCATGACCTTATGGACACTATTAGGGACGCTCGCAGGGCATATCCAAAGCTGTGGGCAGAGCAATAATTCCGTCGGGCGGTATCGGAAGACCTCGAGGCACGATAACTTGGGGATACACCCGTCCTGAAGAACACTTGATTTGTGCTGTGGAGATGATCTCAATGAGCAAGTGGAGAGTTAATTACAGCGTAGAAGGACAAGGACGGTGAGCGAGGCCAGTGACGAAATTGAGGAGCTACCGTTCTCCGATGCTCATAAATAAAACGCAGCATTTTAGGGTTAAATTGATGTACGCACCCAAACAAATCTGGAGAGTAGAAGACGAGGCTTCTGATCACCGAGGCAAGATTGGAGTATCATTACTAGTCTTCTGAATTGCTTTTCGGTGCCACTTGGCGGTAAAGTTGTGTACTGCTTGGATTGGTCAAGGCTTTTTGCAAAATCGGTTCTTTTCAGATGCGGCTTCGTTGCCATTTGCTAAGTATATTCATAGCTACCTTTCAGCGTCTTTGACTCTGAACTATTCGGCTGGCTAAATCTACTCTTATGTTTTTCTTGACTGCCAGCAAGCATCTAAAGCCTGTAGGTTGTGGTAACACATTGCTCTCTTTTTAATGAGCTCTTAGGCTTCAAGGCGTTAGCCGGAAGTTCGAGTTGATTGAGCTCGGACTTTAGCTCCTTGAGCTTCCTTGGATGTTACTCTAGGCTCAAGGTTGACTTTCTGAAGGCTTATTGAACCAGGAGCTGACAACGCTAAAGCTCATTCGCCATTAGGTAATTTCCATTTCGAGGCATACAAAGTTCGATTGGACGATACCTTATCACTGCTCAAGTCAGTGCTTCGGTGTCGGGTACCTCGACTCCAAGGGCTCACTGCATCTCATCCGCGATGCTTCGTAGCTCTCATGAACCATATTATTTCCGTCTTCCAAATGAGAAGCATTGCAGTGGAGTTTACGAGAAGCAATGGCTAACTTCTTTTGTATCGTTCATTTAAGAGGTCTGTCCTGTAGCCGGGATCGAGACAGGCATGGTGATAATAGTGGTGTTCGCATCCTCCGGAGGTCCAGGCACGATTGTAGCATTGGTAATGAGGGCTATGTTGTCCCCGACAACTTCAGCAAGACTTGTAATGTTTGTTGGTGGGTCATTCAGGTCCTCCTTGATCCCAAAGATCCTGATCATCCATAAACCAGCCTCTCCAACTGTCCATTGTCCTCCATATCCCGGGCTCCCAGGTGAATTACATTCTTCAACAATGTCTGTTGCCAGCTCCCTCACCTGTGCAAAGGAAAATTTGTCGACAACGCCGTATCTTGTATCGCTGATTTCCAACCCACAAATGGTACCCTCAGCATCGACCACAAATGGCGGCGAACGGAAGCCCCGCCTTCCCTCTATAGGTATCCGAGGCTTCTTATCTCTTTGAAATTCTTGCACGCGTCGGTAATCAGGCATATTGCGGACTATCCTTAAGGTATCTCGGCAGTCCCCAACAGTGATTGGTAAGCGGGTGTCGCCATGGGGATAGCAGATGTATCTTGGGCTGGAGAGGTTCGACGCTGCTGGAACTTCGAACACGGGTAGAGATAGATTCGCTAGAGGTGTATTTTGTGATGCTGCTTGAGGCATAGCATATGGGGACGCTGAGACTCGATGATTCCAGAGCATTGCGAGTCCAAGGGCTATGGAGATGTAAATGGACATTTTCCTTTGGTTGGGTTGGTCTTCGGAATATGGCCTATCAGGCGACACACACGTTCAACGCTCTCCTATTGAGAGATCGGAAATTAGAGGCAAGAACGGCAGGATCCGAAGATATGTAGCACCCAGGAATTGTATGACTGGCATCCAATTGACATACAAATTGGGCAGAGAGGGTTCCTAGAAGCAGAATCAAAGATCTCAGCTATTAGGAATTAGGTTAGCCGCCATCCGATCCGGAAAAATGTAATGACCAGACGGTACCCATGAGATCGTTGATAATGTTTTCGGGCCATTTTTTCCTCGTGGACGCCTGCTCAAGAAGGTCTTTGAACTTCCCTTGGATCATGTCTCGCGAACCTTGTCTGCCGAGTGTACAAGACCACCCTAGTACTCCATGCGCTGAGCTTGCTATATTCGAGTTCAAGGCATGCGCAGTATAGGTAGCATGTTGTTTCAACGGTAACAATGAAGGCTAGGCATGCGGGCGAACAAGCCGATTAGTTGCTGGATGGCGGTTTCTGCGCATGTCGCTAAGTAGACTGTAACATGACTCGCGACCCTTGCGCGTGGCGTGCTTTGGAGAACCACAAGTGCCGCAGACTGTAGGCATTATCACCACGGAGGCTCACAAGAAGGGGGTATACTTGTTTTGCACCTCTGTAGTCTATCCGGGCCCACCTGCAAGCTTCGGGAACTACCCCAGCCCTGGGTGACCAAATAGTGATGCATACCCATTCATGTCATATACCAGGCGTAACAAGAGCAGAGCTCAGAGAAGATTTGTATGGAAAGCACATTAGCATGGGTCACTTCTCAGGCCTAGACATGTTAGCGCCGCCGCATAGGGAAAACAGCAGAACACCTCTGTGAGATTCCAACCGAGACATCTGTTAATTTCTAAAGAGGGAACGGTGAGAACTTCGCAGACTGAGACTGGCGGCAAGAGCCAAGGAAACGTACATTGAACGCAAGACAGCACGAGACACTGATGCTGCTTTCCAAGGAGGAGTAAAGATGGCGACGCCACCCAAAGCAATACAGTTTGAAAATCCAAAAACCAATATGAACGTTCACGAGAAGTTGTCCTGGCTCGGGCTAAGCGAGGCAAATCAGGCTTCCATTTGCTTGAGCTAACCAGCAAAACATAGTTTCTATGTATCACCTATGACTCTGTCGTCACTCTCGCCTTCGCATTTGTAACCTTGACACCCAACATCTTCGCCTTCGCAATAATGTCCACCCTCTTCCTTGATGAAACGGCATGTGATATCCTGCTCTTTGTCAGTAATGGATCAAAGTCGCCCGCCACTATTGACCTGTCGTCAATTCCATAAACCTACTCAGCTGCAAACGTCTTATTATGCATAAGAAGGAGATCGACATCCCCAGGGTTGTGGACGAGGAAGGCTTTGCGACCAGAGGGCATTAAGTGACGGGTTTTCTTGTTCGAGCCGTAGCCAATCTAGAAATAATCAATGTATCAGCTTCTGTATCTAGCCAAACGCACGTCCACCGCATTCCGGAAAACTCTGTAACTCATCCCAATGCTTCTTTTGCTGCGTAGCCCGTTCCTTGCAGGTCCGTATCCCGGACGTGGAATCCGAGATCAACGTAGGTACAACATACCGAAGGCATAGCCGCTTGTCCCTTGAACCGTCTCCGGACTCGGTTGTCAATACCCTTGGGTTTACGCCAATTTGCGTCGACACATTTGTAGGTATCGCTCTGGTGCCGGTTGAAGCGCTTCGTGCCTGTAAATCTCGCAGTCAGCGAATTAAGCAATTTCTGAATTGGATACTATATCCGTAACATGTCTGCCATAGAGGAGGGGTATCTCGTTAGGAGAGTAGGCCGGCCTGCCCAGTAGGTGAAGAGAGCTCTGGACGTACGCTTTTTCACGATCTTGATATGCTTCTTCGCGGCAGCCATCTGGGTATAGCTCGTTAGATATTCACGTAATCAGCAAAATCTGAACTGCATCAGTTGCGCACCTTGACGTTGTCTGGTCGATGTTGTCGCTAATATGAAGAACGAATTTCGAGGAAGGCAACGCCAAGTATCGTCCACGGTGCGCTAAACGTAGGCGCTAGTTAAGCGAATTTCCAAAACACAGTCTTAGTTCTAAGGTATAGAGAGCGTGGGCCCACAAAACATCACACGTAGGGAAACACATGGTTGATGGAAGGCGGTTTGGTACAAAGATATATCCAATTGTATCTATGGACAATGAGGAGCATTTATCTACCACTATCCTATGCATTACTGAACAAGCCGTCTCTACTTACAGTATTGTCATGAACTCCTTCTAATGCTGAACGCTAGATGCTCGTAATATTTCATTGCTGGGCACATTGTGGCCCATCTGCTTCCTCATCACCATCGTCATCAACCCAGTTCTCGCCTTCGGCACCGCCTCCAAATTCGTCCAAATTAGCTGCTTCATCGTACCTAACATCGTCAATGACCTCAGCTTCAATCACTGTATCAGGCCCAGGCAGAAGCTCTCGGAGCTTTAGAATCGCTTGATGTTCGACTAGCCACTCAAGTGTTGGAAACTTGATCTTGACGAGCAAGTACAAGTCTCCCTTCATGTCACTCTTCTTGTAGGGCATACCCTCACCCTCAACCTTGATGACCTGTCCCGGCTCTAGAACACTCGCAATAGGCTGGGGGTGCTGAATGTGAAGGCCTCTGCCGTCTAGGTGTTTGATGACCACCCGTGAGAAGCCGCAAAGAGCCTCGGCCAGTGTGACTTCTATGTTGGCTGACAGATCGGCACCCGCCCTTCGGAAAATGTTATGCTCAAGCTGAACGAGAGTAAAGACAATGTTGCCAGGTTCTTGGTCAGGAACCTGATCTGCTTCACCTTCAAGCACGATCTTATCTCCCTCTCTGGAGGATGTCAGTGTTTTCCACGGCCTGGGTGGAGGAATTCCTTACTTCGAACCCCGCGGGATGTAGATCTCTAGAACCTTTCGAGCTTGTATAACGCACTCACCCTTGCACTTCTTACACTTGTCTTTGGGGTTAAAGACGGTGCCTTTGCCCTTACATGAACTGCATATCACTGTGTCTCGAGTGACCATGCCTGGTGCGACGGACCTTAGGGCTTGCTTGATGCCTATTGTCTTCGATGAGCTTTAGAGCGGACCCCAGATCATGGAACACACCTCTGCCCTCACATGAACTACACTGCTTTGGCTTGGCCTTTTCTTTGCCGCCGCTCCCTTTGCAATGACTGCAGATCACGTTTTTTGTGCTGGCAAATTTAGCGGTCTTTCCCTTGTAAAGCTCCTCTAGCGTGACTTGGTATGGATGCTGTTCATCTTCGCCTTTTGTAGGTCTCTGTGGCCTTCCTCCACCAAAGCCAGGAGGCATACCACCTCCCATATCCATACCGAACATCTGCTGGAGCATCTCCTCAAGGTCTACCCCTGCACTCATACCATTTCCACGGCTGCTATCAAAGGCAGACATGCCATGAGTGTCGTAGAGGTGTCTCTTGTTGTCATCATAGAGGATTTCGTAGGCCTTGCTGACCAGCTTAAATTTGATTTCGGCTTCAGCACGTTCGCTCTCTGCAACTTTGTCCGGATGGCTCGACAGTGCGGCCTAATACATCTCAGCGTCTGAGAAATAACATCTTCTTTAAATGTACTTTATGATAGGCCTTCTTTATCTCTGACGTGCTCGCACCTTGTTCTATGCCCAGAACCTCTGTAATTGGATAAGCACATGCAGGGCCACAGATATGGTTACCCAGCTAACCATACAGGTCTATTTCTTCTGCAACGCTGTCCACTGATAATGGTTAGCGTATTCATTTGTGAGACCGAAACACTTACTCTTGAGAGGACGCTATTGGAGAACCTTAGGGTTTACAAGTAGATCACATCCAGTAGAACATTTTAAGTATTAGTGCTAGTAGATGGTTCGGCACGATGTCCGTCTTAAGACGTTCTCGCTGGGTGGAGCGCAATGTTGTTCGATGTAGACTTTTTGGACTTGCGGCCAGGCTAGCTCTGGCCGTTTCGGGCATACCACTCGTATCTCCGAGGTGTAAGGCGGAAATTTATATAGCGCCCGGGGAAAGATAACTTAGGTACCGAAACTCTTGAAATAATCATCTATTCATACTTATTGCTCATGTCTTGATTCATTATGCAAGCTTCTGGGCGAAGGATTATTGAAAGGAAGACCTGGGTCTGCTGCAGATGTCGATCCTTATCAACAAATTCGATTGCGAATCTCGCTGAACGGCGCCCAAATCAAAAACTCCCAGCGATCCCAGCCAGGACGCGTTTCGCTCCTTCGCCCACAGGTTACCTGCACTTGGGATCTTTACGGACAGCACTTTTTAACTTCCTCACTGCAAAAGCAACCGGTGGTCAATTTATATTACGGGTTGAAGATACTGATAAGGTTGGTCTCTGAAGGAAACAACGGAAAAAGGAGCTATTGACACGGATGAGGAATTAAGAAGAGGACTGTGGAAGGCGCGGAGAGTAGGCTATATCAAGATCTGAAGTGGGCTGGCCTACAATGGGATGAGGGTATGGAGCACGGTGCTATGTGAAGCCTTTTGCTGATTTACCTATAGGTCCTGACATTGGAGGTCCATATGGACCTTATAAACAGGTACTCAGAAGGTAACCACAGTGGCCAAGCGATTGCTGACGCGTATCTAGTCCGAGAGGACATCGCTGTATCAGGAGCATGCACAGAAGTTGCTGGAATCTGGGCACGCATATCGGTGTTTCTGTTCTGCCGAACGCCTTAACAGCCTTGCAATGGAGCGAACCAAGCAAGGATTACCTATTGACTATGATCGTACCTGCGCGAATATTGCAAACGAGGAGGCCGATGAGCGCTCTGCTAAAGGCGAACCGCACATCATTCGATTAAAAGTTCCCAACGTGGCACCAATATATAACGATCTTGTCTATGGTACAGTTGGCCAGCAGAAAAAGACAAAGGAGTCTCGATCGCTACATGCACAGTCTAGTTATGAAGACCCAGTGCTGATCAAAACTGATGGCCTTCCCACCTATCACTTGGCAAACGTCGTAGATGATCATTACATGAAAATCACCCATGTAATTCGAGCTGTTGTGAGTCAGCCATAACCTACTATATTTACCCGGATGGTAGACTGAATTGGCTAGGAATGGATGCCATCTACCCCAAAACACATGTTCATGTACAATGCATTCAACTGGGAGCCACCTATATATGCTCATGTAGGCTTGCTGCAGGATCCTACCCGGCAGAAGCTCAGTAAAAGAGACCTCTCATCCGACATACGCGAATTACAGAGAGAGGGAATATTTCCAGAGGCTCTGGTGAATTATGTGGCGTTGTTTGGCTGGTCTCATAGACTGGGTACCGATTTCATCAGTCTACAGGATCTTGTAAACAACGTATGTTCGGCTCTCCACGTTCAGTTGATGTATTTGATTAACAGTCTATCAGTTTGATTTGAAGTTCACAAAGGGCAATACAATTGCATCACCCAATAAACTCTTCCATCTCCAACGTCGTTATGCTGAAAAGTATGTCAATGAGCGTGGAAGAGAGTACGACTTAATGATCGAAAGGCTTGAGGAAGAGGCGGAGCAGTACCTTAAAGAGCATCCTAGGTAAGCAAGACATGTCACATCCTCTGAGGTCTCCGGTTCATTAATCATGTCTAGAACACCGATCTATCCGAACAGTGAGCTCAAGGCTCGAGTCGCTGCTGTACTACGTGTAGACCCGGTAAATTATACCACACCTAAAACGTTTTTCGAGCGCAACTCTTATTTCTTTTGCGACGAACCTCGGAACAAGTGGAGTACTAGTTCAAACGATCATCATTTAAAAGATGCTATTGGGCTTCTCAGTAGCAACTTCAAAGCTGTCACCCCTGAGCAATGGGACGAAGAGTACCTAAAGCATGTATTTGACCGTATAGCTGATGAAGTCCCTGTCCGAGGGAATCAGGAGGAGGGTTCGCAGACTGATCGTGAGAGACCAGGCCTTAGCTCCGTGCAACATTTCCTGAGGTGGGCGTTATCTGGAGGCCGATCGGGTCCGAGGTTGATCTCTACGATGGCCATTTTGGGCCGAGAGGTGACCATACAGCGGATTGAAGACGCTGCATCCTCGCTGGAGGCTCTGTCCATCGAGGTTCAAGATGGTTCAGCCTGCTAACTGAGATGCTTGGGTAAAAGCGTAGACTCATTCCAATTCCTTGCCTTTCGCCATGCTGAGGTCTAAGCCATGCCTTGCAATGCTCGCTAAGGAATGCTCAATGCAAGATTAAACCGCCATTACACGCAGGAAGCAATTCCACGTCACCGAAAGCAAGCCTACGAAATGCTTTTTTCATGAGGGCTTCCAGCTCCTACACCATTAAATAGCTTCCCCTTGACTTCGCTGGCCAAAAGGCCTGTGAGCTCTTCCCTCGCAACTTTGTTGCTATCCTGAACAGCCTTGTCCACCGCGCTGCTCCTGCCACCGGTCGCAGCCCTATGCGGTCCTGACCTTGACCCAGCCCTAACAGCTACCTCCGCCTGTCGAATCTTCCCACTCAAATCCAACATCTGCTTACTGCTGTAGTCACGATTGGTGAACAGAGGACTGTGACTGAGGGTAGACACCCAGTACTTGTTCCAAAGTGATTCAAGTAAATGTGTATCAAGTGTACTCTTGAAATGAGAGACCTCAAGCGAGTAATACCTGTTGGCATGCGCACCGAAATCCTCTATCTTTGCTAGCGGTATAGTCTGGTATCCATCTCCCTCAGTGGTGGTTGTTGGTTGATGGTCCTTGGGATATGTACGGAACGCTCCAATTTCCACCTTGCCGGCTGAGATGGTACGATCGGGGTCGATGACAACAGCAACGAAGGGATCCCCGAAGGTCTGCTGTATTATCTCCGTATCAACATCGATTCCAGAGAGCCAGCACCCGTAGCCAGGGTGACTGTGGTACCAGCCCACGACATTGTCTTCGCGTCCGTTATCGCGACATGATTGTAGATATTGGACCATGTATTCGTTTGCAGATTCGGAGGCATTGACTCTGGTCTCTGTGCCTTCGACTGGTAGTCGAAACGCCTCGGTGACGATGAATGTGTCCCCCAATACTTTGCCCTGCATTAGGCCCATCACCTCTATGGAGCCTCCAGAGCGTGCGTGCATGACCATTTTCAGCAGGGCAACGGCAGAAATACGTATGTTCTTATAGAAATGAAGATCATTTCTCCATGGCTTTTCCTTAACAATGGCAGCATGCTCGTCCTTGTCATAGCTATAGAGAGCATCTCGGTTGGGATCAACCAGCTTAACGGCGTTTTCGAGCTCTGCTATCGATAAGCTTTCAAATTATGTTCGAGAAGAGCGAAGCTTACCCCACGCTTTCTGTGAAAGATCCATTTTGATAAGACCTAAGTACCGCTAGACATTATCCTTCGCAAATCTATGACGGATGGACATATTTGGACGGGACAGCGTTAAGGGAAGCTCTTCGATACTTTGTCCTCGCTTGCGGGAGTCTTACGGTAAGGCTGCTTTCTCGGCTAAATTAGCGCGTCGGTTGTCGTTGACAACAGCCGCAAGTCAACAAGCTCGGGTGTCGAGATTCGCGAAAGCGATCCAGCGACAGTAATTCGTGCGTTGTACCCTACAACTACACTTGTCAATAGAATTCATAAGTCTCCTACCGCCTTGTCTTCTTTCAGTCCACCTCAATTACGCCATATACACGAAGTAGCACACTACTTACGGTTCTGCTTTGATCTTGTGAAGGTGTCTGAAGTGGGCTTTACAGCCAGGAAGCCGGAGCTCTGACGAGACCGAATGATGGATACGAGCTACTTGACCACGCAAGTCTCCACCATCATTGGACAGCTTCATGGACTGTTCGATGAAATTGGCGTCCCCAGTCACGAGAGGGAATCGAGAGAGTCGAAGGTGAGTCCTAGTAGCATCCAGTGATAAGGACCTCTACTAAAGTCATTTAAAGCTCTTTACTGCTCTATCGGAGACATTACATAACCAACTACGGTTGGTGACTGCGTATGTCTTGAACAAGGGTCTGGCTCCAGTATACTAACAACTCAAAAGTGAGAAGGCTGAGATCACCGATGAAGCTCAACGAATTATCAAGCTCATCAAGCAAATGCAAGCATCCCTCGAGGATCGTGCCACCAATGACCAATACCATCATGAGGAAAACGGATTGGTTATCACCATCCCTCTACTGCGCTGCCTAGAAAACCTCAAAGAGAAGCACAACAACGTAGCCAAGGTCCACCGCGAGCGGTTTGAGCAGGTTAAAAGTGAGCCTTACAGTGCGGTTTCGAGGCCAGCGCTTAACATTTATAGAACTCGTTCAAGCTCTTGAGTCTTATTCATCGCATCTCGAACCATCCTTTGTTAAGATCACACTGCCACCCACCTCGAACAATGCCTCAGTGCTGCCAACCTTTAATCTTTCTCCATCATATGTTACATCTTTAGACAAGGAGTTCTCCAGGGTATATGAAGAGTACACGCGACGAATAGATTCTGTGAAAGCTTTAGGAGAAGATATCGTAAATCTTTGGGCGGAGCTAGGCATACCGCAAGCGCAGACGGAGACCTCTATTGTCAAATATTATCGAGATGCACCCGAGCAATTAGGCCTTCACGAAGATGATATGAAGCGATTGCAAGCGAAACGCGATAGGCTCATAGAAGAAAAGCGCGGCCGTGAGCGAAAATTGAAAGAGCTCAAGAGCACCGTCGAAGGCTTGTGGGATCGCCTTGGAGTAGAAGCTGCAGACCGCAAGAAATTCCTGGCAGGAAACCGAGGCTGTGGACTCAGGACTATCAATGAATTCGAGGCAGAGCTGGATCGCTTGAACGAGTTGAAGCGGCAAAACCTACATCTCTTTGTTGAAGATGCGAGGTACAAACTCCAAGAGCTGTGGGATGGCCTTTACTACTCTGAGGAGGAGATGCTCGAATTTGCACCTGCCTTCTCTGATGTCTACAGCGACGCTCTTCTATCCGCTCACGAAGCAGAAATCTCACGCCTAGAAACCTTAAAGGAACAGCGCGCACCTACCCTACAGTTGATTGACAAATACAAATCACTTGTCAAAGATAGGGATGATTTGACAGCAGCAAGCCAAGACGCTTCTCGGCTTCTGGCGAAGAATAATAAAGGAGAGAAACGTGACCCGACGCGCTTACTAAGGGAAGAGAAAATGAGGAAGAGGATCGCGAAAGACCTTCCGAAAATCGAAATGGAGCTCAAGAAAACATTAGAACATTGGGAAAATGAGTATGGTCGGCCTTTCCTTGTTCACGGGGTACCATACCTGGAAGAACTTGCAGCCGCTGCAGCGAAGAGTTTGCCCCCGCGATCAAAAACTCCTTCAGGATTCTCATCGACGACTACAACACAGAAAGTCCCCCTCAAATCGGCGCCTGCAATTGCATCTTCTCGTGCTGGAAGCGTGATGCGAGGCAACCCACCCTCCCGTGCTGGAACAGCAACACCCGCAGCTACTCTAAGGCGAAATCCTTTAGCAAGTTCGGTTTCCACCGCCACGGGAGGCAAGACGCCATCAAGAATTCCAGCTCGGGTACCATTAGGCAATATGCAACATGGAAATAATTCCCCTGAGCGGCGCCAGCCTCAGCCAGAGACATCCTACGACACCTCCACCATGCGCAAGATGGGCCCGCCGGCTAGAGCACCACCCCCAAAGATGAGAGACCTCTTTGTCCCTCCCAGTTCCACTCCAGCTACTGCTTACGACACCGAGAATATGAGATGTGCAAGTGTTGCGTCGTCCAACGGCACCGGCAGCGTTCGCCAGATTACTCCAGAAGATGTGTACGATGATCGTGAGCGAATGTCATATGTACCAACATCAATGATGCATTCCACTCGAAACAATCCCCAAATCAATAATCATGACACTCAGACTTCAGGGCGATACGATGCAAACTATCACCAGCACAACCAGTATGTTCCAACAGCCGATAGCAGACAAATATCAACGACTTCTACGACGACCACAGCCGCCTCCGGCTCCGAGAACTGGGAGACCTTCGATGATGCATCAGAACCTGAAGTCGATGCTACTGAAACTTACTATGCCAAGCTACGAGCAGCGAAGACCGGCAAACGCTTCACCCCAGAGGGCGGGCATATGTCTCCTTATGGCGGTCCTGGGAAGAAGTTTAAGGGCGCATATGGCGTCGAGGCACACCCTC
Source organism: Cladonia rubrotincta (assembly GCA_963971245.1). Taxonomy (NCBI): domain Eukaryota; kingdom Fungi; phylum Ascomycota; class Lecanoromycetes; order Lecanorales; family Cladoniaceae; genus Cladonia; species Cladonia rubrotincta. Next base: position 306,213 of record OZ020215.1, read on the forward strand.
AAACTGTCGCTGAGGAGGAAAGTGGAAGAAGACTCGTCACTGGAAGTGAATCGGCATGGACTGACGAGGACGCTTTTTGAGTTCCGACAGGCACGACTCACGGTTCTCACGACTTTGATTGCCAGGTTGTGGATACCGATAGATTTCTTTTCTCGCTCATATTTCGCATTTGGCGGGATCTTGTCCAGTCGACTGGAGGAAGACGGCCGACTTTTGATACTATGGTTTGGATGGCTGTCCTTATTCAAAGCGTTGTTCAATTGTAATTTATCCGTTCTTCTTTCTATGTTACATCGTGAGGACTAAACATCATGTTGGCTTTTGTTTGCCTTGCAGTATACTAAGCCGGATGACGGAACGAAGGATGACTGCATGCTTGGCTGTCACTGTATGCATTTCAGCTGGGCGAACGAGGCGTGCTAAGCGGGGTGTATGGACAGTGTATTTAAGGCAAAGAACGAGTTGCAAGTAATGCGATTGTCACTGCAAAGTATACCAAATTAAGCACCTACCACGCATTTTCTAGCTTTCAGAAAGCGCAGGGCGACAAATCAGCCAGGCATGTAAGCAGCACGAAGAGGCCAGACTCGAGGAGTATGAATCTCTGCATTCCATCTCGGATATTATGAAATGACTCCAATCACCCTGACACTCGGAGCTTGAACTCTTAATGCCTATGATGTGGTACATAAATCCCACTCAAACGTCTCACACTGGCCCACATACTCTCAGAGACCTTTGAAGGAAGCTTGTTTCCCCTAAGCCTCGAGTCTATAAGCCAAAGCCCCACCACGAATTCTTCTCTTTCAAGCTTGCCATCACCTCGTGCGTCGACTAAATCCCAAACTTCCTCAAGCACATCGCTAGGTAAGCGACTTCGGCTCCAGATATCCCGCACTATGACATTGAGCACAGCGTCTCTGGAGCCGGGATCCGACTCCATGAGGAGACCTTTGTTAGCAGCCCAAACACCTTCGTAGCGTTTGCGTTCTCGCTCGATGACTTGATTTCTGTATCGTTTTCGGTCACCTTCATGATGCTTATTGGGATGCTTCCGAACGATGTGACCTTTTCTCTTCCTATGATCCACTTCGTCATCTGATTTCTGGGGTTCTCTCATAGTTTGCCTCATGCCTTTCGCTGGGCTTGGAGTACGGGACAAATGCTCTTGGCTGTGGTGTTGGTTGAACAAGGAGTATGGTTTGCCATGTCGGCGAGGTGGAGGCAGTGGCGGCGGTTTGCTTGGTGATGGTGCGCGGGAAGATGCCAAAGAAGAAGCCACCATGGCGTTGGCAAGGGAATCAACTGTAAGCTTTGGGATAAAGCTGTCTGTTGACCGGGTGGTAGTCCGACTCGATCTCAAAGGACTTGAAGACTGGTTCCCTTCATCGAAACTACTAGGGGATGAAAGGGGAGGACGTGACCCTGAGATGGAGGCCTGGTGTGGATGTATTATTGAAGGGTTGGGATTCCGTATTGGTCGTGGCGATGTACCTTCTTGCCGGCCCGGGTCTGCTTGCACATGGGTAATGTCGACACTCAGTACTTCGGGATAATCTGGGACGGACTTTTCCTTGTAATTAATGGGTAAGCTTGCACTTTCCAGAGTGGCACGTTTCCCTCTTTGACGTGGTCGTGGAGGCTCAGGCACCGGGTTTGATGGCCCTGCTGACGGCCCAAGTCCGGTTTTCGGTGCTCCTGATGGCACAGCCAACCTCGCCGCAGCAGCGACAGCTCCTGCATGAGCAGTTTTTGGAGCATCTTCAAGGGTTTCTTTGTCAGATTCGGAGGTGGATGGAAAGGTGCGTAGCGGAACAATCGCAGAGGACACAGATCTTTTGACTGGTCTGATCGGAGTGGGACTTGCAATTCCTTGTGGTGGCTTTGAGACATAGCGAACTGAGTGCGTTACAGGGGCGGGCATTTTAGGAAGGTTTTTTGATTCAAAGAGCTTGACTAGGGAAGTAGTATCCCCACTCGAAGTCGTTTTAACCTGGGACTCGGTGGCTGTTGAGACATCAGCATCACCCCCAACGGTCTGCAAATATGAGCGATGCCTTGAACTCCGCTCCCCATCTCGGGTTGGTGTAGTTTTAGAGGTTGCAAGAAGTGCAGCTGTCTGGGAAGGGGACTGCCCTCTGGACTGAGAGTTTCGACGTGGGATTTTGTGCATTCCTGGAAGACTAGATCGAGGAGACATCTTTATCACAGGTACATTCGATCTTTGTCCATGTAACGGAGAACTTTCGGCAGACCTATCCTCCTGCCTACGTCCACCAGTCCCGACTGTTGAGGCTGCGGCAAAGGCTCCATCAGTGCCACTGTAGCTGGGTAACGAAGGCTTCGTCGCAGTAGAGGCTCGAGAGAAGGCACGGGAAGCTCCCCGAAAGGCTGCCGACTGGCTTTTCTCATCGCTGAACGGTGTGGAGCGGTTCGATGGGCATGGGTCCCGAGAAGCGTTTGAGGTCATGAAGCCATGAGCTTGGTAAATTATTCCTGCGGATGGGATAGGTCTGCACTATTGCCTGCTTCAACCGTGCATGATGCATCGGGGCTTTGATGGAGATGAAAAATTTGAAACAAAGGTTTTGAAAGGAGAGCTGCAGCCTCGACCACCTATCCGGCAGAAGGTCGGGTAGTTCTAGATCTAGTTCTAAACTAAGCGGCCACCTTCCCAGATCTTTGTGAGGAGATTTCCAGTCCACCAGACTGAGGACGAAACTACCTCTAGAATCATATTCAACAGATCTACGTTTCATTGGCTCCAGTTTACAGTCGTTAAATTAAAGATTGAAACCTTCCTGCCAACATGACAGGAACATTACCGAACAGTACTCCTTGCCGAGAGCACCAACGCGTGTCTCCATCCACCAATAGATATCAAACTTTTAGTTCCGACTGGAGCGTTCACCCTCCAACCGTATAGCTCTGTAGAGCCAATGCCCAGAGCGAGCGAAAGGCGCCTATAGCTGGCCCTCTAGGAAATAGAGATATAAGGCAACAAAACCCAGCTCTGGGGGACTAATTCTATCGGAGGGGCGATCAACTCTAGAGCAACTCCAGGAGGCTATACAGTTGATAAGTTTGTACGGTTGGGTGGTGAATCCTTACAGGCCACAGAAACTTTCAGGCTACCAGAACACAATATGCCACAACCAACTTGGCGGTCAAGAATGTTTTGTCTACAGGCTCCATGTTTGTGGCCAATGCGATAATAAGAAAATTTCCAATAACAACCCAGATCCCAAGCATTCCATTCAAACATGGTCTTTCCGCTCGAATGATGCCGTGTTCACAAGTGGGAACCTCAAGGATTCAGTAGACGACCCTACTGCTTACAGATCACGTTCGCTAATCGCGCCAACTGGTGCTGGGATAGGCTCCAAGGTGAGTTCATAGTACCCTTGGGAAGCCTGACCTTGCAGAGCCCAGGTGCCACCAGCTTTCCCTGTCTCGTAACAATCGCCTACAATTGATTCCTCCACAAAAGGTTAGCTCTTCATACTTTTTGGATTATAGTCATAGCATTTGTTGGCGCCTCACCATAGCCGTTTCACAATTAAAAAAATTACTGGTCCCAAAGTTCTGACGGTGCGCTCTGATCACATAAGATGTCTGAGTAATATTCCTATCGCACCCGTATTGGTGCCTCGGCCCCGTACATGCGTCGGAAGCATACATTGCTTGAATAGCTTGCAGGCTGTCAAACGAGCACAGCAATTTTGTTTTCAACTCCAATAAATTTTGATTCCGAAATGAATCCTTGACTTCTTGTTTTGCCAGGCGCAGACCGACGAACCCCGCAGTATTGAAGCGAGCTATGGCTACCAATCTAAGCTTGGGGCAGTGCAATGACCCACCTCAGGAAACATTGTTGGACCAAGTGTTTACTGTTACAGCCCTGGTGGCCCTAAATGTGTACTGCCGCCAAGACTTCATTGCCTACCATCACTTACTGTCTACGGGGCAGCAAATTCTAAATTGACACTGTCCATGTCCAGACTGACAGCCCATCATAGCACACCCACGTAGGCTGCAATATAACGTGGTCGAGCCAGGTCTAATATGGTCTCGGCTAGTTCCACGTCATCGCCTAAGCATTATCATATCTAACATCACCCCCATTTACTCCCACCCTCCGCGTCTATCTTCAGAATCATAGGTTTGTGGATATTGCTACTGGCTTTCGTAATTGAATGTTGAAAGGATAGGAAGAGGAGGCGTAAAAAATATGCAAAGCACCACAGGCAAACTTACGTACGCCTTGCGGGATGTGCTGGGGAAAGGAAAAGGTCTCGTCGCAATCGAAAAGATCTCCAAGCGCACTCGAATTCTTGCCGAAGAGTCCGTTGTTACAGTACCTGTTACAGTACCTTGTAATGAACAGGCCAGGGAACAGCTACAGATATCTATCTGCCAGCGAGTCGATGCTCTTAGCGAACACCAGCGGCAAGCCTTCCTCTCTATGCACAATATCCACACATATGGGAATGCTGCGGAGCAGTATCTCGGATCCTGCAAATCAATGCCCTCCCTATTGAAACCAACGAAGGTGAAATGGGGGGAATCTTCTTCGAAGCATGCCGCATCAACCACGCCTGCGATAACAACGCACAGAAGCACTGGAACACGAAAATCAAACGACACACGGTCCATGCTTTGAGAGACATTCACAACGGCGAAGAGATCACGATATACAACTTAAGCGTCCACAAGAACCGCGAAGCCCGAAATTAGACTCTTCAGGCAAAGTGGGGCTTTATATGTTTGTGCCGTCTTTGCTCCTTATCGCTAGAGCAGAGCCAGGAGAGTGATAGGAGATTGGATGAGATTCACCGGTTGGACGGTCTCATCGGCAGAGGCGGCGTAGAGGGGATTGTGTCATCCCCACTACGGTCCCTCGGCTATGTTGATCAACAGGTCCGTCTCTATAACAAGCAAGCACCAGATGGCGCCGGTCTGCCGCGGGCCTTTCTCGATGCCGCTCAGATCGCTATCGCCAATGGCGACTTGGCAAGAGGACGTATCTTCGCAAAGAGGGCTGTGTCTGGGTGGTCGATGGCCTTTGGTGGCGACAGCATCGAAGTGATTGAGCATGGAACTCTAGCACGAGACCTCTCGAAGCACATGCTATACGGAATTTCAATGAAGTGGAGGACGACAGTGGATGAAGCCCCACGGGGACTTGAACCGAGCGACTTGGAAGACTGGCTTTGGAAGAGGGAGAAGCCAGAATACCCGGGACAGCTCGCGAATCTTCGGAGCCACACGACCTTCCCCGGGTTCGTGGACCTCTCAGGCGAGAACACCGTTGATCTGGACTTCTATGAGAGCAGAGACATGGTGACTTACCGACCGCGACGCCATTGGTGCTTCTTAGGCGAGATTGTGGATTTCGGCATGCTCCTTCGTCTGGAGATGAAGACAAGGATGTTGACGGCAAAGAAATTCCGCTATACTTCTATACCGATGGCCGAGGCAGTGAACTGGCACCTGTACAGGCTCAAAAGGGGTACACCGTCGCAATTCTCTACGCTCTACGTCACGCATTTGTGTATGGTGACCCCGGTATCCGCCATGAGAATCCCCAGATGATCAAGGTACTATAGTAATGGCCAATCTATTAAGCTTGATTTATGTTCGCTAACCGAACGTGATATCACGCAGATCTTTCCAATTTCACTGCACGAGTTACTGGTGTTGAATGATCAGGTCCAACAGTTCTCAGTAAAGCTAGATGGTATCAGATTGTGCCACGGATGCGGTAGGAAGGCTGCCTCTTTAAGACGGTGCAACAAGTGCTCGTCTTTCTGCTATTGTGATAGGGTAGGACCGCCATCGAAAATCTTCCCCATATTGTGAAATTCGGATGCTAACATGGGTGCGGTAAGGCCTGTCAGGGAACTGGCTGGAACGAGAAAGGGCACAAGACTAATTGCAAGCTTCTCAAGGATCCCGATTTGCAAGGATTGTTTGTTTTCAAATGGGACGAGTTTGATAACCACGTTCGATTTCCTCTCCACGCTGCAGAGGACTTCGAGGTCTGAATATTGTTGCAATATGAGCAAACTTCTAGCCTTGCCACATCCGCATTAGCTCGCTACCAAGTATTGTCTAATCTTTCTTGGCTGGGTTCATTGCACAAAAAGAACATATGCATCGAGCCGGGTCAGAACCTGAAGTATGCTCTCCTCCTCAACACACGAGGGGTAACTAACTCGGCCAGCTCGATACCAGACCGAACCAATTGAATGATGAGATCGATATGATCATGCCTGCTCCTGAGATGGTCACCTTGAAAGATATAATCTAAACCTGAAAGGGCAAACTGTACATAGGAGTCGATAGGTACTGGTTAAGTAGGGGTCTTATATACCAGCGCCGCATGATTCTGCAAATGCATTGTGCCTGTTAGATCTACGTGGCACTTCGAATAAAAGTATGTAATCGGTTAACCTTTTCAATAATAGAAAACATATTATATCAGTTTATATCTAATTAGAACTCACACAAATGGTTTTTCGGGAGGAGATTCTCCTAGTCGCTGGAGCGGCTAGGGTAGCCCTAGAGCAGCTAGAGCCACTTCAGTTTAAAATTACGTCGACAAATCCAAAACCGGCCCCACCGACCTAAGGCTAAGGGCGTTGGCCCCCAGGCCCACCATGCCCGGAGCTCCAATTGCGTATACTATTCTAGGGGCTGGCGCCTGGAACAGCCCCTAGAGTAGCCCTAAAAGTCATGTGATTTCGGCCCAAATTTATGATGTTCGCTATCAACAGGTATGCTCAGTAAGCATGCCCCAGGGGCACCCCTAACGCTACCAATATTTGATTCTTAGAATCGCGCAATTCGGCCGATTTCTATGTGGGGGCGTATCTAGCAGCGGCATGCTAGGTAGTTGTAGATAGGGGGCAGATGAAGTAGATAGGTAGATCGGGTGTCCTATGGATTACGCTTAGGCCCTAGAGGATGACGCAGTATCTTGTAGGATAGCCTTGGGTTAGGCCATAGGTACTATTTTAGAGGCCGTTACTAAAGACTAGCCGAGGGCTAACGGGGCTAAATTGGAACCAACGGGGCTAGCCTAGTACTCCCTAGGAATCTATGGTACTGACCTAGGAGTAATCTATAAATATCAAAGTAATAGAGTAGTCTTAAAGTAATTTAAGTTATTTTAATTTTAATTTAATAAGGTTTAATAAAAATAAAATATCCTTATAAACTTCTTTAAGTTTATTTAATTTTAATAATTTCATAGAAACAGAGCTATGTAAAATTACTTATTAATTATTTATTAATATTTTATTAAATAAAGTAATATAATAATAATAAAAGAAAATAAATAGAGACTAAACTATTTATTTAGCCCCTATTAATAAATAATTTATATTTATTAATAAATTATTTATAATATTATTTAAAAATAAATAACTTAATAGAGACTAGATAAATAATTAAGTCCCTATTTATCTTTTTTTACTATTAATATATTACTTTATCTAATAAACTATTAATAAGTAATCTTTAAATAATTTACTTTTTATTATATATAATAATATTATTATATTTAAGAATTATTAAAATTTAATTCTTAGTATTAAGAACTTTTAAGGTTTCTTAAAAAAATTACTTATATAAATTTAACTTAAATTTTAAATTTTTGAATTAAATTTTGTATTATAAATTATATATATAACTAAAGTTATAAGAATATAAAGAACTATATAAAAATATACTATTGATTATTTTAGAAAACTTGAAAATATATTTTCTTTTAATATTATTAAATTTAAATAAATTAAAATTAAAATTATTAAAAGTACTTACTAAAAAGTAGGTTATCTAAAAATTACCTATATTAATATTTATAAGTTATTTACCTTTATATACTATATAAATTTATATAATATATATACTATATTACTATAATATATTACTAATAGTACTTCCTATTTTTCTATAAATATTTAAGTAATATTAATAGTATAACTAAATTATCTTAATTTAAATATTTATTTTAGTATTTCTAAAATAATATATTCATTTTAATACTTAATAAATTACTTTCTTTATTATTAAGTTTAGTACTTAGTAAATTATATTCTTAATTTAATATTCCTAATCTTATTTAACCTTATCTTATAGGAAGTAAAGTATTTAAGAATTACCTATTAAAGGGCTATTCTATTAAGTAGTATATTAATAGTAAAAGATAATAAATAGAGGCTAAACTATCTATTAATAACCTATTAATAGTTATTAATAAATAATTAAGCCCCTATTTATTTTCTTTTACTATTAATATACTACTTAATAAAATAGCCCCTTAATAGGTAATTAATTAATAATTTTTAAATAGCCCTTTTTCTATAAAATAGTTATTTTTTTAATTTTAATAAAATTTTAAGAAAAGGGGCTTAGTTACTTCTATATAGTTAATAGTTTTCTAGTTTTTAGATAGTTATATAAAATTTTATTAATTTATCTTTTATCTTTTTTAATTTATTAATTAAATCTTAATTAATTAATAATCCCCTTTTTAATAGGTTATAAGCTTAAATTATATTATATTTAATTAAATATTTTTTTACTTTATCTATCTTTTTAATATTAAAAATAGGTTTAATTATTTTTAATTAATTAATTAAGAAAGAAAGCTCTAAGCTTAGTAAGAGCTATAGGTTAATATCTATACTAAGGCTTACTTATACTTATAAGTTAGTAATATATTCTAGTACTCTTACTTAAATTACTAGCTCTATAAGCTCTAGCTAAGCTATCTTTCCTTTTACCTTATAAGGCCTTATTACTAATATAATAATAGATATAATATAGGGCTTCTATCTTAAGTAAGGTACCTATAAGATACTATATAAAGATTTAAATACTTTAAAGTAAAATTATTTATAAATTATTAAAATAACTTTAAAGTATTTAATTTTTTAAATAACTATATTAAATTAATTATTTTAAACTAATAATTAGATATATTAAATTTTTACTTTTTAATATTTTATTATTATTTAAAAAATATTCTTAATACTTAACTTATATATACTATTTTTTAATATTATACTTAATAGTATACTATATAGTATAATATTATAATAAGTTATATATTACGCGCGTGAGCTCCTATATATAGCTTAGAAGAGTTTTTATATAAGTTATAAGTTATAAAAATACCCCTTAAAGCTTTACTTCTATATACTTTAGGTTATAAAGCTATAAATTTAATACCTAAAGCCTTTTAGAACTTAATACATTTATTTTAAGTAATAATTTAATTAATCTATTAATAACCTAGTATTTTATTATTGAAAATAGGTTTAATCATCCTTAATTAATTAGTTAGGAAAGGAAGCTCTAAGCTTAATAGAGCTATAGGTTAACATTTATATTAAGACTTACTTATACTTATAACTTAATAATAGATTTTAATATTCCTATTTAAACTACTAGCTTTATAAACTTTAATTAAATTATCTTTTCTTTTATCTTATAAAGCTTATTACTAATATAATAATAGGTATAGTATTTAGGTATATATAATGTTTATAAGATATTTATAAGTTATTATAAAAATATTTAAATATCTTAAAGTAAAATTATTTATAAATTATTAACTATATTTTAATTAATATTTTAAAAATAATAAAAATATTATTATATATACCTTTTTATTCTACTATCCTTATATAAGAATTCTATTTTTTAATATTTTACTATTATTTAAAAATCATTTATAATATTTAATTTATATATATTATTTATTTATTAAAAAATAATTAGATATTCTATAATATTATATTAAATAGTATATTATATAATATATTATATAATAGGCTATTTATTATATATATAAAATTATATATATAATTTAAAAAGTTTTTATATAAATTATAAGCTATAAAAATATTTTTTTAAAATTTTACTCTTATATACTCTTTAAATTATTAAATTATTAGAGTTATATATTTAAAGTTTAAAACTTTTTAAAATTTAATAAATTTATTTTTAAATAGTAGTTTAATTAATCTATTAATAACTTAGTATTTTATTAAAATATATCATAAATTAATTATACTCTTTAAACCCTTTTTATAAATAAAATAATAATATATTATAATATATTTATTATAAATATAGAAATCTAAATTTTTTATAAAGGTAATAATACCTTAACTATTATTAAAAATAATAATTATTTTAGTTATTAATATTTTATCTTTAAATCTAAGTTTTTAAAATAAATTTTTTAATTAAATAAATTTTTTAATAATTTATATTTATTTAATATATTTGACTTTATATATAGATAGGATAATAATAAATTATGATTTAAATTATTAATTAATAATTTTACTTCCTATATAATAAATAAAGCTAAAGATTAATTATTATATATTATAATTATCTATTTAATTAGAATTCATATAATTTATAAAAAATTTAAAAAATTTTTAAAATATAAGTTAATAGTTAAATATTATTTATAAATATTAAAGGATTTATAAATAAAATTTTAAATATAATAGCTAACTACTAAAATAAGAAATATAATATTAGATTAAGTATTTAATATAGTATATATAAAAGATCTAATAACTTTTTAATATAACTATTTATTAATAAATATAAATTCAATAAATATTTAGGGCTTTTTTTAAATAGAAAGTTATTTTTATTAAAATAATAATAATTTTATATTTTTATTATTTAAAATTTTATATAACTTTTTTAAAATATACCCTTTAATTTAATTAAAAAATTTATTATTAATAATTATAGATAATAGATATATTTAGCTAAAAATAATATAACCTAAAGTTAATTATATAAAAATATAAATTAAAAGTTTTTTTAATTTTTTAAATATTTTATTTATTAAAATCTATAATTATTAAATTATTAATATAGAGAGTAATAATTATATTTAAAAAAATAATAAATATATTGAAATTAATATTTAAGATTTTAAAATTTAAAATTTAAATAAAATTAATAAAAATATTATATTAAATTTAAAATAACTATTTTAGCCTATATAAGGCTTTATTTAAATAATAAATTTTATTTCTATTTATTTTAAAATTTTTAAATATCTTAATATAATTTTTCTTTTTAATAATCTTATATAAAAAGGTAATTTTAATATTTATTTATTTAAAATCCTAATTTATAGTAGTTATAATTATAAAAATAGTCTTATAATTTATAGATTTAATTATTAAAAAAGTTTTATTATAATTAAAGCCTTTATATTATTTAAATCCTTAGATTATTTAATATATTTTATAATAAATAACTTCTCTATTAAGGCCCTATTTTAATATATAAATTTATTTATTTTTAAAAATATTTCTATCTTAAAGTAATGTTATTAAAATTTAAATATTATTTTCTATTAATAACTTGTATTTATTAATTATAGCTAGCTCTTATTATATTTATTATATACTATTTAATAATATTTTTTTATAAGTTTTTAATTTATATAAAAAAGTATTATAATGGTAAAGTAATTAAAACTTAATAAATCTAATTTTTTATTAATATTAAGTATTATTAGATCTAAATAGCTATTAAGGACTTATTTAAACTATATTATATAGATGTTATTAATTAAAGGAAAATTAAATAAGATATTTATTTATAGCTCTACTAATATATTTATATATCTTTTAAGTATTAACTTAGCTAATATCTTAGTCTATTATTTAAATATCAACTTAATATAAATTAAGTTTATATTTTTAATAGGAATCTTTTATTATATATTCTCCTCTTTTAAAATAAAGGTTTATTATTATTTAGTAGGTAGAAGCCTTTATAATACTAATAAAATTAATAAAGTTAAAATAAATAAAGTAATATTATTAATAAAAATAGGCTTTTATTCTTTAATATAAATATTAAAAACTTAAATTATTTTTTTATAAGAGTAGTATAATTACAAAGGCTTTTTTTATTTCCTATTTAAATTTATTAATTTAATTATTATTATAGCCTTAGCTAAAGCTTTAATTAATATTAAAAATATCTTTTTTTAATAATATAATAATTTAAATAACTCCTAGATAATTTATATATACTATTCTTTATTTTTTATAGTTATTAAAATATTAGTAATTATAATAGGTTTTTTATTAAAAAGAGTATATTGTTAATAACTTCTTAAAAATTTTAAATATATTTAATAATATCTTTTAAGCCTTTAGTTTTAAAATCTTTTAAATCCTTTATTATATAGAAAGTATTAGTATTTAATTAATCTCTAATTATAGTTTTTATTTTTAGTCTATTTTTAATAATAAAGGGTTTAAGATTATTAAATATAAAATAACCCTTTATTTTTTAAATTTATTTAGGGTAGTCCTCCTTCTATTTAAGCTTAATAATTATAAAGAGAGAGAAGGATCCTCTTTTAAAAATATTTAATTAGATAGCTATTTTAATTATTTTAAATAATTACTAAGCTAGATAATAGAAAAAGAGTATTTATAAATATAAATAAAAATAAGAATAAAGGTAAGAATAAAGATAAAAATATAAATAAAGGTAAAAATAAGGATAAAGATATAAATAAAATTAAAATAATATAATAATATTTTAGAGCTAGACTAGTAAGTATAAATATATTTTAAAACAATAATAAAGGTAGGAGTATTTAAAATTATTCAGTAGTTAGATTAAAAATATTAGTACTACTTACTTTTAAAAGGATATATTTATTTATTTTAGAATTTATATTATAAAATAAAAATAATTGAAATAAGGGCTAATAATTATTATCTTTAATATCTTTATTAAAAATCTTTATTTTTTATTTTTTATTTTTTATTTTTTATTTTTTATTTTTTATTTTTTATTTTTTATTTTTTATTTTTTATTTTTTATTTTTTATTTTTTATTTTTTATTTTTTATTTTTTATTTTTTATTTTTTATTTTTTATTTTTTATTTTTTATTTTTTATTTTTTATTTTTTATTTTTTATTTTTTATTTTTTATTTTTTATTTTTTATTTTTTATTTTTTATTTTTTATTTTTTATTTTTTATTTTTTATTTTTTATTTTTTATTTTTTATTTTTTATTTTTTATTTTTTATTTTTTATTTTTTATTTTTTATTTTTTATTTTTTATTATTTATTATTTAACTTTTTTAATAAAATAAAGTTAATAAATTTAGATAAAAAGATTTTAGTTTTATTAAAAATAGCTATTAACTTTAAATAATAATTATGAATTTTATAATTATAAAATTATAAGAATAAACAGTTATTTAAATAAGCTTTTATTTAAGAGTTTAATAATCTTTTTATACTTACTACTTATATTACCCTTTTTTTAATAGTAAGAGTCTTTAACTTATAATAAAAATTCTTTTTATAATAGCTAGCTACTTAAAAGAAATTTAATATTTAAAAATAATTAATTTAAATAGCCTTAATTTTATTCTAATAAGATATTATTACTAATTAATAAATAAAAATTATAGTAGCCAAAAGTCTAATCTTCTTAATTTATTTAATTAATAAATAATTAATTAAAAATTTAATAAATATAAAAGATATTTAATAAGGTTATAAAGATTTTATAACATTTTTAATACTTTATAAAGATTTTATAAAATTTTTAATATTTATTAAAATCTTATTTTTAAAATAAAATTAAATTATAAATTTAAATAATAAAATAGCCTATTTTAAATACTTTATAATTTAGAAAATTTTTATTTATTTATATTAATAATTAATTAGAAAGATAATATTATATAAATAAGAGTATTTAATAGTTTATAAAATTTAATAAAATACCCTTTTTTATTATAATATATATTATAATAAATATTTTAATAATCCTAATTATTTAAAAATTAATTATTTAATTGATAAGTATATTTAGAATTCAAAAAATTAATAGTTCTATAACTATATTAGTATTTAAAAGCTTAGAATTAAATAGAATAAATAAATAAAATAATTAATAAACTATTTAATAATAATATTTATAAATACTAGGCTTATAACTTATTAAAAATAGATTTAATTATTCTTAATTAATTAATTAAGGAAGGAAGCTCTAAGCTTAGTAAAGTTATAAGTTAATATCTATACTAAGGCTTACTTACGCTCACGGCTTAGTAATAGATTTTAATACTTATTAGAATAAGTATATTATAAGTTATTTATATTCTTTAAGACCTTTTATAAATAAAATAATAGTATATTATTATTATAAAAATATATATATTAATATAAGATTAGGTATATATTGTAGATTCTAGAATATAATTAATTTTTAAGGAGAGAGGAAAAAAAATATATCCCTATCCTATCTAAATATTAAATAAGTAGATATCACTTAGAGGCTCCCGCATAATAGTAATATATTTATATGTATATTATATATAAGCTATATAATACTTAGTACTACTACCGCGCTATATAATTATTATTTTTTTTTAACAATTTTACCTTTAAAATCTATATATTTATTTATTTATAGATATTTATAATATCCTTTAAAAGATTTATTAAAAACTTTTAAACTCTTATAAAGATATAAAAAAAAGCTCTTTTATTTATATTTTAATTAGTTATCTATATATAGCTATATAGATATATAAATTTATATAATATAATATAATTACTATATATATTTACTATATTATAAGATATAAGATAGGGTACTTAGTAATTATTATAAATATTAATAAACTTTTATTAATAATATTTTTATCATTTTTAACTCCTACTCTTATTTTCTTTATAATATATTTATATATATATTATTTTTTAGCTATAATAGTTTTATTTTATTATTTATTATTTTTTATAATTATAAAAAATAATAAAATCTTCCTAATTATAAAAGAAAATAAGGATATTATTTTTAGTCTTAATTAATCTAACTATATACATCCTAATATTTATTTTTAATAGTATAATATAAAATTAAAATCTAATCTTTATTTATATATTATATTTAATAAAAATTTTAATAAATATTTAAAATATATTTATATTAAAATAAAGATAATAAAAAAAAGTTATTATTTTTTAATTTATTTTATTATTTTAAAATATATATTTTTATTATCTATTAAATATTCTTACTTCTATTAATATTTTATTTTAATAATTTTACTTATTTTAAGCCTAGTTAATTATATACTTATATTTTTTAAATATAGTATACTTATAAATCTATTATATATTAATTTAATAATATATTTTTTTAAGATTTTTATAGATAATAAAATTAATAATAATTGTATTTTATTATATAAAAATACTTTTCTTACTTATATTTACTCCCCTAAATATAAAAATATTTTATTTTAATATTTTATATAGCTTCTACTCCTAATTTAATAGCTAATTTTTATTATTTAAAAGTTAGTTACCCCTACTATTATTAAAGTTTAAGAATTTAATCTTTATAAAAATATTAATTCTATTTAATTAGAGATATATTAAGCTTCTATATATAAATAATATATAACTATTTTTAAAGTATTTAAAGTATTTATAATCTATAAATAATATATAATTATTTATTAAGAAGTTTAAAGGCTAGTTATAAATTTTATTTTTAATTACTAAATTTATACTCCTACTTTTAATATTTTTAAATTATTATTAATTACTTCAAATTATATACTAAAAACCCTTTAAATTAAGGTAAGATTTTTATAATATTTTATAATATTTTATTAATTTAAACTTATAATACTCCTAAATACTAATTATTAATAGGGTGTATAAATTTTATATACTTTATATTTCTAATTTTTATAAATATTATATTTATTTTTAAAAATTTAATAAAAAATATATCTATAAAATAGCTTATATACTAATTATATATAATACACTAATATTTAGTTAAGTAAAGATAGGTTTTTTATAAAGTCCTTTTAAAACTATTATAATTTTAAAATATATAATAAATATGTTAATAAAAAATACTCTTACTATTTAATATATTTTATATTCTATACTTTAGCTCTATTAATATTATTAGATTCCTTATATATATATTCTTTTTATAAATTAAGTTTTTTACTATTTTATAAAATATAAAAAAATAATTAATATAGATAATAAAAAGTAGGCTATATACTATTAAACTAATTTAGTTTATTTATATGTTAAGTTCTATATTAAATTAACTATAATACTATATATAAAAAGGTATTTTAAGTTAGTTAAAAAGTCTAAAAATAATAATCTATAAAATTTAATTATTTAAGAATTTAAATAAATAAATAATATTATTATTTTAATATTTAATATTCTTAAGTCTATAGTATATCTACTTTTTTTATATTTTTTATATATATTTTTATTAATTAATTTCTAAATAAAAATATTTTTTAATTCTAATGTTTTATAAAATTAATTTAATACTCCTTTAAATTATAATAAAGATTTTATAATATTTAGTAGCTTAGCTAACTTTTTTATATTATTAACTTTTAATACTATCTTATCTTTTAAAAAATATAAATATATTATATTAGTAAAGCTTATTTTAATAATAAAGTTTAATCTTATCTTTTATAATAAGTTTAATATACTTTTAAAATATATATACTCTATAATATAAATTATTATTTTTAGGTTTTAGACTATATTTATAAAAATTAAAAAAATTATTTTTAACATTATTAAAAAAAAGAAATAAAAATTTAATATAATAAAAAAGATAATAACTATATATAAAGTAAATATAAAAGTAGTTAGTATTTAAAAAAAAAATCTATTAAAAATAAAAAAGCTAGTAAAAAGACAGCTTTTATAATTAAAATAAAAATAAAAACTTTAGCTAAAGCTATTATTAAAATAGTTATAAAAAAAGATTCTATTTTTAATAATTTTATATTCTATATTAAAAAAAAAAATATAAAAAAGAATAAAATATTAATATTATATTTTATATATAATAGTCTATTTTTTTATATATATATTTAATAAATATCTTTAAATTAAAAAATTATTTAATATATTTTTTATTAAACTATTAATTTAATTTATTAATAAAATCTTATAATTAACTCTATATTAAAATTACTTAATAATATTAAGCTCTTTTTTTATAAATATCTATTATCCTTTTTAATTTTTTTATACTATTTTTATATACTTATTAATTATATTTTAAAAACTAATCTTTCTATCTTATTTTATAGAAATATTATCCCTTTTTTTTAATTTTATTTAAGATTTTTTTTATTTTATATTTTAAGTTATTATCTATAAGCTCTAATAAAATATATTTTAGTATTTTATTATTAGCTTTTTTATATTTATATAACTTTAATAAAAATATATGAAAAATAGAATAAATTCTATAAATAATTAATAACATAAAATAATAAGCTTAATTTTTTATTAATTCCTTTATTTTAAAAGGTTTAATATATTTATATAAAAGTTTTTAATTTAGTTATCTTTACTTAAAAATTTTTAATAATAATATTATTAAATTATCTTTATTAAATATAATCAGTTTATATACCTTATTATAATATTTAGTAGATGATTTTATTATATCTTATTAATATATTTTTAATTTTTTATAAAGCTTATATAATCTTTTAACCCTTTCTTCTATAATAAATATCTTTTTTTTTTATAATATTATTTTTAATATTTATTAAAACTTTAGAATTATAATTATATATTATTTTAAAAGGATTATAGCTTATTATAACTTATTTAACCTAATAATATATAAATTTAGTTAGGGGTAGAAGTCCTACCTAATTACTTTACTATTCATTATAGTAGATTTATAAGTATTATTTTAAAAATTAATTTTTTATTTATTTATTTATTTAAAAATAAAATACTATATTTAACCTATATTTTATTTATAAATTATAATATATATTAAATTAGAAAGTACTAGTAAAGATACTCCTCTTATTTATAATAATATTATTTAATTTATTAAATTTTAGAATAATTTTTATAAAAAATAATTCTATTAATTTAATAATATTGATTTTTTTATAGTTAATATATAATAAAATATTTTTATATATTTATTAACTACTACTAATATTATATTATAAATATAGTTTTTATATTTATTAGGAGGGAGATTAATTATAAAATTTATATTAAACTTTTTTTAAAGTCTACTAAATATAAATAATAATTTTTTATTTTTATTTTTTAATAGATATTATAAAAATTTATATACTTTTTAATATTTTAATTTATAATAGATTAATAAAACTTTCTATTTATTAATTTTATTATTTTATTAATATTAAAATAGCCTACTAATAAATTATTATAATAATATTTAAGTAATTTTTATATTATTATTTTTTAAATAAAAATATAAACCCTTTAATTATATTTTAATAGGCTATATTTATTAAAATACTATTTATTAATTTTAACTATATATTTATTAAAAGAATTTTTTTTTAATTTTTTTTATTATTATATCTTATAATTATAAAACTTTAATTAATTTAGTAATTAAGCTACTATAATTATTATATACTATTTTATCAGTAGCTATTATATTAGCTATAGAATATAGAATATATTATTTATAATTAATAGCTTTAATAATAAAATTAAGCTACTTTTTAATTATATTATTATTTTATTAAATTAATATTTTATTTAAGCTTTTTATTTTTATAATATAAAAGTCTCTAAACTTTATTAAATAAACTATATTCTTTTATAAAATAGTATAAATTAAATTTAATATAGACTTTTATTTATTTTATTAATCTAATTATTTTTTATTTATATCTTTTACAATATAAAAAACTCCTTTTCTAATTATAATTTAAAATAAATTAAATAATATCTTTAAGTTTATAAACTTTTATTATAATATAAATAGTAGCTTATCTATAATTACTTTTTTATATTTATGATTAAAGTATTTTAATAATATATTAACTAAATTTAATTTTCCTATTTAATAAATAATTATAAAATTAAATATTAATAACTTTATAGCCTAATAGGCCTACTTTTAATTTAATTTTTTTAAATTTATAAAAATTTTAAAATTATTATAATTTATTAGAACTTTAATAGGGTAAAAACTCTTTTTATAATAATAATAAATAGCTCTTAATTATAGGTTTTATAATTTTTTTTAATAATAATTATCTTTTATAATTAAAATATAATAAGATATTATTAGCTATCCTCTTATATTTAAGAAAAAACACTAGTTATTATATAATTTAATATATTTCTTTAAATTAAAGTATTTTAAAATTAATATATTTATAAAGGTATTATAAAACTATTAAAATATTTTAAAAAAAATTTTTTTTTTATATACTCCCCTATAATAATCCTATTAAGGGTGATATTAAATATAAGTAGTATTAAATAAACCTTTTAAAAAAAATTAATAAAAATTAAAAAAATTTAGACTTTATAATATATCTTTAGTTTTAATTAATTTTATATAATATTTATTCTATTTTTATCTATTACTATATCTTTAATAGATATGATAAATCTTAGAAATTTAACTTTCTATATTAGAAATTAATATTTTTTAGGATTTATATATAACTTAAACTATTTTAAATATTATAAAACTTATTTCATATAATCTATATATTTTTCTTCTAAATTTAAGAAGATAAAAATATTATTAAAATAAATAATATAAAATTTATCTAATAAGTCTATAAAAGCCTTATTAATATAAGCTTAAAATATTATTAAAATATTAATAAGCTTAAATAATATTATTATCTATTTAAAGTATTTATATTACATATAAAATATAGTCTTCTATTTATCTCCCTTTTTAATTTAGATATAATAATAGATATTTTTAAAATTTAATTTAATAAAAATTTTAACTTTATTAAAATAGTTTAAGATTTTATTAATTAAAAAAAGAGAGTAATAATTTTTTATTATTAGTTTATTTAATTTATAATAACTAATATATAAATATAGGCCTCTATCCTTTTTTAGTATAAAAAAAATTAGAATATTTATAAAATTAATAAAATACTAAATTTATCCTTTTACTAATATATTATTAAAGTAGATTTTTAAAATTTTTAATTCTTTTATTAAAAGGTTATAAAAAGGGCTGTAAAATAAATTTATAATTATTTTAATTATATAATTATTAATTTAATAAGATAATAAATAATCTACTTCCTTTATTAAAAAGATATTTTAATATTTTATTAACTCCTTAAATAAAATTATAGAAATTATAATAGATAATAAATTTAACTATGTTTTAACTACTCTAATTATAGAATTAAATAATAGAGAGGAGTTATTAATAATTATTAATATATATACTTTTAATTATTTTAATAAGGATTCAATAAATTTATAAACTTTAATTAGTTTTAAAGTATATCTCTTAATTTTAAAATACTAAGTTTCTATTATTAAATTAATAATAATACCCTTTTATATTAATTTTAGTATTTTTAATAATAAAAATAGACTTTCCTTATTGATTATATAAAAGATTATTTTAAATCTTTTAATATAGCTTTAACTATTATAAAAACTTAGCTTAATATAATAGATATTATAATAATATATAAAATTATTATCTATTTAAGTTAGATAAAGTAGTTTTATATTTTTTATAAATTTTATACCCTCTATAATTATAAAATACCAGCTAATTATATTAACTTTAACTCTACTATTAAACTAGACTTCTATTTTTATTTTTTATAATCCTCTTTTTAATAATATTATTCTACAATTTTTTAATCCTAAAACTATATTATATTCTTTTTTTTTTTTTTTTTTTTTATCTCTTAAAAAATATTTTAAATAAAAGGTTATCTTTTTTTAAGTTTTTAATTATATTTTATTAGGATTTATATCCTTTCCCTTAATATAAGTAATTAAGTAGCACCCCTTTTTTTTATAAGTATAATACTTAATATCTTTAAAATCCTTTTTTAGATATATTAAGCTATTATATTTTTTATTTTTGAATAGTATATCTTTAAAAAAAATTTTAAAGTTATTTTTTTAACCCTTAATATTATCTTTATTCTCTTTTAATAGGGTATTAATTATAGCTTTATATATAATTAAGATAGCTTTTTATTAGTTACTTTCTAAATAAAAAACTAAAATTATAAGTTTATTCTAAATAATAAAGACTTATTAGATATTTATAATAGCTAAGTAAAAATTTAAATATAATTTTATTAAAAGATTTATCTACTTTTAATTTTTATTATAAGAGGGTAATTAGACTTTGAAACTATTTAAATAAATATTAAATTATTAAATTATTTAATTTAGTCTTTACTCCATATTAATTATTAATTATATAATATCTAATATATAATTAGCTAGGTCTTTAATAAGATTAAATAAGAATATCTTAAATTCCTTTTATATCTAATTAGCTATAGGGTAATCTTTTTTATAATTATATTAAAATTCTTTTATATCCCCTTTTAAATACTATATTATATATAAAAATATTTTTTAATTAATTTTAAAATTATAAAAAATTAAATAAAAATATATCTTTATATTTTTAATCTAATTTTAATACTCTTTTAAAAACTTTCTTTTATATTTTTTTAATAAAAATAATTTTATTATCTTCTTATATAGGCTTAAATTATATATATTATATATAGGGCGCTTTCTATCTATAATATTAATAATAGGTAGAGAGTAAGGGATAGTTTTTTTAATATATTATATACAATCCCTATATAAAAATATTCTATATTATAATAGATAGAATATAAAATAGAATTATTTTTATTATACTCCTTTATATTTTTTAAAGCTATTATTAATAGTTCTTATTTAAAATTAATAATTTTATATTTAAGTTATTTAAGCTACTTTTATTTTAATAGCTTTACTTTAGTTCTTTTAATAAGCTATAAATATTTATTAAAAGTTAAATTCTTAAATTATCTAAACTTATTAATAATATTATTAGCTATAAGTTTTACTTCCTCTTTTTAAAAGTTCTAATTATTTTATACTATTAATTTACTTTATCTATTATTTATCTATAATTCTATAATATATAATAGCTATTAAAATATAAACTATTTATTATAAATATACTAATTATAAATTAATATCCTTTTTAAGTAGAAGAATTAGAAATATTGTAAAAATATATATATATTAATATAAAATTAAGTATATATTATAGATTTTAGAATATAATTAATTTTCAAGGAGAAAGAAAAGAAAATATGCCCCTATTCTATCTAAATATTGGATAAGCGGATATTACTTGGAGGCCCCCGCATAATAATAACATATTCGCATGCGAATCGCATGCGAGCTATATAATGCTTGGCACTACCATTGCGCTGCATAACAATTAATTTAAAAGTTATTAAATTTATATCCTAAATATTTATTATTATAATTAGTCCTAAGGTAATAAATTTTAATATCTCCCTATTTATTTTAGGTAGTAAAGTATAAATATATCATATAAATATTATTTTTATTTTCTAAGATTTTAATTTTAAAATATTTATTAAAATTATTTAGAAAAATAATAAAATATTTACCCCCATTATAACTATAATTAAAAAGTTTAGTTATATTAGAATAAACTAGGTTTAAAGGGTATCTTCTAAACTAAATATATAACTTATATTCGCCCACTTTATTTTTTAGTAATTATATATAGTTTATAAAGATCCTTTACTTTTAAGGCCTTAATAAGATTAATATCTTTTAATATTTCTATAAGTAATTTAATATTTTAATAATCTAGGTAGCTTATATAATTATATTATAAATTAACTACTTTATCTATAATCTTTTATTTTAGTTATTTAATATTAGTATCTAAATTAAATAACTTACTAGCTAAAATAGGAATTAAATTACTAATTAAATTTAATAAATTAAAGTATTTTAAATTTATAAAAAAAAAGGCTTTTAGCTCCTATAGATCTAAATAATAAAAATTATTAACCTAATAATTAAACCTAATATTATAAATAAGGCCCTTAGTAATAAAATTTATAAAATAATTTATATAATAGAATTACCTTAAAAAGATTAAGTTTAAAAGTATTTTTGAAATATAAATTATATTAGTAAAGATAAGCTCCTTGTTCTATTTATTTATAATAATTATTAATTATATTTTATTAACTTTTATAAGGGCTCTATACCCTATAATATTTTTAATTATAAGTATATTATTTTTTAAAAGCTTAATATAATTAATAAAAAACTCTTAAGCTATTATAATATATTAAAAGCATATTAAGTTTAAGGCCTAATATTAGTTTATATAATTAAATTTAATATTAAAGATAATTTAAGCTTTATTAGAGTTAGAATTATTCCTAAATCTCTTATTCTTATATTTATTTTTATTCTTTTTATTCTTAAACTAATTATTTTTTTTTATTTTTATCCTTATTTTTATTATATCTATTCTTATTATTATCCCTATTCTTTTTTTAATAAAATTATTATAATTAGAAATTATATAGTAAAGCTTCTTATAATAAATATACTAGTAAATAAGCTTTTAGATAATGTAGGTATTTAGCTTAAATATTATATTTATTTAAATTAGAAAAGTAATAGAATCTACTAAAATTATATATATTTTTAAGTAATATTACTAGATAATAAAAATATAAAAGCATTTATCCTTTATAATAATTAAATTTTAAATAATCTAAAAAAAATAAGTTATAATATACTTTAAAATATAAGCTAACTTATTATCCTTAATTACTTTATAAGTTTAGGTATAAATAGTAAAATAGTTTTAATATTTCTTTTTTAAGCTAGTATAAAATAAAAAAATTAAATAATTAATTTTAAGGTAAAGTTTTAAACAAATATTTATAATTTTATTATAAATATTCTTAAATTAGCTTATATAGTTAGTTATATCCTTATAAGATTTTAAGATAAGAGTATTTAAGTATTAATAAAGATTATTTAATATATTAAATTTTATAAGCTTATAATTCTTATTAATATTATTCTAAAGGGTATAAATATTAATTTTATTTTTAAAATTATTAATATAATTAATTCTAAGCTATAAAACAATTATATTATAAGTTAATTAATAGCCCTATTTTTAAGGCTTAATCTTTTTTTATTAAATTTTTATTATTATAATTATTATTATCTAGTTATTATTATTATTAGCTAAAATAGATATTTAGATTATAGATATATTTTTATTTTTAGGCTTAGTCTACTCTTAAAGATTATTTATAATAAAATATTATTATATCTTCTACTTCTATCTTTAATAGCCCTTTAGGGACTTAAACTTTAAAATATAAAATAATAGATTTATCTTAATAATAATTATTTTAACTATAATTATAATTATAGATATCTTTTATCTATAAGCTATAAAATTTAATATTATTAAAGCGTTTTAAAATTAATTTATTAATTAAATAACTAAGTATAAAGGATCTATTAAGCTATTTTTTTAACTAATAATTAGGATTTTTATAATTTAAGTTATCTCTTAAAATAATTTTTATCTAAATATGATTAAATTATAAAAAATCTTATTTAAATAAGTGTTTTTAATAATAAGCTTTCTTTTAGTAAAAATAATCTTTTTTAATTAAAATAAATAGAAAGTATAAAGAACTTTATTTAAATAGTTTTAAATACCTAGCTAAATAATAATAAGGAGGTATAAAAATAAAAAGTTTATTAAATAAATTAATAATTTTAGGATATTAAGGTATTTTATATCTTTATTTAAATCTTCTATTTTGATATTTTAAAAGGCTAAAAACTTTTACTATTTAGCTAGAATTTTTTACTTTTAGAAGACTAGTCTTTAAAAGGCTAAAATTTTTAACTACTAAATTTTTAACTACTAAAATTTAATTTTTAATTAATTATTTAATAATAAAATACTTAGCCCTAATAAAAGTAAGCATTTTAAATATTTATATATTAATAGATAGTATATCTAAGTATAATATACCATTTAAGGGTAAGTTCTTATCTAGTATTTTATAAATAAAATTAGTAATATATTATACTAGCTTAGCATAGAGTTTTTATTTTAGGGGCTAATAATTTATTATACTAGCTAGGTATTAAGATATTAAAATAAGATAAAGCTAATAATATATTACTTTAAGTTTAGTATTTAAAATTTTTATTAAGCTAATATCCTAGCCTTCTATTTTTAAAAGGCTAGCCACCTATATTTTGAAATAGCTAGATAGCTTAAAACTATTCAAAGATAATATTATATCTTATTTAATAATAAATTTATTACTATTTATTTATTATAAGTACCTATAAATACTTATAACAGGCTGTTATATCTTTATATAAATTTTTATTATATTTTTATAAGATATATTAGACCTTTTGTATTATATTTTTATAACCTATATCTATATCTTTATAGGGCTCTACTACCTATATTATTATAAATTTTATTTAAGTTATTTTAAGGTATACTTAAATTATCTTAAGATATACTTATATATACGTGTATAGTTATAATAATATTTTATAGACTTTTAAGCTAAATAGGCTACCTAAATATCTTATTAGCTAATATATATTTTATATATCTAGGCTTATAACCTATTAAAAGGTATAAGGGTAGAATACTATCTATTATCTTAACTAAAGAGAAAGTATATCTTATAGTGAGATCTTATTTAAGTGCTAAAAGGCGCTTAAGTCACTTAACTCTAAGCGCTCCTACACCCCAGATTTCAATAGCATATTTATATAGAGTATTTTAATTAATAAAATATTATTTAACTATTTTAAATATTAACTAGTATTAACTTTTTTAAAAAGGTTAATAATAAGCTTATTTATAAGTACTACATATAAAGCTACTAAAAATTAGCCCTATATAAAAATATTGTTACTTTTAATAAATACTTAATAAAGCTTATTTATAATAATATTTATAACTTTATTAAACCTATTAACTATAATAATAGCTATTATTTTATTACTTTTAAATATAATTATATTAATTTTTTTTAAATTTTTTATATTAAGGATAAAAATAAGATTTTTTTATATTTTTAATTATTTAAAATTTATTATAAATAAAATAACTATTATATTTAATACTTTTAAATTAATAATAAAGATAAATATTTAAATTATAAATTTTAATATTTATTTGAAAATATAAGTATTATTTAAAAATTAATAATATTTAAAATTTTTAAATAAAATAATAAATTAAAATACTCAAATTAAACTTTAATAATTAAAATATATTTTATATTTAAGCTTAAAACTATTTTTAAAAAAAGTTGATAGATTAAAATAAATAATATCTTTTTATTAGTTATAAAGATAATAATTATATTTATTAATTATAATACCTTTATAAAAAAAAGATTATTTAAGCCTTTAATATTTATATTAAAGAATAAAAGCCTATATTTATTAATAATATTATTTTATTTATTTTAATCCTATTGTCTTTATTAATATTATAGGGGCTCTTACCTATTAAATAATAATAGATTTTAATATTAAAGGAGGAAAGTATATAATAAAAGATTTTCATTAAAAATATAAAGTTAATTTATATTAAGTTAATATTTAAATAATAAGTTAATATATTAGTTAAGTTAATATCTAAATAATATATAAATATATTAATAAAGTTATAAATAAATATTTTATTTAACCTTCCCCTAATTAATAATATTTATATAATATAGTTTAAATAAATTCTTAATAACTATTTAAATTTAATAATACTTAATATTAATAAAAAATTAGACTTATTAAGTATTAATTATTCTATTATTATAATATTTTCTTATATAAATATAGCTGAACTATATAAGCTAAAGACTTATAAAAAAGTAATATTAAAAAGTATATAATAAATATAATAAGAACTAGCTATAATTAATAAATATAAGTTACTAATAAAAAATAATATCTAAATTTTAATAATATTAACTTAAAATAAAAATACCTTTAAAGATAAATAGATCTATATATTAAAGTAAGGCTTTAATAAGACTATAAAATATATTAAGCAATTTAAGAATTTAAATAATATAAAAACCTTAATTATAATAAAACTTTTATTTTAATAGTTAAATCTATAAATTATAAAACTATTTTTATAATTATAATTATTATAGATTAGAATTTTAAATAAATAAATATTAAAACTATCTTTCTATATAGGGTTATTAAGGAGGAAATTTATATTAAAGTATTTAAAGATTTTAAGATAAATAGAAATAAAATTTACTATTTAAATAAAGCTTTATATAGACTAAAGTAATTATTTTAAATTTAATATAATATCTTTACTAGCTTTATTAAAATTTTAAAATTTAAAATTTTAGATATTAATTTAAATATATTTATTATCTTTTTAAATATAATTATTATTTCTTATATTAATATTTTAATAATTATAAATTTTAATAAGTAAAATATTTAAAAGGTTAAAAAAACTTTTAATTTATATTTTTATATAATTAATTTTAAGTTATATTATTTTTAGCTAGGTATATCTATTATTTATAACTATTAATAATAAATTTTTTAATTAGATTAAAGGATATACCTTAAAAAGGTTATTTAAGATTTTAAATAGTAGAAATATAAAATTATTATTATTTTAATAAAGATAATTTTCTACCAAAAAAAGGCTCTAAATATTTATGAAGTTTATACTATTAATAAATAGTTATATTAAAAGGCTATTAAATTTTTTATATATATTATATTAAATACTTAATTTAATATTATATTTCCTATTTTAGTAGTTAACTATTATATTTTAAACTCTATTTAAGCTTATTAAAATATTATTAAATAAATCTTTTAATATTTATAAATAATATTTAATTATTAATTTATATTTTAAAATATTTTAAGTCCTTTATAAATTATATAAATTTTAATTAGATAAATAACTATAATATATAACTATTAACTTCTAACTTTACTTATTATATAGGAAGTAAAGTTATTAATTAATAATTTAAATAATAGTTTATTATTACTCTATTTATATATAAAATTAAATATATTAAATAGATATAGATTACTAAAAAAGCTATTTAATTAAAGAACTTATTTTAAGAATTTAAATCTAAAGATAAAATATTAATAGCTAAGATAATTGTTATTTTTAATAATAATTAAAATATTATTACCTTTATAAAGAATCTAGAGTTCTATATTTATAATAAATATATTATAATATACTACCACTTTATTTATAAAAAGGTTTTAGAGGATATAATTAACCTATAATATACTCTAATAAAGTATTAAATTATTAATAAATTAATTAAACTACTATTTAAAAATAAATTTATTAAGTTTTAAAAAATTTTAGGCTTTAAATATATAGTTTTTTAAGCTTAATAGCTTAAAAAATATATAAAAGTAAAACTTTAAAAAGGATTTTTTTTAGCTTATAGCTTATATAAAAGCTTTTTTAAACTATATATATAATAATAAATAACCTACTATATAATATATTATGTAATATATTATTTAGTATAATATTATAGTATATCTAATTATCTTTTAATAGAAAAATAGTATGTATAAATTAAAGATTAAAAATAATTTTTAAATAATAATAAAATATTAAAAAATAGAATTTTTATATAAGGATAGTAGGATAAAGAGGTATATATAATAATACCTTTATTATTTTTAAAAACTTAATTAGAGTATAATTAATAATTTATAAATAATTTTACTTTAAGGTATTAAAATATTTTTATAATAATTTATAAATATCTTATAAATATTATATATACTTAATACTATACCTATTATTATATTAGTAATAAGTTTTATAAGGTAGAAAAAAAATAACTTAGCTAGAGCTTATAAAGCTAATAATTTAAATAAGAGTATTAAAATCTATTATTAAGCTATAAATATAAATAAGCCTTAGTATAGATATTAACTTATAGCTCTACTAAAGCTTAAAGCTTCCTTCCTTAACTAATTAATTAAGGATAATTAAATCTATTTTTAATAAAATCTACTAAAATAAAATACTATTAATAGTAGAGATATTTAGTAGATAATAAAAATATATATTTTAAAATAATAAAAGAAATTAAAAAATAATAACTTTTTTTTATTATCTTTATTTTAATATAAATATATTTTAAATATTTATTAAAATTTTTATTAAATATAATATATAAATAAAGATTAGATTTTAATTTTATATTATACTATTAAAAATAAATATTAGGATGTATATAGTTAGATTAATTAAGACTAAAAATAATATCCTTATTTTCTTTTATAATTAGGAAGATTTTATTATTTTTTATAATTATAAAAAATAATAAATAATAAAATAAAACTATTATAGCTAAAAAATAATATATATATAAATATATTATAAGGAAAATAAGAATAGGAGTTAAAAAAAGTAAAGTTATTATTAATAAAAGTTTATTAATATTTATAATAATTACTAAGTACTTTATTTTATACTTTATAATATAGTGAATATATGTAATAATTATATTATATTATATAAATCTATATATCTACATGGCTATATATAGGCTATTAATTAGATTATAAATAAAAAAGCTCTTTTTTTTATATCTTTATAAAAATTTAAAAGTTTTTAATAAATCTTCTAAAGGATATTATAAATACCTATAAATAAATAAATATATAGATTTTAAGAGTGAAATTATTAAAAAAAAGGAGGCAATTATTATATAATATAATAGTGGTGCTAAATATTATATAGCTCGCATATAATTTATATATAAATATATTATTATTATATAGGGGCCTCTAAATAATATTTACTTATCTAATATTTAGATGGGATAAGGGTAAATTTCCTTTCCTTTCTTTTTAAGAATTAATTATATTCTAGAATCTATAATATATACTTAATTTTATATTAATATATATATATTTCTATAATACTTCTATTATTTTAATTTAATTTAAAATTTTAGAAATCTTATTTAAATACCTATATTATATTATAGGTTATATAAATACTAATATAATTACTAGGCTACTATCTACTATTAATAAATTTAAATTAATGTTATTATATACTTAAGATAAGTTTTAAAGTTATAAGGTATACTAGCTATTTAAAATATATCAAATTATTTTAAAAAATAGTACTTTTAAAATACTATCTATATATTTATTATAATATATTATTTATAATTTTATTTAAATAGATTTAGGCTTTAATAGCTATTATTAAATTAGTTATTTTATTTATAATAATACTAGTTATTACTAGAAATAAATATATTATTTAAAATTTAAAACTACTAAATTTATTAAAAGAATAGTTAATTTAATTGAATATTATTATAACTTACTAATCTCTTTTATATATATTAATAATAAATAAATACTAAATAAAACTTTTAAAAACGTTTATATTAATAAAGGAATTATTTTTAAATATATTACTTTTTATATTTTAAATTAAAATAAAAAAATTAAATATTTTAAGAGAAAAATAACTATTAAAGCTTAATATATATAAATAATATTTAGTTTACCTTATAATTTATAATTAAAAATAGTATTTATAACTACTTATATTCTTAACTATACTTTAGTATTTAGAGCTAGTATTATTTTTTTTCAAAATTTTATATAATATAAAATTAAAGCTCTTTTATATAAAGATTTATGAATATAAAATATATTCTTTTATTTATAATTTTTTAAAGCTTTAAAAATTTTAACTATATATTTATATTAATTATTTTATTAGATATAGCTCTAAAAATATTTATTAAATATAGATTTTAAATAAAAAATATATTATTTATATATAAAATGTTATATTTAATAAAAAGATATATTATTAACTTAATAATATTAATATTATTTAATTAATTTAAAAGTAAGAGTTTTATAAAAAATCTTAGATTTTTTATTATATATAATTAAGATAAATAAGAAATAGAGATCTTTATTTTTAATTTTTTAATAATAATAATATCTATTAATAATAATTAGTTAGATAAGACTATAATTTAAAATAAACTATTATATATATTATTATTACTATTTAATATAGGTAGTGCTACTCCTAGCTTATTAATACTATTATTAAATAAAATTTTTAAAGAATAGATTAAAGAAAGTAATAAAAAAAAATTAAAAAATGATTTTAAGAATATTATCTAGTAAGGCTAATAGTATTTTATATTATTAATATATTAACTAGTTTAAATAATAGTAATATCCTTTTTATTTAGATTAAGAATAGATAATATACTTATATTATTTTTAAAAATATTAATAAACTTTCTAAATATTATTTAGTTTTTACTATAAATTTTTTACTTAAAAATCTATTTTATTATAATAGTTTTTTAAAAAAATTAAAGAATTAAAAAACTATATTAAAATACTTTTATAGTAGATAATTTATATAAACTACTATTAAAAAATTTAAATATTTTTATTTTAAAGAGATATTTAAGCTTATTATTAAATTTATTAATAAAACTATATTACCTTTTATTTATATATTTAAGTATAAATTTAATAATATTAATTATCTTATTAAGTATAAAATAAGATTATATATTTAAAATAACTTTTAAAAAATAGAATAGAATACTACTATTATTATATTAGCTATTTATATTTTTAAAGCTTTTATAATTATTATTATAAATTTTAAATTTAAAGCTAGATAATAGAATATAATAAATATTTTTATTAATAATATAATAGATAAAAAAGTTTTTATTAATTATTTTAAAGAAATAAATATATTAATAAATATTAAAAATTTATATTTTCTTCTATTTAGAGTACTTTATAAATTTAAATAATCTTTATTTTTATAGCTTAAAAAAGTTATATTAATATTATTAGAATTTAAATTCTACTCTACATTAAAAATAAACTACTTATTTATTAATAATAATCTTATCCTTTTTTTTTATATTAATAATTTTATTATTCTCTATTATATAAATAATAAAAAGAAATTTTTAATATTAAAAGCTACTTTATTTATGAAATATAAAATTTATAACTTTAATAATCTTAACTAATTTTTAAATATTTAAATTATTTAAAATAATAGTAAGCTTTATTTATATTAAAATTTCTATATTAAAAAAATTATTAAAAAGTATAATACTACTATAAGTGGGCCTTACTTTAAAATACTACTATTAATAAATTAATTAATTAAGTATAATAGAATTATCTTAAAAAATTAAGTATATATATATTAATAGTATATTAGATTATTTATATTTATAGTAATAATAACTAAACTAAATAATTTTTTAATTATTATTAAATTAGTTTAATATTTTATTAATATTTTATTTATTTATATTATATAAAATACTTAGCTGTTAAATTTTATTAAATAAAAATAAAAATTTTTTTTTTCTAACTTTAATATTATATTTATTAATAATTTAAAAATTTAAAAAATTTTATTTAAATATTTAATATAATTATATAAAGGCCTAATTAACTAGAAAGCTTTTAAATAATGTATTATTATTGTATTAAGTATTAAAGCTAAATTTTTAGTTTTATTTAAAAATAGTTAAATAAATTTTATAATAAAAAAGATTTTTTAAAAAGATTTATTTTAATATTAAATAGCTAATAGTTATTAATTATAATAATATATAAATACTTAGCTTAATAGAGAAAAAAACTTTAAAACTATTAATTTGTTTAAAGTATATTAATATTTATAATCATTAATTAAAATAGGAGGTATAAAATAAAAATATTATTATTATTAAAATTATTATAATTAAAATACTAATAAATAAATTTATAAAATTATTATCAAATTAAAAATATTAAAATTTTATTAGGCTACTTAATATAATAAATATATTAAATATATTTTTAATTTAATTAAAATACTATTTAAACTAGGAGGGTATATTATAAAATAGTTATTTATTTATTTATTTATTTTAAATTAGCTATTTTATTTTCTATCTTATTTTTTATATCTTTTACTATTCTAGCACCTTCTACCCCTAATCCATAGCCGCTACCCTGCGGAGTTTTATATATATAATCGCGTCCTTCCATAGAGCTTATCGGGTCAGGCAATGCAGTGTTTATCCATCTAAATCGTCCATCCATTTGCGACAGATTATGAAGATCAAACCCCCCCCCCTCCCCCTGATTATGACGTTTCAGAGATATTTCTAACCCATCTAAACCGGAACATTGCGGACCCCCATGCGACTAAGGCACCTCTCCCTAACCGAGTCAATCCCTAAGGTTGAACCATCGCAGGGGGGCTCTTCCTGACTCAAGAGCAGGTTTCAAGGGGCTTTCCGGGGTAGCTCTGGGCTCATGTTCCGCCTAGAACTATACTTTCTGGCTGATGCGTGCGTAACTTTCTCATTTCTCACCGTAAACAGCTGAGCTGCCAGAGAAGTTTATATCATGTCAGATGTCATGCAGTAAGACAGACGCATGTCGTACGAATAAACGCGTGTTGTTAGTTCGACGGTAGCATGCGGGGTCCAGGTTGGGTCCATCAGAACTACTCAGATCTGGCGTTTGCAGGAAAGGCGTCATCCGTTGTCCGTCAGCCGTCATCCTTAGCCGTTTGCAGCGCCATCCACTGGGTCTACCTTACCTTATAAGACAACATCGCTAAAGTCGCCGTGCCCGTGCCGCTGACTGACAGGAATCTTCCTACGAGCTATTTTCTTACTTCCTTTGTAAACCCTCTGCAGATGGCTCCGATATGACCGATTGACTGGCTTCTGCCTGCTCCTGCAAGCTAATCTAGAGCAGCTGCAACGTGCCAACCGCTACATGCTGTCAATTGCGGTATGGTATGGTAAAGAGAACGCCAGCACTAACAAAACAGCTCTCAATTTTTGATGACGTGTACGCTGCCTGCAGATAGGCCATGTTGTGAAGATAAGCCCTTTTTGCGTCCTTTAAATTGACCAATACAGTTGGCTGGCCATGATTTCCTGTGCTGTTCAACGCAGATCTAGTCCTTCTAGTCCTTCAACAGGCTGGAGCAGCAAATCGTTGAAAGTATCTCGACTTTCTGGATATTCCAAAAGTCAAAAATGCCGTCCCCCCGTGATTCACCACCAAGTATCACAGCAAGTAGCACAAGATCAAGTGCAAGTGCATGTGAAAAGAAGCCGGCACGTCAACGGCCTGGTGCAGCATGTCTTGAATGTCGAAGCAAAAAATTAAAGTGCGATGGGAAGCCGCCCCAATGCGGGACCTGTATTGCAGCGGGTACGAAATGTACTCCTCCAGCTACCCAGATACAACGAGGTCCCAAGAGGGGTCACTTGAAAATCTTGCAGAACAAAATAGGTATTTTTTGGTGTCTCGCCGTGCATATCTCGGTAACCCAATCAACGGTGCTATCTTGAAGATAACATTTTGAACTGCAGACACACTCGAGCAGCGGCTTGCTGAATCACAGAACAATCTCGCTCCCGACTTGGAATCCATGGGTCTCCGTTTGGACGAGCCTTTCGCCAATCCTTCAGATTGTCTTCTTGATATGAGTCAGGCATATTTGCCGTCACACTTGTTTCTGTCGACAAGTGCCCTTGATAATCCCTTAAATGCACCTCATGACCCGATGAATGCAATTTGTATTCCCACAAATCCAACCCCTGAATACGAGAGCGGGACTACAAGTCCAATGCAAGCGAGTGGATTCCCCGAATCGTTAGAGGCCCAGAGCAACTACATCATATCTGACTTAGTACGCACGGACTGGTATGTTGCAGAATTGAGATTTAACATGCAAAAATGGCGAAACTGATCTTCCACAGAAACCAGCTCTATTTCGAAAGGGTACACCATTCTGTTCCCATCCTACATCGCCGCAACTATTTTGCTTGGGCTCGATCGCCAATAAAAAGCGAGTCTCAGATCTGTCTACAATATGCAATTTGGACTTTAGCAGCTTCAGTATCGTCACAACTACAGGATACTCGAGAATCACTCTATCAATGCACCCAGAAACTGCTCGAGTCGTTGGAGTGGAATGATGAAACTTTTCTCAGCATTGAGCATGTTCAAGCACGCCTCTTGATTTGTATTTACGAACTAATGCGGAAGAATCACCAAAGAGGCTGGATGAGCGCAGGCCGCTGTTTCCGCCTCATGCAGCTGATGCGTCTACACGAGGTTGATGGGCCGGATAATATTGCACCAAGCGAGGAGAATTGGGTTCATCAAGAAGAGAGGAGACGGGCGTTTTGGATGGGTTACTCTTTGGATCTTTTCATCAGCACACGCGGGAAGTGGCCCCTGACCCTTCACGAATATGTTGTAAGATAATCCAGCTCCTGATAACGGCGTGTTTTAAGCTAAAGCTTTTGGATCGTAGACTTCTACGTGTCTCCCAGTGCCCGAGGAAAAATTCCAGAACGGCAACTACATGGAGATGCCATGTCTTACCAGCCCAACTACCTCCCTAGACCCAAGCGAAGGTTCACCATTCACCGAATCCATCATTTTGGCATCGATATGCAGACATCTCGCCGTGCACCGACAACGGTCTGCAGCCGAAGGTATCCAAGGCCAGGCTCCACAAGCCTTCTGGGATCGGCATAGTTGGCTTGATGAGATGATCAAAACCCGGACAGGCCCACTTTTAAACAACTATCCTACTTCACTGCAGCACTCTGATCCCATGCTCTTGTACACAAGTATGATGGCACACGCTATTATCCTGTGCCTTTGCAATATCATGGAGTCTGTGCCGTGCGAAACGCCCGAATATCAGGATGCCGTGGCTGCTTTCAGACATAGATCCTTGCTTGCAGCTAGAAAAATTCTCACCTTATCAAGATCCCTCGCGCAATTGAGTTATCTAAAAGTAAGCCCCTTTTTCTTGCTTTTGTGACTGCTAATCATCAGATCTTCATGGCTAACCGTGTTCACTTGTTAGGTACATCCTTTTACACCCCTCCCCCTGCGCATATGCGCTGACTTCTTTAATGCACATCGTTACCTAGATGAATCTATCAGTCCGCAGCTCCAGGAGATTTACGATTCACTAAGGGAGATGGGCAGTGTGAATAATCTTGCTCAGGATTACCTTTTAGCGTGAAAGCCTCAAAAAGCATGATGAGGTCGTTCTTTATAGAAAGATACCCACTCTATGTGCATGGTCCCACAGTAGTTTGAGGACACATGATTCTGTTTTTTAGACATATAACAGAATGAAGATATCGGGGCATTACCGCGTATTGAAAGTGTTTGGGCATTGAATATGCACCACTAGTTCTAAACCTCGGATACTACTTGGGAAAACCATGCTTGCATCTCAAGAAAAAAGAAAAGCCCAAAGCTCTCACTGCAAGCAATGTGCAGGGACGATTTCAATCTTACTCCTAACTTATCAGGCTTGTCTAGACACGCGGTCATAATGGGAAAACCCCACGAATCATAACCCCAAAACGAATAGTTCTCCGAGCGACAGGTAGGGGTAGATAGATGTTTTCGAAGTTAAGTCTGATCGAGTGTGGTAATAGCACCTCCATATTAGAGAATCCTCAAACCTGCTGGTGAGTTTTTACTATTATCGAGTAAGTAGCGAAACATGCTCTCTATCTTGGGTAAGTTATTCGCCATTGGCTTATCTGTAAACAATTTCCTTGCTTGAAGGAATGCGCATGAGTGGCTAACCTCAACTTACTAAAGTCGTATATTCTTTCACAAATTGCACGCTGGAAATACCTCTCACAGTGAGTGTCTTGTCATAGTTGAATCCATAGCACGCTGTCGTTCCACACTGCTCCAGATAACGAAAAATGCTTTGAGGCTTTCGTGTTAAATCATGCTGCACACTGTAAAGAAATTGCATTCATAAATCATGCAGTCTAGTACAGGTATCTCCCAAAAACCCCATCATCTAGTCTAATATAAATATGTCCAAGAAGATTCGTGACCGAGTCCGTCAAAAGGCTTAAGACAAAAATCCCGTGTTCCTCCAATATTCAATGAATTTTCCCGTCACATCAGCACTCACAGGCTCAACAGCTCTAAGAGTTTTCGAATGCTCTCTACTCTTGGTGGTGTCAAGTAACAATCCACCACAAGACATTCTGAGGAAGTTGCCATCCAAGAAGTCAATCAGCTTGAACGCCGGATTATCCTTTTCCAAGCTCCCGGGAGAATTGCGTACGAGCTCAACCCACTCCTCGAAAGGGATGATGTTACTTCGTGGGATGTCTAGCGCGTCGGCTACGACCGGTAGCATATCCTGCCACTGCTGGCGCACGGGGTTGTCGATATTGTAGATCGGGTACGGATCCTGGGTAAAGACAAGATCGGCGAGCGTCCCTGCGACATCGTCAACGGGGGTCCAGGAGAGCAGACCCTCGAGCGCTGGCAGTTTGTTGAGTGTCTGAGATGACTTCCAGAGGAACGAGAGGTGCTCAACTGGATTCCAATAGCCGGAGATCTTCGAGCCAGCGATTTGTCCGAGGCGGACTACCGACGTGCGGAACCGATCAGGATGCTGATGGAGCGTTTTGTCGAGCATTAGCTCGCAGATGTACTTGGCATGGGCGTAGCCGATGGGTAGAATGGCTTCTATCGGCATCCGCTCTTCTGGCACATTCTTATCACGCCTCCAGACCGGATAATGTCCAACAACGGCGATTGAAGAAACGAATTGGAAATTCACCTTGGTGCCCCTTGGACGCTTGCAAGAGACATCGCGAGCCAAATCGATCATATTGCGCATGGCGTTAAGTTGGGACTCAAAACCTTTCAATGGTCGCTTGATGGTCATAGCCCAGGCGTTGTGGATGATGTGTGTGACATTTCCGACTAGATATTCGTAGGCGTCATCTGGCAGGCCCAGCTTTGGCTTTGCGATATCAGCTTCGAGCATCTGTAGCTTCGCAAGCCCCTCCTCAGGTAAGAAAATACCTCTAGAGACAAGCGCCTCTAGCTGTCTTTCCTTAGGATCCTGCTTGTTACGTCGATTGAGACAGATAATTCTCCTCACACTGGCACGATTTGCCAAATCAGCTACCAGGTGAGACCCAGTACCTCCGGTCGCTCCAGTAAGCAAAACACAGTGGTCTGGGACATTCAAGAGCCCTGCACTTGCAGTAGGAGCGACAAAATTGAGAGTCTTTTTGCGGACATACTCGTCAATGACGGCTTGACGGTCTAGATTGTTTGTAAGTGGATTCTCAACAGACTGCGAGAGATCTGGCTGGGCTTCAAGACCCTGTTCGCATGCCACGGCGATGATGACTTTGTTGACTTTGGTCTCCGGGCGAACTCCGTCGGTCCAATCCACATGTCCAAAGCCAATAGCTTGCAAATCTTTCTTCCATCGAGACACTGGCGTGAGGGCATGCGTCCGACCATCATCAAAGAGCCACCAACCTTCAAACAATCCAAAGATCATGTCGATCCAGTATAGGGGTTCTATCATCTCCAACATCATAAGAATGCCGTTGGGCAGTAACGCTTTCTTGACGTTTGCTGTCGAGCTGATCAAGCTATGAGTCGCATGAATAGCGTTACTTGAAACGACGATGTGTTGTGTATTCAAGAGATCTTGGGCGGGTTCTTTTTCGATGTCGTGTGCTCGAAATTTCATAAATGAGTACTGTTTGAAGGTTTTACATGCCGCAGCGACGAAAGATGGTGCTAAATCGGTAAAAGTATATTCAACTGGATGATTTAGGCCGGCTAGTAATGGGACAAGCCATTTTGTAGTCCCTCCCGTACCACCGCCCATTTCGAGAATTTTGATCGGGCCGTCAGTAGGCGAAAGGCTAGACACAAGCCGTGAAAGGAAATCTTCCATCTGCTTATAGTTTGGTCTGTTCATTATCCAACCTCCGTATAGACCGGACACAAGTTTCCGTCCTTCTTGACAACCAAATATCAATTTGACCCCATCCATCTTGCCGCTTAAGCAATCCCCTAGATTAGAACCTACATAGAAGATCAATTTGTTGACGTCCTGGTGGTGTTGACTCATCCTCTGGGGGTCTTGCATGATATCCTGTCCAGTTAAGGTTGGATAAGCCACGTCTGTCCTTGTTATAATACTACCATCGACCTTGATGAGTCCAGTTTCTTTCTCCAACATCTTACAGAGATTTGGAACGAGCTTTGAATGTTCCGGAAGAGGTTTGAAAAGTTCCAGCTTCTCGCCTGCTTCTGCAGACTTTATGGAACATCCCATTTGCTCGAAAGCCTCCAAAGTCAGCGCTATGCACAGGTTGTCTTGCTGAGGGAGCACAGTGTCGACATAGTCAGTACAGCCACCATCCACTATGAAGTGATCAGTGAGAGACTTCGTTTCTCTGAATGCTTCGAAGATCTTCGATGTAGGAATGATGAGTTCGCCTTTTGCAGATGTGCTTGTATTGTCCTTTTGAGTATAGAGGTCAGAGCCGTTGCATTGAGAGTCCGATTCATCGATGGAAGTGGGCGTTGAAAGCCTAGAATCATCAGACACAGAGTCGGAGTTATCTTCCTCTGAGTCTTCAGGCTCAGAGGCACCAATAATTTGACTCAGAACCGCTTTGACACATCGTAGTACACCTGAAACGTCCGTAACTTGGGCGATATCATCCTCTGGAAGAGTACATTCGAATCTAGCCTCGATTTCAGAGACTAGTTCCATACCCATCAGAGAGTCGATACCAATGTCTGCAAGTTCGGTGCGCTCCGTGATCTGCTCCTGCTCGACTCCCGAAAGTTCGACCATGATTAACTTCAATTTCGACAAAATCTCGGCTTGGGCGTCATATTGCTTCTTTTCCTTTATTTTAGGAGCCTTCGCAGTTTCAAAGTCCTGTACTGGTGGCGCTTCCTTCGATTCATTTTCAAACCCCGCACGCAAATTGCCGACCTTAGGCACATCAATATCAGACGGCTTCGAAGGGGGTGCAACCTGCGAGACCTCTTCATGTGTAAGACGAGTCAGCAGCTTGACCATGGACGCTTTCGCGACTCTCGTGAAATTGATACCGAGAACGACCTCCAACAACTCCCCTGTGATAGGGTGGAACACAAAAGCGTCCGTCACAAAGTCATTGCCGATAGACCCCTGATGATAGGCAAGCACATCATAGGCTTCTGGTCGAACGGTTTGGTGATCAAGCTTGGGTGAGCGAACCCATTTTTCTATCCCCTTAGCAATGTATAAATCCGTGGGAGCTCTGTTCGTCATGCAATTTATCCAAATACCAACAACTTGACAGAAGGTATCGGACAAGTGTGCATCGAACCATGTCTTTGAATTGTATTTCTTCACCACCCTTCCAGCGGATGCCTTGCCTTTACCAACAACTTTTTGTAAGCCTTGGTACTGTTCGTCATAGTCGACAACTTCGCCAAATGTCTTGTAAATGGAGCGGCCCTGTATAATATAATCTGCATCTGAATCGTTCAGTAATTTCACACAACGATGATGTCCAGTGAGGCGCTCAAATCGGGCGAAATCCAGTTTAGTTTGCAACTCGTCCGGGGAGCGAACAAGTATAACACCTTTCGTGTGCGTGGTGTTTACAGCCTGTTTTTGCGGATTGGTGCTACTAATCCTGAAGTTCCAACTGTTTCCTTCGTTGGCTGAGGATTCCAGATCCAACCAAACCGACAGCGACTTATCGGTACAGATTGGAGCTTCGTTCTGCATACCTTGGATTTGCGGCTGTAGCTCTGATCCAGATGGAAGGAGACTCCTTACACACTCGATTGCTAGACCTATCTGTACCGTTGCAGGGCATATGGGAGCTGTGTATGCAACGACGTGGCCCATCATAAGCTTCTCATACTCGGGAATCATGGTATTGACGCGGAATCGAGCGCAGCGTTTGTTTTCGTCCTGATAACCTACAAAAGTAGTGAGTGTCTCAGGAAGTTTCTCAAATTGTGGCTCCGTCTGCACTAATGATGAAGCCTCTTTCTGGGGAGGTTTCTTCAGCTCCAGCCAATGGCGTGCTTGTTCAAATTGATAAGGCGGCAGTAGCAATGGCACATAG
Organism: Cladonia rubrotincta; assembly: GCA_963971245.1. Lineage (NCBI taxonomy): Eukaryota > Fungi > Ascomycota > Lecanoromycetes > Lecanorales > Cladoniaceae > Cladonia > Cladonia rubrotincta. The sequence goes on from OZ020215.1 coordinate 347,232, forward strand.
CTGCAAGTCTGAGCAGAGTGGTGAGCCCAGAAAGACACATCAAGTCCTGATCTCCAGAGGTTCAGTGTTGCATCTGTAAGGTTATCCCATGCATTGTCATTGGTGATGTTGATTGATTGAAAGTGATTTCCAGCAGGTGATGATAGAGCTCGGCTGGCCATGTTCGTGATGGTAGAGTTAGAGCCTGCTTCCAGCCAAATCGAGTTCGGGAATTGTTTTGCAAGTCTCTGCACAGAGCTATTAAAGAATACCGGCATTCGCATATGATCCGCGAAGTAATGTGGGGTAATTGGTTCCTCGCAGGCGTGTTCGGTACATCTCGCCAACTTAATTCTCGGTTTTTTGAAGGTTAGGTCCTTGTTTGCTGCACTCAAGCTTGCCATGAGAGGATCGACAAGCGTAGAATGAAATGCGTGCGTGACGCTGAGCTTCTTTGTCTTCATTGAGGAGAAGGAGGAATTCTTTTGCAACATTTCTCCAACAGCATCAACTGCATAGTTTGAGCCCGCGACTGTGAAAGTGCGGGGGCTGTTATAGCATGCAATCACTGCCGGATCATGCCCGATGCATGTCTGGTTCGCCTCAGTCAAAAGTTGTTGTAGGACGTCCAAGTCTGCTTCAACAGCCATCATAGCCCCTCTTTCCGGCCCCCAGAACTCTCGAATGACACGAGCCCGAGCCGCGATCGTTTTTAGTGCATCCTCAAGTGACATAACGTCCGCAATACAAAGAGAGGTTAGCTCTCCGAAACTGTGGCCCACGACCGCTACTGGCTGAGCACCAGCATCCATCCAACTCTTGGCGCAGGAGTATTGAAGCGCAAAAAGACATATCTGCAGTCGGAGTGGATCTTCAATTGGAGTGCGCTGGAAAATGTAGGGAAAAATTGTCCCGATTCCAAGAGAGACACAATAGGAGTTGCACTGGTCAAGGTTTTTCCGAAGAATCGTAATATTTTCATATGCACGGCGGTCCAATCCAATTTGCTTTGAGACCTGGCCACCAAAACAAAGTATAAGGGACTTAGGCTCAGGGGGATCAATTGAAGTCAGAATTGCTTCTCCCTTATCGTACGCAGTCAACTGCTTGTCCAATTCGTCTTCCGACTGAAAGCTGAGCAGCAGAGAGCGTCCGAGCGAACGATTGGATTGGCGTGCCAGATTGAATGCCAAGTCTGGAAGGGAAACTCTTTTCCCAGATTCACTCTTACGTCTGAGGTATTTACGAAGGACAGTCAAATATCCACGAAGACTTCTGTCATCAAGACCGCAGAACCAAAAAGGGATTTTCACAAGTTCCGTTGATGTCAGAGACTTGAACGTCCTTCTCGCGTCAGGCGCCTCAGTGATGACCATGGAAGCGTTAGAACCAGAAGCACCGTAATTGTTGATGAGAGCAGCTCGGTAATCGGCACTCCAAGGAATCAGACTTGTCGAAATATGCATTTTATCTGTTGGAAGCACTTTGATCGCAGGATTGAGTACTTTGAAGCTTGCTTGGGGTGGTATCGCACCCTCTTGAATCATAAGAAGGGTCTTGATCATTGAGACAAGGCCAGATGCACACTCACAGTGGCCAATAAGACCCTTTACCGAGCCTAACGCTAGAGGAAAGGTCCTTCTTGGATTTACGAGTACTTGACGAATACTCTCGTATTCAGCTGGGTCACCGACTGGTGTTCCGGTTCCATGAGCTTCGACAACAGTGATTTGTTCTGGCTTAAGTTGAGCCTTTTGAAGAACATTCTCAAAGAGCCCAGATAGAGATGGAACATTTGGCACCACGATAGGCGTGCAATTTTGATTTTGTTGTACTGCAGTCCCGGCAATGACCCCAATGATTTGGTCGCCATCTGCAACGGCAGTACTCAATTTCTTCAGGAAAACCGCTGCAACAGCTTCGCCTCTACAGTAGCCATCGGCGGCAGCATCGAATGATTTGCAGGCTCCAGTCTTGCTTAGGAACGACGCCCCGGCAAGATTTTGATACCACAAGGGACTTGTGTTTATATGTGTACCACCAGCAACGGCCGCCGTGCATTCGCCACCCAAAATGGCTCGACATGCTTGATGTACAGCAACCGCTGAAGACGAACAGGCGGTATCAATAGTAAGTCCAGGTCCAGTCCAGCCAAAGAAAAGACTCACTTTGCCTGCGACGAATCCTCTTAAATGGCCTGTTGCAGTATAAGCGGTCGGAGCATGACAGGCTATGTTGTCTTCGTAATCAGTGGCACAGACGCCAACGTAACACCCCACGTGCCTGTCTGGATTTGGTTTCCGAAAATATCCAGATTGGGAAATTGCTTGATATGCAATCTGCAAGATCTGGCGTTGCTGCGGGTCCATAGATGTAACCTCACGAGGAGCCTTTTTGAAAAACTTGTGGTCGAACTTATCATGATCGCGTATAAAATTGCCATACCACTTCCTTTGCGGATCGAGCTCACGATGAACGGTTTCAAAGCTGAAACGCTCGCTTGGAACTTCCTGATGTTGTGACTTTCCCTCGCAGAGAAGCTTCCAAAATTCTTCTAGATCGTCCGCACCAGCCACTTTACAGGACATACCTACAACGGCAATGTCGTTGTCAGAGTTTGGTGTCGAAACTTCCAAGGCGGACACCCCAGTCTTTCGATCAAGGTCTACCATGTGCACCACCTGCTGGCTCAGTCCACGTGAAAGTGACGGAGGCACACATCGCTCTAGACCAAATGATATGACAGTTGAGTTCTTGTCCTTCAACGTTGAATCTCGAATTGTGCAAAACGTTTCATACCATTGTGGCGGCTCCAAAAGAATGGAGCGTATCGCCTCAGAACTTAATTGACCTCGCGTGATACAGCTCCCTCCTGCACTTGATCGGGTGGCCAGTACCAGAGCCGAAGCACTGGGGAATTGAAACTTCTCATCCGAGTCGCAGAATTTAATCAAAGTTTCGACATCATCGCTATATCCTCGCCAATGGAAACGCCCGTGAAGACCGATGTCTGTGGCTGTGATGCCTGATGCTCTCAGCTGTTGTTGAATTTGTGGGGCGGTTTGGGCAGAAGTTGTCACGGTTGCTCTGTTCTCATCATAGAAGACTGAGATGTAAGCCTGCAAGCTGTGTTAGCTAGTGCATAGGACTTATGATTCGAAAACTTTTAGTTTACCTCAGAAAATTTGCCCAGTATCTCTGACATCTTTTGCTTTTCTTCCCCTGAATGCCAAATGGTTGCCAGAGACCTTGACGGTCCGCTTGTTTCTGCTGCATTTTGGGCATCAACAACCATGCCAATAAGCATACCGATTCGTATTGCGACAGCTCCGAAGTTCTCAAAACTCTCTCTGTTTGTGCTACTGGACACAGCAAGAGCGCTCAATAAACCTGTGCAGAACCCGAGCGTCTCCGCGTCATGCGTGGGGAGGTGATAGAGATCCTCCCCTGTCTTGAGGGAAGGACGAGAAATCTTTTGGTACTCTGCACACTGGACCAATTGGGTTAGAATGACAAGAGGGCTGAGCAGGATGTTAGCGAGATTGAAGGGCGCTTGTGTGGTTATGCCTGCGGTGAACCACTTCTGCAGATCTTCCAACAAAGCCAGATTCGATTTTGACCCTGTCCTGAGCTTGGGGCAAGCCCTGGTTATGCTTTCTAAACAAGTTGGTAGCTCTGCAATTGTGTCCAGAATCCAGCGATGGTCCTCCGTCTTCAAGACCGAAGATCGTAGTTGTCGAAAAGCCTCTTCGTCGAAGGATAGTGCTTGTGGTCCAAAGAGGAACAAGGTGCTTCCGCCAACAGCACGACCAATGCGGTCAACCATGGCGAACTAAGCTCCAAAGACGATGATACAAAGGGTCATCAATCAGCACATCTTGGCAATCCCCTCTTACCCGAAGATATGATGTTGTATATTTCGCTGAGTCTGAGGCAGTAGCCTTCTTCTTGTTACAATAACAGGATCAGGGTCAGGGTCAAGGTTAATAAGGTGGCGTTGAAGGGCAAGGAGAAGGAATGGCCCCTTCCCTTGCCCGTAGGCAAAGGTGACATGCCTACTTTTTTCCATCGTTCCCGGAGAATCTCAATCGTGCTTTCATTAGTCACTGAGACTAGCGATAACAGGAGGCTGGTCACAGCTACTGACCGGTTCCCCGTAGCAAGGTAAAGTGGGGACCGGGTCACTACCTGCAGTCACAATTGACAGTCAACCGATTCAATGTCTCTTCATCTGCCGAAATAAGTACGGTATCAAAGATTAGTATTTAAGCTTCCTCGAATTTGTGGAAGAATTGGACAATTTTTGCAAGTCTTCGGAGTAAGCACTGCAGTCGGTCATGTATTAAAGAGTTTATCTTCTATGTGGACCAACAATTTCAACGGATGCTGAAAGTATCCAAGAGGAGCTATTTAGCTTTCTAATGTTCATTGTACCGCTTACAGGGGTAGGGAAATGCAGCAAATTGGTCGTATTAGAGATTACGGCTTGGAGCTGCGAAAATATTCATGGTGCCCAAGAAACGGGTCACCACTAACCTAGTGAAGTTAGTGCGCCAAGACGGCTCACTTTTTGGGCTTTACCAAGCCAATACCTACCTTAAGACTTCCCTCTTATCGCTACTTTAACAACTAATTCAACTATTAAGTCTAATATAGTCGCAATTAAAAGAGCTTATTTAATATATTAATTTAGTATCTAAATTATATATTATAAATAATATATCCTTTTTTAATTTAGAGGTAAAAATTTTTAAAATTATAAAGACCTTATCTATTAATAAAATTATATAATTTATAAAAGAAATTTAAAAGGAATTTTATATTAAAGATAGTACTAACTATATAATTAAAATATACCTTAGAGATATTATTTTAATAATTTATAAATATTATAAATAGCTTTCTAATACCTTTATTAATACCATTAATTACTTAAAATTATTATTCTTAAATATTATATAGTCCTAAAAATAATAGCTTATTAATATTAATAAATATTTTAATAAATTTAAAAATATTAAATTTTAAATATAAGTTACTATTAAAAAAGCTTTACTATTATTATTTAATACTATTTTATCTTTAAAAATTTTATTATTACTTATAAATATAAATATAAATAAAAATAAAAATATATTTAATTAATTAGTACTATTATCCCTACCTATTTATATTAAAATTTATAAAGAGAAGAAGAAGTCCTTAAAATATTTAAATAAAATATTTTAAAGCTCTAAAAATAATATCTTAAAAAAATATTAGGCTAGTATAGTAAGAAAATTACCTTTAAATAATTAAAGAATTATAATAATAACTATTTAAAAAATAGAAATTATAAAGTAATATAGCTTAGAATAAATAACTATTTTAAATAAATATATATCCTTAATACTACCTTTATATAGAGTAGTAATAGATAGTATTAAAATTAATATAATAGATTTTAATTACTTAAAAAAGATAATTAATAAATTTTAAAAGTAGAATTATTATATTCTTACTAGTTATAAAATTAAGTAATTTAATTAACTTTAAAAGCTTTATAAAAATAAATAATATACTTTTTTAATAATAAAATTTACTTTTTTTAAAAATACTAATATAATTATTAATACTAATAAGCTCTTTTAATAGAATAAGATGTAAAAAGTTTATAAAATTATTTATAATACTATTATTAACTAATACTTTAAATATAATAAATATAGCTATTAATTTATATAATATAAAAACCTTAAAATAAATAGCTTTTATATTAAATAATATATTATAATTACTTACCCTAGCTATAATATTTTAGTAAAAGTATTTTATATAAATTATTAAAAGAAGTATTTAATTTAAAATTTAAATTATAATCTTTAAAAATAAAAAAAAATAAAAATTTATAAGTAAATCTTATATATAGAAAAATATTAGAAAGACCATTTTTAATCTCTATAAATAGTAATATTAATATAATAATAAAAATCTTAAAATTAGTAATAGTAGAATAGAAGAGACTACTTACTAAGAAAATTAATAATAAGATTAACTTAATTTTAAAGAAGAAGCTTATTAAGGTAATTATAATTATAAAAAATTTTATAAATAAAATAATAATTATTATAACTACTAGAATAGCTATAAATAGAGTAGAAAATAATAAAAATATAATAAAAAAGAAAGAGGTTTTAAATCTTTTTAAATTAAATACTTTTTTTATAAAATTTTATCTAAAAAATAAATAAAAAACCTATAAGAGTATAGAAGTTATAATATATTAAAATCCTTAATAATATTAAATATTTTATATATCTATCTATTATAGTATAATATATAAAAATTATATAATATAGTAGTATTAATCTTATATAATAAGATTACCTTTAAATATAATATCATTATAGTATAAAAGCCTTAGAGTAGTTTATTTTAAATTATATTTTATAATTTATAAAAATAAGAATAAAATTTAATCTAACTATTAAATAAGATTCCTAATATAATAGATTAGAAATTAGTATAAATATATATATATATCTATAAAAGAATTTATTTTAGATTAATTTAAGTTACTAATTATAATTTAATTTTTTAAATAATTTAAATTTACTTTTAATATAAGAGGAAATATTATATACTTATAATTTATAATATATATATTGTATTATTTAGAGTAATAGAAAAAGTCTATTTTAAAAAAAATATTTATTTTTATTAATAAAGTATTAAAAAAAATAACAATTTATAAATAAATCCTTTTAAAGGACTTTAATACTTAGTATTTTAATTAATTTAGAAGGGATATAAAGTTAAATAAATTAATAATATAGTTAAAAGAGATTATAATATAAAAAGGCCTTAATTTAATTTTTAAACTAAAAATAGTTATAAAATTTCTAAAAATTAATACCCTAGATAATTATAAAGAAATAATAATAAACTTAATTTAAAGGACTTAATAAATTATAGAATAAGTTATTTATTATAATATAGCTTTAAAACTTTGAAATAACTTTAATTACTATTTAATCTATACTTTTATTATATTTTAGTTAAAACCTACTAAGTTTAAAAAAGAATAGAAGTATAAAGAAACTAAATAAAATATTTTAAATTACTTTAGAGGAACGCGTTTTATAAATTAATAAAATTTATATATAAACTTAAGTTAAATTTTTTATTAAAGATATTACTTAAGTAATTTAATAAGTATTAAATTAAATAGTATTAAAGCTAAGATACTCCTTAAAGATATATCTAAGTTAAAGTAAGAAATACTTAGAGGTAATTTATAAGATAAGGACTATTAAAAAATAATATAAAGATAGTAGGGATCTTAGAAACTTAAAGAAGTTTAAAATTTTAAAGAATTTTAAGAAATAGACCCTATAATAAGCTCTTACTAATAATTATAAGAAGAAAGTATTAAAAATTAAGATTATTAAAGACTTTTAGAAACTTAATAAATAGGTTTAAAATAGGGGTACTTTTTAAATAATCTTTATATCTAAGATTTAAAATAAAAATAATATTCTTTATAAGAAGAATAAAAAGAAAGTAAAGGTTTTATAATAGAAGTTATTCTCTAAACTAATTTTTATAGACTTATTAAATATATTAAAATAATTATCTAAATTCCTATTACTATTACTATTCCTAGATATTACTAAATATAAAGTATAAGAGGCCTTTTAAAGTTTTAAGGGTAATAAAGTTTTAAAAAATAATAATATTTAATTTAAAATCTTTAAGATAGTAGCTCTAATTATTATACCCCTTTTAATATAGATTTATAATATAAGCTTATACTTATAATACTAGCTAATATATTAGAAGAAAGTTAAGGTAATTATAATAAAGAAATTAAATAAGAAAAACTATTATAATTTAAAATTCTATAGGCTTATCTTACTATTAAATACATTAAGTAAGAATATAAAATTTATCTTTATAAAAAGGATATTAACTATTATAAAGCTCTATTACCTCCTTTTAATAATATATTATAGGGGATATAAATCCTTTTTAATAGAGTATATAATTTACCTTTTACTAAAATAAATCTATATAAGTTAAAGAAATAACTAAGTTTTAAGCTTATTACTTTTAGATATTTTAGGGGCTTTTAATAATATTAACTATTAAAGACTACTTTAAAATATTTAAAAACTAAAATATAATAAGAGTTTAATAAAATAAATAGTTAACTTCCTTATAAAAAGGATTAGATAGATATACTTTAATAAAGAACTTATATAGCTATTTAATATAGGGGCTAGAATCCCCTAAGGATTACCTTTATTATTAATTTTATAACTACTTTATAATTATAAAGCTTTTTAAGTTATTAAAAATAAAGCCCTTATTATAAGATATATTAATAATACTTATATTCTTATTATAGGGGACTTAACCCTAGAAAATAATATAAAATTTAGTTAAATTTATAAAAAAATAGTTGATTAAGCTTTAAAATATAGGGTAGTTTTTATCCCTTAGAAATATAAGCTCTTCTATTTTTTTTAAAAGTTAAAGAAGACTTTTATAAAAAAAAGTAGCGTAATAATATAAATTTAAATAGAGAATATAACTTAGAAAATTTACTTATTATTAATAACTAAATATTTTAGAGTTTAATTTAATTTAGGACTTATAAAAAAAATCTATTTTAAGTAGATTATTATTAAAGTTAACTAATAAAAAGAAGTACTTTAATTTATTATAAAGCCTAGTTAAGAAGTTTTAATCCTAAAAATAATAAAGCTTTATAAAATAATAATTCTCCTATATTTACTTCATAGATAATTTATATAAATAGGACTTTATTATAATATAAACTTAAAGATAGCCCTATTAAAAATATTAATAGTATTAAAATAGTGTTAAAAGTTTAACTTAGTAATTATTTTAAGGGCCTTTTATATAGTTATAAAGACTATATTAAATATAATGTTTTATATTAAATTAATTTAATATTACTTAGTTAAAACCTTCTATTTTATAATAATATCACGGTTATAAAAAATAAGTAGAATAGATAAGGATAATAGGCCTTAACTTTAAGCTAAAATTATAATATAAGATAAATATAAGGAAGAGATTTTTAAATAAGAGGGGATATCTTCTTATATAAAGTATATAAGTGTTGAGTAGCTAAATAAAATAAGATTTAAGCACTAAGTAACTAGAGTAAAATAGACTTAGAAATTTTTAAAGGTAAATTATTTAAAAACTATAATAAATAAATAGAATATAGAGCTTACTAGTCTATAAAAAAATTTAATAGCTTTAGGTAGTTAAATACTTTATATAATTAGTTAAAAATAAATTATAATAGTAAAATCCTTTTAAAAGAGATAAAGTATTAATTTAAAATTATTTAAAAAATCTAAATAGTTTAGAATCTAGGCTAGTATTAAAGTGAAATACTTCTTTTTTAAATTATCTTTAATAATAATTAGTTTAAATAATAATAGTAGCTATTAAAAAAGAGATAATTAAGCTTTATTATTAATAATAGAAAAAGATTAAATATAGCCTAAATAATTAAATAGTTATTTATAATAATAGAAATAAGTAAAAGAGTTATATAGATATTATAGTAGTAATAATATACTTAAAATAAAAATAAATTAACTTCTATATAAATAATAGTAGTATTAGTACTATTTATAGAATAGAGATCTATAGTATTAAACTAGCCCTATATTTTATAATATAATATAACTCTCCTAGCTAAAAAACTATTATATTTAATAATAATAAAAGTATAGTTAAAATATTAAAGGACTTAAATAATTAATTTAACTAGTAATATAGCTTAAATATTATTTAATATTTTTAAATACTTAAAGAAATAAGTAGTTAAATATAAATTTAATAGGTTTTAAATTATAAAAATATTAAAAATAATAAAATTATAAATAAATTAGCTAAGGTAATTATTTATTTAAATACTATAAGGCTTTTAAATTTAATATAACTTTAAATAAATATTAAAAAATAGATTAAAATAAAATTTAAAATACTTTAAATTAAGTTATAGAAGGTAAATTTTTTTAAAAAAAAGCTTTTTAAATTAATAAAAATTTTATATTTAAATATACTTAATTTTTATTATAATACCCCCTAGGCTTTTATAATAATAATTATTTAAATTTAAACTTAAATTATTAGTTTAAAAGGATACCTAAAAACTATTTATTTAACCTTTATAAAGGAATATAATTATAGAATAGATATAAAGATAGTAAAGTACTTTATATTAAAATATTTAAAGTATAATAAGCTCTAATAAAATATTTAGAGGAGTAATAATCTCTTTAATTTATATAAAAAACTAAATAATAAATAAAAAGCTATTAAAATAATAGTTTTTTTATTATAGATTAGGATTTTTAAATAATAAAAAAAGATTAATAAAAATATAGTAAAGATATTTTATTAGTTTATTTAAAAATGTATTATATCTTAAAAGAACTAGGAGGAAAATATATATAAAAAATAATAGAATTAAAAAGAGTATATAGAGCTTTATTAAATATAATTAATAAATAAGATTAGTATAAGGGACCTAGCTCTATAAAATTAAGGGGGAGATAATAATAATAAGCTTTTTAATTAAAAAGGAGTTAGGATTTAAATATACTCCTTTAAATATTTCTTATAGGTTTAAATTAAGGGATAATATTATATTTTTTATATATTTAACCTTTAATATAGAGCTAGGAGCCTAATTAACTAGATTAGATAGACTACCCAGATAGGCCTAGTGAGCTCTTAATGGAGTATAATTCAAAAAAAAAATACCTACCTTAAGGTACCTTCGCATCTTACTTCTGTCTTAGCTAAAAAACTTGCAAGCTTACCTCAGATAATACACCCCACAAGAAGTACAACTTCTCATTCACTCTATGCTCCCCACTTTGCAATAGGGTACTTGCTTATTTGTACCTACCGGTAGTAAGAAATGCTAAATAAAGCCTGACACCACTCTTTCCACGGAGAATCGATAGCGTAGACATTGCGTACCCCTGTACAGGATGGTTTATTTTCATGTGTCTGGGAAGGACTGGAAAGTCACATCTTCAAATTTCCATTTACGACCGCGAAAACTAAGGATTCACAACCATTGAGATGCTGTACGGTGTACCAAGACAGTTACCCCCACCTTGGGTGGTCAGACGACGCCAAATTCGAAGCGTGAAGAAGCCCTCGGAGTATCAATGGGAATCTGCAATGCCACCTTGCTTATTCCGAACAAAATCTATCTAAGTGAGAGGAGAAGACAGGTGCCACAAGCTGACAAGATATCAAATCATTAAGCCGGAGGAAGCCGAAACACGAGAGAGAGACAGGGATGCTCTTATAATTTGCTGATCATGCAGTAGCGAACTTTAAAGCAATCTCGGAGCCTTTCCCAAACCTGTATCCGCGCCGGATGAGTCTGACAAGCGCATGTCATCTGATGTCTGGGAGAACCACAGGATTTCCAGTGGCTGATTAAGCATCGGATAGAGCTTGTGAGCAGCTCCCGGCTCCCAATGCTGACCGGAGTATCTACCTGGAAGCCATGAGTTCCTAGCCGCATGGTCCCGAAAACGTGGTATCGGTTGCGTCGCAACTGTTCTATTGGTTGCCAAGTTCGCTTCGGAGCTATTGTTGTACTCCTTGTTGTGCGAGCATTTTCATCTTCAAAGTAAAGGAATTAGTCTCGGCAATTCTTCCCATGTGCGTCGTAATCTACATCCCAAGTGTATCACCCTTCCCTTAACGCCTGATTGTTTGGCGCGTCTTACGGCTTCTATTATACATACAGCGATCTCCAATCCGCGATTTGCTCCGAAATACCTATCCCTATTCTTCCTCTAGAATCATAGAAGGTCGGTTCCTCCCTTGAAAACTTCAATATGCCAGTTGCCATTCTAGAGGAGGAATCTTTAGAGGTCGCTGTTATTGGTGGTGGTATTGTCGGATTGGTGCTTGCTGTGGGTCTACTTCGTCAAGGAGTTAAGGTCAAGGTCTATGAGCAAGCTCGAGGATTTCGAGAGATTGGTGCCGGTATTGCTTTCACCGCGAATGCCGTACGCTGCATGGGATTGATAGATACCGCCATCGTTAACGCCTTGAGAGAATGCGGAGCTGTGACCTTCTCAAAAGATCTCTCGGATCCAAACGATTACCTGCGTTGGGTTGATGGATACAATCAGCGTCGCGATGATGACCCTTCTTATGAGACGCCCCTCTACCAAATTGATGCTGGATACAAGGGTTTCGAGGGATGCCGCCGTGACCAATTTCTCGAGTCACTGGTGAATGTCATACCAGAAGGCGTCATCGAGTGCCGGAAGCGTCTGGAAAACATACGTGAGAAGGGGACGGAGGAGAAAGTTGTGCTCACATTCATTGATGGCACATCTACTGAAGCTGACGCTGGTAAGTCAATCGCCCCGAATCAATATCATATCATTCAATAATGGCTGACTTTCTACTATTAAAGTCATTGGGTGTGACGGCATCAAATCACGTGTAAGGGAGTCTTTATTTGGCGAGGGCAACCCCATTTCATACCCTCACTACAGCCACAAATTCGCCTACCGCGGTTTGATTTCTATGGAAAACGCGGTTAAGGCAGTAGGAGAGAACAAAGCCAATAACTTCATCAATCACGTAGGACCTAACGCTCATCTCCTCCACTATCCGGTAGCTGGTGGTGCAATGGTCAACGTCGCTGCTTTTGTCTCAGATACTGAAGAGTGGACTGGCGGGAAAAGTATGGTTAAGCCAGCGTCTCGGGCGGAGGTGGAGAAAGATTTTGCAGATTGGAACCCTTGCGTCCGCGCTATCACCAGCTTTCTGCCTGAGAACATCGATAAATGGGCGTTATTTGATACCTGGGATTACCCTGCTCCATTCTATAGCCGTGGTAAGGTATGTCTTGCTGGTGATGCTGCGCACGCTGCCGTACCTCACCACGGTGCTGGTGCTTGCCTTGGTATCGAGGACGCCTTATGTATTTCCACACTGATAGGGCAGGTTTTCGCATCACTTAGGACGAACGCAGTTACTAAAGGACAGGCTTTGAGTGCAGCTTTTGAAGCATTCAACGCCATCAGATGCACACGGAGTCAATGGTTTGTCAACAGCAGCCGTAGAGTTTGTGACTTGTATCAGCAAACGGAATGGGCCGATCCAGAGAAATGGGTAAAGGCTGAAACCTGCTTTGAGGAAATCAAAGATCGGTCTCATAAGATTTGGCGTTTTGACTACGACTTGATGATGGAAGAGGCCATCCAAAAGTATTTGCGGACGCTGGAAGTGTTACATGAGGGTTCAAATGGCTCGTGAGGATAGAGACGATAATGAGGGATTCTTGCAATGTGCTCTTTCAGATACTGAAATCGGAGTTATTTCGTACGGCAATGACAATAGAATGGAACCTTCTATACATTCTCCCTATTTAATAAACCAGTACATTCTAACTCTATTTCCGAATATGATATTATGGAAATTTAGGGTATAACAACCATCGGACGATAGCACTTACACTCTGTAGTGTTAATCAGGTACCCAAGTGTGTGCTTTATCTCCCGGATGATTTATGATCTTAGACTGGATGTCAAATATTAGCGCTAAGCTTCCGGACAGGCTTGGAAGATTAGCCAAGGCTCTACCGTAGCATGCTGACCCGACTTACGCATATAATCAAAGGTAGAACGCTTATGTGAGATTTGGCAATCTTAGATGTTTACTTATCTGCATGCAGAAGGCCGTTCCAGCCGCCGATGGTCCTGATTGATGGCGTAAAAGATAAACCGAGAGCTTCTCTCTCGAGTCATCTTAGGCAGAGAGCTGTCCTCAGACTAGTCCAAGGTATTGATCATCATCAACCATACCGCTATCTCTCGCCAACGCTAGAGGTTTAGCAATATCGCAATGATAATCCAAGGAAAGCGAAAAGATAGATGGTAAGCGTCCGCCATAGCGACGCAGGTCACACAATGTTTCGTTATCCCTTCATCGGTGGGTTCTGTCCTGCATGCACGGGAGCCGGAGTATCATACCAATTAGGAACGCTGTTACACGTTTCGAGAATGCTGTCTTATTCAAATATCATAGCCCTACTTGGTCAGACCGCTATCTCATGTTCATATTCAACCTCTCTTAATAGTGGATAGCCTGTTCTTGTCTATCTTTCATCTTCAACATGCTCAGCGAAGCCTCAATATCAGATAAGTCTACCTTACATCTCCCTCGCATTCTATGCCTTCACGGGGGAGGCACAAACGCACGGATTTTTCGCGCCCAATGCCGCGTACTAGAGAAGGCACTCAAGCCATTCTTCCGCTTGTGTTATGCTCAAGCACCATATCGCTCAAAGCCAGGGTCAGATGTTGTTTCTGTGTACAAAAACTACGCTCCCTTTCGAGCGTGGCTCGACCCTGTACAGGACACCGAACGAATTACTACGGAAACTGAAATCTCGCTTCGAAAGGCAATGGCGGAGGACGACATAAAGGGCGCAACAGGAGATTGGGTTGGTCTACTCGGCTTCAGCCAAGGAGCCAAAATCAGTGCCAGTTTGCTCCTAGCACAGCAGATCCGCAAGGCAGAACTGGGATCGCAAAAACCGAGCATCATGCCAAAGTGGAAGTTTGCCGTACTGCTGGCAGGGCGAGGACCGCTGATCTCGGCAACACCAATGCACACGAGGGATCTTTTGAGGTTTCCAACCATTCACGTTCATGGTTTAACCGATCCGGGGCTTGACCTACACAGGAAGTTGCTGTACGAAAATTTTGACAAGCGTCACACAAGGCTAATTGAATGGGATGGAGAGCACCGTGTCCCGATCAAGACCAAGGATGTGGCTGATATCGTGAAAGAAATAATATCCATGGCCAGGCGCATCGGGATACCTGGTGAAGATTTTGAGTGGTGAAACGAGAAGAGTGGAGATGAACAGAATTTAGATCCATGTTTAGATATGAAACTTAGACCACTATAGATTAGACATGACTTAGAGCTTATAGTACGCTGTCCGCGGTTGGGGGAGCGACATGAGGATGAAAAGCATGTAGCGGCAGTATCTGAGTACATGAAGAAGCAAGTTTAGGGTTCAGAGCACAATCAGAATACCAATTAGTGAATGCCGAATACCCACTAATGCAATCGTTCTGCAATGAATCAACTTGATTAATCTCAAGCTCGTGCAATACTCAGATCCTGATGATAACCCGTGATTTCTGAGCACAGATGGTGAACTGTCGTTGGGAACTAGGGCGGAGATTCAAGCATAAGCCCTCTTCGGCTCGGAGCGAGAGTTACTAGGTGCCGAGATAGTCAAGAGTTCACCTATTGACCGCTAGAGATGCCCTAAAAGTCGGGTTGCCCAGGCGATAAGCTAAGGTAGCCCCCGGTCTTTTGGCGCAAGACTTGTTTCCTAGGGGACCGGTCTCAAGGGTATCTATGGATCAGCCCGGTAGGGCTATACGATTGATCGGTGACTTTTCTAAGAAGATTTGCAATCAACATGGACCACTGTCTTGATCTTGGGAGCCGAAATAATAGGCTTCAGTTCCATTGCATGACATTTTCTCCGAGACTCTGACATCTTCAGCTTTGCTCAATTCCCTGGAACGGCACGTAGGATGGACTTGTGGACTGGATAAGATAGCTAATTGTGCCAAATTAGGGATCCGGTTCGGAGTTTCTCTGAACCGATGAACATCAGCACTATGATTTACGATTCATTGCACTGGTAGCTTACATTTGCTCGCAAGCGAGATGATAACGACAACATCTATCTATCAATCTCCAATTTTACGTGATGTTGGGACACAGGAGCGCCGGCTGTCGTTTGTCCGACAAGCTCCCATTTGTTCACCATAATTGTAGTCACATGATCAGTTCAAGCTTCCTGAGAAGGGTTGCTTTTCGAGTCTGAGCTCTATAAAATATTCGCGTCTCAAAGCCATCGACCTTGAAAGAGCAAAGACGAAGATTGCTTACCTCAATTTCATCTTGATATCTTCAAAATGACGATTGAAACCACCATCCCGACTATTGACATTGGCCCATGGATGTCCCCGAAAGCTTCGCAAGAGGAATTGAATCGCATAGTCACAGAGGTCCATGACGCATGCTCAACCTATGGTTTCTTTAATCTTGTTGGCCACGGCGTCCCAGTCGAAACTCAGAAACGAGTATGGGAAGCCTCAAAACTGTTCTTTGATCTTCCCCTGGAAGAGAAAATGGAGGTGTCGGTAGACAAGTCCATGGGCAAAGCCTTTCGAGGTTACGAACCTTCCTTGATTCAGACACACCAAGATGGTTTGCTACCTGACACGAAAGAGGTAAAAAGATGTCCACGTTAGTCGGAGAATACGACTAAACTCATATCCGTTAGACGTTCATCACCGGCGCAGAGGTGTCTAAGAATCATCCAGATGCTGGCAGTTTCTCCACAGGGCCGAATCTGTGGCCAAGATCTCTTAACAAGGAGGAATTCGAAGCTCCTGTCATGGCATACCGCAGCAAAATGCTCGAGTTAGCCGAAGCATTGGTCAAGATCCTTGCGCTGGGCCTCCCAAAAGAATGGGATTGTCCATCGAACGTTTTCGATGAGCTTACAGTTAAGCCTTCAATTCCCATGCGACTCTTGCATTACGGACCTCAAGAAAACATAGATCCAAGACAATTCGGAGGTATATAGTGAAAACTCTCAATCTGCTTGTCTTATATCTGACGTGTCCGCAGTCGGTGACCATACAGACTTTGGCTGCGTATCAATCCTATTGCAGGAGAAAGGTACAAGAGGACTTGAGGTCTGGTATCCACCGACAAGGTCTTGGGTCCCAGTGCCGGTGGTCGAAAATGCATACGTCATCAACATGGGTGACACAATGCACAGGTGGACAGCTGGTCATTACCGCAGCGCCAGACACAGGGTAGTGAACTACAGCAAGGCGGAAAGGAACAGTGTTGCATTCTTTCTCAATGGTAATTTGAAATTGAAAATCAAACCTCTGGATGGCTCTGGTGAGGAGACAAGCATTGGAGAATATATTAGACTGAGACTCGCGGACACCATGGGGGAGAATGGCCTTTTTCTGAGATAGGGAATAGCTTTTGACATGTTTCCAACTACTGTATTTAGATAGCTTTGAGAAGAGTTCTATGGTCTTGCTTGAGAAGCATTCTTTACCACCGTAGAGATAAAGACTTCCCTATGCAGTTACCTGCCCTGTAGGTTGGCGCGATCACTTTTGTTTTAGACTTGTGGAAGAATCTTCACGCAGATTTCCTGACGGCAGAGGGCAAGCTAATGTTATGTGTTCCTCCGCCGGATTGGTTTGAAGCACCTTGAATGATCAAAGCAAGCAAGAGCCACGTAGCTGAGCTTGTGTTTATCGACTTGCGGCTGGGAGGCCAGTTGCCCGTGCCAAGCCTTATTCATGCCACCGTGGGTCTTACCTCTTCCCGTTAGGCAAAGCACCAAGCACGCCGTAAGGCAGGTAGTGCACCCGGGATCATCTTCGCCCCGGGTCTGGAAACCTGACAGGATATCTTTGGGGGGATATCCTACGTGAGTACTCTTGCCATGGCCTTCCCTTAGCCCTTTCGATCAATCATGGTCTGCCAGCAGAACAGCAGCTGAAGGTATGTACTCCATGGCTCTCTTCGACGTCTAGTCAAGCAGTAATTGCTGTACTAAAGTAGCTTGACACGAGCGCCGAACAGTCAACCTCCGTTTGATGGCTAGCGACACGGCCTGCAGGACCCTGTGACATTTATCAGCACACCGTCTGGTACCTACATTCCCTGTACGCTAGGCCACCCAATAGCCAGGTTGACGGTCAGATAAGGTACCTTAGGGTCGGCGAATAAAGACTGTAAGGTACGAGGACTGCACGTGGGAAGGGGAACAACTTCCCAATGAGACCTATCGCTTCCTAAGCGAGCCCGAAGGATGAGCAACAGGCCCGTATGATAGCTAGGCTTGGAGGATTGGGGTTGCATCTATGGCTATTGTCCTGCTCATGAGACTAAGCGGCTCGGCTCCACTGTCGCTCCGAGATCGACCTGCCGTTCGCATTCTTTAGGATTACTTTGAATACTACAATGCCATGGCTCGCTGCTTCCGTGTGCTTGCTTTCATATCTAGCTGACTGAAAGTGTATACGAGAAACGACCATAAGGGGCTTGATTGGCCAGCGCCCCGAAAACATCATCGTACCCTACTGTGGCGCCTGGACTAACGTTCAAATCCCGGATATCGTAGTACTGTCTGATTAATCCATGAAGGCTTTGCTGACCCTACTATGACGAATTTCCTTAGACGGCACGGCTTGAGATCTGTGCTTACTTTCGGCGTGAGTAATGAAGGATTAGCCATTATGAAGACTATAAAAGAGAACGGTCGACTCCCCGTCCACATTCCATTACCCCGTGCCGAACCATGCATATCCTCTATTCACTTAGCTCGTGTCTTGCCATGAACCTCCTCTATTTACTCGCTCTCGCCCATCTCCCCTCTGGCGTCCTCTCTGATCTTTTTGCGTACACGCTGCCAAATGGGCAAACTAAATTGGCGGGAAGCTCATTCGGCCTCCTCGGCGTCGACGCTACCTTCGACTACGTGGTAAGAAACCCCATATTAGGTTGATCCAAACCCAGTGGCTTGCTGACCGGGTGCCAGGTCATTGGTGGAGGTACGGCAGGATTGACAGTTGCCACAAGGCTTGCTGAAGATCCCTCCGTATCAGTTGCGGTGATCGAGGGCGGCAGCTTCTACGAGATCGACAATAGCAACATTTCGCAAATTCCTGCTTTTGATTCGGAATTCTCTGTTTCGCCTCCTTCAACTAGTCAGCCTCTGATCGACTGGGGCATAGTCACCGCACCTCAAAATGTATGTTTGGAAAGGCTCCGTTTTCTGTGCGTATAAGTCTTTTTCTCCTGACATCTTTGATTTGCAGCAACTCAATGGGCGAGAAATAGACTACGCGCAGGAGAAATGCCTTGGGGGCAGGTAAGACACACTCTACACCTCCTCGAGACACTGGCTATCCTAACCTAGATATCCAGCTCAGCCCGTAACTACATGTTATATCAACGGTCAGTCTCTAGAGCACAGGGCTCAGAAAAAGAACTGACTCCATTGAAGAGGAACTATTGGTGCATATAAAGAATGGGCGGATACAGTAGGGGACCAGAGTTACACGTTTCCCAACCTCCTACCCTATTTCCAGAAAAGCCCCGATTTTACACCTCCGGACTACGCCAAACGTGGTGATGGCACGTCGGTATCATATGATCCAGCCGCTTTTAGTCCTACTGGTGGACCGCTCCATGTCTCGTACTCCAACTACTACCAACCTATCATGCCGAGCTTTAAGACTGCATTCGAAAGCCTTGGGTTTCAGCTACATCCAGGTGCCAACAGTGGAAAACTTCTTGGTTACACCGAATTCACCTTCACCATTGATCCTCAGGCTGCTACTAGAAGTTCATCAGAAGCGTCCTTCTTGCAAGAAGGCATCCAGACGTCGACTTTACAGGTGTACCAGCAGACACTGGCAAATAAGATACTATTCGACTCGAACAAGAAAGCAACCGGTGTAAGTGTGACGACGGCAGGGAAGGACTATATACTCTCCGCGAGAAATGAGGTAATCTTATCAGCGGGTGCTGTGAGTCCCTCAAAAGTTTTTCGTGGCTTAGCGGTGTATACAAGGCTTATATTTTCTAGTTTCGATCCCCTCAAATGCTCATGGTATCCGGCATAGGTCCATCAGCGACGCTGGAGAGCCTAGATATTCCAGTGATATCGAACTTAGAAGGGGTCGGTCAAAATCTACATGTATGGAGATCTGTCGTGCTATAGACTGCCATTATTCGCATTGATAACATTTGATGCTAGGACCAACCATTCTATGGAGTCACCTACCCCACCAACCTAACCACTGATTCCGTGTTAGCCAATCCCGCCTCGTCCGCCCTGGCAATCCAAGACTATCTCACCAACCAAACGGGCCCACTGACCAACCCCGGCCCGAACCTCGGGGGTTGGGAAAAACTCCCTTCTCCGCTCCGCTCACAACTCAGCGCTGCTGCTCTCACTGCCCTCGCCACCTACCCCGCTGACTGGCCAGAAATCCAAATTATCCCCTTCGCAGGCCCCTTCTCGCCCTTGCCGGCCAACCTTACAGCCAACTACTTCTCCGTCTCTGCCGCCATCTGCGCCTTCACCTCCCGCGGTAATGTCACTATCAACAGCACCTCCACCACCAACAATCCCGTGATCAGCCCTAATTGGCTCACCACTCCCGTCGACCAGGAAATCGCCGTGGCCGGTTTCAAACGCATTCAGGAGGTCGCCACTACGGCCGGCGTTATCGCGGGGCCGGAGTACACACAGGGTCTGCCTGTGCAGTCTGATGAGCAGATCCTCAATTATATCCGCGAGAGCTTGAGCCCACTGTATCACGCCAGCTGTACATGCTCGATGGGCAAGAAAGGGGATCCAGCGGCGGTGGTCGATTCGTATGCGAGGGTCTTCGGAGTCAGCGGGTTGAGGGTCGTGGATATCTCTGCATTTCCGCTCCTACCTCCGGGCCAGCCGCAGTCAACTGTTTGTGAGTGCTGCTTTAGCTAGGTTGGAGATGATGTGTGCTAACGATAAGGCAGATGCACTCGCGGAGAAGATCGCCAATGATATCAAGAACGGTCTCTGAGAGTCTGGGTGATATGGGACGTGTCTCAGCTGCCCAAATGGAAGACTTATGATATTGATTTCGGGTAGTGATATATATTGAATGCGCAGTAAATCTAAATTTACAATGTATACATGGGGAAAATTATACATCAGGCCTGTACCTACCACTGCCACTCCATGGAATTTGCATCTGTACTATGCAAGATAATATGCCGCTTATCATTAGGTGCGAACATCGGGGGAAAGAGTTTCTACGTAAAGTCGTGATCCTAACATTGAAGCTATGACGCAACGTAGGTAGCCCTAAAACAAGCTTCGAGTAAGGTAGTGTAGCCTCTACTTTAGCACTAGGTAGGTAGCCCCAACGGCCCGAAACTTGGTGTCACTCATAGGTAGTAATAGGTCGTCAAAGTTCTAATAGCAGTCAATTCCTCGCATTGCAACAGCAGCGCCTATGACTGACATGTGTTGTATCACGGACTGTTACCTATCCCATCTGTTGATTGCTTGAGCTCCACAGCAAGTAACGAGCCCTGTATCCTGTTGATACTCAGAACTCCAACCACGTATCCGTTTTAGTCATTGCTTGCTTAATCTCACGTTGTCCTACACTTTCTATAAGGAGGTGGCAACTGCCATCAACCTGCTCTCAGCCAAGAATGTCAGACAAGGCCACCGAAGAGATGCTCATAACCTACCATGAGCTCAACGGCGATATAGACGTTCTACATGAAAGTCCGAATCCACTTGAGTTCATGCGATATGTGGCCAAGAATCGGCCATTCATAGTACGTGCAGGCTGTTCAGCTTGGCCTGCGGTGCGGAGATGGAATGTTGCACACTTGCGGTCGACTTTGAGAGATACTCCTATCAAAGTCGCAATTACACCTTATGGGTTAGTGCATACCATCAATGATCTGACCTAGTACCAATAGCGGTGAGCGCTGAGAACATGTCAAGCAATGCCGATTCAGTGGTAAGAAGCGCGTCAGATGGGAAATATCGTTTCGTGAAACCGTTCGAAAAGAACGAGGCGTTTTCAACATTCCTTAATCACCTCTTGGAACAAGATCCTGAGCAGGCAGATTCATTTGTCAGGTATTCGCAAACCCGTACGGCGTGTATGTTACAGCCTCATAGCTTTTATTCTACTAATTGGAAGCTTGTCTAGAGAATGATAACCTTCGGAGCGAATATGTCTCCCTATATGAAGATGTGGAGCCAGACATTCGCTTCGCCTCCATAGCTCTGCAACGAGAACCAGATGCTATCAATCTTTGGATAGGCAATAATCAGAGCACTACAGCTCTGCATAGAGACAATTACGAGAACATCTATTGCCAGATACTCGGCTCGAAGGAGTTTGTTTTATTGCCACCAGTGGAAACGGCTTGTGTTAATGAGCAATTCTTACCTGGGGTTACTTATAACGCATACAGGGAAATCATCCCAGACGATCCTCCAGTTCAGATACCGTCTGCCATTTGGGACCCTGACAGGCCAAAGGAGAGCCCGACGAGGTTTTCGCATTTGAGTAGACCGATGCGGGTGACACTGCATTCCGGAGACATGCTCTATTTACCGGCATGTTGGTGAGAGATTCATGCATACCATTCTAGAATTGTGGTGGTTGACAGAAAAAGGTATCATAAAGTCTCCCAAAAGAACTCCGAGGAGGGAATATGTTGCAGTGTAAATTACTGTAAGTTTAGATTGAAGTCCGATCTTGTTGGCTGGATCGAGACTGATATAGTGATAGGGTATGATATGGACTTTGATGGCACCTTTCATGCCACCAATGCATTTGTCCGAAACATGGCTTGGGCTGTACTAGAAGAACATGAATCCTAGTAGCAACCGGAAAGCGTGCAACAACGGCTGTGTCAAATGCTTCGGCAATGGTTGAAACTCCTCAGAATCCGCAAGTGCCATTCATCGCTTCTTCGCAAGTCTTTTTTCGGCTCTTACATCCTTCTTCAGTCTCGCGTCCACGATTTTATATTTCCCCTTCACACCCCGTGGCCTGCCTGAGATGCCCCTATTCCCACCCTTCGCAACAACGAGCTTGACTTGCTGTTTGGGCTTCTTTTTCGCAGCTTTACTCATCAACTTCGCTATGTTCTGGGCTTTGTCTTTCTCAGAGATACCCTCGTCATCTGCCACCAGGGCCGACTTCTTTCGAAGTTTCTCCAATCTCTGGGCGACCTTGAACTTTTTACGATCCTTAGCCTCTCGGACTTTCTTTATTGGACGAGCATTGAGGGCTCGAAGCTTTTCCTTAATTGCTGCTGCACCAGCTGCAGTTATTGGCCGTTGTGGCCTGCTATGCTTATTCTCGTCATCCAGAAACCACTCCGGGAGCCCATCGGTATCTCGGAAGGTATATTTGTTGAATCCGTCGTCCATTAGATCAGGCATTGACTTTTGACCCGAGGCAACTTGCTGAGCTAGTGTCATAGCTTCTGCTGTTATTATGTCTATGTCCAGACGTCCGTCTTTTTGTGGCTCACTCTGCATCTCCCATTCGTTGGTTCCCGACTTAACCGCTTCAAAATTCCCTTCTTCGTTACTGATCTCATCTTCGCTGTGATCAACCATCTCATCTCTGCTGTCGTCGTCCGATTCTACGCTTTGTGAGTCCGCCGTGCCATCTGTAGATAGCGGACTTTGAAGGGGCAAGTTTCGTTCTTCGACAGCTCTTGTGGCAGGTTTGTCGTCTGTCTCCTCATCCTCTAGATGGACAGCACTATCATTTTCTTCTTCTATGTCGAGGACGCCAACATCTTTGAAAATCTCTTGGTCGAAGAACAACGCGGCTCGTCGCGTCAGGCTGCTCCGGGCTTGGGTATCTTGGCTTTGAGGGTGAAGGAGCTGCCTCGCATCGTCATGGTCACCTTCCACCGAAGATTCATCACTGGTATGATCCTGCTCCAATGCCTCATCAGAGTCGTTTTCACGATCCGAGAAGCCTTCCCAATCGCCGTCGTGAGATTCCTTCCGAGCTCGTTTGGCTCGGTACTTTGCATCTGATTCTGACTTCCGTTCTTGGTACTGAGAGTACAAAGCGTCCAGTTCTTCATCTAGCTTATCCTCTTCCTCATCACTTTCTTCAACATCATTCTCGAGTCTCGAGGGATCCTTTGTTGGTACCAAAAGGCCCATCTTGCCCCTTGCGACCTTCTCAATAGCTCCTGCCCTGTCCACAGCCGCCAGAGTAAACATGGAGTCCTCGCCGTTGGGACCTTTTTGTTCTAAACCAATCTCCATTGGTGTTGTCATATGCATTTGCATTCGTACTATTTCCTTTTGCTTCCTTTCATTCTCTCGCCTCCTTTCTCTCTTCTTGCGCGAATTCTCATTTTCATTGAGCCTCTGGAGGTCTTCTTGTATCCGAAGTTCTTCATCCATCGATTCCACTTCCGCAACCTCTTCACCTCCGCCGTCTTCGTGCGTCTTCTTCTTGGTAGCAAACTCAAAGATCTCACGCGCCTTTAGTCGCCACCTTAACAGCATGCGGAATTCCTTGCGTCCCAAAACTTTTAGATCCATACAGCATTTCCTTATCTCATCTGTAGTCTCCGGTAATCTATCCAAGGCAGCCAGGGCGATGTCCCCATTTATCTGCTGATCAAATGACAATTTGTTCAAGCTGCCAAGCATGGCGATAGGATCAGTCGTCTGAATGAACTCGCTTGCAGGAGCCTCCTTGAATTGAATATAGTCCCCCTCTTCATACCCCTCTCGCCTCCGCTTCTTCTTCTCTGGATTGAACACCTTCGCTTCGTTGTTAGGCGTCGGATCTGAGAGCTCTGCAAAGACAGACCGAGGATCAAGAAACTTAGGATCGATTCGCTTAGGTGCCTTAAAGCCTCGACAAACAACAAAGATTTCAGCAGAGACATTTCGGGAAGACGGGGGCTTTGTTGCTTCAACCTTGGTGAACAATTGATTGAAGACCCAGAGCAGAGCATTGTAATCTTTAGATCGGAAAACCTTAGTGACAAATGTTCCACCCTCGATTAAGAATTCAGTAGCCAATTTAAGAGCCTGAAGAGCCAACTCCGCTTGTGAGAAAGCGTCTTGAACCCATGCTGTACCGACATTAGGGGCTCCATCGTGGAGCACTGTGTCCGCTTTCCATGTCTTGAAGTGCTGCCGAATAGTAGCCCGACATTTGTCCGTTGTAATGTCGCTCTGAAATGTTATCGTTCTCGGGATGGGCTTTATAGGCGCGAGATCTACTCCAACAATCATGCTGTTGGCCGGCATAGTCTCCGCAGCGACCTGACACCATGATCCTGGAGCGGCGCACAGATCGAGCAGGACCTTGCTCTTTTCGAGAAAGCCATACTTTCGATTGAGCTGAATGAGCTTGAACGCAGCTCGGGCCCTGTATCCCTTCTCTTTTGCAAGCTTGTACCACTTGTCAAGGCGACCTGCGTGGGTTAGTTTGAGAAGAAACCATGCAAGTATAGTCTAATGGCATGCATACCTTTGCCATGCTGTGATAGATTAGCAAAAGATCTCATATGATAGAAACCAAGGTCTCACCTTCTTTTGAACACCCATGACGGTTATCACTTACGGGAGACAGCTTTCAAGCGAGGAATAGATGAAGACATTGGGTAGACCATACCGCACATCTCAAAATTGATCGCCTAAATAAAAATTGAACGGTGATAACAACGCCAAGGTCACACCCGGCCTCACCCTAGGGTCAGCGCCGCTTTAGAAGAGTTGACCTAAACAACTTATCAACCCTAAAGGTACTCTAAAGGTACCCTAAAGTCGGGTCGCTTCGGCGATCAACTAGCCTCCGGAGCAGGGGGCCTTGACACAAAACTTGTTTCCTAGGGGACTGGGTTTAGGCGCCTCTAAGGATCAGTCAGTCCTGCAGTGCTGTACGGTAGATCGGTGTTTACGGTTGATAGATGAACTCTTATATTCTCGCGCGAACCCTGGAGATGGGTGAGCTGCTGCTCTGATTGCTATTGTTATCAGACAGTATTATATGTCTCTTTCGCCATCCAGGTGAGTAATTTTTTTACTACGTAACCTGATGATCTGGTTGAGACTCAGGCCAGATCTGCTTTTAAGCACAAAGAATTGATTGACGCGTTTATAATGAATTAGAGTGCTGGTTAGACACTCTTGCAGGGTAAGTGCAGTGGCTAGCGCAGGCATGCTTCTTCGTAAACTCTTTTGTGAGCCTTATTGTAAGCTCCATCTTGAGCCACATTCCCTTCGAACGAATTCAGGATAAAAGAGAGCATCTCCGGACTCTCAGTACTTCCAGATTGGTAATTATCCCTCAATACTGGCACCTCTCGCAATACGCAATAACACGCATTAGCACGCAATACTACGCAATTACACGCAATACGCACTGCGCCACCAGCCTGATGAGTCACGTCGATCGAGCAGAGTGCAGATTTAGAGCCCAAGCTTGATTTGCCCTACCTATAGTTGTCGTGACATGTTCACTACTTACTACCCGCGCCTCTGGTTAATTCTGGATGACAGCTGTGTCGCGTGATGATCCTGAGAAGGTAGACAAGAGGCTTTGAACCTCCACGACCTGAGAAGACACGCTTTGCCTGAATGATGCTAAACTGAGTTCTGGCCCAAGGCCTGAAACCACTCTGGAAGGTGGACATGCTCCCTTGTTATCCCGTTCAGGCATGGCTCTTCGGTGCTTGAACTGCCCATAACCACTCTGGAAGGTGGACGTGCTCCCTTGTTATCCCGTTCAAGTATGGCTCTTCGGTGCATGAACTGTCCATGTCTCCTAAGGAGATTCTTTAAGGTTATATATGGGCACGTCCCATGAATCACGTCACCAGTTCCTATTCTTCTTACTTCTCCCTCCATCTCATTGTTAAGGTTATCTGGAATCGCACTGCTATCTTTGTTTTATTGTTGTTGAAGACTCACCTCCCATCTCAATCATCGGTTGATAACAAAGAGAGGGGTGAATTAACTGTTGCCCTTCCATAGCCTCAACAGAGCCCCTCTCGTGCACTGCTGATCCCCAGTTCCTTTCTTTGGTCCAAAATGGCACATCAACATAACGCTCCCTCCAATGATGGTGCGAACGACACTCTGGAGAAGGATTTCTCCGCCGGCAACAGCCATGGGCCGACGAACAATACAAAAGACGATGCCCTCGAGCGCATCCGGACCGCTGGTAGCATCTCTATTCCCCCCGAGCTTTTCGAGAAGCTATATCTTTCGCCCGAGAATAGGGTTAGCGGTGATTTGAGGAAGACCTTTGGCAACCCTACGCCCTTGTAAGTTCATTCTTCCTAAGCCTTCCGAATCTTTTCTACCTCCATCCTCACTTCAATAATTTCGTAGTAGCTGATTAGCATGGTAATCAGGGCTCTCATCGGGTTCGTCCTTAGTCTGACACCTCTTTCATGTGACCTAATGGGTTGGAGAGGCGCTGGAGGCACTGGTGCTGCCTCTACCGGTATATCTCGGTTTCACTATGATTCTCAAAGACCTTGCCATCCCTCGCACTTAGGCGACAGATCTAACACAAAATAAAAATCAGGTGCATACTTCGGCTTTGGCGGCCTTCTAATGATCCTCGGCTCTATCGGCGAGTGGATCCTAGGCAATACCTTCCCCTTCGTTGTCTTTGGGACTTACGGTAAGTTTTCACTTACCCAGACCCCCTTTACATTTCTTCCTTTGACCCCTCCAATACCCTTTTCCTCTACCCTACAGGAGTCAAATCAAGTCAGTCAATCTCGCGACTAACGACGCCTTCCCCGATCCCTCTAGGTGCCTTCTGGATCGCTCTAGCCTCCACCCTTGTCCCCTGGTTCAATGCCTACGGAGCATACGTTTCTGACCCCACCGAAATCGCCTCGCAAGCAGGCAATCCCGGTAACCCTTTCGGCCTGCAAACGCCCGCCTTCAACGCCAGCTTCGCCTTCTTCTTCCTCTTCCTGGCTCTTATCTCCCTGATCTTCCTCATCGGCTCCCTGCGCACCAATATCGCCTTCTTCCTCATATTCTTCACCATCATCGGCGCCTTCGCCAGCTTGGCGGGCGCGTATTGGAGCTTGGCGCTCGCATATGAGAATCCGAAGAATACGCTCGCGGCGCATCACGCGGCGAGGCTGGTGGTTGCGGGGGGGGCCTTTGCGTTCGTGACAAGTTTGAGTGGGTGGTATCTTGTTGTGGCAATTTTGCTGGCGGAGTTGGATTTTCCGGTTCAGCTTCCTGTGGGGGATTTGTCGTGGCTGATTCGCGGGAAGAGTGAGAGGGCGAAAGCTAAGGATGCGGTCTAGAATGGGAATGCTTGGAAGGTTGGAGTGGGAATAATGGGTGCGGAAAGTAATGGGAGATGTCGTAGTGGGGCTTTTTGGAATCGTTTTGGATGATTGGAAGATGACGCGTATCTGCTGTTACTTTGCTTACATATTCGGGTGCATAATGAAGTTGGAGAATGAGAGTCTCCGGAGCCCATTCCGTTGCCTTCAATACTACGGCTACAGTCCTTTCATGTGCATTCCAACGTGGAGGCGAAGATAATGATCTTCAGTGTCGATCTCACGCCGGATGGCTGATAATATGAACACTTCGGATGGATGGTAGGTGACTGGTATATAGACTTATGACAAGGGTGTTCTTGAGTCTTGTTTTCGAGTTCTGTTTTCAAGTTCGAATTGGGATCGCAACAACAGATATCTGGGTGATACTTGTATTGTAAAGATATCCATCATGGAAATTAGACCCGAATGCTGCTACTTTCGTCTCTGGATACAGGCCTCGGAATTGAGATGAGTTCTGGCGTGCCTTGGAAGCCTTTACATCCTCTGTATATTAATGGGGCTCTCGAGAGCATCTTCTCTAAAAGTGATACCCATCCTCTTCACGGTTGTTCTAATGCTTGTACGGGAGATGTAATAGGCAAAAGCGTATAATTAGCTAGGAACAGGGGTGGATATCTACTCTTGGGTCTTTGGCCTATTACGTAGTATAATTGAAATCATTATCATTACAATCATCGTCATCGCCATATTAGGGGGGACGTTAGGTAGAAAGCTAGATAATACGAAATTCCTCCCATCCATCCTCTTTCCCTTGTTTGACTCCGACCGGGAGTGGTCGACTATCATTCCAAGCGCTGCCATCCATGATACCGTGCACGTACGACTCACCGATGAATTGATAAAGGCTTTCACCCTTACTTCGTAGGATGAACGGGACCTCTCCGCCTGCGAGGAGACAAATTAAGTCACCTTCCTCTGCACCATCTATAGTGGCCACAAGGCCCATATATCCTTTCCCGGTGATGAAAAATGTGCGACCTGATAGGTGCGCGAGAATGGAACGGTAAAAAGGGTATAAATATCTAGCGCGGATGTCCTCATTACTGGCCGTCTTACAAGATTTGACATATTCCTCTGGTACCTGGGCGCAACCTGTCGACACCTCGAAAAGCTGGCCAAATGCAGATGGCGGTGGCCCTGACCAGTCGACAAGCCTGTCCAGTATCAGGGTCCGCCAAAATGCTTCGGCTTTACCACAAGTATTTGCGTAGGGATTTCCATTTTTTGCTTGAAATACTTCAACACAACTTTCCCATACCCCGCAGGTAAGAGGCCAGAGAGTTTCAAACAATGCTTTAGGCATGACCCTTGGGCTGACAAACGCGATGGTATCAAAGGTCGAGCCACAGAGAGTGATTGTTTTAAGGTCACTGGAAAAGACGGGATGGATTATGCTATTCGCACTTGCTGAGTAAGGGGTGCGTCCTGCCGCCGGAAAGATCATTGGCATGTATGATTGCTCAGAGGAGGAGGAACCCAGGCGGACCCATGTGGGAAGACCCACAGAGTTAGGGCCCCTGCCACGCTGAAGTGTGATAAGCCGCTTGCTCTCGATAAGCAAATGGGCAGATACTTCTAGTTGAATCTGATCAAGTGGTTTGGTATAATCCGGTAGGATTGCATCTCTTTCCTCCGCGGTCGCGAACCCTAGCAACGCATAGATCTTGTCCCGCGGATCAGAGGATTCGAAGTCATGGGCCCTGATTATCCATGGTTCGAGCGAACTTGCTTCCTTAGGTCGATCTTCGAAATCATATATCATACAGAGAAGTGAACAACAGGGAAGTATTGGTGAGGCAAACGTTCCTTTTACAGAAATATTACGGCGAATAGCGATTCTCGATATGGTCATGAATGAGTTGAAGTGTGCCTCCTTCCCTCCGCACTTCACGATTGCATTTGTTGACGCAACAGCCTCCTGTATGATCCAAACACGACTCCACCAAGATCGATGCAGTAATCTGTCTACTGCTTGCCAGATGGTCGGATCGAGCTGCACTTCAGGATCGTTGAAGTCAGCTTCATTTACCGTTCGAACGAAGTCCATAGCAAGATCGCTGTCGTCTGAGCTCTCGCCCAGCCAAATCAGTGTGCATTTAGCTTGCGAATAGACATGCCACATCTGCATTATTTGACGTCTTTTCTCGACAAGATCTTGCTGATTTATGCACAAAGCATCTATCCATATCGTCATGGCATCATCCTCGTGGCGTAGATTCCGAAGTGCCACCTCAAGATTCCCGGTGACCGATACTTCATGGGCATTGACAATTACCGTGCTAGTCACGCTCTGGTCGCCCCAGGTATACGAAAGAGCGAAGTATTCTGGCTTTTCGTCCATAGACGCCTCAAACATCTCACAGCATGGTTTGGTTGACTTGTCTCCGGGAAGAAGCCTTAGCAGTCGTATTTTCCGCTTCCTAATGTCGAGCGGTAAGTAGAGGGGCAATTTAATAGCCTCGCCCGTACCCTCTTTCATAGCTGTGGCCATAGAGACTTCGTGATGGTTTAGGACAGCATCTCTTACCCTGCCCACCCACGCTCCAACATTTTGAGCCAAGATACGAGCGTTCAAGCTGCAACTTGGGCCGCAGAGTGTTTGCAAAATGGTCTCTTTCTGCTCTTCGTATGAGCGATCGACATCGTCCAGCGCATCATACACCTGCCGCAGAGATTCGTACTTATTTTGTTTTATTTCCTCCATTTGGGCGAAAAGCGGCGATATCATAATAAAGACTTGTTCAAGCCTTTTCGCATGATCGATGTTCAGAGAATCTTGCACTTCAGGTAGAGAATCGTCCCCTTGGTCAGGAACATCAGAGGTCTTACCCGGGGGGTGTTCCATTCCGAGAAGATTTGCTATTATGTTAGAGGTTGATTGCCTAGGACTATACTGAGCCAAGGTACGGATGCCTGCGTAGAGGATGGAGAGTGATGGTAAATGAGAGACCGTTGAAGAGTGTTATCACAGGGTGGTTTCTGTACAATATGCGCTGGTAAGTCTGGTAGGGCTGAGTAGGGCTGAGTAGCACCTGTAGGTAAGTAAGGTAGCCCAATACCGGGTAAATAGGGAGCTAGTCAGAATTTTTTTAAAATAGTAGATATTTACCTTATAAAGGTAAGGTAGATAATATTAACTAATATTATAAAAACTTTATAAAGTAATAGTTAAATACCTTAATTAAACTTTATAAGAGTATATAAATATATATATAGAATAGTATTATATAGATGCGGTTTAGAATGGGAATGGCTGGAGGGTTAGAGGGTTGGAGTGGGAATAATGGGTGGCGAAAATAATGAGAGATGTCGCGGTGGGCTTTTGGAATAGTAGTTTTGGATGACTGGAAGATGGCGCGTATCTGCTCTTACTTTGCTTATATATCCGGGTGCATAATGAAGTCTCTTTCGATAATTACTCTCATAGGTCACAATAACGAAGAGTGCTCCGACTACGATATCGACAACGACAGGCTCATTTGCTGTTCTGACATAGGTTCCTGTAGCGACTGCTTAAAATCATTGGTTTGATGGGCGTGCTTGCTGCATTGTACCGGATTTGAATTGGAGATTACTCGCTCGAAGGACCAAGAGGAGTGTTATGAATGTTAGTAGGAGATGTTGGATGCTGTGAGGGGGACGAATAATCCTGCATTTGCCTGATCGTTCTATCTAGGGGATGAGCATCAATTATATACATGAGTATGCTGTCAAAGAAAGCTGGGTGCAGAAAATTAGGTACAGGGGTTGACAAGGCTAATGAGAATGCTAACGAGGATCCTGGTAGTAGGTGGAAATGAGGGTGAAAACAGGCACTTAGCATCCAACAGGAGATAACGAAGTGGGGTATTAATGTGGTGGTTCTCATTCTGCGTATTCATTTCTTCACTTGTTGGGCACACTGCCAATGTTTTGAGCTAAGTTCGTCAATCTTTCAACTCCTCTATGTCAGGCGGGCCTAACAGCTGGGACCGTTGTGCTGTAAGTGACATGGCCTCCCCGTGTCGACCCCAGCCAAGAAGCCATGTTTCCAGTCTCAACGAATATCGGATGGTCCTTGGATCCTTCTTTCCGTACACTTGAGCAGCCATATCAATACACTGCTCAATGCTTTCCCGTGCCAGATTATACTTGAGCTGAGCGTATTGAGCTGTTGAAATGACGTTCAACGCCCTTAAAGTTATGGTCCAGCGAGTATATTCAATGTCGACCTCGGAATTCTTGGCACGTTGGACAACATCTTGTCCAACTCCCTCAGCTTCCTGACATTTTTCCTGGCTGCAAAGGTTCCATGCCAGACTGAGCAAAACTTCACAGCATCTCGGATCTGCATTGCCACACTTTCTTTCACAACTCGTCGCCAAAGAGCGTAAGAGCTTTTCTGATTCCCGCAGGCCCCTCCTCTTGCCCGTTTGCCCAATGAAATCGAGACGAGATGAGAGCCAGGTTTTATCGAAAGGCTCCAGGTGCTGCGCAAAGATGTCCTCACTGCAACGCCGGGCGGTAAAGTAAACCTCTTCAACACTTTGATCTAGAAGCAACATGTTTTGAATAAGCAGACGAAAGGCACGTGTACTGAATGGTGTTGACATTGCTGTCGACCTCATATGTTCAAAGACTTTGATCGCGGCATTACCATAGCCTGCATGTGCGAACCGAAAGTAGATATCGAACATTATCGGTATAGTGCGAGGATGTCCTTCTTCAAGAACGTCCTTGATCTTCTCACACGCTTTCGACAATATCTGACGAGCTTCAACAAATAGCTTTTGCGCTAACAAGAATGTTGCGGCCTCGCAGCAATCCTGGAAATGCCATATGGCGGGTCTGCCAATAGCCGCTGCTTTTTGAGGGATCATATAGCCCTCTCCATCTATGGTCCAGAAATTCCCATCGAAAGTATCTTGGAGCATGGTCTTGATAGCTGAGAAAATCTGCTCAGGGATGAGCAGGTCTCGTGGTGGCGTGAGGAAGGGAGATAAACGATTGAGAGAAGGAAGGCGGTGAAGGTCGTCGGTCTTCCAGGGAAGCTCTTTGCTTACAACGTTAGAGCTTGGAACGGGAGTACCTTTCTTGCCACGGCGGCTTCTTGGTGTCTGTGGTAAGGGGAAATGATTGAGGTTGAGTTCTCTCCAGCTTCTATCATTGGAGCTAAGCTTCCAAAGTGGGCGCTGTTAGTACTCTGTGGTGAAAACAAAGTCCCTGGCGTTAAACAACGAACATCTGGTGGCGTATATGCCTTGGGGGACTTGTCCCTCGCTACTACGTCCTCTAGTGATTGGTAACTTTTCCTTTTGAAATGTCTGAGTACTTCTTCGACCTCGACCTGTCGCCCCCTAATTTGGAATGACGACGCTTTACCCATAGCATCTCGCTCTATCTTTTTTCGAGCGATTGCTTTCATCTCGTTGGCTTTGCATTTTTTATCAAGTCTCCACTTAGTGATGCGACACTTGTACATCTTGACAGTTGCTTTATGGCCGTAATTTCGTTGCATAACATTTATAACCTCTTTGAGAGTCCTTTTTTGATCAACCTAGAGACTTTTGATCATGGGGCGGTGAATCTCCCA
Source organism: Cladonia rubrotincta (assembly GCA_963971245.1). NCBI lineage: Eukaryota > Fungi > Ascomycota > Lecanoromycetes > Lecanorales > Cladoniaceae > Cladonia > Cladonia rubrotincta. The sequence goes on from OZ020215.1 coordinate 380,833, forward strand.
GATGTCTGGCTCCGGGCCACTCTTAACGAGTACCACACAATTCGCTGAAGATATCGGTGCGTGTGCTGCCGCCTGCGAGCCAGTACTGGACTCGACCCAGATATCGGGTTCTGGACCACTCTCGACGAGTGCCACATTATTCCATGAAGACATAGGTGCGTGTGCTGCCACCTGCGAGCCAGTACTGGACCCGACCCTGGTCCCACTGGACAGAACCTTGTCATGCACAACAGCGTTGTCCATAATCACAGGATTGACTTCACTTATGCTCAGACAAGAAACTCAGAGCAGCTCATATCAGAACAGGATCTGCCAACCTAGTAAGGCCAGCGCTGCAGGTCAGGCTAAAAACTAATTAAGGGCATTATTCCGGAAGGAAGGGACGGGGTGCGGTATTTCACAACTTCAGGACGAGGCTGAAACTCTTACCCCTCAATTACACTTGAATTAGAACTAGCCGAAGCCCCGGAGGTGGTGGGTGTCTCCGGAAGAGATCATAAACACAGTCCTCCGTATTAGTCCAGAAGCTGAGCCGCTTCCAAAAACGTTGCTAGTAACTCATGCATACCCATGTTCAGAGAGCCTTCTCCCCAATTGGGTCACAACTGAAGTCCTCTGCATTGGGTGAATTTCTAGAGGTCAGGCGGCCTAAGAAAATTACATCGCTAGATCAATACAAGGTTCCCGCTCTAGATTACACCTATGTTAGTTAAATCATCTTAGTTGGTGGTTAGTGCTCAATGGCGCTGTCGCATGTGCTGTCGCCAGTGCAGCTGGGGTTACGAGGATCAGAGCAGCTTTTTGCCTGGTTGCCTGGATGCCTGTTTGCCTGGCTTGCCTGATTTGCTCACACTGCCTGCATAAATGCTTGCTTCTCCCAGCCACCCGCGCCTGTGCATACATTAGATATAGATTAGCTATTCCGCCCCAGGTCTCCTATCGTTCAGACGGAGGGGGTCTCGGCGATGGGCCTATGCTCCCTGTCGCAGCCAACCCGTAGTGCTGGTCGCAGCAACGAGATGCGAGGCCCTAATGCTGAGGATTCGGCCAACCAATGAATCCCTTTTCGCACCTCGCAGTCCTTTGCATGTTCGAGCTAGTAGAATACTAAGTAGTAACTAGAGCGCGAAACATGCACCTCGCTGGCGATGCTATGTCGCCGCCGCAGACGTCGCCACCCCCCTGGAGCGGTCTGGCGGAAGACGAGTAGCTGCAGCTGCGCTACAGGGCGGAAATTTGGTGTCCAGCAGAGCGGGAGCAGCTGCCCCACCGCCATAATTCTCGGAGGACCATAGGACCTTGCTGGCGCCAGATTTTGTTGATAATACTATGGGAATGTTCTAGCTAATTGTCACGGGGATGGGGGGCGGTGTTTAGAATCGTTTGCAGGACATAGGGATCCTTTGCAGGATAGTGGAGTATATAGAATGATTGTTAGAGCTTTGCAGCCTAGTGATGTGTGAGACAAGCGAAGGCCTATAATCATCCAGGATTCTTGCCGCTGAGTCATTGGCAGGGAGTTGAACCGTACATTCTGACAAATCTGACAGCATTGCCATCTTTCCGTGGACCCTCGTTCAGACAGGTATGAAGCAGCATTACAGCAGGGGCAGATGTTGGATGCATCATAAAGATTCGGCGTCTGATGCTCTTCAGCAGTACGGTAAGCTCCAGAAGTTTTTGCTAGTCGGTGAGAACGCGGTAGAGTATTCCCATTACCATCCACAGTATTACCGAGCATATCGCCGTCTTCTCGGCAGCTAGCTCTAGAATTAGGGCTAGGGTATAGCCGTCTTTCGTCACTTGGGCGTCAGTGTACGCCTGCAGGCTTGCATCTTCATATGTTTACTACTTCCAGGCTCCCAACCCTATACTCGTGGTGCTATAAGTGTAGGGGTAATCTTTCAGCATTACAACTTTCAGCAGACCAGCTCGGCGGAAACGTCTCCACGCCTGCAGTCTAACCCCGTGTTGCTTCATGTTGCCGAGAAAGAAGTCGAAACCGAACCCAAAGGCAGAAACAAAGGCGGGCACAGAAGAATCACCTACCTCCCAATCTCAAGGCCAAGAGCCGCAGAAGCAGGAGCTACCTCAGCCATCTCCTGAACAAGCCTTGCTACCTGATGATCCCGAGAGTGCCAAATCTATAAGAGGCGGTCATGATGGGGCTAGTAATGTAAGCCCGCGGACACACGAGCGACGTAGAAATATGCTGACTTCGATAAGCCTCAATCAATCAAATCGTGGTACGGTGGTACCTGGCCCCGTGGAAACAAAGCCAATCCTGTCACCCAGGTAGCCAGAGAGAGCATATCAGCAGCCGGAGGAACAGTGTCTGAAGTCGTAGCGTCCGCACGGGCCCGAACACCCCAGCTTCCAACTACGCCTCTCAAAAACCCCGCAATTTATTTGTCACGGAGTATGGGAAGCTCCTCCAGGTCTCTACCATTAGCTGCGACTACCACGAAGCTCAACATCACATCGAATGCTCCAAGCCCGGCGAACGGCGCCGCGAAGGAGGGACAAGGGCCTGCAGCTGAAGGAGTGCTGCAGTCTGATATCAATTCCGAAAATGGGCCAAAGCTGGTTTCACGAGAGGAGAAGGCGGAAACCTCAACGCCGCCACAGAGACCACAAGTAGTAGACGGAGGGGATCCAGAATCGAAGGACAAACCGCCAGACGATACTAAAGCTACTACTGAATCTGCTAGTTGGTTGAATTGGTTCTCCAGAGCAGAAAACGCCAAGGGCGATGATACGATTCCACCAAGCCTAGGCAGTAACAATGAACAGACGAGCAACACAAACAAGGATCGTCCTCAGAGTACGATGTTGCAATCTTCTAATGATATAACTACACCTGCTATCCCGCGCCGTAATTCAGAGCCATCCCCTGCCTCTCCCCAGGCGCAGGAAAAACCACCTACGCGATCATGGCTTGGATTATGGGGCAACGCAACTACTCAAACGATAGTCACCCGGTCGGAGAGTGCCACGGGAGCCGCAAAAACAATATTGGATAGCTCAGAGCAAGAGCAATCTCAAGACCAAAAGCTCGTGGAACCTGATCCTGTGACTGCCCCTCTACCTCCTGCTGAATCCTTGGGTGCTCAAAGGTCATACGGCTGGGCATTTTGGTCAAGGGATCAGTCAAAGAGCGATGATGAGAAACAAAGCCCCAGCAGTAATGTTGGTGAACTCGCACTTGCCGGCTCCTCGTCTCAATCGAAACCGGAAAATGCAGTAATAGACGAAGCAAGGGGTGTTCCGAGTAAAGTTGGAAAAAGGCAGAGGCCACAGTCACTAGATTTGCCAGAAGAACACAAAAAGCCTAGGAACGCAAGTGTGGGTGTCAAAAAAGATGTAGCACCCGAACCTGCGACTGCACCACCGAAAGCTAAGCCTGCGACCAATGCAGGCTCAAAAACGAAGAGATTGCCAGATAATCTAGTGCTCCCTCCATTCAAAGGAACATATCAGACAGCAGCCAAGCGCGGCGTAATACAGCAATTGAGTCGACTCCTGCACTTGGGTCCGCAAGCGGGCCCTAAGCATGTCGATATCGTTCCAAATCCACCACATATCAAGAGGGCTTTAGCTATTGTAAGAAAGTCCAAGCTACTGATCAGCAATTCAGACCTCATTGCTAATTTCCTCGTTTAGGGAGTCCATGGCTACTTTCCAGCTCCTTTAATACGCTCAGTTCTGGGCCAACCAACAGGAACGTCTATTCGATTTGCGAATAGCGCTGCTAATGCTATCCAGCAATGGACGCAGAATCAAGGCTATTCTTGTGAAATTGAAAAGGTAGCGTTGGAGGGAGAGGGTAAAATCGCAGAACGCATCGACCTACTTTGGAAGCTCATTCTTAATTGGATTGACAAGATTAGGAAAGCGGACTTCGTCATGATCGCATGCCATAGCCAAGGCGTGCCTGTAGCGATGATCTTAGTGGCTAAGCTTATAGAATTTGGATGCTTGAATTCTGCAAAGATAGGAGTTTGTGCAATGGCCGGAGTCAATCTGGGTCCTTTCGCAGATTACAAGTCTCGATGGATAAGTGGGTCTGCGGGGGAATTGTTTGATTTTGCGCGATCCGACAGTCAGGTAACAAAAGACTATGAGGCAGCGCTGGACGTTGTTCTGAGGTTCGGGGTCAGAGTCGTATACATTGGCAGCATAGACGATCAGCTTGTATCCCTTGAGGTGAGCTTGGTAATACCAACATCAGGTTTGTGAGTAGCTGACCAAATCCATCAGTCTTCTACCTTCGGGACAGTGAGCCACCCATACATCTACAGGGCCGCTTTTGTCGACGGCAGAGTCCACGCTCCCGACTTTCTCACTCATCTGGTGGGCTTTGCTTTGAAGCTCCGAAATCTGGGCATTTCAGACCATGGGCTTATCCGCGAGTTAAGCACCCCACTCGCTGGTAGCCTCTACGGTGGGGAAGGCCACTCCAGGATTTATGAAGATGAAGCGGTGTACTATCTCGCCGTAGAGCACGCTCTCGAGACTACATCAATTGGTAACGTACCATTGCAAGTCCATCGTGAGAACCAGTCTACAGCTCAAAACCCATACATCTTGCCGTTTGCGATGCGAGGGTTACTAGAAGAAGATTATGTACGGACAGAGCTGTATGGAGAGATCACAGTATTGATCAAGCAATTCGACGAGTGGAAGCCATCAAGTAAGGTACTAAAAGACGTCAAGTTCCGCTTAGAGGGTGTGAGGTCGAAGTTATAGAGCCTTGCATTACATGGATGTTCGAAAGCCTTGGAGCTGTTTGATGGGAGCATAGCGTTGGAGTTGGTAGCATCTGGGATTTTTACGGCCGTTCGGCGTGGTAACAAGACTGCCATTCCTGACGATAGGGTATAGGAAGTACGAGATAGAGCAAAAAGCTCGAGGCTTGATCAATTTTTGAAAGACTGCTTGAGGAGAAGTATAAGGATTGTAAAATCGACTAGATATATATATGCTTAGCTGATATGACGCGCTGTCCTCGAAACATTGTATTATCTACGTACCATTAAGTCCACTAGGTTTGGAGCATGCCGTGGTAGACTCCATCTCTTTCGCAATTACATAGGCAGACTTCCAACGCCGATGCTCCATTTGGAGGAATGCGTAATGCATGTACTACAGAAACTCAAGCAGATATAATAAGCGGGGTTTTCTCCTAGCAAGCGCATCCATCGCTCTCTCTATCCAAATGAATATCGATGGGATCCGAAAAGTCACCACTGAATTCTTCCGATTCTTCTTGCGCTAACGCATTCCTAGCAATGACTGTTCGAGATGTCGTCAACCCACTATACCCCAGCGTAGATCAGAAAAGAACACATACCTTCAAAAGCCTGTTCAACGTTCACAGCCTCCTTGGCGCTAGTTTCAAAGTACGGAATCCCGCCCTTCGACTGGCAGAAAGTCATAGCCCGCTTCGAAGAGATCATACGCTTGTTCTCCTCCACATCGATCTTGTTTCCCAAGACCACCTTGAATTATATCAGCCCACGGCTCCTCCTAAGGTCCAACTCGACTCACAAAAGGAAAGTTCTCAGGATCTCGTGGGCTAGCTTGTATCAGGAACTCGTCTCTCCAGCTATCCAAGGTATCGAAGCTCTTCGAATTATTGACATCGTACACGAGCACGCAGCAGTCGGCTCCTCGATAGAATGCGACACCTAATGATTGGAATCTTTCTTGACCAGCTGTGTCCCAGAGCTAGCCGATATTAGCCGGGGATCCAAAGCCTTCGGAGACAGACTCATACCTGCATAGTAACTAATCGATCGTCTACCAAAACCTCTTTTGTAAGGAAGTCCGCCCCAATTGTCGCTTTATAGCTTGCGCTAAACTTCTTGTTGACCTATTATCATGTAGCGAGTCAGCGCCCCAAAATCCGCACGAGAAGACTGTCGAGGTTGCGTACGTATTGATTCATCAAGCTTGTCTTTCCGACTCCGCTGTCTCCCAGAATGATAACCTAGTCGGTGGTCAGCTAACCACTGTTACAACTTTCCAGGTAAAGGTAAACACGCCTTGAGCAGGACCTTCTTCCTAGACGCCATACTGTTTCCGTCTCTGCTGTCGGTTACTTTATAAGAAGGCTTCGGGGATTGTGGCTATACTGCGGTGGCCTGAGAAGGGTCTCGGCCTTGGGATTTCGGTGAATTGTTCCTTATCGGTTTCTGCTCTGGTCGCTAGGCTTTTCTTTCTCAAGAGCCGCTAGCTAGTTATGAAGCTTTGAGGTTGAATTTCACTAGATGAAACGTCACGGTCTTCCTATCGGCGTATGAGGATGGTACTGAGTCTATGGTTGTGGACTATGACGGCTGGTCATGCATAGAAGGGTTCACCCCTCAACCGTATAAACCCATCAACCGTATAACCCTATAGGGCTGGACTTAGAGCTGCTTATTCCATCCCTAAAAGATCACCCCGAAAGTCCCCGTAGCGTCCTGCCCGTAGCGTCTAGTTTTAGGGTATCTCCAGGGCCCGATTCAGCAGCTCTAGGTCCAGCCCTATAGGGTCATACGGTTGATGGGTTTATACGGTTGAGGGGTGAACCCTTCTACCATCCAAGCTTAGCGCCCGACCATTACCCGCCTAGCCTTATCGATAGGTACCGCCTCGCACCTACCCCCAAGGCATCTTTAAGTACCTACTTCCCTGCATTTGCGGGCGAGGACCCTCCTAGTGTTCGACATCACTTAGGAGAATCGACCACCAAAACATAGAGTGCCTAATAGCAAGCTCGAGGATTTCTGATTCTGATGTAGCACTTACGGCGATCAACAATGCCATCCTGGCGGGACGAGTACATGAGCGCCTTGCAACAAAGAGACCGGAAGGAGAAGTCGAACCAGACTTTCTACGACCAATGTGCATCCACAGATCAAGTCTCTTCAACTCTCGTTGACGGATAATTCAGATACCAAGCTAGCCGATCGAACAGCAAGTCTGCAACAAAGCGCTCTAGCCTCTCCACCAGCTAAAGAGAACCCAACCTCTTCTCCTAAACTTAAAGACAACCGCAAAGCAAGTTTAGAGCAAGCAACACCCCGCAGCCCTACACCCGATGCGATTGCAAAAGTTCGGCAAGACCTGAGCGAAGCTCAACGCAGCAGGGGTTTGATGGAGACAAAGCTCCAAAGCGTTACGGAGGAATTGAAGAAGCTGAAGATACAGTGTTCGCTGGATAGGAAGAGGATTAGTGAATTGACCAGGGAGAAGGCGATTTTGACTACGGGGTTGAGAGATCGGGATGAGGAATTGAAGGGGAAGACGAAGTTATTAGAGGTGGGTTACTACAATTTTATGAAGAGGTCATATGTCCTCATGTCACGTATTTAGGATGTGCACGACGAGACTGTGTCTCTGACACTACAGCTTAATATGGCTGATGAACAGGCTCAGAAATTGCAGAGAGAGAACAAAGAGCTGGTGGACCGATGGATGGCACGTATGGGTCAAGAAGCTGATGCTATGAATGATAAATCCAAGTTCTCGTGATAACCGTGTTGAAATCGCTAAGTCTATGCGTCGAGGTCTTCGGCAACCATTGCCCCTCGAACCAAATGCATGTGCTTTTTTGGGGTATCGATCATGACCATAAAACTCCAACGCTGCCTAGTCCCCACTCATCACCGCCTTCCCAAAGCGCTATGCCGATGAATGAAGATGCTTACTTACGACGCGCGAAAAGCTCAAGACGATCCAAGCTCATGGGTGCTTTTCATAAAACGCCTTGACCATTGAGCTGTCCTTTGTTGAAACATAGTAAGTCCCAGGGGCGTTCGTCCAGCTCACGCAGCTCGAAAAATACTCTTTCTCGACTACACTGAGTCGATTATAAGCCGCATGTACGTTGCTTTGAGAGATCTTGTTGCCGTGCGGAACGAAAGATCTGAGTGAGACGACCTTGGCTCCTTCCTTAAGATCCAGGAACAGATTGGTCAAATCCTCGTTAAGCTTCGGTGTGAATGCCTGGTTGTTGACAAGGACGACGTCTGCCTTTTGGATGACCTTAAGAATGGCAGGATTTGACAGGAAGTCTCCACGCTCAAGGTGTATATCTCCAACGGAGAGACCCCACAATCGACAGCGAGCATTGAACTCTTGTTCCTGAAGTTGCGCAAGACCACAAGCCCCCTCCATCTTCTCACAGCCCCAACTCTCGCATCCAATCTCAAGAGCAGCTTGAAGGACGCAATTGCCAACGCCAGACCCCAAATCAACGAAGATCTGGTCGGACTTCATCTTAGTGTCTTTCTTCATGATCATGGAGATGAATCTGGGCATCAGTTCGCCGTAAACGTCATCCGTACCGTTCTGGTACTTCTTCAACTCTTCGACCCGTGGTGAGACTGTGCGTGCATATGTCTGCGTCAAAATGCGTTCCAATAGCTTCAGCTCGATGCTCTTCCAGTTGTCTATGGCTTTTGATATTGTTCCATCTTTTTGAAATTCCACAAGGGTTTCATTCCACTCTTGAACGAAATCCATGTACTCATGGCCTGCACGTCGTTCCATAGCACGCTTGATGCGCCTGATCAGTCCGGTACTGTCATTCTGCATTGCTGCAGCGGCAGCGCTTGGTAGGTAGTGGTCGATGATTGTTTCCATGGCTACCCTGATGTCTTCCAACGGCTTAAAATCATCTTTATTAGATGGTATGGCAAGGTCGTACCTATGATGATTAGCTCCTATCGTCTCACGCTGCTTCGACGAAACGTACTTCTCTCTTTGCGAGGCAGAGGGATATTGCAATTGAACTTCGATGGCGTTTGGGTCGTCTGGAAAAGCAGGACTGTATTTACTGGGCGTACTCAAGCTGGCAATCTCGGCTGCGTGAATCATATAAAACTGCCCGCCATCTTCACCTGAAAAGGCTCTCCTGCTCCGTATTTGCCGGTGCAAGTCTGGCTCCGGATCACTGCTCCTCCGGACCCGCTTACTACCAATATCCAGATTTTCATCAGATACGTCGCCATCGCTGTCAGACTCCAAGCGCTGTGGTGTGGAGGCTGCACGCTTTCGCGGATTTTGGGGCTGGGGTCTGGGGGATGGCGTAGCCTTGGAATTACTCTGCTTTGGGCTCTTTTTCTTAGGCGGGACCCGGTTGAGGAGGCGTTGAGCAAAGGGTGTCGGAGACTGTGTCTTTCGTGGATCGATAGTAGTCTTCACGACTTCCTGTTGTATGTGAGCATTTTTGGTTTGAGCAGCTTTGAAGCCGGGCTTTTGGATGCTGTCGAAGAATCCCATGTTTCCTGGACTTATGTTATATTATTGAACACATCAAGGAGCGAACGAGTACAAAGTACGTAGCAAGGCCAACGAGGCGAAAAAATGTGTTTATGCTAATTCTAATGACAGTGTTTGCTCGCAAGAGTGTTGTAGACAAACTTGGCCACACGAGTGAGTGAAGAGTCGCGGTCCCGACCGATCGTTCCTTGTTCCTTGCAACGTCGGCGCTAGATCCAAGTTCGGGCCGACAATCATTTCATTGGTGGCGCTCTGTGAGGCCTACCTAACTAAAATAGGCAACCATAAGCACTTGCGGATAGGTCGGTGTAATGTTTCAATACTTCCCATCTTAAAAGACTTTCAAACAAACATACATTGCTGTATTCCTAATCAGTACCCTAACGGACCCATCGACTGGGACAGCTTTCCGAACAACACCGATTGAAATATGCCAGTTGTACCTTCGTAACTCGAAGTAACCGCTATCACCCGATGCTGCATCTGACCTTTGACTGCACCTGATAACAATTATCACATCCAACTCTATCTCTCTCACATGCTACAAAAGCGGGTTTACTTATATGGAGAAGAGGCGGGTTGGGCCAAAATTTGGATCAATGCACCACCATATATATAAGACGAGATCAGATTCTGGGAGGCTGGTAATAAGGTAGCCATGAGTGGCCCTATGCCCCCAGTGCCAGCAGACGGGTTCGTCCTGCCCTTGCCAGCAGCCCATGATGAGTATACAGAACCACTCAGAAGATCCATGGACTCTTCGCATTCTCGAGCATTTTCCGCCCAGCCAAGCCAAGGAGGCCAAAATCCAGCTTGGAAGATTTGGCGCCATACCGTCGGTATCGCTCTTCTTCTAGCCACCGTTGTGATGTGGACAGCCTCAAATTTTTTAGCAAGTGTAGGTTCTCATCATGCATGATTTGGAGGGGCTGAAGACATTAATGCTTCCTGATCTAGACAATCTTCGCCAACGATAGTTACTCTAAACCCTACTTCGTCACTTATATCAATTCGTCTTTCTTCTCTGTCTTACTTATACCTGTCGCCGTCAAACGATTATGGGCCAGTGGAGGATCTGTTCAAGGAGCTATCCATGGGCCAGGCCGTGCTACCAGATACCAACCCCTTGTTGAGGATGAGAATCAAGACTTCATGAAGCCTGATGATGAGGACGGCACCCAACCGGCAGGTCGGTCACCACGTAGTCGGCTTATGATTGAAGAACCAATGACGCATTCTGCAATCACAACAGACGATGTCGATCGACCCTTGAATATTCGCGAGACAGCCTGGCTGAGCTTCGAATTCTGCATACTTTGGGTATGACCCGCTTCCATATTATAGTAACAGGTGCCTCGGCTAACATTGTTAGTTCCTTGTGAGTGCCAACGCTCGTTTCTGCCCTAACTTGCTCTAATTAGAATTCAGGCGAACTATTTCACAGCGGCTTGCCTTGAATACACCACTGTCGCGAGCGCGACAATATTGAGTTCTACGAGTGGTAAGAATCGATATGCTACCTTTACTGCTCTTCTTGTATGCTCATCGTTCTAGGCGTTTGGACTTTGGCCTTCGGAACCTTACTGAAAGTAGAAAAATTCTCCATTAGAAAGCTCATTGGTGTGCTTGCGTCTTTGGCTGGAATCATGTTAATCTCCAGCATCGACGTATCCGGGGACCAAGACAAGAACAGAGGATCCTTCCCGCACAAGTCCCACAGGCAAATAGCCATAGGTGATATTCTTGCTCTTACTAGTGCTGTCATGTATGGTATCTACACGACTATGATGAAGAAAAGGATTGGGGATGAGTCAAGAGCTGATATGTTCATGTTCTTTGGATTCGTTGGGGTGATTAACATCATCACGCTTTTGCCGGGTTTCTTCGTACTCCATTTTACGGGTATAGAAACATTTGAGCTGCCTCCCACAAGACGGATTTGGGTTATAGTGATGGTAAGCCATGGTTCATCACTGGTTTAAAAAACGCACTAATCTTTAGAAGGCCAATTCGCTCACATCTCTGGTTTCTGATATCTGCTGGGCATACTCTATGCTCCTCACCTCCCCGTTGGTTACCACGGTCGGTCTAAGCTTGACTATACCCCTGTCTCTAGTTGGTCAGATGATCGAGTATTCGCAGAATCGGGGTGTCCTATACTGGCTTGGCGCTTGTATGGTGGTATTCGCGTTCGTCTTTATCAACTATGATAGCACTCATAACAACGGAGAAACTGGCGACAAAGAGCAGACATCATTGCTAGAAAGGATACGGGACTATTGGCAGAGGATACAGGATCGTTTAAAGCTCCTTGGACAATAGCAAGAACTATAGAAGCGTCGTGCGCGCTGTTACTCTTCGTATATTATATGCAGGCGGAAGTCTAGATGGCTATTATATGATCCTTGCAAGAAATTGGGTATCATCTAAAGACTAAAAGAGGATCGATCACTTGGCGATGCCCCTGGTATATCACAGCTTTATCATGCTTGATTATTTTTACATTTCTCCCCCGTCCTCCGTACGACCTGTATCGCAGTCCGGCTCGGCGTTCCTCTTTTCCCACTCCTCAAGCAGTTTCTCCACCTGTTGACCCCATACCTCCTCTCCTTTGTCCAATTCCTCATACTCCATCACATTCTTCCCCAGCTCGAAGTCTCCTTGCCTAGTCCGCACCAATTCGCTCATGCAGGCTAATGAGCCGACTGCTTCGCCTAGGTCGTGACTGAGCGAGCGGACATAGAAGCCTGATGTGACTGTCATGCGCAGTCTGACAGCTGGCGGTCCCTTATCTGGCGGAAGTGATGTCTGCTTAGGCGATTCGTGGCTATCAGCATGGGCCGTCACCGAATCAACTGACTCGGCATGGTCGGCTGGCTTCCCGTCTGGACTCTGAAGGGCTCCGGACATAAGAGTCTGAGGGTCTACCTCCTCATCTTCTCGTGCTTGCTTCTTATGAGAGATCGAAATGTCGTCGAGATCATCCAGTTCTCGCTTTCTTTTAGCACCATTGACTTCTTTTCCAACCGCCTTCTCAGAGATATTCACGGCGCTGTCAAGCTTCAGCACCTTTTCTGCCAGCTCTTTCGCCTCCACCTCCGCTTCCTCCTTCGGTAGACGAGAGTTATGGGTTCCTCCATCCAACCATTCTACAATCTCCAGCTCCTCCACTTTCACAGGCCGCTCTTCGATTTCCCTTGGTATCTCTTTACCCTCTCTTGCATATTCATATAACCTCTTTCCCTGCATTCGCAAAGCCGAATAAATAGGTGGCCGCTGCATGATGTTTCCCCTAAACCTTGCCAACGCTTCTTCCACGCCCTCCTTGGTCACATGTTTATACTCTGCCCTTCGCAACACCTTGCCGAGCACATCATACGTGTCAGTGGCAGCGCCAAACAGGATCGTAGCTTCATAACTCTTCGTACACTCCAGAAAGCCTTGCAATTGTTTTGTTCCCTTTCCAATTCCCATGATAAGGACACCAGTGGCCATGGGATCTAAGGTGCCTCCATGGCCGATCTTGACTTGGACGCTCTTGTCTTTTCGGCGCCGTCGTTCCTTTGGTGCTTCGGTATCTCGATGCGCGCGCTCGGCAGCAATCCATGGAGCGAAAAGCTTAGAAGGGTTGAAGTGTGATTGAAGATTCCGAATGACCTGAGCGGAGGAGATAGAGGGAGGTTTGTTGATTGCGAAGACGCCTTCGACGATTTTGCCAGTGTTTTTGGACATCATGCGGTTGAGGAAGAAGGTGGGACGGCTCATGGAAGCCACGTAGAAGCGTACAGCGACCAATATTCTTTCCCCGGGAGCCTCAATGGGAGGGAACTGAAGGCGGCATAGAGGGCCAGATGTTTACCAATGCAGGGGGAAAATGCATGCTGCGGCGAAATGATGTCGATCACGGATATTTATCGATTATCATACCGTGATTACTCAGCTGGTGCACACCCCCACCTGATGCACAATTTTAGCGCGATTACTATCATCAGTTTTAATGATATTCAGAGCTCTACCAACATCTAATCTATCTAATTTTCTAGTGAGGTAATCTATGGAATTAGGCGCATCTATCAGGCTATTAAATAGTTGGTTGATATCGCTAAGGCAGCCGAATCTGCCTGTTATAAGTATTTCAGGGTAGGGGGGGGTCTTTATCTTCTACCACCACCAAATCTATGTTACCCCTAGGATCGCTTTATTTTTAAGCTTTAATCAGCTTTTAAACCTTTTTAGCTTTTATTATAAGCTTACTATATAGCTGCGAGCTAGCCTATTTTACTTATAGAGCCTCATCTTTTTTTTGCTGTTTTTTAGCTTGTTCGTGTAGTTTGTATTCCCTTATATTAGCCCTGATAGCTTTTCGCTCCTCAACTTTTTAAGCCTTTTCAACCTTTTTAACTTCCTTGCAAACCTTATTAAGCTCTTTTTAATGACGTTCAGCTATCGTATTAGTATCTTTTTGAGCTTGTTGATCGCGTGTATACTAAATCTTAGTTGGGGAATAGAATATTGCTCTACTATCGTTTTTAGTAGGAAAATCTAGTAATAATAGCTTGCCACGCTTTCGACGCTTTTTTTCATTGATTAGGCTTTTTTCAAGGCCATTAATTTATTGTTTTAATAGTATATTCTCAACTAATAGTGTATGCATTGTGTTGCTAAGCTTTTGCGCTTTTTTATCATAAATATTGGAAACTATATTATATAGCAACTTTTTAATGCGTTTCTAATCTTTTGTAGCTATCGCTGAGCTCCTAGAAGAGCTAGAAGAAGGTTGATCATTATTAATTTTAATGAACCTAGTGATAATAAGCTAAGGATTAAAAGGGTAGAGGCTAGTAGATTTGAAGCTAGAAAGGATGTTTTCTGATATAAATATAGTTTGCTAGGCATGCTAGAATAAGCGAAAAAAATCCCATTTAGTAATAGATGAAAGGCCCTAGTATTGATCTATAAATAATGTCAGTTAGTCTAAATATGCCTATAATAATAGCTGAAACAAACAGACATCTAGGGGCTGCAGTGTATACGTTGAATGTGGTAGGTATATAGCTAGAAGGATCCTATAGCTATCGCAATAGTTAATAAACTTCATACTAATATGGGAGCTATGGCCATTAAGGATTAGAAGCCTCCAAGATCTTTGTGCCTTTAGTTTTGTTTCGCGCTTAAAAATTTGTGTTAACCACTGAAATCCTAGCTTATTATTGGTCCAACTAGATGGCGATGAGGCAAAGAAACAACTTTAAGTGTTTAGATTAAAATCCTAGAGCTATGAATCCTGAATAAGGCCTGTAGTTGCTTGATAGATCAGCCCTAGTGATAGAGCTAAGCCATCTACATATATCGCTGTGATAGTAGTAATCTATTCGCGATTTCTATCTTAAATGATTTGTTTGATTGATCCTTCTTTATAACGCCTACGCGAAAAGATGCGCTTTATCTTTGAAAGGATTCCAATCAAAAAGCCCTTTTCATCTATATTGTAGGTATACTATGGCTCTACCTTATACTACTCAATTTTCTTCCTTAATAGCTCAAAATATAATAAGTATTTGAATGCTGAATCTGCCCTAGAACGATTATAGTCGAGGCCTATTATCCACTTTGAAATCAGCTTAGTTTAGTGACGGTATAGAAAGCGCGAAACCCACTCTTTTCCTATCTCTTTACAACAGATTTCCTAAGCGAAATTTCGAATTATATGTTTATTAGGAGGGAGGCCGCGCGCGTATAAGCGATCGATGTATTTAACTAAGGATTTTTCTTGTTGGTCGTTGAGGTTTTGTTGGTTTTGGTACTGGGCATGACGGGATCCAGTTTTGCCGTGATATCATTTCGCAAGGGTGGAATGGTTACAATCAAACTGCTTAGCAATCTTACTGATATTGATATGATCGCTAGGTGATAGGCTATTGATGAAGGCCAGGGCAGCGTCTATCGAGCTTATATTGGTGGAGGTGGAGGTGTTGGAAGATTTGGTGGAAAATTCTAAAATTGTGCATCAGGTGGGGGTGTGCACCAGCTGAGTAATCACGGTAAGCGAGATCTGCCGGGGCACTAGAGTCGAAGTGGCTGTTTTGGTATGGACACCCTTTCCCTCATAAGACGCGAACCCGACGTGATGCGGGACATCGTTTTGACGACCGTATCAACGTTCACGCCATGCTTGTCAAAGAGGAATCGTTGCTAGAGCCTCGAGACCCGTCGCTGCAGAATCCTGATGATTGGCCAAGTTTCTTTATCAAAAATATACGTGTGACATCTCAGAAAACTGGCAAGGATGTCAGCCTGCTCTCGGCGCATCCCGAGAATGTAGTGAATGTGTCGGGCCAGTTGGACCAGATTGACGATGAATTGCTCCATCTGGGTGCGCCTATTCAATGAGTTCTGCATGAGCAACCTTCACTAACCATGACTATCTAGTCCGAGACAAGAAATACAAAGACAAGGCTATCGAGGTCAGCAATGTCATGACATACGCCTTTGCAGAATATCAGGATGGCACATACGGTTTCTGGGCGGCTGGCAAGGCGGGCTGGTTCGAGATACAGAGTGCATCAAATGCGTACCAAGAAATGTATGACAAAATGAACGAGGCGGCCTCTATGTTTTACATGCTTGCAGACAAGCTAAAGAGGTCGCACAATCCACATCCAAGATTAACTCGAAAGCGAACTGATCAATACGCCAATCAAGTCTTCCAAGACGTACGTTAGGATTCCATCCCAACGAAACCCCGTCATTAACGAGACACAGTACCTTAGTCGAGGACGGTATTTTACTTCGCTCAACGATGTCGACGATGTCCGAGAAGCCTTCCATGAGCACCGCCAATACTTAATGACGTCCATGCTTGATGATCAGGAAGGACTGAGTTGGAACGGAAGCCCAATGCTCAATTACTTCAAATGGAAGTTCCCAGTGAGCGCGCCGTTACTATTGTGAGTAAGAAGACATAGGCTTATGGCTATAACAGGATGACTTTTCCAATGTCGCTGCAAGGATACCTGCCAAAGAGCCCACGGCTCTCCAGAGCATAGAAAATAATTCAGACCGGCCCAGAAAGAGAAAATCCCAATCACCAGAAGATTCGGAAGCCAGCGCGCCCAAGCGACGGAAAAGAGGGAGGCCAAGGTCATCAGAAATTCAACAGCCCCAGACCCCAATTACCGATTCCAACACAGGCATCTCGCCATCCGACGACAATATGGGAGTCAATCCTAACGTTGTCACACGCAAGCGAAAATCAATTCTCCAACCAAGCGGAGGAAAATACTCCAAGAAAGCCGCAGGTCGCCGGAAAGGGCCAGCAGCAATGACCTCAGCAAACGACAGTCAAGAAGCCTCCAACGAAGATGTAGCCGCCGACGACTCACCAATAACCACCCTCCGCAACGCCAAAGACCTCGAGCTCCTCACCAATCCCCCAACTGATCGCTCCACTCCAGACCCAGATCATCCTCCCAGCCCCAAATTCCTCCCCCGGAAATATCTCGAGCTCAAAGTCGTATCGTATGACCTCCCCTCCACAGATCCACAAGGACCAGGCGATCTCTGGACATGTACATTCGAAGGGTGTTATCACAGGGTACATGAAGCGTCCACAACAGCTGGGAAGAAGAGGATAAAAGAGCATTTTAAGACCCATGCCACGCAAGCACAGGAGAAGATTGATCTCGTCCTTAATGAGAGTAGACCGTATTTACCTGTCAAGTGAGTTTTCCCTTTCATGCTGCCTGCATTACCAGTGGCAGGCAAACAGACAGGGTGCTGATAGAGTTGCTTTAGCAACCTCGTCCGTCGGCTGCAAGCTTTTGCTTCGGGCCCGGATGCTCAGCCAGGACCTGATAGCTTGGAGCGCAAATTCTCGGCGCCTTTTAGGAGAAGATATTGAGGTCGATAAGACTCGTTTATTATGGTGATGTAGGATAGGGATACCCATACCGCGTGCGGTGCTTTGTTTTGAAGAATTGGCCAATTGAACGACTTGTGTGCTGAGCTGACATCTGCTTCTTCTCTTGAAGAGTCTTTTGAAACACTTTTGTATGATCTAATGAGTTCATTGGGTATCATGCTAGAACTCCTCGCAAATGCCAGAAAATCTTCCGCGAATCGCCATGATAGCACGTACGTAGCTTTTGCCTCCGAACTCATACACATACCATCTCCTCACATTTTCGCCCTCCTACTCTTCCCCAATCTCTTAGTTCCCGTCTTCCCCTTCATTTTCTTCGCCGAAAAGCCACTCATATCCGCCGTCGAAGCCGCATCCGTGCTCTTCTTAAACCGTTTCTTACCCCCAAACCCAAATTTCTCATCCTTCTTCTGCCTCTTGTTCTGCGCTCTGCCCTTCCCAGCAGGTCCATCCCTTCCAGCCCTCGACGAGCGATCTTCCTTCGCTGCATCCTCGAGCGCGACATCGAAGAGATCTTCTTCATTCGCCGTACCAGTATCTGTGTTGTTTTTCCTTTCTATTAATACACCGTCAGCAGCCAAATCAATCAATCCATCACCTCTAAAAGCCCTGCCATCAGAAGTGCTTGCACCGGGGGAGGGGAACCATACTTCTCTTCAGCAAATTAATCTTATCCAACGTCTCCCTTTTCGCCTTATCCCTCTCCTGCAACTTCGCAACCTGCACCTGTTTCCCAAATTTCTTCAAATCCCGCTGTCTCCTCGCCTCAGCCGCAGCCTTCTTATTCGCCGCTTCGTCTACCATCTTCGCTTTGATTTTCCCCATGTGCTCATCGCTCTTCACCATCTCGGCAAAAAAATCATTCGGCCGTGAGAAAGGTACGCCTTCCTTTTTCAGCAAGGCTCGACCCTCGTTGGCGGCATCTAGGCATTGTTTGTAGAATGCTAGTTCACGGGTTAGGTCGTCGTTGACGTCTGAGATGTCGACGGGGGCGGAGGTGGTGAGGGATTGGTGGGCGGAGAAGGGGAGGGTGGAGTAGGAGAGGGCGATTGATTTGTGGGCTTTTTGAAGGGCGGAGATATTGTTGATTGTGAGACGTTGGTGGGGGAGGAGGTCTGCTTTTTCTTCGGAGGCGAGGGATTCTATATCGGAGAGGGGGATGCCTTCTTCCTCTTCTTCTGGGTCCGAATATTCTAGATCTTGGTTCTCTTGGTTTCCTAAACTGCTCTCACTGTCGCTTTCGCTGTCGAACAGGCCGGAAGTGTCGATCTTTTAGTCCATTAGCATCGTGTATGTGCTGCTCAATATACGTCCACAAACAAGTCCAGGCTCTGCAGCTTCACTCTCATCGCTTTCCCAACCTTCGCTCTCGGCCTCCGGCATAGGAATAGTACCATTGAGCTTTGTCACGCCATCCTCTTTCGGTTCTGAATTATTCTGTACTGGAGCTTTTGACCTTTTCTTTTTAGCAGCCTGCTTTTGTAGCTTTTTCTGCTTCTCAATTTTGTAGTTTCGGCCTTGATGTGCATCGAGCGCCGCAAGTAATTTACTCTTCGCCATGGTGAGGTTGTTTTTTTTCGAAATTGGGACTGCGAGAAAAATGTACCGTAGATTTTCGCGTAGATTTTTGGCTGTTCCTGCTGCTATACCCGTATCACTCGCGGATAACAATTGAGTATATGACCACTAATACGGAGCTAATGCTGATTTGGCTAATTGGTGGGTAGAAGCAACTCGATTCAATTGAAAGCAGTACCCAAAATGTCCGCTCTGGTCCCTCAATCGCAGCCATAGTAGCATCCTCTCTGATCTTTTTCTAATTCTTATCGACCCTGAAGAGAGACCGCACCACTTCCTCCGAATAAGACAGAATCGCTTTTGGCTTATCCCACATCGTCCATACAATTGCACAGAGCAACCTGACCATTCAGGCAACAGGAGTGTCAGTAAGTTTCCCCCTGCCCCAAAACACTCAATGTAGTAATTAGAACAAGCCAATAACTATTTCACAGACCCCAATTCCTTCGCCACAAACCACCTCTAGCCCGACTCCAGACACATCCTCCCACCTCCTCTCCACGCACCCTCCCAACCAATCAACCATGTCCGGAACCGTCGACAAGCCCATGGGCGCAGACACCGTATCCCTCCACCCTTCCCCCCCTTCCCTCCCTCACCACACTATCCAGCTAAGACCCACCCCCCCAGAACAGTCCCACAGCCTCCAATGACCTCGTGCAAGCGGTAGACAAGCTCCTCAACGAAATCGGACCCAAATTCACAAAAGTCTCAGCTGAGCTCTTTGCCAAGAGTGAGTGAGCAGATCTTTTACCTACCCAAATTATAGGGAAGTGATTGCAAGGTGCTAATCAAGATATGTATTAGTGGATGAAATGGCTCAACGCTTAGATGACATGGAGGCTGCGATCAAAGCGGGAAATGATACGGGGAGTGAGGGAAATTAGATGGGGTTTTAGTAGCATAGCGAGGATTCATGCATGGTGTTGGAGGAGTTTATGGGCGTGGGGGATGCGTATACCCTGGACGGGCAAGCTGCCTTTGATCTAAGGGGATAGGAGGGTTGATCTCTAGACTATTTGAAATGGCCGTGTCCGACTTGGAAACTCATGTCCAGCAATCGGACCCTGCAGGTGAGCTATCAATCGATGTTTGCGGATTACAAAAACCCCAAAATGACAGTTCTGGGCTAACCGTCTCAACAGTGCATGTTTTCCCTCCAGAGCCCGTATCAGGCGTAGCGCGAGTGGGAGCTGAGTGACCATTAGGGATGTAGAAGCAACAGATGGACCTGAGCTCTGGGTGAAGAAGCACAATTGATACGCGCAGGATCCATTCTCTGCGAAGTTGGCTAGGTGTGAGCCCTTAAGGCCAAGGACCAACGTGGAAGAAAAGGGAATGATATAAGGAGACATTTTAAAGACGGGGTGTGCGAGCGTCCAACAATACAATCACAAACTCGGACTTTTATTTGTACCTGATCATACAGCGATACTCTCTACAATTCCTGCTTTTCAGGTTCCTCCTCGAGTGGCGGTTCACCCTTGAATTTCCTTAGGATATTAGACCGACTAGTCAAATCATCAATCTTCTCCGGCGCCAGACCACCCTTCTTGACGATACCCTCTAGCCTAGCTAACTCTTTCTCAACGTAGCCCTGGTTCTTAGCAACTTTGTCCGAGACCTTGATATAATATTCCGCGTACTTGTCCTTCAAGCCATTGGAAGCTGACTTCAATTCCTCGGCGAGACTAGCAATGCTCTCGCCACCAGTGAGCTTGCCAAGAATGGTATCGAGACTGGGGATAGTGCCACCCAAAGCGTCCAGCTTGCCACCAATCATGCGATGAGTTCCCGCCTTCTCGTTCATGAACGAGAGTAAAGCCTCCTCAGTTCGTCCGCCTTCATAGGGTTCGGGTGTAGTTGAGCCTTTAGGGAAGTACTTGATGGTAGGGTATGATTTGACGCCCTGCTCCTTGGCTGTAGTCTTTGCGTTTTCAGCTTCGGCGTCAACTTTCGCGATGAGAACGTTGGGCTCGGCGGCGTAGTCCTGAGCTACTTGTTCCCAGATAGGAGCTAGACTCTTACAGTCTTGGGGCATGTCAGCGATCAATCGAGTAGCAGTCGGGTCAAGGATGACTTACGTCCACACCATGGAGCCGTGAAAGCCACAAGAACATCTTTGTCACCACCAATTTCAGTCTTGAAAGATTTATCGTCCAACATCTCCACCGCGCTAGGAGCAGTCTTCTTGCCCTTCAGCTTGACGCCCGTCTTCTCTGTTATAAATGTTGAGAGACTTTCCAGGTCCCTGCCACCATTGTAATCTTCAGGCTTATCGCTCTTGCCATCAAACCACTTCAGCGTCGGGAAACCTTGCACGCCAAATCTTCGTCCCAAGTCCTTCTCAGCATCTGCATCGACCTTTGCAATTGACACTTTGTCTTTGGCGAACTCAAAATTTTGGGCCAGCTCATCGTAGATGGGAGCTAGCTTCTTGCAGTGGCCGCACCACGGGGCAAAGAACTCGACTAGGGCTGGTTTGTTCGATTGTAGAACGACTTTGTCAAAGTTTTCAGGGATGAGGTCGAGGACTGATGAGGCTGCGTTGGCGCCCAGCGCCACAAGAGCAGTGAGAAGGATATAGCTGAATCGAGCCATGATTGCAATAGAGTAGCAGTGTGTCAAAGCACTTACAGCTGCAAATATGGATATGAAGAATGTGGAGGGAAAAAGAGGGTGAGCGTGGGCTTATACCCTTCGATTGAGTAGGTCGTTCCTTAGAAATCGAACTTTGAGGACACAGTCGCGGCTACCTCTTTAGCCTGACACTCGCGCTAGGGGAATTCGCCACCCGCAGCACGCCACATTAGAAGGTCTCCCTTGGAGCATGCCTCTCATTCTCCTCCGTAAAGATAATCTACGGGCTCTTTATGGGCTGAAATCATGTTGGTTCTACCTGATAATTATCTACTCAACACTCTGTAGATATTCGCTACCCTATCGTAGTCGACGAACTATTCTCCTATACCATCATTTGTAGGCTTGTCTAGACTCCAATTAGCCCCACTGTGGCAGGATGTCAGTTCCTGACGTTGCTCTTTAGACAACTACTTACCCTTATTTGATGGCATTGCTGGTGGAGATTCATTCACATCCCACTTCAGTCTCATGTCTACGTCAATCATTGAGCCTCTTCAGGAACTCATCTCCTTGCAGAGAGCCAGTCGTTGGTCTCATCCCATTGCTTCCGGATTTTCACCTTGTCACCAGCAGCTTTCACGCCTTTGTACACCTACAGGAACCATCAGTAACGGGTTAGTCCTTACGCCATCGACAGAGCAACTCACCGAATCCCAGATTCTATAAGCATCATTAAGGCTATCCCTGGTATCACTATTCAAGAACCATTCCTGACACTTTGTTTTCAACCCTTCTCGAACTTTCTCAGAGGTAGGATCTGGTTCTGCTTGCAAAAAGTCCAGGTAGCACATTGTTAATGCACCCATTGCACAGGAGTGCTGTTCGAAGAATGGTAAACTGCCACACGATCAGCCGAGAGCATCCTGCTGCTTGATGGAACTAAGAGTATACCCTAGAGACAAGCCCATCCAGTCATCTCGATCCCTGTCGATACTCCCTTCTAAAAACATTGCAACAAGAATCATCTCAATCAAATCACGGAGGCTTGCCTGAACGTTCGAGATCGTTGATTGATAGGCGAGGAGGTGTCGACTCAAAGTCCCACTATACGTATTTGGCTTGTGACCGATTTTGCCAAAACAGGCGACTCGGGACACCATCATGGTAGAAGCCTTGTCGTTCTCTAGACCGAGAGTCAGATTCATTGCTTCCTTCACCCCCAATTGCTTACTTACCCGAGCCGTTCACGGGAGCACCAGCATAACCCAGAAACATCGTGTCGGGGCTGATCAACTCTAGACGTAACAGCTCGACAGCAAGGAACACAGCCTCTTCCTGATGGTTCTCCGTACCGGCCGAATCCAGAGCGGTCTCCAAGATTTTGCCCCATTCTGTAAGCTGATGCTGTTCGTTGACAAAGCCCCGTAGCTGTAGGAAGCGCCATACGACGTTTGCCAGTATCTCGTTCGGAAGTTTCAGCGGCTAATGAGATTCAGCAATTTGCTAGATCCTATGTGGGTTGAATTTACCTCGTAACCCGCCTTAGGCTTGGGGGTTACCGTTTTCCCTGCAAAGTCAACATTGCTTAGAGTCAAGAGGGCAAATGAGAGAGAGCCCGGTGGCACGCCAAAGCCGGAAAACTAGACTCGTCGTTAGTTTGACAGTGTTTATGGTTGATTAAAACGCCTACATCTTCGATCTGGGCGTTTCTGACGTGCCACTTGGACAGCTGATCTCTTATGCTGGGCTGATCTTTCATGTTGAATTTCCCTTCATAACTTGGGTCAAACCACAGTTTCGTTACGATATCCCTCGTATGGAAGTAACGATGAATCGGTTCAGTCAAGAGGGATAGTGCCTGTTTCCGCATTGGTTCCAGTTGGCTTTTAACAAGTCCTTGATATTGCCGAGCATCTCCACCCGCAAGAGGCTGCATGATATTGATTTTGGCGGAGGCCAACCAATTCAACACCTGGGGGCGAAGCATGCCGCGTGAGAGGTACATATAGAGTTCTTCTGGTAGGCGTAAACCAATGCACTCATGGACATCGTCCGGTGCATGCTCCTTATCCAAAGCCTCCACATCTCCTTCGGCCGTAATGACAACATGGTGTTTGACCCTTGTCATTGCTCTTTTGTATAGATCGAGGTATGCCTTGGTGTTTGGATCTGTAGGATATTGCGAACAAAGTCGAGCCACACTACCCCCTGCGTTCGAAATTGAGTGAACTATACTGCGTAGGGAGGGTTGTATGGGCTGGCTCGAGAATGGTGGAAATTTTGGGAGGAGGCCTGAGCCAGCCAACATAAGACCGTCTATGAAGACATGGCCAGGAATGTTGCCGAGCTCGGTCAAGCAGTCCCGCCTATCAATCCAATCGAACAAGGCCTGCTCAGGTTTGAACCGTGTGATCACTTTATCAATTCCATAACAGAAGAGCTCCGACGGCCCGTAAACAGCATCGATAAACTGGCTTGGGTGCGCCTCAAAGTACACTAGCTATGTACGATTAGACGAATAAGTAAAAATGGGCAATCTTGTCATTACCTGGGCCAGAGCACTGTAAGGTGCAACAGTAAAGGGGACATTGCGCTCATGCAGAATCTTCTTTAGCATCTCCAATACTATTGCAGTATCTGAGACACCTAGACCCTTGTCAAAGGCCAGCTTGACCTGGTCCCCAGGTGGCGGCGTACCTTTTCGAAGAGTCTGGTTGGTCAGTACTGCGTTCTTTTCTTCGTAGGCAGTGAAAGCCTCGTAGTTGATCTGGGCTGCCCTCGCGGCATTAGCAGCCAGGTCACTGCCAACACCGGAATCCAATCCATTGAACACAAAATGAAGCTTCAGGCCAGCGGCGTTTAAGTCGTGGATCCAAGCGGCAACTTTGGTCTCCAAGCATGGAGAGGATCCACCCAGAGCGAGTTGGAGAGAAAGAGAATCCGGTGACAATTTGTCTAAGAAATAAGCTGCATCAACGCCAATCGTACAGTCGTTGAGGAATTTGAGATCAAAAGTCTTGGTGACTTTGATCGACCATTCGTCAAACAATTTGACTACAGTGAGATTTGATCAGCATTTAGGAGAGCTAGCAGATACAGCGGACCAAGACTTACTGCCCATTATGATGGCTTCACAATACCTCGTGCTGGAAAGTGCATCAATTGACAGAAGCAGACGCAGACACGGTGTAAACAGACTTGAAGCAGGAGCTCAGGAGCTGTCCGGACTTTAAGGATCCGCCGGCAACGGTCGGCGCTGGAGATGTTCGCGCCGACCGCGCTAGCCTCAGCCTTACGATAACTTAATTATTCGGAAAATGACTTGCATGTTCAATGCACATGTCATTTTTGCATACGACAAACACTAAAGTCTTCTATCGCATCTTATGATAACTTAGTCGCATAAGTGGGGGCGAGATGGATTCTTCCCAAAGCAATGGCACCAACCTACAAATCCCCGTCATCGACCTTTCTCACGCAACCACCCAAACCGCTGATAAGCTCATAGATGCTGTCAGCCGGTATGGCTTTGTATTCGTAAAGGGTGAGGGACTAGGGTTCACATCGCAAATACTGGATAATACGTTCGCATTGGTTAGACAACAGCCGCAAGATTCTTGTTTTTCACTTCTCTAGATAGATGATATAGGATCTGATAACTATCATAGTCAAAATCATTCTTCGCTTCACCCATTGAAGAGAAACGACCCTGTGCTATTTCAGCCAATGTAATTAAATCCTCCGTATCCTTGACCTCAGGTCCTTGACAGGTTCTCGCGGAAGAATATAGGATGGTCGTCGATGCATGCCGAGACCTTAGATCCGAAACACCAGAAGGTGATTGTGTAAGAACTCGTTAAGGGATAAGCAACTAACCCTGAGATAGAGAGGAGACTTTAAAGAGTACTCATACAGCGTTATAATGCTGAATCTCAGCTGATAAACATGCTCAGAGCTATAAATTTCGGCGAGTTCATCGATGGCAAAGCACAACAGGCTCTCGCTCCAGCTCTAGCTCCACATGAGGCTGATACCCATCACTTCTATGGCCTCTGTCATGAGCTCAGCATCAAACTTCTCAAGCTCTTTGCTCTCGGGCTCAAGGCGCGCAATCTGGCTATGATTCTTGCTGACGTAGTAACACACTAATGGAAGATATAGATTGATCCTTCCAAAGGTGGTGAAGACTTCTTCGCTTCTCGTCATGACACTTCAAAAGGTCCCTCTGGCAGAATTTTGCGGCTATTGCACGTACGTAGGTCCCAGTTGAGAAATTACATACGTGGCCCTAACCGTACACCGTACTAGTATCCAGCTGTTGGAAAAGGCGAGTCAGCATTCGATAACGTCGTGGACATTCGAGCAGGTGCCCACAGTGATTACGGCAAGCTCCCATCCATGCTATCACTCAACAGCCACCATCTTACTGAAGTCACAGGTTCATTGACCCTTCTATTCCAAAGAGCTGGCCAGCCAGGCCTCGAAGTCCTCAGTCCTACTTCGTCCTGGTCCCCAGTACCCGTCTACCCACCGGGTACAGAATCCGATGCATTCCCACCAATACTCGTTAACATTGGAGACCTCATGCAATTCTGGACGGCGGGCGTTCTCAAAAGCACTGTCCACAGAGTAGTCTTTCCACAGGGAGAAAGCGAGGATAGGTATAGCATAGCTTATTTCTGCCATCCCCTGGATAAAGTTGAGATAGAAGCGGTGCCGAGTGAGATGATCAAGTCACGGAGTGAAATGAACGAGCAGCAGAATGGTGAGAAGATTACTGCAGAGGGGTATTTGAATAAGAGGTTAGCTGAAACGTATGGTTGGGGAAAGGAGGAATCAACGCTTTGATGATAGCAATCAAGGTATTACGCAAACATCTATTTGCATCACATTCTAGTCTTGTAATATGTAACGCAATGAAATAGAGGGAGCAAAGGCTGAAAAGTCTGAAAGTCATCACAGTGTCTAATTTCTCAATACATTGAAGAACCGGTTTCAACAGAATTCAAATTTCGGGGGAAACGCACAAAGGATGGATTCAAGGCTTGTTGTGCTATAATGTGCTTTGCAGGATTGAAAACCCGTAGCATAGTAAATACAAAATTCACTAAATAAAACTAAAACAACCCCTTTTGAGGCGCTCTTAAACTTCAAAGCCTATTCCAGTCACCAACAGCGGTCATTATGGCGTGCGGTGACACTGATGCTGGAGGGTATCAAAAACCAGGAGAGCCAGGTAGGTGTAGCTAATCGATACTCCCGCCCGGCAGCAGAGCCCAAAAAGACCAACAGTAGCCAGAGAGCAGCAGTGTACCATTGCCGAGGTCGTAAGGAATTTTTCGAGGAATATGCGCCGTGAAATTGGACGAAATATGAAAGTCGATTCGTGATGCTCAGTATAGCATAAGCGTGTCATTGACGAGGAAACAGTGCCGTTCGGGAGGAAAGACTCGTGGATGCCAAAGTCGCCCTTGTTAACGCCAAAAAAGTCAAGTAAATGCCGGTCGCAGTGAATGCCGCTAATTACAAGAAGCGAATTGGATACAATCAAGCATGAAAAGAGTGTTGGTGGGTTTATTGAGCGGCAACTTGACACCAGTGACGATGAAAGACCCATGCGTTTTTCTGACATTCTTTGCTGCAATATTTGGTCCGGCGGCACCGACGGCATTTAGCAAATTGCCTTGTCCATTCCTCCCACCTGCCGCACTCATAGTATGCACATTGACGAATCCCCCCCCTTTGCTCATCCTTTCGGCATAGGTTTCGCATTACTACCCCCGCCCAATGTTGCATGTCTGGTGAGTGGTGGCGGACTGTGAATTTCTCGACAAGAGGGAATATATTGAAATCGTCAGGGAGTAAGTACTCCTCTTCATCTGCCTCACCGTCATGTAGGCATTCGTTGGTAGCATTTTCATCAAGAGCATTCAAATTCTTGCCAATCTTCAGCTTAGGGACAAGATGGGACTGTTGGAAGTACGTTCGTAGGTTGCAGTACTTGGACACATAAGCCAAGAGTTGTAATGACATCAAGACATCTTCGTCTCGGGGTGTAGCCGCCAGGACGCCTGGGGGTGCAGATCGCTCGCGTAGGTACGTTGCATGTGTATTTTGCGGCATCGCTGGGGTCCCTGCGTTGGCCACACTCATTGGCTGTGGAGCTTGGTTAAAACCAATAGTATTGTTGGTGGGTGTTACATTTGCCGTGATTATGCTTCCATCATTGGCAGATTGATGGGTGATATTGAAGGTCTCCGTCTCCTGACCTTCGGAGACATTAGGTGCTGTAAGGCCCAAGGTCGTGGCCACAGCATCAAGCATGGGATCTTGATCTTCAGCTTCCTGGATGTCCACGGTCGGTTGAATGTCAATCATTGGTTCATCGAGATTTTCATTAGTCACGGACGTTTCGGAGGCAGCTTCGTCCCCATTGGCATCATCGGAGTCACCCGAGGTAGACAGTTGTTGGCGAATAGACGGCCTTCTTCTGTCCCTATTAGTACGGACTAAGGGCCGAATCGATGGGGCGCTCGGGGTAGTGGGCGATTCTGGCTGGGATGTGATGCCTGTTTGTAGAGCAGGTACTGCAGGTAGCATAGATGGCAGTCGATCAGCGTCCCGCACAGGGCGAAGCCCGAATCCCTCAGCCGCATCTCCTGGGGTAACCGCCGCACCAATAGACTGCATAGCGGTATACCTGCTGCTGCTTCCTGATCCTCCAGAGGCTTGATATCTAACATCTTGGCTCCTGTGATAATGGTGGTGGTGATGGTGATGATGATGGTGATGGCGCGTGAAGGTCGTCCGTTCTGGGGGAGAGGTCATTGCGAATTGGCTCGTTGTTGGAGTCAAGTCCATCGGCACACTGTCGGATGTTGGATACTGTTGCGTGTGCTCAAGAGCAGGTTGTGGTAGACTCTGTGGTATTTGAATGGAGGGTGGAGGATCTTGACGGCGGAAAGGCCTGGTCTCCGATGCGGCATTGCCCCGATCTTGGAACGATTGACGGTCGAAAGAGCCCATGTTAGGAGCCCTGGGGTTTTGTTGATTCTGCCGTTGCTGAAGCAGTTGGAGCGATTGTCGACGACTCGCTGCTTCTGCCTCTGCCGTCTCTCGACACTTGTCGATGACTTTGATGTAGTTGTCAAGTATCGTCGCAATCACAGGAACCATGTCGGCTTCCACAACTCTTGTGCGAACTATCTCCGAGCCACGGACTCCAATGTTGACAACGCATTGGAACGCCAAGTTCCATTTCCACATCTCCATCATCTCCTGGCTTCTGCCTTGTTTCAAGATACATACTAGCCTTTCCACACCACCATCGATCGTAAGAATATCTCGAATCCGTGCGGAGGATGTCGTGAGGTAGGCTAGATGGTTCAAGGAGTTGATTAAAGGCAATGTGGAGGTACAGTCGAGGGCTCGTCGATCGTACAGAGCGGTGGTAATGCCCACCGATGCTTTATTGACATTTGGGATACTGAAATTGACTTCTCTCATGTTTGATGACTTGTCCGAGTGAAGCAGAAATAGTCTGGCTCGTTCGATCGACCGTTATCGCTAGTTCGATGAATTTGATGAAAGGAGGGGAAGGTCGGCAGGCCGTGAATATG
This sequence comes from Cladonia rubrotincta, assembly GCA_963971245.1. NCBI lineage: Eukaryota > Fungi > Ascomycota > Lecanoromycetes > Lecanorales > Cladoniaceae > Cladonia > Cladonia rubrotincta. The sequence goes on from OZ020215.1 coordinate 409,807, forward strand.
AAGGGTCCACCACGACCTCAGGCAAGCTCGTAGGTGCGACAGTTATGATTTAACGTATTGCAACGAGGCGAGAGGGAGGTATGACGGTTATACCGCCGCTGGTATGAATTAGACCAAGACTGCTGCTGCCATCTCGAGTAGAGGTTTTCGGGATGATCAATAAGCAAAAGCAAAGCCACAGGTAGGGAATTGTGCGCGCTGTGTTGCCACTTAGGCGTCCTAGCAAAGCATGCAGCGGTCCCAAGCAACAGTGAGGATGATTAAATACCCTTTCGTAGAATGTGTGTCGATGTTAGTGATGGGAATGGGATGGAGTTATGTTGTTACAGCGTTTGCAGGTGCCGCTCAGGATGATTAGCGCTGGACAATTTGCCCGCCACCACTGCCCCTTGTCTAATATAAAAATATGGACTATCCAACAAGCTTCGAAAACTGGAGAAGATTCTCTACATTTGAATCCTGGACTTTTATCGATTACTTTGTCAAGATACCGTCTCTGTTACATCTCTGTTTATATTTCTCTGCGGACATCCACTTCTAGTTTGATGTTATTGTGTAGATAAAGCTGCGCGCCAGTAAATGAGATGTCCGCCTTTTGTCGGATCCTCGTCTCCATTGCGTGGGGGAATTCCCATAGCCGCAGCACTATTTCTTCTTGCATGTGTCGTGTCTTATACCTTATGCGTTGCCTCGCTTTTCCACTCTGCATAATGCACAGTGTTCGGAAGTCTATTTTCTGTCTCAGTGCGCTAAGACAACTTGCATTCACCCCGTGGGTCTGCTTGTTCGAGGCCTACCTACTGCAAGATTAAATTGTATTAACTTTCAATTGTGCCATGTCTCATTAAACTGTTGATAACATTGACAACCTATAATTAGACCATGAGTATCAATTCACTGACCACTAAATGCCCTTACAGCTCTAGAGTGAAGAATTGATCAAGAACGTATTCTCCTCAATTTGGAAGTTGTGGCTAAACATCCTTCGTCAAGCTCTCGCCTTTTCATAATTTAGCAAAAGACACTATTAACCTTAGCGATCTCGGATGGTTCTCGCTCACATCTTCCTATGTATGTCTGTCAGGCCAAGTCTTTAGCCGCTCGATGCAAACAGATTAGTGTGAAGATGATCCAGATGGAATTAAGCATCTCAATCTGAAGTAGTGGAACCGAGAAGCTGCGTAACAGTACTTAATAGCCAATAAAAAGCATAGAACAGAACAAGAAACACCTTATTCAATGTAAATGGCGAAGGTGCTATTGAATATGTATTGGCGAGGTTCTGTGAGGTACACTAGGATCAGATTGTAGTGTGGAGCACTTGACTAGAAATGTGTTGGAAACGGTGGGTTGCAATATAGTACACGGTATCTTAGCACAAGCTACAACATACGGAAAGAAATAGTCACGGACACTGGAGAAGGACGGGGAAGCTTGCTAGCCTCGCCAATATGATGAATTCTAGCGCCTTCGACAGCGAGATAGATTGAGAGGCGGAGAAGGAGATGGCCCAGCAGATTTTTCAAGGAGAACGGACTTATGAGAGTTCTCAATATGGAGGGTGGGTGCATCAGACCACGGTGGGGACGATTGGGCAGGGTCGACAAATTATGAGGCCTACCACTGCCCCTCCTACGTCCGTGCTTTTTTGACGACGTTAATCCGTGGAGGTGATATCAAAACTTCTTAGATGTGATGCATTTTGGGTCGCCTCACCTTAAGTGACAAGCCGAGCCATCTTGTACGAGTGAATCGTACGAGGCGCGCTTTACGGCATCTGCTCTAGTGCCGATTTTAGCCAATAGTCGGCTCCTCCCTGAACACTCAAGTTTAACAGCTCGTCCAACATCGAACCCCAACTAATAACACTCAATTGGTCCTACTCAACGTATCGTCGCCATTGTCAGGAAGTTTGACGTACTTCTGAGTAGTACCATAACAGGCCCTTATACGATAGGACTGCTTTGCAGTTGCCCCAGGTCGGCCCTGCCAGCCCGGTCGCTGGCCTTTCCAAATATCACCACGTCTTAGACCAACAGCACCACCACTCTCAACCACTGTATCGTTATATCCCCCAAAGACATCCTACGTCGTAGCAGCGACTTCGCCGGAATGTCTGCCGAGATGTCTGGGGAGCAGATGCAGGCCAGGATCGCAGCCGCACGACGTGATGCGGAGGCCCTGAAGGACAAGATAAAGCGCAAGAAGGATGAGTTGGCAGACACCTCTCGTAAGTTCCAAAAGAGCTATTAATGGAATTTAAATCAAGGACACTCAAGCTCTCCCTACTTTTGGGGGGATGAAAGCTGATTCGTGTGACTACAGTACGTGGCGTAGCCCAGAACCACACGGAGCCTTTACCACGCATTGGCATGAAGGCTCGAAAACTTCTAAAAGGGCATCTTGCTAAAATTTATGCCATGCATTGGTCTACTGACCGTAGACATCTCGTGTCAGCTTCGCAAGACGGAAAGCTCATCATCTGGGACGCATATACCACGAACAAAGTCCATGCGATACCTCTCCGTTCTTCGTGGGTTATGACTTGCGCTTATGCTCCGAGTGGCAACTACGTAGCGTGTGGAGGTCTGGACAACATCTGCTCGGTGTACAATCTATCGTCACGGGAAGGGCCTACTCGCGTTGCCAGAGAACTTTCGGGGCATTCCGGCTACCTTTCATGCTGCCGTTTTATCAATGACCGACGCATTTTAACTTCATCGGGTGACATGACGTGCATGCTGTGGGATGTCGAAACGGGTTCCAAAGTTACCGAGTTTGCGGATCACCTAGGAGATGTGATGAGCATCAGTATAAACCCCACCAATCAGCACGTCTTCATCTCTGGAGCCTGCGATGCTTTTGCCAAGTTATGGGACATTCGTACAGGCAAGGCAGTCCAAACATTCGCAGGCCACGAATCTGATATCAACGCGGTGCAATTCTTCCCTGATGGTCAGGCTTTTGGTACTGGCTCTGATGATGCCACCTGCCGTCTATTTGATATACGTGCAGATCGCGAAGTCAATACATATGCTAGTGACCAAATCCTGTGTGGTATCACGTCGGTTGCCTTCTCCGTCTCTGGACGCTTACTGTTTGCCGGTTATGATGATTTCGAATGCAAGGTCAGTGAAGAAAGGCCCTGGAAGAGGACTGGATCTCAACGCTGACAAATGTTCCAACAGGTCTGGGATGTCCTCCGTGGTGATCGTGTCGGTAATCTGAATGGCCATGAAAACCGCGTCAGCTGCTTGGGCGTAAGTAATGATGGCATGAGCTTGTGCACGGGATCTTGGGATTCTACTGTAAGTTTGATAATCTTGAGCAGAGATTTCTCCGTCAATACACTAATATTGGTTTTCTGCAACAGCTCAAGGTTTGGGCCTGGTAGTCACTGTGCCCACCTTGTCGTTGGTAGACGCTGTGGCTCGAGCGAAATTTTCCTCCGCAGAGTCAAGCGCTCGTCAATCGGCCTACCTCTTATTCGACAAGCACCAGACCATCCTTATGTCCGAATCGGTGAGACGCTCTAGCAATAACGGTTCTTAATGCAATGCGGCGAGATATGTGGACGGTGGAAGCATGACAATACGGGACCTTCTTGGGAATGTCAATGCGGAAGTGCCATATTTCAGGGGATCTACTTCTACGACACATGCAATTGTTCTTCGTGTTAATGCATTCTGCCCTGTCCGGCACAACGATTCACTGTTCCCGTTCGCCCACAAACCCAATTTTAAATCTTCAACTCCTCAACACCTATATTTGTCCGGCACGATCTCGGAACCAAAAGTTCATCTCCAACCCCGGAATCACTTTGACATCACTATGACCCTTCTACTTCTGGGCGGACTCCGGCAAACTTCCGTTCTCAATTCGATACCTGTCGCAACGGGGAAAATGAGCATTCACCAGACATCCGACAAATGGAGAATGCCTTCAAATAATGTCGGTATAGCCGAGGTCTCCGATTCGCCCTCGGCTTTTCATTGCCATGTAGCCTATTGATATCGATTTGGTTTTTTGTCTTGGCACTTCGACGCTGCACCTGGGATTCTACATATCGATGTGGTATCTGAAGTAAAGCTAGGATCGGAGGTTGAAGCTTCCTGTATTATCTTTCATTTGTTTATAGCGCTCAGGTCAGACCCGCCCCTTATACTACGTATTAGTGCTCTTATTACCCCGCCGACGAAGGAGCAGTCAGCTTATGTTGATAACAATTTGAAGTCTCATAAATTGTGCATGCTCGTTCTACAGACATGCCATAGTACATGTACGATGCAGTTCTCCTTCGCCCTTCTAAGAATGGATTTCCGTCAGATGGTAAGGGCGGAATTTGTCTTTGTAGTCTATTTCTGGAAAAGCCCCCCAGGGAAGGCTTTCCGGTTGAGGACGGATATTCACCTCGCAAAGCAACTAACTCCATCAAGCAGGAAGCTCGATTACGTGTACTAAGCTCAGCTTCCGATGACGACGCATGGACACAGATGATGGAACAGTTGACAGGTGTGGGATTACACGGGTCGCTTCGTGTCGCTTAAAGCACGATTTCACGGTATCCGAAGAGAGTCGGTTTCATCCCCTGGACCCACATGAGATATAGGAAGGTATTGATCACGGGGAAACAGATGCGGTTTTATGCGCGCTCACGCTTCCGTGAGTGACAAGGAGTGGGGAGGACGAAGTAAGAGAATGGAGTATAAGTCATGCATAGAGAGCTCGCACCCAACATAATATTCCTAATATTAACCCCAGCAATGATCATTGTAGAAGGTCTATCATCCTTAATTATCGCTATTTTGTGCTTAATAAAGTATAGGATAAAAGGAATATGCTGCTCTAAAAACTTTAATCAGTGCGAAACCCGACTTTACAATCATTCTATACGCATGACTTATGCCGCATTCTCTTACCAAAGGGGGATACTATGCAGGAACCCGACTCAGACAATGCTGCGTCCTCGAATCAACAGGAAGGTTAGTGGTGGATTGGGAAATATCCCGAGAATCTTAGAGACCTTCAGAGTTACATTGGCCTGTGTGGACTCGGTGAGCGTTCATGATTACGGACCGAAGAGCGGACAACAGGCTTAGGAATGAGGAGTTTTATTTGGCAGTCATGGTAGGATGGTCAAAGTTGCATTATCTTTTTATAAGATTGGTGTTTGAGGGTGACAGACAGCAGCAGGGCTGACATGGGCTGGAAGCATGGTTACAAGGATCAGGCGTGGAACAGAGTTTCATCAAGGAATGATCCATTCCTGGATAGGGTTGGCGAGTAAAGATTATGGTGCTAAGAGGTAAGAGGGAGGGCGTACACCAGTAGAATGTTAGGTGTGATGATTAGAGTCAATAGAGGTAGGGCCGCGAAATTAAGGGGGGGTCGGGGGGGTTCATGGCGGTCAATTATGAGACAGTAGCGTCTTGGGGGGGCGAGCTGGAGGCCCCAACAGGGTTGCAGGGTTGCAGGGTTGCAATACCCAAGAGGAAACTGGCACGGAAGCACGCCTATCAAGCGGATTAAGCGGATTAAGCCTATCAAAGCCCATCAAAGCCTATCAAAGAACCCCCCCCGGACTGCTCGGCGAGTCCGTCATGCATTTGATGCGCATCAATTCAAATTCCTTTCTGGCCCCCCCCCCCCTGTGACCTTGCGGCGCTGTTCTGTGGCCCTGTTACCCTGGAAGTACTTCTACCTATTCCCTACCCTTCGCTTGGCTCGAGCCATCCCTGTCGGCCACGTTCCTCCCCTGCGCCTATGCACAGATGCACCCGATGCACCGAGTCCACGCGGTAACATCTTAGCCCATCTCCCATCTCCCATCATCTTAGCACTAACCTCCTCATCATCCAAAATAATTCCCACGAGAGATTTTAATATTATCTACCTGCACGCCATCCAAGCCAGAAAAAGCCTCCCATCTGGTCAGAGCTCGTAATAAAAAAGAAGCCTCGTTCCTTCTTCTATTTTCCTTCAATCTTCACGCCATACGAATATTAATAGTACTATTTGTCCCATCACTGTTGTTCTTATTCTATTGTTGTTGTTGTTCTTGTTGTTCGGACAGCCTAGCACATTCACACGCCAAGCCTGCTTCGCCGCTCTCCAACGTGGTGAATCCCAGCGTCAATCTACATCCTGACCAGCTTCACTAAGGTACCTTATTCTTGAATCACAATAGTACACGTCGCAAGCTCAATCTGCTGCCTAGCTTCCACACTGCCGTTGCTGATTCTCCTTCTTTGCTCCCTTGCCCTTCGGAGCGATCATCCACGCTGAAACACGAGCCCATTACTCTCACGCATCTCCATCCGGGCACTAAGTAGCAACAACCGAACGCTGGACTGTAATTGCCATAGCGTACACGTACGCTCATACTCTTACTCCTACGCTATGTCAAGTGCCGCTCAAGACGAGTTCGATGCGCTCTACAATAACAACCAAGACCCACGACTCAGAAGTCACCCAGAGGACAGATCAGACTCTTCAGACAACGATAGCACAACCCTTCACTCTGGGAACGAAGACGAACAAACTCTAACATCCAATTCCACCACGGCCATGCCTCACGCGACTACCTATCTTCCTACCACCACTCAATTCGACGCCAACACCGGTCCCAAAGGTGTCATAGCCGATGCGCGCTCCTTTGAGACGGCGAAGAAGCGAAGTTTCCGCCAAACACTCTATGCCTTCTCAAATAGCTTCTCGCGAGAAAAGAGCAAGAGCCCCAGCCCTGAAGTCTCTGCCGATGACGAGGAAGACGACTTCATGAGACAGTGGAGGGCGAATAGAATAGACGAGCTGTCCCGAAACAACCAGGACATCAGGACGAGGCGACAGAGTCCGAGTCAGCGAAGATATGGGTCTTTGGTCACCGTTGACCCATCAGGGTATCTCGATGCTGTCGAGAAGGTACATGCGTATACGACGGTGGTGGTGCTGATCTATGACGACGAGGTAAGGACTGTATATCACACGCGAAGCAATATGGCTGACAAAGATGAATGTAGTCAACTATCAGCAACCAAGTCGAAGACGCACTCAAGGTCGTTGCGCGAAATCATGCCACTACCCGCTTCGTCAAACTCCATTTCCTCGACGCTGAGATGGACGAGATCGCCGCTCCAGGCATTCTGGCTTACAAAGCTGGTGAATGCTTTGTGAATTTGGTTTCACTCATCAGCGAGATTCCCGCTGGCCGGGATATTAATTCCACCACCTTAGAAAACCTATTGCAACAGTACGTCGCAGTGTCAATTTCTCCGCTTACAATGTTCACTACTGATATTATGCTAGGCATAGGATTCTGCTTTGATAATTTTCACACATTTTCTTAACCTGGGTTCTATCGGCGTGCACATCAGCACCTGCAGCATTGCGAGGAGTCAGCGGCGGCGGCGGCAAGGGGTGTCCAAATTGCGATGATACCATCTCTACAGTCATGAAATTTATATGTTTTCTTCGCAGAGATTTACACTTGCACGCGTGTCAGCGGGGAAAAGCACTTTCTGGTGTTGGCGGCGGTCTATTACATGTTAATCTCATTTCTAAAGAATTTGTACTATTACCATACTGTCACGGCGCAACCAAATTGGTTTCTATATGTCAAAACTATCATTGTTCTCCAGCCATTTTTTCATCTGGAAGTAATCCTTCTTCATTCTTTGGCTACCACCATCACTCACTATCAAGCAACACAACGCTAACACGCCATCTGAAACCTTTACCGAGATCTTGAAGATATTTATATATATGTACCTGCATGTACCTGCATGATCAATACCCCGTCGCCACACGGAGCAATATGCTGGCCAGGCTGAGGATGCAGAGCAGCATGCGTCATAGGGGCTGGTCCACAATACCGAGGATAAGAAGACTCTACGCGTCACGGACAGTCTGTGAAGTTACAAACCATCTGCTAAGATCTTCATCCCTGCGTGATTAACTCAAACATGAACGGCGTGAATTCCACCTGCTCAAGTGTTTTCACTAATGTCTACGTTGGTGACGTCCCATTACTATCACACTTCTTCACGTTTGCAAAGCCTCTATCTACAGCAGAACGCCTTGACTCCGCCGCGCCTGAGCATACCCTACAGCGGATGCAACATCTACAATACGCAACAACAGCCGGGCTTACGCAGAACAGTCTCTCGCCTATCCAGGTTACGGTGCTAGGGAAAGAAGAGTAGGCAGACACGGACGGAACGCGGTCGTTATTACGGCATGATATGCTACACCCCGATGGCTGGCTGTCCTCTTGCACCGCGGACAGCAGCACTCTTGGTCTCAGGACCGCGACGGGTTGCGCAGTGTTCTGTTCCGGCGCCGGGGTCCGTGTCCGGACCAAGACTTCATGTCTCACTACGGATCCTACGTTGCCGCCACCTAACGACATGCTGACTCATCCAAGTGGTTGGATGACTGAGAACGAGGTAGGATGTCTACGTGGAAAGCCTTCCTAAGACAGTACAATCCTAGTGAGAAGAGTTGATTGCGTCTATAAATAGGTGCTGCTATGCAAAGTGCACATTTGGGATGGTGGGAACACGAGCAGACGTATTGTGTCATACACCCCGAATCCAAGATTGGCCATGAAACCCCTCCAACGCCGATGACAATCCGAACACCCACGATATCGAGCTCATCATCTGCCGCCGAGCCCAGTGTCAGCCAGCACATATTCACTATTACCGCACCGCCACCGCTCATGCCAACAAGTTGCTGTCATAAATAGTACAGCGACACCAGTCTTGGGGAAGTGTCGCGAAATGCAAGTGACAAGTAACATGAGAACTCCACGGCACTGAGCAAGAGAAGAGATATTTATAGCATGAACGACACGTTGCTCTATCACCAAAGGGAGTGCTGGCGTTCTATTGTTAATGCTTACTAGGGGTACTACGTTTAAGCACATGCTCTCATCTTACAATACGTCGAGGATTTGAGAACATAACTTCAGTCTGATAACGTGGCTCATGCGATCGTGGAATCACTAAAAGATTTTGTGCAATAACTAAAGTCCAAGGTGTCATGGATGAGATCAATTGGTGAGATTGTGGACAGTGCAAAAGTTTCGATGTCGCGATAGACTTGTGTACGGGAACTGTCATGGACTGGGATTGCTGGAAGAGATAACCGAACTTAGACGTGCCAGGGTTCTGCAATTCGTCTCCTTGTGTCTCTCTTCTCTTTAAAATATCTATACTGATTTCGAATTCATGAAGATCATCAATTCCCTCCTCTCACCCATCACAGTTTCGTTCGCCGTCTACTATTACTAAGGCCTGCAACAACATCATGACGGCGGCCAAGCGTGGCCCAAAGGCCAAAAGAGGCATTCTCGCTCAAATTTAAAATGCATCAGGGGGTTTTTGGCCCTATCTGTCTATGGTTTGGGCAACATGTATTGCCATCATTCTCAGGTGCGGACTCAAGAGTTTCTTCGAAAGAGGGACTGTCATATTCCCAGCAGCTCGTACAGGCGAATGGACCTTCTACTTCAAGAGTTTCGAACATATTCATTCTATCTGTTCCTGCGCTTTAGCTCGTCACTCTTTTCTGGCTCAAATTTCAGATTTCGACTTACATCTATAACATACAGGACCCCACTACCTTTGAAAACATTTACAGGTAGGTACCTACAGAGGCAATAACCCTGAAACGTCCAAAAATGTACTGGTAAAGAATGGGCAGTAGGGACTTCACTGGGCCTATCAATCACTTTCCACCACCCTGCTAATTCAAGCACTCGACTACATCTTCATTTGTCAACTCAACCAAAACCCTTTCCCAGACATTTGCCGAAAGCAGCAAGTGGGACGTATACGTGTTTATTCCAGCAGCCCGTGCACAAATGCCCGGGTTCCGACTGGAGCTCATGCAGCGGCGACAAGGAAACTGTTGAGCGTGGACCCTTGTGCAAAAACAGTGACTGTTGCTAGAGAACAGTTGAGATCACATAACTACATCTCGGAAGTCTGACTGAGAGTCCGCTAATTTGGACTTGTGCACTACATCAATATACATATAGACCGATTCTTCATGCTTGCTCCAACCTTCTATTTCCTGTCCTGGTCAACATTTTGTGGCGTTCCGAAAATGGCCAATCGATTCGGTTGAGGATTAGTGATTCAGTCAACTCATCGCTAACTACTGTTAACATGTTCTGAGTGTGGAAAGGCGACGGGCATTCCTCGATATCACCGCAATGCGCCATAACAGACGAAACGAAAACGCACCGTACACCTACGCTCACACATGAAAAGGAGGTGTACGAGATCGCTCGTGCTAGTCATTGGAGTTGCCGCCCCACTCGGTCTTATGAAGATCGACCTCACCGAAGAGGCGGAGGATTTCAACACTGTTGAAAAATGTGAAGAAGACCACTCGTTGGGAGAAAAAAAGCAGGAAAGCTAAAAAGCAATACGTCGAGAAGGCCTTCTCATGACGGGATACCTAGCGAAATTTGCCCAATTCTGGTTGACAGGAAAATTGCCATCACTCCAAGAAGTACAGGGTCTATTGTCAAATCACGCCACATTAAGAACTCGTCTTCAACGAGCACGAGCAGAGAACCGGGGACATGCCTTTGCTTCGCGAACAATACCGAGTCTTTGGTCATGATACCCCCAAATTGCAGGGGCGGAAGCCCAACTCGACAGCCCGAAAGTTGAACATATGAGCGATCTGAATAATTGGGAGTTGACTTGTCGGCTTATTGGCATTGATCCCAAGGCGACTACCACCAAGCCTTCTATCAAAATGCCGGCATTAAGCGTTTATCTCAACCAGTTCCAGTTCTTTGCTAAGACTGCTTGTGAGAATCATGTGAACGATACCGACTCAAGTGTTCCGAGTGAAGGAGCAACGGCTATGTGCAAGGGTTCAAAATGATGACTGTGGAGGCACGCTTCACTTGGTTTGCAGCAATTCACAAGAGAGCTACTATCTCGCCAATATTGTGACGAGATAACTTCACTTCTACACGACGAAATCCTGAGCACTTCGATATCAAGCTTCGACTCTTTCTATCACCTAACTTATGTTCATTAACCAGCAACCCATTGAGAAGCTCCAAAGCAGTGTTGCGTTATACACCGGTGTCCAGGCACTCCTTTTCAATCACCCCGACAAGTAGCAGCAAATCCGAGCTTGTCAATCGCTATTCAAAATATTGGACCTGGAAGCATCCATTCATCTCAAAGAAAAGCTCATCTCGCTTTACGTGCTTCGACGCCATAGCCACAGCCACAGCAACGACGACCCGGAAGAGTTCTCACTGCCTGAAAGTTCTCATGCAGCGCAGCTTTTTAAGTCTCTTGTTGAAACCGAAGGATTGATAGCTCTGACACTCTGCTTCCGAGCTAACCCGAAGAAAATCGGAGTTCCAACGGACCTCAGGGATCGTCTGATGCATGAACAAGATATCAAGCCTTTTCAGGAATATCGAAATGCAAAAGGCGCAGTTCAAGATTGGAAAGACAAAGTCCACACTTTCCATTTCAGAGCCAAAGAGCTAATGTATAACAGCTGCGAAAGTTATGCTAGGGAAAAATGCCACCCCGATAAGTTCCATTGGGGGACTAGTCAATGTCCCCAATCTGTATGGAGAAAATAGAACCCAAACTTGAGCTTTCAAGTCAGCGAGAAAGTGCTACGAGGAGTTGATTATTACAGATAAGAGCAATATAAGGTTTGGTAAATCTGCACCCAGAATTAAGGCACTGGGGAATTCTCTTTTGAAAAGACATCTCAGTGTTCATGCTGGAGCACTGTTGCAGAGCTAAGACCAATGAAAGGAACGAATTCAAACGGGTCTTTCTGTTTAAAAGCTACTGGGAGACTTCGCCGGCAGTGAACTAGCAGTGCATTGCTATGGGGAGCTGAACAACGGCTGAAAGAGCATGACCTAGTTCAGCTTTTGATTGGACTCGGCTGCAGGCTAGGAGCCAACGAGAAAGGGTTCATGGGAGTGCAGCAAATGCGTAATCCCCAGAGGCGAAGTCATCAGCCGCACTTGAAGGCTTACCAGTAGCAAATAACGCGTTCGATTGTCCGCGCGAGTCGACATGGTGGCTGCGGACAAAGGTATACCGTGCGATGGATGCTACAGGAAAGAACGACAAGCAGAAGCAGAAATGCACATTCGGACCTAAGGATTAGCCCAGCTGCGGCGTTGCCTTGTGCAAGGCATGTTATCACTTCCTCCGACCTTTGCATAGCAAGTCACGCCAACACGCAAGTGGGATCCCAAGGAGAGATGGAAGGTATCGTCAGTGATGGACTTCGGTCCCTTTGCGGATTCCCCGGATGCCTTACGGTAACTATTAATGAGAAAATACAGCTGTCAATAAAACGTACTTATCTATAGTCGTCTTTCGGCAACTTGTCAAAGGATCGGTATACAGCGGTAAACCCATAATGGTGGTGATTGATGTGCGTAGGAATTTTGTGCCTACGCCGCAGAGCCCGAGCCGTATACGCAAGATTCTATTAGAGAGAGAGCACCACTGATGACCATACCAAAATATCTTGCAGAGTTCCGTAAAATCCGAGAACCCTTGCCGCAGCAGGTTATAACCGATGGCCACTACCATGCGTCTTACAAGGACATATTGGACGGCATCGCACTCAGGGCAAGTGAAGAACGTCTTAGTGTTGCAGATACCGGGAGACTACAGGAGACAATGTGTTTTATAAGGCCATGATGACCAAGCATCCATTCGTATGTGACCGATCTTACATTACTCTGTTCAGCCATTTGCCATTGTTCGTCTCGCGCCAGTGCTCGTCATGTCTCAGCTTCATCACCCGCCGTGATGGAGCGTTTTAGGTCCCCAAAGAGCATCGGCATGGCACAATTGCTAAAGGAAAAATATACAATCAATAACACCCTTCGACACAGGGAACCTAAGGAGTACGCGATGTCTATCGTTTGTGCAGCAAAGGTAGCCAAGCTCGATACAGTCCACAATCAACTTGACATAATACAGAAAGGGTTGCAAGAAAAGATTCAAGGACAACAAAGCTGCTCTAACGAGCTCTCAAATCTCGACCGATGAGAACTGGAAAACAATAAACCCCCGGCCTCACGAAGCTGGACACAGGATTTGAGAGCTGCGTGCGCTCACGGAGTGCAAGGTACCTCAGAGTTTGCGCAGTTAAGGGCTACCTTCTACTTACGCGAATCTCATCGTTGACTAGAATTTACAGGATGCACAGAAACTACTTCAAGTGATCAGAGACGCAGCAGAACTTATACATATTTGTGGAATCTGCCACTTCCGTGAAACAGAAGCGACGACATGATGAAAAATCCCGAGGCCATAGACTTAGCAGGGAACCCATATGCTTTCTACCTCCAACCAGGACTCGGCCTGGTCGATAACATGCCTGCAGAACTATAGCTTGTCGAAACCCAGACCTTTATTTTTCAATTCAGGAGATGATTCCATCAGTCTCAGTCACATGATCTCAAGATGAATTGTCAAGTTTGCAAGTCACGTATTCCTCTTGCTCTAAATTCTTGAGATATTCATAATACGGAGCCCAAGCATATGCTGAGCTCAGCTGCTCTAGGCTTGTTTTTACTCTTTTTATCTTGATATGCTCCACATACGTTATAGTAATGACCCGTTTTCAGGGTTGAACACTCCTTTGCAGTCGGTATTCGTGTTCCTGGACTTGTAGTCACCAACTTCGACTGTCTATCTATCACAGCCATATTCATAGCATCACTCATTCACTCATTCACCCCTTTGAACTACCACGAAAGCATCACAGCATCTCTGCCCCCTTTCCCTTGATAACAAGTTCAAGCTCAAATATATAACAGCTTCCAAGAGCTAGGATCGAGAAAGCGTGTGCAGAGCAGTCCTCGGCATTCAGAATGCCGGAAGGTTTTACGTATTTTGATATGCAGAGGCGTCTGGAATGAGCAATACCTGACGAGAACACTTTCACACTCGAAATCTTTGGAAGAGGGGCAGGCTACATTGCCGTTGACGATATCAGCAAAGCACTACGCCGTAGTGCGAAGATCAAAGCGCGTGAATAGAATCCAGCAGCCATCAGGCATGGACCTCTTAGACTGAGTGTCTGCACGTCATGATTCCTACAAACCGACGACAGGCGCAGAAGAGCTGCAGGAATTCATGTGGAATCATCGGCTTCGTCGACACTCTCCTGACCGTCTCTGGTAACTCACCGACGCATCATTGTTCAATATTCTGCTGCCTGCTGGCAATCAACATGTAAGAGATCATTCAAGCCTGATCTTTGGATGAGCTCGGCCGTGCCGACGATTTTTTAGTTTTGAAAGCTCTACGGATTGAAGTGCCAGTCCTTGAAAGGCGCGATAGATTAATATGAATACTCTGCTTTTCACAGCGAAAGTAAACAGACAACGTTTGGCCGAAATTGGAGTGCAGCCCAGAGAAGTCCGTGGGTGACAATATGTACACAAGTCTTAGCACAGGTCTCGACAAGTAGCTCACGCCGTCGCGTTACAGAATGTACTGAATGGCTGGAGAGTAAACAACCAAAATCGATCAAAAGACAACGCGACCTGGACTGAGGAGGACAATCCTGGCCTTGCTGCCTACAATGGAAGATGAGAGATCGCTTGGCTTAAAAGCTCCTAGCCTGGGCTCAGAGGCTTCTACTCAATGGCAAGGCCTTGTACAGCATTGACGAAAAGCATTTGAAAGAAAATGGCGCTGTTTGTCATTTTGGCTTCATCGAAATCAATGACATTGGACACTTCCGGTGGGTCCTGCATTACATAGACTGAGGAGGATGCTGAAAGGGAATGGGAACCAGCAACCGGACTGTTACCCAAGTACATGAACGCTGTAAGAAAGTTTGAAGAACAATTTGCCAAGATTTCGAAGCCAAAGCGAAGCCGGAGAAAGGCAGAGCAAATTAATTGATTCTTCAATTCGCAGAAACGTTACAGAGCGCGGGACCTGACACAAGATTCTGATGACCTGCCGTTCTCGGAATTAGGCACCGACGGGGAGTCGTTTATCCCTTCCTCCTTCCCCCCCATGCGACCGCTACAGATGATAGCTTCGTAGTGGCCGACGTTGGCTTGTTTGCAAAGTTTGACAGAGAAATCGACCAAGATGCCCTCCTCCTTTGGGTCCTCGAATCCCCTGAGCTATGCAAAAGAACACTGGCACGCGGTAACGACTTGCTCTAATGTCGCGGAACACTTATTACGAACGAATACCAGTCCGAAAGTCATCATCATTGATGGGGCAGGCGTTGCAAAGGAAACCGAAGCGCTCCTGGCAATTCATTACAATCTCATAGTGTTCAACAATGAGATTTAAAACGACTCGACCGAAGCAGCCACGATTTGTTACCGCTGGTGTTTAATTGGTCAGAGCAAGAAGTGTATAGGACCCCCGCCGATGACGGGGACAGCTACGAGGCTTGCCAGCCGCTGGGTCGAGCCGTCCGAGATTTCACCGTCGACAGCTGTGTGCTGATCCAAAGCAACCTACACAGCGCGAGAGGAAATGTTGCAGGCCTAACCTAATGGCATGCGGTAGCCATTGCCCGTGCCCATGCACATTGGTACCTCTACACCAGTACCTTCGATCCTGCCAGCCATTCGGCCTCTTCTACACCCATGCCTCGTCTGGCTGAGCAGCCGAGCTGCAACAACGCGATTCGCCTTATGAGGCTTGGGAAGCTCCCAAAAAACCAGACGCATTGTTGATTGTTTTAGAAGACAGACTATCAACAGACTTGTGTCATCGTGACGCCTCTACTTCTGTGAGATATGGGAACCACTTCCGTTGGATTGACGATTCAAGATGAGTTAGGACGGCTCAGGCTCTTTGCTGCCTTTATTGGGGCTCACCGGACCGGACAATTATTCTTAGATATGTGCCTCGTGTTATGACAGAAGCTGATTCAATCTTTGTGATGTGTGTACAGTCGGATGAATTTGACCCAGAGAGTCAGTTTGAAACCGTGTCTGATTTCGAAGAACCAGCTGTAAGATACTGTATCCATAATATTTACATGTGATTTCATTCTGGGTCAGGGTTAGGTTGCTCATTTCACTTTAGGACGTCTTCTTTGAACGACCGGCATACAAAAGCGCATGAGAGGATGCCGAATGTAACATCAATCATTCTCACCGGAGTCGATTCGGAGTGGTATTTTGTGGATGGGCCTCTATCCGGTGACGTCAAATACTCTCCGTGGCCTATGATACCTTTTATGGGAGGAGTTGGCCAACTCGGGAAGTCCGTACTCAGTGCAGTGTGGCAAGTGAGGGATTGCCCGAACGCTGCTCGAATCACATCGTTCACGATCGGACTTGGCTATCATTGCAGCGGAATGAACATGATGGACTTGACACACGCACACAATAAGTGATGGGGTTTGATATAGGTATAAACCTGCAACTGGAGAACACTGGTCGGCATCTGCTGTCAAGACCAATGTCCAAAATGAACCTAGGAGCCACAAGGTCAGGGCCCAGCAAGCCGACCGCTATCCGTGTACGAGCTCTCTAAGGATGACCAGGAGGACCGCGGGCAAAGTGGGCACAAGAGGGTACTAAGTTCTTGATCTGAAAACGTGAGATGAGTCGCTGAAATGGGCAACCCCTACTCGAACTGGAACCACATCAGCAGAAGTCCAACACCGAATTCCCTATGAGATTCTCTGCGGCTTTTACTGAAAGCGTGACTCAATGGGCAAAAAAAAACTACTCGCCAGTTGGCAGAAGAACAGGCGACATGGCTAGAGAACTGCCGGAACCCAGTCAATTATCCCCAGCAGAACCCTGATAAACCAAAGACCCTCGACGCTATCCAGGTTTGGACTGCGGCAAGAACACTCCGCCTGACCAGCGACCTGCTATTGCTATGTACCATAGCGCGCAAGAGCGGCCAGAAGTGGGATAACCTGACCATCCACGTGAAGCCCTACCGTACGTTGTGTCCAGGTTTGTCAAGAACATACCCCAATATCTCCACAACGCGGGGAACGATACGCAGTGGGAAACCTGGTCAACATTGAAAATCATCGAACACAAAAGGATTGCCAAGATGTTGATACGGGCCGTATGAAAGAGGTATGCATCCTTGACCAGCACTGAGAATTCCAGAAAAGCTGCGCCTGGTCGAATTGCTCTTTTAGTGGACATTAGCTGGACTTCATCAACGACTCCTGTTAATGATGCTACGCAAGTATGATCAATACTTTCACTGTCGACTACACCTGGAGTGATGAACCGGAATGCGGAACTGCCTCTGGAGCAATAGTTATCATCGAAGGAATTCAGGACTATTGTCTAGTTCTTTATGATCTTGCGAAATGACGATACTTATATACACGGCCATAAAGTCGTCCTACTTCCAAAAACCACAGTAGAATAGGCTGAGTTCACGACCCCTCTTTATGGTGCCGAGGAAATCATCCTCAACAAAGTTCCAGCAGACCAGCGGAAGTTTACTTCACTCTACGGATCGACATTCTAGACTTGCTGTCGACGGAACCACAACGCCGATATAGGGGCTGTCATTAATAGATCATAAGTCATAACTTTATCTAAATTTTGTTATCAATCTATATACTTCCGTTAATAAGTATAATAAATTTGAATTATCAATTGCACAATTCAGAGACCTAAAATTCATATGAGGTGTACAAATCCTGGAGCGAGCTATAACACCTGAGGCAAACATTGCAGTGGAAAGTCCTCAATCGTGCCACTCAAGCTGGTCAGACATCTTCGAAACCCAGATGAAGACTTCCAGAGTGGTTCATGCGGAAAGACCGGCAACCGGCGGAAAGTGACAAACTCGGCCCATATCAGTTTATGCCACTAGACCAGGTCCAGGTCATCGAACCGACGATAACACTCTCTCGTCGCCTTATTACATTACCGGGCTACATTGTAGAGCCCCACTCCTGATCACAATATAAAGAGGCCCGAGATGGTCGTCACAATGCAGAGCTCCCGTGTGATCTTTGTCGCCACAAGTTCTGCTCGAGGGACCTTTTCAAATCGCAAGCCTTTCACACCGCAAAGATCTTCTGCTCGTTACATCAGCTCCCTGAATATATCTCCTTTCGTGAATATTATCTTCGCTGCCGAGGAGTCTGCTGTGGGAGTCAGCGAAGACAATGGAGAGGAACATATCAAGGCGTATATGAAGTGGAAAGCCGTAAATTGGCATAAAGCTTGAGCCGAATCAAGGATCCCTCCCTGCGCTTACGTATCCTTGCTGACTTCCCTGATTTGAATCATCTTCTATTCCACGAATACAATTAGCAGATAGCAAGCGCTGTCACCGTATTTGATCTCAAGGACAGGCATGGTCAATTGACCGACAGCTTCGACGCCATCTCCGAAATCATGAGCGAATGGTTCCAGAACCACCTCCAGACTGCTTCCCGTCACCGTAGCCAAATTCAGCATGGCAATGATAGTAATATTGCTGCTGCTTCCACGCAATTCAACATGGAGAAGGAAACGGCCAGGACGACGTACTAGGGCAAGTGCATATTTTCTAAGCAAAATCTGGGAGGCTAAACGCGTAAGACACTTCGAAGAGAAGAGATTGGCAAACAATGCTACTGGCGAAGGAGTGGTCAATTCGAAGGGTTTGTTATCGTCGTAAAAGAATTTGTCTATATTCATATAGTTACTGCTTTTTTCTGTCAAACTTCTCAATCATCATACCATTACTCTAAGCAGAAACGGCTTCCCAGTCTTAACGAGAGGGTCAAATTTTTATGTCAAATTGGAAATTTGGAAACCATAGTCGTCAAGAGCGGCCCCTTTATCATCTCGCCTTGCATGAAGCCTTTTTGAAGCGTATTTGCGCTTATATGGAGATTCTTGGGTGCTCGGTAGGCAGCCCGAATCGTGAAATGCCGCCTTCGCCATTTACTTCAGGATACTGATGACCCCAAAGGAACGCCGGAAGTGATTTTTGAACGGGGAAAGGGTGACAAAATAGCAACGTATGAGCCAAAAGGGAGGCGAGGTCCAAGCCTATACTTGGGTCGGGGGAAGCCACGCCACAAATGCAAAGAGAAAGGCGGCGCCTCATGTTAAGCTTGGCAATGCTCGAGCAAGACTCGCTTCGTGGGATGATTCTCAGTATGAAAGTGATCTGGATGACGTTCTTATGGGAGATGATGCAGAGCCACATCCCGTAGACGTAGCAGCGATGTATAGTGCTCTGGGAGTGATCAAAAGCGAGGCTTCAAACATGCTGACTCTTTCAGGTTCAATAAGATACGGGACAGCTCCGCCTGTGAACAATTTAGTTGCAAAAACATCGAAGCCACATCTATAATGTTTAGGCATCCATTGACGAAAGTGTCTAATAAAGATATGGTACCTCTGCTTGGAATCAAAAAACCGCTCCAGATAATTCAAGCGTTCGCGCTTGTAGATACCTAGGTTGTCATGACAAAAGAAGAGCACCAGCTGTATACGATAACGATAGTCAGCCGAGCTTCAAGAGATCATTGCTAAGAGGGCAATATATAAGAAGCGGCAGAAGAGTAAGGAGTTGCAGCGGCACCTTCAACTCACATGGCGCTCAGCGTTGGTGCGAAACATATGGCGGAATAGTCACCAAAACTTACTCACACCACAACAGCACAATCAAAGATGGGGACTCGTTTATTATCATTTTGCTGGCAGAGTGGAGGGACAAGAGGAGTAGGAGACAGAGAAGAAACTCTATGTCATTCAGACTCCAAGACGCAAGAGACCAGATAGTTGAGCACCGAGACCGCATACTACACCTTCTTGAAAGTGCCTAGTACAGCTTAGGTGGCTACTCATGGAGATCCGATCAGGGGATGAATTTGACACCTCCGCCTCATTACCATAGCGAGAGTCCATCGCCAACGTCTCCCACATCAGAGGAGACAGCACATGAGACAAAGAGCTGCCGAATTTTTCAAACGTCATTAGAGATGAGAAGAGGGGATCGGGAGTACTCCGCGCTTTTTCACGGAGAAGAACGATGAAAAGGTCAAGGGGATGCTGACTAGGAAATCAAAACGTACGATCGAGATCAGGGAGGGGAAATATAATCATTGAGATGGTCAAAAGGCTGTCGGACAAGCATAACATTGAGAGCGAGGTCAGAGGCAATGACCCTGAAGCATGCAAGCAGAAGTTAGATCGGCGGGCCGTGCAGAGGATTTCACCGCACCGCTCGTTTCTCTTGCGTAGAGATGTCCTAGTATGTCGATCTCTCAGGCCTATGGGTCTTCGTGGCTATGCTGGTGCGTATATTTACACTGGTGGCTACCACCCTGCTAGACGGTGCCCATTCTGGCGGCTTTATCAGCCACTCCAAAGCAGAGAGCTCTAGGTCGTTTCCACGCCAAAGAACGGGATGGCGAAAAGTCCCATGAATGCCACAATTGCCACCGCCAGCTGATATTACAACAGCCTAACCAAGCCTAAAGCTTGCTTGTATACTGGAGGTGCCATATACACCAAACTCTGCCCGAGTTAGTGTTGGGCATACGGATTGACTACATAGTCCGGTCAGTAGAAGAAGATGCCAATGAGAACCAATCAGCAATGACTTCGCTATGTATTCGAGTCGACAGTCGATGCATCTCAGGGCGCTGAGGCCTACATTGCTGTCCTATCAATCGTGCGAGATGGTGGGGACTTGGGCTTTTTGCAGAGCTCCCCTAGAGTTAATGTCGCCACCTCACGTCAGAAGACAGCCCTGTACATTTTAGGGAACTGGACTGTTGCCACCAGTTCCAACTGCAAGAACGTGGAGAACATCAACTGGATGGGCAGATCTCTACAGCATGCTCGGTCGAAGTTCCCGAACTATATTTTGCGGCCTGAAGCTCTGCTTCTAGTGACGACATCTTTGGAAAGGAGAAACATGTAAGATACCAAAGTTGAGAGAGCTGTGCCACATACGCTCAGATGCCTTCGCAAAACGCCGGAAAGGTACTCTTCTCACTGCTGCAAACACTCAATTCGCACTAATGATGGTTGCAATGCAAGATGGTATACAGCTAAGTACGTCCACAATAATTTGTGCGCATGGTGCAGAGAGAATGACGAGCTGTTTGGTCGTGATTGGGGTTGGTTGGCAGTTTCTATGGTTTCGATGTCTTCTTTCGCAGGTGGCCTGCTACAAGAGGAAGGTGTTCACATTGGTAAATTTCTTTCTTTAACTCAAATTGCTGTCAAAGGGGGAGAAGGTTCAGATTGTTCCTTTCTTCAACTCAAATTGCTGTCAAGGGAAGGGGGGGGGAGTTCTGGTGGTGTGGGTGCCGAAGGAGACAGGACAGGAGTTATCAGAGGCAGCCGCCGTGTCATTACTCCGATAGAACTCTTACCGAAAGCGAGACTCAGACGCGGTATGAAAGGCTTTGGAATCGAAAAGGGAAGAAATATGAGTATGAAGAGGAGGGTAATAAAGGTGATACCTTCAGAAAGATGACCTTCATATTGATGGCGGCTGTATATTATGCGAGCCCTCACGGCAAATATAATGACCGGGATGCCGTAGAGGAACGGAGACTCTTTGATAATAAAGTGGCACCAACGCACGCCGCCGATAGACCGGTCTAAATGACCAACAACGACCCGCATCTTGCGAATAACAGGGATGCATTTAAAGCCTATGTGCGTGGACTGGAACACGGATAGCATTGTCCTAAGATAGACAAATGCGTTGAGATAATTAGGTCCCAGCTGAAAAATGAGTCTAGGAATAACTCTCGGAGAATCCTTGTATTCTCAGACTGGATGACTTGTCTCCATGTCTCGAGGATGGCATCGGAGCAAAAGAATATTCGAAGGGCGAGCTTGAACGGAAAAATGACACTCGCGGAAAGAGCTCAAACGATTCCTTAAGAATGCCAGGGAGGTTTCAAGATTTATGTGCGTGGGTCATTCAGGGATGCACGTACAAGCAACCCAAGAAACATTCGTGCGTCGTGGTGCTTCGGGACTGACATAAAGCGCTACCCACAAAGACGTCCTGGAGAGCCTTGGAAAGTCCTGCCTTGTCTTTAAGGCCGAAGAGGACTAACTATGTATGTATATTTTGCATCTCATTGTGAGCTTTGTGGTGTTAGTTCAAGTGTAGTATCTTATTTTAACGCCCAAAGATCTGGTAGGCATGGAGGAAGGAGGCATGGACGTAGACGCAACCATTAAGGAGGAAGCACGTGAAACAAGCAGACATGGCGAAACCGCAGGCGCTGGTGCTGAAATTCAAGTCCCTCAACAAACACCTACCAATCAGACTGGGCCCCTTGAGCGCACTTTGACTTTGACGACACCGGCTGTAATGTGTATTGAGGAGCAGGAAGTAAAGAATCTGAGGGCGGATGTCCAGCTTGACAAAGATTGCTTATGCTCTAAGAAGAAAGGATATATATACCTTCGAATCTCTAGATCGGAGTAATCCTGATCTAGAAGTAGGAGGATAGCAGCTCGCACCGTTCGTAACGGGCACTGAGTTCCAAATCGTCACTACGGCACCAGTATGGTACCAGAATTCATCAACAGGAATAATTATGAGCCTCGTACACAGCCCTCCCGCTCTAGCTGTTCTGGCCCTACCAGGGCAAGATGTCGAGTTCGCCTCGGACGGATTATATCAATGCAACACTCACCCAATCTCGTGGCCAGGACAATCGTACAATATGCAATCGTTGCCGCTCCCGTGCCGGCCTCCGCCCCTTCCCCGTTTGTCGCTCCGTACGAGGACATTTCAGCGGAGCCTGTGGGAACTGCAAGTGGCGTTGTGAGGAAGGAAATTGACAAAGATGGTTTTCTTACATAGCATGAGCATGCGCACCTAGCAGGCAGTAGCGTTGGTAGCGTCTTGGCCGCTGGGCCATTTCTTCCAGTAGAGCACCTGTAACTAGCATCCATCGAACCACCAATCAAGCAATCAAAATCATCCTCCTAGCAATTGGTTTTCTCAGCGTAACCACGCCGCCGGACAGGTGTCTCAATGCTCATATCAATCCATCATCAACTCTTCTTCCCTTGCACAACCCGATATCTACACTCTGATCCACTCAACGCGCTCCCCGCAATACTCCAACCATTCCTCCCCCTCCCCTCACCGATCCTCATACCTCCCCACTTCCTCCCCGCCCCACGCCTCGACCACGGTCCCCACCCTTCCCTCCATACACCCCTCCAACCACCTCGCAAACCCCCTCCCCACACTCCCCCACACCCTCGCCCTCCCCACCCCCCTCACCCCCTCATACCCCTCCAACGCCTCATACCCCCCGACCCCCCAACTCGCCCTGAAAACCTCCACCTCCAGCCTCTCCGCCCCCTCAAACGCCCTCACAACCTCCTCTTTCGTATAAAAAGTATCAACATCCAACCTCACCCTGACATGAAACCTTCTCACAAAACATAAATATTTGGGGGATGGGATTGGACGGGAGGGGTCGATGGCGAAGAGGATAAGGGTTAGGTAGGTGGGGTGGGCTTGGAAGGTGTTTTCGGAGTAGAGGATGGAGAGGGATTCGGTGTGGAGTTGGTGGCAGGTGGAGAGAATGGAGGGGGTGAGGTGTAAAGGGGTGGGATGGGGGGGGAAGAGGTTGTTAGCGGAGGTGGTGATGATGGGGGTGGTGTGCGTGAGGAGGTGGCGGAGGATGAGGTTGCGGAGTTCGCCGGGGAGGAGGAGGATGGGGAAGGGCATTGGGATTGCGCGGGGTGCGTGTTGGTGAGGGTTGTTGCGCGATTGATTGTGAGGATCGGGCGGGAGGATGCGGTGTTGTTTGATTAGGTATTAAGATTGGTTGGTGGGTGGGAGGGAAAAGCATGGTTTAAGCCCGTGATCTTTTGGCTATCGCTGCTGCCATGCCAATTGGCGCATGCAGCGCGGTAGGCATGGAAGTGAAGGGGTGAGAGATGTTGAATTGTGCTTGATAGATTACAGAGTATCGCTGGAGATATCTCAAAGTACAAGGCTAGACTAACCGTTTTCAGCTAGCATACATTAGCGTACGTCCTTTGCTCTTGAGTCGATAATAATGGACTTTGTTGTGGAAATCTTTATGTAAATCTGTGTATGCTATTACCCTGGCCATTTCATAGCTAGCAATCTCGGCCGACGGATGTCTGCTCTTATGCTAGTCTCCTCTGATGCTCTCACACGCTCATGCTCATGCTACGTAATTATAAACGTTCCGTCCTTCCTCGTCCCGCTCCATGTAGTCCTTATCAATCAATCTGTAAATGTCAGCGCCGTCCAATTCTAGAAGTAATAAGCCCACATACTTTTCAATGTTCTTCTTGATATCTGCTGGATCCAGAACACCTCTAGTCTTCGTAGCAGTAATGACCTCGGAAACGAGCTCTGCATGCGTAATCTTCTTCCTGCTCTTCATTATGCGGACAATAGCGGCTTGCGTTTCGTAGTTGCGGTCTGCCGCAACCCGTTCATGTGTCTGCTGATTCTCTTGTTTCGTCTCTTTGGCTTGTATTTGATTGATCTTGATGCGGTACTTGGGATCGGAAAAGTTGAGGTTTACGGTGAAAACGTCGCCAGCGTTGACGTTCTTGCCTTTGGGACTCTTACTCAAGACCCGGTACCTAGCACAGGCAAGGGATTGTAGTGTTCGCTGCAGTTCGAGATCATCTGGAATCAGTCAGAAACGCCGGTACACTAGTTGCAAGCTTCAAGTTCCCCCTTACCTAGACCAGAAGCGGCTTGAAGATCGCTATAAGACATCGATTCGTTCTTGTTGAAAGCAATAAGGATAACAGCTTGGAAGCAACTGACAACGATCTCCTTGAGGCCTTTTGGAAATATTGCTTTCAATTGGCAATGGGCCAAAGCATGTTTCCATGTCAATCGCCGGCCAGAATGCTTCATCTTATAGTGCTGCTCGAAGCTTGCAGTGGCTTTTAGAACATTCTCTGGTACATTGACGATAATGTCGGGATACGACGGCCAGGCAGCTGAGGATAGAACATTGACGCTCAGATCAAAGTCAGGTCTGATTTGCCTTTCTTCAAGCATGGATTTGTAGGATGAAATTTCCTCCCTTGCCATTTCAATGTCCTTGAACATCTGCTCCAGATTGTGGGTAAAGCCGGCACCGCATTCTGCGAGTCATTAGTCATAATATTACACAAACACCGAGGTGCCAACGTACCGGATTTCAAACGCGTCAGCATACTCTTCTCTGCATCGGAGCTAGCACTTCTGCCTAATAAAAGCCGGCGTGCAAGATCTCGTTTATAGAACGCTTCAAACACGGCCTTGCCATGCACAAATCGGAACATGTCGAGGACTTGATCTAATTGCCTTCCAATTTCTACGTCCTCGTCCTCACTGGACCCCTCAGCGTCTTCATTTTCGGCCGCTTTAGAACCCTCTTGTGAGACTCCAGAGGCTCGTATGGCTTTGCTACCGCCTTTCAACACCATATCGACGTACTTTGCAATCATTTCTCCCGGCTTTGGATTGTCTGTTCCCCATGTCATGTTACTTCTCTTGCTCTGGTTGATAAAAGTCTCGAAAGCTTCGCGAAGAGTGTGGCCCAGCCCTTCATGCCTTCGAAATGAATGTTCCGAGACCGAATCTAGCTTTTTCTTGAAATCCAAAAGCCTAATGACCATTTCTTGTTCTCGTTCCTCATCGAAGACGATAGAAGAGCCTTGCTTGATTATGAAAGCCTCGAAGGCAGGTCTGAGCTTTTCACCGAGGCTACGCCTCTGCAGCAGCTCATAAAGCTGGGACACTGCATCAGAACGCTCGCTACCCAGTAGATCCCCTACATCGTCTACTTTAATAAGACGTGCTTGTCTATTAACAACCAAGATGTCTTCCAGGTATTTCTCCA
This sequence comes from Cladonia rubrotincta, assembly GCA_963971245.1. Classification (NCBI taxonomy): domain Eukaryota; kingdom Fungi; phylum Ascomycota; class Lecanoromycetes; order Lecanorales; family Cladoniaceae; genus Cladonia; species Cladonia rubrotincta. The sequence continues at coordinate 435,679 of OZ020215.1, forward strand.
ACTGTTTCTTGGTCGTTTGGTCTAGGCCGTACAAATCACAACGGCGAAGTTCTCGTTCAATAAGTTTGCCGCACTCCTCGACATATCCAGCTAGGTTTTTTGCAGTCACAGAGTTTTCTGCCCAAGCTAAGAAGTATTCTACTGAATCTGCCATCAACTTAGGCACAAAGAATATCTCGTATATTGTGAGAGACTGGAACATCTTAATGGCATCGCGAAAGAGACGTTCATTGCGCGCTTCCTGACTATCTTGCCTATCAGCATGGACCAACTGGCACGCTCCTTCGATAAGCTTATTTTTGATTTCTGGTTCAAGGATTATGTGATTGCGAAATTTTGCGGTGCCCATCTGATCTATAGGGGGGAGACTCGAGTGCAGAAGATATGATCGATCAAGGTAAAAAAAGATCGAGCGGATTGTCTCCATTTGTTTACTCCAAGTCGACCAGGCGTGAACTACGGCATTCAATACCCCCACTGCCGAGTCTGTAGTTGATGCTTGAAGCAAAGGCTCTTTGACCCGGGTTGAAACATTGTGTGCGCACTTCTCACATAGCTTCTTGTAGATTTCAAGGGCTCGGCCCTGCTTGCACACTATCTCCACGCCTCTGTAGAGCTCCTCCATAGAGTATGGTAGTTTCTCTCTCAGGAATATTGACGATAGTGCGGTATCGAGCTGTGCCCAGACACGGTTGTAGTATTCATCAGGGTCAGGCTTCGAAGAATTTTTGAGACCCTTCACCATGAGCATCTTCGGGCCGCTCTGAGGTGTAATGTTTGTGGGCCGTCCATTGACCGCCTTCTTCTTAACTGGACTACCACTTGGAGAATTTGTAAGATCTATCGTTTCGGGGGGACCGCGTGTGGCGGGGTTGGAGAAGTTGAATCTATCCCCCTCTTGTATTATTCTGGGTGAGGTTGAAGCCATATTAGACTCTGCTGTAGAGTGGCTGAGCTTCGGCTTCTTATTCGGAGAGACACCAGGGAGATCCTCAAGCCCACGGTCTTTCGACCCCTTCTTGGATGTAGCGAACAGCTCTGAAATGGTCTTCTGAGGATAAGGCTCGTCTTTGGGCTGGGGAGGATAGGACTGTCTTTGAAAGCCGGACTTGCTTCCGCTATGCTTTGCCGATGGCATCTAGGGATTTAATAGACACATGCGGTGTCTTCTTAGATTGTAAGGCTCTGATAATGGTGATTGGTTGCGCAGTTGAATAGATCATTGACGTGACATAACGTACTCGGCGTTAGCGGTTTTAAGATGACTTGCTAACGTCCACGCACAGATGACAGGAACTAAATAGGTCCTACTGCTTTTCATCTCCATTCTGATCACCAATGATGAAATGCATCTATGAATGGCAGGGGTATCGATGGATGGGGCAATCCCAACCATCCATGGCAGGATTCACCAGTGGCATGCGTTTAATAGCTGAGACTATTACACGTATATAAAACCTTTATTCGATCGTTATACGGGACAGATTACGTTCAAGCAATGCGACAAAGAACTGTCTTAGGGAAGGGGATTTGGAAACAGCGCTTTGTATATGTTCAATACTTTTATCATATAAAACCTAATCACACGAAGCCTATCCTTCGTGACTTTTGGGTATCTCGTTGTTCTTCGTACTAGGCACGTTGTGAGTCTCAAGGTAGGAAATTGGTGACTTTGACTTACATCCAAGAAATTCGTCACCGCAATCAGCAATACTAAGAGCTCTACCAGATCCTCAATATCTACACCTTCATTATCGAAAGTTACCCCTCCTATCCTGGCTTGCCTTTTGAATATTGACACAACCAAAGGCCGATTTTCGATAAGGAACTCTCGCGCACTGTCGATGGTCTGCTCGTTTTGAGCCCCCCGGCTCAAGACAATGGCGGCAATGACCCGTGTAAGAGACAGGAGCAGCCGATAGTACTTGCTGAGTGCCTCTGGATTGTCTATTTCTGCGCCGGTTAGCTTGAATCTGGAGATTGATTTTGCAAAACTCACCAATACCGATATCCGGATCGACTGAAAATAGCCCTGACGCGCGCACCGCTGAGAATATCCCGCAATTCATGACATGAACGGCCCCCATCCTACTTTGTGAGATCGTCATAAGTAAGGAAAGCTTGCTCTCATAATAAGACACGAGGAGAGAAATATCTGTGGGGAAGCTTGCTCAGAATCATTCACCTGACGTTTCATGATGGTGCTTACCCTTGGCATGTGTATCCCGTAACTCCTGTGGTATTTTCCCAATGCTTTCAACGAAAACTTGGACGAAATTCGTTCTCGTGAAAGAGTCGATAACATAATTTGAGCTATCCGCTTGAGCCAGACGAGCCAATGCATCGAGTAAAAGGAGTGCCGAAATCTGACATGAGCTTGACGCCCCATAAGCATCGTCACAAATGATATCCATTGTTCTTTCTCCAGTAGATTTCAGTGTTTGTGTGCCATGGCGACGGCGAATTGGGGCGTCGGACACCTGGGACATGCCAGTAAGGTACCGATAGCAGATTTGGTAGAGTAGCTCCCGCAAATCCACATCCACACCCGGCCTGTTCACCGCTCGCAAGGCGGTACGGAATACTTGAAAGAGCCTGTCATTGGCGACATCCCCCGCTCTGGAACTATCGAGTGCAGATGACTCAAAGTCGAACTGAAACAACAATGCTAGGACCAGCTTCGTAATGTCAACTGCCTCCCATACATTGGTGACTACGTATTCCTCAATTCTTGGAACGACCAGCTGTAAAGCCTGCAGTATTAAGGCCGCTCTGCCCCCCGGCTCAAGATCCGAGGTTCCAAGCGCGAGTATAAGCAAGTCGGCCCAAGCTTTTGTTGTTTTCGATTTTGCCGAGATCAGCTTGAGACGACTATTCTCACCTTGAAAATATAGAAGAATTTGTTCAGCCTCCTCACTAGCCCGCTGCTCTTCGTTCGGATCTTGGAACCGGCCTGATTTCCGTAGTTGGTTCATCTGTAACGCTAGGATCTCCTGAATCAATTTCACATTCGATCCGGCATCTCCGTTGGGAGAAGTCGCAACACTAGCGACACTAAAGTCTAAGCCAGCGAAAAAATTGAGTTTAGGGGAAACAATGCCGTGGGAGACATCCAATTCTATGAACTCCAGGAAATCGAAAATCGTCGGGTTTGCCGCTTGCTCGCCATCAGCCATAGAAGTCGATCCAAGTAATGTAGAGAATATCCGAGCTTTCAATGATGGCACTCCTTCAATGGCAGCAAGCCGAGTTTCTGTACTTGTGTACTCAAGTAAGGAACAACGGTGCAAGAGGTATTGCACAAGCGCTTCTGCAGACTCTGTGAACAGGAAGTCTGCATCTTTTAACAATCGTCCATCCCATGAGGTGCTTGGTCCTATCGGAGCCTGCCTTAAAAACAATACGAACAGGAAGTCATTTGTTCTTAATTCGGATAAAGTGAAAATGGATGTGAGAGGTGAGTTCCACAGAATTGACAATACCTGCATAGCCCTTCGTTTAAGGCCAAGTGACCATGCTTGCATTGTATCTTCGTCACCATTTGGATAACCAATGACCAACTCTAGTACTGCATGGAAAAGGGACCGACCATTAGCGAATAGACTGTCCTCTTCCACATCAACTGTTGTTCCTCTACAGGCGAATCCAAGTAAGGCATGTGCAAGAGTCGGCCTATCGGGTGTGATGTTCAAGCAGTGAAGCAAGAAGTCGAGTATGACTAATTTGCTGGTCCAGCCAGGCGCATCACTCCCTTGACTGAGCTCACGGGGGTCGAAGCGCATCGCAAGAGTCAATGATCTAGCTATACGTTCCAAGTCGTCGTGCTGCTCGATTGCACTAATAAGACGATTCCCATACAGTCTATGACCATATGCAGCATTAGAAGAAACGTTGAGCTTCCTTGAGCTTGCAAGCTTGCCGAGCAGCGTTAGAGACACCAAGGTGAGATCGTGGTTACCAACACCAGCATATAGCCCCAAGTCGGCGATGATTCCTAAATTGAGTGCAATATTGTCCTCGAAAGATGCCAGCGCCGGGTTCAGTACAGGCTGTTTACTGCCGGTGGAATGCAATTTGATCATAGGACGCACGATGTCTAAGAATGTTGTCTGAAGGTCTATTATCAGGATCATGACTTCTAGGCTACGACGAAGTGACAGTATTAGCGGAGATTCTGAAGACGCAGTAGAGACCTCGCCAATATCGTGATGAGCCGCCGCGAAAAGAGCAGCCAGCACGCGCTCGTTGAACATCCATTCCATAACGCGCGCGAAGGGATGGAGGCGGACATAAGTCAGCAACGACGACGTATTCATTGCTTCATCCACAGGTATCGTCGATTTGTGAGCTAAAACGACGAGGTCCTCATTGAAAGTGCCTAGGCACGCGACAGCGAAGTTCAAAATGTTGTACGTAAATATCCTCTGTTGAAGAGGCTCTTCGTAGCGTGCCGTGGTTGAAGTGAACACCTTGTCGAAGACGAAGTCGACGTAGGGTTCTATGCCAGGCATTCGGTACGAAGAGCCTAGCGTCTCCGGGAATGGTAATCGGTCATTCAGGGTCGTATCTTGGATCACCGGGCATATGAGCCTCTGCAAAAGGTCGATGAAGTCTTTCGCTTCCTCGAAGTCTGCGGCGATTGCTTCTAATGTGTTCTGTTCGGTACGCACAGGGGTGCTTGCGACGTTCTTTGACAAATTCAGCGCTGAATACAATCTGCCGGAGACCCATTGATCTAAGGATGTCCACACTGACAGGCCAAGCTCTGTTGTCTTATCGGTCAGGATAGCACGGATGACCGTAAAGGCACATGCGTGTAGACGGGCTGGAACCGAGCTGTGGCATAATTGGAAAAGCACCTCAAATATCGAGAATTGTGGTTGAGATATTATCCACGCTCTCACCTCAGCACTCTGCTCGCAGAGGTGCGCCATGAGTCTCATGTAGCTTTCGAGCATGTAGGGACTCTCTGGCTCAACGATATCATCTGAACTTGAACTAGCACCATATTTTATTGCTTGTCGAAGGCCTACGGGCTGCTCACGGAGCTTCGAGGTGTAGACATTAAGCTCGTCGAATATTTGAGCCCAACTTAAAGAACTTGGTCGGCGTATCTTAGAGGAACTATTCGTGCTTTCTTCAAGCAAGAACCTATGGGCCGAAGCCGCGCAGTCTTCGTCACGGGATATCGAGCGAAGCATGTCACAGAAAGCACCGAGGCAAGGTGTAGTTAGTCTCTTCGAGGCCCATTGCAGGAATCCATAAAGATTACTATCCACGTCACTCCAAAAGGCCTGCGCCGCTTCAGCCCGGCCATCAAAAGAGAAAGATATGATCAGAAGGAATCTCTCGAGGTGAAACGTTTGCTCTGTGACACCACCTGGTACGTTAGACTGTAAGGCAGATCGAATTTTCTTTCTTTGGTCATCCTCTTCGAGCTTAAGTCTGCGTAGTGTATCAGGCATGTTAGTGATGAAGGCGTCTACGAAAACCTCAAATTGCTCCATTAATAGTTCCTGAAAATCTGGCGAGGTCGATGCTGAGCTGTGTTGGAGAGGAAGAGAGTCACGAAGCAAAAGCTGGATGAGACCGTGCCTCGCTGGGTCATACCATTCATTTGGTATGAATTGCGAACATATGGTCAATATGCATTGAAAGGCTCCGTCTTGGAGTGCTTCAATGAATGAATCTGAGCGGCTGCGAGCCTCAGCCTCGAAATTGACCTGTTCGAACTCGAACCCAGTTGGCTGTTCGACATACCATCCAGAGTATTCGGCAAGCCATAAAACTATTGTTGTAGCCTGGAGATTGCGTAAAATCCACGGTGACGCGTCTTTGCTTCCCAATATCCTATTGCTGAGTAGCCTCACATCTGGCAAATCCCCACCTCCCTCCGAGGACCCGAATTGAGATGTAAATGCAGCAATGATCGGAACATAGTGCACCGCATAATCGCTCCACCTATCTATTTTTGCCAGGTGCTCTAGCAATCTTGTAAAATCGTCGATTCCAGTCCGATTTGCTTTTATGAAATGGTTGACGATAGCCCCCAGTGACTCATGCTGCTGCTCGAGGCTCTTGTGCTGAATTTCAATGACCTCGCTCGCTTCCGGTTCTAGAGTCTGGCCCAAGGCCAGTGTTGCCTGTTGACGCTCTCCCAATGCAAATAGCCATTTCTCAATATCTGCCATTGCCCCAAGACATTTTTGCACGTAGGGCGATCTTTGATGAACCGGGCCATCTTTGGCTTCCAAAATTAAGGTTATTAGCTGACCGGATACGTCACGTATGTCCTCCCCAAGCTCTGGAGCCACCGACTGCTTCAGCAGGAGGCGAAGGCATTCTAACAGAAATTGTCTGCGTTCGTGGAATTTTATCACCGCAGTCGCAACATTGGACCTGCCGAGGAGTTCGGTCTCCTCTTGCGTTTCAAGCAGAAGCCGGGCAGACTCAAGCTCGTCAAGGTCTAATGTATCGGCCAATACAGTGGCGCTCTCTTGAAATTCTTTATTTACTGAATATTCTTCATCGACTGTGATCTTTCCTGCATTGAAAAGTCTCTGATTAGTACTCAAATGCTATTGGAGCCAGTTGAAGCATGATATCTCACCAGACTGAAGTAATTTGCGGCTCGCATCACTTTTCGATGGCTTGTCGAGAAGCTGTCTAAACTCGCCGACGCGCCTCTCAAGATCGGCCCAGAGTCGGTCAATATTGCGCAACCGAGATGCCTCTAGAGTAATGAGGTCCTGGTGAAGGCCTCGCAGGCCCACCGATCCATCCTCGTCTGCCATAGGCATATAGTTGTGAGGCGGAGAAGCAAGTTGATATTGTTAGAAAGGCTTGTCTTTCGAAGAGGACGCGACTAGGGATCGGCAAACGCGCTTCGATTTCCCGTCGCCTTAAAATTGTGGACACCATCCTATCATCAATCACTGGACATCATGTGAAACCGGACAAGGAATCTCCATTGATATATATTCAATTCTGGTGTTATTATATGCTCAAAAGACAATCAAAAAAATTGGTTTTGCGTGGACTTTACAGGAATGATAATTCCGCTCGAGATATTGACCTTCCCCTACGGTCTGGCGTTCAGATCCCAGGATGGGGGAGGTCAAAGGCAGGAAAGATATCAATGATGCCCTCGGTCAGTGCTAGACCAGATATATGGATTAGCGTGAATTGATTTGTACCAGCAAAAGTACATTCTGAAAAGGTAGATGAGCGATTGGCTGGCCTCGTTGGTATGGTTATTCTATTGATCTCGAGTCCCGCTAATCTCAACTAGGATTGAAGAAAATTATCAGTGAAAATCGCCAAGGCTCGCAGCTGTGAGTATACCTGTCCGTGGGCTATCAGAGGAATTGCAATGATTAATGGAAAGTAGCAAAAAGCTCAAAGACGATAATTACCATGTCATCTTGGAAGCTGTATTTCGCGTTGCTAAGCTGGAGGTTGCCAATATTGCTCGAGCTACCAAGTACACAAAACCCAGAGTCGAAGCCCGTTTGCTAGCGTGCGCAGGCGTCATTCGGATTACTGTCGAAGTAGCTTTACAAAAGCTACGTTACAAAACGGTCAAAGCTCTAGTGGAACACATCATTCAAACGTTGCCGACGGCGGATGCGGGCTATTGCGAGCCTCTTCTGAACGACTACTTCAAAGCGCTTGCGACTCTCCTGGAATACAAGGCTCATCCAGAGCATTTCCTAGGTGATGAATGGCACGATCTAGTTGACTTCTGTCTTGAAATAACACGAGACCTGATGAGGCCAGCTGAATCGAGTGATTCCAGTCATATAAATGGGGCAAGGGGTTCTCAAAGAATCAGCCTGACTCAAAATTACTCCAGCCGCTCGGTAACGCCCAGCTTAGCAGGAGACCACGGTCGTAAGTCTGAAAGCCATGCATCACAGCGGAATGTTGCCTATCCTCGGCTTCGGGAGTGTGATCGGGATCTGGTTCTTTGTTTGCAGCATTTGACTTCGGTGCCAAACGCTCCTATATTTGACAGAGCAAATGTTATTCTAACAACTCTTGTGGAATTGCTTCACTCGTACCCAAAAGTCAGTAAGATTCAGCAGGCCGCCCTGGAATGTATCAATTCAATTATGTCCCGAGTCGTTGCCAACGACATTGAACTTGCTTCTCAAGTAATGACCCAGATGCTGCCCCTGATCCGAGGATTTTGGGAAGCGAAAGACGCTCCTCTAAAAGACGCATTGCTAATATTTCTATCCTATGGAGAAGTCCTTCTACAACGTATTATTCGTTCAGATCACGAAGGTGACAATAAAGCAGCCTTAGTCGCCCTGGTGGAGGTTCTGCGTAACGACTACTCTTTGCGCAGAGACAGAGAACAGCTACAACTCGACGATTTGTCGTTCTGCGATTGCACTTGCAGCGCGACTCGCCAGATGCCATTAAGCACGAAGACACTTGGTGTACGGTCAGGATGTTTCAGAGCAGAACATCCTTGGTGCTTGATCTCTATCAGCGCTGCAATTATAGTAGCATTGGAAGCTAATACCACAACACATGAACATCCTATGGGACCTGATGCCGATGACAATAAGCCCAAACGTCAGAGATTGACTCACCCCATAGATGAGATATTCGATCTTACGAAAGGGCCTGACAAATTGTACGCTTTGCAAATGCTGGTCTTCGTCTTCGACGGTCTTGAACTTGAAGAAGGCGCTTTGCAAGGAAGGCTGGAAACGCTATTACTGTGCCTTTCAGACGATAACAGCCTCATAACATCTTGGGCTATGGTAGCCATGAATTCGTATGTGTACGACGTTCTTTCCGCGAACTAGCTGACAAGTTAACAGTGCTGCATGTCAGCAAGCAGCATGCGCAGCAAGCCTGAAAGACCTCTGGCTTCAAGTATGGCGCCTAGTAGCAAGACATGTTACATCTACAAGTACTGGCAGAGCGGCGTGCCAGCTGATGGCGGTCCTTCTTGATTGCGGCCTTGTGGAATACCCCGACATCGCAGATCTTTTCGAGAGTATGATTAAGTCCGTCGATCTCAATGGCCCAGCTGAATGCGACGATTCTTCAACCACCCTCTGGACGATATTGCTTGTCCTGAGGGGTCGAGAGCATCTCAGCTCTGCCTCTGAGCCATTCGATAGCGTTCTTCGATGGCTATTCGGTCGATGGAGCCCAGGTCTGTTCCATTGCTTTCTAACAGCCTCATTTTAATTAACAAATTACAGGTAAAATGCGGGATCGCCATCATGCGATGTACATAGCTCAACAGAACTCAGTATTCTGCTTATTAAGGTTGATCTGCACATGCCTTGGTCTTTCGCCCCCTGAACCTAGTCAGCAGCCTGCCTTGAACCTCGGACTACTTTCCCAGACACGGCTAAGATGTCAGCGGGATCGAGAGCTCATGAGGTATCTGCTGCTGGTCAAAGACGAATCTACAACCAGAGGTCGTCAATCCATTTCCAAGTTCGAGACATCAAGTATCAAAATTACACACGCAAAGTTCCAGGACCTTGCCAAGGCCACTTTAGATCTCTTGGTTTCTGAGGCATCTGTGCTTCTGCGGGATTATTTCCCATCGGCTTCGGAGATTTCTTCTAGCATTAACATGGATGTCATACGCATCTCAGTTTCCTTCAGCATCATTGGATATGCACTACTATCAAGCTTTAGAGTGCAAGGTGTTCAAAATAAAGACCATCTCGGCAGTAGTTTAGATCAGTTGAAGAGTGGCCTCAGACAATACGTAATCCACCATCGTGAAAGACGGGAACTGGCCAACGGTCTTTTCGTTGCTTTCGGCTCGTCCACTGTCTCTATCGAGCAGCTTATCACAGGAACAGATATCCTTACCAGAGGTACGATTGCAATGTCGCAAGGATTTGACCGGGATTTCTGGGATGGGGTTTTATGCTCGAAAGAATTGAACGGCGTTGATGATGGAAGAGATGTAATGGACTTGGACGAGGAATTTGGTTCACAGAGGAGCAACAGTCGGGAAGAGTATTCTGCCGTTGACGACATCCATGCTGAGGTTCCCGCAGCGACAAACACTAATGCATTTCACGCTTCAGTGGCTGCCAGAGTCTACTTTATGTCCAAGGTTGCAATATCTGAGGACGGTGGATCTGCGGTTGCGCAAGCAACGTCTTCAAGCGTCGATTATCTAACTTCTCTGCCCTCTCAAGGCTTTCTCTTGAGCAGATCCTTTTTGACGGAGCTCTTTGATTCCAAAAACCAGATCACGGAAGAGGACGGAAACACTCTGCTTCAATATGCCGCGCAAGTGCTCATTCGCCCGTACGAGTCGGAACGGTCTGAGGTCGCCATGGGTGTTTCTTTGGAGATTATGACCTACCTCGCCAATATGTGGACCGACAAAGAAGCTGGTGAGATTGCAGATGCAGGTGCAGCCCTCTATTCGTGGTTCATCAACATTGCCCTCAAGAAAGGCATATCTTCACCTCATGTCCACATCTGCCTCTCATCTATGCTACATGAAATTATTAAGATACGCCCCGAGTATGCCAAAAGTCTTTCTTTGCAGTCAGCGAGAACCTGTCTTTTCGAAGTTCTCCGCGAAGGGAACGTTGTTGTGAAATTCCATATTGGAAGTAATATCGCGGACATATTTGGTTTGTTTGTCCTCAAAGAGCACGAAAATATTCTTGAAGATGTGATAGCAACTCTTCCAAACAATCTGATTTGGATTGAGGGTATTGCTTTGCGCCTCTTTGTACTCGCCCGGCTCGCTGCGTCTTGGTCAACACTATTGCGACGCTGCGTCTACGCCATACTAGAATGCCCAAGAGTCGCACCTGATTGCGAGGGTCATGCTCGAAGATGTCTGGAGCACATCACTGCTGCGCTTGATCTGACAGAGCCACAAGATCTATTCAAGCTCTTCTCCTCTCAGATACTTTACACATGGCTTGTATCTCATCCTCTGAAGACAATTCCATATTCTATATTCGCCTATAGTAGCCTTTCGGACCTTCTTGGCGATGTGAGAGACGAGGTTGTAGGGCAAATCATGATGCGAGGGAAAGACGACGAAGCGGCACGGCTGGTAGAGGACTTGGGGATAGCTTTCGAAGTATTAGTGGAAAAGTCATTTAGTAAGGCGTCAGCTTACAGCATTGCTCGAGATGTGGCGGTACGCCCATCAGCAGACTCCCAAGTCTTGAGAGCTGAGGTTCGTCTTCGGAGTAGTTTTGACAGAGAGAAGTACTCCTCACTTACAGTTGAGAATTTTGCAAGGATATTAGCTATATTCTTCAAGGCTATGGATCTGGACGACCCGATAGAGAAAGGCTTTCAGAAGCATCCAGAGTATGCCAGAGCATATTCTACCTATAAGCAGATACTGTCCAGTACCGATCCAGAAAAAGTCCTGCCATTAAGTCAACAGCCTTCATTCAAAAGCAGATTTCTGTTTGATGAGATCGAATTCCTCTGTCATCGCGCGGGCTATGATGTAGAATCCTTGTGGACCCCTGCACTCTACGTCTTTGTCTACCGGGAGATTCTTGATGGAGTTCATCCGGCGTTAGGGTCTCTACATGCATGTTCAGTCCTTCGGAGACTTAGAATACTGATATGTATGGCAGGAACTACTGCGCGGGAGCAATATCCTTTAGAGATGGCTCTGCACTCTTTGGAGCCTTACCTTACAGATTCCCAGTGCGCAGAAGAAGCTATTGGACTTTCTCAATACCTCTTGGACCATGGCTCCCAATACCTCGAGGAAGCCCCTTCATTCCTCATTGGCCACGCAGTATCTACACTAACTTCTATGAAAGCTTTCTTTGAATCTACGCAGGATAGCACGACTCAGGAGAGCCAGTTCCGAGCCACCATGTCAAGGGCTCAAACCTTTCATACCTGGTTCGCTACCTATCTGGAACATTACAAATCAGCTTACCTCTCGGAAGAGTCGAGGAAATGTTTCAAGACTATCGTCAATGCAGCGAGTAAGATACAAACCGGTGGCAATACCAGAAAGGGTACTTATGAGAGTGACCTCCTGCTAGAGCTTCTAGAAGATCAACGATCGGGAAGGAATCTTCTCGACCAACCTTGCAAAGATAGGATACTGAGGTTCCTGTGTACATCATTTGATTTACCGTCAGACTTCCGTGATGACATACTTGGATCTGACGAACAAGCTCGATGCTACGCACATGTAGTTTGGAAACTGTGTCAAAGAAATATCTCATCACAAAACTTTCTTTTATGGGCTGGACGTGTCCTAGGACGGGCATATGCTGGTCAAGGTCTTGTAGACCGAACGCTATTGTATGAACTACGTCTAGATCTCGAACGTGAAATGACGGTAGATCCAGCGACACCAGCTTCATTGTACTCGAGGAAACACATCTTTCAGCTCTTGTGCGACATTCTTACGGACAGCCAAAGTAGCCGAGTGGGAAAGGGTGAAGCTACGTTAAGGTCCATTGTCTCTAGGACAAGCGGGACAAATGACTTCATTGAATGTGAGCGTTATCTTCCCGCCTCTTTGATGACAGCTTTGCTCTGGAAACCTTATCGTCCACCCGCGGCTGAAGTGCGTGCGCCACATAGTACGAAGCTCCAAAAAGAAATAGCCTTCGATAACAAGTTACCCGCAGAACAATGGGTCCAGGCGCTCTGCATCGCTCTTGCACATACAGCTGCTAACGATCCATTGTTATCAGAGTTAGCCCTAATTATAAATTCTATCAGAGGCTTTGCCGAGCAAGCTTTTCCGTATATACTTCATCTCGTACTTCTTCGGGAATGTGGCGGTCAACAGACCACGAAACATATCATGTCGAAGGCTTGCCATTATTGGTTCAGTGAATGCGCAAGCAACGGAGAGACAGTGATTCGCTCGACCCAAATCCTACTCAAAGCTATACTCTACTTGAGGTCTCAGCCACTACCAAATGAGATCTCGAAGGCTGACCGGGCAAGTTGGCTTGATCTGGACTTTAAAGAGGCTGCTGAAGCAGCTACCAAATGCTACATGTTCAAGTCAGCTTTGATGTTCCTCGAGATAAACTATTCCGAGGTGCTGAAGAATCCAAGACGCACATCCGGACTAAAAGTTCAGGAACCGGCCGATCTCCTTCTCACCATTTACGAGAATATCGATGAGCAAGACGCTTTCTATGGTGTGCAGCAACCATCGAGTCTGAGTTCAATGATGGCTCGACTCGATTATGAACAAGCGGGATTCAAAAGTTTGTCCTTCCGTGGTGCGTACTACGATGGGCAAATCCGGCAATTCGGTGGAGGTCGCAAAGAAGACGAAGAGAGCATATTATGTGCTCTGGACAATCTCGATCTGAACGGCTTATCTCAATCGCTGCTGAACACCATGGCAACTGCCGGGCGAAATGCCATCGATCCGGTCTTACGCACTGCTCGCAAACTGGAACAGTGGGACATTTCAGCCCCCGTAACTTATGTGAGCAGTGCAAGCACAATTTTCAGAGCGTTCCAGGGTATCAACAGTGCTTCAAACACGTCAGACCTCAAGTCAGCGATCAATCTTGGGATTAGCGAAGCTATGAATCAACTTTGCCTTGACAAAGGAGCAAAATCGTCGCTGCACGCAACTCTTGGCAGTCTAGCAACGTTAGCAGAGGCAGACGAGGTTTACTCCTCGAGGCGTTCCGAGCACCTGTATGAAGTTCTAGGCAGGTTCAAAGATCGCGAACACTGGATGCATTTCGAGAGGTCAGTAATTCCGTAGCGCATATGTTCGTTTCTTCAAGGCTGATATGGCTAAGTTTCGACCATGTGAAGGACATCATGTCATGTCGCGAGACTATTTTCAGTATATTGGGTAAAAGACCAAAGCTGCAAGAGCTGCTCAGAACGTCTCCCCGCGATACTCGCGCTGTAGAAAGCCATTCGCTCCTGGCTTCATCTAAAATGAGTCGCCTGCATGGCGCTCTCCAAAATGCTCTTACAACGTCAACATATCTCAATCAGTTGGTTCTACCATGTGAAGAAGCAGGTGTTGATATTTCGGCTGCTGTGAAGTTTGAAAGCGCGAATGTTTTGTGGTCTCAAGGGGAAATGGCAGCTTCAATCCGGATGCTACAGGATCTACAAAAGTCTCTGGGATCGCATGCTCAACTGGCTCATATCGGCAGACCGGAGTTACTTGCAAAATTAGTATGTCACAAAACCTTTGTCCCATGAGCGTCCAGCCAACAGCTGACATCTTCCAGGGGCATCAGATCTCGGAAGCTCGGCTAGAGAAGCCAGACGAGATCATCAATCAATACCTTGCACCAGCAATCAAAGAGCTTCATGGTGCTTCAGATGGTGATGAAGCGGGCGAAGTCTTCCATGAATTTGCGTCGTTCTGTGACCAGCAGCTGCAGAATCCAGACAGCCTGGAAGACTTTCAACGCATACAAAGGCTTCGCGAGCGCAAGGAGTCTGAGATACAGGATCTCGACCGGATGATCAATTCTGCAAGCTCTCAGGGGAAAGATCGCGACAACTTGAAAAGATTTCGCGGGACGACAAAACAATGGTTCGATCTGGATGACCGGGAGTTCCAGAGACTTCGGGATACCAGACAGATGTTCCTCCGTCAGAGTCTAGAAAACTACTTACTCTGTCTCAAAGCCTGCGACAAGTACGATAATGATGCCTTGCGGTTCTCTGCCCTGTGGCTTGAAAACTACAACAGCGAGCTAGCCAATACTGCGGTCTCTAAGCACGTTAACCAGGTGGGAAGTAGAAAATTTGCGCCTCTCATGAACCAATGGTCTTCACGATTACTGGACGTGCCGGGGAAGTTTCAGACACTACTAGCCTCATTGGTGCTGAGGATATGCATCGACCACCCTTATCATGGAATGTATCAAATCTTCGCCATGAGCAAGAGTAAGGGAGGTAAGGACGAGACCTCTTTAGCCCGATTCGCTGCTGCAAACAAGATCGTGCAGCAGCTGAAAGTTTGCGACAAGCGTATCGACGAAAGGTGGAATGCGTTGCATAATACTAATGTCCATTTTGTAAAATTTGCGGCCGAAAAGCTTGATCCTCCTTCTATCAAACAGGGTTCCCGCGTACTCCTTCGCGAATTCAACACAGGGAGAAAAGTAGAACAGGATGTGACGAGCACAAGAGTTCCTCCACCCACAGCAAAGATCGAGTTACGGCCAGACTGTAACTACAGCAAAATTCCATTCATTGCAAAGTTCGAGCCGACTTTTACAGTAGCTTCAGGAGTCAGCATGCCCAAAATTGTCACAGCAATTGGCACAGACGGACTGAAGTACAAGCAACTTCTCAAAAGTGGCAACGATGACCTGCGACAAGACTCTATAATGGAGCAAGTTTTCGAACAAGTCAGCAATCTCCTCCGAACCCAGCGCGCAACCCGCCAACGCAACCTGAAAATCCGAACCTACAAAGTCCTCCCTCTAACAGCCACAGCCGGCATCATCGAGTTCGTCCCCAACACCGTCCCCCTACACGAATACCTCCTTCCCGCGCACCAACGCCTCTTCCCCAAGGACCTCAAACCCAACAACGCCCGCAAACTCATCCTCGACGTCCAAGACAAATCCGACGCCAAACGCATCGAACAATTCCGTAAAGTCTGCGACCACTTCCACCCCGTCCTCCGCTACTTCTTCATGGAACGCTTCGAAACCCCAGACGCCTGGTTCGAAAACCGCCTCGCATACACACGCTCCACAGCCGCCATCAGCATCCTCGGCCACGTCCTCGGCCTCGGTGACAGACACGGGCATAACATCCTCCTCGACGAAAAAACAGGCGAAGTCGTCCACATCGATCTCGGCATCGCTTTCGAACAAGGCCGCGTCCTCCCCGTCCCGGAAGTCGTTCCCTTTCGCCTAACCCGCGATATCGTCGACGGAATGGGCATCACAAAAACCGAAGGGGTCTTTCGCCGCTGCTGTGAATTCACCCTCGAAGCCCTCCGTAACGAATCTTATAGCATAATGATGATCCTTGATGTGCTTAGATATGATCCCTTATATAGTTGGTCGGTGTCACCGCTGCGGCTTAAGAAGATGCAGGATGCGGCGACGGAGGATCCGAGGTTGGCGGGCGGTGCGGAGGGGGAGGGGAAGGAGGCGCATCAGGAACCGGGGGAGGCGGATAGGGCGTTGACTGTTGTGAAGAAGAAGCTGAGTAAGAGTTTGAGTGTGCAGGCTACGGTTAATGAGTTGATTCAGGTGGCGACGGATGAGAGGAATTTGGCGGTGTTGTTTTGTGGGTGGGCGGCTTATGCTTGACAAATTGAGATGGGGGGTTGAGTGAGGAAGAAGGAAAAGAGAGACATATATGAGATAAGTGGCAAATTGATCTGGGAGGAGAATTCAGCATCGCGTTTGTAAATGCATTTCCTCGTGGTGAAAAAGTTCTTGATTGTTATTCTACGTCTCCGCTCGGTACATTGTCAGCAGCGCATAGCATATAAAATATATATAGCTGGAACTATTGTATTACAGTCATGTAATCAATGCCAATATCTGCCACAGCGCCTTCGCTCGTAATCCCATACGATACAAAGGCTATTTACCGGAAAGCTCTCCTCCCAACGCCGTCCTTTTCCCTAGCATCCAGTGCCATGCATACTATACAAGGCCTTGCCTTCCATTTAACGCCGCCAGTCCAATCCAATTAACCACACAGCCTGTCCTGCTTATCTGGGCCCATCATTCAATAACGAGCTCTTCGTAGGCACATGTGTTCGTATATTCCAGGGTTTATTATATTTTGCACTCCCCAACTCATTCCAAAACCTACTAACGCCCTCATACTCGTACGGCGCCTCCACTAATCTTGGCTGCTGAGGCTGTGCATACGCAGGCGTCGAGTTTTTCAATTTGCGGACTCTTGGTTTGGGGAGGGCTTTCTCTGTAGAACCAAGAGTGGTGGATGACGAGTCTGATGATGAGGTTGTGTTCATATCTCGAATGATACGGTTCAATTCCTTTGGCTCGCTGGAAATCTGCGCTTTCAGGAAACTGAGATCAGTGCGTTCGCGGAGCTCGGCCATAACGGATGGACGCGGGGTGTAGGGGTACTGGCTCAGATTTATTTCGTTATTGGGAATGATGGATGGGTCTAGGTATGCTTTGGAGCCTTTGTCGAGGAGTTGGGTTATGGTGACGCTTTCGCCGTGGGGGATTTTGTGGGGGTGGCTGGGGGTGATGCAGTCCATGTCTACTTCTTTTCGAAGTACATGATCTATATCTACAGCGCTGAAGTAAGCGCATGATTGCGGGAGGTCGTTGATGCCCATTTGCTGAGAGAACATGGCGCGAGTCCATACGTTGGCGACTTGTAGGGCCATTGCACCGCGGTATTTGTCTTCTTCTTTGACGAGATATCTGATCTCATCATGCACAGTGATAGCAAGGCGGGCATCGATATTAAAGCGGCCGATGAGATAGTCCATCGAGATGATCAGGAGATGAAGATAGTCGACACCGGAGGACTGGATAGCCCAGTTGATGCGGGATGTCATGAAGCCGCCTTTATTAATGTAACGGCGCATTAAAGCTTCAGTAATGCCAGCGCCCAGAACTGGTGTACGAGGGCGTTCTTGTTCCGCGAATTCTTCTAGCCGATTGAAGACGAAGGATTCCGTACCACCGCGCCAGAATGACCTATCATTGAGAGCCTTTCGGGATGTCTTAGTTCCTTTAGTCTCTTTGTATAATCTGGTGGCAATATCCTGCGTCTCCTTCTCCGAGAGGTTGGGGTTGAATTGGCGAAGTAACGTGGAAGCAAACTTAAGACCAGCACCATAGATGCGTCCATAGTTGAAGACTTTAGCGTCGTTTCGTGAAATGCCTAGTATCTTCGCGGTTTTAGAATGCAGGTCAGTGCCTGCAGCTTTAGTACCCTCAAGCGTCATGAAGCCAATGGCATTTCCCCCGTGAAGTTGGAACTGAGTGTCTCCTACAAGACTTGCAATCCATAGCTCTTGCGAGTCGACGTCAGCTCCAACAAAACAATAGCCTTGTGGGGCTTTGATCATTGACTTAAGCTCCGAGCCAACTCTATTGGCTTTGGCATTGCTAGCCGTGAGCCAGGTGTTTTCGACGGCCCTTCTTGTTATTGTACCCATCGGAATGATCTGAGGCAGAATATAACCCAGGTCCTGGGATGATGGTTGCTGCGGAATGCCCATAGCGTCATTTTGGTAAACTACCATCTGCGACCGGATACGGTCCCGTGCGCTGATCCAATAAGAGCATGAAGCGTTCATTTCTAATGCCTCTTTCGCGTAGGAGAATTCAGAAGATAGGACACCACTCTCAAAGTACTGGAGATATCCTTTGGCCAATGGACTCGCACATCTTGCTTGAGGCCCATCCTTGTGAGGTAGCTTGAAGTATCGATGCTTATTATCGTCCCGAATATCCAGGTTCTTCTCATCAGTCATGTCACAGTTGACGAGTGGTTTATCGAGGTAGTTGTGAGCTGATGCAAGCGGCACTTTGAACGTCCAGCCATATTTGTCAGACCAGACAAGAGGAAAGCCGTCCCATGACAGTCGAAGAAGCAATGGCGCAATACGTGTTCTCACCGTCAAAGCCATGTCCGAATCTTTCGAGGTGGGAAAAAGGTCTTTGTACCATTGCGGCATGCCAGGCATCTTCTGGCGTGCTGCTGGCCTAGGGGGATCGCCCTTCTTCTTGCCTTTTACCATCCTGATAGTCTGCCCCGACCAATCAAGTTGACCGAGCCAAGCATCTCTGCTGTATTGGTTCGGATCATCCTTCATTGAAAGAGCTCTTTGGGCTAGGTCGTTCAGGCGCGTTTCGACTGCATTGGATAGTCTAATGTAAGTGTTCTCCGAATCCTCAATATATCTCTCCCATGACTTGTCGACGGGTAGAATGACAGATGAAACGTGTCGTAATGCGCCGAAGCTGACGGGATGTGGGCAGACTTCGAGAAAGCCAGGGAAAACCTTCTTGTAGACACGATGGGTGATCGCCACATCGGCGGCACAATAGTCTAGCAATTCGTCAAGCTTCTCCCGAACGCCTTCTCTGTCTAGCTCTCCGAATTGATCCCGCTGCGCTTTGTCGATAGTCACATTACAATGAAACTTAGCGACATCCCGTAACGAATTGATCGAGCTTCTGCCAACCCAGAGTTCCTCCTCTTCTTCGCTCAACATCCTGTTTTCCAGTAGAGCTGACAACTCAACTGAGTTGGTTTCGGTGGCAATCTTATCCCTCAGCTCCCTGCTCTTTTTATGCTTCATCCAAGTGGGCCGCTGTCTCGAACACATTCCGTTCACGGCGACATGCAACGACATGGTGTCTAAGAAAAAGTTTTTCGATTGCTGCAAATCATACTCTTCAGCTACCCTTGCTCTGTCATAGCCAATGTTGTGCCCAATGACAATGCGCGCTTGGCTGGCATCACCCAAAGGAATCAAATGTCGATCTGACTCTGACTCTCCCATAAGCCATGGCGAAAGCCATGCGTACCACCTCGTTTTGCTTGCAGCACAAGCCATAACAGCGAATGAGCTTTCTTTCCACATCACTTCGGTATCGAAGGTCAACATCTCCTCTTGCGGCGCTTCCACCGCTTCATGGGTTCCGTCTTCATGGTACATCGTCCACCCGCTTCGCTTAGTCCATTTCCGAGGTGGCCTTGGAAGATCTGCTCGCGCATATTCCAAAGCTTGAGAGTAGTATGGCTCCGAGGCATCCTTACCTATTTTGTAAAAATGTTCATCTAAAGTAGCGCCTTGGAGTTGCGGAAGATCGAATGCAATGGGTGGCGAATGTTCCTGATTCTTTCCCCATAACTGATGTCTGCTCAGGTGGTCCTTACTCAGATCAATCAGATACTGAGGAGGGTTTGTAGGAGGCCCTGAGAAGATCTGTGGATGGACTTGACTGCTAAGCTGTTGAACCCCTATCTCATTAAATCGAGGTGATGCATCCACTACATCATGTAATTAGCTCAGGAGCGAAGACTGAATTTTGAGGGTAGAGCCTCACATGCAAGGCTACTGGGCTCTTTATCGACTAGCGATTCATTCAAGCTGGCTTCGACGGCGTATCGCCGCCTCGCATGTGGGAGAGGAGAGGTCCCGCCGTGTGTCAGGTGGCCGTGAGGAGCCCGCGGCAAGCGAACGCGAAGGACAGCATTCTGCTTGCTGCAAATGAAACCAAACATTCTTTGACTTTCATTGCGACTGCGATTTTGGCTTCATATGTACAATTCACAAGCAATCTCATGGGTGTGGTAATCGACGCGATATTCTATATATTAGCGTCACCGACACGCCGCGATTTGACTAAGCCCGAAAGAGATTCTTTCCCCCGAGGTTCGGTGTTAACAATAGCGTCGCCAGAGGATTCGCTCGTCATTTCAGAGTTGTTCATGTCTTCCTGGAGAACTGAGTAGTGCTACAATCCTTTGTTCTTCCACTGCATGCCAGACTCTTTGTTTAAACAAATTCTTACTCTTCGTCCACAGAAACCAAAGATATATTGCAACAAGTGGGATATTGGAGACCGCTTATTCCTGAGCTTTGGAGGGAGGCGCCTTCACTTTGATATACTGCTTATTGACCGCAATCAATGGACGGCTCAGATGATCTCCCCTATGATGATGTGTGGAGTCCTGCACTACATGAGACCCTCTTTTCAGCCTCTGATGCAGGGCAGTCATGGAGCAGTGAACCGAGACAGCAATATAATAACTCGCCACTTCCCAGACAATTTCATTCACAACCCACGCAACCCCTGGATCATCTTTCTGCACAAGACCAGCGGAACGATAATCTTCGACCTAACAGCTCCTTGTCCCTTCATCCCACTGTGCCCACGTCCATAACACGGAAGCGTTCCCACTTAGACCCTCCAAATTTCCCATTGCAGTCAGATCCGGTTGGGTTCAATACCAACTCTTCCGGTCGGCCTTTCAATACCCCCACCTTCCGTTCCCGCCCTACAACGCCTCTCACGCGAAGTCTTCCACGGCCTGTGACCCCAGAATCTGTACTCTCTGAAGACTTCTTTGCATCAGGCAGCTCCTCCAGACGATCAGATACTCCCTGGCCTGAGACAGAAGATTATAGCGAATTTGTTGATCTTACCGCTGACTCCTCACCACCAAACATGCCTTCAGCGAGACGTGCAAGCAAAAACCCGCGAGATACCTCAAGTGCTCCATCAAACCCGGCGAAGAGAAGGAAGACGGAGGCATCACAGTCTAGTGTTCGAACCAGAGAGATTGAAGAGGTGGATTTGAGGGATGTGGATGAGGATAATAGGTTATCAAAGGTGCTTGAACAGCAGAGAATGGCAACAATCAGGGCACAACAGGAGCAGGCAAACAGACCTGTCAAGCTGTCCACACTACAGTGCATCATTTGCATGGAGTCAATGACAGACCTGACAGCGACTCATTGTGGTGAGTCCTTGCTATGTTACACTCTTCCTTGACCATGGGCTAACATGGCTATTCTCCAGGCCATCTATTCTGTCATTCCTGCCTCATGGAAGCCCTCATCGCAGGCGAGAACCAAGGCTCAGAACCCGGCAAAGGACTTTCAAAGTGCCCCGTTTGTCGAAAGAAGGTCCTCCGGCCGACAGGGGGTAAGGACAACCGTCACGTGGTGCCTCTCTCGATGAAGGTAAAGAAGAAGAGCAGTGTTGCGAAAGGCAAAGCAAGAGAAATTTGATATGATAAATGCTATGGCAAGAACGGCGTCAGGAACAGGCTATGGCGCATCTTCAGCGGCGTTTTGGTGCAGGGTATTGGTGGCTGCATAGCGAGTGCTTGAAGATACCCCATAAACTTCAGACGGGCAGAATGAGAGCGTCTAATGCTTGATTTAGCTACTTTGGGGGTATATACGCTTATGGAATCAAAGGCTTTTGTGTTCGCTACAACACGGGAGTAAGAGCTCTATGGCTATGACATCTTGACCTCCTTCGCTGGTCGATCAATAATTCCATTGATGGACTGACCACATGCACCAGCCGAGTCACGTACTTCAAAAAATTCTCACAGATTCTGAGCCCCCCCCCCCCCCCCAACACGCACTTCGACTCACCTGCATTATATTACCATGTTCCTCCACATCTTCACCCTTCCCAATCCCCCTTCAAAGCCCCTCTTCAAACAACACGAGTGATAGTACACATACCATTTCTTACATCCAAGCGAGATTCCTGCGTTCACTATCCCTACCTATCATCTCACCCCTCACACATCCTCACCTCATCCCCCCCCAATCTCTCTCCTACCTGCCCTCCTCCCAAATCCCACACCACTAATCCCCAACCCCACCATCCATTTGACCATCCCATCATCTCAAATATTACATCGCTACCGCACTATCTCCGCCCTTCATCCACCCAAGCTACACCCGTCTCTCACTGGCGCTACATCCTCTCTTTGCGAAACAGACAAGCTGGTTTACCGGACCTGAAGGTTTTACGAGAGATAGGCTGGTATGTGATTGAAGGAATGGAAAAGGAGGTATCTTTCAGTAAGAAGGTGGCCAGGCTGGCTAGGATTTCTGATGATACTGTGCCGGTGGGGAAGTATTGGGGAAAGTGTGTTGGGGTATGTGGGAAAAAGGGTTCATTGTAGGTTCATGATAGCGCAAATTGAGGTGTAGCAGCCAATGCTCCGAAACGCTTCAGGGAAGCTTATTATTTGAGCGGTGCAGACCTCGGGATTGCATATTCTACGGTTTCAGCTTTTCATGTAGGTATGCTGCAATAGGTAGCTTGATGAGGGGTGGCGGTGGTTGTGGCTGTGGCCTCGCAGTAGGGTAGTGGGCAATACAGCCTCCTGATATAATAGTCTGAGGAAGCTATAGAATATATTTATCCTCTTTCTTTGAGATGAATTGTTACAGATGAGTAAGCTGAGATTATTCTATGCCAAAATGTTTATTCTTTCAAAGCCATACTATTAACCGATTTAATTGTCCCTCATAGCAGGCAATAGGTTATCTCGTCCGCCGACCCTAGTCCCAGCGTCTCTGGGGTGGTACAGGGAGCCGTGCTGAGTCGGCAGCTAGAATTTATGTGTGGGAAACGTGGTTGACGTGTAGACCTTCTCAGGCTTCTGCAAGGCTATGCATGCGACAAAAGTCGTGGCTGCTGCGGTGCAGGAGCTGCAAGTTGGGCAGGTTATAAACGATGTGTTGTAGTTTTTCGTTTGGATCCCATTATTTGAGAAATAATCTCGCTACCTAAGAGCGAGCTCAAGTCTTTGCCTGCGACACTTAAGTCAAGTCGTACACTTAAGTACAGGCAGAACATAATCACTTTTTGGACTCCTAGGTCTGATACCGTTGGAGGAAAGAGCGGCAAATGGTGGCCTTGAGGTTTGATAGATTATAAGAAATCGTGCTGGTAGAGTTGTATCAGTGTCGTGATATGGTTCTTGCCTTTTGATCCGAGCTGGCGTTACTATACCTCGCGGCTTCGGATGGAAAGCCTTGACTCCTAACGTCCTGATCGAATCCCAAGTACACTATACATCCTCTTACATTTTGTAAGAATCACCAAGCAGGCTGCAAGGAGGTTGGCGATGCCAGCCGTTCCATTTATGCTGGCGACGGGACTGACCACCTTCGATTCGGAGGCCTTCAGATTGATGGAGTGTTGCAGCTCGTGCATAGTGTGCTAGGTGAGTGCGAGCGGCATAGGTTCTTGCCACGAGTATGTAGTGTACGACTGGTAAGTAGAATGCCTACATGTATCTCAACGCGTCTATGGATGCAGGCAAAGTAATTTACCGGGAGTATACTGGAGAACCCTAGTCGGTAATCGGATCAATCGCGTTCACTGTGGTGACGACGCTGCTGCCCAATATTAGACTGGAAAGATATGTAGCATATCATTGAGTAAAACCGGAGTGGACAATTTGTAAGTTCTGACATCTGCAATTAATGGACGATGTTTTTTCAGCACTAAAGATGGTAGGACTGGCGTACAACCAAAGGGCATCAAGCCCCACGATTCCATTTGTATTCTCTAATGCACAGGACCTTTTGTCATACTGCGGTTCTATAGGTACAAGGACGCGTCTCAGCTGATTAAAGATGTGTATATTCACGGACTCATGGCTGGCGAAGCACTCGAGATGAATGGAAGAAACGCGGATGAGTAATTGGCTATTCGATGAAGACCTATATCCCTTGTCGAAATTGGGGAACGCCTTGCAATGGGGTCATGGGCGTCTCGATGGGCTTAATTTCTCAGAAATGTCACGAAAGCCGAACTTGCTAGGCGTGGGCCTGGCATGCAAGATTGCTCGCTCTTCGAGGGTTGTGCATCCTGACAATCAATAGATGACTCGGAAGATGTACTCAGCGAGTACAAATAGCGGTACAGGATATATGAAATGGTGCGTTACACAAAGTCTTGACTCGAGTATGGCGAATGCGTAAGGTAGGACCGACTGACACAAATCACCCCCCTCACCCCAAGCGACGAGTTAGAAATGGAAGACAGGCGCTGTGGGATCCGTGAGCATGGAGGTAGGGAAAGCTCTCGGTAAGAGATAGAGTGCCTGGTGCCCTAAAGATGTCATGGATGTTGCGATTTTCGTTGTTGTAGTTGTTTTGGTCCGCAAGGCCTGCCCCATTCTGCAGGTCAGAACAAGGCCTCCCACTACGAGGATGTGCTGTCATTCCGTGCCACCTACACGTCGCCACCAGGCAAGAACAAACAACGACTCTGAGCGCTCATTTGTCAGTAATCGGTCTCCGTTCATCTTGCAGATGGGCATCGGTCACATCCGAACGCAAACACGTGATGGGTTTTTCGCCACAACGGGTGCTCGTAGATGAAAGGCATTTATGCATGGTAATCATAAAGATGACTATGACACGGTTGTGATCATCAATGTGGGCTATACGACAATAGCTAAAAATATTCATTACAAGGACAATAGAGTTGTGTAAGTAGGAAAGAGTGATGGGGATAGTCTTCAGGGCCCTAACATCTTGGCTCTATGTCTGAGCAATGTTTGTAGTGGTAGTCTGAAACATGGTGCTTGATATCTTATCTATCTAGGTAAGGTACAGTGTATGCTCGATCCCCAATTGGACCCCGGAACATGCAGCTGGTAGGCCAGGCCCTCCCTAACCCATGGGCCTTACTGCGCCCCCCGGCGAAGCGACACCCTTACTTTCCCAGTCTTGGCGTTATCTTGGCATTGCCGCACTGCCTGGTCCTGAACTTCTATTTCCCAAACAATCCAACAATAATGACAATAATAACATACAAACTCCGTCAGACTAAAACATGCCATCAGACTAATTCTCAGGCGTGCTATAGGATCTACTCCCTCAGGCAGAGTCCTTAGCGATGACGGTGGCACGGTGCCCAAAGTTCAGATTTGCATGGGGGCCTGGAAGCGGAGGGATTCGGCTCCGCCCATGAATGTCCAATCTCATCAGTCTTACACCAACATACATGGAATCAAATGTTTCATATACGACAAGCAAAGAGTCCGTAGTCATGTTGAAGATTGTATATATTGGTAGGTGCTTGTGTCTGCTCTGTGATATATTTTTCTTTTTGAGTTAAAGCTTTAAAATCTATTGTCCGTAAATTACTGGTTGGTCATCATCGTCTTACCTGACTGTACATGAGCATAACCGTGTAAGCTGTATTACGAGATAAGATTACACGCAAGGAATCTCTATATATTGAACATTTTCCCGCTTGCGCTGAACACCGCAACTCCTCTGTCAGGTGCTGGTTAGCGGAGAGACTCGCAATCACATCTACCTACAAGTATCCTACCATTCCGTCCGCCATCCTGGAGTATCGCAATCGAAATTCAATTGTCTCAAGGTTCAAGTCCTTCATAATGCCTATCGTTGAGTAAGAGAACCCAACGCACAACGCAAAGCATTGTCTCTAACTTCCCACAGACTCGCTCTATTCGGCCTAACCACCGCCTTGTTCGGCCCCTCCCCTCTTAGTTACACCAATGCCCAAACCACCAAGAAAACTTTCTCATCTACCTACGACAGTATCAACACCATCGTCATCGCCGGCAACGTCTTCCTCGCTCATCGACAAAGCCTCGGCGCATTTTTCGACAGTATCGGTAGCGATGTTTCGAAGCCGGCAAAGACAGAGGCAATCGCGTATTCGAGCTTCGATGATGATGTGGAGAGGTTGCTTGATCATGGATGGTGAGAAATGTCATAGCCATGAGACAGAATTCACGATCACAAGGATGGATTGAACGTCGGAGTGGTCCAGAGCATGCAGCGCTCGAGGGGGAAGGACGATGTGGGCGTCCAACTAGACTGTACAACGACAGGCAGCTGGTGGGAAAGCGGCTCGAACATTCCAGAAGCCACGACCGACTCTACTCACGTGCAAGCTTAGATATAAAGCTGGCAGGCACTTGTACTTTTGGCTCCATCAGACGAAATGCGAGCAGGATCGCGTCGGCGTCAGGAAGGATAAGGGAGTTGCGTCTCTTGATGGGCGCTGCTAAAGCGAAGCTCCCGTGGGAAGGAGGCGTCATGCAAGAGTGGATGAATGGAAATGGAGTCGTGTTTCCTGCTAGCGATGATATTTGATGCATAATGATACCACTTACTCAATGAAACACTATCAGAAGCCATGATTTTCTCAAGCTGCTCAGAACATTACTTCTATTAGGAAGTTTCATGGTGATCACAACGAGCGAGTACCATCGTCTCGGGAGCCTTTTAACAGAGTATTCTAAACTGTACATCTCAATGCTCTCCTACGAGTAGAAGAAATAAACCCCGCGAAGGCATGCAGAAACATAGTTGGGAGTCGGCCTTTACCCCAGGATCGACTCCGGTGAGTACAACTACGATGTCCTTTCATGCGATTTTGGATTTCAACATTCCCATCTAAACTCAGAGCAGATCTAAATGATCTGGGGGCGTGGGGTCTAGTTTGAACCGCCATGCTACCAAAGCTGTAGAGCGGTGACGGGGCAGGCGTAGCCGAGGGATCTAGTTCTAGCTGTATCGCGTTAGCTCCTCAGTATAATTGTCGCCAAACAAACTCTTCGTCTTCTCCCAGAAAATAATCATCCTAAGGGGACCAAGGATGCGACATAAGCTAATCCAGCTGACTGACCTACTGAGCTAATAGCTTTTTCTTCTGTTCCACTACTTCTCTCTTACCCACCTACCCCATGCGCTCTTCGCTGCAGTGCATGCCGCCATGGTGGTGCCCGACTAACCGGGGTCTGCAGTCAAGATCGGCAAGGAAGGTGGGTGAAACTCCCCTCCAAGAAGGAGCGGCCAAAGCCTCACCTACAAGATGGGAGCGGCCAATGAAGACCACATAGGGTTGAAGGGCCCCCAATTGCCTCGATAAGGCTACAAAGAAGGTGAGGTAAAATGCCGCGGTGGATCTGAAACAAAATTAAAAGCTCAGTCCAAGTGCTGAGCCCCTTCTTCGTGCTTTGAGATGATAACGTCGCCTCGGCCCGACACCGAGAGTATCTGCATGGTACATTTTGTAATCGCTAAATCTGCATGTTTTCTGCGTTGTGATTTCGTTTGTCTAATGCACGACGTCTAAACTTATCATTGGAAAGTGAGATTTTGCCCTGCAACCAACTTAGGCTCCGCTTTGGAAACTTTCGCTACTTTGTTGATGCAAGGGCTCTTAGTATCATATACTGTCATTGGACACCGGAAACACCCCAATATGGTGATTGGTTACCGAAAGAGCATTCAATGCCGTGCTTTTTTCGAACCATGAGTCTCGGACACGAATAATGACGCCGCCACGATGCTCTTCGGCAGGCGTCCCAATGAAATACCCGAATGGAATTTGCGTAACTATTGTCAAACGACTGTTGGTTGTCGCTTTATGCATACTTCTCAATGAAGGCTGCGATTTCAATCCATTTCAGCGCACACACCGTAGGGGCGCAGAACGGCCCATAAAGGGTGCTTCGTTAATCTTTCCGCTGACAGTGCTCGTGGTAGTCGTATCTGGTCCCGATTGGACTAAAAGGCCGAAGTGGATGCAGAAATCTGGGTACAAGGCGCTGAATGCCATGATTTTCAATGAGCCTAGAATTGTCCAGCTAGTACCGTGCAGTCGGTCTCTTAGGGGGCGAACATCTGATCAAACCAAAAGTTCAGAAACCGCCCACCCATCTCGAAACATATCGAAGGCACAGCTAAAAGTGCACAACCTGGGCCGAAAAGCTAGGGTACGGCAGCGGCAAACGGTGCTCGGACCGCAAGGCCGGCCATATCTCAAATATTCAATCCCCCAATGCTGCTTCCGTGGTGTGAGACTAGGCTACTGTTCGTATGCTGGGGCTGAAAATGATGCCAGTGCACTGCCCATCGGTTCAGCGAGTACCCTTCCGTGGCAACTGATTCTTCCGGCACCTGCATAGACCATGAAAGGGGAACTGTAGCTTTGCATTCGGCCCATGCACGAATGCTCTGAAGACTTCCGGATATGTCGGGCCACGGATAAAGCAACAAGCATATGCGAGTCGGGCTGTGTATGCTCACTACGTATCCACCGGCAGATGATCGCTAGCGAGGTGAGCGGACCCTTTTCGTTGCAAGGCTACGCTCCACCAAACCCCCCTGGCTGCACCGCATCAGAGCGAGACCTCTCCTACTGGTCAGCTTGATCTTTCTCACAGGCATCCTGCTCCGGAATCGATATTTCATTGAAGTCTAGACCAGTAGAGTGGTATCAAGAGACAGCCACAAATTGACACTAAATTTCGCGAAAGATCTGTGTTCTAGAGCCTGCTATCTATATAAGAGTTGTATGTCTGGGGGTTACTGAATTATTGCCACCTTGTGTTCGCACTTTTTCCAACGCTCATATTTTCTGCAACTAAAATCACGGACAACAGAGGGAATTCCAATTAAACTCCTCCGAACGATGAGTCTACATCTCACCATAGTCGCACTTGCTGCGCTGGCCACTTGTGTTTCTGCTCTCCATCCAAGGCAGGACTCGCAAGCATCAGCAGGATCATCAGCAGCCGCATCGTCAGCAGCCGCATCATCGGCTGCCGTATCGTCAGCAGCTGCATCCGCTGTTCCCTCGGGTGCTGTGGCGGCTGGCGATCTCAATCGATCGGTAAATATAAGCATTGATGGGACGATATTTCCCCTCCCTATCTCGCCATTTGGAGAACCAATGTCAGTTCTGTGATTTCATGACCGCTCTCACCGGAATCAGCAGCAACGCTGACCCTACATGTCTAGAAAGCAAGACCTCACTGTCAATTGTGTCAACTGTAGCATCGTTGGCGAGATCAGTGTTTCAGGTGGTGGCGGTATTGGCGATGACATTATCCAACCTCCTGCCATTTTCCAGAAAGACTCAGGATTTGACTTCAGTGACTTTTGGGTCGGTGCGGCGATCAATACCACGAGTGCCCATTTCGAGTTCGCAATCAATCTGACGGCCTCAAACAATACGAACGAGTTTACTGTGCCTCTATACTCGATCACAAAGTCACATACAGTATGTCACAGTGCTGTAATATGGCGCAATACTGACGTAGTTTATAGTTTGATAAGCTTGTGACAGTCACAGCCACGTTCAGTCCGGAGATCCATGGATGGATCAATACCACCAATGATGTGAATTTTACACACGGATTCGATTTCGAGGTTAGTAGCACCAACCACAATGCAATCTGTTGAACCCATTGCAGAACTGATTTGGATAGGTGCAACCCGGCTCTGGAGTACTCATCCCTATCAAGCATCTCCCAGACACCTCAACCTTCTTATTGTGAGTATCATCAGCCTTTTTTAAACGGCCGTTGGCTCTAACCCTACAAGCAACCAATCGACTCTTACCCCACTCCCTACACATCCACTACAGGTGACATAGAAATGAGCCTTGAGTTGTCCTTCCGCCCTCAATTCCTCTTCGAAGTCGATATCCTTAGCGATGAAACTGCAAGTGTTGACATCAACACCTACTTTGACGTCCCCAAGCTCGATGTTCAAGTCACTCAGGTACACAACGCGAATTTGACATGTGACCCCGCCCCGTCTTCGCTTGCCGCAGACCAGGTCTTTAAGAATCTCACAAACGTTATACCCTCAATCGGGTTCGATGCATCTGTCACATTTACAGAAGAGGTCCTCAAAGGTACAGATGATCAGCCTTTTGGGAAAAGCTGGACGGCTCTTAACTTATCTACGGCATGTTTGGCCTTCGATCCCGCTGCCAAGACGCTCGGACCTGCTGCTCAGGCTAAACCATCCCAAATCAACGCTTCAGGTGGAACTAATATAGGAGCCTATATCTCGATTGCCAGGTTGTTGTTGGCAATGGTCACGGCAGTCTTCGCGACATTCTAACTGCCAGGTGAGATGATGTTCTTATGAATGCAGAAGAGTAGGCGAATAGATCTCAATGTTTCTATGTTGTAGGTTTGTATTCGTATATTGTGTGTGGAAAAAACGGTTGTTTACATGGTGAATGCGTTATGGACTTGTCACGAGTTCTATCTGGTGGTAAAGTCTTATAGTTTCACGTCTATTAGGATGCTACCCGACTGTTTGCTGTTTCATCCTCTCCATGAAGCACTATTGTTGTGACAATACGGAGTCTTTAATATGTACATCACTATGCTTAAAAAAAGCCGCGAAAGCCATGCTAGTGCCTTGGAAGCTTTATATGAAGCCTTATTAGAGCTCAGGATTTCCTCGATGTAGAAGATTAGTATACTCAACTCCTTTTACAAGACTATGGTACGAAAGTTATGGGAACGCGGCATGAATCCTCACTTTGTTACCCAGCTATCCATCTTAAACCTACTGTACAAAATTGATAAACTATTAAAAACAAACTCCAGTGCTTAGCATATATTATTAAACGCTCCGTTCCACTATTCAGCCCCATCCTACTATGTAAAATCTAAAATCTCCTGCACGGCGTTCGCTTCCACTTTTATCTTGATTTCCTCAGTAATTTTTCGATTCCCTAGTTATCTATTACCTTGCCCCCTCCCTCCCTTATGTTCTCGGTATTTGGTGAGTTTTTGGTGGTGGAATATAACTTCGAAGGGAAAAGCTCCTGGTATGTGGTTTTGTTTTATGAAGCGCGGAAATAATAGATACTTTAAAGGGGGGATGTTATAGGAGTGCATATATTAGGTGTGAGAGACGTGGAGGATGGTGATGGATGTATCTGCTTGATGAGGGGGAGGTTCGCTGTGGAGATGGATATGCTGCTATGGTAGAATTTCTTATGTGGTAGTAGTGGGGTGATGTACCAGTGTTGCTTTTGTGAGATAGATCATATCATAGCAATTTCTAATTGTTCTAGAGTTGAAGATTCGACTGCATTCCTCACAAACATTTCTTGCTTGCTATACTATTCCTTAGCAATTCACTTCCTTACTCCATATTCTATGTCACAAATTTCTTCAAAACATCCTCCTCCTAAACCCCCAATAAGCCCTCCACGGCAACCTCCACTCCCTCCTCCTCAGCTCCTCCCGGAAAATATCAAAATCATACTTCTGCAACCTCTTCAACCATAACTCCGTAGCCACAGCGGGCATGAAAACACTAAATGCCCTGTCAATCTCTTCTCGCTGCTGCGCAGTCTTATTCTTCCCCCCCGCTGCTCCTCCTCCTCGCTCATACTGCTGCTGATACTGATGTTCCTCCTCCTCCTCATACTCAAACGCATGTCCCACATCCTGCCCCGCATAAATATTCTTCAGCATCTGCCGCGCCGTAATCAAATGATCACTCGCCCTCGTCGCGACTTCGAAGACTGCATCGCGAAGCCCCGGCGCTTCTGCCCCGACACGGAATACATCTTCCTCTCTAACACCAGCGCGAGCCATTACGTCAAGCGGGAGGGTTATGCTGCCTTGTGTCCTGCGCTGAGTGTTCAGCGTGCCGCCTACGCTACTCGTTTTGTTACTGTGATGGTTTGGCGGCGAAGGAAAGGCAATGAGCGGCAGGCCACGGAGGATTGCGGTTATGCCAGCTGCTTTACCGATATGTGATGCGATATGATCAGCAGCCACACTGCCCACCGGCAACCCTTGCAGCGTCAAATACAACAATGTCGAATACGTGTTCTCCGCATACCGTTCCAAACTCTCTATTGTAGGATACGGCCGCCCGTCCATGTATTTCTCCCTCTCACTAATTATGCGCATGAACCACGTCTTGCTCATTTTCCCCTTTCCTTGTGTTCGGACATCGAGGTCTGCGAGGGCGTGTGCTAAGAGAATGGAGACGGGTTGCTTGGGTGGGCGCAAGGCGAAGGCAGAATTTATGTTGTCGCGCCAGAATTGGAGACGCATGGAGCGGATGATGGCGGTTGATGCTACGTCGGCGATACGGGAGGTTTCGATGTTGAAGGCGCGGAGGGCGAGGTAGGCATTTTGGGTAGCTGGGGGGATGAATGCCAGGAGAGTGTGCGAGGCGGAGTCGAATTTTCTGGGGGTCTGTCAGGGATGGTTCACATATATCCGGGCTGTACAGGAGAGTACTGGAGTAGATCGGAGCAGTAGGCCTTAGCTGATTGGACTTCTGCTTCTGAAACCCCGAACGGGGAGGGCGTGCTGGACGTTGGAGTGGTGTAAAATCGTGGGCGTTGCCATTGGGACTTGCCAAGCTGCTGTATCGTACACAGCCATCTGGCTCTCGGGACCGTATTGTACATGAATATGCAGAGCAGTAGGTTGAAGACTAAATACAATTGGTGTAGATCGACTTGAAGAAGGCTGGAAAGGGCTCCATATTGATCTGAACTTATGAAGAAGGAACGCCTGCCAACAGCATCAAGACCCTGAGATCATTATGAAGGTCATGAGAATCCAGACACGGGCGCATAGACGTACAAAGGGAAAAGAAACCGTATGAATAAGATCACTGAACGTTCAATCGTTCGTCATCGATTGAGTCCACAGGCCGGAACGAATTCCGCCTTTCGACAATGCCCTAACCCTACGAGAAATATGAATGACACCAAAAGTCTTGATTTACGCTAAGGGTGAGCACTTATGGGGCTTAAGGGGCCCAATTGACGGCTATTTCTAGAGGAAATGAACCCGAAAAGCCTTATCTGTTGGGCTTGGAGCCCGTTATTATCTGCGCCTAGGCGGCAATTGTCTACACCTAGAAACCCTTTTCAGGGAGTTCTGTTAGGGCTGAAATCAGGACATTTGGTCTCATTCTCCGTAGAATTTAAGTGAGGTCATCCTTTCCACATGGCCCTGTAACCTCTTACTTTTCGGCAGATCTGCCATAAGCGAATATCATATTTTCTGTGGAGAGGCCTCACTCTCAAAGGCATTTCATGCAGACATACGCTGCTTGATGAGTACGTGCTTTCCCGGCAACACAATGTGTCCGAGACTATGTACATTATCATATGTTTTGCAACGTTTGAGATGAAACTAGAATGCGTAAGCGGCTCAGGCTATGAAAGGCCCTTTAATCAAGTCGGCCAAAGTCGGCCCAATTACCTTTCGTCCAGTCAACATTACTGAGCCACTCAAGCCAGTCTGTATCGCCATCTATTGGAGGATCCAATGATACATCCATTTCTCTATCCACTGCCATGGAATGATGCTCAAGTGGTTCATTGTTCGATAGAACCTGATCCATGATATGGCTTATAATCTTATGCATGTGCCCGCATAAGGTATACGTTTCACCTGAAGGGCGAGCCCATTCAAGGCAGCTGACGAAGATGCAGAGTTTTCGAATCACTTCTGCGCGTGGTATGACTGGCCTGTCTGCATCTGGCGACTTCAAGGCCTTCAAGAGCTCGACGCAAAGCACTCCGGCGCTTGGAACGCCATACATTGTGAACTGCGAAATGATTGCTTAGTCAGGTTGCGCAATGATGTAGCGGTTACTTACGAAGTGTGTGAATTGCCATTGATAGTCTAAGAGCCAGTCTCGTTTTGCCCAGAGCGTTAGGACGTCATCCAGCATCTCTATGGCTAGGTCAACTAGCCTCTGTCCGCTAGAATATTTGCGTGATACAGAAAGCCGCTCTAGGAGGAAGTGGCAGTGAAGGTAGAGTAGGTGGAGACCGACCTGCCGAGGGAAGATACGGGCTGTTGTAAGTATGGGTTGTTTTGGGTTAAAGCGAATCTTCTGAGGTAAACGAGCATAAAAGTCGTCACAACGCTTGCTTATGCCAGAGCACTGTAGTTTGGTGTCTAATCTCCCCTGTTCCGAATGAATGTACTCCAGCATCGGTTCTGAGCGTTCATTTGAGGCGTCCAATGTGACCTCAAGAACTTCTTCCCGTATTATGTTCATCAATAACTGCCCGCGAGCCCATGTTGATGGGTAGACCTCTCCTGAGGTACTCCAACCATTTGAGTCGAGCTTGCTCTTTATCTCGCTCAGTCTAGGTTCTTCAGCGATCAACTCGTCCTCACTTATGTCGAGTGGAAGGTGACAAGTGCTGTATCGACGGCTTAGTAGAGGAGGTCTTCCACTCATTGCTGCCATTGTCTTGTCTATCACGAACACATCAATGAATTGTCTCTTTCGAAGTTCTGAAGCCATGAAGTTATCTGGGTGATCTTCTTTAGGCTCCCTGTGTAGACCGAGTGCAGTGACGCTCGAGACTAAGCTTCCATGCCTTTTCCATAGTAAATAACCTAGACAGGTCTGTAAGCCGGATTTTTAGGAAACGACATGGGCATCTCACTAGTCTTGCCGGTCTCACAACTCGTCTGCAAAGTGATCGAGCAGTGTAGTAAGTATGCGCCCAGAGTACTTACATTATCGGCGTGATCACAAAGAAGTAAGCAGCCCTCAACTAGATCCCTCATACTGCACGCAAACTTGACCCTGTCATTGCGATGTTCTTGCTGAGTAGCGAAGAGAGAATCCCACTCAGGCAAGGACATGGCCGCCAGGCCAGACATACTTAAGAGCACGCCAAGCAACTCCCATCGAAAATTATGCCCTTGGCAAGAAGCGACCCATTCGTTCTGATTCTTGGGTAGCTCGGTCCCGAGGAACGACCAGGCATTGCGACACAATTTTTCAGAGACAGCGAAGAGCTGCGCGGAATCTTGGGGCTCTTTGAGGTAGGAACCATAAGTATCCCACCAGGACTGATGAGCAATCTTTATGATTGGCTTATATAACACAATGTTTTCGAAGACTTCGTAGCGCTCGACAAGTCGCGTACATATATCCTGGCTTGGCATGGCTTTGAGAATGTCCGCGCCGAGTCGGATTGCTGCAGCTGTCGGCGTATGGCAGCCTATTTTGTGCGATACGCTGAGATCATGGCAATGTGCACTTGTTTGGGCATCTTCTGTAGACTTGTAATAGCCCTTGCATGGGTCCAAGAGTCCCATGTCAAGTTTGCCTTGCTGCTCTAAGAAGATGGCAGAATACGCTGTCGGGCCTAAGTATCCGTTGGGACATTTTTGGACGTAGGTAGAGCCTGCAGCGAATATTTCATAGCCATCAGGCCGTCTAAGATCCACAGCGGCGTCAGACCTGGGTATCCCGTCCGTGCTTGACGGCGCACCGGAAGCGATGGATCTCTTGGTCGAGAATTTAAGTGGCGAAGGCCCATATTTGCACTCGGATGCGACTCTTCGCCGCTTGCATCGATAACAGACTGGCATTGTATGATCGCATCTTTGCTTGTATTTTCTACAAGGCTCACAGGCCTGCTGTTTGCCATTACGCCGCCTCGGCATGGTACTCTCAGGCGAGGACATCTTTCCGTGGAAGAGCTGAACAGCGAAAGCGCAAGAACGCTGAACATCAACTCTGCGAGTAGGAACGCAACATTAGGGGAATAAGATGTGCCTAGTGAAAGTCAACTCAGAGACAATAAGCAGAGAGCTGACAGAATGGAATGTCTCTAGAATAACGTGACGTCATATTTATTTGATATCAACAACCAACGATATCAGCAATGACTCAGAATTACATGGGGAAGGAGGAATATGAATTACTCCTCCAGCAAAGTGACGATGCGTCTGTGGTATTAAAGGAGTTCGAATGGGTTGCGGAGTTGTGAATCATCGGCATCGGCATGCAAAATGATCGGAGTCGGCGCTCGGAAGCTTCTGATGCCCCTGGTATTTTGATCGTAAAATAGCTTCGCATGCCCCCAGGTAGCACACGAGTTTCTTCCTCATGCAATGCCAGTAACAACCAAGAACAACTATATTCATCTCTCGAAGCTCTTGCTTATGAATGGGATTGGTGTTGCTGACGTTGTCGAGATGACGGAGGTCGATCTAACTTTTCAGCACAGCATTAAGCGGGCGTGGCAGCCAAGTGTTATCTAGCTGCTCATCGGCCTTCTCGTCAGCCACAAGCTAGTTCGCTTATTAACCATAATTGCAGCTTCGAGTCACCACAATGATTGACAACCCTCCAAGCCTGAGACCCTGTCCAATGATGAATGATGAACAAAACATAGACCGGGCATAGGGTAGAGTAATGGCACTAAAAATGGCGGTGAACCACCGTCGCTTGGGTTCCCCTGTTCGGAGTTGCGTTCTGTTTATCGGAGTGCACGTAAAACGCTGTTGCCTTGAGTCATATTAGTGCTATGATCTCTCTTGGGACCGCCTTCCATCTATATAAGGCTCAATGTTCTCAATTGAATTTCTCTTCTCATCAGTCTCACAGACACTCTTAAGCAAACACTCTACGCTCTGCTCTCCAAAGCAATACCTTCCCTAACCCACCACTCTCCCATTATACCGCACAGCCTCACGCTCAACCCAACCACTTCCATTCACGATGCCTAACGGATTTCCCAACTTCCGTCACGACCCTAATACCGAACCTCGATATGTGATTGTGACAAACAAGACCTCTTCACAGTCACAACCTCGCTACACAGACTCTATAAGCCAACCCACAGCCGGCCCCAAGCTATCCAAGTACCAATATCCCACTGAGCGAGGTAAGGCCCTCTGATCACTAGAGACCCAATGTCCGAGCCTAATAATCGACAGAGCCCAAGCCTAAAAAGAAATCGAACCCAAAAGTCGAAGGACAATTTGAGAAGTTGTGAGAGGCTGGAACGAATTGGCGTTGAGGCTTTGCGGGGTGCTGACGGGCTACGACCTATGGTATATATGGAGAAGCTTCGAGGGGCGCAAGGTGTTTGGCTTGTGAAGTCTTGTTGGTACATTGCTCAACTGTAATGTCTTATCGTGGAAGTGATCTTCTTTGAAGGTAGTTTGGATAGGCAGATAGCAATCGAAAGTTGCAATCCCGAATCATCAATAAATCTCAGTAGTCCAATTGTGTCAATTGTGTCAATTGTGTCATTTGTGTCATTTGTGTCATTCGTGTGAAAACCCTGCCAGCAAGAGTTGCCTGATCTGTAATGGCAAGAAGATTGAGACACGGTCGATGCAATGGAGATCGAATTCTCAGCAGCAGGGCGCAGCAGGATGGCTCACCCGCATATGCATTGCGCACGAGGCGCAGTGATGAGCAAGCTTATCCACCTCACCCATTGGGGAGTATTGATGCAACTGGGCTCATCGACAGAGCACTACAGCAGAATGTAGGTTGCGAAAGCTCCAATCATTCAATTTCAGAGTTATATTGCGGCATTTCGGTTTGGTTTGAGTCCAGATTTTCATGGAAGGACGGTCAGAAACAAGGTGGAAACAGGAACTTGAAGGACATATACATTCTCTCGATTGAAGTTCAGAAAATTGCTGTGAGCTGCGCACTAAGCCATTAGACAACAAATGTAAGGACGTCAAAGCTACGCGTCCTGTGTTCTGATCCTGACTGGTGGGAACCGTTGTTGCCTACATAGAATGCGGCCAAATCTTAGGACCATAAGGTGTTCCGCCTCCTCTCAGGGGATTAAACAGAGGGTCTGGTCTGCAGCCATGGTCTTCTATCACACATTCTAGAAAGATTCACCTTGCCTTGTTGGGAATTCTGTCAAGGTCCGAAGGTAACAACTTGCGACAATGTGGGCTTTGCGGCTCTCCTTGACCTTGTAAACGAACATCCGACTTTAAACGTGATATAATGCTATATGCAAGTTGGCCACAAAGTCATCTAGTGATACCTATTGGAAACAATTGGCAGAGCACCGATGCTGATGATTCGTTCTAACAAGGCGAATGACTATTCTCATAGATTGCTTGGCTTAGTGGGGCATTTGTGGGGCGCTGACCTGCATATACACTATACCCTAATTGTGAAGCTAATCATAAGCAAATTAGGCAACAAGGCTAGTTTAGCTATAGTCACAGTCAAGACTTCCCGAGCCCGTAGTGACAGAACTTTGGAGTTATAGAACTCTATTTCTTAAAGATCGAGTGCGGTATTAGTCTTATAGAACGAAGATAGTGTTGCATTGATTTTAGTTGCCAGGCCCAGCAAACCTATTGAGAGCGACTGAGCAATAACTTTAATAAATCTTAACAATGGCGAGTTCTATCGGAAGCTGGGCGGCAAGCCTACTATCAGCTGAAGCCAATAATTCCCTCGCAAGTGTTAAATTCGACTTTACCCTCATGAAATTGGAAGCCCCAATTGAATTCTCCGGACTTGGAGCAGGCCTCTCGACCCGACGCCGTACCGAGGCTGAGGAGGGACCCCATCACAGGACCGCAAGGAGACTCGCTGCTCTGTTCGACCAACTCATACCTTCCACGCCAAAGCTCATTACCGCTTATGGTCTTAGGGCGTCCGAGATAATTCAGACTCCCGGCATAAACCCCAGAGGATCAACACAACATGGACCATTCGAAGCTTTCGTGGGGGCTGATGGGACTGCTATGTGGGCAGCAGCGACTTCGGGAATACCTGCCCTTGGGCTATACCTATTGGCTTGCGTTTTAGCAAGGGCTTGGGAAGCCAAAGAGGCGATTTCCATATGGGTTGAACTTGTGAAACAGAGGCGAGAGGAGATCGAAGAAGGGTGCAACCACAACGATCATGTATCGGAAGCAAGTCGCATGGCTGTATTACAGGACATTCAGAGGGTTGACCTCGCCCGATGGGATGCTAGCGCTCGAGCTTGGCTACAAAGTGCTGACCTGGCCAAAGCCAAGGGAACCACTCAGTTGATGCTTATCATCAAGGACGCCCAACTACCGTTCAGCGATGGCGAATCGACGTATTCCAAAGTCATCGAAGCCTGGCGGCAGGCAATGTCTGTTTTAGAGAATCTTTTGTGTGGAAGGCCACAAGAGATATCCAGTCGCTCGATTTTGGTGGCCCTCTCTGCTTGGCATTTGTTTCCAGATATTCTTGTGCTTGGCAGGGAGACTATTCCAATTAAGTTCAATGACCGCTTCGTGAATCCTCTAGGGATTGCAACCATAGCCAAAGAACCTCGATCTAAAGTTGCCTCTCGATTTACTAGCTGGTCTCTTACCCTTTCGCATTTCCGCTATTATGGCGATCCTGTCACCGTTAAGAGTGAAACAGACTTCTCCCGCGTCAACATTCAGCAACTACATCTTGTCGCTCTAGGAAGCCTGTTTCGCGCTTGGAGAATTGACAAACGTGACCTGCTCTCCGCAGCCAAATGTCTAGTAAGCATATGGGACTTCTTATGCAAAGGCAGCCCGTGCGAGCATTTAGTCAAAGCAATCCCATGGCTTCAGTACCTAGCACGTGCAGCACAAGAGCTCTTAATTTCTGATACAGCAGACCCCCATCAGCTTTTCACTTTCGGTAAGCGTCGTGCGAAAACTTTCCTGGGAATTTCGAACGAGATTCCTAAGCCATTTTTCGGTCTGGCTTCTGAGGCGATATTTGACGGTCTTTCACAGGGTGACGAGGAAGAGCGTGTTGTTGCATACTTGCGGAGAGTTGCCACGATCAATCTTCTGTCTAACAGCGACGCCTTCATATGGTCTGAGCGCGATTTTGACGCAGATAATGAGCGCATCCGGGTGTGCGAATATCTGACCGTAGCGCCATACGTATGTACCGCGAGACATCGCGAAATTGATGGTCATACCTTGACCGAAAGTGTCCATGCAAGATGGTTACACGCGGAGCCAGCATACACAATACCTGGCAAAGATATCATCGTTGCCACGTCAGCACTCCAACAGCGATTTGATTTTATCTCTCGGCGCGGTGAAAAGAGCTGTAGAATAACTGACAAACCACATGCCCTCCAAGCGTCAGACGATTGGGCATGGGAGAACCCGCCATTTCTTTTGAGGATGGATCCTGACAAAATTCCTAACTCTAATTCCCCTTTCTGCCCTTCTGCTAGTGAGCTTCTTCATCCGTGCCAGTGCTTCAATTCGGACGGTGATTTCTTGCACAGAGTTCATGAGTCGGGCAAATTCTCAAGCCTTCTCAAGATCGGAAGATATTACCTTTTTGTGAACCAGAAATCAAACTTTTATACCCGTGAACATCAGGATAGACTCAAGAGGAAGAACGATGACCTACATCCACACTTGATAATGGATAAGCTTGAGAAGTCATCGATCAATGCAAATGTTCTTACCACATATTTTCAGTTCCTTGTGAGGCCAGCCACAGAGCTGGAACACCTGGAAAGGGCTCAGTCACAGTTTGAGGATCTTGATGGCGAGGACTTTGAGAGCGAAGCACTTGAAGGAGATCTAGAGCAGTCACTCAATGAGCGGTGGGGGTTCTCATCGGAAATCTCTGAAGAAGTCAACTATATAGAAATGCTTGCCAATGATTCTTCAAAAGTCACAGAATTTTCGTGGGCGTTGCAAGGCTTGGTACGTGCAAGCCAGGTCTACCAGCAGCTTGAAGGTGCAACGATCTCCTTGAAGGTTACAGAAACCTCTTTGGGCGACGCTGCATGGCTTGATAGGCGGATGTGGACCAGAGAAAATCAAACACGTTACGAGAACCGCAGGATTCCAGCTACATTTCCTATGCCAATGCGAAGGGCAAATGCCCTGTGTTGTATTCGCTCATTTTGAGTCTGGAATTGGACTAGGTTCACCCGAGGACTTCGAAGAGACCTTGGCTATCGCTTCGGGCAATTCTATCTTTGTACTTGGAGCATTGATCTCTGATCCGTTCGATTATGTCAATGAGAGTGTTGTAAGGCGCATTGTTGGCAACATTGGGCGCACCGGACTTTGTATGCTCGTAGCACCTGTTGACCCTCGGATCAAAACCCTAGGTAATGAGTACAATCTTGTCAATCACACCACATATGATGGCAAAAGAGAGGATAATTTTAAGAGCACCTCCCTCAGTTTGTCCTTTACAGATTGGACAGTGCCTCTTGGAGGAGCAAGAACGATAGACCAGGAAGCACATTTCGTGGAGTCGGTGATTTCGGTCTTGGAGTCCGGAGAATGGGTAGCAGATCTGGACATTCTCCGAATTAACTTCGAGGAATTATATAGGATCAAGATGCGAGCTCCTTGTCCCGGTCACCCTGATGGAGTTGAAGACTGTGATTATACGTCTATCGACAATTGGGAAGAGCTCCTCGACAGTCCAGTCGAGGTAGGAATCTTTCGCGCACGTGGCAATTGGGCAGCGCGACTTGCAGCAGTCAGCATATTGTCTCAGCAGGGAGTTGGTCACAGTGTGGGGTTGCTAGGCCCTGAGGAATTTTGTTTGCAATGTCTGCACGACCAATATGAATATTCGCGAGACCCATTCGGAGAACATGAATCACCATTACCCTCATTTTGTATCGACTAGGCAAGGGTAGTCGAAGGGAATTGTATACTCTGCTCCTAAATCCCCGGCATCCTCCAGGGGGACCAGTATTGCGTTAGGGTTAGGGTTCGTCACCAATAGTTGGCGGAAGGATAAGGACACCAAAGCCAGGTCTACAGAGTACGGAGTACTGGTTGAAATACCAGTAACCTGCGGAGAATGCCAAGAGATTGGAATCGTGAATTCGTGCAATACTCCTTGTAGACCTTCTCTTAATGGACTAGATCGAGAGCTTTATCTGTAGCAGGTATCGTCCCCTTCTACGGAGTGAAGGTAGAAGTATGTCTTAATTTACGGTAACTGTTTCGGTGAAGCCCTAACCCTACTAGCTACAGATAAGGCCCCTGGAGCACGCCTGTAGCTTCGGAGGGCTACCTTACAGGGCCCAGACTAGACCTTTTAATTGGCCCCCGAAGCGGATGTTGTCCAGGCACCTCTTTAGGGATGGGTATAAGGCTGAATACTTAACCCGCCAAGATCGTCAGCGCGAATCAAGATTAATATTCTCACTCTCCGTGTAGGATACAGGAAGTCTTTGTCCTGCCTCCTTTCGCTGCCTGGGGTTCCCCAATCAGCCGCAGAGATGTGGCCCCTGCGACATCTCATTTCCGCTGCACGTTGGAACCCGTACGGACATGGCACAGCGGGCTTCGTATACGCGGTCCAGCCGGATCAGAGCTAGCGACATTCTGGCTATCCAGAGACTTCAATCCTTCCTCACCTCCTTTCCGTCACCATAATGACACCTTTCTGTGCTATGCTGCTGCGCTGATTACCATGTCTCTTCACTAAGTCTCATTAGTCAGCCAAGTATGATTTGACCTAGAGCCGAATAGCCCCCAGATACAGCTCTCTGCTATTCTACGCATTCGGTGAGGCTCAGCAAACTTCCTCGGATCCGATCAGCAGGCATCCAGATCCAGTATTGTGCATGGTTCCTGCAGACGATGTGTTCTCGTTGAAGGGGGCTTATCCGAGCAAATCTCCGTTGATCTCAAAGAATTACGTTAAGTACTTAAAGGCGCCAGCTAACGCCATGAGTCCATCCATCCCTTTGCAAGATTTTCTACATGAGTTACTCTGTTGCGCAGTCACTCGTTCTCCGTTGACGCCATTATGATGTCTTTTTCTTTGTTCGTTCTTCACATAGTGTTTGCAATTACCCTTAATGTCATAGCCAGTAAGTTATTTCTTCACCCGCCGAGTGACCTTCAGCCTTTCGTTTACGTACATTTTCCCGAGTGGGAGCCTGCAATGAACATATCGGTTTTCCTTGACTAGTAGTCACCGTATACACCCTTTTTCACAATCTGAAGCCCATTGTCATTCCTGAGATCTGTGGACTTCTGCTGCTTACGACAAGTCTTTGAAAGCCGCTATTCGCATTTGCAACGTACACTGATCCTTTCTTCTACTTTACAGCAGCATCATCAAATTCAATACCCTCCGCATATTATGCCGCGTCGCTTCTTAATTCACCCACCACCAATTGCTCGACGCTGAGCAGTTTTTCTGGTATTGAGACCGGGACTGCTCCGTCACTCAATTCCTCATTAAGTCTACCAAGCGCATCTTCCTCGAATGCTATTATATCGTGGGCGGTCACCTCTGGGGTCGCAACTCCATTCCCAGGGCAATCTATCCCAGTGCCCGGCCCTTCGCCCACAGCACCGATTGGAGGAGGCGGTTCTACCACGCCTGGGTCTAGTGATCCAGGCAATGTTCAGGATACTCCCAGCATGCCTGAAGACGGCGTACTACCTACTGCGGGATTTCTGTCACCAGTCTCAGTACTTGTGAACCCAAATCCGACTCCTAACAATGTAGCCCCAGGACCCGTCGCACCAAGTAAGCCTTCGAATCTTCAGTTCGGATCTGGCCCAGAAAATGCAAACCCCAATGACCTGTCTCCCGCACAGCTCTCTATGTTGCACCAAGCCTTGAACCCATCGCCAAATCCCATCATTGCAAACCCAGCAACAAGTCCGAATGCCGGTCAGGGTAGTGGCAATTCCCCAGATCCCATCATTGCAAACCCAGCAACAGGTCCAAATGCCAGTCAGGGTAGTGGCAATTCGCCAGATCCCATCATTGCAAACCCAGCAACAGGTCCAAATGCCAGTCAGGGTAGTGGCAATTCGCCAGATCCCATTGTTTCAAATCCAGCAACAGGTCCGAATGCCGGTCAGGGTAGCGGTAATGCGCCTGGAAATCCGCAAGCAGAGCCCGGGGCAGCCACAGTTGCGAGCAACGAATCTCCCAATATTCAACTAAAGCCCATTGCTGCAGCTATATTTAGCAATCAACAACCTAGTGATAATGAACCGCAAGACTCAAGTCCTGGCGCTGGTGCTTCTCAAGAAAACAATGATCCTCCACAGAATAACGCACCCCCTGTTGATGCCCCACCAGGCAACCCTACCCAGTATTCTGGTATTGCCTCTCCAGCTCGACCTGGCCAGGGTGTGCCTGCTGGCCCCCCAGAACAAGCTACGCTCACAAGAGGTGCAAATGGTGCTCTCATCATCGGAAGCAGCACGATCATGCCAGGGCAAGCTGCAACGGTTAATAACCATCAAGTCTCCGTCAGTTCCTCTGATGTCGTCGTAGACAGCAATACCTATGCTTTCGCGCCTCTGACAACTCCCCCAGCAGTTCCGATCACAGTTGCTGGTCTATCCATGCAAACTGCCTCGAATGGTGGAGTCATCGTAGCAGGTCAAACTTTAGCACCAGGAGTCCAAACGACAATTGGTGGCCACGCCATCTCAGTAA
This sequence comes from Cladonia rubrotincta, assembly GCA_963971245.1. NCBI lineage: Eukaryota > Fungi > Ascomycota > Lecanoromycetes > Lecanorales > Cladoniaceae > Cladonia > Cladonia rubrotincta. The sequence goes on from OZ020215.1 coordinate 480,152, forward strand.
GTGCAGGCAACGTCGTAGTCGACGGCAATATCCAGATTCTCCCAACCGCTACACCAGCTCCACCTCCTCAGCCCCTCATCGGCGGCTCGACCATGCAAAGAGTTTCGGACGGTGCAGTCATAATAGGCGGCTCAACTCTTCCCATCGGCTCTCAAGCAACGATAGCCGGGCACGTCATATCCGTGGGTTCGGCCAACGTCGTAGTCGACGGTACCACAAATGCACTTCCCCCTCCCGCCCCCACTGCTTCGCCAATCCTCCTAAACGGCCAAACAATTCAACGAGCCTCCAACAGTGGTCTGATAATAGGCACCTCAACCGTCGCTCCAGGAACCCAAACAACAATAGCAGGGCACGTCATATCCGTAGGCCCCAACAACGTCGTCCTAGACAGCAGTACCTACGCCCTCCCCCCCGTCGCAGGCGCCACTCTCATCTCATCACCCAATCCCAGCGCCCAACGAAACGCCATCACCCTCCCCAACGGCTCCATCCTCAGCGCTGGCGGCACTCCCGTTACCATCTCCGGCGAAATCATCTCCGTCCTCTCAAACGACCAAGGCGCCGTAATCGATGGCTCAACCATACTCTTCGCCTCCCCAACCGCCGCCCAATCCATCTTCACAGTAGGCGTGCAGACATTCACTGCTGCACCAAGCTCCTTTGTCGTTGGTGGCGCTACGGTCTCGTTGGATGGAGCCGCGGTTACGATTGCTGGGACGGTGGTATCGTTGGGGCCATCGGGGCTGCAGATTGGGTCATTGACGATACCGCTTGCTACTGCTGCGCCGACGGGGCTGGGTGGATATATTGTGAGTGCTTTCGATGCGCCTACTACTGCTGCTGCTAATAGTACGGGTTCCGTGGGTGGAGGACCGAGTGCGACGGGCGTGAACGGTTTTACAGGGAGTGGAGCAAGATTGAAGAAGGACATTTGGCTAATGGGTTGGACGACTGTTACGATTATGGGTATCGGGATGATAGCAGTTCTGATGTAACATAGACTTCACAAATATTAAGTAATTGTAATGCTAAGGAATGATTGTATTAAATGTAAGATAATAGCGCATTAGTCATGCATATAGAGCTGAAATCATATATTTTATTACTGATAAAACCCCTAGAAATCACAGTTTTCAGGATTTCTGACCCTTGATCGTAACCTTTTATTGCTTAAAGAATATCTGATAAAAAGTATATGCTGCTTTGGATGAGCATAATAAAAATTGAACTCAGCTTAAATACCATCATTATATGCATGACTTATGCTCCATTCTCTTACATGTATTATGGCATTAGCAGGCTTTGAGGCTAACATCCCTTTCTACCTTTGTTTGAAACAGTGGTGTATGATAAAACACACTCGGAAATCATATCCAGAATATTCCACCAAAGCAACCCAATAAGTCCCATACTCATATCTCTCTTCGAAAGCTCAACTTCCACATTCCTGGAAAAATGATCCATCAGTCATAGCCTACATCCAACGCAAATTCCACATATCTCAGGGATGCAGATCCTGTTTCCACGTCATTATGCCTGCTTCGGAGCAACTTATAGCGAGTACCAAAAGACAGCTTGATCATGAAACCTGGCACTTCTGACAATGAAAATATAAATGGCCAAGTCTTTGAGTCCACTTCTATTCCAGAAAAGCATCCCTGATACTCTGGAACATCGGATGGGCCAGTAGTAAATATAGCTTAACGTTGGGACTATCTTCTACTCCGTTCGTTTCTTTGCTTTTGTTTGGATGAAAACGGGAAGTGGAAAGAAACAAGAGGGAAGTTATGCTGGATGGTATTTCGCAAGGCAATGGACGCTGTCTCTTGAAGTGGCGAATAGATAAGCTGCTAGGGATGACTCTCTCCTGTAACCTCACCACTAGCAGGATTGCTTTCAAGTTGGGAATTAGCTAGGAATTTCTGTTTCAGTGGCTGATTGGTAGACGTCTAGATTTCTAGTTTATGCTCTATTGATACAATTTATCACCAAACAGCCAGCCTATCTACTATAGAAGTCCGGCCCCCGTTCACTCTCCGGAATAGTAGTACGGTCGAAAAGGCCTCTTCGTTCTATAGTTCCTGGGGTACCAGAAGTGCCTGGATAGGGTAGCCAGGGCGCATATGAAATCTCAGGCACACCTTGATTGAAGACGACGAAATGATATGCAAAGAAGGCCGCGCCCATATTTCCCTGCTGGCCTATGGTTTTTGTATTGGAGCTTAGGGGTCCGGAGCACACTACGAGCATTCAAGTGTTAATTTGAATTGCAAGACGGAGGTTTGGGATTTGAATGCAAGACTTACTATTGGTTGCTGCGTCGACGGTACCGAGGTTTAACAGCGAAGAGCGATAGATAGCTGTGCCATTGCCGATATTCAAGGTGAGGTCAGGGAGTGTAGCGTTGCAAGGGAAGTTGTAGCTGATGCCTGAGCCGGTGTCGACGAGCACGGATCCTGGAACATAGCCGTAGTAGTAAGCGAGGATTCGGGGATCGACGCTTATTTGAGTGGATGCTCCCGTATCTATACTCAATTCTTGTATTAGGTAAGGTTCGAAATATAGAAATTGAAAGGTTAATGGTACGGAAGATATAGAGGTGGGACGGACCAAAGATCATGCTTTGGTTGATCGGAATAAGGTGTCCTGTGCCTGGATCACCAATCGTAAAGCTAATGTCCTCCACTACCCAAAAGCCACTCGTGCTATTGACTGGAGCTGTATTCATGTTACCGTTCGCTTTTTTAGTGTTGATGAAGCCGAATTCGAGTTGAGCTATGTTTCCACCTTCTTGGGGGATGAAGTCCACAGTGAAAAGTTTCTCTGGCAATCTCGGCATGAGTCTTTCCATGAAGGTAGGTTGCCGTGGCTCAGCTGCGAGTCATAATTAGTCTATATCGTCAAGCTAAAGACTTCCATCACAGTACTGACCCGTATTGAGACTCTTGAAACCCAATCCCAGGAGGCCATCCGCTGGGTAATACGCAGCAGTACCCGATACGTTTGCCACTTCTACGCCCATGTCCGGAACGATAAGGTTGGAAATGTTGACTGTGTCGTATACCAAGCCCCCGGATGCGCCAAACCCGAATACGTAGGAAATGTTGAACGAGCCTTGGTTCTGGCAATTGGACGTCTGTCCACTGACGCATTTATACTCCTTATGAGGGACTGCTGACGCGTAGTCCACGCCTGGAGCGGGCGTGCAACCCTTGCCGTAAACCCATCTATTTGCAAACAACTTCAGTAAAGCAATAAGGTAAGTGCTGTCAACTTGAGGCTTACAGATCGGAAGAGCCAGTGTCGACGGTCAAGTTAAAGGATTGACCTCCGATGATGACTTCTGTCATCCACTAGCGAATCTTTAAGTCAGCAACATCTCACCAAATAACATAAACATGTGAGAGGAGAAGGCAACATTTCCCTGCGCTTAAAGAGTCGCTTAGATCCCCCCAGAACGTTTGCATAATGTTAGACAGAAGTCTACTGTATGAATACCAATAGAAATGTATTACCTGCTGAACAGAAGTGATCTCATTGACTGCTGCCGCTCTACCACCCTGAGGCTCTTGGTATATTATATTAGTGTCTGCGATTGTCGCTGGAGTGGAGGGAGCTGCGACATAGATCGCATCTCCTATGTCTGAGACAGAAGGCGCCAGGACATAGCTTGATGAAAGGGCAGCTGAGCCAAGGTTCATTGTAGGGACTGAAATGATCACGTAAGATTCAGTGCGACAGAGACTTGAGATATAGGAAATTTTTTAGCAGGACACACGCGCTTTATAGCGAAATAGACTGCCACCGCCTCCACGAGGTCCCTTGTCATTGACGAGCCATAAACGGGACGAACGTTAGGACCTAGATCTCCCGTCTAGCCGAAAAGTAATCCAAAAAAAGACATAGAATATTGCTTCAGCGCGAATAAGGAATGAATTCCTTGGGAGAATGTCCAGTGAAACAAGTCGTAGCGTTGCTATTCAGACTCTATGCAGCTATGTATAGCCGCGTCAAAGGAATTTAACCGCATCAGAAATATGAAAGTATGAAAACGAAGGCGCGGGACCGTACGGTTAATAGCCTAAGAGCACACGTATTCTGTTAGTTTCATACGGAATAGATCGCCACATAGATACAGACGATCTTATCCTCTCATACACAGGCTTTGGAAGTCGACTCTTGGCCTTATTCTTAGACAAAGAACATCTGGTTCATGCCTGCATTTAGGGACTGTTCCATAAGACTGGGGTTTATTTCGTCAGAATTAACCTATCATGATCATCCACAATGTTCACAACCAAAAGAAGACCCCTTGTCTTAGCCACGCATCAGTTCTGTTGTCATTAACAGCCCACCAATCTAAACTAAAACAAGGCATGAGTAGCTTCATGTGTGGCTAAGATGCGAGATGTTGAAATACCATGGTAACAACCATGTATCATGGCCAAAAATGGTAGCTGCCATGGTTAAGCTCTCACATGCGCAAGACGGCGCAAGGGAGCAAACTCATTAGATTCGGCACCATCGTGCTTTTTCATCGTCTGTAACGGTTGCCGCGCATGGATCTACGAGGCTCGGACGATTTTCCGTTTAGTTTTGCTCACGGGCCATCTACCAGTCGGGGATTTAATCCATCATAATCGCCCGGGAGTGCGCTTATATCAAAGGCGCGGCAATGACAGCTCCTCATAGTGCGACAACGGCCACAGGGCCAACAATCATTGGACTACTCGCGACAGGGCTATGCTTGCCTGGCCCGGGACAGCATTTCAGTGGTCAAACGAGTCCGTGACACGGATGTAGAGAACCTCAGCACAGGATGCTTTTTTGTACGCTTTGGAGGAGGCAAGTCGCCGATGCTGAAGCTGACGCTGATGCTATGCCTCCGGTCATTTGCGTCTTTCTTTCTCTTTCCCAAGCAAACTGCGAGCAGGCTCACGAAGCCAAATTTCAGGGCCCATGGCTCCCGTGCCATATTTTTCTACAATATTCTCAATTTCTTTGGCCACTGTCCGGTTACTGCTCACAGTAGTCAGAGCCTGCATCCATCCATACATGAAGACGCTACGGTTGATGTCGGTCAGCTGTTCAGCAACCTGCTCTGCTACATGCGGTAAGCTGCCGGCTTCAACCGCGGCCCTGATGTCCGAAACCGCGGTCCAGGAGGGAACAACACGTATTGGCAAGCGCCATGTGGACGGTATAGAGTGATCGCTATATTTGGCAAATGCACATCTCAACTTCTCCCCATCTCTTTCGTCTGCACCGTTGACTAGCAATAACTCTGTCCTGGATCTTTCCTTCGGCATTCCAATCGTGTCAACGATTTCGGCCATTCTGGTCGCTGCCTCCTGTGTACATACCAAGTCTTTGTGCGCCATCGCAGGCCAAAGGCTGGAAGGGAGGAGATGCTCTCGGGTCTCAAGCTCAATCTGTCGCGTAATGGCCACATTATAACCAGGTAATATGGGATGATTGGCGGTATGCGAGAGGTCGGAGACAAGGGCCAGTAGGATCGTGCAGTCAATGTTCAAGGTGTCCGTCAGCGGTGGGTGTGGGGAAGGTAAAAGGCGAGGGAAAATTTTCGTCTTCAACAACTCTAGTGATTGTGGCCTGGCATCTTGCGGTCCAAGATCGATTACTGCTCCTGTCGAGCGGATTCGAGCCAATACAGGCAGCAGCTCCACGGGTGGTTCTGTGGATATCTTGGGTAGGACAATACGGACTCGTGGAGTTTTGTAGTGAATGCGGTGAGCATTAGAAGCGCGAAGGAGGTCGTCAGCGATTTTTACCAACTCCATTCTATCTAAGACATTCTCTTTCTCCCGTGAGGACCTGTTTTGCGCATTTACTTCGCCATTCACAACGGTTGACTCATCTTCCTCATCCCCACTAGACGAGGAATCAGCTGCTTCCCATTGTGCTTTGGCGATCTCAAACGCCAGTCGACTTTCTGTAATGGTAGACACCTTTATCCACTCTTCTCCATTGCAAGCCACTATATCAACTAGTGCACATCTCTTTTGGGCCGCCCTTTTCGCGTCTCGCGTTGGCTGATTATCCCAATAGAAACGCTTATGAAATGTTACCAGGCTTTCGTTTGCTTTTGCAGATTCCCATATGGCCGAATAGAACGGTAGATTGGATGAGCGGAGCGTATGAAGAGTTTTCTCGGCAGTGAGATCGGACTCTGTAAGCTGGTAAGTAGTTAATAGCTGGATCTTATGAGGGAAGGCCGGGACGATATACTTTCTTAAGAATCTTCAGTTCAGTTGCCACGGACGTTTGAAATTTGCGTATCTCAACCGCCGGCTCCTGCACCAACTTCTGCTCTGTAACAAAATTGCGAAATTCTTCAAGCTCTCGAAGTAGGGTGTGGCATTTTGAGAGCAGGTCCTCCGCGAGACGACCTCCATCTGTAAAAATAGCTTTTGAATCTGAGATGTCGCCATTGGAGTTACGTAGAGGGTCGACACTTCCCTCCTCGTCCATGACAGTGCGTAATCCAATGTAAATGCCGAAACAAACTGGAGCTGGCAGGGTAAACTCATTGCTAGGTGGGTTAAGGCTTGGCGGGTGACACTGTATCCTCTGAGATAGAAGGGTTGACCCCTTAAGTGTATAAACCCCTCAAGTGTATAGCCCTATAGGGCTGAGCAAGTGAATTTTTTTATTTCCTAATATTAAGTTCCTTTCCTTCTACATATTTCAACTACATCAACTTAAGGACTGTATTAGAATGTCTATAAATACTTACATACCTTATACAGGCCCTATGGCCTCAATCCCCTATTTAAGCACCTTTTGTTTATCTAATTCTAACCCTCTTAAGCTCGCAATATCTAAGTGGATTAACCTTACTTATACAGCTTAGAAAAAGCTTGGTAATACTATATCTATTAATAAACTTGTTTATTAATATTATATCTGGCCTTCTACATTTTAAAAGCGTATTACCAATGGCATATTAAAGAAGGAAGATAGATATTATTGATAATAGTTAACTCCTAAAAAAGAAACTGCTTTAGTTAATTATATTTACTATCTATAAACTTAGGGCTAGCCTAGCTAAGTAGACTATATTAAAGTAATAGCTTAAAGTCTTTATTAGGTAAAAAGTAATTCAAAGCCTCTAAATATTTATTAGCTATAGAAATTCCTTAGTCAACACCCTAATATTAAAATTAAATATATTCTTCTTTTAGATAAAAAGTAAGTAATAGCCTAAGACCCTAAAATCTTTAGTAATTAATTTAAACTTTTTTAATAAATTAAGTAGAAGTATACTATCGCAGATAAAGATATCTATAATATAGATAAGAAAGGCTTTATATAGGGCGTTATTAGAAAAGTTAAAGTAATAATTTTAAGGTATAAAAAGAGGCAATATATAACGCAGTCTAGTAATAGGGAGTGGGTTTCTACTATTAAAACTATATTAGGTAGAGGCAAGCTTCTTTAGCTATTTATTATCTTTAAAGCTATTTATTATTAAATCACCTGGACTCACACATTTCCTAAAGCAACTATCGCTTATACACTCAATGGATGGACTGATAATAAGATTGGACTTACTTAGCTTCAATATTTTATGGAGGAAACAGTAGTTGAGCGACAAGGCCAGTATCACTTGCTAATCTTTAATAGCTATGCTTCGCATATTAGCACTACTATAGTCGATTTTTATTTTTAAAATAATATTATCCTTCTTTACCTTCCTCTATATTCTATATATATTTTACAGCCGCTTAATATTAGTCTTTTTACTCCTTTAGCAACTACTTATAAAGCAAATATTTATAGTATTACACAACTTAGTGCCAGCTACTCAATTGATAAAGTTGATTTCCTAGAGCAGTATTAAAAAGCTTAGACCAGCGCTTTTATATTTTTAAATATTTAAAAAGTATAGGAGAAAATAGGGCTTTTATTATATAATCTAAGCCTAATTCTTAACTACTTTTCTATACTATTAACTCTTCCTAAATCCTAAGCTGAGTATTATAGTGTATTAATTCCGTCAGCTACTTTAGTAAAGGGCACGCTTAACTATTCTAAGCCTAATAGATTAAGTTTAAGATTATTAATACCTAAGACTACCCTATAAGTTTAATAGATACTAAAGAGGGTGTATAAAGATAATAATTTTAAGGAGATTATAAAGAAATATAATAAGGCTGTGAGTCTTGTATTAGTTAAAGTTATTATTTAAGAACATACTAATATAGACCTAATAGTATTATAATAGTATAAGGAAAACAAAGTTAATCGTCCTAAAGGTAACTATAGCAATGCCAAAATACTAGACTAAAATAAGCTACGTTGACAGCTTACTAAGGAGGTATAGAATAAGGAATAGGATCACCTCTAAGTCCTAAAACCTAATATCTTTAAGGAATCGCAAGCAGCTGCAAGACGCTGTCAAATCGCGCTTGCATCACCACAGAAGACGTAGCCTCGCGTAAAGATAACTATATCTAAGCAACTAGAGCAAGCTCCGCTAAGGGTTCCAAGATTAGTTATCCAATTACCTATCTATATTACTACTCAAGAGCTCAACCATGGGCGATGGATATTAAGGATGGGGATAAGAACACTAGATAAGCAGAAAGTGGTAGATAGATTGGATAGTATACCACCTATAGGTAGAGGCCACCGTATCCGAAAGCCTTATAGAGCTGCGTAGCTTATGCTATTCTAAATCGTCTAAACAGCTTTAGATCTTTGGCAGTTTAAATAGCTTTAAAAATCGAAAAAAATGAAGATATTGCAATATTTGGCTGGTCAGCCCTATAGGGCTGTACACTTGAGGGGTTTATACACTTGAGGGGTCAACCCTTCTAGAAGGTTCGCCTATCAACTGGAAAGCCCTATAGGGCTGGACCTAGAGCTGGCGAAGTGGACCCCCAAGGTTCCCTAAACTAGGACCTTCCGGGGCTCATTTTAAGGAGATCTTGAGGAGTGTTTGAGAGCCCGCTTCAGTAGCTTTAGGTCTTCCCCTATAGGGCCTTCTAGTTGATAGGTGCTTCCAGTTGATAGGTGAACTCTTCTACATTCGGTGTGGTATGAACATCGGGTCGGCCCGATATTCATTATCGAACACTGAACCTCTCTCTTTCGCCTTAACTTCCAAAACCCGGCCTCTATCGCACTTCCTTCAAATACGTTTTAATACAGAAGGTTGAGAATTCTTATCAACCGCTGACCAAATTGGCAATTGCTTGCTGCTTCGCTGGCCTTTTTCTATTTGCTTTTCTATCTAGAAGACCTTACTTTACACGGGATTGCAATGGGCTTCCATCCCATCATCGCGGTCATAAGTGCCCTCGCCACTGACCATCAAGTAAGGACCCACCGGCTCCCGGATCCAGGCGAAAGTCTGATCGCGAGCGGTCTGTTTATACGTTGCGGTGGTAAAGGCGCCAATACATGTGTAGCAGCTGCGCGTTTAAGTCGCAAGAACCCTGCCAAAAAGAGTAACCAGGAGACTGCGACAGTTGTCAATGAAATGCCCAACAGCAAGAGCAACATCGCTAGCGATGCCAACATTGAAAGGACTTTGCCATCAGAAACAGCCGCGTTAAGTACTAGCCATGGTGACGTACCGTTACAGATTCGAATGATTGGGGCCGTAGGATATGATGAAAGGCGTGGTGGGATCGACACGCGAGGTATGGATATAATCAATCAATTGCGTGAGAACGGCGTCGACACTACGGGCGTGCAGACAGCACACGACAAACAAACAGGGCTCTGCACTGGAATCGTCGACACCGAGACTGGAGAGAACAGGCTACTTATCACTCCTGGCGCGAATCGTCATCTCCAACCCAACGACTTTCTCACGCTTGAGAGTTTGGCGGGTGGGTACCGCCCTGATCTTGTCGTTTGCAACCTCGTCATTCCTAGGGAGACGACGGAGCAAATATTGGAGACTGCAAGCTCGAACGGTATCAGTACGCTGTTGAACCCATCACCAGCGCAATATCTTTTGCGACCGGTGTACAGAATGATTTCTCATCTTATTTTGAACGAGACTGAGGCGGCTATGATGACTGATATGCTGGTAGAGGAACTCGATGATATTGATGGATGCGCGAAGGCTACGGATAAATTCCTCAAGATGGGTGTCAAAAACGTGGTTATCACGTTGGGTGCCAAAGGCGCGTATTACAGCAACGTAATCGGTCAGGGGGGTTTTGTGGAAGCGGAGAAGGACGTCAACGTTGTGGATGCGACAGGAGCAGGGTACGAAATTTCCGCTTGCGTCTCTTCTCCCCTTTTCGTGTCCACTGCCCGGCTCCATTCTTGTAGTGATATTCCTGCCGCTTCTCTCCTTTCTCATCCCTCTTTGTTGCCCCTCCTCTTGCCTTATCTTTCTTCTATCGCTTCCTGAAATTCGTTGCTCACCATGAGGATATGTCATAGCGATACTTTCACCGGTGCGTATGCCGTACAATTCGTAAGACAGAAGCATATTGGGCTTTGGGATATCAGGAAAGCTGTCGAATACGGATGCAAAGCATCCAGCCGGACTATTCAGTCAGTTGGTGCTCAAGAATCAATTCCGTGGTCGGATGACTTGGAGTGCGCTGTGCTTGCGCCAGATGCGACTGAGAAGAAGACCATACAAGAGTGAATGTCGTAAGTAGCTTCCTATCTAAATAGAAAAACATCGTTGCATCAGTCTCTGCTCGTTGTTCCAACTTCTTAGGAAACCATACGATCAACCATTCCAGATACACACTCTATTACTTGCAGACTTTGCAAAATAGAGCGCGATGTCTGTAAAGCGTGTGTACGCCCTCTTGTGCTGTGGGCCGTTGCTCGGGATCTTGATGGAGCATTCCCAAGGTTTGGTGGACAAGGATGTCATTTAATTGACTCTTTTCAATCTGCCGAAGCCATTCACGCACTTTCGGCAAGCTGTCGCGGAACGCAAACGATCCATGCGTGGCTTGAGGCGGCCGCCGCCAATTTTTATATGCGTTTATTGATTTGTAGTTGGCGACCGTCAACATCTCGGAAAAAACACAACCCAACGCAAATACGTCAGCACTGCGGCCGTACCTTTCTCCAGGTTGATACTCTGGTGCAAAGTATTGCGGGGTTCCTTCGACCAAGGACGCCTCGGAAAAGCTGGATTCTTGCTCGGAAAAGTCTTTTGCGAGTCCAAAATCTGCTAGATATGGAGTCTTATCCTTAATCAAGATATTCGATGGCTTGATATCTCTGTGCTTGATCGACAGATTGTGCGCATGATTGAGGGCGTTGAGAATACATCCGAACCACTGGAATATTGGATTGAGCTCAGCTGGCTTGTATCCTGATTCTGTACAATTCTCCAAATATCGTCGTAGATTGCAATCCGCTACTGGTACCATAAAGATGTTGTAGTGATTGAGGTCCTTGTTACCGAACAGGACCGAAGCAATGTGCTGATGCCGCAATCTCTGCATAATGTTGACTTCTTCCTGGGCAAGATCTTCTAGCCCGCCCTGCGCGGTAGATGACTGGTTATCCAAATGCACCCTCTTACAGGCGTACAAGTTGCCCGTCGAAGCTTCCTGTACTTCATCAACCCGGCTAAATGAGCCACGGCCTAATATTCTTTTGAATTCGAATTGCGTTTGGATGTCGTATGCGTGTAATTTTTCCTTCTGACGGTCCTTGTTCAGGCTATAATGTTGTTTTACTTTGCGGCGCTGCTCCTCTTCATCCACCACCGCCATATATTCTACTCTCGCATCCTCATATTTTTTGCATGCTTCTTTGAGGTGTGCTTGTAGCGATGCCTCAGATATAGGGGTCTCGGAAGTCACTAGGGGTTCATTAGCATCTAGAACACTTATTGTAGCCAAAAGTCGCAGGCGTACAAACACTCTCTCGAGCTATTTCAGCCAAGACGTATGAAAAAGTATCGATGTAGACAGAGAAAAATTTTTGCAAAGGCTTTTGTAAGTCTGAATCCTCTGCAAATGGCCTATTGTCTGGCTCAAATTCAGGCACGGCGCAATTAAGAGTGGATAGCAGCTTCACGAGATAGTCGAGCTTTGCTTTCGTCCGCGAGCCTTCCTGTACACGATTAGACAGACTTACAAAAAGGTTGCGGGGAAATTGCCTCGATCAGGGCGAACGAGATGCCCCAGACAAACGATGCCAATGCCTCTGATTGTAGATCTGGAATAGGCGCGGCCACAGCCTCGGCGAAGGTTATGATGTTCTCGAATGAAGGAGAAAGCCTGACAAGGAGGCGTGGAGTATACTTTTCTCTATGAGACCTTCCAATGTCCTCAAATGCTTTTCGGAATGCATTCTCGCTCCCAGTTGCAGAGATGACTTTACTTGCCCGCTGATGAAGGCGCTGCCTCTTTTCTTCCAGCAGCGCCAGCCACGAGTCGCTGGACTTACTGGACATGGAGACATGGGGGCCTCAGCTTTGCAATCATGTTCTCAATGTTGTAAGACTGCATGATGGTAATCAGTACAGAGCCTGAGGCGCTGACCGAGCTTACAGTGAATGCGGAAACCACTGGCGCGCCCGAAACCCGCGCACCAAATTTTGGTGGGGGGACCTCAACCAAAGAGCAGAACTGCACGCAGGCCTGAATTGCCATAGCTAATATATATGTCCCAAAATAGGCTTTTTGAAGCTGCCACTAGTCTGTAGTAATGTCTCCTCCCATCCCAGAGCCGATTAGGGCTATTGTTTGGTATGAAATAGAGCTTGGATACAGCAATGACGCCATTCATGCGAATCCTTATGGCGCGTCAGTCTCCGTATTCTCCATCGGATGAACCAGTGCTACAATCTTTATGGCACCGTGTTTACTGCAAGTGAGGTGGTTGGTGGACGCCTTAGGGTGCTGGATGATCTGTATTAGTACGCCCTTCTAGAATACCTAGAATAACGTGCTATGGCTTACTTCGATCAAATGGTCCATTTCTCACCATGAGTGACTCTACCGTCTGGGCCCCACTTCACCGCCTAGGCTATAGTAGGAAGAGATATAGGACGGTCGCCCGTGAGCGGAATTAAGAGCTGAGGGACGGTCGGTTCGTCACAAATTGATGAGGTGGAGAGCCGCTGTATGCGAGCGGATAGTTGAGGTCTTGACGTCTTGCCCCGGCTACTGATACTGACTGTTTATAGCTGATAGAAAGTATGGATGGGGCCCCCTAGGTCTTATACCATCAGTTAGAGCGTTTAAGAAATGGAGCTTAATACCTGCCTACACTATCGAGGGTTATTTAGACTGGATCATTTACTAAGGATCTATCACCTACGTAATCTTCAACGATTCTATCAGAACTAACATCCTCCCAAATGCGCCGTATATAAGAATCGCGATTTTCTTTCGGTGATTATCCTTGACAATGCGATTATCCACTATAATCCAGAGCTGAAGGATATATGTGAAGAAGCCGGGCTTCTACTTAAAAATCCACCTTCCTATACACCCGATCTGAGCTCGATCGAGATGTCATTTGCAGTGCTGAAGAGTTGGATAAGAAGACATCAGGATATCGTTCAGCTATGAGGATAATAAGAAAAGGGTCATTTTCTCGACCTGGCAGTGAGGGCTCAGGAAGGGGAGGGCGACCCCGGTAACCTCTTCCGCAAGAGCGGGATATACTATCGAGCTGAGCCAGAGTCAGTGCTATTACGGGTTAGCTCAGATGGCTGTAAGAGCACATAGCTCTTAGAGCTGGAGAAAGCACTATATTCTGGCTGGCAAGAGAGTCTTTTCTCCGACTTGGTAAGGAGACTAAATCTAACTCTTTTATCAGTACTCCCAAGCTGTCAAAGTCCGCTTCCACCATCTAAATATAGCGTTGATAGCTAGTTTGGACAATCCATCGATGTATCCTCCCTTTTGTAGATGCTCCTGCTCTTTTGGTGTTACCTATTCCCAAAATCTAATAGCTGGTCCAGGCCCTCCGCGGCCCAGTCTCGTATAATCACATTGTCCTACGTCTCTTCAGTATCATCTGTCCCGATGGTCAAGAGCATGCGTCCTTAAACGGGGGGAGAGTCGTTCAGCTAGCTCAGTAAGCTGAGTAGGAGCTGGAGCTGAGCTCTTCTCACGACCGCACTGGCGTACTTTGAAGCTAAGTAACAACCCAGTCCAATCCACTGATACCCGTGCTCACCATCTTTCCAGCCCTGAGTATCAACAGTATTGTAGCACTGATCAAGCAGCACATTCCTAGCGTCTTCTAAAGCTCCGTGAGCTCTCTGAGGCAAGTAAGGTTTGATCCAATCGATGGAATATTCGATATCACCCTCGACTGGGCTACTGCAGAGGGGTTCCGGTGCTCGAGTAATCGATCTGCTTATCGACCGACTGATCGACCGATACCGTAGGCCGTCAAATAGAGTCTATACAGTGGTTAAATAAAGACAATACTATATTGATAAGTGTATGAGTATCATCTTATATTCAAAGTTGAATAAGGAATGTTACACCTCTGGTGATAAACAAACAAGTCATCCAGGACGTAGAAAACATACAGTATGTCTATACGCGTCGAATAGAGTCTTGGTGGTTTTCTAAACTGGTAGCGGCCTGTCCGCAATGATTGTCCAATCCTTGATACCTTTTCTCGTGTCAACCCACAAGACCTTTGCTCTGCTCCATGGAATTTCCTCAAGATTTTTCGTGTCCGCTCCTTCCTCCTGCAACGCTATGCCACTCTTCTGGACAATATCCTTGGCTTGTGATCTTTCAATTTCCCCAACCTCCGCATCTGCATAGAGCAAAGTGATGTGAGGCATCCATATCATTTTAGCCCATTCCTGTGCTGCCTTCATGCTGGTGCCTTCCACGACCGTGGCTCGAAGTTGAATCGCCAGATCAACCAATGAGCGTTCTTTGTGGACAAGTAGGATAATTCTTTGCGTGACACGATCACCGACTGCTAGAGACTGAATTGACACGACTGGCGGTGTGTTAAGAGACAGTGGGAGTGAGTAAAACCACTCCAGTCGAGCATTGTCTGAGCTGTCGGTCACAGAATCAGGTATACCACTTGTTAAGGTTATGTGCGGCGCAAGAATCGGAAACGGGTTGCAATAGCCAAAGGCAGAAGGTATGGTCTTGCGTGTCAGTTGTGAGAGAGCTGCTTCAACGGTGGGGGGAGGTAGGAGCCAAAGCGAGGAGCCTAGCAGATTTGAGTTAGAGATCACATGGTCGAAGAAGCTAGCAAACCGGGCATGATCATAGAAACACTTAGCCTCGATACTGAAGCTAAAGCATGTACATTGGCTTTGCGCTGGTTAGTACTCTGTACTTGACGAGAAATCTTGTGCTTAGAGCGGAGTTGTTGAAGGCCCGGACCCGCTGTTATACCTGTTATGGCTAGTGTGCTTTGAATGCTGCTCATTGGCTGAAAAAAGTTAAATTACAGTCTATGAATTGCGGGAAAAGGGCCCATAATCATAATCAACCGTGGAATCCTTTCATAAACAGCTACCCACAAAGACGACAAGAACAGCTGCATAAGTTGCGGTTGAGACCAATGTTTCTGAATTCGTTGCCCGAAATCCTACAGCACTTGCCATAGCAAATAACAAAACAGCTACCGAGAGCGTTGCCAACTTGCTTGCCTGTGTGGCTAGGAAGCTCATTGTTAGAACCGGTACTATCAGCGCTGCACCGCCAACAAAGGCGACCATGAAGCGCGCTATCTTATCAACAATCGGTGAGACGTCCTGCGGAGGCTGGTGATCTAGGTAATCATCCATTCGATGAAACATTTCCGCCTTCGTGTACGTCAAGCTCCGAGGCAGTCCTATCTTGAGAAAATTCCGTATAGGGTCCGAGGCAGAAGGTGTTTGGGTCTTCCATGTACAATACCGTGAATTGAATGGGTCACCGGTATGGTTGGCAATCTCTGGAAATGCTTGTGAAAGATCTGCACGACGCTCGTTGGCCAGCGTGGCATTATCCATTTCCCTCATGAATTTATAATCCCTAATGGCGGTCACTGCTCATTGTCAGAGGTCGATTCACGTACACGCAAGTCGACTATTCGAGACGAGAGGGGGTGTCCGGCGGCGTCGAAGTAAGGTAGTTGTGAGGAGTCTGCGCGTAAGGGAACGCTGCCAAGCACGACCTTCAAATCACACAGCGGGACAACGACAGAAATGGAAATCTTACCATATTCGTGAAGAGTCTTTCGGAGGCTTCTAAGTTCTTCCTCTGAAGCTTCCATCTTCTCCCAGATGTCTCCTTTTTGGCGCGCAAGCTCATTTTGCAGCTGTGCAAGGCTCAACCTTTGTAACAGCCTGAATTCAAGAAAATGGGCATCTTCGCTTTGAGAAGCATACGTATGACGGAAGAGACGTTGGGTATAGCTCATGTCCTGTGACAGCAAAGGTGTGCCTGCCTTTTCCTTTTCGCTATGCATTGCTTACCATTCACCACTTGCCACCTTACCTGCTCTACTATGTACTTCTAGTTCGTGGGATGGTCCGGGCCGCGATCGGCACATTTTAAATATTGTAAGGCGGCGGGAGCTAATAATTCAGCTACTTCTATCTGATAGCGCAATCAGTCAGCTAATGTTCCGGAAGCTGAAGCTGCAGCCTCTCTCCATCATTTATTTTCTACATTTTGGCGCGATCGAGCTTCTCACAATGGAGTGTACGGCAGCGGCCTCACATCCCCTAGATACCACCCATTTTCCAGGTCGTGACGATGATATATCCACTGTTAGAGATGTGGCTAGGAAAACGTTTGAGACTCTTGAGCTGAACGTCAAGACTTGCCTCAAGATTACAAAACTAGTTGATGCCATCACTTCAGACCAAGGAACTGGATTACGGCGGTGGAGCCGTACCAATTCCGACTTGAACCTCCGGCGATTCAAAGATCTCATCCACGCTTTGCGACGGAAACAGGATGCCTGGCTTGCCATGAGGTGCAGCGCGCTCGAAACTGGATTGAAGCTCAGCGGCGAGTCTTATACAATATTGGGTATACTACCCGAAGTGATTGCCTACATGCACATTTAATTGACCAGCCTCTAGGTTCAGCAATGATGAGCCTTCAAACCATTGATAGACGGTTCCGAGAAGAGATCGCAGATCCTCTTAAATCTCATTTAATGCAGAAAACACCCCCTGATTATACGCGACTACAAGAGGCTGCTCTACTGCTTGGCCAAGACGCTTTGAGAATGGGCGAGATCATAGAGCATGAGTTCATAAGACTGAAAGCCACCAGCGCACAATCAATGAAACAGATAAAAGAGACTGCTAGAGATCTAAGGTGCACGCCGCATCAGAGCAGCTGGCAAATCTCCCTGTCAATAAGGTTCGGACAACATCGGTCACCTAAGGAAGACCCTCGTCTTCTGGAGGAGGGAAAAGGAGCAAGAGCTTGGCAAAACGAGCAATCGCAATTAGAAGCTAAAGAGTGGGGATCATATCCGGAGCTACGCTCTGCACCCAGGATAAGAGGCGTAGAACAGATACTTCCTTTGCGAGAGACCGGCTAGTAAAGCTAACGTACAGCCATCTTCGATCTATGATGATGATCAGCCATTGCCTGTCAAACTTGGAGAGTGTAGCGAACTGCGTATGTAAGCTGCAGGTATTAAGGGCGCAGCTCAAGCGGTGTAGCTGCTTAGATGCTACGGTAGGCCTTTTGGAATATAAGAGTCATCGCTTAAGGGAGATGGAAATGGAGTCTGTTTGTCACCATGAGGTGAACCGAATTTGTATGTATCTAGCAAGACGAACTTGGCGCTTTCGCTGGATTTCCTTACCAGCATATACTTCTATTATGATATTTCTGGAGTCTGGAGACAATGAAGAAGACGAATTGAAAGAAACAAACCCTCAAGCTTGTGACGACGAGAAATCCGTATTTAAATCGAGCGTCTAGCCAGAAGCAGACGATTGCGCAATAAAAGAGTTTCGGAAGGTAGATGAAATGATAGAAGGATAGAAGGATAAAAGGCCGCGAAAGACATAAAAAGAGCGGTATTAACATGTATCCCTTTAGGCTCATTGAGTATGTGCAAGCAGCGTGAAGTAGGTAAGTCGCATAGGGTAGTGTTAGAACCGGGGCCAGGACGGGCCGGTGACAGGAACTACACAGGCGGAGCGGAGTTCCTAGTACAGATGTCTAGGGAGTTCAGTGCCAAGCGTGACTAAACATACTAGACATATATTCAGGGGGATCAAAATATTTAGTAATTAAATATACTAGATATACTAAATTAAATAGTCTTAGCAAACTTTCCTATATCTATATAGTTAGGGCTCTCACCCACTTTAAATAAATCTTCTTATATTCAACTTATATAGTTAACTAATAGTTACTCCTAGCCTTTAAAAACTTAATCTTATATTATTAAATAATACTAAATTATACCTAGCTTACCCTATCTATATTACGCTTTAATTACTCATCTTTAGAAGACCTATATAATATTAGTTTATAACACTTTAAATACCCTTAAATATAAGTTTATTAAATTAATAAAGTATAGTAACCCTAAGTAATACTATCTAAAACTAACATTATAGTATTAATAAAAAATATTAAAGAAGTATTAAGATTACTTAATTAAACCTTTACTATAAAGAAAGAAAAAAGCTTAAAGAGTAGTTATTATAAGTTTAACTCTACCTTCGCTTCTATAAAAAAATGGTATTAGATAAATAGCAAATAGCAATCACTATTACCTTTATACACAAAAACGCGCAGAAATGGGTATAACTATATTTATAGAAGTACCTCAACAATCTAATAGATATACTAGACGTAATAAGGTAAATAAAGAGTTTTATACACTTTAAAATAAAACTCTATAAGATATTCACACCTTTAAATAAAATCAACTAAGTAGTATAAATAATACAACACATCAAGCAAAAGAAGTCTATAGCAGAATTCACAACTTAATTCCAACAGTATACAGTTAAGATAGAATAGGACAATAACATACTTATAATAATATATAGAAGGGGGTTAAAAGAAAATGTTAAGGATAAGCTTATAAAAATTAGAATAAATACTAATATATTTAACAAACTCTAAAAGGAAGCTATTAGGATTAATAATAATCTCTTTAAAAAAGCTATAAAGAAAAGATATAATAAAGGAATTATTAGAGTAGGTATCTTAGGATATTATTTTAATAAGAACTCCAACTCTAATTATAAAAAGAAAGTATACAACCTATATAAACTAATACTAATAGAAATCAATATAATAAAGAAGAGAACTATATAAAGAAAGCTAAATAAAGGGGTAAATAAAAAAATACTAAAGTACTATAGCTGTGGCAAACTAAGCTACTTTACTAGAGACTATAAATTAAAAAATATAATATTAAGACCTTAGATTAATATAATAAAAAGAGTACCCATTAAAAAGAAAGGGACTCTAAAGAGTGGTAAATAATTACTAATATAAAATAATCTAGAACTCAACACCATACTAGAAATAACAAGTATAATAGGGAAGATAATAGATCAGCTATAAAAAGGTGTTAATAGACTATTAAAAAAACTAGATAACAATAATAATAAAACCACAAACAATCTAATAACTATATCTGACTAATAGGAATATTACCTATAAGGATTTTTATATAAAATATAGGATAGTACACTCCCACCAACTATAACAAGGCTTAGAAGTCAAGATAAGTATAATAAGTATTATAATAAATTCTAAGAAATATAAAATAAGTAGCTCAGACTAAATTATAGTAGAAAGGCTTAAATAAATAAATAAAATTAGGAAGATAACTCTAACTAGGAGTAAGTAAACTATAAAAAGAAATAAGAACCTAGATTATTCTAAAAGGATTAAGGATAGGGCATATATAACTATAGAAATAATATATACCATCTTAAATATAAAGAAATCTATTAGAGTAGATATATAAGTATATAGTACTTAAAATATAATATAGTAAAAAGGGAGGCACAAAGGTTTATATACTCACCACAATATCTCGCAAAAGTATTTAAGTAGTGCGAGACTAATTATTACTTATAGCACTTATATAAGAAAAGGGAAATACACTACTTTCCAAAAAAATTAAATAATTAGTATTAAGTATTTAAAAAAATACTAGATAAAGACTACTATTATAAAGATTATAAAGGGGTATTATAGGAGATATACCTACACCCTAACTATTATAAATATATATAAGCTAAGATTTTAGTGGGATTCCACCTAAAGAATAATCTAACTCCTTTATTAGATAATTAGGGAAAAGAGTAATCACCTATATTAAGAGTAAGTATAAGGAGATTAATACTATAACCCCTAGATAATAGATATACTTAGCGGAGTATAATTAGCTTATTAAAATACTAGTTAAAATTAATAGTCAGGAAACTATTACAATAATTAATTTTAAAGTAATAGGGAATTTTATATCTAACACCCTCACATAAGTATAAAAAGTGTTGACAGTTAATAAGAGAGAACCTTATCAGCTATAAATAGCTAATAGGTCAAATCTATTATTAGAAAATATTAACAGGGAAACGATCCTATTAAGTATAGCTTATTAACAACACCACAAAAAAATCACCTTTATGTTACGAACTGACGTCGTATGGGTCTTCTGAAGATGAGTAATCAAAGAGCAACGTAGATAGGGTAAGCCAGGTATAACTCGGTGTCACTCGGCAATGTAAGATCAAGTCTTCAAAGGCTAGGAGTAACTATCAGTTAACTATGTGAGTTGAATACAAGGAGATCTATCTGAAGTGGGTGAGAGCCCTGACTATATAGACATAGGAAAGTCTGCCAAGACTGTCTGGTTCAGTATGTCTAGCATGTTCAGTCACTGAACATGCTGATCCCCCTGAACATATGTCTAGCATGTTCAGTCACGCTTGGCACTGAACTCCCTAGACATTCGTACTGGGAACTCCGCTCTGTCCGCGTAGTTCCTGTCACCGGCCCGTCCTGGCCCCGGTTCTAACACTAGGTCCCCCCTCCAGGAACTTCGTCCCGAAGTTCAATTCCTTCTTCCTAAACATTCGCCCGATGAGGTATCATGCGTACTGAAGACAGTAGCACCCTCCGCCGTATTCGAGCCGCTGATCGTCGTAAAAGGAAACTTCGTCGTGTCGTTATGAGGACGTGTGGTGCATGTTTGGCGGCGCATGTCAAGCCTGAGGATTGTGTCAAGACCAAAGGGTCCGTTCGGTGTACCGAGTGCGATAAAACAAATCGTCGTTGCGACCTGGCCCCCTCTGGTCGTGAGTATGAAAAGGCGCAAGACGTGGTTGAAAAGCTTGATGAGGATATCTGGGAGGTCAGGACAAAACTTGCCCGCCTTGAACGGCAAAGGAAGTTTCATCTCCGGAAGCTGAAGGAGATGGGAGACACCGAGGCACAGAACATCCTCGAGCTAGAAGCCGACGAGTGTTCCGAGGAGCCTCCTCCTCCCGATCCCTTTTCGCCCTCTACCTTTCCCGTTGACCTTGACTGGACCCAGTTCTCTGTGCCCGAAACTGTCGCAGTCGATCCTGGCAGTTCCCAAGGTTCTTGAGTGGTTCCCACGTGTTCTCGGTATCATCGCAATCTTTCCATTTGATGAGGTATTTCTGACCTTTCTGATCCAGAATCTTCTCGACCTCATATTCGTCTTCTTCTTCGGTTTCGTACTGAAAACTGTCCTGTACTGGTGTGCTGGGGTCTGCTGGTTCCAAGAGTGATACATGGAAGACTGGGTGTCGTTTCGATCCTTTGGGTAGTTCCAATTTGTAATTAACTGGTCCCCTTCGTTCCACGATCAAAAATGGTCCGACCTTCACATGATCCAGTTTTTTGCTAGGTCTCTTCGTTTTCATATTTTTGGTCAAGAGATATACTTTATCCCCCTCTTTTAGCTGAGGACCATCTTTCCGATTCTTGTCAGCTTGAAGCCTGACTTTCTCATTTGAATCTTTGATGATGTCCCTTAGTTTCTTGTGAACTTCCTTGAGTTCTTCAGCTTTGACCAATGCTTTATCTGCGTTGGGTCCTTCCCGTGGTTGCAGAAAGCCGTTTGCATTTTTCCCGTAATTCGCAAAGAATGGTGTCATTCCAGTTGTCCCGGACAACTTGTCGTTGTATGTCAGTTGTGCCATTGGTAGCAATGTTACCCAATTGTTTTGTCGTTTGTTCACATAATGCCTTAGGTACGTTTCCAATGTCTGGTTTGCCCTTTCCGTTTGACCATCTGTCTGAGGATGATATGCTGTTGACATCCTTAGCTTCGTTCCGATCATTCCCAACAGTGTTTTCCAATAGTTTGAGGTGAACAGCTTATCTCTATCTGACGTTATTGATTCAGGTATGCCATGGTCCCTTATAAGCCTGTCTAGCAACACGAATGCTAATTGTTCGGCATTATATTTCTCCTTGAAGGGTAGCATGATGGTGTATTTTGTCAGCCTGTCCACGATGACCATGATGGCATCGTATACCTCTGTTGTCGTTGGATCTTTAGACTTTGGTAACTTGGTGATGAAGTCCATCGTGACATCGTCCCATGGTGTCTTTGGTACAGGTGCAAACTGTATGTTCCCGTATGGTTTATGTCTTGCTGACTTGTTTTGCTGACACTTGATGCATTCCTTAATGTATTGTTCCACTTTTGGTCTTAGTCGCGGTGCATCATAATTTCTGCGAATGAGTTCCATCGTCCTGGTAACTCCTGGGTGCCCGTGCATCGGGTCGTCGTGATGATCCCGGATCATCTCCTCAATGCATTCTTCTGGTATGTACGTCTTGCTCTGGTAGCTTAGTACTGTTGCATTGGGTTGCTCCTTGCGTAATTCCTTGGCTTTAGCATCTTTGTCGTATGCTTTCGTTAGCCTGTTGATCGTATTTGGTCCTTCAACCCTTATGGTTGTTGCAAGTGTCTGTGTGTTTGGCACCAATGATCCGTCTTTTTCTTGCCTTAGGATAGCTCGTTCGTTCGAGTCTTTCGTATTCATGTAGTCCGATCGTCTACTCAAAGCGTCGGCGCGTCCATTTTCTTTTCCTGGGGTGTAGTGGATCTTGAACTTGTATTGTCCCAAAAGTTCTGCCCATCTGACTTGTCTTCGGTTGAGTGTTTTTGTTGTTGTAAAGTTCAAGAGGTTCTTATGATCAGTAAAGATATCGAGGTCCGAACAGCTTTCAGCATAAACTCTCCAATGCTTGAGTGCCTCGACTACTGCGAGCAACTCCTTGTCATGGATGTCGTAGTTTTGCTCTGGTGCTGTCATCTTTCTTGAATAGTATGCAACCGGGTGCCACTTGCTGTCCTTTTGTTGACACAGGCACGCTCCTATAGCCAGATCCGATGCGTCAGTTTCAATCCTTGCTGGTTGGTTGACTTGAAAGGTGCACAACACTGGTGGTTCCATGCACGCTTTCTTTAATTGTAAGACCGCATCGTCTTGTTCTTTTCCCCACTTGAATTCTTTGTCCTTAGCAGTCAGTCTCGTTAGAGGTAGAGCTTTCTTTGAGAATCCTTCGACAAACCGCCTGTTGAAGTTTAGGAATCCCAAGAATGCTTGTACTTCTTTGACTGTTGTTGGTGTTGGCCATTCTTGTATGTCTCTGATTTTATCCTGGCTCATCTGAACACCTTCCGTGCTAATATCATATCCTAAGAAGTCGACCTTTGTTTTGTGGAATTCGCATTTTTCTGGTTTGAGGAGTAGTCCAGCTTTGCGTAAGCATTCAAGTACTTCTCGTACATGGTGGACGTGTTCTGCCTCATCTTCCGAATAAACCAGAATATCGTCAAGGTAAGCCACCACCGTTCTATCTAGGTGTGCTCTCAACACGTTGTTGATTAACGCTTGACAGGTTGCTGGTGCGTTAGTGAGTCCAAATGGCATGACCAGATACTCGTAATGTCCATATCGAGTCCTGAATGCAGTTTTCCATTCTTCTCCCTCTTTCATACGAATCAAGTTATAAGCCCCCCTGAGGTCCAGCTTCGTGAAAACCTTAGCCTTCCCGAGTCGGTCTTGAAGTTCACCAATGTTTGGTAATGGGTACCTATTCTTGATCGTGATATCGTTTAACTTTCGATAGTCAACGCACAGCCGCAAGCTTCCGTCCTTCTTTGGCGCAAAGAGTATTGGATAGCCTGCTGATGATTTGGATTCTCGAATAAATCCCTTTTTTAGGTTCTCCTCAATGTACCCGCGTAGTACTTGGAGTTCCTTTTCTGATAATGCATATATAGGTCCGAATGTTGGTTCCTTGCCTGGTTCGAGTTCGATCTCATGATCCCAAGGCTGGTGTCTAGGTAGCGCCTTTGCGTCTACTTCTTCCTGAAAGAGCTGCATATACTCAAGGTACTCTTTAGGGATGTCCAGAGGTACGTCTTTCCCCTTACTATTCTCATGCTGTTGACCGGCTGACCTTTTGCTCGTGTCCATGGAGTCGGATCCTCTCGTGAGGTCATCCTTATTCGAAGTCGCGGCATTGCACTCCGCAGCGGTTCTTCCACTTAGCTTCTCATGCACCATCAGTCGCTGCCGATGCGTACGTTCAGAGCTGATGACGTTATCAGTCTCTCTAAATGTGAGTACTCCTGTTTTCCAATCGATTATTGGGTTTTGCTTCCTCAACCAAGGTGCGCCTAGTATGATGTGGTGGTTGGCCATCCGAACCACATCAAAGGTGATTTCCTCGTGGTGTCGTTGATAAGCTACGTCTAACGGGATCGTTTCCCTGTTAACGTCTCCTGATGATAGATTCGACCCGTCGGCCATCTGTAGCTGATAAGGTTCTCTTTTGTCGACCGTCGGCACTTTTCGTACTCGTGCGAGGACGTCGGACATAAAGTTTCCTGTCGCTCCAGAATCAATCATCGCAATGGTTCCTTGACCATTGATTTTAACCGGTATTTTGACAAGCTGACTATACTCCGCCGAGCATATCTGTTGTCTAGGGGTCATGGTATTAATCTCCTCATGCCTACCCCTGGCATGGGTGATTACTCTTTTCCCTGATTGTCCAATGAAGGAGTCAGGTTATTCTTTGGGTGGAATCCTGCCGAGATCTTGGCTTGCATGTGTTTGTGACAGTTAGGGTGCAGGCATGTCTCCCACAATACCCCCTCACAATCTTTACAATAGTAGTCTTTGTCCAGCATTTCCCTGAACACCTGGTGCCAATCGTCCGATCTCCCTGGAAAGTAACGCGTTTCTCTTTTTCTATACAGGTGCCATGAGCAGTAGTCGATCTCGCATTGTTCGAATGCTTTCGCGAGACATTGCGGCGAGTACACAAACCCTTGTGCCTCCCTTCGTGCTGTATTGTGTTTTGGGCACCATATACTTGCGCATCTACCCCAATGGATTTCCCCGTGTCTGGGATGGTATGCATCGTTCCTATAGTCGTGCATGCCCCATCCTCGATCCTTTTGAAATGATCCAGGTTCTTGTTCCTCTTCGTGGTTCACTTGCTCCCAGTCAGAGTTGTCTTCCTGATCTTGCTCGTCTGTCTGAGCCTTTCCATCATGACCTAGTCCGAGTCGTTCGTTTCGTATTTCCTGAAACCTGTTGTAATACCTGTTGTATTCGTCTTGATTTTCGAGCCCCGTTATGGCTGGTGGGAGTGTACTGTCCCATGTTTCGTATGAAAATCCTTGTAGGTAACGTTCCCATTGGTCGGACATAGTCATTGGATCACTTGTGGTTTCATCATCGCTGTCATCCAGTTCCTTCAACAGTCTATCGATGCCTTCTTGCAGTCGATCCGTTGTTTTCCCCATTGCACTTGCCGTCTCTAGCATCGCATTGAGTTCTGGATTGTCCCATACTGGCGATGGTTTACCATCCTCCGGAGTCCCTTCCCTCTTGATGGGTACTCTCTTCATCATGTTGATCTGAGGTCTTAACACCACGTTTTTCGACCTACAGTCCCTGGCGAAGTGGCCCGGTTTGCCACAGCCATAGCACTTTAGTGCTTTCTTGTTTGCCCCTTTATTTGGCTTCCTTTGCACAGTTCTCTTCCTCATCACATCGATTTCCATTGGCATTGGTCCATATGGGTCGTGTGCCTTTTTCCCATGGTTGGAGTCGAAGTTTCTACCAAAGCGATATCCTGAGACACCCGCTCCAGTGATCCCTCCGTCATGTCTTTTCTCCATGGCTCGTTCGAAGAGATTATCGTCAATCCTGATGGCTTCCTTCTGGAGTTCGTCGAGCGTATCAGTGCTTGCTCCAGTTCTCATAAGCTCATCCTTGACGTTTTCTTTTAACCCCCTTCTATACATTGTCATGAGTGCATCATCGTCCCATTCCGTCTTAACCGCATACTGCTGGAATTGAGTCGTGAATTCTGCTGCAGACCTCTTTTGCTTGATGTGTTGTATCACTCGTACTGCTTGGTTGATTTCGTTCGAAGGTGCGAATATCTTGCGGAGTTCTGCCTTAAAGCGCGCAAAACTCTCCATCCACCTTGTCACGTCTGGTACATCCGTTGGATCGTCGAGGTATTTCTGCAAATGTGGTTGCACCCATTTCTGTGCGTCTCCACGCATGAAGGTAATAGCGATTGCCGTTTGCTGCTTGTCTTGGACCGTTCCCTCATGGAAGCGAAGGTAGAGTTGAACCTGCAACAACCACTCTTCGAGCTTCTTTCTTTCTCCATGATAAAGGTCTGGTTGGGCAATCTTGATACTTCCTCGGTGTCCTTCGTCAAGGCTATGACGTCGGTCCCGAGTAGTCTCACTTGGGGTTGCTGTGCTTCGTTGATTTGATGAACTCATACTTGAGGGTATTCAAAGTGTTACGAACTGACGTCGTATGGGTCTTCTGAAGATGAGTAATCAAAGAGCAACGTAGATAGGGTAAGCCAGGTATAACTCGGTGTCACTCGGCAATGTAAGATCAAGTCTTCAAAGGCTAGGAGTAACTATCAGTTAACTATGTGAGTTGAATACAAGGAGATCTATCTGAAGTGGGTGAGAGCCCTGACTATATAGACATAGGAAAGTCTGCCAAGACTGTCTGGTTCAGTATGTCTAGCATGTTCAGTCACTGAACATGCTGATCCCCCTGAACATATGTCTAGCATGTTCAGTCACGCTTGGCACTGAACTCCCTAGACATTCGTACTGGGAACTCCGCTCTGTCCGCGTAGTTCCTGTCACCGGCCCGTCCTGGCCCCGGTTCTAACACTTTAATGTAGTTTAGATAGCCAACTATTATATTATATTAAAAACATCTTAGTTAAAAAAGTAAAACCTAATAATTAATTAGAAAATAGGAGTACTTAGATTTAAAAAGATTAATAATATTATTAACTCTAAATATATATATTAGTAGTAATTAATAGTGTATAAAAAGCTAAGTAGAAGAACTACTATAGAGTATAATACTATAACTTTAAATAAAAATAGCCTTATAAGAGGATCCAACTCTATAAATATAAGTAAAAGGTTAGTTAATTAATAATATAAAAGTAATAAAGGGAAAAATATACCTTTAAATATCCCTAAAGAGTACCTTAAGTATATACAGCTCTTTTAGGAAGAAGTAGATATAAAGATACTACCTAAATACTAACCTTAAGATTATAAAATCAAACTTAAACTAAATAAGGAACTAATATTTAGATCTATATATATATTATTAAAAAAGGAATTCCAAGTACTATATAAATATATTAAAGAGAACCTAAAAAAAGGATTTATTTAAGAATCTAAATTATTAATAGGTTATCCTATACTCTTTATACTAAAAAAAGATAGAAGCTTACAGCTATATATTAACTATTAAAAGTTAAATAATATTATAATTAAGAATAGGTACCCACTACTAAATATTAAAAAACTTTAGGACTAACTTAGGAAAATTAAGATTTTTATAAAGCTAGACCTTAGGGGAGTTTATAACTTAATTTATATAAAAGTAAAAAAAGAATAGAAGACTATATTTAGAATTTAATATAAACACTATAAATATCTAGTTATACTATTTAGACTTACTAACACACCAGCAACCTATTAAATATTAATCAACAATATATTGAGAGCACACCTAGATAGAATAGTAGTAGCTTACCTTAATAATATTCTAATTTATTTAGAAAATGAGGCAGAACATATCTAATATATATAAGAAGTACTTAAATACTTATATAAAACTAGACTACTCCTTAAACTAAAAAAATATAAATTCTATAAAAAGAAGGTTAACTTCCTAGGATATAATATTAGTATAGAAGGTATTTAGATAAGCTAAAATAAAATTAAAGATATATAAAAATAGCCAACACCTATAATAGTTAAAAAAGTATAAGCATTCTTAAAATTCCTAAACTTTAATAGGTAGTTTATTAAAGGATTTTTAAAAAAGGCTCTACCTCTAATAAAACTAACTACTAAGGATAAAGAATTTAAATAGGGAAAAAAATAAAATAATACAGTCTTATAATTAAAAAAAGTATATATAGAACCACTAGTATTATACACCTTTCAAGTCAATCAACTAATAAGGATTGAAACTAACGTATTAGATCTAGCTATAAGAGCGTGCCTATATTAATAAAAGGATAGTAAATAGCACCTAGTTATATATTATTTAAGAAAGATAATAATATTAGAGTAAAACTACAATATCTATAATAAAAAGTTGTTTATAGTAGTTAAGGCACTTAAATATTAAAGAGTCTATATAAAAAGCTGTTTAAAACTTAATATCTTTACTAATTATAAGAATCTCTTAAATTTTATAACAACAAAAACACTCAACCAAAGACAAGTTAGATAGGTAGAACTTTTAGGATAATATAAATTTAAAATCCACTACACTCTAGGAAAAGAAAATAGACGTGTTAACACTTTAAATAAATAATCAAACTATATAAATAAGAAAGACTTAAATAAATAAGCTATCCTAAAATAAAAAAAAGATAGATCATTAATACTAAATATATAAATACTTACAACAACTATAAGGGTTAAAGGACTAAATATAATTAATAGGTTCACAAAAATATATAATAAAAATACTAAAGCCAAGGAATTATATAAGGAACAATTTAATACAACAGTACTAAGCTACCAGAGCAAGATATATATACTAGAAGAATACATTAAAGAAATAATCTAGGATTATTATAACAACCTAATACACAAGCACCTAGGAGTTACCAAGATAATAGAACTTATTCACAAAAATTATAATACACCACAACTAAGACCAAAGGTAGAATAATATATTAGGGAATACATTAAATATTAGCAGAATAAGTCAGCAAGATATAAACTATATAGGAATATATAATTTACACCTATACTAAAGATATTATAGGATAATATTATAATAGACTTTATTACTAAGCTACTAAAATCTAAAGATCTAACAATAGTAGAGGTATATAATACTATTATAATTATAGTAGACAAACTAATAAAATATACTATTATACTACCCTTTAAAAAAAAGTATAATATTAAATAGTTAGTATTCATATTACTAGACAAGCTTATTAAAGATTATAGTATACCTAAATTAATAATATTAGATAAAGACAAACTATTTATCTTAAACTATTAGAAAATATTATTAGGAATAATTAGAACAAAGCTAAAAATATTAACAATATATTATCCTTAAATAGATAGATAAATAGAAAGGGTAAATTAAATATTAAAAATATACCTAAGATATTATATAAATAGATAATAAAATAATTAGATAATATTACTTCTAATAACATAGCTAACTTATAATAACAAGTTATTTAAGACAACTAGAATAATACTATTCTTTATAAATTATAGAAAAAATATAAATAGCTTTCTATAACTATAAAAGGGACCTAATATAGATAAAATATTAATTAAAGTTAAAGAACTTAAAAAAGTTTATAAGAATTTAAGAAACACTATTAAAGACTTAAATAAGAAGGTTAGACTTTAAGTTAATAAGAATTAAAAAGATAGTTTTTAGCTAAAAAAGGGGGATAAAATATATCTTTTAATTAAGAATATAAAAATAAAAAGACCTAGCAAGAAACTAGATTATATAAAGGTTAAACTATTTTTAATTATAAAATAAAGGGGACTAGTTAATTATAAATTAGAACTACCTAAAAGGTTAAAATGATACCTAGTCTTTTATATATCACTCTTAGAACCAACAAACCCCAGTATACTAATATAAGATAATTTTTATTATAAAACTAAAAAAGAAGATAAATATAAAGTTAAGAAAATTCTAAATTAGAAAGGTTAGAAATACCTTATTAAATAAAAAGATTACAATGATACTAAGAATATATAGGAACTACTTAAGAATCTTAAGAACTACTAGGATTAATTATAATAGTTTTAGGTATAAAGAACTAGGTCTAATTAAGATTAATAGGAAAGGTAAAGGATAAAAAGGAATTAAGGGGAGGAGGCTCTTTAAAATACTTATTAACTTCTAGCTTAAAGATATTCTATGCCTTAATATCTCCTATCTCCTTTAACTTCCAAAGATAAAACTTCTTTTATTATTTAAGGTGGGTAAGTTTTATCCTAATCTCCTAAATATTCTTATTAAGCTTTTCAACCACATCTTACACCTTTTTATATTCACAACTAGGGGGGGCTAGGTTATAACAGCAATTTATTTTATTATACTTAGTATACTAAATAGACCCTTTAGTCTTAATATAATCCTTAGGCTTAATATATACCGCTAAATATATATCACATATCCTTTTACAACAATCAGCAGCTTAAATATAGTAGAGGGTGCTACTATTTTTAGTATATATAATACCTTATCAGGCAAATATTTAAGAAGAAAGAATTAAATTTTAGGATAAAATTCTTAAAGAGGGGACCTAATATTAGAACTAAGGCTAAAATAAGCTAGTAATAAAAATTATATAAATAGAGTAGAGTTCCTAGTATAGATATTTAAAGAGTTTAATACCAAGCATAACTAAACATATTAAATATATATTTAGGGGGACTAGGGTGTTTAGTAACTAAATATACTAGATATACTAAATTAAATAATCTTAGCAAACTTTCCTATATCTATATAGTTAGGGCTCTCACCCACTTTAGATAAATCTCTTTATATTCAACTTATATAGTTAACTAATAGTTACTCCTAGCCTTTAAAGACTTAATTTTATATTGCTAAGTGATACCAAGTTATACCTGGCTTACCCTATCTATGTTGCGCTTTGATTACTCATCTTCAGAAGACCCATACGACGTCAGTTCGTAACAGGTAGCGACTGCGACGGACGATCGGGAAGGTGCAGGGAGGTGTGTATTGCTAGATAGAACAAGTACCAAAACGCATACCAGGGGGAGACACTGTATATATATCCAGTTTAGCCACCCCTGTGACGCTAAGATGTCGCCGCTTCTTCAAATGAGATTGAACTTCGCGCGTTGAGCTAGCCGGATGCGGCACGGGAGAGTCGAGGCGCAATATTGATGGCCAAGGGATATTGATATGAGCTTTGCTCAATTCCCCAAGGGATCTACTACACATCACTCTGGGAAGTGCTAGAGTGTCTGTACTATAGACACACCTGTCTTGCGGATCTCTTTATACAACGGCTGTTCCGAACTTCAATAGCTATTTGCGCCTTTCGGTATCGCCAAGCATCGGGCTCGGCTAGTTTATTCCCCCACTAGGACTAGTCCCCGTGAGCTGCCCTCTGCATACCTTATACAAAGACAATCAATCAATTCATCCGATACAAGCTGTTATATTGAATTGATTAAACAAACTTAGCTAGTAATCTACAAATGTATTCTTATTTCTGTATAGTATTACTATTATAGCGTATTCTTCCTCTATTACTATCCATCTCAGCTGTAGAGCATTATATATATAGGTACCTTCCTCCTATAAACTCTGGATCCCTAGGCCATGCAGTTTTACCATCAGATCTTCATCTTCCATAATTGTGACATCTTCTTAATACATAAACCGTACGGACGAATATCTTCGTCTCTCGGACTGCGGAAATAGTCGCCATGCTTGCAAAGATTGGCTTGGTTCACCCTACTCTGAATCACGACCTTATATTTTTCTCCATCATTCGACTCGAACTCTATTGCGAATCGCTCGGCGGTTGCGAGATTGGGCGTAGAGTAGATTCCTTGACCGAATGTAAAACGCACCCCCCTAGCAAGTTTGAACCCTTCGTCAGCAATAGACAAGGAGTTGTGATAACCCGTGCCGTGGTACGAGACCGGCCATACGCCTGGTCCGTTGGATGGATCAAGCCAAGTATTCGAGCCGTACTTGTTATTCACCTTGAGCGCGTAACGCTGCCATCCACATGGACGCTTATACCAGTGACCGCCGCGGGAGAATAAGACCCTAGAGTCATTGATATGCGTAAAGTTGAAGTTGTAGACGCCAGAGTCATTGATATACGTAAAGTCGTGGTCGTAGGCGGGATCCAGAAAATCTGCATTGAGGAAAAAGGGGGTACCCCCACCACGAAGCCTAAGAACCAAATGGACCGTCGACCCGGTTTGAATCTTGTAGTCCCAGAGTGTTCGGTCGTCTTTGAGCTGCTTTCCCGCGAAGATTAATCTTTGCTGGTTAGCAGGCATGCCCTCTTTTCCCTGGATTCTTTGCTTGACGCCGTCAATTGTATCGGTCGAAGTGACATCGAGAGTGATCGTTTTTCCTGTAAGTGCTTTGACATCAATTTGAAACCGGCTTCGTGGGTGCACGGTGTGCCCCGACAGCGGCGTCTGATGCGGTTGCACCGGATGCACTATTGGCTGCGACGTCGGTGCGATTAATGACATTTTGTGGAATGCGTTCCTATCAAGCGCCTCAAGCTCCTGTGTCGAGTCCCGGCAGTAGTCATTATACGTAATCACAGGGCGTCCAACGAGCGCGCCGATGGCCGAAGCGACAAGAGTCGAGCTGAGAGACATTTTCTTTCGCGACTAAATTGGAAAGCAGAAGCATGACTTCTTTGCGACTAGGTATGTATGCGATGGAGGATTGACAGTTTGAGTAATGCTCGATAGCCTGATGTAACTTATGGACCTGTTCACTTACTTGACCTTGGTGCCCCATTTAAGTGCGGGGCAGATAACAATGCTGGGTCACCTTCCATCAGGTTTAGAACACCAACTTACATAGACAGGCTAGGTCGTTAGCCACACTATTTGGAGGATCGAGATCAGATACACGAGGATGACAAGATACCTATCAAAACACGTACGACGTAAACCGCGAGAACGGCTAAAGGCCCTTGCGCTGAAATTCTGGGGAGCAAACTGGGGATAGATGCCTGACTTGCTCACACATGTAATCCTAATGTATGTGTTGAATTGTGAAAGCCTTATTTGATCCTCGTCATGGATAACATCCTCAAGCGGAGATTCAACGCCGACAGAGACTGGGAAGGTCAGCAAATGCAGGGCCGTTTGAGCAATGGTCAGTATTTGTCAATATCCTTTATGTAGAGGTTGAGGCAGTAATAGAGAGATCGGATTTGTTGGAGAACGAGAAATCTGCTGGTAGCATATTAGACGTGGCACCACTTGATCCTCCTCGACATCTGCCGAGCCTCAGGCCTGCCGTGACTACCTTAGCCGAGCGTAGACACTTAGGTGACTTTCAGAGAAAGAAAATAAGTCTTGATTTACGTTAACGATATTAGTGTGCCACCAATCCTAAAAGTACCCTTTGAAGAATTATAGATTGGGCGCGATATAGGTAAGGTATGCTCCAGGGGCCTTATCTAGAGTTAGGGTTAGGGCTTTTATGAAAATGGTTAGCCTGAATCAAGACTTATCTTCACCCTTCGTACCGTAAGCATTTATCAATCTGAGGAACGTACATACATAGAGCGAGTACCCGCTGGTGTTTAACTCAACAACTTGGTTCGGTTTACCTTCGCTATCATTGTGTGTACACAATTTGTGCTCCATCCTGTCAGATTTCTGTCACCTTGACACACAAAATTAATGGCCGAGCTATCTCCGAAGACGTAATACTTCTGAGCCCAATAGCACAAGGTGCTTCCTTAGATATGGGACTTGAGCTGTTGTTTTGAAACACATACAGAGGAACAATGCCTTACCTTCCCACAGCCCAGTCATTCCTCGAGCAATCTAGGCTGCTCATCTCAGCACGGCCCACTACCGTGCGTTCTCCCCCAAACCACTAAACCCTCCTCCTCACTAACCTCCCACACCCAGACAAAAATAATAACCAAATACACCCTCCCCAAAAAGGGAAGGAAACCTAAAGAAACCGCCTCCTCACCACCACCCACAAGCGAAACCTCCCAGCCACAACAATCACAACTTCCAAAAGCCACCCTAACACTCAAAACCTACGATCCCGCATCAGGCGTATGTCTCAAATACTCAACCGACAAGGCAGCAGAAGTAGGTAGATTGATTGCAGCGCTGGGTACTTGTGGGAGAGTGATGGCTGCATTGCCTGCGAAAGAGGAGGGAGCAGATGAAGGGGCTATGGTGGAGGTAGATGCACCGGTGAAGGAGGAGGCTAAGGCTGTGCAGAAAGAGAGTGGGAAGGAGACGAAAGGTGGGCAGGGGCAGCATAAGGGAGGAGATAAAGGAGGTGGTGGTGGTGGTGGTGGGAAAAAGAAGAAAGGAAAGAAGTGATGAGCTTTACGAAAATGTCAGGAATTCAAGCTCATAATGAGTCGCGCAAAGAGGATTAAGACTTGCGAATTGCTGCTTGAGACCATGCTGAGGAATATCATATTGAGCATTTATGCTCCTTGTTAGCTGATCTCCCTTGCTGCGTGGGCTGTGGACGGACCAGTGCTGCCCTCGGAAGTTAACACCCGGGAGAACATTGCTCGTTGTTCAACGGCCTGGTTAAAACCCAGAGTCTTGGGGTGCAGAAAATCCTTCTATCGATGGTTGATATTTGATTCTGTTAAAAAACATGGCCGCACTATGCTGTTCGACCATTGCCCGATGTTTCAACCGAATCCCGCTACCTAATAATGTCACGATCTTTGCGCCGAACACCTTTGCTATCTATCCAATATCCTCAGATACGAGAGACCCATTTAGCGCATCCTCCACGGAGAACAAGTTATAATTCGAGATATGGCTGGTGGGCAGTACAACAATCACTTATCTCCATTTGTCAATCTAGTCCTTTCTGTTGAATTGCGGGGTGATTCCTCGTCTTCGGACCACTTATCTGCATCCTCTCCAACTGCGAAGATCGTCTCGCCATCCAATGACTGTCTTATAGGATGATGTTCATTGACAGGCTTTGGGGGAACAGGAGAAAGAGCGGCCCCATCGTTCCCTGCATCTGGCGAACGGGCGTCTTCTTCGTCAAGTGAACCGCCAAATGAGGCAATTTCGAAACCTTCATCGTCTTGGGCGAGCTGGGAAGAGGTCAGGTTACGTCTTAGTTCAGTCGGGGTATAACGTACCTCATCGCTCATTGCAAACCTGCGATTGTTGGCCGTTGGTCGCCAAAGATAGGCAACATATGCGATGTCGACCAGATATACCAGATTAAGCCATCCGTCAAGAATGAACCATCTAGTCTTCCAATGATCTGGCACAAAGTCCGGATCTCTTCTCCCAGCAAAACTGAACGAATTGAGGAAGAAGAACGCGAATATGACGATGATGCTACCCAGAATGCACCACCACAGCTTCTTGTACATCATTGCCTTAACGCTTTGTTTTCTTTCTAAAAGGTCTTTCATCGTAAGGTTCAGAGAGTTCAGTGTCCACACATAGAATGCGGTCAATGTTGCTGCTAGAGGTAAGATGACGAGCAGGACGAGCGGTCCTGCATTGTCTGGTGTGATAGTTAAGCTGGCCACGGCGTATATGACTCCGAAGACAAAGTGGCACAAAGCAAGTATTCGAACGTACCACATTGTTTTGCCGAGACTGGGTTTGACCACGCCATAGCCCATGCATACAATGAGAAGTAGGAAGAAGGAAAATGAGTTTCGGCCGGCATTTAGAATTGCGACTATGATCATCATGGCTTTCGCACCGAGGTTGTTTCCATGATTGTTGGAATAATCTATCATGGATTAGTTCATAATTCGGGCAACGGAGTGGTGTAAATATATACCGTAAAAGCCCCATGTCATCAGTTGCTCCACAATAAGGAAAACGAGAATAGCCGTGATGTAATTCTGAACAGGTACTATAAAGCATTATTAGCTGTTGAGATAGAAGAGGGTAGGTTTCGTACATATATCATGGCGATTTTGCACGTAGAGGAATCCCCAGAAACTATCATGATCAGTACAGAAATAATCCTTGGGGACAGGGCGAGGCGTACATTCCCAGGACCGCATAGACAATTGTCAGAGCTCCGTAAAATGGAAGCTTTGGTATTTGGGCAGCCTGTAGCTCTCCGTATGCATTCCTAAATTCCACCACAGCCTTGTATTCGCTTGCAGTGAAGCCAAATGTTCCGACACAATAGTAGCCTGTCTTCTTGATGGGGTAATTTAACGGTTGAGGATCCTTCAGGTGTACTGATTGGGTCAAGACTGGATTCTTGGCCACCTCTGACACATTGGGGCTCAAAACGAATTCTCCCCTTTGTGATTCATCGCAGAAGCCTGAATTGATGCTGTTATCATCGCAAATGAACACCTTCTGCAGGCCCAACCAAATCAGCACGGCTTATTCTGAGAGTTTTGAAAGCAGGCCCACCTTGGGAGAATCCTCACTCGGCCATCTTCCGACTAGGTCCTCGTCTCGCCATTCGAATATGACGAGGCTAACTAAGGGATCATCATCGCCTTCAGGGTCTGTCTTCATAAACGTGGTAAGGATAAAAGGATCCACGTCTCCACCCCATGAGCTCTTGCTGTACATTCCATTGCATTGCTGTCTATCTTGTTCTTTCTGGGTCTGGACTCGTGTCAGCCTACTTCGCTGATGTCAGGTGCGGATGGAAATACTATTTGAACTTCACCGGCGAGCACACGGAAGGAGAAAAGGGCTAGCACCAGCAACGCCTCAGAACACGTCTTCATTTTCAGAGGAGCTCGAGGCGGGTACAGCGGAAGACAACGGCCTAAGATAGAGATGGTAGAATCATTCCCTTAAGTCATCAGGCAGAGGAGCTGAACATCGAAAGTCCAAATGATCAGGCAATATTGCCAGCAAAGGCTGAAGTTGTCCAACTAGGTAAGGTAAGCTTGCCTTAGCGGAGGGCTGGGCGGCTTTCTCCCGCAGTCAACTTTTGGCCTTGCACTAGAAGCGCCCTGTTCATCCGTAAATTTTGGTTGTCGCTTCTGCACTCTAACGTCGAATAACATAGGCTGATTCTGCAAAATGTCTCTCATGAATGATGCCACTAGAGGCAAATCCACGCCTTGTGCAAGATGTCAGAATTTCGATACTGTTCTAATCGTGCGTGCGGAGCACCTTTGCAGGTGCGTATGCGCAGCTTTCTGCGTGACCATTTATGGTAGGCTTACTCCCTCATAGAGAGTGTTTTACAAAATACATTGGAACGAAGGTCCTGAAGAGACTAGAGGCCAACAAGATACGTGGTGGCTTCAAGGAACCCAAGAAAACCCTATTGTTGCCGGTGTCTTTCGGAGCTTCCTCTGTAACTTTGCTACATATTCTTGATCAGCAGCTACAGAACCGAGCGCAACAGGGTCGCCACGGTGGTTATGATTTGCATGTTCTTTTCATTGACCAGTCTACTGTTCTGGAGCAGGTGGACGTTCGTGCTGCAATGAAATTACTAAGTCAGAAATATCCCGCCCACAAGTACACTACCATCTCACTCGAAGATTGTTTTGATTACGGCGTTGAGTTCGAGGGCTTATCGAATGGTGGGGAAGATCGTTTGCAGCATATAATATCAAGCATGCCGTCGGCAACTTCAAAAGTAGACTTTATCGACATTGCCCGGCGGCGCCTCATCATTGCCTTTGCTAAAAAGTTTGGGAGTGATAGCATCCTTTTTGGGGACTCCACAACAAGAATAGCAGAAAAGACATTATCGGAAACAGCCAAAGGCAGAGGTGTCGCCCTTCCGTGGCTGACCGCCGACGGGTTTACGGAGGGCATCCACTGCATCTTTCCGATGAGGGACCTACTAAGAAAAGAAATTACTGCATATGCGAGTATGGTTTCGCCCTCCTTGACTCCACTGATATCGGAGGTATCACCAAAAGTCTCTGCATCTTCCAGGGATACCACCATCGATGACCTGATGAGTCAATATTTTGAGTCTGTGGAACAGAACTATCCAAGCATTGTCGCCAATGTAGTGCGGACATCTGGTCGACTGAATCCTCCAGCCATGCTAGAAGGCTGTCACTCATGTTCCATCTGTGGAGATGGCATTTCGACAGGTTCATGGGGTGGTGAACAACAGGACAGCGTTATCTTGTCCCACCCAGCTGATCGGAACGGTGAGAACACTGCTCTGGCGTTATGCTATGGATGCGCAAGGACAGCGCTGAAAGCTCGGGATTAGC
Organism: Cladonia rubrotincta; assembly: GCA_963971245.1. Classification (NCBI taxonomy): domain Eukaryota; kingdom Fungi; phylum Ascomycota; class Lecanoromycetes; order Lecanorales; family Cladoniaceae; genus Cladonia; species Cladonia rubrotincta. Next base: position 518,608 of record OZ020215.1, read on the forward strand.
CAGCTTGCATTGCTGGACTATCTTTGACCCTCCAACTATTTACAGCGATGCTGAAGATCTCCGAAACGCTCGGGTCATCAATGATTATCTAGCGTTATGCCCCGCCGAAAATGCGATTCAGTGAGATCAATGCCGGCGCAGTCGGTGGCTGTGAGACGAAGTTTCCCTCCTCGAGCCAAGCCGTCCGAAGAATGACTTTGGGTTCTAATTTCATGGTGACGGGCTCGCTGATGCCTTTGCCAGTCTCAAGCCCTCACGGACCCTATTGACTACTAATCCTACAGTATTTGGAATCATCTTCACACGCGATTCTTAATACAACTTCATCATAAACGGTTATCAATGGCCCTTAGTCTGTGTGACAACCTTCTTTCACTCTTCCCAGGCTCTAACCAATCCAATCAACCCGGATCGACGGCCAGGAGCCTTCGTCTTAAATAGAGTAAGATAGTGTATGACATTTCTCACCCATCTTTACACGATCGACTTCTCAGGTCTTCTCTTTTTACCACGAAAGTCGTTCCATTGGATTTTATGAGATGATATGCCTGTCTGAGTGCCATTCTAAGCGCTGCTCTGCCACATCTTAAGCGCCCTGTTGTACAAATATAGCAGAAGTCACGGAATCCAATCGCCACCACCCTTGTCGTTTCGGAACATTTCCGATTTGCAACTACAAGCTGCAGATGCAATGTATTTCCGTAAGACAATGCAAAATTGCTTGCCTGCGTCGCGCTACTACAGCGAAACGGGAACAATGGTGAGGCTGCGACGTTGGGGGCCGAGAGGGCTATATCAAGTCACTGCTATAAGTCAATGGCTGTCTCGGGCTTTTTTGAAGAAATCTGGCTCGTTTTTATATACACATTGACCATGCTGGAGGTTGCTTTTGTACTAGCCCTTTCTCTTCATTGTGCTTCGGCATCTCCTCTACTTCTCCACAACCTTCTATTCACCAGAGCTGCAAACACCACAATTCATGAACCAACCGCATGGGCTAATGACCCTTCCGATCGTGGGACTGAGAACATCCTATACTCTTGCTTCAATACGCTTTTCCTTTGCGCTTGGACCGCTTTCCATCCGAATGTACAATTTGTCGATTCGAAGGTCTGGGCTCTCTTGTACCGTTTGAGATGGATGTTTATTGCCATTGTATTACCAGAGGCTGTACTGTTTTGCGCTTGCAGCCAGTGGTGGGCCGCAAAGGATTTAAGAGACGAGATCAACAGGCTTGGACAGCAGAACTCTGGGCCAACACCGCCCACTACCTTCGCGAATTGGAAATGCAGCGAATGTGTTGCTTGCAACCCTTGCAAGAAGTTGAAAGAGGACGATTCACATGATGATCCTACAATTCGCTGTCACAAGCATGAAAATTGTGAATGCTTGGATGATTCTAGGACAGAGGACAATGCCTCCAACGACACGAATGTGGAATCCCAGCCAGCATCGTGACGTACACGCTAATCTCCTTGACAAGCCTAAAGCCTTCGCCCCTTGGACGATGGATCAAGCTTGTTTCGCCGTCTGTGGAGGCATTGCAATTGATACATCATCATTCTGGCACCGACCCTATACGAGCCTCACCCCCAATGGCATTGTCCTCTTAGCCGAAATAGGCCTCCTACCACGCTTTTCTGAGCAGGACGCTCGGGACAGAAGCAGGGCAGATGCCATTGCCAAATCAATCTCATGTCTTCAAGCTAGTTGGTTCTTCATTCAAGGCGTAGCCAGAGTCTGTGCTGGCCTGCCGCTCACTCTCCTTGAGCTACATACTATGGTACACATAATCTGCGCTCTAGCGATGTACGCGATTTGATTCAGCGAAGCCTATGGTGCGACCTCACCAATGATATGTTTTGAGCCAGCCATGGCCAATTTGGCAGCGCTATTGACTTTGCGAGGCACGTCTTTTTGCAGCCCTTATAAGTGGAGCTGCTCTACCAAAGATGAAGTCCTGGTTCAATCCGTGCGTTGTCTCCATCCAGACGCAGAAGACGAGGAAATTTTCGCACATTTGGACGCTGCCAACAAAGCAATTGGCTTTTTGCGCGAGCGCAACATACATCTGCCTTTTTCCCCGTTAACCGACGATGCGGTTCAATTTCAGGATAAGTACCTTGTGAATATTGTATCCAACTTGGTGGTACGAGGTCGATTCAACAATGGCGTCAATAAAATGAACACCCCCATCGCCAAAATCCTAATGTTGGTATTCGCCTCGCTCTACTGCGGAAGTCACTTGAGCGCTTGGAACTTCCATTTCCCAACAGTCGTCGAAATGTGGATGTGGCGAGGTGCCTGTTTCACGATGCTTTGCGCTCCTCCTTTCTTCTTGCATTTCCAAATAGTCATGAACCCGTCCGGGGAGCCTGATGTGTTGGATGACGTTGACGAAGAGAAATGGGGTGATAGGTCCGCGATGGATAAGCTGCGCATCGTACTCAAGTATGGATTTTTTGTTATTCACTGGTTTCTTGCTACTTTAATTGTAAAGAAGTTCTTCGTGTTTTCTAGGCTGTATCTTTTCGCTGAATCGCTGGCAAGTTTGAGGAGCCCAGCGAATGGTACCTATACCACCGTCGACTGGACTGAGTATCTACCGCACTTCTCCTGATTTTGTCTGGCAGACCGGGTCCGAGTATCGCAACGAACAGCAGGATTGTATCTGATAACCATCATCTGACTATGTTTTTAGTTTCGGCGTGTTTGAGAAGAGTGCGATAAAACGAGAAAGCGAAAACTATCACCATTCAACCGCTGACGACAACCACTCACGCAAAGCATCCTACATCAGAGCTGGAAGTGCTCAAATAGTTGTGGAGACTACAATAATAACATTCTGGGTATTGATTTACAGGCTGTGGGTAATGCTGCGCATGGGTATCAGTACAGAAAAATGCTGATGTATAAAACCCGTCAAGATCCGCCTTCGAAAGATACACTCTGACCAAGTAACCCACTTAAAACAAAGGTCGCTCGCTTAAGAACGCAGAATGCCTTCGCTACCTGAACGCCGGCTATACAACTCGAAACCAACTCAGAACCAGCCGTCACCGCGTTCTGAGGCAGCTGGACGAGGTGGTGGGACCGGTGCGACCTCTGCCCGACCTCCGCCAGTCCTCCCATTTTGCATCTGACCGGTTTGAGCACCTCGTTTCCCAAACCAAGAACCACCGCTCTTTGCTTTTTGGCTCTTGTTTGCTGGATCCTTTGCAGATTTTGCAGCTATGCGTTTGTGCATGTCACCGTATTGTTCGTCATCTCTTGTCGGCACGTTGCGCGCAGGCTGCGACTTCTGCCCCTCGGGCGTTCTGCGGACAGGTTGGGCTTTGTGAAATGTATTGGCCGCAGCATGATTGCGTGCTGCAACTGGTGCTGCGGTCTCCATACCTACATCTGCCTTTTCAGCGTCCGCAGCTAATGCGACAGCTCGCTTGAGCAGCATCTTTTCCAGCGCCTTTGCGTTTCTGGTATTCAGGCGAAGTATTGTATCCATGATCTCTCCAATATAAGGCGTCAGGCCAACTGCCCAACCTAGGAACACATTCCCACTCATGTGGACTAGCAACACGTCTTTGTCCGACTTGTCTTTGCCCGTGCCGCCAGAGACCTGTTTTGCTTTGCGTATGACGAGAAAGTAGGAGAGCCCTGCGTCGATAAAATCGCCAGCACTGAAAATAAATGAGCGTTGATCGTTCAGAAACCAGACCTTTACTTACACAGGAATAGCTAATCCTATTACACTGCTCCAGCCCATTTTAAACCCCAACAATCTGATGCCGCTGTCCAATTTTCTCGCTCTATGCATGACTGTGATGAGGATCTTCGCGTCTTTCGCGGGAACGCCTCGTGCTTCGTAATACGCTACATCTTTTTCCTTGTCCTTCAGCTTGCCATGAGCGTCTTTGACTGTATAATGGAAAAAGGAATGATTGTCCTAGATCACTATTAGCTGGGTCGAAGCCGATTTCCTTAAAGCTGAGCTGACTGCTTCGGTCTGGTTGGCTTGCTTGTCTTGCCTGTCTTGATTGCCCTTCTTGCCCTGCTTGCCAGCGAGCTTATTCTTTAGGTAGCGCTGGCCATATTTCATAGCTAATTTGTCTGCCATGGTGATTTCGATTTGGTTTTTAGAGAGAATGGGGTTCCTATGAGATGCGCCGTGAACAGGAAAGTCCTCAAGATATAAGTATGCCCATCGAGAAAGGAACGCTCCCGGATTTGAAACAAAGCTTTCACAAGAATTGAATGAACAGTGAATGCGCGCGACTGCGTCAGAGGCCTATAATTGGGTCGAAGAGATTGTATGACGGGTGTATCACGATGAAGCGTAGGGTAGGAATCTTCAAATATATCAGTGTGACTGTTTGAGATTTTGCTTGTGACCTCATGTTTAAATCCTGCTATTCGCTATCCAAAATTGGATCCCTTAGCTGCGTTATTAGCGGCGGCGACTCCCTTCGCGAACAAAAGCGGCCTAGGTAAATGTACTTCGACGCCACATGTGGCTCAGCTGTGGCTCATCAAAGCCTTATGACGCTAATACACCTACTCCGGACCGTATGAGCTGGTTAGAGTGCGCATCGCTTCGCATAGAACACTCTCATTCCACTCTCTTACGTTACCACATATTCTTCGCTCAAACCAAGCAAATGGTCTAGATCTTTGCTCTATATTTATTCGAAACTCAATCACACGTCATCTCTGAGGCTGTAGAGGATTAGCTGGTCTAACTTGCTTGCTTTCCCTGACTACAATCACCCCGATCGGCTACATTTTGCCCATCATTGATCACCAACCGCTCTTCCCGAGAAAGGGATAGAAATGCTCGGCCGAGGAGACCACGATGACAGAGAAAAAGATGCAGCTAGTCGACTGTAAGTCTTTCAGCCGCGTACGACTGTTACGAATGCCTTTCCTATGCCTTTCCTATGCCTTCGCTCCGTAGCTTTCATTACCAAGGCTAATCATACTAACACTTACTCTTTCTAGGGCTGGATGACCTATGTGTGCGCTTTATAATAAATCTTCCGAAAGAGGAACTCCAATCCGTAGAGAGGATTTGCTTCCAGGTAGAAGAGGCACAATGGTTCTACGAGGACTTCATTCGTCCCTTGGACCCAGGGTTGCCATCTTTGAACCTGCGCGACTTCTGTCTCCTCATTTTTCAGCATTGCCCGATATTGTCCCCGTACTCGGCATACCATCATGCTCAAGCATTCCAGGAGTTTTTGGCGTACAAAACACGTGTGCCGGTACGGGGAGCCATCATGCTCAACGAGAAGATGGATGAAGTGGTGTTAGTGAAAGGATGGAAGAAAGGCGCAAACTGGAGTTTTCCTCGCGGTAAAATCAACAAAAACGAGCCCGATCTGGCTTGTGCGATCAGGGAGGTCTATGAGGAAACGGGTTATGATATTAAGGCCGCTGGCTTGGTCGAAGACGAGAAAGCATCAAAATATATTGAAATGAATTTGCGAGAACAACACATGCGGCTATACGTATTTCGGGGAGTCCCCATGGACACCTATTTTGAGCCTCGCACAAGAAAAGAGATCAGCAAGATCAATTGGTGGAGGTTGGCTGACCTGCCGACTTTAAAAAAGAAGAAACATCAACAGGAAGGCAGAGGGGAAGACCTTGCACTCAACGCAAATAAATTCTACATGGTTGCACCCTTCCTACCCCAATTAAAGAAGTGGATATCTTTGCAGAGGAAGCTGGATAAAGCCAGGCGAGAGGGGGAAGCTCCAACAACATCGAACGCTATAGACGAGGATTACATATCGGTTGAGATGCCAGAGGCCAATGGAGATATAACCGATGTACCATCGAATAATGACTTTGGATTGCTAGTAGATAATCTTCGTCATTCTGCTCAACCTGTCAACACAAGCGAGCCGCCGGGAATCTCTCAAACTTCGGCCGAAACTACTGATCTGACTGCTCAACTGAAGTCATTCCTCGGTGTCCAGTCCTCGGAGTCTTCAAAATCTATAAACAAGCCTCTCCCGAACACGTCATCGACACCTGAAGTGTTCAATAATGCTAAAGCAAATGGCTTGCTTGCTCTGTTACAGAGCAAACCTCCCACTGAATCGACAAGACCGCCTCAAACACCGATGGGGCAGGTGATTGAGCAGTCGTCCGAACCGCGTTCTCCACCACACCCACCTCACCAACCGCCAGGCTTCTCTACTTTACCACCTCCACCAGCTTTCCCAATTCCTCCGACTCAAGATCCAGCTACTATGTCGCATTTTCAACAACCGCAGCCACCACAGACTCGACCTATTCCTCCTCCACAACAACCAGCTCAGCTCATCCCTCGAGCCGCCCACCCTCTGCACCAAAAGTCTCTGCCACGGCCACATCGTCAACAGGTAGCCATGGCACCCTACCAACGTACTGGCGATCCTCAATTTGCTCAGTATAATCAGGGACCTGGCAAGCAACTTCCTTCGATACCACCAGCTAGCAAGCTACCGCCTCCAAGACTTAACGCACAATCTTCTGCACTGCTCAATCTATTCAAATCTGGACAGTCTACCAAAGCTTCAGCAGCTGATGGAGGATCCAAAGAACCAGGTCTCCCTTCGCAACAGCCACTGAAAGCTATTTCGCCTACAGACTCGAGAACAGATGATATTCTCAGCAATGAGATCATTGCACGAACCCAAGTTCAACAGCAATCGAGACAGTCTTCGAGTTCTGCAACGTTATTTGTTCCACCTCAGGTCTCGCCGAACGCAAATGTAGCAAAGACGAATGAAGTCGCTATGCCAAAGTCTGAGCATCATGACAAGCTGCTAAGCCTGTTCCGTACCCCGTCAATGCCTAGCTCAGAGCCAAGTAAACCAGGCACAACTTCTTTGCAACCACAATTAACACCAGTAGAGCTTTCAGCATTGCCAGCGACGCCCAATCATTCAAGAGAGGCTTCCCGGAGGGATGCATCTCCACATAAGCTACCACAAGCGGTCCAGATCCAGGAACCAACTAAGCAAAACGCAACTAGGCATCTGAAGCCAGCTGTTTCTGCCACTGTCAACGGTCCCCTCAACGTACCTCAATTTGAGGTACTTTCTAAAATCGCAAAGGAACACAAGCAACCTTCAGCCCACAACGGCTATCCACAACCACAGAAGCGTTCTCCCATCACTATACTCGCTCGTCCTGGAAGTTCACACGCACCAGCATCCGCGGGACCACCCAAGATGGCAACTGAAGGCATTGCTCTGACGAAGCAGGAGAAGGCTTCTGCCCCTCGACTGCAGACTTTGGTAACACCCACCAAGGATCAGCCACCCACTCCCAACCTTAAAGGTCAAGATGGCCCTACAAAAACCTTTCAGCCCCAGATTCTACGTCGCCCAGCGCACATTCAAGATCTAAATGAACCATCACCAATCCAGCCACTACCCTCACCTCAGCAAATGGATTTCACTGACCGCCGTCCAACGCAGCCCGGTGATCATAAAAAATCTCTACTTTCCCTCTTCACCCAGCCTTCACCGTCCCCCATCATCTCTCCTCTCTCAGCTTTTCCAACCAGTGCAATTAATCCCGCGGTCGATTCCAATAGCATCATTAGCCCGCTACCTCCCACGCCAACACCGCAACAGCAAGCTGATGCGGCGTTTGCGAGACTCAAGAAAACTGTTGGTCCGCTCTCGCAGCCAGACAGCACATCTTCCGACTTTCCTACGCCTCCGGTCTTGAAGTTGAATGATATCAACACCGCGATGGCCGAAGGCCTAATGTTGGGCCAGAGCAGTGAAAAGCCTGCACCTGCTCCGACACCCGCGCCGAGGACAGCGCCGAAGAACAAGGAATTTCTGCTTGGGTATCTGGAGGGGGTTGCTAGGGGCGCAAGATGATTCGTAGGTGCTGCGATGGCTGATATATTTCTGTTTCGATATCCTGCGCATTAGGCAACAATGACTGCTATTGTATTTAACATTTTACGAATACTAAGTTCGTGGAACAGGGGATCTCTCTGCACATTCAACGTGCGGCACCAGGACATTCAGGATTTCTTGGTAATTCCCATCATAGCTGATCAAATGGGTATTTGAATGGAGCTCTCTGAATATGAATGATTTTCCGATTGAAGGAGATTGAGATAAACAGACGAGTCATATACTCATATGCCAGGTTCTCTAAACTATCAATACCTCTACAACAGTCCCAGTTTCAGTCTCTAACCGCATTCATTCTTTCAAACGTTCTTCAAGAACCAAGTAAATCAAATCAAGCATAGTCAAATCAAGCATAGTCAAATCAAGCATAGTCAAATCAAGCATAGTCAAATCAAGCATAGTCAAATCAAGCATAGTCAAATCAAGCATAGTCAAATCAAGCATAGTCAAATCACGATTCGGATGTCAATATCCTTTCAAAGCATGCTTTCTAGAATCACGTCCAACCCTACAATAATTCCTCATGTTACGCCCCAAAGCATACAAAGCATACAAATCTCCACATCAAACGCCACCAACGCGCAAAATCGTTACCTCACCATCTTCCCAAAGAACAAATAACCTCCACCTCCACCTCCCCTCTCAGCATAACTTATCCACCAATCTCGTACCCACCACCCTCCCCACACTCCTTCCCCCCACCCCCCTCAAGCCCTCCCCTTCCCCTTCCTCTTCTCCCTCCTCAACCTCCTCCCCTCCCTCTCCACCCTCTCTAACTCCTCATACCCAAACCTCGTCCCAGCACTCCTCGCCGCCCTACCACCTCTCCCACCAGTCTGGCTCCTAGTATTTCGCGCAGGGCCATCACTTGGTACGGCAACAGGTTGGCGGGAGCGGCGGGCACGCGGCGCAGATGGCGCTTCAGCTTTAGCTTTAGATGGCTTAGAAACGCGGCCGGATTTCGCTTCCGCTTTTGGTTTCCTGCCCTTGCCTTTGGATTTGCCTTTGAAGCTGGGGCCTGCGGGTTCCTGTGGTGCCGTTTCGTCTTCGATTTGAGCTTCATCTTGGGCCTCTTCTTCGCCAGCTTCTAGTTCTTCTACATGTCCAGAGGTTTGTCCTTCTCCTACAGGACCGAAATCATCATCTTCTGGAGGATTATAGTCTGGAGACCCTTCATCTTCTGGAGGATGGTAGTTCGGGGACCTATTTGTGTCTGGAGGACTGAAATGTTGGGACCCTTCATCTTCTGGAGGAAAATGATCTGGGGATTCTTCATCATCGTCTGGAGGTTCATAATCTGGGGACGGTTCATTAGGATCAAAACGGCGCGATGGTGGCGAAGCAGTTGGGTTCCTTGTGGGGGGAGGGTTGGCGAATGAAAAGTTGGGACGAGCGGGCATGGTTGGAGGCGCGGGCATGGTTGGGCGCGCTGGCATGGTTGGGCGAGCGGGCATGGTTGGGCGAGCGGGCATGGTTGGGCGGTTAGGAGGCCCATGGGTGTGAGTTGTTGCGGGTGGACTTAGGCTTGAGGAGGGAGGTCTTCTGCGGCCCACTTGGGGGGTGTTAGATGATGGTTCAAGCGGCGGTGAGGATGGTGAGATTACATGATGGGCTGCCATTGCTGCCGGCTGAAGAGCCCGATGATTGAGCTGCAGCTGGGGAGGACCCCCGGAGCTGCCCTGCAGCGCCTGAGAAGCTGTATTGTTGGGCGTTTTCGCCTGTGTATTCCACCATTTTGACCGTGTGAGTGAATCTGGAAAGTTGGAGGAGTTGGGGAGCCCATGGTGAAAAAGGTGGTTTTTACAGGGCAGAATGACGGTGACACCGGAATAGGACAAGAAAACTTCTCGGAATGTAGGAATTTTGGACAATGGGGAGCGGACGCAAGCAGCCGTGAAAGCTCAAAAAGAGTCTCATAAAGAAACAAAGAAAGTGACCAGGAACATCAGCCGCAAACGATAACCTTGATTTGATGATTGCTATGAGTTGCACGGAAATGGTTTGAGGGCACACTGTGACACGCACAGGTATGATGAAAGCAAGCAGTGATTGCAACCCACGCAGTCGATGATTGTGTAGGCAGTGGGTACTCCAGTATCCATAGAAAGCTATACACTCGACATTCCCAGCTTATCAGCAAACATTACCATGGATGCTTGCTCGACACCAGCCTGCTGGCTACTGCTTGAGCGATGTTCCACCGCTCAGAACCGTCGGGTCTGGGGGTATGGATCTGCTAGTCAACTTAGCCCAAGCTCTGAAAGGCTTCTTGGCGGATTAGACACTGTTACCTGTGTGTGTGCATCTTCAGACTTGTCCTCGGCTTCATTGCCCACGCTCCCTTGTCTCATTGGGCTTGGTAGTATATGTACAGGCGAATTGCTGCCTTTAGGGCTGCTCAATGGCTGATCACCGGTGAGCTTGGTCGCTAATGGCTTGTCCTGGCCTGGTGCTACTGCAGGCTTATTGTAGGTGCTCGGGTCGTTGTTTTCATGGATCTGCCGGGCCTCGTCGTACATCTCCTTGATCCTCTGCATCTCCAGGTCTACACTAAGCCTGCAATCACTCTGGGCAATGTCTCGCTCTCTCTGCTCGATATACTCTCGTACTTTACGTAGTAGCTGCTGGTATTGTTGAAGGCTATTCGGTAAACCCGAGCCTTTGGTGAACGTAAGGATTGCAGCGATGACTGTATTGGCTGCGCCGAGGCCGGTGATCTGATTGTGAGATCCATGACCAGCTCCAAGGGCGGTCAGTGCAGAGGCGAAGACGACTTGGGCCAGTAGGCACGCATTGATGAGCAGAGCGCATGCATAGTACTCTAATTTGGCCTTTCTCTCCTCTGAAGCAATACGCTTGTATATGCCAACATTTGGAGCTGGTCGTCCCTTCGCACGGGCGCCCAACTCCGTCACATCAATGATACCGACCCGCTCGCGGAACCTGTTAAGCTTCTGGGCGTTCATCATATGTCAGCATCCATTTTTCAACGTTATTTGTAAGGGCAATAGAACCCTCCGAGGACTAAAGGTCTGCGGCACATGTCTGGAACTTCAGGCGAAACTACCATTGAATAAGGGGCTTTTGGCGCATACTTACATTGATTCCGAGAGTGCTCATGGCCTTCTCCAGATCCACGCTTGGTTCTCCCTTGGTCCGAGATGTGTCTGGTTCCATCTTGGGGTAAAAAGTCTCGTCAAAGCTAACCGCAGGTATCAAGTAGAAAACGTTCGTAGTAGTTGATGCGACGTAGGAATATAGTAATACACAATTTTGAAAGCTCGCCTGGAGCGAGGAACGGACACGGTCTCAAGGCGAATTATAGGTGAGAAGCGCAAGATAACGTAGAAAAGAGGTGGTCGTAGAGCGTGGAAAAACACAATAAGACTGCGTTGCACATTTCGCCTAAATCCGATTGTTCTTCAGCTGCGACTACGAATATTTCACTCTAGCATAGAAAGTACGATCAAGATGCCGTAAAACGAACTTACATGTCGTGCCTTCTAAAGGACGACATGGGGAGACAACCCCACAGAAATTGTATTCTGCATGAGATAAGTGCAAAATGAGAAAACTGGCTGAGAGCGACTCGTTGGAGTAGCAGACAAGGTTTTTACTTAAACATAATGAATGTCGCAGGCTTAAGGGATCGAGTGTACGGCAATATGAGCCAAAGCGAGAAGACAAAGAGCTGGAAGAACCCAGCCTACCAATCATGCTAGACTGGCTGTAGCCAGATATCTCCCATTATTTCCGGGTTGAAGACCACTCTCGGCAACACGTCTCGATAGGATGTAGTCGTTGCCTCTTGTTGTCAGAGGAATTATGGGAATGGCGCGGGCGAGTGACAAGATATATTACACCGTAATCTAACCCGCGCTAGAGATGACGTCATCTGTCAAAAATACACATATCCTCGACGAACTCCGCGTCTACACCAGTCTTTCAATGCCTCATCTAAAACCTAGCGAAACCTTCAAGAAGCCCCCTCGCCACCTCCCATCCTCTTCCTACCCCCGTTACCGCCATATATCCACCAGTTCCACCAACCTTTCTCCACCCTACACTCCGGCCTTCGCACCCCTCCCCACCCGGCGTCTCATCTCCCTCCACGACCGCGACGCACCCCACTTCCTCCAAGGGCTCACAACGCAAAACATCCCCTCCTCAGCGACAACTACAGGATTCTACTCCGCATTCCTCAATGCCTCAGGCAGAGTTCTACATGATGTTTTCATCTATCCGGCCGCGCATTCAAAGACCTACCAGGATACTGTTCTGGGAGAAAAGCATAAAGGCGAACCGGGGCTGATCATTGAGGTGGATGCTAATGAAGTTGATGCGTTAGCACGGCATCTGAAACGGTTTAAATTACGAGCAAAGGTTGATATTCGCGTGCTCGAGGGAGACGAATGGGGCGTTTGGCAGGCGTGGGGGGAGTGGGAGGAGCGTCCTGCTTATGATATTGGATGTTCGGATGATAGGGCACCGCACTTTGGATATCGGATAATTTCATCGGAGGGCACGAAGCTGGACAGCTCGAGAATGCAATCTGTAAGGGAATACGAGATAAGAAGGATGTTGGCGGGTGTAGCGGAGGGGCAGGGCGAGATATTGAAGGAGACGGCACTGCCGCAAGAAAGTAATATTGATTACATGGGTGGGATTGATTTTCGAAAGGGCTGTTATGTGGGGCAGGAGTTGACGATCAGGACACATCATACAGGGGTAGTGAGGAAGAGGATATTGCCTGTGCAGATATATGATTTTGGTGATCGGGAGAAGCCTCCAGATTTGGCACATGATAAAAATTTGGAGATGGTCTTGCCGCCCAGGGGAGCTAATATAAGTCGGGTAGACAAGAAGGGAAGGAGTGCTGGGAAGTGGTTGGGTGGAGTTGGGAATATTGGGCTGGCGCTTTGTAGGTTGGAAGTTATGACTGATACAGTGTTGACGGGCGAGGGTTCCCAGTGGAGTCCGGAGCATGAGTTCAAGGTGGCGTGGGAGCCGGAAGAGGGGAGGGAGGGTGGAGAGGTGAAGATCAAAGCTTTTGTGCCTAATTGGCATAAGACGAGAGCTGATCAGCAAAAGCTGCATAGGAGTTAACGACTGTATATATGAGCAAAGAAAACACGTTTGACATAACACTTTAATGGATTGGATTGTATGATTAACAGTGAATGGCAATAGCTTATGCCAGCTGGGTATCTTTCCTATGACTCCAACGCTAAATGCAGACCCAATGCTTCCTGATTTCATGTATGATTCGCTTGCTCCGCTTCAGCAGCATCTGCTTCTCTATCCTGCCGCTCTAACTCAGCCGCCAAACGCTTTTTCTCTGCGTTCTTTAGTCGTATCATCGTCAATTCTTCAAGGCTAGGACTATTGACTCCAAGACCCTTGCCAAATGGGGAACCTTTGGGTGTATTGGAGGCTGCTGGTGTGAAAGAAGTGAAAGACGGCTTCTTCCTTAGCCCGTCACTGTCTACTTGTGGTGAAGCGGCCGGCGTAGAAGGTCGACTGTCAACACTAGAGAATCCGAACGAGCTCCTCATGCGACCATTCGCGGTTGGCGTCGATGGGACAGGTGCAGTAGATCCTTGGTTCGATTGCTGAGTGAGAAATTCGGGTTCCTTATTAGCAGCCCAGAATACCGAGTCAAATGTCTCCCACTCTGGCCCTTCTTGCTTGGGAAAGTCCTCAACAGCAGCATGGGCCCCTACCACTGACTTATACTGTATCATGCAGACGACTGCAAGCTGCTTTTTCTGTTTCTTCCCGAGGCGTAGCATTTTTGGGGACAGCAAGTCTGCGCTTTCGATGGGGCCAAAGTGCGAAAAAAGTGTCTTGATATGGTCTGCTGTTATCGAACCACCATCACCTTCAACAGGCCAGCGTAGTTTGACAGTTCGATCGATGTCTGACACACCTGACGGTAGTTTGACTGCTGCATATGGGTTGGGCGAAGCTGAACCAGGTGTCTGCGCGGTTCCATCACTTGTCTCTGCCTCTTTCTGCATATCTCTCCTCAAGGCTTCCTCCCTCTCTTTCCTTCGCCTCTTTCCATCCTCTGCCAGCCTCCGTATCTCCCTCTCTAGCTTCTCTTCATCCCCTTGGTCTTCGTCTCTAGGCCGTTTTACGCCTCTTTCTCTCGCTTCGAGGTCATTTTTCATGTCCCTCCTTCTACCTTCGAATAGCTCATTCTGTCTTTTTCTCTGTAGCCTGGCATTTCTGGCATTATCGTATATAGCCTTTGAAGCAGGATCTGACAAGAGGTCATAGCCAATCTGTGCGAGGTGGAATTTTTCCTTCGCAACCGGGTCGTTCCCAACCTTGTCTGGATGGTATTTGAGCGCGGTTCTTCGCCATGCCCGATCAATGTCCTTCTGGGACGTTTCGAATGTAATGCCCAGAAGGGTGTAGAAGTCCGTGTCTGAGGTCGCATAGTTTTTCAGGTCATCGGAAGGCATAGCTTGTAGTCATTATCAGCGACTGAGGGTAGTATCTATGCCAAAGGTAGAGCTGTCGCCATAGGATATAAAATACCCGCCAAGGATGGTAATATACTAACGGTAACATATAATACAATGCAAGATTTTCGCAGTTCCTAATTTCTGATTTCTACTCTCCAATATGAATTTGTTTCAATTTATGATTCTAGACACCATTGGTCTGTCCATGCTGCACGAACTATGAATTTTAGTCTCGAGAGCTCTCAATTAGTCGAATGCGCTAGATTTCTCTGCCTCATTGACCAAATCTTGTCTTATTTGAGCACATTGCATATGCTCGTCCTTGTTCTTTTCATGTTATACCCATCCTACCTCACTCGACCCTCTAAGCTTCCAGAAACAAGCCTTGCTCTGAATATCACTACACAAAGATCTAGCGACCTTACAATAACCATCCAGTCATTAATGCGCACAAATAAACAGCTCGATATTGAAAGCTTCGACTAATGATCATCAGAGAAGAGTGGCTATGCTCTCCCGCACTGAATTCACAGAGGCGGTTGAGGCAAGACCCCAATTGGTAACACCAATCAAATGTCTGTAAGCTCCCATGTCCGGACCAGAACTGGCTAGGGGAACGTAACCATCTAGAACTCAAACATGAATTGATGTTGGCTAATCCTGTAATGACGGCGTATTATTGCCGCTACAGACTCCAAATACTTGAGGTACCATTGCTCAATATCGTCAGGTCCTTATACTATCAACTGCGGAAAACCGCGAATACTGCCTTCCAAGTATTTGTCAAGCGCCGGAGTGTCCTTATCGAGAAATTTTGACACTTCAAAGCAATATTCTGAAAGGTATTTGTAATGATATTGATGGTTGGTTGTTCTCTACATTGGTTTATGGTACATTCTCTGGAAAGATAATCAAATATTCATATATATGGAAGGATTAACAACTAAGGCTTTTAAGACTTCGTTCAGGCTTAAGCAGTAAAACTTTCTTGACCTGATATCAAGGATTAGATCCTATTTGAAAAGGGGTCTGACTCTTTGAAAAGTCCTTTCTTAGAAGGTCCTTAGGTTCAGATTCAGCGGGCACACACTTCGATATGCATGATTCTATGCTCCATGTTATTACTCTGTTTTGAAGTCCAGAGGAGGCGGTGAATGACTAACCATGCTGTTGCCAAAATTAGTAGCATTGGTTGTTGATATCGATCGTCATTGTGTTGAGAGGGGCGTTGGTAGATGGAGAGAAAAAGGATAGTGGACGCTTCGTGCCCACGATGCTGGAGGCTGGAGGCAGAATCAGTGCAGCATAGGCCGTAGGTATTTGTAGGAAGATGCTGAGCCAGGCTAAGGCTCTCACAGTCATGTTGCAAGGACTGACGGCACCAGACATGGAGTGGTTGCCGACCTTTCGTAGGCGGAAATAGCCAAACGGAAACCTAACTCTAAAGAAGACGTGCTGTGTAACGCTGCTCAGTGCTGCGGGTGTGGGTTTGTAAGCGACACGATCGCTAATATCCGCGCTTTTGACGAAACAAGGTTGATCAGTCGCCGAGTTGAGCACTCCGAATGATGAAGTCTGATCCAGATAATTGGACTGCTTCGAAATACACTTGCCACAGTTAACAAAGCAAAGACCATGTGTAGTCTCCTGTGGCATATTCTTCTCGTTACTGGAGCTCACGATGAATACCAAGCGTGTTCATCCCGTGACAGCGCAAACGCAGGCAATGGCCTTGCTCCCAAAAGATCTCTCATAAAGTCTATCGAGTAACGATTCACGACCGCTAGCGAAACGACGTACATCAGACACATCGGACCCTCGGATACTTGTTCTGCAACAATACTCTTCTACGTTCATCCTGTTCGGTAGAGTAAGACCACAACCACTCGGCTTCATCGCAAAATGCTGTTTCGAGTTGTGAATTGGCTCACATTTGTCTGCCTCCTAAATAGCGGACTCGCGATTCCCTCGGGTCATACCATTCCCGGCACCAAACATGGTCTAATTCCATTGACGAACCATCTCAATACAACGAATCTCACAATTCTTTATTGCAACCACCCCGACCTTGGCCATCAACCAACAATCATCGATTGCACCAGGGCTGTCAACTTCATCCGATTTACGCAGGGAGCCGACCTTCTCAGAGTCTGGACGTCTGTAGACGCCTTTCGCTTTAGGGCAACCTCAAAAAGTTGTCAAGTGCTGGTTGTACCCTCAATCCGGGACAGCGCGGACACGTTCGCAACGATAGAGGTGGCGGGCATAGCCGTTCAGATTATGGCAGCATGTTTCCTGGCCGGGACAGGTACTACGCTAGGGGGTCGAGATTTGGTGGGTCCAAGGGGCGAATTTCAAGTTGTTGTAGCGTATGTTGAGCCGAATCAAAATGATGAATGACCGCGACAGATGTAGCTGAACAATATGTTGGGGCGTCAAAGGGCGAAAGCACTGAAACCTGTGCGCGTTTTCTTGCGAAAGCATGTGTATCAACATACACAAAAAAGTTTCGGTTCAAAATTGCCACAAATATACGAGGATCTCAAAACGTGCAAAAGTCTTCGTTGGCTACGCAATCGGTCACTGGTATGTCTCACATGCTATTGTCGTAGCTGGAATTACGCGCCAAACAGCATTCGCGACGTCTGGCAAGGGTTCTCGTGCGCTATATATAGCTGGTATGTACTAGATTTCTTAAGTTGTTTTCTTTCAAAACTTTCAATTTGTCAAAATCAGGACCATGCTCTTGAAATTCGCACGCTGGTTTATTGGCTTTCCTTGCCTATGTCCGATTGTCACCTCACTCACCCTTCCTACAAGAGCCATGAACGTAAGCTCCTCGGATCTGCTCCTTACGGACACGGAACCACCCATTTCCCTGAACACTACTGAGATCATGAGCTCTGAAATCCAATGCTCGGGATTTTCTTTTCGCGAACCATCCGTTCTCGATTGCTTAGCAGCCATCAGAAATATTTATTCGACACCAAATGCAAGCGTCGAAAGCATTTGGTCACCAACAATGATATTCCTACCTAGTATCTTCGAATCTTGCCAGATTTCTTTATTACCCTTGTACTCAGCGAGCGAGGATGTCATCACGTTCACCTCGATAGGCAACACGGCTACTGACATAGCCTGGACGTGTGCACAAACAATCATTGGTAGAAATACCAAAGGTGGCCGCCAGCTCGTGGGCCCGAAGCAGATGTTTCATGTTTCTGTCGGATTAACAGAACCTTATGCACGATGAGCCGAATAGGGCAGGTTCTTGGTGGCGAAGACGGGAAACTTATGCACCTCTGGCTGCTAGTATGACATTTGCTTCACACAATCTTCTATTCGCGGACTGCTATAATGGCCGATGTTGGTAGCACTGTTGCCACTACCTGCATAGTGATTGGTCTCACTCAATGTGGACCATCTCAAAGGCGTCATGACAGGTTCTTCCTGTGCGAACGCGTTTGGTGATAAAAAACCATGGGAGATATGGTTTTAGCAGCCATCTCTGAAGAGCATTCGCTGGCTGTATACCAGCCCCACGCGGGTTTTCCAGCGCCTCCACCTGGCCACGGAGCAAAAATCATGGCATCGCTTCCGTCGTTAATAGTGCTATGTCTCGGATGCTTCGGCCTTGTACGTTCAATACTTGCGACACGCGGCAGTGCGCGCAAATTTGCTTGCGTCGCCTACCCCCACATACAGCACTGCGACTATACATCCAGCATATTAGCTGACATACAATGAAGTGACCTGCGGAATCCTTAACCTCTTATATCGCAGCATCAGGGTCAATCGTCACAACATGCCGTTCCCATGCATACGGTACTCCTTAATCTACATCTTCCTTAGCCTCACCTTCGCAATCGCCTCATCCCCAGCGATCAGTGGTGTCGGAGGACTATTCAACGCTCTCCCCACCAGCACCACAGAATTGATCAACATCCTCAATACTACAAGCCTCTCACAACTAGTCTCGTCCCCCAATACCACCAACAACCTTTCACAACTAACCTCCCCCCCCAACACCACCACAAATCTAAACCTCACAAACACCCCCACCTGCTACCGCCCCAGCTCCCCCTTCTCCCCCGACCCCGCAATATCCGAATGCATCGCCGCCGCCAACTACATGACCTCCCTCTCCGACGCCTACGTCCCCAGAACCTGGTCTGCAACAGCACCCTATAGCTCTCGCTGGAACATGGCGTCGTGCGAGATATATCTCGATTCACCATTTGTTGATCCGACGGATACGTTTGCGCTCTCAGATGTGGCTGAGGAAGCTATTCGTGTTGCTATGTTTTGCGCTACGAGAGCGGATTATAGGAGGACGACGGGAGGGTTTATGACGGTGGGGCCGGGGGGGAGGTGGGAGGTGAAGGTTAAGCCGAGGCAGATCCCGAGGGGGGGGGGAGTGAGTGGTAAGGTGTGAAATGCAATGTTGAGAGGTATGTTGATAGCATGTGGTGTATATAGGGGTTGTGTTTTGGCAAGGATTGTGGAAGATAGAGGAGGAGGAAGAGAGGGGTATATAGGTCATGCATGTACATATACATCAGCTAATTCACTGTTTGAAAAGGTGACTGAATATTGCTTTGGAAGATTTAAAGGTTATATCGGAATGTTTTTAGACCCTGGAAGCGATTGATATAACGCCTCTTTTCGGTACTAGGCCCCAAAATCAAACCCAGAATTTCCGCATTGAGATCCCTTTAATATGCACGACACTTGCTCCACCCCCCTACCATATCCAAGACAATCACCGCCAGATAAGATTACATCTTCTTATAATCTTTACCGATACTGAAGACTGACCGGAGACGAACAAGCCAACAGCACACGAGGCGTTCCTTCAAGATCTCGAAAGCTTCGAGGAGATGACATCACATTGAGATCCACTGTATCTCGTGTTTGCCTTCCGTTGTTCATACAGAATCCTTCCATTTACTTATCGAGCGCCGAGATCTTACGTTGTAAAGAGGACTTGTCCTGCGAAACGGTTCCTTGGATAGCTTTCAGAGCGGTCATCCATCCACGATCTGTAATTCTCTTTCAATAAGTCCTACTATGGTGCGACGCACTGAAAGCGTTTCCAAGTCCGATTGCCTTTATGTCTATGATCATGCCAAATTTGTTGTGGAAAGGACAGGCCTGAATGAAGTTGGTCTATTTCTATCATAAACTTGTGCCGACCTTGGGTATATATTTTCAACTTAAATGCAACCAGCTTCTTTGCGTCAAGCGTGAAGTCAAGTCCACGCAGCGATGATCCTCGATCAAGATGTCGTCACCCGTTCACGGGTTTCATCCCCACATGCTCAGCAGGCAGCCAGAATACGACCTCCCTATCTGCAGTTGCGCACATGTTATATCTTGGATTCCATTCCACCACGCTAGCCCGTCCCTTGCACGGTAGCGAACACATAGCTCCTAGCACTTTTGTTTCCACCTCGACTTGCCCGTGTGTATCCCACACTATCGCATCCCCGTCTCCTCCACTTCCGCCTATTAGGTATCGCCCATCGGCACTAAAGCACACATCTCCTTGGCCTAATCGGCCCGGCTGTCCAGGTGGAGCTCGTAGGCCTGTAGGATGCTGGGTGGTTCGTGGGCAGTGCGCGCGAAGGGAGCCATCGAAGGCGTCCAATAGGAGGTGGCCCTGTGGAGCATTCGAAGCGAGGAGGAGCGATTTGCCGTCATTTGAGAACTCAAGTCTTGTCCAGTCGGGTTTGGATTGGGCCTTTTGTTGGGAGGAAAGGTAGGGGCGCATATCGAAGGTTGCGAAGGGGGGCTTGTCGTAGTTGCGAAGGTCGTAAAGGAGGACGCTGTGGGTGCCTGCAGAGGCGATTGCTATGACTGTCGCGGAGGGGTCGTAGGCGCATAGGTAGGGAGTGGCAAGATTGAGACGGGCTTGGGGAGAAGGAGAATTCAAGGTCCAGAGGCGGACCGTATTGTCAAGAGAGCAGGAGATGAAAGTGTCAGCGGAAGGACAGAGGGAGAGCGAGGTAACGGGTTGAGTATGTCCCCGGAAATATCGTAGGAATGCATTGTCGTGAGTGGAGAGGTAACGGATGCAGTCGTCTTCTTTGGTGCTGGCGTAGATGATGGAGGCAGAATGGTGCGTGAAGCGGGCAAGATGCGCGCCGTATTTTTGGGAGAGGAGGACTTTAACTTGCTTGCCTTCTTTGGCGTTATAGAGTACGAGGGAGTCGTCAGAGCATGCGGCAAGGCAAAACTCGCCGGAGTCGTCGAAGTCGAGGGAGGTGACTGACGCTTCGGATCTGTTGAGTTTAAATTGCTGGGATTTTTAGCGCTATGGTAACAATCTGGAGTGAGCATCTGCGCCAGGGCTACCTTTGTTGGTCTTAACGTTCCAATGATTTCGGACGTCTTTTGAGTAGGTAACGGTCCACCTGGAGGTGGAGGGGGCACAACCAGAGGTCCAGCCATTGTAGGATCAACCTACTCAACGCCGTCAATAGAGATCGAGCAAGCCTTCATCACGACCCGAGCCTCCCACTTCTGCAGACACCGGTAGTTTAAGGACATAGAGATCCTTCCTCGCATAAAGCTGATGTTGTGCTGCATCGAGCGCGCACACAAAAAAAAATGATGCACATCAAATTGAGTTCATAGCCCTAACCCTAGGTCTGCTTAAGTGACTAACATTATTATTTCTATTATTGCACTCATTGTCTAGGTATGCTGTATGTCTCCAGACATAACATACAGAATAGGTATTGGAGCGCTAGGAGGTCCCTTTTTTGCGAAATATACAAGACATACTGTACTTTTCTAACTCCATCATCCGCCACTGCTGCCGCCATTCAACGAGGGTTTAAGATACATAAATGACAATAATAATTCCATGGAAAATTCTTCGACCAAAATAATAGACGTTTCCAAAACTACAAAAAGTTCACCCCTCTTGATCCAGCTGAGCCCTGAAAGGACCAAACTACATCTTCTTGCCACTACATCAAGATTGACTTCTGGAACAACGAGATTCGATGTTTCAAGACACTATCTTCAGGACTGATATCTCCTAACGATAGGTTAGGATAGAATGCATAAAACATTGTTCGCATAGCCTTCCGTTGGAGGATGAGGACGATTAATTCAGGTTCGCCATGACAGATATCATTTGGACGCCAGGGTTGCTGCTTCAAGCCTTCCCGTCCACCTATTGATATTGGGGAGTTTGAAACATCAAGTGATCCCGAAGGGACCGGGAGGGCTCATGTCACCTGTATCTAAATTAAGAATATGCTGCAAGGTACTGCCGTATGCGCTCTCTGGCCAGATGTAAAAGTGAAGTACGCGTCCGTTGCGAGGCAACATAATATGATACTTTTGAAGTGGTTATAAAGCAATGATTGGTTCTGAACGGTGCTGCATTAGCACATGAGGCATCAGTTCGACAACGCTGATTATCGACAAGAGATTTATTGCATGATTTGCAAAGTTCCCCTGGTCATTATCTTCGCTAAGCTCAGAAAGACATATCCAGCATATTGCAGCACGTCGCTATGATTTCGCTCATCTGCAGATGTTAGCTCGTGCCTCCTTTGGAGAGGGAACGAATCTTGCAGGCTACGGATGATCGCCACGGAAGCCAAAATAGCACCAAACGCCGGGCAAAGCTGACTAAGCAAGTTCAGCCCGAGCTGCTATTTATTTCTTGGAGGCCCAATATTCACACCTGGAAGGATGATGACACTCCTACAATAATAATACGAGAAATGGCCCGAAGGCTTGAAGACACCTAATTGTGAGTAACTCGACGGGGGAACGCAGACTTTGCGCCTTGCTCTCAATGTCCACCACCACTGGGTATGTTTTAGCTTGTCCTAGCCTTTCGGTGCCTTGGCTGATACCTTACAAATCAGGGCTTTCATCGCGGGAGGCATTGCTGCATGTGGAGCTGTGACCGTTACCCATCCTTTCGAGACCGTAAAGATTAGGTGAAGCATGACGAGGTGGAGAAGAGACAGCAAGCGCTGATACGGAAGTTCTTCAGACTACAACTTCAAGGCGAACTACAGTCGAAGAAAGATGCGCCTCGACTGTACAAGGGAGTCTTTCACGGTGTCAGTGTCATACTCAAGAATGAGGGTCCGAAAGGGTTATTTCGCGGGATTGGTGCAGCGGTATACTACTCAACTGCTCCGTTGCCGAATAGCAAAACCTGACCTCTGCCTACAGTATGTGTACCAAATGATCCTGAATGGCTGCCGCCTCGGCTTCTACGAACCCCTCCGCAAAGGCATAACGACTGCCGTTTTCAAAGATGCCAACGTCCAGTCCCTGGGCATCAACATCTTTTCTGGCGCGGCCTCGGGCGTACTCGGCGCTGCAGCCGGCTCCCCATTCTTCCTTGTCAAGACGCGCTTGCAGTCATACTCGCCATTTCTTCCTGTTGGGACGCAGCACGGATACCGTAATGCCTTCGATGGCTTAACAAAAATCCATAGGAATGAGGGTATCAAGGGTCTCTACAGGGGCGTCGGAGCGGCCATGGTTAGGACCGGCTTTGGAAGTAGTGTGCAATTGCCGACATACTTCTTTGCGAAGAGGAGGTTAATCCGACATGTGGGAATGGAAGAGGGACCCGCACTTCATCTGGCTAGTAGTGCGGCTAGTGGATTCGTGGTCTGTTGCGTTATGCACCCACCCGGTAGGTTATCTTATGCTTCCGACGAAAGTATTACTGATTAATGAGCATAAAAGATACGATAATGTCTCGAATGTATAATCAGACCGGCAATCTTTACAATGGTGTTTTCGACTGCTTAATCAAGACAGTGAAAACGGAAGGAATCTTGGCTATCTACAAGGGCTACTTCGCACATTTGGCAAGGATCTTGCCCCATACGATACTAACCTTGAGCTTGGCAGAGCAAACAAACAAGTTGGTGCGGAAGATGGAGGATAGAATACTTCCATCTACCATCAAAGAAAAAATCTAGAAACGCCTTTGTACATCTGCGTACCTTTAAGTTCATAATGCATAAGCGGGATGGCGAGGATCGATTCTGCATAGGGTGTGGGTTCCTGGATAGAGAGCACTGAGGGTTACATAGAGACCTAGCTAGTGCAGAAAAGAGGGCATCTCGGCCTTCAGAAACGTCTTCTGATATCGCCACCGTCCACCATTATCCGCTATCGCGAGCGTCTACGGAGGCCTGGATGGGAAGTCTCCACCAGTAACGTATACAGATGCTTTTTCAGAGTACTATGTTCATGTATCGCTTTTTCATAAATTCCAAGAGCAACTCCAGATTTTCTCGCCTCCACGAGCGCAATGCTGAAAGCAGCGGCCAAGTGACTACTACTTTCAGCGCCGGGCTGAGCTCGTTGGACACTGCTGTCTCAGTGGATGGTCACAACTTACGTCCGAATGATCAAGCCTCATTTCCGACAGACTGTATGCTACCATATCCGAAGTCTTGGATTCTCATTCTCTCTGGATGATCCCTTCGGACTCGGCGCAGCGTGAATTTGAATAGCAGATTCTGGGGGTAGACATTTCGTGCAAAGAACAGTGAAAGGACTGGACGAGAATGCGCGGGGGAATTCCGCGTTGTCCTACCGGCCTTTACTACATTAGTACTAGTACTCAGCATCCAATGGTGGTACCTTGCATCATTAGCTCATCTGGCGCGAAATCCCGTGACAAAAACATTGTACCACGCGCCGAATCTTTCAATTAACATCTTTTTGTTCGCGTTTCACTTGTCTCCCCAACTCCTCTACATTACCTCTTTTCTCTGCTTCCATTTCACTACATCATCCCCACAGAGAGACAGTTACGCTATGGCAACTCAGATTACACCTTCAAAGCAGGTATGACTCCATCGCCACACCCCGCACCTTTACGACCTCGTCGTCGAGTAAGTGCTGATGCCACATATGACAGGCCTCATCTGGCATTGAGAGCCTCAAGATGGGTGACTCTCCCGCTAAGAAGCTCATCTTTGAGCCAACTGGCAAAGAGAACGTTCCAGTCAATACACCTGCACCTATCCTTGACGACCTCGACCTCAAAAAGCCCATCGTCGAGGTTTTCGATGCAAAGGCCGAAGCAAAGCCAACAGTGGCACCGACAATCAAATCCGAGGAAGCAGATGAGCCACTGCTTCAAGAAAACCCTCACCGCTTCGTACTCTTCCCCATCAAGTACCATGAGGTTTGTATTCCTAGGACGCGTTACGCGTAAAGTGTTTTTTCTTTGTGACCTCAACTAACCCACTTTCTCCTGTTAGGTATGGCAAATGTACAAGAAGGCGGAAGCATCATTCTGGACTGCCGAAGAGATCGATCTTTCTAAAGACCTGCACGACTGGAACAATCGATTGAACGATGATGAACGATATTTCATCTCCCACGTTCTTGCCTTCTTCGCTGCCTCAGACGGCATTGTCAATGAGAACCTTGTCGAGCGTTTCAGTGGCGAAGTACAAATACCAGAAGCACGCTGCTTCTACGGTTTCCAGATCATGATGGAGAACATTCACTCAGAAACATACTCCCTTCTCATCGATACATACATCAAAGAGCAGAAGCAACGTACATATCTCTTCGACGCCATTGACACTAGTAAGACCTCTTGTTCAACGCGCCTTCAACCGTGCTGACGCGTACCAGTCCCCTGCATTCGCAAGAAAGCCGACTGGGCCCTCAAATGGATTGCGGACAAGAACTCAACCTTTGCTCAACGCCTGGTCGCCTTCGCCGCTGTCGAAGGTATCTTCTTCAGCGGTTCCTTCGCCTCCATCTTCTGGCTCAAAAAACGCGGCCTCATGCCCGGTCTCACATTCTCCAACGAGCTCATCTCCCGCGACGAAGGCATGCACACAGATTTCGCCTGCTTGCTCTTCTCCCACCTAAACAACCGCCCAAGCAAGCAAGCCGTGCAAGACGTCATCACCGAAGCCGTCACCATTGAGCAGGAATTCCTCACCGAAGCACTACCCTGCGGACTATTGGGCATGAACGCAGCGCTGATGAAACAGTATATTGAATTCGTTGCCGACCGTCTCCTCCTCGCTCTCGGAAACCAGAAATACTACAAAGCCACCAACCCTTTCGACTTCATGGAGGGTATCTCATTAGCAGGGAAGACGAATTTCTTCGAGAAGCGTGTGGGTGATTACCAAAAAGCTGGTGTTATGGCTAGCACGCAGAAGAAAGATAAGGAAGGGCAAGAGGAGAAGAAGCATGAGAACGGTGGGGATTTCGCGTTCGATGAGGACTTTTAGATGGTGAAAGTCACTCGACTAAGTACATGCACCTGGGTTTTTTGTACATGATATCTTTCCTTTTACTAACAAGGGTGGGACTTTGGTTGCATGCATGAATTTGCATTCTGGCGTTTGGGATGGGCGGTTTTTTTTTTTTTTTGGTGGTTGTATTCGTGAATGGGAGAGGGGGCGGCATAGGACAGGATAGTCATAGCATGAATGAAGAAGCATTTAGCATGGAACTAAGTAGACCTGGGGAATACATTTCCCTTCCGTCCTGTCTCTCTAACCTTTATTTCTACGATAGAAAACTTCTAACAATACCGAAGTAGGAAAAAAACATCGATGACTCCTGAGAAAACCTAGCATTCCATTCCCTCTCTTTCAAGCCAACCCTAAAAGTCGCTCTCCGTCCTCGCTCCCTCTCTCTCAAACAACCTCAACCGTATTCCTCCGACTCCTCTCTCCCCTCGCTCTTCCCCCCAAAATAGCTCCCAACGCCTGCGCCAACGCCCGGCCATCATATCTCATCACCCTTTCCCCTTCCCTTTCTCCATCGCCCCCCTTCCCACCCACCCCATCCCCGCCTTTCCTTCCATAAAGCCTCACGCATTCCACCCCCCACCTCCCCAACTCCTCTTTATCAACGCTCGGCACGCCCTCGCCTTCGAGATGGATGAGATGTGTGATGTATTTGCTCCAGAGGGGTTTATTACCGTCATTATGACTAGTAGAAAGGGAAGTTGATAGGGGGATTTTTGGGAAAGGGAAGGAGTCCGTGGAGGTGTTGGTGGAAGTGGAGGTAGAATAACAGCAAGCAGAACTGATAGCGTCGCAGAAGTCTGAGGCAGT
Organism: Cladonia rubrotincta; assembly: GCA_963971245.1. Taxonomy (NCBI): domain Eukaryota; kingdom Fungi; phylum Ascomycota; class Lecanoromycetes; order Lecanorales; family Cladoniaceae; genus Cladonia; species Cladonia rubrotincta. The sequence continues at coordinate 545,104 of OZ020215.1, forward strand.
GTACGATGGTGTTTCGCGATCCAAACTCCCATTTAGGATTAGGATTTTATAGCGCGCGCCACTATTGGGGTAGGATATGGTGGAGGGGGGGGATATAGCATCGCCGACTCCTTGCAGGATTAGAGAGGGGATTATGGAGGTGTATAAGCTACCGATGGAGTAGATGATTGCTTCGGCGGAGGATAGGGTGGCTATGACTTTGGGGTTTGGAGGGGGGCGCATTTCTTGGCCGTAGGGGTTGATGTACCAGATACGGGTGATGCGGGCGGGGAGGGGGTTTTCATGTTGTGTTGTTGTTGTTTTTGAGAAGGAGATGTTGGGGGTGCGGAGGGTGGGGAGGGAGCCGGGGAGGGTGGCGTCTTCGATTGTGGGGTTGGGTGGTGGAAGGGGGGGGATTGTATTTGGGGGGTCGGTGTTGTTGTTGAGGGCAGTGGGTTCGCTGGGGTGGCTGATTGCGTTTTGGCCTGTTATGATGGTGCCGTTTGCTAAGCCGGCGGAGATGTGGTGGGAGAAGTTACTGATGATGGAGGGGAGGACGGCGGTTTTGGATTCGTCGACGCCGCCCATTATGGCGAGGAGGTAGATTGCGGATTCGAAGGAGCCGGAGAAGAGGCGGGCGCCGGTTAGGAAGAGGTTTCCGATGGAGGCGGATTGGAAGTTGAAGGTTGAGGTTGGGGGACGGTTGCGTTTTAGGATTTCGAGGTGTAGGTGGGATAGGATTGAGCGGATTAGCATTGCTTGCGGGGTTGGAATGGCGTCATATAGGGGCGATGTGCCAGTCAAGAGAGTGAGGAACTCGGTGGCTGCCGCCTCTGGAAAGGGTGGAAGGCGGTGGTTGAACAGAGTTCTTATGGGGGCATGGCTTGGTGGGATGAGGCGGACGAGACGACCTGACGAGATGGTGGATCAGTCGTAGTATTTTGGAATGAAAGAACCGCAGAGGTGATGTGAGTAGAGAGAAGATTCGAAAAAGACATCTTCTACAGTATTTGAGAGAGCAATGATGAAAAAAGATGTATACAAATAGCATATAAAGAAAGCAAGCGTACTCCTCGTGTCCCCAATCCCAGGGCCTCCAAACACGCGAATAATCTCGCTGGAAGAGCCGCCATTATCGCTGATGGGTATGACATAAGTTAAAGCGCAATTGTTCTTCTCAATAACTTCATTGAAAACATCCACAAGGCTATTGGCAGCAGAGCCGCCGCTGAAAACAACTACTTTACGCTTTGCAACGTTGATGGTTGCCATAACACCAATGGATTGCAATCAGCACATAGAAAAGTGAGGAACGAGTGATTGAACGTTTTACATTTCTTTTGATGAAGGAGATTGTGGTTGGTCAATGAGAAATGGACAATTCTAGTTGCCTGGACCGAAAGAAGTGGACGTGTCCTCAAATAATGCAGAGTCTAGGATTATCATCCTTGGGCACATTCCTATCGTATCATCGTCTTCCATGTTAGCAAGGCATGTATAGCTGTACATTCTACAAGTATGAGGTGGACTCCACGCAGACAAAAGCAAATTTTGGATGTTACATTCTACGCTAACACTAGTATAAGTACAGCTATTGATAAAATATTTGCATGAATGGGCCCCCACCCCATCATGGAAAACACTATGTACACTTAATCTTACCCGTCTAGAAATGGAAGAACTTCATTCTCATCAATCGTACAATCACCTAGTCCTCTCTTTCTCCCTCTCCCTATCTCCGTCCCTGTACCGGTCCCTTCTTCGGTCATCTCTGTCCGTTCTGTCTCTGTCTCCCCTTTCTACTCTGTCTTCTCTTTCCGCTCTGTCTCCTCGATCTCCTCTGTCCGACCTGTCTCCTCTGTCCGCTCTGTCTCCTCTGTCTCTGTCTCCTCTGTCCGCTCTGTCTCCTCTGTCCGCTCTGTCTCCTCTGTCTGCTCTATCTCCTCTGTCCGCCCTGTCACCTCCAGGGACGTAGCGATCAATATGCTCGGGAGCCTCATCAGTTCGACGTCTCACATATGATCGATCCTCGTGCCTATCCCTGTCACGATACCGATCCTCCCTATCCCTATCTCTGTCTCTGTCCCTTTCTCTTGGCCTATCACTGCCCCTACCTTTCTCTCGGTATTCGCTTCTCCCGCCATCGCCATCCTTAGAATAGCGCCTTTCCCTATCTTTATCGTAGTAAGAGCTGCGGTCACGGTATTCTCGATCCCGAGTAGATCGTTCCTTGGGCTCATCGGGCTTCTCATCTCGGTCCCTTGTAGCCTTGTCATCTCGGTCCCTTGTTTCTCGATCCCTGGTTTCCCTATCTCTAACGTCTCTGTCCCTAGTCTCCCTATCCCTGTCCCTATTGGTGTCCCTATCTCTATCCCCATCTCTATCTCTCTCCCTTACAGGTGCAGCACCCCCAGGAACATACCGATCAATATGCTCAGGCGCCTCCTCTCGTCTCGGCCTGACATACGGCCGATCCTCATAGCGAGTACGTTCTCTATCCCTACTACGAAGCCGTTCATCACGGTAGCGGTAAGACCGGTCATAGTCGTAATCGTAATGTTTGCTTCTTTCCCTGTCTCTGGTGCTGTCTTTCTCAGTTGCTCTAGAAACGCTGCGACTGCGGGGCTCTGCTTCGTCACGGTCACTGCGAGAACGCGCTTTGTAAGCTTCTGCGTCCGCATCGCGCCTCGCTTGCATTTGTGCTTTGTAGGCTGCTTTTGCATCCGAATCCACTTCGCGTCGGCGTTCTTCATCTCGAGTAGAATGAGAGCGGCGACGCTCGTGAGAGCGGGAGCGGTCATGTCGAGAGGAAGGTTCATGGTAAGGGCTACGGCTACGAGATGGCACAGACGGTGGAGGGATTGGAGAGCCTTGGTACGGTGGAGCGCTGCTGTAAGCGAGCCTCGTTGTGTGTCGAAATTCCGGCTTTATTGATGACTTGTTGCGATCCGCTGCGGGGCCTTTTGGAGGAGAGACATGAGGCTTGCGGTGTGGAGACTCCGAGCGCTCTCGTTCTACTTTCGGGGTGTTCTTTGCAGCCAGCTCACGGCCCTCTTGTAGCAATAAGGCGAGGGCCGCTTCCTCAAGCGCTTTTTCGTCCACTGGTGGTGCTGGTGTTGTGGGTGTCGCAACCACTTCTGAGTCTCGCTTAATCTCCTTATTTTGTTTCTCACGATCCTCTCTCTCCCTACGCTTTCTGCGTTCAAGTTCTGTCTCTCTCTCAGCTCGTTGAGCCTCGCGCTCTTTCCTTCTTCTTTCTTCACTCCTTAACTTTTCAAGCTCTGCCTTCTTCATAGCCTCCTCGGCCTTCAACTTCTCGAACTCTTCTTCTTTCCTCTTTCGAGCCTCATCTTTCTTACGCTGCTTAGCCCTTTCCTCCCTTTTCAAGGCGACCTGCTGCGCATATTCCTCATCCGTTTTGCTACCTCTTTTCTCTTCCTCAGCAGCAACCTCATCGCCCACTTCAACTCTCCTTATCTCTCGACCGGCTCTCTTGACCTGGTCAAGATTCTGATCAATCAAGTCGTCCAAGGTCTTCTCAATCGTCTTATAGATATCACTCCTGTCGACGGCACCTTGCATGAGTGTAGCTGCTTTGTAGCGGTCGCGGGACAGTAACGAGGTGTCCCGATCAATCTCCTCTTCGGCGAGCTCATTCAGGGATTTTGTGAACGCCGCCTTTTCCGGCTAATGTTCAATAATGGGTTAGCTTTCCATATGCACACTTCCAGTGACAATAGGTGATCTGTCAACTTACACTCTCCTCTAATTGGGACCATACGCGCTTTCGCAGCGAATCATATTCTCCTTTCTTCTTGATTGTATGCAGCAAGCCGTCAATGGACGATCGTTGCGTTGAAGTCAAGGGTAGTTCAGAGGCCTTGAATCTTTTGCGCGGTAGCACTGCGGGCTCGTCTAGCTTATGTTTACTTGCCATGGCATCCAGTACGACCGCACTGGATGATGCTTTCAAGCCAATAGGCCCAGAGCCCCCCTGTTCCTCCATGAACGTTGGAGGAAGTCGCAACCTGTGCTCTACATGAACGCTTCAATGCCAAGACGCGCTCAAGATTTGCCGGTGATCAACCGATTCTCCGACTTGCCGACCTCCAGTCAGATAGGTGCTCACTAGCACAACATTGGTTTGAAACACCTTTTACAGCGCTTTGAATTGCCATTGAGAACTTCTCCAACTGTACAATCCACGGAGAAGCTCGCTGCTTCCTCCCTATCACATCTCGATTACCCTCTCATACCATGATGTCTAAAATACTTTTCTGGTCAGGCTTCGGTACATACTCCCCTTCCTCCATTGCCTTTTTCCCAAGCCGTCTAACACCATCCCACAGGCCTGGCCGTCCGATGCTGGCAGCTAGGCATTCAAATGCGACCCTTCCTCGAAAAACAGGCTCTCCTTGGTTTTCCTGTCTTCATGATCGCCGGAGGCAGTTTTGGCTACTGGTTGGAGGGCAAGGAGCAGGAGGGGAACAAAATATTGGCTGAGCGACGGCATAATCTGATGGAGAAGCGGAAACGGAGGGCGGAGAGGGAGGGGACGAGTTTGGAAGGGAGGATCGCTGCGACTGCGGGGGTGCATGAGACCGCGGTGGGAACGGGGGGAAGTGGTGGGGCGGATCAGATATGAGGAAGGATTGAGAGAAGATCCGACAATTGGTGCGACGGCATATGGGAAACAAAACTTGGCGTTGGTGATTGTGAGGGGACAATAGTCGGTCACGGAGGCGGGCAAACGCTTTTAGCCTCTATGTTAAGACTCTCTAGGTATACTACATGAAGTTACTTGTGGTTCTCGATTGGCGCGCTCAGCGCGTCCCTCACGTACGGTTAGATTATTGAGATATTCGTCGTGTGTGCGCATTGTCAATGCTGTCCGGTTGCAGTTGGCGATTCCTCTGGTTACTCTAACGTGGTTATCATGCAAACGACTCGATCTGTGTTTCGCAAGCGCCTGGTAACTCAATTATAATGGCCATTAATATCTTAGCCTCGAAGGAAGTAGCATTACAAAAAATTAGATTGTTGTGTAGGGGGCGTGAAGAAGCGAAAGGTTTGGCGACGGTTACGGCGTCGGTTAACACAGCGGTCAACAAAACACCAAGAAAGCCCGTTGTCAACCGCCGAAATAGACAACGAACAGAAACGAATATACAACGGAAGGTAAGAGGCAGAAGTATAGGGCAGCCTTGAATGGGGGCCTTCTTGTGATCCAGCACTCGTGCCCAGTGGTATGCACGTATCCCGCCATGAACCTGTACACCAACGTTCCACTAGAAACTCCTGCCCGAAGACGATGATTTAAAGCACTCGATCAAAGGACGACCATGCCCGTAATGAGAGCTGTTGACACTGTTTAGTTATATCAAGAGATCAACGCGAGAGGTGTATAGGCTAGTGTCAACATGTGTCGAAGGTATTGGGATTTCGCCATATTCGCCACCGCTGGAGGTAGCAACACCATGATTTTGTCTATACACGCTTAGCGAGAGCTTCAAAATCCTTCGCGACGTTCATGGTTGTAACTTGCAAAAACCCCAGATAGGTTAGTGCATGATCATCACAACGTGATGTGTTGAAGGGAAGAATGTTTCTCCAGCTTTGCCACCCCTTCATCACAACGTGATGTGTTGAAGGAATAAATGTTTCTCCACGCTGCTGGTGTCTCGAGGTAGCAACACCACGATCTGGTTCGTATAGCGCCAAGAAAGGCTTCAAGTCATCTACCATCCTAGGATGGACTATCCACGTACTCATGAGGAGGGTAAAACCAGAGCAGCGCTAGTGAGACCTGACAAAATGCTGCTCGACGTTCATGGTTATTACTTGCAAAAACCCCAGATAGGTTAGCGCTTCCCCATTGCAGTGATAACACAGGAGAATTGGGTGGGCGATCTAATCACATTCATGTTCCAGTCCATATCTAAGTCACAATCTCCCTTCTCAAATCATTAACAATCATATACCTGCCAACACTTATCCAGCCCCATCTGAACCACACCATTTGACTTTTATGCGCTTTTATCATCGCCGTCAAGCCTCTCCACCACTGTGCATAATCGCTAATATATAGTAAACTTGGCGGCTCGTCCCTTTTCTTCTTCTTAGACAGTCCAGCGGTTCGATTTGCGCCAACCAGCATTGTTATTGGCGCATCAAGCACACTGATGTACTTTCGTACTATATCGGTTGTTGTGAGGGTGTATAAATCTACTGGGCATTTCCAGCCTGATTTTCCTGCCATGAGGGATGTGAGCCATTGTCGGGCGCCGTGGTAGAGGGCAATATGGTTGGGATGGGAAGAGACACCGTGGCAGTCAAAGGTTATAAGGGTATCTATCGTGGCAGTAGGTTCGCTTGAGCTGGCAGATATCTTGTTGGCAGTGGGGGAAAATGCGGACGAGAGCAGTTGCGCTATGCTACCCGTAGACCAAGTCGCGGTCATGCTGTCCTGAAACTTGGGATCTTCGATTACGAGAACATCTGAGGTAGAGCGGAGACCTAGGAGTAAAGCAGATGCTGCAAGCTCCTCCTTGCGAGTCTCTCCTAAGCCTTTGGCATTTCCTAGGATGCAATTGAATTACTACATATACGCTAGCAGCGGACGAACGGTGGGAGATGCATCAGTAATTACGCACCACTACTCAAGCAGAGTATCTTGATATGGTTTCCAGCCTCTGGTGTAGTCAGAGCAAGAACTGTTGGAGAAAAGAACATGGCTTCATCATCGGGATGTGCTATCAGGAGACAAATGCGCTTCCCCCGCAGAGTCGGAAGGGAGCCGCGTGTGATCTGGGCAGTATAGAGCCATGCTGTTGTAATTAGGATGGGGATGGCGAGATAAAGGTAGAATTCCATGCTACCCTCTCTATCACCATCAACGCTCTCGCAAGGTGGTGAGCTCGAGAAACAGTGAAGATTTATGCAGGAACGTCTAAATTGTTAGGCTAGTAATTGTAATCGCCGTTGCATTAACTCCGGCTCAAAATTGGTCTCCAGTCTATGCTATCTTCCTTGTTACAACAACTTCATGGATAATCGCAAAGAGCGTCGTGCCAAAGCACGATCGAAACAGGAGACCGTTCCTCTGCATCAGCCATCCCGTGAACCTCCAGGAAGTAAAACACTTCTTGAGATTGCTTCTGAACGCCAACTCCTGAACACCTCGTCTCAGAACCCGGCTCCTTCCGTTACAATCACCAAAATAAACCCAGATGGCACCCTCTCAACTGCTGATTCCGACGAGGACTCTTCAGCTTCAGAAGAAACGCCTTACCTGGATGTCGCGCTTTACACTACAACCTTAACCATCCTCCATTTCACCCTCACGGTACTAGTACACCACCAATATGCGACCTCGCCGCCTTCTCTTCCGTCTATCTTCTACTCGAGTACAGTAGCCTCTCCCACTCCAGCGTTACTTCTAGTTCTAGTCGCCCTATTGCATCCACGCAGCAACCAGCTCGTAATTCAATTGTTGTTTGCGGCTCTAAGTATAGCAGCAGGAGGCTGGTTAGTGTATGCCAGCAACGAGGATCCGTATATGGCTGTAATGAAGAAAGCGCCGCCATTGGGAACGCTATGGGTCTGGGCCATCGTGGAGATGAAATGGGAATGGGCTCTTGGGTGCCTTGGCCTTGTGGCTGGTTGGGGTTGGTACAAAGGATATTCTATCTTTTGACCAAGTAAGCGGTAAACCAAAAGCCATCCGTTTTTATCTTATCTTCGAGACGTTTCAGCTCCGGTCTGCTGGTCATCTACAAGCCTCAATGCTCAAATTGGAGTCTCAATCAATGTGTAGGTCTTTAAGGGCATGCGCCAGTACCTAACGCGAACCACGCACGGACTCATTCTACAGATTCGGTCGTCTTCCAGGGATGATGCGATGCTATGGTGGCGAACTCTGATAGAGCCCAAGAGGCATGGCCGAATAACTTTGTCAGACAAGCTTACGCAACACCAAACCACCAGGGATGCCCAGAGGCGGTCGTCGGAGAGTCAGACCTAGAATGAGAAATGAAATGATGCTGGCACCAGTTGTTGAAGTCCGCAACAGGGTTGTGGCGCACAGCTGAAAGCGTCGAGATACATGTCTTTGGGTGAAAGCGGTTGGTGTATTATTGACTATTGACACGTTCTCAAGTCAGTCGTTAGATTTGAAGTCAGAGAGCTTCGCCTCCCTAGCCCTACCAGTCATTACTAGACAGAAAGGAGGATGGTGGATGGAATTGCCGGATGAAGTCTAGACAGAACAATTGCCGTAATATAAGTGGTTTACCCCGGATTCATACGTAAGATTTACTTATAGCGACGAATGAAAACTCCATCAGGTCAGCGGACTGCCGCTCCGCACCTTGAGCGGTGACCAAACCCAGCCTGCGCTTCGAGCTGAACAGTACAAGCGTACCCTAACATCATACTACCACTTATTGCGTGCCAGTCAGAAGGCCGAGGAGACTGAATTCTCATTACCCCCTCAAAACCATCCCCTGACGTCGTACCACAAACAAGTCCAACAAGGAACCACAAACGAACCACAGACCACGTGAAAGGCAAATTCATTGTGTGATTCATCATGACTACAAATGCCTCGCAACGCCCCCGTTATGGGAGGATCATTCTCATCCAAGATAACGCAGATATCCACACCAACAACGGCGACATCATCTCTCAATTTAGCCTCGCACCTTCCCGCCGCCAGTCATGCCTATGCCAACGGGTATTCGGCCAAGTGCCCTGAGAACGTCTAAAACTTCGAAGCCCACCACAACACCTCCATCAGATCGACCCGACTTTGAGAGGAAATCCAGTCACGAACGGAAATCCCACGTCATGGAAATCTTCCATCACAAACAAAACCGCGCCAGCCTTGTGCCTGGCATCGGCCGCGCGAACTCCCCCACGAAGGGCAGTCCCAAAAACAGCCCAAAGCTCTCTGCAGCAAAGCCTGCAAAACTCGTGATTGACATGGAATCGCCTCCTCTACTCTTCCACGGTAGCCCAACCTCATCTACAGGCGCCCTCCTATCAGGCCAGCTACTCCTCACAGTCACCGACCCTGAGGTTACACTCCAAAGCCTGGAGATGGTCCTGGTCGCCAGGACAACCTTCAGAAAGCCTGTCTCCAAAGACTGCCCGGACTGCACCACCAAAGACTCGGAAATCTTCAAGTGGAAGTTTCTGTCAGAACCTACCAAGTACAAGAAAGGCGGACATACCTTTCCATTCTCATATCTCCTCCCAGGGCATATTCCAGCAACTTCTCACGGTGGACTTGGCGACATCGACTATGTTCTTGACTGCAAAGCGATTACTACACTCTCCGACTCGATCGCGGTCACACGGGCTCTCACAGTCGAACGTGCGCTTCAGCCCACGGGTGATAAAGTGTCCATCCGCGTTTTTCCTCCTACAAACCTTACAGCTCGTGTAGTCCTTCCCTCTGTCATTCATCCAATCGGCGAATTTCCAGTCCAATTGTCCCTCACAGGCGTGATCGACAACAGCCTCAACAAAATTGAACGACGGTGGCGCATTCGGCGCATGAACTGGCGGATAGATGAACACACAAAGATCATCAGCGCTGCATGCAAGAAACACGCCCCAAAAATCGGTGGAGAAGGGAAAGGAATATTACATGAAGAAGTGCGCTCCATAGGCGGCAGCGATATTAAGAGTGGGTGGAAGACCGACTTCGATACGAAAGGTGGACAAATCGACTACGAGTTCAGCGCAGCCATCAAAGCCAATTGCAAGCCGCTCTGCGACGTCGCATCACCCACGGGGCTCGAAGCATCGCACATTCTCGTTTTAGAACTCATAGTCGCTGAAGAGCAGACTGCAGGCGTGGGAAAGACTACAGCTATGCCAACAGGGGCAGCGCGAGTATTACGAATGCAATTCAAGCTGGTGGTCACAACGCGCGCCGGTATGGGCATCAGCTGGGACGAAGAAATGCCACCTATGTACGAGGACGTACCGAGTAGCCCGCCTGGGTATGCCAAGATGGATGACTTTGAAGGGGATTTGGGCCCGGATGAGGAATTGGAGAGGATGCGTCAGTAATGGTGGTAAGAACTGTTACAAGTGGACGAATACTGATGAGGTGTCCCAGCCGAACCTCCTTCGCGATCATCCCTTAGGTCAAGGATATCAGGGCGCATCATCGAGTTGCTCAACGATGCGTCTCTCCCTTGACTAAAACTGGGTGGCGCTTTGGTGGAACGACTGGGTCTCATTTCATGATGGTCGGACATTGCTGTTGCACCGTCTTCGGATATGCCGCTTTGCAGGCAACATTGTGCATGTTTACACGGGTTTTGTTTTTGGTCCTAGCGACATCGATATCATTAGCATAAGCGTGCAGCGATTTAGCGAAGTCCCACAAGCAGGTATGACCACGGGGGTTCCTTATGGGCAAAGCATTTTCGATTCTTCCCCCATAACCTGCTGGGAAGGTGTCGGTGTTATTCTTAAAAAGATTCTTAATCAAAAGCACGATTGACGATAAGCAACTTGTCATTGGTTTGTCTTCAGCGCTACCGGTGTGCATGCAACGCGAATATGAGTTAATGAAGTCCGCGATTACTTATCACTACCTACAATGTCACAAAACAACATCACTAACCGCCTCTCTTACAACGTGACACCCAGCTTTCTCTCCCAGTTTATCATATGTACTCATCCACTAATCACCTCTAGACCATCCCAAAACCCCACTGCACGTTTTACCCGCTTCCACGACTACAGCTTCCTCCTCTCCCTTCCATCAATATACTGCACCTTCAATAATGCAGAGTAAATGTTTACTTGTGATCGAGTATGCATTCTGGACGTCGATGTGGTAGCATTTACAGTACACTGTGGCTCTAACACCTGGAACCCCATTTCGCAAGCCGCCGCCACGGCGATCCGGCCTCTTACCGCCATTCAATCAACAAACAACTTTCGCCGCTCGTGGTGACGCCTATGGCTACGAGCAAAATGAGATGGGATACATAAGGCTTGAAGGAGTGAGGAGACAGAATTGAAGAAAATATTATGAATTCTAGTGGCTACTCTACATAAAGCATACCATTTCTTACAACCCCTTGCATTCGTTTGTGCCGAGATGTGAATGTTTCGTATCCTCTAAGCTATTCTCCTACAACTAATAGCCTGCGTTACAAGACTGCCTCTCCGTATGGCTCTTGGCATCAGGGGATGTTTTGTGAGGGACCCGATAACGGCGTTCCGCCCTGAGATTCGGTCGCAGAGGTGTTCTCATTTCAACACCGTTCACAAGTATGGCGCTGATCCCTTTCCTGGTCTTCATGCCATGCTGACTTCCAATGCTGCATCTCTTTAAGCATCTCTTCTAAAGTTGCGCAATACTAACAAACCCTCGCTTCGTTGGAGACCAGTGAACCTCATCGCTAGTCCTTGACCTGCCGTCTAAAATAACATGATCAACATGAGTCAAGTCCTCAAGAACTCCCTCAAAAGCTTCAAGGCGTGGGCTTTTCAGCGCCCACCTTCAGGTACGAAAGCCGCTCCTGCAAAAACCGCTACGAACAAATTAACCAACTTCTAGGTGTTGACCCTCCGTTTGAGATCCGGCCTTCACTGAATAAGGGTCTGGGAGTGTTTGCCAGAAAACCCATACCGTGCGCCTCTATCTTCATGCGTGATCAACTTATTCTACGCTTTGAACAGGGAGAGGAGCCTCAGCAAATTTACCGCAGATTCTTGAGGCTTCCAAGACTGATCCAAGAAGAGGTTCTTAAGCTTGCCGCGCGTCGGGATGTAGAACGATCTATGGTAGTGGGACATATGCTCCTGCTGAAGGGTGTGAGGAAAGATGTCATCCCAAAAGTAATGCACCTAGAAGACGTCCTCAACACCAATGCTTTCGACACTGTCCTTGATGATCCAGAATCACCTGTCGGGCTATTTCTGACCGCGTCCCGCCTTAACCATTCATGTCTTCCCAATGCAGATCATTTCTGTGGGGATGAGTTGGGGTGGAAGTCGTTCGTCGCCAACCGGGACATCACTGAAGGCGAAGAAATCACAATCTCCTATATAGACCATTCGAACCAGCGGACGGAGCGTCAGCGGGAGTTGAGGAGTTGGGCGATCAATTGCCAATGTCCAGTCTGCGATGTTAATAATCCTCACAGTCGTGCCCATGAGTACCGCCTCAAGCGCATCGCCCGCCTTTATCAGGAGCTTCGTATAGACCATTCCGGCCGTCTTGGGACTGGAATGTCTTGTTCACGCAGCATACTTGAGCATGCCGCGGTGTGGTCCCGAAAACGCATCAAGCTCTTCTCAGAGCATTCTTCATTTCATAAGTTTTTGCTGCAGGCGTAAGTAATGGCCCCTTCCCGATCTAGTGAGGTTTCTTTGAAAGGTCGATGCGCTAGGTCATCTACTGACTGTTCATGCAGATACCTGGAAGCCCTCGACATCGCCATTATCCAGTATAAATTGGACAGGCTGCCGTTCAAACTCACAGAAGCCATCGAGTTCCTAGAGCTAGTCATTCAACTAGACCTTATGTTTTATGGTAGCAACAGTGCTACTACTAGCAGAGATAGGAATCTCTACCTTCGCCTTAAACATGGTGACGTCCCATCCCAGTTTCTTTCTTGAAGGAGACGAGACGTACTAGGCATTTGATGGGGTACCGTCGCAAATAAATTAGCGCCAAGAAACAGAGCGGCTGGTTGTGGGAGGTCCTTGGGTCGGGCCCAGCCTTAGAACTAATAGGATAAGGTAGGGCTGTTGATCTATCAGCAACTTAAGACATCTTACACAGGGCTCTCGTTATGCAGCCAGCTAGTGCATCCTATTCTATCTTCCTCTATGAGAGCAGAAGCCTGTACTCCTAGTCCGCTGCTCAATTGACCTGTTCTGATATCTGATATGGGCTAGGTGAAGCCTTCAATGCAAGCATGACTCTCCACATAGCAGAATGCTAACATAACCTTCCACCGCCGTCGAACGAGCCAATTGCTCTCAGACGCCTCTCAAGATGCCAAAAGATCCCATAGTCGTCGACACCCACACCCACATCTACCCACCGACTTACCTCTCCCTCCTCCGCTCCCGCAAAACAGTCCCCTATCTACTCGACCTTCCCAACAAGACCCTTCCCCCCCGCCTCATCATTCTTCCCTCAGACGATGATCCTTCGCTCCCCCCTGAATCGAGAGGCAGGCCCATTGACGTCTCATACTCCTCCATCGAAGAAAAGCTAAAGTTCATGACCAACCACCAAATCACCACCTCGGTAATCTCGCTCGCGAACCCCTGGCTAGACTTCCTTCCTCCAGAAGAAGGTCCCAAATGGGCCACCACAATAAATAACGAACTAGAAGAATTATCCACCCAGAACACAGGCAAAATCTACGCCTTCGCGACTCTCCCCCTCTCCGCCCCTCCTCAAGCCATCATAGAAGAAATCTCCCGCCTCAAAACCCTCCCCCACATCAAAGGCATAATCCTCGGCACCACAGGCCTCGGCTCCGGTCTCGATGACCCAGCTCTCAATCCCATCTGGGCATCCCTCGAATCCCACTCCCTCCTCATCTTCCTCCACCCCCACTACGGTCTCCCATCCTCCATTTACGGCCCCCGCGCCTCCGAATACGGCCACGTCCTCCCCCTCAGCCTCGGCTTTCCCATGGAAACCACAATCGCATTCACACGCATGTGGCTCAGCGGTGTCTTCGACCGCTATCCGAAATTGAAACTCCTGATCGCCCACTCGGGAGGTACGATTCCCTTCCTAGCCGGGCGTATTGACAGCTGCGTACAGCACGAGCGGCATTTTCCAGAGCATGTGGATAGTCAAGGAAAGAAAACTCGCGGACCAAAACGATCATTGGATACGGTTTTACGAGACAATATCTATCTCGATGCGGTGATATACTCCGAAACGGGTATTAGAGCGGCCATCGAGAAAGTCGGTGTTGAGAAGGTATTGTTTGGGACTGATCACCCTTTTTTCCCGCCGTTGGAGGAAGGAGAGAAGAAGTGGAAAAGTGTGTTTACGAACTTGGATGCGGTGACACAGGGGCAGGATGGTGCTGGGACGGGGGCGATATTAGGGAAGAACGCTATTGAGTTGTTGGGGTTAGAGGAGCCATGAAACGACGTGGTTCCGAGTGGAATAGGGAAAGGGTCACCAAATGAAAATCTACCACGAAGATAACGCGACCTGCTTAACATCCCCATACAATCAATCCAAAAAAATTAAATCATTCACATACATGACCTCTAAGCCATCGCATCTAAACCCCCCCCTCACCCACAAACCCTCACCCTCCCCAACCCATCCTCACCCCACCCCTACAGAAAATCGCCCTACCACCCTAAAACCCCACAACCCCATCTATCCACGCAATTCCACCACCAATCAATTACATATGTGTGGAAAGCGGATTCAATCCAAACTTCATTAATATATACCTATGTGGTGGATAAATCAGCAGCGAGCTTGCTCTGCTATTTCAGTGTTTGTTTGATAACTCAGAGGTGGTGATCCTACTATATATATTAGGAGTGCTATCCTCGATGCGTTTGGGGTTTTCTCAGAGGAAAGGGTAGCAAGCGAGGATGTGGTGTCTTTCTTGAGTGAGTGTGTATCATGTGTATTGAAGTATTGAAGGTAGGTAGTGCAATGGCGGGGACATGAGATTGGAGGATGGGGGGTGGGAGGATCAATTGGCACACATCAAGGGACAGTTTGGTAATAATTCGATTTTACAAGTTTTATCAGGGATTTTCGATGGGTTATATGAAGATGGCATAGAGGCGGTCAGTACCGTTGAGAGAGAGGAGAAAATTTGCTCTTGACATCGTCTCTCCTATAGAGACGTTCTACAACGGCGCTTCCACCTGCAACAGCACATCTTCAATCACATCTTCCGGTCTCACACCCTCCAAAACCGCTTTTACAGCTTCCAAATCACTACCATATTGCATGCTTCTTTCGTTCTCAGGACTGGTGATGGTTATGCGGTGGGGATAGATTTTTCGAGCAGCGAGGGAGATTAGCGAGGGCGTGACGAAGGAGAGGCCGTGGAGGGGGGCGAGACATCTGATGAATTGTAGGATTGGTTTAGTGGAAAGAATGTGGTTTTGGGAGGGGATGGTGGGGGAGGGGGGGGAGGGAGGCGGAGACGGACTTTGCGAGGAGATTGAAATGGGTGGTTGCGAGAGGGGAGATACCTCCGGCGACGGCGCGATGGAGGCGGAGGAAGGTGACGATGTTGTGGAGGTAGGTTTTTACTTCGGTGCTGATCGTGGTGGTTTGGGTTTGGGTTTTTAGGGTTTGGATTTCCTTGGGGGGATGGTTAGTTGTAGGGATGTAGTGGGGGGATGGACAGAGTGTTTTACCTCCAGTGTGAGAATTGTGGGTTGGGATGGGGACATTGCGTTTTGGGTTACAGAGCGATGGACTACGGAAGATAAGGATGCTCGATCGTCTTCGATCCATTCGGAACCTTCCTCTAGATTCGCAAATCCGTCCTCTGGGTCATGGTAGTGAGATATGAATATGTGATCGTTCTGGAAGACGTCAGTCTGTAGTCAGCGGTAGCAGCAGCTAGGAGCGGCTCTTACGAGATGATGAGTCAACCGTATTCCGTCAATATCATTCAGAAATATGAGAAGGAATGCCTTCGGTGCTGAATGTACGGCAGTATGGGTGAACATGCGCCTGGTTCGAAGGAGCTTGATAGAACTTCAGCAGATCTCGGCAGATGCTAGAACACGTGACTGACTTACTTCAAGGGCTTGTATCTGGATATCATTATTCGCGTTGGGTAGACCGGCGACTATGACGATGTTCGCAATGCTTTGGTCATCCTGTCCAAACTCCTCTCCCACCGGACTCTTCGAGCGTTTTCTCCGAGACTGATCCTACAGCAAGGCAAGTTCAGTGTTAAAACAGTAATGAGGACGACTGCACAGTTGAAAAGGCTGAAAAATAGCGTGAAAGGATTCCTGCCAAGCTATGTGTTATTGAGGCGCTGTAGGTCATCAAGAAATCCATAGTTCCGTCTCGCAGTATTTTCAAAGTATTCAATATTTTTCACTACCTGGGAAAGGAATGTGCAACCAAGTACTCAAAAGTCCCATGAGACTTTCGAAGGCTCAAAACGTTCTTGTTTGGGATGCGCCTGCATGCAAAGCGGCAATGAACGAAGACCAGGAGAATGTTAGGCGTCGAAGGATGGACTTAAGTTGCTAGGTAAGATACGATAACGTCAAAGAGACCAGCAAGTCAAGTCTGTACGAGCATTAAACCTACATATTCTGCACTCGGGCCATTTCCTATACTATCATAGTCTATCCCGCGATGGTTTTCATTCGCCACAAGGATTCCATCGCTGAAATTTTCCCCAGTTGTAGACTCATCGCAGTGGACCACTGCATGGGATAAGCCGAAGAGGTTTGAAGCAACCTGGCAAGCCCCTTAGCCAGATCCATCAAATAGAGCCTGTGCCTGTTGTACCAATCGAAGTTCTTGCTCCAGAGATTCCAAGGCACCGCTTTCAGTCTGAATTATACAGTGCTCGCCTGCCACAAAGCTTAGAAGTATTGCAAGTTCCAGATCAGTAAGATCTTGCACTCTTTCTACCAATGAAGAGGTTTCCATTGTTTCGGGTTCCCTAAATGAAGCACGAGCATTCAGTGCACCACATCTTCAAACAGGCTATCCTTTTTCGTTGCTTAATAGCCATCTTTCCCCAGTTTTAACTTCATTTCTGCATAGAGTGTCAATAAATACAAGACGAGGTTCAAACAGACTCACTAACGCATTCCGTTCCGGAGCTAAGGTAGGTCCTGCAGCCGTTGGTATAGGACATTCTTGTATACACGACAGAGCTACAATGTCAATTTGATACTTCAATGAACGTCATTTGTACCGTCACTATGCTGAAATGGTTCATGCTTAATATATACCCCAATGTCAAATCCCACTGCTAATTGGGAGCGAGTTGGGGACCGCTTCTATCGCAAGATCAAGCTCTATGATGCAGTATTTGATCAGGATTTAGAGCTCGAGAACTATGCTATAGCAGGGGCTCCATGTTCTGGCGCTATTGGTACTTGTTCCTTGAACCTGTCCCTGAATGCAAGGTGCTAAAACTCTACCAGCATTGTATAGGGACGAAACTAAGCTCTACACATACCGAGGATCCCAAGCTTCTAAGTCAAGCATTGACATCTATAGCTGCGCTGGGAAGCTCATACGACGCATTAACGTGGGTGATACCTATTGGAGGAAGCAGCAATATTGCCCTACGGACCGGCTGATGTCTCTAGTGGGATAAAGGCTCCATACGAGGGTTGGGATGGTCAGAAGATGAAAAATTACTTGTCGTGACCGAGGATGGCACTGTCAGATGCTACTACGACCTCCAGGGAGACTTCACCCAATTCTCACTCGGCAGTGTACGTTCGGGCCTTAGCCAAGACTATGGAACCATGTGACTGATAAATGAAGCACTAGGGTGCTGAGGAACGTGGTGTGAAGGCCTGTCGCTTCTGGCACAATGGCTTTGTGGCGATCCTCTCGAACAACCAGCTTGTCGCGATCTCTCATTACAACGAACCCCGACCGAAGCTTCTGGCTATCCCCCCTGAAGATCTCGTACATTCATGGACTGTCATCCCACCAGCGTACACTCTGTCTCGATCGGTGGAAGTACTCCTTGCAATCGGACAGACAATATACGTGATCGATTCGACTGATGCTGAAGACCGAGTACTCCCCAATGGACCTTTTAAACACGTCAGTGTGTCTCCAAACGGGCTATATGTGACACTCTATACCGAGGATGGCAAGGTATGGGTGATTACCAGTGACTTTCAAAACAAAATTGGGGAGTACGAGTCCAAAGCAAAAACCGTACCCAAAGACGTCCAGTGGTGTGGTAATGACTCCGTGCTGCTTGCGTGGGAAGATGAAGTGCATATGATAGGACCGAATGGTGCTGTCTTGAAGTACTATTCCTACTGAAGATATGCGTATATTAAATATTCTAACCCTAGGCAGGTACTACTATGACGGATGGGTCCACTTATTAGCCGATGTTGATGGTGTGCGCCTTATGACTAATGACGTGTGCGAGTTCCTGCAGAAGGTTCCAGGTAGGTCTACTCAGCAACAAGCATGCCGTAAAGCCATTGACAATTGTCTAGATACTACTGAGGATATATTCAAGTTGGGCTCCACGTCTCCAGCGTCCGTCCTGTTGGATGCTGTCGACCAGCTAGAGAAGAAGTCGCCTAAAGCAGATGAAAACATTCAGCTAATACGATCTAGCCTGCCTGATGCTGTTGCCGCCTGTGTGCAAGCAGCTGGCCAGGAGTATAGCACATATTGGCAAAAACAATTGTTGAAGGCAGCCTCTTTCGGCAAGTCCGTCCTGGATCTCTATAGCAGCGATGATTTTGTTGATATGTGCGAGAAATTGCGAGTGCTTAATGCCTTGCGTGACTATCGTATCGGTCTGCCCCTTTCGATGGAGCAGTATGAGCGCCTCACCTCAGAGAAGCTCATACAGCGTCTCATCAACCGTCGTGAATATCTTCTAGCCATTCGAGTTTCAGATTATCTTCGGCTTCCAACCAACAGAATCTACGTTCACTGGGCCTCGCAAAAGGTTCGCAACTCTACCGCAGACGAGGATACAATCTGCAGCACCGTAGTAGACAAGCTCAACAACAAACGCGGCATCTCCTTCGAGGTTATTGCTCGCGCTGCCTACGATGAAGGCCGCAGCCACCTTGCTACGCAACTTCTAAACCACGAATCCCGCGCTGGCAAACAGGTCCCTCTCCTCCTCTCCATGTCCGAGGACGAGCTCGCCCTCGATAAAGCAATCGCATCAGGCGATACTGACCTCGTCTATTTCGTCCTCCTACACCTTAAAAGGACCCTCCCCCTCGCCTCCTTTTTCCGCCTTTTAACCAACCGCCCTCTCGCAACCGCCCTCGTTGAATCCTCTGCGCTCGACCAAGACCGCTCCCTTCTCAAAGATCTCTACTACCAAGACGACCGCGCCCTAGACGGCGCCAACCTCCTTTTCTCCGAAGCCCTCGCCCAGACCGCCCCCCAAACCAAAATCGACAAGCTCCGCCTCGCAAGCAAATGTCTCGAAGACCACAGCAGCAAGGACCCCACCGCCGCGCTCTACCACAAATCCTACCAGGAGGCCCAGGCTCTCATCCGCCTTCAATCCTCCCTCGACTCCGACCTTCACGCCGGCGAAAAGGTATACACAGGCCTCAGCCTGAACGCCACCCTCCACCGCCTCATCCTCACCACTCACGGCAAACGCGCCAACAAAATCGCCTCCGACTTCCGCGTTCCCGAAAAAGTCTTCGCCTGGATCCGCCTGCGTGCTCTCGTCGCGAAACGCGATTGGACCGAGCTTGAAGAAATCGCGACGAAGAACAAACGCAGTAGCATTGGCTGGGAACCGTATTTCAATGAGGTACTGGGTGCGGGGAACACGAAGCTGGCGGGAAGTGTATTTGTGGCGAAATGTACGGGATTGAAGGCGAGGGAGAGGAGCGAGATGTGGGTTAAATGTGGGATGATGGGAAGGGCGGGGGAGGAGCTTGCGAAGGCGAAGGATTTGGAGAGGTTGGAGGAATTGAGGGGGAAGGCTAGTGGGAGTGGAGTGGTGGAGATTGAGAGATTGATTGCGCAGTTGAGACTGAAGAGGTGAGGAGGCGTAGACGAGAATTAGGCCATGCAATAGATACTTCCAGCAATGAGGTGATCATCAAGAACTTGCTCAACTACGCAGGCTTCTTTGGAATCTATCTTTTGCTAGTCCAGCGCCATCCCCCTTGTCTCGCCTGCCCGATGCCAGGACCGAGGAGTCGCGTCGCACACCGTTGTTGAATGATATGATAATGGTTCATGGTAAGATTCGTTCTAAAAAATGCAACTTTTCATGCCAAAAACTCACTTACGATATAGTCTCCTCTTCCGGGTCACCTCTCACAGATCCATCTCCACTAGGTACATAATATCCAACTCCACGCCTCTGCTTAAACGCGTTCTCCATCGACCAACCCGTGTTCACTCCACCCTTTCTAACCAATAGAACCTATCTTCCACATGTCCCATTACATCTTCTCATGACATATTCTCATACATCTCCTCACTACATCTTCCCATTACGCTTTTCATTCATAGGCTAGACATCTCCTCTTCGTCAAGAGAAGCTTTCTTCCGCTGATTCTCTTTCCGGTTCCAAAACAAGTAGAACACGAAGCATAGGGCTGTAGACGGTACTGTGAGAGCAATCCAAACCCATACTCTACCGGTGCCGTCTATCCAGTGGCTGCTGGCAAAGAAGGGCATTGCTAGGATTGCCTGAAATAGCATGTTAGCGTTCGACTTGCCGGGTTAAATCTTTGCGCTGAGGCTCATACCGCGAACGAAGTACCGGGAAGGAAGAATGTGGTCAGAAGGGCAATCTGCTGGGCGTCAGCACCTCGTCAATAATGATTGGCATGATCAATGACCGTCTTCATAGCGACACTATCGTTCTTCATCTCCTCGGTTAGTCGTTGAGACTGAAGAGCCACACGACGGGACATTTTAGTTTCGGCCTGAGTGGCTTCAAGAATTTTGTTCATTTCCTGTGCCATCTTCTGGGATTGTAGAGCCATAGCTCTCGATTGCTTAGCTTCTTCTTGCGTTGCCTTTAATATCTCTTGCATTGCCTTGCTGTTTTCTACGAGTAGCTTATCATTCGTGACTTGTGTGTTATCGACAAGCTAGAGAGTGTGAATTTAAGATACTGCCATTCTCAAGCTCATCTTGAAGACCTACCAATGCAAGCACGTTATCAGTTTTCAGCTGGAGCTCGTTCCTAAACCTACTGATTGAAGATAAGTGTGTTGTGATCAGCCCAATCCCTTGACAGACCCTTTCGTATGAATTGGCACTGGTGAGGCGCTGAACTTCGAATATTTGATAGAGACGATTGTAAAACTCCGCAATCTCATGGACTGTTTCCGTTAAAAGAGCCAATTCAGACCCATAACGGTGAAGATGGGCGGTCATGCAGTGAAGAGCTCGATTAGTCTCAGAATTCAGATTCGGCTCTTCTTCGACAAGTAGCTGCTCCTCCTAATATTGCTATCAGCTTGGACGCTACCGAAAAGGCAATTGTCAATACTCACATATGAGATCAATTGATCATTGAAGCTACTGAGAACGTTGCTCCACCAGCGCAAGGCACTTGTTAACAGCACAGACTGGATGGCAAACGGATCTTGTCCGTAATCATTCCTATTCTCCTGCCCTAAGCCTTCTCTGACTCTGAGGATCGGCTCTTCGACAACTTTGCTCCAGCGATCATCTTGAAAGTTAACCACAACTGTCGAGCTGGTTCTGAACTTCGGCTCGAATGTAAAGTATATTGCAATCTGTGACCCCCGAACATCGACCGCGGGATGTGCCAGGTGCAGATAGTTCAAAGGGTTCATCTGACTCTTACCCGCAGCCGTGGAAGCATGGCTACTCTTCCTGTCCGAGCACTGCACTTGAACACGTACAGGGAGTAAGAACCAGAAGTGGAAGACATTTTGGACAGTGCGATCTGGCGGAGGAGGAAACCCGCTACCCGAAGGTTCATGAAGCTCGGCAAGAGATGCTATAAAGGTTGGGGATATATCAAGGTGGGACCGCAGAGCCTCAAATGCAGCTGCCGAGATGCGAAGCTTCTTGGAATCTTGAGGCCATGGAGAGTCTCCCTTGATGAGATACCTATTGATAAAACTAATTTTCTTCAGCAGTATCATTTTGCACAAGGAGAAAGGGACAGCTAACAAGACTTCGCATGTTCCAACATGGTCTCTTTCTGCCTAATAAACAATTCTGAGCGAAATCAGTTTAGACATGACTGAGGCAGAAAGCACCTTCAAATGTAGTTCAAGGTTGGTGGCGTCCAGTACATTATCTGTGACATCTACAGCAAAATATGATCAGAGATCTTCATCTGCACATAATGCCTCATGCCAAAGTACCATGAGAGTCGGCGCTGATAAGCCTCACAGACGTCTCTGTCGACAATATAGATGATTCAAATATTTCAAGGCCTTGCTTGAGGATGACTCCGTTTTCACTAATTTGGGGCCGGACCTTCAGAGGGTCATCATCGTACACATATATGTCGGGTACGTACAGGTGAGTGAGATAAGCCAATTGATTGTATGGCCAAGATTTTGGCTTTCGTTGTGAAGAGACAGGCTTGGGACTCTCTGGTGACACCATGGTCGCGTCTTTGATAGACATACGGACGTAGAGATCCTAGCAATGTAGGGAAGTGCTGGATGCTATCTGGTAGATTCATCCTTCCAGCCTGTCCCAATGTGAGGGCTCCCCACAAGGCGTTGATCGGTGGGGCAAGCGACTCCCGGCACCGCCACAGTGACTGCGTCCTACAATTCAGCTGTTGACTTTTCCTCTGCAAGTTCGGGGAATCACCCCCACTCGCTGCGCACTCGATAGTAACAAGTTGTTTGCCTGCGTCTACACTTTAGCGTTGGGTTCTAGAAGGGTTGACCCTCCAGCTTGTGACCCTCCAGCTTAAATCCCCCAACTGTACAGCCCCACAGGGTTGGAGGTAAAGTTGGTGAAGCGGGCCCTGAAGATACCCTTAGGCCGGGATAGGCTGGGGACCATTCTCATTGCCTGGAGCTTTCAGGACCCACTTTACAAGCTTTTAGGTCTAGCCCTGTAAGGCTATACAGTCGGGGGGTTTATAAACCACAGTCTGAGAGGACCGTTAGCAGAGTGTCAGAACGATGAAAGACACGGCGCCCATGGCTAAATGACGAGCTTAGTGTTGAGGGTACGGTGGTAACAGCTACTAGAGAATGTTCGGTCCACTGCAAAGCCTTGTAATACAGCTGGATGTCCTGTGGACTAGCCTCTCGGGCTTCGTTATCCATGATCTTCTTATCTAGAACTGCAACGAATAGCGCACTCAGGTCACACCTTCAGAATCTGCCTTTGAATGTGGCCTCTAGGCAATCAAGCCAAGCATCCTCGTTGCTTTCGAGAGAGGTTAGAGGGAGAGCAGCGGTAATAGTCTCAGGGTGAGGAGACTTGAAGTTGCGAACGAGATATAAGGCGCACGAATCGCAGGAGAGGAAGAAGGATACAATATCTGTTTCCACGAAACTACTCATCGCGGCGAATCTTGCTCAAGGACTAGCGCTTAGTACGTAGTAGACAGTCACTGACGTGATAACTAAAGGAAAGCACGAAGGAGGCGGAGAGCATGCATTGAGCAAGCAGAATGGGGTGGAGGGGTAAGGAGCCGATTTATAGAGGAAAAGCGGGAGCTTACTTAGTCCGCTCGCAGGTAAGCACCTTAAGGATAGATGTGACCTATCATCTGGAGAGATTTATGCAGATAGCTAAATAGCTGGTGTTTAGAGATAGAGTTCTGTGAAGACGCTAGACTTCAGCAATTAGAGACAGTAGGATCATAGCTTACTGGCTTGATATTCGTTGTTTGTACCACAAGGAAAACGTCAATGATGAGAATGGGTACAATAGGATGTCCTGTTCAGATTTATGCCATTGGATCAATTTCTTATAAGCATGCTCGCCATGATCTTAAATGCTTCGCTCTCTATCTATCCCCAGTTCCAATTCAATTTCAACATTTTTGCAACCTCTACTCCGGAGACTCTGCACCAGCTTCCTTAGGGAACAATGCTTCATTGTCTGACTGGGCTTTCTCGAAAGCGTCTTTGAAGAGGTTGGCATCTGGAAAGTCACGTTTTAGTATGGCTAAGGTGAGCGTATTGGGGAGGATTGTTACGTACTCTCGCTGTTTGCAAACCGAATAGCCAGCGTTTGTGGCTCTGGCTCGCCCTCACTAACATCCGCAGCTGCATTCCATACCCAGCTTCGATCACTACCCACGTTGGGCGAGAGCTTCATGTCGGGGACCACTGCACGCAACAATTTCGCGTTAGCCAGGGTCTTCTAAGCCAATCCATTCCACCATTTCCAACTCATAGCCCCATCCAAACAAGAATTGTCCGAGTCTGCACTCACCGTAATGATTCGCACAAACCTTCAGCGTCTTATCCCGCCTCATAACCAACCTCGTCTTCCCATTCTCCTTATGCTTCAACAACCTTACGTCCCCCGTGCCACGCTCTTTCCAATCCCTACTACCGCGATCGAATTTGAACAGCTTGGCGCGCATCTTGAAGACTTGCTCTTCGCTCTCTTCATTTGTTTTTGTTTCGACTTTTTCTGTCAGGCGCACAACAGGCTCGAAGTGGACATCGGGTGATTCAGGAGCATCTTCCTGTGCAAGGAGAATGGGAGTTAGTCTCGAAGCCAAATCAACACAGTCACCATATGAGTGCCAATATGTGACCAAGCTGTGCAACGAGGATACTTCAGGAAGGACATACGGCCTCTCCATCCTCATGCTCAGCCACTGCCTCCCTCTCCTTTTCCTTCTCATCCCTCTTCGCCTTCGAACTCCCACTCCTATCCTCCTCCGCGCCCTCCGCGCCCTCGTCCTCATCCTTCTTCTCCTTCTTTGCTCCCCCCCCAAACATGCTAAATACGCTGTCCTTCACCCCTTGAGCCGTAGCACCAGCCGTGCCCGCAACACTGCTAGCTGCATTGCTAGCTATGTCGGTGTAGGAAGCTGCTGGAGCTGAGGATGTTGATTCCTCTGCTTTTGGGGCGGTGGTGTCCTCTGTGGTGGGGTCTGGCTTTGTTTCTTCGGGGGCGGACATATTTGAGGGAGTTGGTGGATTTTAGGTTCGTGAGTAGGCTGTAATGCTGAAAGTTGATCTCATTAATTAAGTGGTACCAAGCTAAAGGTGTTAACAAATATAGAAGGAGGAATTTATTGCAGGCAGGTATTTGCGGGTGTTCTAGGTTTAGCGCCAGGCTTCTGCGTCAGGGCAACCGCGTGGCGCTAAGGAAACTGCTCGGTGTTAGGTGACACGTCTTTTTACGGCATTGTGTATGTGTATGCGATTAATCGGTGATGGGTAACATCAGTTCATAAGTAAAGTACAGCGTGTCATATGTTGCCCCATCTGACCTGGTTGCGAGCAACACCAGAGCACCCTCGCTACATGTCCCAACCCTATAAATCCCATCTCAATTCACTGCCCCCCATGCCATTCCAGGTGGAAAGAGAACCAACGCACAGAGACCAGTAACTCCAGAACTCACGAAGCTCTTCTTAGCTTATACTTCATTAGCCACCGGCACCCCTCGCCGTGAAGACCCGCCTCTACTCTTAGCCTTGACCTTGACGCTCCGTTGCTTGGGTACACCCCTCAATTTCCACCACGTCTTCAGGACAGCCTTCTGTGTCTCGCGCAGCTGCTTCCTCCTGGTATCCAGTACACCTTGTGCAACTTCCTTCACGTTCAACGCAGTAGCGGCTTGAGTCAACAAGCGGGTTTGTTGGGAGATCATAGAAGTTTTGTTTCGGGTGTAGAGGCTTATATCACTGCTGACTTGTTCCGCTCTTGCCCTGATCGTTTTAGAGATTATAGCCTTGCTCTCATGGATTTGAGCATTGAGGTCTCGAGTAAAATTCCTTGTCTTTGCCACGAGAAGTTTCTTCGTCCTCACTGCGGTCTTGTAATGTGATTGAATGATAGCCTTCTCTGTCTCTCTCTGAGCCTTTACCTTCATCCTCTGTTGCTCTAAGGATGCGGCAAGCCCTGTTTTGGCGTGGCCGTACATGTTGCTAAGTTTCGTCTGTAGAGAACGTAGATCATCGCGAACTGACTCTCTCATGGCACGAGTTGCTTTCTTCCATCCAGCCACCTTGAGCCACGACGAGCCGAAATCTACTTCGAAAATTTCATTGATGTTCGGCTTTGGGCCTGTCCATATTGAAACGTTGAGCAAGCCGTAGGCGTCTTCGCGGGGAATTTG
Organism: Cladonia rubrotincta; assembly: GCA_963971245.1. Taxonomy (NCBI): domain Eukaryota; kingdom Fungi; phylum Ascomycota; class Lecanoromycetes; order Lecanorales; family Cladoniaceae; genus Cladonia; species Cladonia rubrotincta. Next base: position 571,064 of record OZ020215.1, read on the forward strand.
CAAGGCATGGACCCCATCGAACAAAGTAGTGAGCTGATGCTCAAGATCAGTTGTGCCACGCAAGACTTTGAACGACAGCTGAGGCGGCTTCTTCAACTTGCTGAACCAGTGCGGTGGTCTGAGTACGATATGGCAGTCTCCAAGGACATGGACTTTGAATTGCTCAGACTTGTTTGGGGCTAAGAGATATGCGTCCAGTAAGAAAGACGCGATATCTGTGTTGGGGGATGAGCTCCTTATGGTTGAAACCTGATTCCCAGTGGTCTGTGCCGTGCTTGTAGCTAAAGTAGCAAAGCTGGACATGGGAGGTACGGTCGATGCCAGTGTTGTAGTTGCGACAGCGGTCGTGGGAAATATTCTGCTATTGGAGACCTTTGAAGCTCCCAGAAATCCGGAAACAGATATTCCAAGGAGGAATAAAAACATTAAAAAGAAGGTGAATATAGCCATAGGCTCAAATCGTTCCAGGCTCTCAAGGATCTCTCTTTGACTATCGGATAGATAAGAGTCAAGGAAAGACCAGATGTACGACTGGATGCTGTTCGCTTTGTACGTTGAATTCGTCTCGCTTATCTGTTGCGGCCGAGGCCTCGAGGAGCCGTGAGCAACAGCCAGGCAAGCAAGATTGCGATTCATCTGGCCTGCGTCAATACTTAAGAAAGTTGCCAGGTCAATCGGAGCGCGCTTGATGACCTGGGATAAACCGGGTTTTGACAGGCGAGATTCAAGACAGATATGTGGGGTCAAGTAATCAAGAGTGACATGCTCCTTATATTTGTACCATTGCTCGGTCTGGCTGATGACAATTGACTGCACACCGTGGCGACTCATTACCGAACGAGCAAATTGACGGGTCTGCTTCGACAGCGGATAGTCATGCTCTGGCAAACAGAATATTGCAATATCAGGGACCTTCCAGTCGCCTATCAGCGCGAACTTGGATCCATTCCACATGGAGTGAACGGTTTTTCCGTCGGTCATTTCCAGATGAAGCGTGTCATTTCCATCCTCTCGCTTTGTGAACGTAGCGTAGTGACACTCCTCAACATTCAACTCCAATCCCGACGAGTCGATAAGGACCACTTCCGGGGTAGCCGACTCGCCAAACCCAGATATTGGAACAATGTTGAATTTTGAAGGTCGTGAGCTTTCCGAATCGGGTGTCGAGCATTTGAGCGAAGCGGCTAAGGCTGTGCCGATTTTTTGTACTATTGACTCTCGGAATTTAGGAGGCCCAACATAGAGTATCTTATATGATCCTCCTTCAGGTGTCAGGCCATGGGTAGTCATTGTCTGTTTCACGGTGACAGCTAGTTGGCCGGGGAAGGAACCCCCGAAAGTATCGTATAATTCGTTTGATCGTTCGAGCTTCTCTAGGACCTGCAATGTGTAGGAGACTTCGGTGAACCTCGAAGAATTCAAGTTGATGACGCTGGGTTCCTCAAATTGGATGATGTCCTGCTGTTCGTTCGGCTCGGACATAATATGGTCCAACGGTTCGTGCTCTTGTGTTGCTTGATTGGACGAGAAATGTTCAGTTTCGGAGGAGATATCCTGGCTACCGAAGATGGCAGAGTCTAGGTCTTGAGAGGAGTGGTTGTCATGATTGCTTGGTGGTGTCTGTTGAGGTTGCCCATCAACCTGATCAAAGCCATGCCCATCGCTTGATGTAGTGGACTCTGTCATAGGATCTTGATCCTCGTAGTCTGTACTAGCATTGCTTCTCTCGTCTATGAATTCATATGAACTATCTCCAAGGGAGCTGGATGTATCGTCACAGCTGTCCTCATGGTTGACATTCATGGTGATGAGTTGTGACTGCGACAGCCAGTTCTCAGGTGTACCATATACAGGTATAGTGGGGAATCTTAGGGTGACGGGAGAGACAGGGTGCGTGTTGGGGTCTTCTTCCCGGGGCCGCTGCATGAGGTCAGTGGAGGCCCACGACGACAAAGGAACATTGGATGCTTCAGGAATGCATTTGGTGTTGGTAGATATGGTAATTGTAGGGAGAGTAGGAGATGCTTGAGAGAAAGTGAATGTGCCAGGTAGCACCTTACCCAGAGTGGGGATCCTTGCCCACGGTGTTAATGGCCAAGGCAGCCTTATGACTCTTACGTTGTCAGTCACGGGGACTGCAGGTACGCTGCTGATGAGGACACGAGCGATCGGGATCTTTACTGAAGTTCAGATATGCCAGTGGGTAATGCGAAGAGTTATAATCAGATTGAACCAACGTTACCACAGCTACGGAAGAGGTGATAGTTGATGGCAAGGTGGTCAGGCAGATGTCACGAAGAGGAGGTGGGGCTTAAAGCTTGGAGCCCCGCGCTAATCCGATAGAGCTTCTGCCTTATTGCCTTAACCTAACCTACCGACAATTAGAGTGTTCAGGGGCCATATCATTGCTCTGCATAGTGTGTTGACATTGTATTGGCTTTGTTCTAAATGAAACTTTGCTCCCTTTGCGGAGTGGTCCAGGACATGCTGTTCCCATGAAGTTCTCGCCCAGGGTAGGAATAACCCAGAGATCGCCGCTATTCACAACCCATAAAACCAGTAGCATAACCACGCGATGGGAATCGTACCTTAGAGTCTTCTCTGATATGCGTATGAGCTTGCTGTACAAAGGTCTAAACAGAGCCTCCCAAGCCGCTGTGATTATCAATATTGCCGTCCTCAATATGTACGAGCGCCCTCGAACGCCACCCAATGCGATACGTCAAGTAAATGACGCTTGCTCGCAGAAACCCATAGTAAGTGCCACGCAGGCATGCCAATATATGTAAAACAGCTTCAGAAGGGAAGTCATGGCATATGTCGTTGCTAAGCAGAAGCCCATCCGCCTGCTACATTGACCCATTCCGCAAGACAGCTTCCTTGCTTACCCTCTACATCAACAATGTCCGTATCACACTTGCACCTACAGCCAACTCCATTTTCTTTAACGGAGTCCCACGTTTCCCAGTATTCGTCTTCTTCTTTTCTCTGTTTCTCGTCTCTCGTCGTCATCTCAAGAAACGGCGGTCTAGCTAATTGGCGGTTTGGGGGTGCATTGGCCGGGCAATGCTGTATTGTTGTATGTCGATAGCCAATATCTCTGAAGTAGTGGATGTCTGCGGGAGACAACAAGACGCCAGCGGCGAGTGAATGAATAGGCGCATCTCCCCACTGATGTATAATTAGCAACATGAGAACGAAAGACAGAGGATGTTATTACCCTCTCCATCCAGAAGCCCCCACTGCGATCCATCATATCGAAAAAGTCATTGTACGGCTTGCTCCTGAACCAGTCTAGCCTTGCTATCTCGAAGTTACTCCAGAAATGGCACATGTTGTAGTTCTCGCCTTCCATGGCCTCTGGATCGACATCTGGTACACCGCCCTGCCCTGCCTCGCTGCTAAGAATTTCTTCGGGTAATGGTGGCTTGTGCTTTGGATCATCGGGCGGAAGCGAGTCGTCTTCTGGTGCTACAGCAGGTTCCGCAAACATTTCCCAAAGCCCCTGGGATGTGATATTATTGACCCGTTTGTATGCTGACGCGTACCGGAAGATATTAGGTACGGTCTCTTTTAATTCTTTGACTGCGATAGTGAAGCCATATGTCTTGTTCGCGCGCTCCATGTGTATGAAAGGATCACTAAGTCTCGTAAGCATTAGCCTTGCTTACTGGGAGTGCTACTTACTAGGTTAGATCGCAGAAGTACTTGATCTCTGGCTCAACCCGCCAGTACCAATCGTACTTTTGTAGAAGTTCGTGCTTATAGAAGAAGCTATCTCATCGTCAGCGCACTGATAGATTGAAATTTAGTGAGCTACGTGCCCTGAATAGAACCTGCACATGTGATGGTAGCTCTCCATGCCGCCATACATAATAGCGGCGTCTCCTTGCTTCCTAATACCCTCTTTTGCCGTCTCCAAATCGACCCAGTCAGGGTAACCCCACATATCAGGGTCTATTTTGCCGAATTCGACTCGAGCGCTGGTGTGGTTTACAATGGTCTCCTTAAATGTCTGATCGAAGTCGCCATCGTTAAGGAAAACATATGGATAATGAAACCATCGGTTGAAATGCCTTTCCATCGATTTTATGGATTGAACAACACCCTCCAGCTCTTGATTCCTCGCTAAGACTACCAGCGCTGCGTTCGCCCGTGGTTCATCTGTTTCGGGCTCGATGCATCCAGTTACGAACACTTTGTCGTAGTCTTCGCTTATTTTACTATGATGAAGTCAGTATTTACTTGGATCTGCGAAGAATGATTTAGAACTTGCCGTATGGATGGGGGCGCCCCGGCAGGCATCATCAATCCTCCAGGTGATGACGGATGTCGAACAATAAGCACGATTATTAATATTATGACAATACATGGGAATAGAAGTACAGCGCCAAGTGGAACAGAAATCTTTGAGTTGCCTTTCAGTCGTATGCGCCTTTTAAAGAATGATAACCTAGGTATAAACCGATCCTTTTCATCGGTCAAGTCCGCCAGAGAAGGGAGGGACGGAGTAGATGGCAGTCGCTTGATCAAGTTTCCGGCAAAACCCATGGTTGCGACAAACCAATGACCACAAGCTCAGAGTTGAAGGGCCAGGGGAGGGAATTGCGTGAAGGGAGAAGCCACGATGTGAGCGAGACTGCCTAGAGAGAGCGTAGGAAGATATGAAAGGCTTGTTCACGGTACATAGATGCCCAGGTCTGCTTTGGAACTCGCTGCAATAAGTGCTGAGGCGGCCGTGGGCGAGGGTTGTAACGAGTGACACGGGGATAGCCCAGGATATTCGAGTGGTCTGGAGGACCGCAGGTATACCGCCCGTCTCTTTAAGTAGTCATGTGATCTTCACTCCTTCATAGACCCAGATCCTTCATTTATTGAGACAAAATATTGGCGCGGAGAGGGCTCAATAGGAGATCGCAAATCGATCACGCAAGGAATGCAGCTGCTTTGATAGCTTGAGATCCAGCCACGAATGGGTAATGGGCATCCAGTAGCAAAGCCCTCGGTGCTCCTCAACAGATTTTTCAATCTACCAGGAGTATTGGTAAACAGGTGTCGGTCATTAGATGGCACCCGAATAAGGTGTCTGTCGGGAGAAGCTTTTCTGCCTTATCCGCTCCGAGTTTAGCTTACCTTGGCACAGCTCTTGGCATAAATTCCGCTGCTAGACCGCAGTACACTAAATCTCTGCCTGTGTGCCAAAAGTCCCACTTTATACGCAGATTCGAGCTTCACTGGACCATTGTCCTTGACAGCTTAATGAATTTTTGTGTTGTCCGCTGGAGATCTACGAGACAAGAAGAGAAAACTATACTGATTGGCAGCAATCTCTTGCTCTATTCCTGCCATTCTGAACAAGGATTAGTAGACTAGACCGTTTTAGATGAGTCTCATTGGTGATTACTGAGACCTATGCCTCGGGCTCCTCTAGTGGTCCTTGTTTGGGTTGAAAGAGCTGTTCTACAATGACCTTTAACTCGAAAAACCTCAGCTATGGTGCGACGCGTTTTTGATTCCCAAAGGAGATATTCTAACAATGGGATAGAGTCTAATGAGCCAGCCTTCCTCCGCAAACTGAGGAGCGAATATCAAGGAGGCGATTCTGCTCGTCATGAGCGGCCACTAGCTCGGCCTCGGAAGCATATCAAAGACGGTGAGGAGGACGACCAGCCAACTTTCGTCGTGGAGGGTAGTCAAGATACTCTATCAAAAGCCGAGTATGAGGCGCTAATGGGCGTTGTAAGTGATGAGAAGCACGAAGGAAACGAAGCCGTATCCGATCCACAGCCCGGTTCTAAGGGTGAGAAGCCTAGAGAATGCAGCACCGAATTTTCGGATGATTCTACGCCAGCAAAGCAAATAAATGCTTCGATTGGAGCATCTAACAAAAGACGATTTGCAAAGATCGTTGGGAATGAGGACGAAGGCCCTGCAGAGAGCCGTGACGAAGACTCGGCACGAATTACGAAAAAGCCTAAAGCAAAGAAAGCGAAGAAAGTCAAATTATCCTTCGCTGAAGAAGCACCGGAGACCTGAAGGACTAAGGAAGAATTATCAAATCATAGAAAAGTGTTTCATAAGGTCCTTCAGTAAAGTAAGGGCTCCAATCTGCGGTGTCGCTACTGTTTTACTTCAAGCTGGACACCCCAACTCCTCGGACGTCTGACCTATGTCCGATGTCTCTTGTGCTCTGAAACGCCACGAGAAGCCATACAGAGTCTCGACGCAGAACGGCGAACATACTCAAGGATAATGTCGCCATACAGTGGGAGCCATCTGTGGTACGTCGGATGAATTAGGTCTTTGGATTAAGAGAAAGCTTCCGCATAACTGGATCGCAATGCAGCAATGGCGTAGCATAGCATGATTCTTGAGATACTTCCAAATTGTCTTGCAGCAGCGATATGACTGGTGATGGAGTCCCATACGCTGCCTGCCCCGTTTGTATCGGCGAATGCGGGAAGAGCCCATGTCATAGATAACTCAAAATTCATTGACAAATCCTCTTTATCGTGAGCCTACGGGCGTTGGCCATCGAGTATGGAGATGTGACTTACGCACTGCACGATTTATCTTCTAGTGGTGTTTCGTGAACTTAACATCCAGTGCTTGATCTTGAGATGACAGATCTATTGCTCAATACCTCACCGTGGCACCTCAAGAGAAGTGTCATTTGATGTTTGCTAGCTGGATTGCGTAAATGGCATTACATATTATATGTTGTCGAATATTAATAGATTGATTGGCTGTCGTTTACTGCTAAGTGTTACCCTACTTGATTTAAATTTTGAAGTTCATCTATCCGGAGGATGGCCTTCATTAATGTAAGAGAAAATGAGAATGGAGCATAAGTCACATTATACATATAATAGGAATATTTAAGCTGAGTTCAACACTTATTACGCTCCTCTAAAGTAGTATATTTTATTATTATTTACTTATTAAGTACAAAAATAATATAATATAAGGGTTGTAAACCTCTAGAACTATAACTTATAGAGGCTTATTAGGATCAACTTATCAGATGCTAGCTCTATATGCATGACTTATGCTCTATTCTCTCATATTCTAAGGCGCTGTGGTTGAATATATGGGGTACTTACCCCTTAGTATATATAATACTGGCCCTATCCTAGGGCGCTGTGGTTAATGTACAGGGTATCTACCCCCGAGTACATATGGTACTGGCCTTATCCTAGGGTATTGTGGTTGATATATAGGACATATACCCCCTAGTGTATATAGCATTGACCTTATCCTAGGGTACTCTGATTGATTCTTTGCGGCTTCTACCCCCTAATATGCTGATATTATAGCTTAGCTTCCCAATCCTATCCAATCTCGATGTAGAGAGGGCGATCCTACTTGTGTAGGACTTACTCATATTGAAGAGTAGTTCACTTGGGGCCGCTACTGGTGCTACCAGAGGCGTAGAATGGCGTCTAGCTGTACCAAGACAAGGGCTGGTATGCGATTAATACGTTATGACGATTGAGATATCCTCGAACATAGCTGTTGGTGTCATTTACACTCGAACTTGCACGTAGGTTGGCGAGAATGCGGTCAAGCATTGCCTTTACTGCCGCCGGGTTAGGGACAAAGATAGTTGTATATCCATAGACCGCCTATCTTCATCTTAGAACTACTATCATGGCTTGTATGTCCCTTAAGGCCGGTCAAGGGGAATGAGTTCGATCAAGGAGATATCTTACAGTGAGGTTTAATATGCCTACTAATATATCACCCAGGGTACGGCAACACCCCTACTCACCCAGCGCGCTCGCTAAAGCGGCAGGGCCTACCTAAGGTAAGGCGAGCAAAGGCAGAGCATTTTAAGCTGGCAGTGGGCCAACGCTCGCAACCGTTGACCATGGGATAGTACCCGGGTTACATGGATAGCCTAATAAACAGAAGTATCGACTCTGGATCCTAGTTAATTCATTAGTGGCCTTCAGAAACTCAATGAGTCAATATTAATGAAAATGTACTTACGATTGCTAGCTAGAGCCTAGTAATTGGAAGTATCATCTTGTAATCAAAAAATTCTATATTAACTACGAAACTGTGTAAATCTTGAGTAAATTAAGCTACTCATTATTTTAACCTTTGCGTAAGTCTTTTAAGAGGCCTTAGGGGGCATGCTTGGGGTATATCTTGATGCTTGGGATATCTTTATTTTAGGGGGTGTGTGGGGGGCATGCATGTTTTTAGAGATAGGTGTCGGGCGCATGCCTTGGGGGCTGCTCTGGGGCCCTTTAGGGGCATGCTCCGGGGCCAGTTCTGGGGGCATGCTCCGGGGCCAGTTCTGGGGGCATGCTTAGGGATCCACTTCTACTAGGTCAATTCTAGATTAGAAAGTGCCCCACTATTATATAGAAAATTACTTATTAATATAAGCTAGGATCTCAATCAGATAATAAAGAAATTACTCTGTTCTACATGTGACATTCTTTGATTGTTGTATAGTGGTTGTCCTGAAGGTGCATATGTTGGCTGGTTGTATTTCGGGATGGGCGTTATAGGCACCGCTAAGCGGCGATTAGAGGCTGTGGGAGGGGACATGGGAGTTTTTAACCCTTCATATTTGCTAGACAGGTACAGACTCCACAGTGGGCAGAATTACTGCCATGACAACCCTGTGGTCTTCGTCATGAACAGACACATCTGTTTCCCCTATGGAGCACTTCAAGATCTAGCCGCTTGTACTCCACTATCACTACTCCTCTTCCTCCTTTTCTTAGCTTCCATTCTCGCTAGCAATCTCCACCAACATATTCTTATTTCCATATAATATTGGTGTTCTAGCGCATTCTACCCCTATTCTGACCCTGCTTGCCTGCAGAGAATCATGTATTCTACCACCTAATCCACAGAAGCGTGTGAGGAACTTGATCCGACATTTCACACCGCCCATCCGTCCCAGAGTACACGGTTAATATTGAAAAGAAAGACACGTACGAACGAGCCAACACTACTACAATCATGCAGCAGATTAATCTCCGCGGCTTGATTTTTCGCCGTCTCTTCGTGAAAAGCAGCCTATCTTCTCGAGGGAATTGATGGTCTCCGCTTGCCGCTCAATCTTTTCTCTTCTACTCGCACAAGTCGACTTGAGAGCGAATAGTTCTTCCTTTAGTTTTATCGTCTCTTCTTGTTGTTTTGAAAGCTGCAGCAAGTTCTCATGATTCTTAATGATTTTAGAAAAGTCGTCACTTTCCAAGTCGACAAAATTCTACAAGCTCGTTTTGACTTCTACGTTCCAAGGCTGTCTGTCTGACCTCGCTCTCCTTCGAATTGTTCGTACTGATTTTTTTGTTGCGCTACAAGTCTTTTCCCAGTCGCTCGGCAACCGGACGTTAAGGTGAATTGATGAACACGGAGGATATCCGAGGCTATCTTACGCCGGTAGCGTTTGCCGGCCTTAATCTTAACGTATTCCAAGCACTCTCTCAGTACTCTACCCAAGATTGGAAAGTTCTTCTTGAAATTCAACTTCGTCGATCGATTTTGAAGCAAGTGTTTGCCATCGTTGTAATCTTCTCCGTGCCTCCTGCGAATAGCTTTGGCCAGGGCAAGAAGTCCGATCATTGGCACTGATCCTGACAATGCAAAGAAAGGACAAGACTTTCTCGATTTAAGGGCGTCGAGAATTGCTTGGTGATATCGATGCGTGGGAATGTAGCGGAGATCATTTACTTCCACCCCTGTTGCAAGTCTTGTCGATCTGGACATCGGAGTATAGCAAGAGAGATATAATGATCGACTCAGTGGTTTCGTAGAATTTGATGAAACGTCTGCTAATTCCTAATGAATCATAGAAGCAGCACTCGCAGCCATGGTTAGAATAAGGTAGAGGCCGGTGTAAACTTCTCAGAAAAGGGTGAAGGTTGGTAATTCTGAGACCAGAAGTGCTCAGGTTCAGCAATCAGCCGCATGGCCGTCGTTAGAAGAACCCATTCACCATCTTCTGCATGACCTCATAAAGGTATGGAATGCGCTGAAGCTCTGTCCGTCATTTATCACTGTGGCTTTTCATGATAGTGTCTTCATTCGATGATTACTCTTTCCAAGAGGTAGGGTGAGGACAAAGGCCTTGAAGCAGCCTGATAGGGATCGTGGAAGGTGGTTCCAACAAACTCCTAAAAGGGTCAGGGAATCTGTCTTACTTGAATAGCGAGTAGAGAGCAAAAGTCCGAAACGTCATTCACTTCCTTCACCAACTCGCGGTGAGAGTACACGATCACACGGATGTCCACCCTCCGGATTTCTGACAAACCTGTTACCTCACTTACTAATCGAGAACGTCTCCTTGACCAAGCTTCTCTAAGGACCGTCTAGGAAACGTAACATTTCTTTTCTCACACTTATAGATACCTGCACGTCTACTACCTTTTTCTATAGGCTATACAGCTGGGCTAACATGAGGTTCGAATTCTGGTTATCATACGCCCACTTCATCTGCCACACATTTAGGAACAAACAACGCAGCATCTCCCTCTCAGACTTTCATAGAAGCCCGAACATTTACCACATTTTAGAAAGCCAGACACTTCGGGAAATGGGGCATGCATAAGCACAGTGGGGTTTTGTTTAGTAGTGATTCATGTCTGAGCAATGCGGCTCATGACACACGGTTCGATATAGGGTGGGACAAGATTCAGCGAGATATCAGAAGCCTCGTTTTATGTTTTTCGGCACAGCCACTATTCACTTTGTTTACGGTTTCGTTTGGGATACTAAAGAAGGTCATTGAATTGGTAGCTTATTGAAGTAAGCTACATCTCTTAGTCATACATGTGTTTTTTGATGTCTTTGATCTTGTTGTATACATGCTCCCTTGACGAAGTCGTATCAAATAGTAAATGAGGCGCGATGTAGTCGTAGCCGGCCCCTCTCTGCCTGATCATGCTCTTCAGCACCGCATCCATTGAATGAACATCCTTCAACCATGGGCCCAACAAATCACTTCCTGCAGGCAAACCCTGTTCTTGCTGCCGGACGAAGGAAAGGAGTGAAGCAGCGAGCCCAGCGGCGATTGGCGTAGCCGTTGAAGTTCCAGACATGATGTTGACAACATCATCATGGCCATTCTTCCCCATGGGCCAGTGAGAACGGACGTGTTCCCCGAGCAGACTGAAATTGACATCTTTTTCATCTGCTGTAGGGTTGAATGCAGAAGGGTTGCCATTTCCATCGGTGGAGTGAATGCAAAAGACGCTGGGATATTTAGCCGGAAAGGCTCGGCCGAGATTTGCGCCGTCGTTCGATGCTGCTGCGAACATCAATGTATTTTTATGTAATGCATTTGATATTGCTGTTTTCATGGGCTCATGGTATTCTCGAACGCCAAATGACATGGATATAATGTCTACATTCCACTCAGTGATTGCGTGATCGATGGCCTTGACGAGCCATTAGCGTACATGTACTTTTTGCTTTGGTGTGGAGCAAGCCTTACCTTTGCAATGGCATCGTAGCTGTTGCTACCCAAAGTCTCCTGATTTGCAATTCTGGCGATGTAAATCTCAGCGCATGTGGCAACGTTTAAGAGGAGACCAAGAGCATGAGTACCGTGCCCAATCTCATCTTGAATGTCCCAGGACTCCGTTTCAGGTACAAAGTTCTGAACTCCCTTGATTTGTGGATGGAGTTGTTGATCCTCACTGATTAGGAGCGGATTTTTAGGATCAAATCCAGAATCTAAAATTGCAATTCGTACTGGCTCGAAAGTGCTGAACGCGTTTTCAATTGATCCCACACTTGGTTCCATGGCGACGTCAAACGAGTCAACGTGGTGATCAATTGAGGACATAAGACGGTCCATCCATCTGTCCGACAAACCAGTACTGACAGATTCTTAGTAAAGGCGGGAATCCATTAGGAAACGGAAAATGGCTTACTCTTGTTCAGGAACCCTGTGATAACTCGCATCGAAAAAGTATAAGCTTCTGGTAGAGGCCGCAAGATGGGACCGGTTTTGGAGACCCCGACCGTTTTGGGTCCGCACTGGTAGAAGCAATGTTGGATTGTGCAATGTGTGGCTCCGAGAAGTTATATTGGAGGCCGGATGCGAAGGAACTGCCGATTCTCCATTGCCTCTGGCAGAGGCTTCCGGCCTACTTGTTTCTCGGCGGACAACTTCTCGGCCGATCATACCCCAACAGAGTTCATTCTCCTGGCTACTCAGAGATGTCAAATCCTCTAAGCGAAGGCGCCACGACTTGAACAGCTCGGATTCAAGTCGTTTGATGACATTTTGATAGAAGAGCTTTTGCACGCTAGCAGATTCAAAGCTAGTCAATCCTCCAGCCGGAAAATATTCCCACTGTAGGCATGCTTTGGTAGCGAGATAGTAATCCACACCAGCGTCGACTTCTAAGTTTTTCAGAATCTCAAGGCTCGTATAGTAGTCTGTGTTGACATTTCGGACCGTCGTTGTGTCATTTTGCCATGATTCTACGGGTGTGCAGTAATGAAGTTCACATAGGAGAATGCCTAGCGCCAACACACTTGCATTTGGATGTACCATGTGTTTAGAGCTGGCTGGTTCGGCTTGGCCATTTCCACTGTCCTTCTTGCCGGCCGACATAATCGGAACTTGCTCCATCGCTAGAAATGGTTTTGTGATGTTGGGTAGTTCTTCCTCCTGCAGCGGCTGAAAAAATTGTATCATCGAATGATTAAACGATGGCCGCACCCACGGTGTCTCCAAGAACGGAAGTAACGTTGTTGCAAGTATGACTGCCAGAATTCGTTTTCCTTTAAGGGGTAAAATTGATGAGCCACCGTGTAGTTCCTGTTGACGCTTGAAAAGAGCCGACAAAGACACGGTCCGAGGCATCTCCGAATCGCCAAAGGTTTTGGGTTGTGGTCGGAGCCTTTTAAACAGTCCGTCCTCAAACAGAAGATGCAAACAATTTCGTTGATCCAATGACTCCGTGATACACTGGCATATGTGCACAAACTCGGATAAGACACTGGGCGCAAATTCAGACCTGCTCATGGCCTTGTCATTCTTTACATCCCTAACCCGAACGTGTTAGTCGAATTCGTTTCAACGAAGCCTCCAGGGCTTACTTGACTGTAATTTTAGCTTCCTGTGATGCGATTGCAAGCAGAGACCGAACGCCAAAGAACACCTCGAAGCACGTTTCCAATTGAGAGCTCTTCTTTCGCTGAGGCACTGAAACCCTCACGCTCAAGCTTGAGCACTTCTGGCACACACAGGTCCAATGTGTCTGCAGTCCCTGATGCAACGACATCGAATGCTTCCTCAATAGAAGAGCAAAGTCTGCTTCGGGCTCATCCACGTCATCGACGGTATTTAGCTCTTCACGGGGCAGAACTCGGCGCTTCTTCGCCTCCCTTTCCAAGCGCGAAAGATCTTCGATGGCAGCGTCATTCTCTCGCTTGCGTTTACTGACGCGGATGGTTGAGCCTGGATTGGGACGCGCTTCGTGGCTTGGATGCTGGATCATGCTCTCAACAGCGTGAAGCTTTGGGTACGGCTGGGGTAAGGGTTGCATCACAGCCTTAGGTTTTTTTTAGCCGGAAGTGAGAGGTTGAAATAGTGAAATTGCCATGAAATGGCAATACTTACGGGGTCTGATTCCCGATCAGAGTCATACTGAACGAGATTTTCGAATGTTCTTAGCGCTCTCGCCACTGACTCAGGTTCAACGTCGTCAAAGTCATTGGTTTCATGCTGCAGATAGGCGTCCGTCCGCACCCAGGCATTGCGTGCCTGTGAACTCAGTGAAGTGGGCAGCGTTGATTTTTGCGGCGACCTTCCCGCCAAAAATCTTAGGATGCTCCTCAGCAGGCCCCGAGAGTCTTCGTCGTCCATGATCGTCTATCGAGAAACAGAGGACTTGAGGGGTTCACAGAGGTTCAAGTCAACTCTGTCACGCAAAGCTCACCACCGAGCGGCGTAGCTCATACTAATTAGTCGGTCCTTCAGAGGTTCAACCCAGCTCGTTTGCACAAGGCTGAGAGGAGGACTCTCACTAATTAGTCCCTCCAGAGGGGTAAAGTTAGCCATGTAACATAAATCGAAATCAGATACCCGGCGATACGCTTACATAGACCAGGCTGAGCACCAGTGGATGCAAAGACTCAGTTGCTTCTATACCTCAGGCGTTTTTGTTTTTTTCATACGATAAGCTAATTTTCCTTCTTACCCCTATTCGTCTAGGGATCCGGCTAAATTTCGGCCTGCCTCGAGTCTCTGCACCCCTAGTGGAGCTCATCACCACCACCACCACCACCACCACCACCACCTCTCGCAATCAGCTCAGCAGCGCATCTGAGGCAATTGGGCAGAGATATGACGTCTGGACCTGAAATTAAAAAGCGGCGCGGGGGGGAGACGGCTGACATCGCTATGGAGGCGCCAACGACCTGGCCGACGGCTGGAACCCAAACGGTGACATGGGATCACATTTCCGAATGGCAGCGCGACAACAAGTTCATCATCAATGGCTATCGCCGAGAAACGGCGGACTACCTGGCGACTCTCAAAAGCCTGACATTCTTGCATAACGAGACTTGCAACATGTACACCCATCTGGTTGGGGTCGTAGCCTTACCTATTATTTCGACCGCCATCATGCGGTTCCTCTCTGAGTCTCAATTTCTCAACGTCTCGGCAATAGACTACATCATGTTTGGATTTTACTTTGTATGCGCGGAGTGTTGTTTGGTCTTTAGCGTCCTTTATCACCTATTGTCATCCCACTCATATGACATAGAACGGATCTGGCATCGAATGGATTTGCTCGGGATCATCATCATGACCGTGGGCACTTTTGTTCCAGGCATGTATTACATCTTCATATGTGAATCTGGCTTTCTGAAAATACACTGGGCCATTATCATCACCTCTGGCACCGCCACAGGGACTCTGATGTCGATGCCCAAGTTCAGAACGCCACGCTGGCGGACACTGAGGACGGTCGCCTTTGTTGTGCTTGGCTCGTCATCATTTATTCCTCTACTACATGGAACCCAGCTATTCGGACTCAAATACATGCTTCAATATTCGGGCATGAAATGGTATCTGCTAGAGCTTGGTAGCTATTGCACGGGAGTCATTTTCTACGGGGTAAGCTTTCCTCTTTACTGCTCCTTTCCCCATTAACTTATTATCAACTCACCGTCAACTCACTATAAGAGATTTGTATTCTGACTGGCAATTGCAGACCCGAACTCCCGAGCGCCTTGCTCCGGGCAAATTCGACTTCTGGGGCAGTTCACATCAGGTTTTCCATGTCGCCATCTTGTGCGCCATATACCTCCATACACTCGCTCTCAGGCAGGCTTTCACAGCGTGTCATACGTTGGATATATGCAAAGTCCAGGCCGCCTATCGAGCTGGCCACATGTGAAGGTGTCGCAATGGATGGACGAGTTTCCTGGATAAACACTACATTGCCTGACTGGATCAGCTCTATGAAAGCAAGCGATTATATGTATAATACTCTACAAGGCAGGTGCCATGGATTAGGGGTAGAAGGTGTTAGAATAGTCAAAATGAGGTGGCTGGTATTAAGATAAGCAAGCGAGCAAATAGCCATTTTTTAACAGAAGGATTGGCTTAGCTATAAATTTACAGAGTTTCTCAGCCTTTAACGCGCACCGTTTCGTACTTTTTAAAGAAATGATTTTCCAGCTATTTAAGATGCAATGCAATACTCAAGTTAAAATATATATAGCGTAATAGATATGGTGTTGCCTTAAGCGCAGTGGGATGTAGTTCAAGTCTCTTGCCTGTATCGTGTTTGTTGACGAGACCGGTGGACAACTACTATACGATCTAGAAAGAATGAAGAGCCAAAGTATAACAATTTTGCAAATTAAATGATTTGGTTACGCGGGGACACAGTATACATTACCATTTTCGGCCACATCGGGAACGAGTACTGCATTTTTAATAGTAGAGAAATCCACGTCGTCCACTGAAACACAATCTGTTTCGCCGTCCTTTCCATCTTTTCCGACCGCCATGAATGCACCCTTATTATATTCTTCTGTCTTGAGTTTCCGCCCAAACCTGAGCCTCTTGAGGCGAAACGCAAAAACAAATTCAGATGCCCGATTGAACTCCGTCTCATCATCATTTATCCTTGTCCATTGACCTTTCGGGCCAACAGTCACACCGGCGAGGGCCACGTCGATGCCCACGTTTGCTGTGACTGCTTTGTTTTTCGAGGTCGAATACTTGATACTCGCACCCTTGACAAGCTTAATGCCCGTAACGAGGAAGAGCGAGCTAACGGGGGCAAACCGCTGCTTGGGTTCCTTCAGGTACGCCTCCACAGAAGGCGCTTTCACGGCTTCCTCCACGTACTGCGGCGTTGGCTCAAATGTCAACGTCGTCACCGTGTCAAACTCAAACAGACTTGTCGTCAGGGTTGACCGTTCCACATCCAATCCAGCGCCGAAAGGTAACCCTCCCGTGACCTGTTGCAGAAATTGGGCGTAGACACCCAGCCCGAGTGCCGTCTCAGTCGAAGCGGTCTTCTTCCAATCAGTCTCCACCACAGGTGGATCCGCGTTGTTCACGGGAACAAAATTCGCTCGATTGAGAGGGAACTGGGGTGTCGACGTCGAGCGAATGATGGAACCGAGACGCAGTGGACCCGCTGGAGGGGGAGGGATGAAGTCGGATGTCGGGCAAAGGAAATATGTCTTTGTGAAAGACATAGAAATATAGAGTTCTATCTTGTCTGATCTTTGACTTTGCGCTTGCGGGGGCTGTGGAGTGTTATGGTACGGCCCGCTTGAGATACAACGGTGTAAGTGAAGATGGCGCTTAAAATGGGTCAGTGTCAATTAGCATGGATTGTAAAGGGGCTAAGGAGTCCCTACAGTGGTTCTTTGAGCTTCTGGCCACTTCAATACACAGCTGCTTTGGAGAGCAGCTGAACCGTAGCAGTGATATCATAGACGCGAAAGGGCTGAATGCACCCGCCAATGACAATGCAAAGTACTGCAGGCAATTTTCTTAGCCGAGGTCGGTGCTGCCCGATAGCCCGATAGAGATTGGGCGCCCCGTTGTCATTTCCATTCTGTTGGGAGCCTCGGTTCTTTTCTTTCTTATTTATATTGAGCAGAACCCCCATTCACGCAGCCACGAGGACTCACTTCGCGCATCTTGGGCTCAACCATAACCTATCCCCTACAGCATAGGCACATTGTCACCGCACTTCCGGCTGACATGGAGCTGGAGTCCACAGAAGACGTCTTTCTCCAAGACAGCCTCGGTCTGAGCATCGCTGAACATGCATCGTATTGCAGTGATCTGTTCAAAAGATGCATCGCTGTGCCGAGAATTACGCCGGATCCGACCATTATGGACGACCAGAGGGCACGCTTTACGCTGTGGACCTCAAACATGGATGTCTTTGGACCGCCCAACATCTCATTAGATTACAGGCTCAGATATAGTCCAACAGTCGTGGGGATCATCCATCAGCTATTGGACGTCATCTGCGATTCTCTGACATCACGTAAGTTGTTGTTCAAGCACGATAACACCAAATATTGTCTTTCTCTAACAGAAGTCTCGACAACAGTTAAGCCGATCGACGAGCCAACGACGACTCTGAGCAGGAAGAAACGACGCATTTCTAAATCAGGCAATGCAGAGGTTACCAAGATGGTCGACGATGATTCGAGCGACACGGACAGTGATGAGGATCAAGCACAAAATAATGTTTCAAAGATCACCTATACCATTGGAGGAACAGTGACACGGCTCTTTCGTTTGTCCAATGCTATCCGAAAGTCCTCCAAGGCTTCGAGAATACATAGAATAGGAGAATATAGAGATGACGAAGGAGCAAATAATGCAATTACCGAGTTACGTCTTTATACAGATTGCTACATTCGCTTCCGATTTCCTCAGGCACCAGAGAGCCTTCGCTCAGCATTGGTCGAGGCGAATGCGCAGCGACTTCGACGGTTGTATTATCAGAGATCACACCGCAGACGAATAGCTTTGAGTGTCCAGCGTGAACAGGCAGACCCAAAAAGCGTTGAGCTACCGAAGATCCCCGACAGTACTCCGGCTGTACAGTTTGCCCCAAGTGTGCCGCCGAAATCAAAGGCCATTGAACAAAGGTGTAAACCAACCGGGCCTCCATCGGCACCTGTAACTTACGCAACTACAGCTCGGCAAACTGCGGTCCGAGCATTGTACGCTGACTCCACGGTAGAGGTTCCTCGAGCCAAGTCTGTCCTAGTAAATAATAAGTTATCGTTCCCTCCAGTGCCAACAACAAGTGAGTGTCCGTACTGTGGCGTCATCGTTGAATTCAAGGGTTTCACAAAGCCTATCATGTGGAAGTAAGCATATCATTCCGGTATCTGATCTATGCATTCTGACCGGCCGCAGCGACCATGTCATCAGAGATCTAGAGCCTTTCTCCTGTCTCATTATTCACTGCACAGATCCAAATCATCAAAAGCGTGGTTGGTTGACATTCGAAACATCGAAAGCCTGGTTGAGCCACATGCAAAATGCCCACGGACATGCATGGGAATGCAGAGCTCCTTCTCACGATCCAATCATTTTTCAACAGGAGGTCGAATTCCAGGAGCACGCTCGTGAAGAACATGGTGTCCCTGAAGCGCATGTAGGGACGCTCAGCGGCGCAGCCCGGCGACCAATTCTTGAGAAGATTCTGCAGTGCCCGTTTGGCGACGACTTTTCAGCCCCGGAAAAGGCCGAATCGAATACCCTCTTCGCGAATGAGGCTCTCCATCTACACGTCGCCGCTCACATGAAAGAGATTGCTTTGCTTGCGTTGCAGAAACTCCCCAGCGACGATGACGAAAATCTTGAGGATATAGATAGCGACGCACCATTAGAAGCTGATGGATTTGCAAAGTTGCGAGGATCTATGTACAGTGTGCTGGATGATGAGTCTCTCAATTTTCCGGATGAAGTCGGAGATAACGTTTCCAACACTCTCGAAGACGGCATAAATGACTCTGTCGACCGACTCGATTTGGAGGATAAAGACGCCACTGGAATGACCAAGCTTCATCATGCTGTGCTCGATAACGATTTGTCTTTGGCCAAGTCCATCATAGAACAAGGTGCAAATTTACGCAGCAGAGCGGAACACGGGAAGACAGCACTCCATTTCGCATCTCTGAATCGGGATAAAGGCGTCGATATGATGGAACTGTTACTGGAATCCGAAGACCAAGAGATCCTGAATGTGAGGGACGACAATGGCCAGACACCTATGCACTACGCTGCAAAGAGCGATTTCGCTGATGCGATAGAGCTAATGGTTGAGAAGGGGGCCGCTCTAGATATTCTTGACCGTTGTGGGTTCTCATCGTACCTCTGGGCCGTCGTTGCCGGGCGATTTAATACAACAAGCCTCCTACTGCGCCTCGGCGTGGATGTGAATTCTGCCAGTGCGGATGGAAGATCTGCATTGGGTTGGGCGGTCCGCCTGGGTGACTCACTAATAGCTCGATTGCTTATCAGCCATGGAGCGGACGTCATGTCCATGACTCGAGACACGAATATGGTGCCATTGGAAGACGCGGCAGCAGCTGGGGAATTGGCCACGGTAGAATTGCTGCTCAAACATGGCGCAAATCCGAAATATCGTGATCTCGACGGTTGGTCCGCCGTCCATTGGGCGGCTGAGGAGGGTCATTCCGATGTTGTGCTTTTGTTACTGACGGCAGGATCCAATAATGTCAATGCAGTCAGTTCTTATGGTACTTCAGTATTGCATTGTGCTGCAAACGGAGGCAATCACGTCCTTGTGAGCGACCTTCTTCAACGTGGGGCCGACACTCGCAAGTCAACATGTCACGGTTGGACTCCACTGCACCATGCCGCCTTTATGGGTCATTGCCAAGTCTTTCAGTGCTTCATGGAGGCTGTTCCAACGAGTGACGCCACCGTGATCGGCGCTTCTCAGGACAATCATGGCTGGTCGGTCCTTCATTTGGCAGTTCATGGGAGACATTCGCAAATTGTCGGAGACTTGCTTGGCAACTCCATCACTTCAGAGTGTCGGCGCCAGCGCGATGAGAATGGTCTCACTGCGGAAGAGTGGCTGGATTTCGAATTGGACGGCCATTCGTATAAGACTGTCCGTGACGTGGCCTTTGGCAAGTCACGATGTTGCAGGGCGGTCACAGGATTACGGCAAGCTGCTTATGACGACAACTTTGCTTTGACGGAACTTCTTTTGGAACAGGGATATCATGTCGATGGTACAAACTCGGGACAGAGGACTGCACTGTACTATGCCGCGAAAAAGGGCCACATCCGAATTCTCAACATTCTTTTGGAGAATGGTGCGAACCCAAATATCCTCCCAAAAGGACGCAGGGCATGGGAAGAATTCATTTCCGACAAGTATATACTACAACGGCTTCACGAATACGGCTACGCACCGGGGATCTCGGATCCAGAAGTGGAGAACCGGATAAGGTGCCTCTTCAGAGAGCAGCAAGGCGATTCCCCCTTAATCAATCTAGGAAGTGAAATAAGCCTAGATATTTCGGCAAAAAGGCCGGAGGAGCTCCATCGTTCCCGCGTGGGCCGCGTGGGCAAACTGTTTAAACGGCTGAGAGGAGAGTGAGATGAGACATTGACACGAGGTTCAACGAAAAAAAAGGGGAAAAGCCAATGATGAAAGTAGTGTAGGTCGTTGTGCGCCCTTGGCTACACCACCACCTCAACTACTTCGAAGTGCACAGCACGTACGTACCTTTGCAAAGAGATGGGAACGTCCAAATCCAAGCTCAAGCTCTCGGTCATCAGTGAGGTCCGATAAGACAGTGGAACTGTCTATTCATTCATTCATTCATCATCTTGTACCTTACCTTCACATGAGGACAGGACATGGAACCAGAAATTCCAAGGAAAATAATAGTATAGCCTCGGTTGGATGAAAGCTTCCTACACGGGTTAGGTGGGTATTCGTATCTCCTGTGGCTACCCAGAAGGGGCCATGTATAGGTACCAGAGGGCAGGATCTTGAATCGGTTGGTTGGTCGGCGATACGCAGATTTATTACCATCAAAGTTAGACATGATGAATAGATGATGTATTTTAGTTACTGAAGCAATATCAGTTCCTTCAGCCAGCCCCTTGGAGATTTTGCTCTTTAAATTTCTCCTACTTCTATTTGTTGTCATTGTACTACATTCCACATGCCCCAGGCCCAGAGGATTTTTAAGAGGAATGGAATGGATGTTGGGAACACAATGATGTACATCAACTCAAGCCTTTTCTCAGCTGAGCGGTCGCTTCTATCTTTAAACTTCACGGACCGATAATCTGATCCAACATGCCATCGACCCCGTCAATGTGCTCCAGATGTTCCTTTACCGTTTGCCGCCGCGCCACGGGCATCGGCAAGTCATATTGTTTTCCGATGATGAGGCACTCCACCAGCGCTTTGTAGGCCCGCTTCTGGATTGGTCCGTCATCTTGTTGCTGGAAGATTAGCGCGCTCAGCGTTTCGGGAACCGCCTCCACGATTAACCAGTGGTGGTGGGCGCTGGGGTTGATTTTGGTTCTGTTGTTCTGACAAAGAATCAGGCATGCCGCGGGAGGCATGTTGAAGAACCGGTCCTGTGCCTTCTCTCCCCGCGAGCGCTGCGCGAATTGGAAGATCGCGGTCCAGAAGAGGAGCAAGCGCGGGGAATCGTGGTTCTCGCTGATGGCGGCGAGCTCGTTGGCGCATGCTTGATTTGCATCGCCGAATAGTTTTTCCTCGTAGCTGCCGCCGATGTATCCTTCGTAGTATTCCGCTACGACGGTCGACCAGTACTCGACCGGCCGCGGGTCCTGGGTCCAGATCATACCGAAATGAGAGGTGAGCAGGACCGTCGCCCGGGCCACCGTCTCGGCCCTCCGGCCGCTCCAGATGCAGGCGTCGGTATCAATCAGGAACTCGCGCGCGCCGCGGTGCAGCGATTCCTCCGCGCCCCGCTGGTAGGCGAGCAAGGTCCAGTTCCCGAACGTCTTGGCCGCGATATCGACCCCTTCCCTCCAGTCGCGCTGCGCCGATCCGAGCATCACGCTCGCGCCAACGATAACGCTTATCACCAGCAGTGCTTCCAGATCTCTGACGGAGACGATTTGGAATATCACCTCCGTGAGACCCGTCATGGCCGCCAGGTTGCGCGGGTTCTCGTCCTCCACCAGCTGGGCGCCAAAGTCGATGTACACCTGTGCCCATTCTCGCATTCGGTCCGTCTTGTTGTTCTTGACCACGTCCTGCAGCACGTGCATTGCCTCCCAACGGCCATGGGATGAGTATTTTCGCTTCAGCCACAGCGTCACCAAGGTGAGAATGAACGGAAGGCGGAAGGATAGGGTGAGGGCTTTGATGGAGAGGCCGACTAGTCTCGATGATTTCTCGTATCGTGCGGCGAAAAGCTGTTCCTGGAGCCCCAGCAGCTGTTTGGCTCGCTCTTCCAGCGGATCCTGGGGTCCTTTCAGGAAGTTGACTCCTGTAGGCTGCGGCAATCCATCCACCCGCGCTCCTCGTTCAAGGAGCAGCATGATGATCTCCTTGGAGCTCGCATAGATGGCGCGAACTAGCGGTGTGTCGTTGTTGCTGGCTTTGGCCTCGATCCGGGCGGACCGGTCCAGCAGCAGAGATACGACATCGCGGTGCTCGCTAATGACCGCGACATGGAGTGCAGTCAATTTGCTCCGATCTTTGGAATTAACCCGAGCACCGTAATCGAGTAATAACTCCACCACGTCTCGGTGGCCTCGAGTGGCGGCCCAAAAAAGCGGTGTCCGGCCATAGTTATCCTTTCGCCTGATGAGACGGCGGGAGGCGACATGATCGGACGCATATTGATCGAGGAGCATCTTGGCCCAGGCTAGATTGCCAAAGAAGGCGGCTAGGTGCAGGAGTGAAAACGAGGGCGCGGCGCCGCTGTATTGCTCTTCCTCCCAATAGAATCTCCACCAGTCCTCCCGGACTGGAGACTCGGCTTCGAAAAACTGGCGTGAAAATTCGGACTGGACGTCGAACAGGTCAAGCGCTTGGCGGAAGTGCTCTGGCCAGTATAAGCTAGCATAGGCCAAGAGAGTGTTGTGGAGAGACGCATCACTGATGCTGCCGGGAGATTCGTAACTTGCTTCAATAAGTGACAGGCAGCTGCGCATTAGTTTCCGGTGGGTGCTATGGTTCATGTGGAACATGCTGATCCCTTCCATGTTGACCTGGTCGCTCTGGAAGAACTCCTTCGCCGACTCATGGACAAGATTCACGACGTCTCCGTCGATTTTCACTAATAGCCCACAGGATGCGAGCCGATCTTTCATCACTTCGGTTGGCATCAGGTCATCGGACGCCTTGGTCTCCGATGCCATTGTCAATTCATGTACTGTAAGAGGCCGTGCGGCGAGAACGATCCATTGAAGGATGGGGACCAGGTTATCTTTATCTTCGACTTGTTGGAGCAGCCGTCGATAGACTCCACTGAGGCCCTTAGGGACACGATGAAGGATGTCCTGAAGTCTGCTCCAGCTCCTTCCTTTGAGCTCATTTGCGACAAACCCGACCCACAGAAAAGTTCCGTCAGCACCGGCCATCAAGGCTTGCCGAATTTGCAAAAGCATATCCTCTGAAAGATTTTGCATGGATGCCAGTTCGTCAACTTTGGCGAAGATATATTTCTCGACATCTTTGGAAATCTCCATTTCCGAGTCATCGAGTTTGATCCGACGATATCCGCCGAGCTTGCTCTCCAAAAGTATTGGATGGGGGCGGGAGAGAAGGACAAGCTTCAGGCTTGCCCCAGGTGTCTCCTCAGATTTCGAGATGTAGTCCCCCAGGGCGTCAAGAAGCTCCTTCAGAGATTCTTTTTCGCATTCATCCAGGCCGTCCAGTACACATATCACCTGCCCAGATCCAGTCTGATGAAGTAGTATCAGAAAAAGCCTCCACAGAGAGACAAAGCCGGAAACGGTATATTTGGTCGTTTCAGAGCCATCGAAGTAGCTCTTAATGTGTCGTGCTAGGTGCGGCTGGGAGCTGAGCCACTGATGTATGATACCCCTCATGATGGTCAACGCCGTGTTCCGGTTTTTGTCGCGGTTACTACAGAAGTAATAAAGGAGGACGCCCTGCGTTGAGTTGACCACTGGCTGCAACACCTCCGTAAGATAGATGGCCAGCATGGTTTTCCCTTTTCCAGGGCCCCCGGAAATCCAGAGGATTGGTGGATCGCCGTCTTCCATCCACGCAAGATAGCCGGGGTGTTGTGTAAGCCACTCACAGGTACCGTCGACCCTCCGCCCTTTTAATGCAATCAGAGAGCTTCGGTCAACATCGGATCTGGTCAACAGCAAAGCATCGAGAACAGTGGCGGCCGCCGCATATGCGTCCGCTGCCAGAGACAGTGGTTTGGGGGCCGTGGGGATCAACAACAGGATCTCCTTGGCATAGGCTGCGGCAGCAGCAGCGGCGTAGCCATGCCAGATATTAGAACTGTGCGAATCTGCATAGTCACAGATTCCCCGTATGGCTAGGCAATGAGAGGCGTCTGTCAAGCCCGCCGCTTCCGTCTCGAAACAAAGGATACCATGCTCACGCGCCAACTTGTCCCGTGTCGCGCCATGGTACAACAACTGGCTGCCAGACGCAACCAGACCATAATGAACTTTGGGGTTCTGGGTCCCTCGCGGTGGCCGCCGGCGGACCTTGTTCGGATCGCAATGGTTGCACGAGTTCTCTTCGGATTTGACAGTGGTGTGATCATAGTCTGCGTCGAAAAGAACGTCTTGCTCCGGACCTGGATGTGCAAAGGTGAGGGGTTCTTTTTGCACAATCTCGGAGACGTAACGTGGTATTTGACTTTCACCAAGCACACTATTCGTCTCCGCCTTGCCCGTAGCTGTCAGAAGTAGGGTTGATGGCTTATCCGACGCCCCAGTGCTGGTAAATTGATCTTCTGTGCTCCTCCTCTCAATCTCATACCAGCTGAGGCCCGGCCGGGCTCCTGTCGGTTTGCCCACGACAATATCTCCCAGATGAATATCCTCCTTCGTATTTGGCACTCCCCCACCAATGCCAACCATCAGGCTGAACCGGAGGGACTTGAAGCTCGCACGCATCTGCATGGCGATCGACGCGGCCGAGGTGGTTCCATACACGCCGGCAGGAGAGTATGCCAGTACGACATTGTGACCGCCGACACTTCCTAGAACGTAGCCATTGGGATCATTCGCACTCGCATCCGCAGGTAGATCGGCGTGGATGTGGTCAAGCATCGCCTTGGCGGCCGCCGCCTCCAAAGGCAACGCGCAAACCCATCCGACTGTGTAGTCATCTCGGAAGACCATTTCTGAACGACGCGCATGTCCGCGGCGGGATGGTGATGAGGAAGATCAAGGGCTGGAGTAAAGGATGAACCCCAATGTTTCAGTCTCTCCGAGGATGCATTGGGAGAGCATTGTTGGAGGTACTGAACCCCTCTTACTGTATAGCCCTACAAGGCTGTACCTAAAGCTGGCGATACGGGCCCTGAAGATGCTATAAAGCTGGGACGTTGGGGACCACTCTCGTCGCCCGAGGGACCCGATTTGGAGGTCCTTGGGGGTCCTTCCGGGTTTCTTTTAGGCCCAGCCCCAGTAGGGCTACACAGTAAGAGGGTAAGGGGTAGCAGCTCCTCCGATGGGGTAGAAACTTAAGATTAGCCACGACCCCACCCTATTACCAAGCCGACATCCCTGTTCCAAACCGATATCCCTAAGTTCTAAGGCCAGCACCCCTAAGTCTCAGGGCCAATACCTCTAAGTTCTAGAGCCAACACCCCTAGAGGACCTGTACTGTGTATGCACCTACTCAGTCTGTACCCAGCCTATCTGAAAGCCTTGCCCTATAATGTGTATATGCTAAGCATATCTAAAGATTTTCTAGGGCTGAAATCCTCGGAGGATTGTATATGCTTAGAACAAGCTGAGCATTTGCGGAGCATGTACAGGTCCTCCGGGGGTATCAGCTCTAGAACTTAGGGGTGCTCGTGGGGGACAAAAATATCGGTACCCCTTGCAAAACACCAATCCTTTCAGCATAGTGTACACCCGTACTAATAAAAATCCTATCATTAATTCCTACTCAAAACCCTTCTAAATTTGTTCATTCATATTAAGTTCAAGTCATAAGTTTAAGTTATTTACAAGTCATTTCTATTATGAAGGAGAAGTTAAGGGTTTTAAGCTGTAAGGATGCCAATAATTTTGTCCCCCGCGTACGGTGTTAGCCCTGGAACTTAAGGGTGAGGCCTTTAAATAGGCTTGTATACACCTGTAATAAGTAATCCTAATATTGATTCTTACTTAAGAATTTTCTGAATTTGTCAATTCATAATAAGGTTAACAAATTCTTTCTGTTATAAAGGAGGATTGAAGGGTTTAAGAATGCCAATACTTTTGTCACCCGCGAGGGAGGCCTCTAAATGGGCTCGGCTTTAGCTGACTAAATTCTGACTAATATCATCCCCGGGTGAACTCTTGTAAGTAGCTTTTTCACGTCCCGCGAGTTCACCTATTGGAGTTTCGCATTCGTCAAAGATTTGATGTTAAGTCTCCGAAATAAGCAACATGCTTTGTGCCAGTAAGCTGATTGAACATGTAGAGAGAATCTCTCAGGAACTAACTTTCTCCAGTTTCCGGCGAGGCTCCCCAAGTTCCTGTAGCATCAACTAAGAGTGGTAAGTAGGGCATGTTATGTATGTTGGATTAAACTAATGACATCAGGTAACGTTTTCGAGAAGCGATTGATTGAAGCCTACATCGCAGAGAACGGGAAGGATCCCGTGACTGGCGAAGAGCTCACATTAGACGATTTGGTGGAGCTTAAGTCATCCCGAACTATTCCTCCACGGCCGCCTACCCTCACCTCGATACCCTCTCTTCTCTCAGTCTTCCAGAATGAATGGGACGCTTTGGCGCTAGAGACTTATACACTACGACAACACCTGACACAGACTAGGCAAGAGTTGAGCAGGGCGCTGTATGAGCATGATGCCGCTGTACGAGTGATCACTAGGCTATCTAGGGAGAGAGACGAGGCTAGAGAAGCTCTGTCAAAAATCGCGATCAACGGTGGTGTGCCAACTAATGGCGACGCTATGCAAGTTGATGGACAGGGCCTACCGGAAACCTTGGTTGCGAAAGTAGAGGCTACACAGCAGGGGTACGCTACGAGAGTCCGTCTGTGGAAGAACACGGTTGCTGATGAAAATTCTCAGACTTTCAAAAACCCGCAGAAAGCGTCCTGTACCAGAGGACTGGGCTACTTCAGAAACCTTCCAAAGCTTCTCTCCAGTATACAAATCAGAATGCTCGTATGCTGGAGCTCGCACAGTCTCCTTGGATCCGAGCGGCGACTTGGCTCTCTTTGGGGGTAGTGATGGAAACGCTGGTGTATTTTCCATATCACAAAACAGATTGATACGGGAATTCCCGGTGGGCAGTTCGGTCACAGACAGTTTATGGGCTGGCAACAGGACTGTGACGGGAACTTCCGCAGGAACAGTCAAGATCTTCGAGGATGGCAACGAGTTGGCCAGCTTTTCTGGGCATGCTGGCGAAGTGACTGGGTTGGCATTACATTCAAGTGGAGAGATCCTTGCTTCGGTAGGGGTGGACAAGAGCTACATACTCTACGACCTCATATCTTCCGCAAAGTTACTACAGATCTTTACAAATTCTGGTGAGCCAGCAGTGAATAGCTTTGTATACACCTTGAGTGATAGCTAATGATCCCCCAGCACTTACTTGCGCTCAATTCCACCCCGATGGTCACCTTCTTGCCACAGGCGGAGCGGATGATCAAATCAAAGTCTTCGATGTGAAGACAGGCGAAAATGCTGCGAATTTTGACGCAACCGGGCCAATTCAAGCAATATCATTTTCAGAAAATGGTACGTGGTTGGCGTCCGTTGTAAGAGGCTCGAGCAGCGTTAGTATTTGGGATCTTCGTAAAGGAGAGCAGATCAAGGTGCTGGAAACTGGCGGCCAAGTCAACGACATCCAGTGGGACTATACAGGCCAATTCTTGGCAACTGCAGGACCGAGTGGAATCACAATCCAGCATTATGCAAAATCGTCAAAGGCATGGTCAGAACCTCTAAGAAGTGCGGTCCCATCAGTGGCCGTGGCGTGGTGCTCGAAAGCACGGAATTTAATTTCATTGAATGAGGGTGCTCTTACAGTTTTAGGGTCCCTATGAAGGAGTATAATATTTGAGAAGACGCGAGCGTCAGTCTTTTGAGCCTTTTCTTTATAGCTTTTTTGTATGATAGATTGGTGGCAATACACGGATAGTGAAGGTTTGGCCACGGCCTTAATCATTGACCATGAAAAAAAAGACCATGCTTGACAAAGAGAATTTGCTCCCTTTTATTCGTCAGGTTTGTGCATGACCACACAGGTTCTATCGCTGTCTTTCCAACTCCCTAGGCTTACCTCACTTTATCGTTAGTGCCAGGTTGTGAATTACAGGAGTCACCTTCCTAGTCTTTTTCTGGCCGGTACCGCCGAGTTGTTTTTGCCGAGATCTGGAACAGACCGTCCGCGCTTCCTTTCCACCTCCAACAAACAACCGCTCTTCCACCTACTACCCGTTCTATTTGAGTCCCCAGCTCAGGCTCTCCCATAATCGTCTGCTTGGAGCTGCTCTGAGCGTCCGCTTGAATACTCCGGGTATTGTGGATAGATGATGGCGTCGGTGGCGTCATTGTTGTGCCCGCCGAGTGACCGTAAGGTATGTTGAAAGCAGGTCAACACCTATATGAAAGGTGTATTAATGAGCATTTGACAACTAGAGATCACATGCTCAAATGTCGAGCGAGTCAAGGCAAACGCCCTGCAGTTCCAGCCATCGCGAGCATTCAAATCAATCCGCCCAATCCTCTTCTAGCAACCTGCTCAGCAGCCTTGGACTTCAACCTATAAGACGGTCCTTCGACCTTCGACGACCCGTTATGTCACAGCCAGCACGAGACGTAATTGATCTGACTGAGGACCCAAGCAGCCCCGCAGAGACCCAGACGCCCCCACCTACCTCCACTCACAGTTCACGCTTAAGAGGAGCTCATAGACCTCCTCGCTTCGAACGGAATATCATCAGTATCGATGAGCAGGAAGATGAAACGGTCGACCTGAGAGAAGAGAGCCCAGAGATTCAATTTCTCACGTCACGACCACGCTCACGGTCACTCAGTAGTACAAGACGTCGCAGACGAGCTGGCCATACACCTGCACGATCTCCAGTAAGACGTCCTCAGGTAGCAGTCAGAATATCAGGTGAAGCCAATGGTGATCGTCGTCATCATCATGGAGCAACACGGCCGAGCTTATTTCACTGGACCCCATTCACGCGTCTCACAGGCAGCCTGGCTGGAGCCGACAACGACGACTTCCTGGCTTTGGAGAGTCTCGGACCTGAATTCTTCCGTGCCCCAGTCGATCTCGACTTCTTACAGGCGGGATTTAACTACGAAAACCCTTCTCGGCCCCAAACCCAACCTCGTCTACCAACATATGACGCTCCCCCTCCAGCACAGGATGGCTTCACCAGGTCACCGCAAGAAGACGACATCCTAGTCTGCCCCAATTGTGATGATGAATTAGGGGTTGGAGAAGATGATCTAAAGAGACAAGTTTGGGTTGTAAAAGCCTGTGGCCATGTACAATTTACAATTCACGATCCCGCTGCGCGAAGAATGCTAATCCGTTGTACAGGTCTATTGTGGCGAATGTGCGAAATACAGATCTGTCAACAAGAAAAACCCACTAGCCAAAGGCCAGGGGAAGTCATTTTCAAAGTGTGTAGCGGAGGGTTGTGGGAGACCTGTGGCACATCACAAGAGTATCATCCAGGTCTACTTGTGATCGAGGATTAAAAAATGGTTAAGTTAACGTTGCAAAGATATCAGAAGCGAAGGCGTTGGGGCACATCCTACAAGGACAGCAGCATGGCGTTTGAGATGATAGGCATCAGCTCTCTTTGATATTAGCATTGCATTGCTTGGAAGATGTCAATATACTGGACTCGAAGTAGCAGTACATTGTGCAAGCTTTATGGCGGCATCAGCCGTGAGTAGCAACAGGAGGACCTAGGTACATAGCATAGCTGCTGATCGTAGAATTGTCAGGCACATACAACAGAAGGAGACGACCTTAATGCATAAAACCAATACCCATTCACATTCGTGCGCTTACCATGGCAGCCAGTAGTCCTTAAACATACTGCGTTAGATATCAAGCCAAGATTTCTACTTCTGGAAATGTTCCAAGCGAAAAAGCCCCAGTCGTCACCTTAGAGCTCCACATATCCAGCCCTTGAGCACTCCCCCACCAATATTGAGAATGCGTTAAAGCTAATATAGAGACTCACCCATCCCCAACAAACCCTCCAAAACCCCCTCTCAACCACCACGCCGCTCCCCACAATGGACACCCGAAAGACCCCCAAACGCCGCCAACAAACCCAATATCTCATCGCCTACAACCTCATCTGCGCCGTCCTCTGGACTGCTGTTCTCGGTCGCGTGATTCTCCTTATCCCACTCGTTGGATTTGAAAATGTCGCTGGTGGTGTGGGAGAATTTGCGAAATGGACGCAGACGCTGGCGGTCCTGGAGATTGTGCATTCGGCCTTAGGTGGGTTGGGTTCGCTTTGATGGATATACATAAGAGGATCTACAGACTTTAAATGGTCCTTATGGACTGTTTTCAAGTGGGCAGGGGCTAATAGAAAGCTGGTGGCAGGCGTTGTTCGTGCTCCCTTGCTCACGACTTTGATGCAAGTATCCTCGCGCCTGCTCCTCATTTGGGCCGTGGTCGACCGCTATCCTGAAGCTACTGCTCCTTCTCCGTTCTACAGCTCTATGCTGCTTGCTTGGTCTATTACGGAAGTTATCAGATACAGCTACTTTGTCTGGAATCTACAGGGTTCGGGCGTGCCAGGTTTCGTGACGTGGTTGAGATATAATACGTTTTATGTGCTGTATCCGGTTGGTATCACAAGTGAGTGTGCTTTGATTTGGAAGGCGAGTCTGGTGGCTGAGAGACCGGTGACTTTGGCTTTTTGGGCCATTTTGGGAATATATATACCTGGTATGTTGTTCTGAGTGTGGGGCCAGGTAAAGCAAGCTGATAGTTTCCAGGGAGTTATGTCCTCTTCACGCACATGATTACGCAAAGAAGAAAGGTCATGAGAGGCAAGGGCGTCGAGGGTAGGAGTTGAACCCAGGGTTGAGGGAAAAGCAATGTACAGTATACATGTAAGTCAGAGTGATGCCGCCTGCCGGCTCAGCGGGCTTGCTGTATCATGACTATAGATTTTGATGAATGAAATGAAACACCATAAAGTTGAGAAACTAGCACCAACTTCATTCAAAGGCCTATTGAGTGGATTGTATTCTCATGGTTTTCTAGTGCAGGCCGAGGCTTCGAACTCTGTATCATCCTACCTACAACCATACCTAGCTGATCAGGATTGGAGAATAGCACTCTTGGATGATTTCAATCCATTCCAAGTATCAGTTGAATTACCCTCCTGTGGAGCCTAGCAAATCTGATCTGAACGGGCAGGCAGAAAATAATCCGGAGCATGTTGTTGAATTTTAGGCATGAATCTGGGATTACTGGTAGGAGACAGTTGCCGATATGCGTGTATTTCAGCTGGATTATCACTTGGAACAAACCATGTGATTTATCTCGGTTATCCTTGTTTTAGGCACTGAGTATTTTTGGTCTCTTGACTTTGCTGACTCCCAAATACTGTGTCTGATCCTCTGCTGTTTAGCTTGCTTTATCGCAAGGCTCGCTTCGTCCGTGCACGCGGCTTCAAGTAGCATAACAATAACACTCTGTTACCACGCTGCGGTGGAGATCTTTAGGAACACCAAAATTGGCCCACGCCAAATTCCCGAGCTTGTGGAATTTTTCAGTAGATTTTTGGGTCCTGAAATAGGCTTGGTCCTTAGACTTTTGACCTAGTATTGTATGACATGAAGGAGGAACTCGCTTGCCTGTTATTCTGGGCAGTGAATCATACAACAACATTAGTCGTCCTTCATTCACAAAGACAAGTGAATGGAGCCTTTTACACTTACGGGTATGTATCAAGCCCTGTCGCAGCACTATATTTCTTCTTTAACCATATGAGGTACGGTGTATTACGTAGGTAGGGCGATATTCTAGAGCGGCGCTAGGCAGTTCCGAGTTAGCCGTTCAAGTCCACCAAGCTCCAACGCGAGCATTCATTGTTGCAAAGAGCTTCGCGTCACCATCCACTTTTATTTTTCCCTCAACTTCTCAACCTATACCGCAATCATGCCTGACGTAAGGCTTTCCTTTGTTTGGTGTATAACGAGGCTATGCCCGCACCCAAGCTAACCAATAGTCACAATAGGTCAAGCGCCAAATAAAGCTCGTTACTGAGCAGAAAATCACGTAAAGCCACTGCATATTCACAGTACAATCATCCGCTGACCAGTTCTTCGAACTCCAGTGGCGATCCTGCCGATGAGATGCCTATGCGCTCATGGAACATAGAGCTATATGTCGTACATTCGACGACTGGCGAAGAGATTCCCGCGACCTGCTTCGATAAAGTAACGTACAAATTGCACGAGACCTTTGCAGATCGAGCGGTCCAATGTATGTGAAGAAGATGTACTGAGGTGCTTGGGGCACATACATTGACCAAGGTTCTCTACACAGCCTTCAAACGCCCACCCTTTCGTATACAGGAGACTGGTTGGGGTGAATTCGATATGATTATCAGTCTTTTAGCCGTTGACAAGGGGGGGGAACATACCATTGGGCACGACTTGAACTTCCAGAACGAGCGCTATGAGAGCAAACACACAATAGTTAGTCTCTCAGCCCAAGCTCAAGTCGCATCGATCATCAGGCTAAGATAATATTAGACCTTCAAGAACCCTAAGCCGGGGTTGCTCGCAATTCTGAAAGAGTCTGGGCCAGTCCCAGGAGACGCAAACGGGATCAAAAATGCGACTGACTCCGCGAAGAAGAAGAAGAGGCCGGATAAAGGGGTCAGTATATAGCAAACTTCCCTCCATTTGATAGGCGACGCTAACGAGTTCTTACTATAAAGATTGACATGGAAAAGCTTGCCGAGAATCTCCAGAAAATGGGCGAGGATGATTTACTTGTGGTTGTACAAATGATCCACGACAACAAATCGTCAGAATCGTGGACCAAAAATGACGTGGAACGTAAGTCTCTTGGTGCACAGCCTTCATGAAGTCCAAAGGCTAATTGATTTTTGTAGAAGGCGAATTCCAAGTCGATCTCTACACCCTGCCAGACAGCCTGATTCGCTCCCTCTGGGATTTCACTATTGAGAAACTTGGCCGGTAAGCGTCATGAACGGCATGAGAAACAAAAGATACCTAAGGAGCAAATGCAACATCGAGTTCCTGATCCAGTGCCTCATCACCTCACAGCCTACTATGATGGCGTCTGGGAGTCGGAACAACTGTACAATAGAAGGAAAGAGGGAATGGTTATATCGTGCAATTGAGAGGCAGGCATTTGGAAATGATATTTACGGAAGGAAGGATATCAATAGTCACAGAGGGATATCATGAGGCATGTATCAAAAGCTTGAATGATAACGATCTTTGCACTCTGTACTTCAGAGTGCCCCCACTTTCTGGCTACAGCGCCAATTGAGCTCTCTACGACTACTACAATTGATCTGACCGAACGCAATACGATTCATCTACGCTTCCACCGCTAGTAAGGTCTCAAAGCAGCAAATATACCTCTGGTAGGTCTGAGTAGCCACGGGGGCTGTTATTCCGAACGTCTACTAAGCAATAAAGAATTCCCATAAAATCAATCCTGCATAGAGGTGTACTGGTGATAGATTCAGAATAAATAAATTGGCAGGTGCTTTCTCTACGAACACATCGAGCTGAAGACTTCCGCGTTTCACAGATATTGCTGTAATTCTTTTGGATGGATAGGCGTGTCGTTCTATTACCTGACTCAGAGACGCAAGGCCAGTAAATTTTTATCATCTAATGACATGGTGCTGTTACCTGACTGCATAATCCATGTTTACCACTGGTCGTACTCTATCATGGCGGGGGAAATGATTCGCAAGGCTATGAGCAGCCGCCAACCGTCGCTGCGCCGCAATGATGCAGCTCTTTGTTTTCTGCACATCTCTAGACCTGCAACACCCACTCATACAAATTTCTACTGAATGTAGAAGGAACAATTGGACCAAAACTAGACCATATATTCATTTCTCCTCGTTCAATATGTTCAAACACGTCGATTTGATGGTCGAGGCGCGCTCTTAGCGATGATATCCCTGCTGCAGATCATCTGTCTGTTTACTTTATGACGACCAACTATTGAATGTATGTATCGCAGCGATTGCGGTACCACGAACTCATCTGCGACATTGCAAATCAACTTGAAGATATGGCGCTAGATCCTCGCGGCTTCCCTGGTATTGCTTCTGAGGCGAGGCAGCTCAAGTCTTCTGCATCTACGCCTTCACTGCGCTCGAGAGAATCAGAGCTTGTTCCAATGGGTAGAGCTACGCCTGACAACGGTGGAGGGAACGTGAGGGTCGTGGTCCGAGTCAGAGGCTTCCTGCCTCGAGGTATGCTCTGTTGTGTCTGCCTCATAATATTCCAGCTAAGAGCGTTGTAGAGGTTGAGCGTGGAGCAGAATGCCTCGTAGAGATGAACCCAGATACACAAGCTACCAAATTACTCATACCCAATGCTACAGATGCTGCAAATGCGCGTACACAAAGCCGAAAGATCATGGAAGAGAAAAACTTTACCTTTGATAATTCATTCTGGTCACACAATGAGAAAGACGAGCACTACGCGCATCAGGAAGACATATACAATGCGCTTGGGGAAGAGTTCCTAGACCACAACTTCGAGGGTTATCATACATGCATCTTTGCATATGGTCAGACAGGTTCAGGAAAATCATATACGATGATGGGCACGCCAGCCCAACCAGGACTCATTCCTCGAACCTGCGAAGACCTCTTCCAACGTATAGAGTCCAGCATTTCCCCACATATATCATACTCCGTCCGCGTGTCTTATTTTGAAGTCTATAACGAGCATGTCCGTGACCTTCTGGCTCCTCCAAGTCATTCAGCAGACAAGCATCCCAACTACCTCAAAATTCGCGAATCTCCTACCGAAGGTCCATATATCAAGGACCTCACAGACCTCTCTGTTAAGAATTATACAGAGCTACTCCGCTACATGCGAATTGGCGATAGTAACCGCACCATTGCGTCTACGAAGATGAATGATACTTCATCACGCTCACACGCCGTCTTTACCATTATGCTTAAGCAAATACATCACGATCTCTCTACAGATGCTACTACTGAGCGTCTTGCTCGTATAAGGCTTGTGGATCTGGCAGGTAGCGAACGTGCAAAAGCGACAGAAGCCACTGGTGCTCGTCTACGCGAAGGCAGTAACATTAACAAGTCTTTAACCACCCTCGGTCGTGTCATTGCAGCTCTTGCTGACCCCCGCCATGCTCGAGCGCATAACGGGGGCAAAACACGAAGCAAAGATGTTGTACCATACCGTGACTCTATCCTTACTTGGCTGCTCAAGGATAGCTTGGGAGGTAACAGCAAGACAGCCATGATAGCTTGCATATCACCCTCAGATTACGACGAGACTCTCTCGACTCTCCGCTACGCAGACCAAGCCAAGCACATCCGCACACGTGCCATCGTTAACCAGGACTCCGTCTCCGCCGCGGAACGAGATGCTCAAATTGCAGAAATGCAGGACACGATCCGCGAACTCCAAGTCCAGGTCTCCTTAGCTAACCAGGCAGCAAACGAGCGCGGCACAAGAGGCAGAGAGGCAATGGCAGCTGCAGACAAGAGCGCTGGAGCGCGAGATGAGAAATTGGAAGAATACCAAATGAAAGTGGAACGAATGCAACGCATGATGGAGGAAGAGAAACTCGTCAGCGAAAGCAAAATTAGACAACTGGTCGAGCAGAACGAGGCGCTACGACTACATCTCAAACTCGCTGTAGAAAGCTTAAGGAACCCAATTGCTGTTGTGCCCAGCCCGACTCGTACTCCTACCCCTCCCCCAACAATTCAACCTCAACCTCAACCACAACAGCAGCAAAATAAACCTACCCTCCAACCCAATCTTAAAACCCAAACTCCCCCACTTCCAGATCACGATTCCGACGACAAAGAAAATAACCCCCAACCAGACACCGAAGAAAAAGACGATGACGACGAACAATACCATGATATGAGGACTAATGCCGAAGCAGTAGAAATGCAAGCGCATATGGAGGAATTATTAAAGGATCTAGGCTTATTTAGGCGGAAAGTAGCGGACGATCACGAGAGATTCGGGATAGGAGTTGGAAGGAGGAGAGGAGGTGTACTAGGGGAGGTACGGGTGAATTAAAAGCTTGCGTTTGGGTTGGATTGTATCTCTTGCGTTTGTTTGTTGGGTAGGAAAAAAATGAGGATTATGCTTGCGAGGCGATGCATGTCCATATTGAGTTGGTTTTGAGGACGAGGCACAGCGAGCGTTGTGTTTTCTGAAAAGGGCTTATGGACTTGGATTGCGTGAGCAGTGTGTGTGTGCGATTGGTCTGGATATGAATATGGTAGGGTAGTATTAGATATCCTCTTCACAATACATGCCTTACCTCGAGACAGTGTAGCCCCGAAAAAATAGCACACGGATAAGAATTCTCTTGCGCTGGACAAACAAATGCTGGAAGTAAGAAACATGGTATGAGTAATTTGGAAAACGGAATTGTCTCTATATCATCTCCTCGTCTATGTATGTGGGTATATATCATATCATGCCATGCCAAATATACCTTATGCGATCGAAACCATCTCTTTCATTGTTTTCATCTCCATCTTTTCCATCCCATCCTTTCCTCCTCTGCCATTCCATCTCCCATCCCTTCATGAAATGAGTAAACATGCGATAACCATTGCATCCTTCTGTTCATACCTTCATGCGATGCGATAGTAACAGGACATCCAAATATATAAGACAAGATCCGTCCTTCCCAGCTCAATTTGCAAAACAGAATAACAAGTCATATATATAAACGCCATCATCTGGATTCCATTCCCAAGCCGAGCCCCATTCCCGCCCAACCTATACATCACTCATGCACACCCATATCAAACGTTGAAAAAAATCACATCATCAGACCAAATCTCCACCTCACCCCCCCACCAATCCCCTATCTCCCCCCCCTTCAAAACGCAGCCTCTTCGCGATTCAGCCAATCAAACAAGATCCAAACTCCTCCTCACACTTCCAAACCCCCTCTTCAAAAGCTCATGCACATCCGCACTCCTTCTCCTCGTCGTTCCCTTCTTCTTCCCATTATTCGCATCACTCTCATCACCCTCATCAGCATCACCCTGGGCATCACCAAGCTCCCTCGCATCCACCGCAAAAGAAACTTTAGGAACCCCATCCCCAACAGAATGTTTTCTCTGCCTCACCGTCCCACTCCCATTAGCAGCATCAGCGTCATTTTCCGCACCGCTAGCAGCGCGAGAATGGCGAGGGCGTTCGTCGAGTATGGCTTGGACTTCGCCTTCGCGCTGGCGGTCTTCTTCTGCGGTGCGGATAGGTTTGAGGAGGAGGGTAGTCGTGTCTGTGTCTTCATTTCCACCATTGCTTGTGGGAAGGGAGGGGAGGCCTGCGGCGGCTTGTTCGAAGCGCTTGCGGATCAGAGGGTCTTTTTGAAGTTCGCGGAAGATATCAGCTTCAGTGGGGAAATAGCCGCGTTGGAGGACTTTAATGCCGATTTCGAGAGCCCAGCAAGCGGTGACGATGAGGATGAGTGTGAGCCACCAGAGAGGGTTGCGGCCGAAGCGGTTGAAGAAGCCGTCTTTGACGTCGTAGATGACGTTGTTGGTGTAGGTGGATGAGAGGATGATGTTCCAGAGGAACCAGCCGCCAATGCTGCAGAACATTGAGATGGCGCAGGTGTAGGTTTTGTTGTGGATTTCCCAGAATTGGATTTTGGTTGCGATGACGATGATGCAGGCTGTGAAGGTTAGGTCGCCCATAGCGTAGAGATCTTGGCCGGTGGTGAAGATGGCTTGGCCGTAGAGGCCGAGCTGGAGGAAGAATATAACGACGGCTTGGCAGGAAGCTAGGGCGACCCAGGCGAGGTATATTTTTATTTTGAAGCCATTATTGAGGTGTCCGAGGGAGGAGTAAAGTTCGGGTACTGCAAGGAGGGTGGAGGCGCGAAGGTCTTGTTCGAAAATGCCCATAAAAATCACGGGGAGGGAGGTGAAGAGGGTATTGAACATTGAGAGAGACCAAGATTCGTAGAGTGATGTACCCGTGTAGCCAGCGTAGCGTTGGTAGAGGGCTTGGGTGAGATAAAAGAGCATTTCTTTCCAAAATGTCCCAAGGGTGTATTTACATACTCGAAGATAGTTCCAGCGGCCATGGACTAGGAGAAGCTTGGTAAGGAAGCGGAATTGCGCAATGGAGTAATCTGAGTTGCGAGCTGCTTGAAGACCCTCTTTGCCGGTGATACCGATTCCGACGTGAGCCTCCTGTATCATGGCGATGTCGTTGGCTCCATCGCCAATAGCCAATGTGATGGCATTCTTGACCTTATGACGAATAGACGAAACAAGAGAGGCTTTTTGAGAGGGCGAGGCACGGCAGCAAATTACGGTATCAACAAGTATGGCGAGGGAGAGAAAGAGCTTGCGGAGCGGCTCGTTTTCTGTGATCCGGGAGAGCGTACGGCCGTCCACGACAACCACCGAATGGGCGACGGTTTCATTATTCATATCAAGGGTTGCGGCTGCTATGCGTTGACTTACGTCCCCAAGTTCCTCGTCCAGAATTGTAACCATCGAGTAGTCTTTGATCAAACGGCAGCTGTGTCCAATGTTAATGGCCGTCTCGCGCTTATCGCCCGTCAACATCCAAAGCTTGATTTTAGCACGTCGAAGCCTGTCAATAGCTTCAGGGACACCATCCTGCAGCTTGTCCTCAATCGCTGTGGCACCTGACAGCTCAAGATCTCTTTCTATCATTGCTCCCGCTTTCTCAGTCATCTCCTGGCGATTTGCTAGGCTTGTTGATGCGTCGAGGTAGATCTTCTTCCAGTCATTGTACTCATCCTCTTCCATGTATTTGTATCCATAGAGCAATGTCCTCAGCCCTTCCGTAGCAAAGTCATTAATATGTAGGAAGCAGCGTTCGAACACCGCAGCATCATCTAGAACCAGAGCCTCTTCTACCAGTTCGTCTCTGCCATCATCGTGCAAAGACGATCGATTAGAGCTGGTATCCGACTGCCTTGGCATATAGTGAGCCGAAGGTCGTGGGGAATAGAAGATAGTGTCAGTATCTGCAGGAGACACGACAATGTCAGTCTCACGATCTCTGAGCCAATGGTCGACTTCATCTCGGATTGGCTGAAGCCGGTTGATAGCCATGCTAGCGCGGTTCATGCCACCTAGGCTAGTCCGATGTGTACTTATACTTCTGCGAACAATACTATCCTTGCGGCTGATCGGGCTCATAACCTCGCTTGCACGTCTTAGGGCCTCTTGGGCCTCGAGGCTTCGCCTGCTATTAACCCTTTGCTCGATCTCGACAGCTTTAGTAATGGCAAGACCCGACTGACGTAGCAGAGGTATCAAAGTCGAATCGGCACCTTTGCAAAAGACACATATTCTTTGATTGGGCATGCGCACAACGATGGACATCCTCTTCCTACTACTGGAAAATTCGACCATGTCAAGGACCTGATAGGTCTCTAGGACATGTTCATTCTCCCGGCCGGAAGGGAAAGTTTTGATAGTGATAGTTGTTTTTTGCCGGTCCACCATAATATATTCAAGCTCCTGTGCGGCTCGAACCAGTGCTTGTTCGTCTGGTGAAGCAGCTTGGTACTCGATCACACCATCTGCTTTCTTCTCCGGAAAACAGGTATGACAAAGAGCGATCGACAGCAAGAAGAAGCGGGCTTTGAGCGCGAACACCGTGTGTGGACGCTCCTGTATATATTGCAACATATCTCTAGTGTTGAGTTCGGGATGCGAGATATTAGGTTTAGCCGATGACCTCCAATGGGATGCTGAGGATCCGTTACGAGTGACGAGCGAAGAGCAAGATGGTGGTGAAATTCCGGATTCTTCAGATGTCTCCCCTGGTATTGATGTGCTAATCCTCCGCCTCAGGGGCTTTTTGCCTTTGCTGCGCTTCCGGGGAACAGCTGGTTGTCGTGCAGCTGCCTTGAATACTTCCTCCTGGATGTCGGGATCATGAAGCCAGGCGGTGCCAGCAACACTCATCTTCCGAAAACGCATCGAATTATTTGTCAACGTGCCGGTCTTATCAGAGAAGATATAACTAACGCTACTTCAGCAGATTGCTCAGCATTGTCTGGTGAAAGACTTACTTGACTTGGCCCAATTCTTCGTTGATAGTCGATGTTCTCGCCTCCATTGGAGTGTTAGAGGCTTCGTCGTACATATCGATATCGTTCAAGAGGTACATTTGAAAGAGCTTGACGATTTCTAAGCTGACATAAAGAGAAAGCGGGATCATCGTATTGAAAAGAATAATAAATGAAACGAGGATAGGGAAGAAGGCAACTCCAGCGTTTGTAAGATACCAGGATTTCTCCTCGGTATTTTCTTGCCAGATTTGATATGCCACGGTATTGAAGATTGCCAGTACCACGACGAAGATGACAAGAATTATGACGACCTTATTGACGATTGTTTGGAGAGAAGGCTGTCATAATTTCAGCAATTGTCACCATGTAGAACGAACATTCGGACAACAGGCCACGTACTGCTTTGATTCTAGGGTTCTTGGTGGCGTTCATCCTGATCTTGCACTCTTCCCCACTGTAGACTACTAGTCCAACGGCCTCGGACGTGTTTCGTAGAACACTTCCTCGGTAGATGATCTCACTATTGGCCAATGGTAGAGTTTCATTCCCAACCGAGACTTTGCCTTCAAAATTATACAGATCGAGGTTAGGATCCTCTACCACAAGGTGAGCATTACACCTCGCAAGCTCATCTACAGTCTGACAGCTCTTAGCCAGCGGTGGTGAGGCGTGTTTGCTCTTGAGATTAGTTTCACCGTCAAGCGCCATTGTTTCGAAATAAGCTGTTTCGTCCGTTCCTTGTGCATGCAATAGGACAAGATCGGCAGGCGCTGCGTCGTCTCGGTTCAGCCGGACGACATCGCCGACTCTAATGTCTTGCCACTTGGTCTCTACCCAAGGCTTCCATTCATTAGCTGTCGATGGGCTGCCGTTTCCATCATCTCCCCCTGACCCGGCAGGTCCGTGCGTGCGCAGAATACGGGAAGTTCTGTTGTTCTCGGCCTTGTCCAATCTATAGCGTCTCAAATCGTCGTACCCTTCTTT
Organism: Cladonia rubrotincta; assembly: GCA_963971245.1. Taxonomy (NCBI): domain Eukaryota; kingdom Fungi; phylum Ascomycota; class Lecanoromycetes; order Lecanorales; family Cladoniaceae; genus Cladonia; species Cladonia rubrotincta. Next base: position 612,552 of record OZ020215.1, read on the forward strand.
AGCTATGGAAATTGTAACGAAAAATAATAGAGGCACAATTGTAGTATATGTTCCAGTGGTACTTAGCCCGGGTATCATTTGCAAAATTGAGACGCAGAGAAAATAGAAATTGGCTAATTTCGAGAATTGCGCAAATAATTGACGAGGAAGAAAGTTGTACAGTGTATATCGGCTCGACAATATCGTGTTGTCAATATATTCATGACCAGTCCGGTCGTCGATGAGATTTTTCGTTCGCTTAGGATCGATTACCAAGTGTCTTCCGTCCTTGGAAGGCGGAATGTCTCGAACACGGAGGATATGTTTGCGAAGCTTTTCTTTCAAGGTACGGAATTGGGAGAGCAAGCCCGCGGAACCTGTCTTATTTGCAACCCACGATTCATAGTGTGGTAGAGATGACAGCCCAAGCGTTTTCTTAACAGATTGTGGTGCGGGGTCCGCAAGTGGGGCTTGCTCGATGATTGGGGATACAACAATTGTTGTGTCCGCTTTTCTGCTGGGACCGCCTCTATCAGTTCGTGGTGATGGTTCCATCTGCTCTGTTGAAGACCCTGCCGGTTGCAATTCGATGTTAGATCCATTGCTTTCGGGTTGAATGTTGCGTGCTAAGATGGACCTGCGAAGAGAGAACCCACGGTCTCGAGTACGGGGCGAGGTAGGTGACCTTACCGATGACATCCTTGAGTGCATTGACACGGAGGACCTCGTGGATGATGGACCGAGGGAGGTTTGACGCGCTGGAGGAGCCTTTTCCTGCGACGCGCCCAATGCTCTGCTGGTATCCAACGAGAGGTTTGGTGTTATAGAGCTTTTACGCCTGTGCTTTATAGGCCCTCCAGATTCCTTGGATGCAGCTGGTGATCCATTGTCCGCCTCTTTGACGGCGGCAACTGTGCCTCCCTCAGGGGAAGATACATTGCTTATAGAAGATATCACGGTGGACTGCGTAGGAGTCGGAGGCGACACTGCTGGAATGGCTCCCGATTCATAATGCTGGATCAACAGCTCATTGTCTGATTGGGCAATGCCACGGTTGTCTCTCCCAGGATGGTCTTCGGATATAGCATTCGGATCGAGTCTACGAGGCTCGGAATGACCAGTGTTCCCTTCATCTGAAATGCTATGCTCGTCGGCGGCCATGCTCTCTCAGCGACGAGTAGTCCAGTATCCTTCTTTTGCGCCCCCTCTTGGTCCTGCCATTGATCTGACAGCTGACGTGTGCCTGCGGGGTACTTCCTCAATTCTGAGAAAGAAGCGCTGGCAAATGCTTAACGAGTGAGTGGATTGAACCGCGAACAGAGCACTCATAGGACAGAGGTAAGCTGGTGTCACTAGGACGGTAAAGATTGACGTCGCAAGTAAAGACGGGCTGAAAATATTATATCCCATGTGAAAGGTCACGACAAGGAGAACAATATTCTCGGCCGAGGGTTCAGGCTGCGCGGCCTTTCACCCCGGGTCTCGGCAAACCTACCTTACGACATTCACACCACCCCATTGGGCTGCCCACCAACTGCCACGGTTGGGCCTGTCTACTGCTGGGTCTACCTAATGCTGTGTCTAAAGCCAGGTCCCGAAGTCATATCTGCAAGCCACCACAGAATAGCCTATCGAAAGCACTCACGCTTACCAAGCTCCAACACCTATAGGTATCATACAGAAGACACAAATCTCGCCCAGGCCTATGGAATATAATTTGTAGGGTCATAAGATTGCATTGCACGTAACCCAAGCTGAGTAAATCCCTATCTAAAAGGAAACAGGTATATGACATGGCGGATAGAAGTGAATTAACAGCGCTGTCAGGCTGTATCCGCCCGTACCAGACGGAAAAAACAGACAGCAGCCTGAGATGATAATGGTGGTACACAATCAAGATTTTCCTAGACGCCGGCACAAATATCCAAGTGCAGTTTATTAGGCACTGATGGCTGTGATTATGGTGGTGATGTATGACAATTCGCTCCTTCGCTGAACATCGTTGGTATCTCCCCGGGAAACCCCACCCCCTTACCAGTATGTACCATCCCCAACATGAGTCCTCGCAAACGCCTTCTCGGTCGATTAATTGAACAGTGTCTTGTCCAACTCCAGGAATCGTAAATTATTATGAATGCACGGGTATCATTGGTGTTCAAGCTCCTGCTCTTTCCGGACTCAGGCTGGAATGATCCATCTGAGTGAAAGAAACCATGTTGTGCATATCCATCTCTTCGCCAGATGACTCTTCTATGCCGGTGCTGAAATCTGCGTCTTCCATAGGATGTCCGGGTGAGTGCATCGGTAGATTCAGGTTTTGCTTGGAATACATTTCGCTCAGTGAAAACCCGTCATCAGATATCACCGAGTGGTGATCTTGTGCAATCGACAGGAAGTCAACGGACGGGCTCCGATGCATATTGGACAGAGGAGGTGACCCATCAGCAATGACGGGATCGCCATGACTGTAACTGGAGAGTGGTGATACAGATGGATTGATCATGCTGGGGTGTTCTCCCATAGGCGAGAGGAAAGGTAGGCTATAAGACGGATTAAAGCTTGAGGCGGCAACAGATTCCATATGAGTGCTAGTGGAGAAAAATGTTGGGCTCGCAAAATCTGAGGGGGAGTTTGTGGTAGCTGCCGACAGAGGATACTGCCTGTAGTCCAAGCCATAGCCTGACGTAGTGTCAATCCGAAGATTCGGTCCAAGGGAGTTAAAATCGGTATGATGTTGTGGTATTGGGGCGTAAAGAGAGGGTGCGTCCGTCATGTTTGTTGACGGACGTTGTATGTGGAATGATGGCATGCTCATCCCAGCTTGCAGCGTAGAAAGGTCGACAGCGATTGGGACCGATTGACTTCGATTACGCTTATGAGCTCGAGCTGGCGGTGGCATGCCAAAGCCATTCTCTTGCCACATGGACAGGTGCGGATGTGTCATCTGTTGCGTCGGTTGTGATAATGGCCGAGGAGGAGCCATGGGCGATACAGGAGCGGATGCAGCCATTGTGTGCTGGTCAAATGGAAGATGTCTATTTTGAAATGACTCCAGGTTGATCAATTTGGCCAGTTGACCACTGAGGACCTTGGGAGGCCCACCAAGGTGATGGATCATGATCGTTGATGCTTGTTGCTCCTCTGTAAAATCTCCACACTCATGGAAGCCTCCAGTGCCGGCTGAGTCCATGAAGAATTTTGGCGGTCGATTCAACTCGATGATGAGACCACGAGGTCGTATCGGCATGCCACTGGGATCTTCAGCCGCATCTCCGGGCTCTAACGTGATGTTCCTGATGGAAGAGAAGGGGTATTCGATCTTATAACCCGCTCCCTCGTTATTGATGTAATATGTAAGGCAAGCTTTGTCGGGAGCGTAGAAGACGACAAGGTCCATGGCGTTTTGACCGACCCGCCGCCATGACCCAATACTAAGCGACTTGCAACTGAAGTGGTGGATCACTATATAGATCATTAGAAGTGTCTGGGCAATCATGAAATAGGAATCTCAGATTTACCGATTTTCCCAGGTTGCGAGGAGTCTGGGTTCAAGATCATTCCACTACTGCCATAGGTATTCATGTATCCAGGTGAGCGGACGCCTAAGAATTCCCTTCCAAGAGGCTTGCCGGATTCCATTGCCTGGTTCGCAAGGTAAGTGCGCATTGACTCGGGAATTGCGTCGCAGTCCTCGCCAGTTTCGATGCTCTTTTTTGCGAGCATCTTTATCTTCGCACGCCTATCACGATTGTAATTAGCACCATCATCATATTAGTGGCTTCACGAAGTACGCACTTGTTCTGAAACCATATCTGAACAGACCGTTCAGTCATGCTTATGTCCTGAGCTATGCGCTCGCGAACTGTGGCTGTGGGTGTAGGGTTTTTGATGAATTCATCTTCCAATGTAACCAGCTGATCTTGTGTGGCTCTTTGCCGCTTTTGGTTCTTCTGTTGTTGGGTGAGGGTGCTCTTGCGCGGCGGACGACGCGAATTGTTGTTGGAAGGGGGACCAATGTTAGCGGCGGAAACTGTGGGTGAGGGGGTCGATGTCGACATGATGGTGAGGAGGTTAAGTCGATAGTTCTATTGCAATCTATATCTTCCAGTATAGACGACTAGATCACTGTTTCTCGTTGTAGAGAGCTAAATGTGAAGAAATGGCCCTTGTAGGTTTAGTAGTGGGAAGCGCTTGGCCTCGAAAAGTCGCGTGTCGACAAGGAGTGTTGTGAATGAATGTAATGCTACGAGTAGCAGGATAGAGTAGCCGCTGATTTCTCAATGGGCCTCTGAAAAAGTCTGGATGCTGGACCAAAGCGAAGAAGTAGTTGCGGTGGTCGAAAGTCGAGCCGTCGTGGACGTGGTCGAGAGTGAAAAAAGGGCAAAAAAAAAGAACAAAGACGAATCAGCCGAAGGAGTGTTACGGACCCGAAAGGAGTGGCGGAATCCGGATGGCAGAAACAAAGAGCAAAGAAAGGAAGGTGGAGGCCGTCAAAGCCAACGACGACGAGGTCGAAGCTCGAGCAAATTGAGATTGGTGACGGTGGTGGTGTGAGAGGTAAAAGAATGCGAGCCAGGAGAGAGGGGGAGAGTTCCACTCATACCCCTGACCGGCCGCCGGCAGGAACGATAGCGCAACATGCAAGGCTCGCTCGATACGCCGCCTCTCCCCCCAGAAGCCCCTAAGGTCTAAGGTACAAGGGGCAACATACGCGAGAAAGTCAACTGGAAACCTTCCCTCACGACTTTTCTTACTGTTGAACGCCTTAAGGCTTTCTTTGTTGTTGTCCATCTAGTCTAAAACTTCCAACCGTTACTCGGTCCCCTTACCGCGATTTCATGATACTGTCCGACTAGATTCAGTGCTTGATAGATGGAGTTCACCAGAGTCATTGCCCTCGCCGGTTGGACTAACACCACTAACAAACAGTCCGCTTGGGTCTCAGGATCAGTCTGTAAATACCCTCACCCTCACTGAATCAATGCCAAGCTTCTGACATCTTGTGTATTCACACCGATTTCATTTTCTGCAGCGATCCTTTACTATTCTTTCTTGACTATTGCACCATAGCAGCAGCGACAACGTGCCTTAGGTTGGTGGAGGCTGTCCCAAAGCGCAGCAATTGCCACACGCGACCATGCAACTACTGTGCCGCTATTCTAGGGCTAGATGATGCACTCATGTATCTCCTGTGTTATCAAGCATCATACTGTACAGAACATGGAGGACTGTTGACATCTCTGGCATGCCCTGATCCTTGGACCAAGCTCTTTTACCGCCCGGAGATGCAGGATGGTGGCCTGGTCAGAGCTCGCCAACGCCATAAGCACCGAATCAACACCTTCCACCATGGCTATAAATAAGAGCTTGAGTCGGCCTGCATTGGTCAGGTGACGTTTTCCTGCTCCCACGCTTCTTGTGCCGTCAGCTGAACATGGGCCAACTCTTAAAGGTATCCAATCCCATCCCTCATGCAGGCATCCTGCAGGGGCTTTTCAGGAACAGGTATAGCGCCCTCTTAGTGCGTTCGGAACTGTTTCAGCTTAGAGAGAAGCGCCCCGATGGGGTTCCGCACACAAATTCCAACGAAAATAGTCCATCAAGATCGATCTTCAACGGCCATACTCCATACTATACCTTAGCACTCATAATGCCAATACTGCTTATGCGCATACGGTATACCTGCCGCCGTCATATTGACATTGTCTCTGATCTGCATCATGCCTCGTGCTCTACGTAATTTCGAGTAGATCCGTGTAGAACCGTGGGGGAAACACCATGTGCTATTCTCCCGCTAGATGGTCAGAGGATTATGCCGAGTGCAAGTCGTGCCGCCTGCGCACAGGTTGGCGTGGTGGTCAGGCTCGAAAAGCACTGCCTCCGATACAGCCTGAAACTCTTCAAGACCTCGATCTAGAGCACTACCGCCTCTCAGGTCTCGTGGGCACGTAAAGAGGATCTCCGCATGCTACCTCTAAGGAGCATGCGAGTGCCCAGATCCATCGGCCCAACGGTTCCGTTATCTAGATCTGATGCTCACTAACCGAGCTGACCAGCATGATACCCAACGAGGTATTTCTGATGCTGACAAGCAAATCCCAAGGAACTTCCGTCGGGTCGTTCCAAGAGGACCAACGTCCAACAAAGCTGAGCAGCTTCAACGCCTTCCGGGACCATGTGACAGAGAGCAATGCGAATGAGACTCTAGTCCTAATCTAGACCCTTTGTGCTGTTGGATGTCATTGTCACTTATCTCTTTCGGCGTAGGAGATCGGAAGCAGAATTCATCCGCAAAGACGCCTGGTTCTAGAGGTCGTCTGCCCTGGTACAAGTGGCGAAAGTCAGACTGGTCCACGGTTTCGGTCTTGAGTAAGCATAGAATGAATTTCCACCCAAAAGCAACCAAGGATTAGCAAAACCATGACTTCAAAGCCGGAGATATATCAGTGGCGCGGAACAATTGATAATTGTCTAATGTTTGACAGCGGTCGTAATTTCTCGTATGCACGAGAACTTCAATGCCATGTGCAGGAAAACAGCCATGTTTCCGGGATATTTCACCCGTAACTTCGTTCAGCTCGTTCTTGGCTTTGGCGGCAAATAGCCACGCTTTGTTAGTTCTGTCGGCAGCTGCTTCTCCAGAGTCGCAAACTGTAAATTTATCAGTCACCTGCTTCGCCTGTATCTCCGTATGTCTTACAACGCCATTCGATTTCACAACACCGTCCTTGACCCAAACAGACCAGGCTCCCATCATGTTAGCCATGATGACATCTGTGAAGATTCTATCTCCTACTACAACAACCTGATCTGAACGCGTTAAACCAGGTACATTGCCGCTGCGCAGGTAGTTAAGGACGTCGATAGCACAGCCAGGTTTCTTCGTTAGATGCCTGAAGACTTCGACTTCAGTGGCTTTTTCTAAGATTTCGGCTTCTTTGCCATGATGATCGTCATTGGTGCCAGCTGAGTTACTGACGATCAAAAGACGCGGCCCAAAGAATCTCTCGCGGAGGAGGCGAAATTGATCCTGATAGCATTAGAGAAGGATCCAGGGGAGCGCACGGAGGTTCATGAAGCACTATGGCTCGAAAGACATATCCTTCACTTCTGCTGATCTAGCATACCTCATAAGGCTTGTAAACGACGTTTTCTTTGGCTTTTGCAAAGCAATTGTCTTTGTCTAGCACGATAGCTCTGATATCAGGTGGTTTTCCTCCGTTGGCGGTTACCAAGATTTTAGAGATCTCGACAGGGATATCTTTGAAAGTGTTCACAGTAGCATGAGGCAGACCTATAGAGGGATTCGCCAGGAGTTTGAAAAAGCATAATGTCGCTGACAAGTTCATTGCATTTAATGTACATTTGGAGCTCAGAGACTGGTAGGAAAGAAAAGCTTTGGCTCAGTGAGCCAAAGCTTGGCGCCAAGAATTCGCGAAACCTCAGCCCTATCAAATTAGACATTCGAGCTCTGAGGCTCTCAGCGACGTATGCAAACCTGGAGCACAAATTCCTGCCCAGCTGATCCATTTCTTCATACAAATCGACCATGACGAGTACGATAGGCATACCAATAAAGCTTTTGAATGAGGCACAAGTAATGCCTACTGCAGCCCTATCCTGCACAACGAGCGAAAAGGCTAACAATTCCATAGAACCATGTCATTACCCTCGAGATCACCTCCGGTCAGGTCTACCGGGGCAAGCTCATAGAAGGTACCCATGCTTCTATCCAAGCATTACCACCTTGCAGCCCTGCTCTGCCAAGCCACTGGCCTCTCATAAATCAAATACTAACCAAGTTGTCGGAATTCCAGCCGAAGACAACATGAACGTCCAATTGAAAGACATAACGGTCACCGCACGCGACGGCCGAGTCAGCCATCTGGATCAAGTATATATTAGAGGGAGTCACGTTCGATTTTTCATTGTGCCGGACATGTTACGGTAGGTTGTGTGCGTTGTACGTTCAAGGACCAGGCTTATGGTAGGACAGGAATGCGCCAATGTTCAGATCAAGAGGTACGCGAGGCAGAGGTGTTGGTCTAGCCAGAGGACGGGCGACGGTCAATAGGGCGAGAGGGCAGAGGGGACCGAGGGCCGGATGAGTGGAGTGCAGAGGGAGTTAATTCGATGTTGAATACCCAAAAAGGTGGCAGGGGGGTTTCATGGAGGCGTAAAAGCCTGACATGTCAGAGCGCCAAATTGAGCAGAGCTGGGCCAAATGAACGAGGACCAGAATGTCCAGGGAGGCAAGCGTTACCAGTCACCATCACTGGCGCACGAAGATCAAAACAACAATTAAAGTTCACATCGTCTTCATAACATCCCTCACTGCCCTCGCCGCAAACTTCCTCCTCTCCCCCTCCGGCATATCAGCACCCATATCCTTAATCGCCTGCATCTTCAACATCATATTCTCCAGCTCCTCCACTCCCTCATCCCCCTCATCCTCCTCATCCTCCCTCCGCACCGCCATCTTCAACCCCACCATCTCCCTCTGCACCTCCGCCGCCTCAGCCCCAAACCCATCCTCAACCCCCAATTCCTCCTCTAAATCATCCACATCCACATCTCCCCCCCCAGCATCCCACTCATGAGCCTCAAGCGCCTCTTTTAACCGCACAATCCCAACTTTCTCTACCCATCCCCCATACAAATCATCAGCCCATAAACCCCACCATAGACAATCAAACAAATCAAAAACCGAGAAACAAAAAGATCCCAACTCACCACCAAACTCATTCCTCTTCCCCCCTTCCCCCTCCCCCACCTCCCCATCAATCCACTCCCACCCCCCCCCACACTCCTCCCCCAAAAAATCCTCCCACTCCTCCCCCCCCATCTCCACCCTCGGCCCTTGCCCCTGTTGCATCCCCACCGCCAACAACAACGCCCCATCTCCATCCCAGCCCTCACTATGCCATTCCACAATCTCCCTAACCGTCCTCAACAACTCCCTAATACCATCCTACCCCCCCACCAAATAAATTAGCCCCTTCCCCTCCTTTCAACATAAATAGTACCAATCAAACAACATCAATCAATCATCTCATCGGATCGCAATTTTTTGTAGTAGCGTATGTACGTACTAAATCACTTTGTATGCGAGGTTTTTTGAAACAAACCACCCAAGCTCCCAGGGCGCGGACAACTTCTCCTGCTTCGGGGGAGGTCCATTCGGTTTTCCAAGTTGAGAGGGAGGGGGTGGTGGGGGGGAGTGTGTCGCGCCAGATGGGGATGGAGGCTGTGTAGTAGGGGGTGGAGAGGGGGTGGTGGGTGGTGTCGTCTGTGGGGGGAGGGGGAGGGGGGGATTAGTGAGGTGGTGAGAGGAGGAGGGGAGAGGGGGAAATGGAGATTACCTTTGAAAATGGAGGGTGAGGGGGTTTCGGGGGTGGAGAGGAGGAGCAGGCGGAGGGGGGAGGGAATGGTGGGGGGCATGGTTGGTGGGGGGGGTGGAGGGTTTGGGGGGGAGGGTGGTTGATATTTGTAGGTGTGTGCAAAGTGTGTGAGGTAAGGTTATCAAGGTATGGGATGGTTACATTCACTTTACTATGCTAAGCTCGTTAAAGACTCCCATGGTATCTAAATGCCTGTCTGCTGAACGCTCGCATAGGACTAGGACTTGAACATATACATGTAAATCCGCTGCCTTTCCTTCAATGACGTATTGGTGATGCTCAATCCCAGAATGGAACTAGCAATGGCTGATAACGCCGGTTGATAAACATATATTCCCCCTCTTCCCTCAAATCACGCATCAGCAGCATTGTTGCCATTATGGGATGATATACTGTTGATCATTCGGTGTCCTCCCGCTCTTCCTGCGCTCCCATCAAAGACGAAAGGCCCGGCATTATTTGTAGGGGTCATTGGTCCGTCGTGAAGAAGCATATCCGCTGTCGTTGGCGTGCGCAACGAGGCCTCGTTAAGCTCGTCGCCCATGAGAGGCTGGGTTGGAGTGATTGGTCGCAGATACTCAATTGGAGCAGAAGCAGACCTGGTATCTGGCTGCTCCGCGGCTGCTGGGAACGGTGGAGATATACGTCGAGCTCCTCGTCGCATCAGGAGGTTGTGGGAGGCACTTGATGCGCTGTTGGGTTCCGAGGAGTTCGTGGAAGATGGTGATAGATGTGTATCGTTCGTGATCACTAATTTCCTTGAGGTCCTGGATGATAGCTCTTCCTCAATGCCATCCATTGCCAGATCTTCATGCTCTGATATAGCGCCATTGCTCGATTGGGAGGCAATCACCTCTGGGCTTGAGCCTGCACCGTCCTCGTCACCCCAATCTTCATCAATATCGTCGACATCGGCTTCTAAATCTGTTACTGCTCGGCAATTTGGACACAGGAATTGTGGCCAAGATTTGTGATCGATGAGGATCGGACGTATACACTTGTAATGCCAGACATGAGAGCATGGGGCCACGAATAGTGATTGACAAGGCTGTAAATAGATTAGTACATAATTATCTTATGGTTTCGAGCGGCCTGGCAAAACTCACAGCTATGGACATTAGACATATTGAACATTCGGAAGAATGTGAAGATGCAGTGTCTGAATCTTTCTTTGCTGGTTTCCCCAAATCTCGAAGCCGCTTGTGGGTCGTTACACTAGCCAAAAGTCAGCAGCCAGTCAGCGATCAATTTCAATATCGTCGCATACTTGTAGTGATTCAAGGTTTTCTGCCACCCTCTGTTACACTCCACCCTTATTTTGACGCATCTGAATATCATCTCCTCTCCACCTCTAAAGTCTATACCGAGTTGCACTACATCGCCATCGTGGACTGGGAATGGTTTCGATTCAACGCTCGGTTGACTGAGTCTGATATGGTTGAGAAAAGTACCGGAAGAGCTTTTCACATCCTTGATATACCATTGCCCCTGTGAGCACCAGAATTCGCAATGTCTCCGGCTGACAACCTTAGATTTGAATCCGACAGGAGCAGACGATGGGTTGTTTGGCGGCGGGTTAGGATTCGTATCACGCTCGGAATATCGGCCAACCCGAATGACGCAGTCTTCGTGGGGAAGAGTCCTGGCTGTGGCCGGAAAAGCTAGAGATGGCCTAGCAGAGCGAGGATCCTGGTGGGGTATGAATCTGATGGTGGGCATCTGGTCTTGAGGATGGCCCGTAAGATTCGAGGAAGTGTTGTCCGAGGTCTTTCGTACTGGGTGCGCGCCGTTGGGAGCACTTCCAGACCTATTTCTTGCCATGGTCCTTGGAACACCCTCATGAAGATACGTATATTGCTCAGTGTGATTAGCAGTGTGTGAAGGTGGACTTTGTCTTGTATTCACAGCAGGTTGTGATGACGGGTCAACCAGGGGATTGGCGGTGGGAGTTACGGAGCAAGTTGTGTCGTTGTGGACAGGGGTTGTTGTAGCGTTTGATGAGGGGACAGAAGGGGAGGATGATTGGGCGTGACTTCGCAGGTAGCCAAAGCCTCTCAACCTGGGTCGTGGGGTCCTGCTGGCTGGTGCGGGGTTGTTGTTGCTTGTTGCTGATGTGCTCGGCAAAGGTAGTTCTACCGTGAGAGGCATCAAGGTGCAAGGATGTAAGCGCCGTCATTCGAGGTCTCATCAAGTTTGGGGGGAGCAATGAATGAAATGTTTCAGGAAGTAGAGAATACTTGAGCAACATGACCGTTCGGCGATTGACTGGTCGGGCTTTGATTCACTAGAAAGATAGCGCTAAGATAATCTAGGCTGGCTTGGCTGGATCTGGATCTATCAACTTAATCCCTACACTCCTCCGTACACACCATCTCGATGTGAGTGTTCCATGGCTCTTAACATCCTTGATGAGCATCCTTGATGAGGTCAAGGACCCATTCATTGATATTGACCTTGATCTTGATCTTCTCGGCTCCTATAGGTGAGGAGAGGAGAGATGTGGAGAGAGGAGAGAGGTAGAACGCATGAGGTAGGTAGTTGCAAGGGATGATTGCAATGCGGGACCCTACATAAGTCACTACAATCCCACCCTTTCTCCACCCTTTATCCACCTGTTGATGTGTCACAGGTCAAGAAGCCTCATTCTTGACACTTTGCGCCATGTTCTCGCCATTATACTAAGCACCTACTTGGCACGTTATCCATCCAGCTTGTTCAATTAACCGCACTTACCCTCGTGTTTTGAGTCTATCACGGTATCTTATCCCTTGATTATCAAACCTTCTGTTTCCATTGAGTCAAATTCTATCCAGAATGGTGCTCCCTAGGTATGTGAAGAGGACGGACCAAGTGTCTTTCGTCACTTGTCCACCCGAGATCATATCCCAGATAGCAGGCTATCTCGACAAATCCAGCTTCAGCAGACTCGCCTTGTCTTCGCGTTTTCTGAACGTCATTCTGACGCCTTATCTGTATGACCACCTTGAAATCCTCGGCTACCATCAGGACTGGTCGCGCTCGCAGAGTATAAAGCTCCGAAATCTGACTCTGCTGCTATTAGAACGGCCACATTTGGCTGGATACGTTCGGCATTTCTCCATGCACAACGACTTCAGAAGGGAAGCCTGGGGTGAGCATACAGAGATTGCTCACCTCCCTCAAGCCCTTTTGACGGCTATCGAAGCGGCCAGCCATTCGAAGGAGGAGGAGCGACAATGGCTCAAAGATGTGAGCTCTATCAAGTTTATAAACGGTGACGCCTTGATGGCACTGTTGCTTCCTACCCTGCGAAATCTGAAAACCTTGGACCTGAGGCTTGGAGACGACATCATGTACTTTAGCAGAATGTTGCAAAGAGCAAGCGGAAAAGAGAAACCCTTCGATACAACGCCGGCTTTTGAAAAATTTTCAGACATCGTGTACGTGCAAAATAAGCGTGTTTGGACTTGTTACGATGAAGATTATTACGACGACGACGACGACGACGACGACGATGATGATGATGACGATGGGTGTGAATACCTCTCCTACACCCTTCCACTTCCAGCAGTGACCCGAGTTTTCGGACTAAAAAGCGGTTTCAAATGTGGCATCTCACAACAAGAACCATGGTTCTTACCGCTTGCTTGCGGAGTCACATTCCAACTTTCACATCTCGAGCTTCGAGACTGCCTCTTTGACAGTCAAGCCCTGGTTGACTTACTTCGGGTACCAATTGCATTGAAGACTTTCATATATGAAGTCAATCCGTTGACTCGGGATTTGAGCGCCCTCAAGATCAATATACATAGGGCAATGGAACATCAAATTAGTAGCCTAGAGAATATTTGGCTTGATTGTGTTCCGTGGAACGCAGAGCTGGGGAGATTCCACCAATTTTTCGGTGAGGCCAGAACCATGCCATCGTTCGCCGATTTCAACAATCTAAGAACTCTGAGGATTGCATCACCATTCCTTTTTGGGTGTATATACCGTCAGCAGCGATGGGGCAATGCCGACCTACTCGCACCGCTTTTGCCCGATAGCCTAACCACCCTTCACATAACACGCTGCGACGACGGTATTGAATTCATCTGCGAAGAGTTGAAGTTTCTTTTAGCGCGACTTACGAACACAACCAATTTGAGCAATATTATCATTGAAGACCCCTTTGGAGAAGGGCTTAAACCGTCTTCGTATGTCCGAGATCTAGCCAATATTGCTGAAAGCATGAACGTTTCGTTCAGCGCAGTAAAGGCTGGACCGGAACATCATGCTGATGATCAGTATGACTGGAAGGGATTGGGCATCGACGGATCTCTACCATGGGCTGAGGCGGCACGCGGAGACTATCGCTCCTTATCTGACAAGATTTCCGATGTACAGTCAAAATTTCGAACATTACCGCCTTTGCTACAGCGTCCATGGCGTGACCGTGATGTATCCCTATTGCCTTACGAAGAAATTCAAGGCAGCCCACGATCTAATTGATCCGTTTCGGCATATTTCATCACTAAGCAAATTTTATCTGCTTGGAGTATAGAGAGCAGTCTAAGTCAACATTTCGGTACCATCAATATATCAAGGAAATACCCCTTTCTACATAAAGTCCAAGCATGTGAGGCAGATCTTATCTTGCAACGTCCAGCCTGAAATCCTTGCAGAAAGCGAGACCTGTTCGTCTAAGCTCGATGAGGATGATCATTTCAATGAGAATGCGAGGTTTGAACCTTGCCTCCAGCTAACGGAATAGGAACAACATGTACACGCGGAGATACAATAGCCACGAACCAGCCAAATTACGATGCTTATGACATCATGCCTGCTAATGCAACAGAAGTCGAATGCTTAAAACCCCTTCAGATACCACACAGCACAATCACCTCTCCACAAACCTCCAACCTCCAACCTCCTCCTCCCCCACCCCCACCAACTCAACCTTCACCCCCCCAATCCCCTCTCCCATCTCACTCACCTTCCCAACCCCTTCCTCTCCACCCTCCTCCCCCACCCACAACCCCCTCCCATGTCGCAACATCGCCAAACAACTCCCCTTCCAAATCCACACCCCCCTCCCCGTTGTCTCCACAATCGTCCTCCCCAAATACGCCACCGCCAGCACAACCACCGCAGCCGGATACGAAAACCACGCCCATCTCACTTTCACATAAGTTTCAGTCTTAAATGCGATGCCTGGGTGGGGTGAGGAGCCGCTGGAGTTTTGTTGGCGGATGTTGTTGGTCATGGAGATAGCGAGGTTGGAGATGCGGGAGGGGTAGTGCGTGGTGGAGTAGAGGGCGTGGATGGTGTCGGAGGAGAAGAAGGAGGTGTTGTTGGTGGAGGGGGGGTAGATGTGGCCGTGGCCGGTGAAGGTTGTTGTCATGAAGGAGTGGAGGGCGAGGGCTGCGAGGGAGGAGACGGTGAATGTGGTGGTGGTGTTGTCGAGGAAGGAGGAGGGAGGGGTGTAGAGAAGGTCGGAGGACTGGGAGTAGGTGGCGGAGTTGTTGAGGAAGGTTGAGGTGATGGTTTGGGATATGGCGCCGTCGGTTACGGAGGCGGTGTAGGTGTTTATGCAGTAGAAGAGGGCGCATTCGTAGGCGGAGGGGGAGGCGTTGCTTTTGGAGATTAGAGAGGTGAATTGGATGATTGATGCTGTGGTGTTGGCGAGGTCAGGGGAGATGTTGGTGGTGCTGGAGTTAATTTGGCTGCCGGATCCAGTGATGGTGGGACCATCGGGTAGGTATAAGTGATGGCATCCGGTCTCGTTGCAGGACTTTTCGATGTAGGAGGTGATGTTGGCGCATTTGCTACAGACGGCTAGAGAGGAGAAATCTTGCCAAGTACAGCTTTTCCACGTTAGGCTGATTTTGGAAGGATATTTTCAACTCACTTGCCGGTTGAGCAATAGTGCTCAATATTTACGTCTGCTTGATCGCGAACGTCGAAGATACCCTCGTAGATAGCAGCCTTATAGTATAGTTAATTGGAATGAGTACCATTTGTGCGGCATTGTCGGTCTATACCTTCAAGGACATGTCAACAACGGACGGTAACGGTAGACCCTCCTCGCTTCTAGCTACATAGTTCTGAGCGCGAACAATGGTAGCAGTCCTGTCTGAGGCGACAAGTCGATCGGGATAGACAACGACCTGTTGAAGAAAAGGGTCAAATAGCAGCATCAAGACCGTTATTATCGCCCCAACGAAGGCCATATGCCTACACTTCTTGTCAGGCGTCAGGCATCAATTAAGGACTAGAGTAATAATAGACCTCGCTCCTATGCTAAACAAAAGAGCCAAGGCCCCCCAAGGACCTCTACTCGCATCTTCAAAGAGCTGGAGGTCTTTCAAAGGGCGAGGTTCTTCCTGGCGGTACCATAACCATTTAGACTGTGAGATCGAAGCCCCTATAGCCGAGGTGATGGCAAGTTTTGTGATCACGGCAAAGAAAGAAATGGTAGAATTGATCTTGATTCGTTCTTTCAGCTTTGCGGTGGGATTGTAGGGGCAGAATACAACGCACAGTAAAAACAGACGGCCAGTCAGGAAGAGACGACGAGTCAAAGATGATAAGAATCACGATGATGGCAGTACTAGATATGAGAGCAGTTAGAGCGGAAAGTATCTCCCAGAGCCACCAGTCTTGTAGGAGTAAAGAGATCTTGCGAGATAGAGAGCCGGGTCGAGGGACACTCTGCTTTAGCAGTGGGGTTCGAGAGTCCACATCTTGGGTATCCGACATTGCAGATGTTGCCTCATGCATATGAAAATTCTGTATTAAGAGATTTGATATCCTTACGGTTGGTCTTAAGGTAGAGGGGGTCGCGGTAGCGTCTTGATGGAACATGGTCACAAGACACGGCCCCTCTCCCTTCAGCTTTCAGATGAATGACGACATGGCTCCTTCGCAGGTAGGCAGACTCATTTCTTTGCTGAATATCAACGTTGCCTCCTAATCAGCTATACATCAGTGCAAATCCATTTCAAAGTACTCGGAGTCCTGGTAATGGACTTGGAGGTTCTGCTCTCGCGAGACCTTCCATCTAAGTAGGACCCCAGAATGCGCCTCAACAGGTAAAGCCCTCGGGGAGGTCTGCCCGCCCGCCCGCTCGACCAATGCCAAGATGTCTCATATTTGATGTTACCGCCGTTCTCTAATATCCAATACCGGGCAGAAAAATAGTTAATAACTTCTTTTCGTTCTTTCTCTGATCTCTACGCAAGAACAGGGAATGGGACGTATAAAGAAGCATCAAAAGTAGGATGTAACCAGTTATACTCTGTGCATTGACATTAAGCAGGCGCTTCACTTCCTCTGTGCAAAACAGTCCTCGACTTGTACCTACCAATGAGAGGTCCTACCAACGAGAGGTCAATTAGCTGAACACGCAGCAAACAGCAGGTGGTGTAGCTGAACCACGTCGCTATGAACGCTGTCGTAGCACGAAATAAGCGAGATACGATCAACCATATATTGGACGATCCAGTGCAAGGGCAAAATGACTCTACTCATAACATTGCGGCCAGTTTTGGTGTCAAATTCAAGGTGTCCGATGACGCTGAAGTCGCTTCCCCTTCAGAGTATCACTAGCATCGTGGTCTGGATCAATTCTCGTTGTGTCTGTCATGGAGCACCTCATCCAATAAGTCCGAGAATCATCTGATTAATCTATATGTATTTCCGAATGCCGGATGCAGGCGCCGTGAAAACCGTACCAGGTATGGCGCAAAATAGTCTTCGCTTGACAGCTCGACAACTTGTCCACTTGTGTGGGGTAGAGGCGTTCGATCAGATCCAGCCCTATTCTAGAGGTCTTCCTTGTCCTTCGGTGCAGTAGCGCTCTAGACTGGACTTCAACGTCGAACCTATTAGTTCTTCGGAAGCTAAGAGTCCGTGGCAGTATTTCTATCTGAATGGTAGTGTTTCGCTGTTGCTGCCCGAGACGGAGGCGAAGACATTCAATCAATGGAGCTTGAGGCAGACATGGAGATACTCAATGGTCCAGCATCGCGAGTAGTAGGCTACAGAGAATCTAAGGTTAAGCTAGATCGATAGTCTAGTGCAGGAATTCAAATTGGTTCTTTGGAATCAGGTTTATCCGAGAGAAAAGAGCGAAAAAGAAAATTACTAAGTACATATGAGTATGAAATTATCAAACGAGACTTATCTTGATGTAATGATTAACCCGAGATTACTTGGTCGGGGGAAGGGATCCGGGTACTTTAACTGTCGTCCAATAGAACAGTTTTTTGATAGGGAAACGGAGCTGGCTAGGCTATGGTAGTAGGGCCAATACCAGCGGTTTGCGTGCTACCCTTCTGGCTATTGCTGCGATTCATACCAAACAAAGAATAGTTTCACTGTATAATTTAGAGCTTCACTTGGGGACCATTACATTCTGACATCATACAGTGTAGAGGCATACACTTGATGAGCAATCAACTCCAAAGACCTTTGCAGATATTGTCTTTGAATAATCCAGCATGAATGAGATACAGCCTTGCAAGGTAGATCACCACTTGTTGAACGCCTGGTCATTTGCCCATAAAATCTTCGCTTTTGTCAATACATATCTTCCCTGTAGGATTGTATAGCAAGATGAAACGTCGTAAAGAAGCTCTCTCTTTATGATCTACAACCTCGTTGAAATTCGGGTGAGTCTTTCACAAAAGTTTGGTAGGGTCTGTCCGTGTGGGGTCTTCCCTGACCGTTTAGATGCGGAAGCATGGCTCACAAACTCTCTAGTCTACCACTTTGCATTCTCGCAGACGTGAAGATACCTAGTGCGACTAGAAGCATGTCGTTCGCCCCGTTAATGCCTCAAATGCACGCGATCGGCGCGTTGTTTGATGCATAGGGGCAAGCCAGTAAGGCACTGTCGTGGCAAGAGCTGTTGTAAGCCATACTGCAGAACAGCTTGGCGCAGGTATGTATGCACATGTCGAACCAACCAGTCGGAGTCGAGGTGAGAAGTGGGGAGCATGTCCCGAGAGCCGTTGATGCGAAAGTCAATATCTGGTAGGGGAATTGCACAGTTCATGCACCATTCCTGTCGACCAGCAACATCTACCAATCATGCACACCTCCAACTGACCAGCCCACTTTCAAATGAGACGCCCTACAGTAAGCTAAGGGACTTTCCATCCGCTTCAAAGGGAGACGACGTTTTTTGAGGGAATTTCCATCCGCTTCCACAAGGACTCGCTTGGCTCAAGCCAAGCGATGATAACGACAATTCGCCCTTCCCGGTAGCATGGCAGCATAGTCTACAGCAACGATTGCACAATAGTCATTGAAGGAGAAGATTGGTCGGATTGCCTCGTCTGGCGGTGGTCTAGCTTCCACAAGACCGTCAGTGACACGTCGCCCCCACTTTGGGAGTTGAAAGTGGCTGGCTTGTGCCAACCTCATTGGGACTTCGAGGATAATCGGTCGATGCTTTAATTGGAAGAATCAAACGAAGGACACTTCCCATAGCAGTATAGTGAACCTAATAGCAAATTACCGCTGCAGGGGCTCGACTAAAAGTGCCTTGCCAGTCTCTCTACTAAAGTAGCTTCTTCTTTCGTGGACGCGGAGATTTACATTCGGCAATCGGACGGCACCACCCCGCGCCTCCGCGAAGACACCAGCTGAAAGCTTCCTCAAGCTCCCAGCTTGCGCAACGACAACCCATCCACGCTCTTTAGGTGACCGCCACTGGCATCCTTCTGAATCTCCTGACTGCCCCTCGGTCCAATCTCTAATATGAGCAACACAAGCCTCAGAAGTTCATGTATCAGCGAAACCCTATCCAGGTACTATACTGACCCTGCGGCAGGAGAGGACAGGGGGAGGTGTGACTGGTGGCGCTCTCCATGGAAGCTGAAGCTTGACCTGACCCTGCCATTACCAATCTGGGGGGTACTACGTAGACCCCTCACCATTCCCATCTTAACGAGCTCGCTAATGTGATTTCATCACATACATGTCTAGACTCGACAGGCTCGAGACATGCCATTGTTTGGGCGACTTGCCCAACTGGATCTGCAACATGGCGGAATGCGGCCATGATCGTCACTGAACTTCCTATTGATCAATTGGCCATAGACCCAGATAGCCAAGTTCGGCGCTAAAATGGGTGACAGCGGGGTACAGATGCGTCGATCCCTGCATGCATTAGAGCCTCTGTATGATGAATCCCGAGCGTGCAGCCAGCACAGCTGCAGACCAAACGTGGTGGCCCGCTCGAGGCAGGGGAAGTCATCATTGCTTGTTCAGTGATTCACCGATCATTCGCATCCTGCCTTCTCGGCTTCTCTCCTAGCTATCATTTTAGTTCAAAACCAGGAGACCTCACACCAGGCCTAACGGCAAAGGAAGTGGCTGACTCCACTGCTCTAACCTCATTCGTCTCAAGATTGACCTCCTAAACATGTTGGAGCGCTGCTCGTCCTAATCGAGATCGTCAATTCGAGCTGATAATGTCGCTAATTTGTCGAGGAGGAGCCGGAAATGCAGTGGATATTAATGTCTCCCCACATCCTCTATGGCTATGTGTTTATCTACGTCTTAACGCCTATGTGCTGCAAGTTTCAAAGAAGAGCTGCCGTCAACCATTTCTTGACATCTGTCAACGCATATCC
Organism: Cladonia rubrotincta; assembly: GCA_963971245.1. NCBI lineage: Eukaryota > Fungi > Ascomycota > Lecanoromycetes > Lecanorales > Cladoniaceae > Cladonia > Cladonia rubrotincta. The sequence goes on from OZ020215.1 coordinate 632,536, forward strand.
CTTTGATTGTACTTTATTTCCGTTTGGACTAGCGCACTACATTAATAAACATCATTGCTCCTAAAAATCTTCATTCAGTACTGGGCGGTATCAGTCCATTTGGAAAGATGTTCTCGTCAAGAGACAGACAAGTGAAGGCCGGCACCAAAGCTGCTGACACACCACAAAGCAGTAGTAACCCCGCCACGCCTGTAAGACAGAAGAGTGATGCTTCACAAGCTAATGGGGCTCCTTCTACTCCTCCAAAGCAAGCGGCTACTTCTACACCTTCGCAGCAGCCACCTACTCAACAACAGCCAGCAACTCCTACGCCTCAACAGCAGCAAGCTGCCTCGACGGCCCCGAAGCAGCAAGCTGCTACACCGCGAACCAAAGAGGCGGAGCCTGTAACAATCAGTGTCCCAACAACCAATGGTACAAAGGGTACGAGTCATAAGGAGACCTCTGAAGTCACCATCCTTGTCAAATCTACCGAACAAGTCTCGTCCCAATATGAGTCTCAGCTTGGCTCAGTGGTCAATGTGCGAGAAGTATATGGTAAATCTCTTGAGTCCCTCTTGGACTTCATTGCAACGGATCGTTTGAGAAGGGTACCGCACAGAGGAAGCCGATGGGACAACATTCTCAGGATGGCCGAACATTTCGCCATCCGTATATCGCATTATCAAGAGGCAGTCGGTGGCATGTTTTCAAAGAGTTCCGAGGCTGCTCGCATGATCTGGGGTAGCTGTTGGGCGCTGTTGCAGGTAAGTCCGCTTCCTTAATCATGAGAAGATCCTCCCCATTGACAGGTATTAGCTGGGGCCACCTCATGCCGACCTCCTGGAAGTAGTATTTGGTATTCTGTTCCGAATGAGCCTTGAAATTCCTTTACTCCTGCGTAACCGGAAGTTGTTTGGGGACAGTGAAGAGATTAAGCACGAATTGGCTGTTGCTTATGCGGAAATCCTTATGGTGGTTTGTGAGGCTACAGTTCACTACATAAAAACCAAAAGAGGTATCACTCATCCTATGGGCCGATACAAGATGAACCTGACGAGAATCTACAGGAGCGTCTACCAAAGAATTTCATAGTGTCTGTGGTCACCGGGTTGATGCCTACTACCGCCACCGAGAGCAAATAACAATCGCCCTGTGGTCGTATTGCTTGGAACATTCTCAAGAGAAAGGGAGTAAGTCGCCCTGACAGGCATGCTCACCATTACTGGGCTTACACGTGCAAACTTTGTCAGGGAACGGACTTGACGTTCAGACAATCAGAGAATGGCTTTCTCCGAAAGACCATGTCCTCCGGCGCTTGTTGGAAAACGATCGAGCTTCTAGAGCCGAGTTTACTTGTGAATGGTTCGAATCACACCTCCTGGAATTCTGCAGTAGCCGGAACGACATGTTCCTGGTCACAGGAGCATCAGGATGCGGTAAAAGCGTCTTGTCTAGTTGGATTATCGAACGATTACAACGACCTTTAGGGCGGAGATCGTTCGATGTTGTTTCCGTGAAAATTGGTAACTGTTCATCTGATTCTGTTGTTTCCACAGGGCCGACGCTGACGTCTAAATGTAGCTGCAGATCTAAAGGCTGAGGGCAGGTCATTCAATGTGGTCAAAAGCCTCCTGGCACAACTGCTCGAGCGAAGAGTTGGAGACGTTGCCCTGTACACTCAGCTTTGTGCAGTTGTGGAGAAGTCCAGTCACAAAGATACCACCGTTTCTGATCTCGAGAGGGATCTGTGGAAAACTCTTGAGGTGGCTCTGAGCGCTGACCAAGACCTTGTAATTCTGATTGACGGATTGGACCATTTGATTGGTGGAGAGACCGCGAGCAAAGAGCTATATGACAGACTACACGACATATGCTCAAAGAAGAGATCTGTGAAGGCCATTGTACTGACACAACCACCGAGCAAGGCATTCACGAAGCCAGCAAAGCATTTTTCGATCGAGGCCAAGACCGTCCACGAGGATATGCTCCACTTCGTCCGCCAAGGTCTGGACTCTTATCACCATTTCCATGACCGCAAGGAAGATGAGAAACAAGTACTCGTTCATCGTATCACGGACCATGTCAAGGGGAATTTTATCTTTGCGGAGTTGATCTTGGAGAGCTTCAAAAGGGAAAAGACCCACGGCGGGTTTACACAGGCAGTCAACACTCTCCCAAAGACGCTTCATGAAGCAATTCATAACGTGGTCTCTCGGCTTGATCTATCGAAGACATACGGAAGCCTGGTAGTGGCATGGTTGCTTGCTGCTGAGAGGCCCTTAACGGTAGCCGAACTTCATTGCCTCTTAGAGACCGAGATTGGTAATGAGAAAAGCGACAAATACCACAATCTCGAGAGTGACGTCCACACAAAATGTGGCTCATTAGTCGTGGTTAAAGATGAGGTTGTTCGCATCCGCCATACTTCTGTCCGACATTACTTCTCGGAACACTTACACCGCGGTTCTTCTCATCTCAAGATCCGAGATTGCCAACAAGATCTTTTGACAAGATGCATTGCATACGTCAAATATCACTTGACAAGTCGCGACGGACCATCGCTCGAGCCTCTGGGGTTGAGAACGGTTGAAGAGCACTTCAACAAGCACCATCTTCTGGAGTACACAGTAAGATATTGGACAGTCCATTTCCGCGCTTCTCCAATGTACGAAACCAACGGATCCCACAAGCCCACTCCTGAATTTTTAAAGCTGTTCCCAGACTCGGTCGCCTTCGCCCTCATGGAATGGACCTGCTGGGAGCTCCAAACCACCGTAACTGAAGCTGTGGAGATGCATCTCCTAGCTCTCAGTGTCCGGAGATCCATCAAGAAGGACCATGAGTCGGTCTTGCAATGTCTGATGATTATTGCCACCACATACGAGAAGCTTTCTATCTTCGTTGAAGCTAGCAACTTCTATTATCAGGCGTCGAAGATGTCTCAACTGGTTGTAAGCAAATACAGCTCACTCACAACCATTATGGCTCATGCGTACTTGAAATGTACCGCGTCTATAAAGATTACGGAGCGAAATGAGATCTCAAATCATAGAGAGGAAATGCTTATTCTCATTATTCAAGCCGAAGAACACCATCACAGCACGGTCACAAAAGAGATCATTTCCTACAAGAAGATGCTTGCTACTCTTTACATGGAGATCAAAGAATATACCTTAGCCGTCAAGATACAGCACGAAGTCTATCGCGCCTGCGTCGAGTACTACGGCGAGTTCTCTTCCGAGACCATGGACGTATATGGGAGCATGACCACCGGCCACAGCCACGGACTCAAGGGTCAGAGCTGGGAGGAGCATATCCTAACGGTTTTTATGATCTCTGAAAAGACCCTGAAGATAATGGACCAGAGACGTATTGACGCAACAGTAAGTCTGCCCTGTTATAGATTCCAACATAGCTCTGACACAGATTCTTTTCAAGCTGCGTTTATTCGAGATGTATGAAATCCAGAAGAACCTCGTGATAGCCGAGGAGATCATCGTTACTTTCCTCCAAAAGATCTCGCTCTTCTGTAATCAGCATTCTACTACTGAACATCACCAACGCAAGATCGAGATCGTCATGGTCTATGTGCGGTTCTTACAACGACACTCTCGCAAGGAGGAAGCCGAACATATTCTACGAGGTGTTTGGTGCGAGTACGAGCATCAAGAAATCACTACGGTCGAATGGGCCGTTACCCTCAAGATCATTGCAGAGGAATTGAAAAAGCTAACGCTGCTGACTGTTGCACTGGCCATGTTCAATAAACTCTGGGGCTACTTCAAGAAGTCCGGCAAGAAGCATTCTGTAGAGGCCATATCTGTGGCTATCTATGCCGCTGAGATTTCTCAACAGATACAAGTGACTTTTACAGATGAGGTCGTCCTACAAGAAGTGTATGAGCAAACTATAACCACGATCACGACAACCACAACCACGAAGATTGAACACTCCACCATCACAACTTGTGAAATGCTTAGTGCATGGTACCTGGCCAAAGAACGCTACTCGGACGCCCTTAAACTTTGCGATGCAGTATTGAAGAAAACGTGGATTTCTCTTACATCTGGGTCCGGTACCCCTAGTCTGCCGAAAGACTTTGTTGCCGAAGCGATCAAGCTTGCCACACGTCAAGCATACTGCTACTACCTGCAACGCCACGGGGAGAAAGCGGAGCAAATCTACGTTTACGTATACCAAGCATCGAAGAACAATCTTCGGATCGGGGATGAAACAGTCTTTAATGCGGCAAAAGAATTGATCGAGTACTACGAAAGCGTTGGCAAATTGGACCAGGCCCTTGCAGTAGGTCGGGAAATCCAGGAAAGTTATTCGAAGACACTAGGCTTGTCTCATGCTCTTACCCTGGAGACCCTCTACCTCTTAGGAAACCTGTGTGCCAAGCATCATATCAAAAAGGAACGACAATCTGCTGAGCTCTATTACCTCGAGATATACACGGACATCGAAAAGGACTCAGATACTTGCCACAAAGACGCTATCGATGCAGCAATGGGTCTGATCCGGCTGTATAAGACCGAATCACGCTGGGAAGATTGTCAAAGAGTGTATGGCTGTATCTGGCGAACCATTATCAAGCGCGGCAAAGAGTACGGTATGGAGTCGAGTTTCGTTGACAACGCATACCATAACTATCTTTACGTGCTGGAAAAGAAGATCAAAGTCGAATACAGGGTGCTACTTCAGGTATCTGTTGAATACCGGGACGTCTGCATTGAACTCTACGGTAATCATGCAGAGATCAGTCTGAAGGCATTAGTGCAACTCGCCCAAATGTACGAACGAAGTGAGGAGAAGAAATCGGAAGCCATGAAGATCTACGAAGTCTTGATTCGGGAGACCACGACGTGGACGTCGATTTCCACCACCATCATTACCGTCGTCGTAACTTCGAAGTCACGGCTAGCCCATCTTTACCTGAGCAGTACGAATGTTACCACTGAGACATTGACGAAAGCCATAGTACTACTGACCGAAGAGTTTGAACACACAAGATCTGTGCACGGCTGTTCTCACCACCTTACGCTAGAACAGTTGCACAGATTGATTGAGCTTCATAAACGGAAAGCATCGAAGGAAACCATCCAAGTCGCCGTAACCACAATTCGGACCTGCAGCGTTGAAGTAATCACCAGGGAGACAGACTATCTCCGCCTGTTCGACGCTGCCGTCAGCTATGCCAAGGATTATATCCTTCTGGGGTACGTCAAGGAAGCTCAAGAGATGCTCCATGAGATGCGTCGCCAGATCATTTTCAGAGACTTCAGCAGAAGTGAGAAATACGGCTTCAAGCTCGATCACAGTATCGACCGTAGATCTTACGTCTTCCTCGTCGCATTTGAGGAGACCCTGAAAGGTTCGAAGGTAATCAGTTTCTCTAGCGTGATGGCAGACCTACTCACCGAGACTATCCTCTTTGAGCTGTACTCCAATGCTGTGAAGAGGAACGTTAGCTTCGAGACAATCTTGGTGCGTGGTGCTCGTCTGCGAGCTTTCCACAAGAGCAAGCATTACGATGACCAAGCCACGAAATTGGAAGATGACCTTTTTGCCCTGTTCATGAAGGGCATGGGCTCATCGATTACGAGCGACAAGACCATTGCACGTCGTTTCTTCATTATCCTACTCGAAGAAGTTGGCAAAGACAAGCAAGACGTCCACATGTTCAACAGTGGGTGGGAGTCTGGGTGCAGAGCAGTGCACACCCAGCTCGAGCATCAGAAATGGCTGGAAGCTTTCGAGCTTGCTACCGTCGTCTGGCAATTCGGCAAGGCCCATCGTGTCCTGCATAACAAGGAGAACATCCGCATCGGTTTCAAACTTTGTCTTGCTCTAGCTGGCCGCGGCCAGGACAGGAAATGGGATACGAAGCTGCGTGATCAGACTCTCGATCTGTCAAAGGCCATTCTCAGAGAATGCTTTGAGAACAGCAGACATCACAAAGTCGAATTCACCAAGATGGATCTCAAAGAAGTAAATGAGCTCGTCGGCCTCCTAGGCCAACTGCAAAACTGGACCGATCTAGAGGTACGTCTCACAACCTAACCAGCCCCCATTCCACCCCCCAAATAACTAACACACTCCCACAGTACCTCCTCACCCTCCTCTGGGACAGCCGCTCCACCCAAGACAAATGGACCTCCAGCAACGTCATCTGGATCGGCCGGCGCCTCGTCGAAGTCCGCTTCGCCCACTCCAAACAATCCTCCGCCATCTCCCTCCTCGAAGACATAGTCTACAACCTCCGCCGCGTCTGGGGCCCCTTGGACCGCTCCACCCTCGAAATGAGCATCCTCCTCTCCAGCCTCTACACCGCCTCCTCCCGCCCCCACGACGCCATGGCCGTGCACGAGCAATGTCTCCGCGACCTCATCACCAACGACGACTTAGACGAACCTCTACCCAAAGACGCCGCGAAAATCGCAACTGCGCACGCGGAGTTGCTGAAGAGAGCGTATCAGCGGAATGGCGGGTGGAGACAGGGGAAGGAGGGGGGGGAGTATGTGGAGTTGAATCGGGAGTTGGAGGGGAAGTTTGGGAAGGATGAGAGTTTTAGGGGGGTGGGGGCTTTTGATAAGTGGCAGAAGGGGGGGGCGGATGAGTTGGGGGTTTATAAGAGGCCGGAGCGGTGGGAGTTTTTGGGACAGGATGCTAGTGAGAAGCATGAGAATATTTTGTGGAGGTTGGAGAGGGGGGGGGAGGGGGTTAGGGCGAGGGGAGGGGAGGTGGATGAGGGTGTTGATTGAGTAGTGAGATAAGGTTGTACATGGAGGAAATGGTGAAGAGTAAGTTGCGGAAATTGGAATGAGGATGGAAATGAGGTATGTTGGGGCGTGTTAATAGCTAATTGTTCCGGAATTTTCTGCGTTCTCTTTCTTTCAGCAGCTTTGCTGTTCAGATTGATGTATATTCGAATGAGACTGGGACCATATTGTATCTACTTCTCGCCTGCATACGCTCGCTATCTTAAGCACATAAGAAAATCCTTGCACTTGCATTTATGATAACGTCCCTCTGGTGATGGTGTTAGTGCATGGTGGAGGAATCAGATTGTTGTATGACTACCGCTTTGCATAGCTCGAGGGATAGAAGCAAGCAAGTCTCTACCAGTGTACTAGCCCAGATAGAGTTCGATCTCATCTTTCGGCAGATCGTCCCAAACCTTCTGAACCACACGACCCAGGCCTTTCCGATAGGCAATTTTATCCTGCCATTCGATCCAGAGAACGTGGTAGAAGTGATACAAACTTCCCGTACATGGCCTCTTTCCATGAAACCATTCTGGAAACCAGGCCCATTGTCTCTCATGATCTTCAACAGCCCACCCGCCCGATATAAGAACCAGCTCGCACTGCTGATTCCGTTCACTGGCGCTTTCTGGAGAGTGGTGGACGTAGATTATTCCAGCCCATGTTCCTTCACTCGCGTAAAGTGAATAGATGTGGTCACCCCCGTGTAGTGTATAGGTAGGGAAGATCATGGAGTCGTGCTTCCCCGGCTCAAGGACCGGATTTCCCATTCGAAGATAGCCCCTCAAAGTCTTACAGTACAAGATAGGTCCCCATTGACGATCGCTCGCCGGTTGAATGCCCCGAAGTGTTGGTATTGGATACCAGAAAGTGCATGAATGAGGCGCTTTATCATACCTGTAATAGTAGCGTTGGTAACCTTCCTCACGATCCTTTTCAACATAATGCGAGGACCAACCGAGTGGCAGCTTTATGGTGCCATTCAATCCGTCATCTCGAAATCTGGAATAATCGTTAGGGATCCTGACCTTCTCGCCTGTGTCCTTATCGATTTTGAACCAGGTCACACAAGGATTAATATCTCTAATGTAATCTCCCATGCGTGGTTGGTAATAGAAAGGGGCAAAAGAGCGTTCATGACCTAGGCCAAAGGCATGCATCTGGGTGCGTCTAGCGCCTTTCCACCCAGCCCAAGACCAGCTGGGAAGTGCGTTCTTCACTATTTCGCTCTTCACGCCCTCACACCGTGTCAAATTCTCCTTCGGGACCCAAAGAAGCGCAGCGTCGAAGAACAGTTGTGGCAGGCCGAAGAAGAATCCTCCTAACATACTGCTACTGAACAACTCAAGGATTCCCGAAAAGGCTTGGAGGATGTCTTCCTCATAAGTGAGTCTGCGCTCTAGGAGGTATGAATTGACAAGCCTGTCTAATGTCCTGACACAGGGCCACAAAGTGTCAGCGCGAACAATTTTGCCATCCAGGACATTTAACGCAGAAGGTGTAGCTTCAAGTCTCTGTTCTTCGGCGTTAATCTCCCGGCACCTCCACACAAGACCTGTTTCTGTGAAAGAGAGACTTCGCCGTGAAAGGACGCCTTCTTGAAAGGTCCAACCTCGTTCATCGTAGACGCTCACCTTGACAGGCATAAACTTGACCCATTTGGACGACATTGGACCGTCGGCAAAGGCTAGAACATCTTGTTGCACATTTCGCGGTGGCGAGCACTGTCGTATACCAAGCAAGCCTGACTCGGCGTCGACCCCGTCGGCCGCACACAAAGTGAGGTAAGAATTTGAGTAGATACTCGCCATGCTGTTGATTTGCGATGCAGCGTGGAATGGATCATCTTGCACGATGCAGAGACAGTCAACCCATAAGAAATCCACATCTAGCAACGTGGTAAAATGCATGGCCCTTTTTATCGTTCCTGGGAGATGGTCTCGAGTTGTTTCATCAAGGCTGCCCTCACTTTGTAGAAAAGTGAGGTTTGCCTTCGTGGTCCGGAATTGCGAACAGCTAGCTCCCCACACATAGCTCAGTGCGACGTATTTCTCTCCGCTATTTGCTTTGACGAGACATTTTCTGGAGACACTGATCAAATACATATCTCTTTGGGAGAATGATGCGCTCGAAGCGGATATGTTGCAGTGACATTCGGCATGCATGGTGTCACAGCTTTTGATCCACTGCAATACCCATTCAGAATCTATCCAGCACCGGTCCATGAGGACTCCCACTGGCTCCGAGATTCCTCTAGCCAGGGGAAAGATATCGAAGCTAGGCTCGCGTCTGTGAGATTCCGACTTCAGCTTGAGAATCACACGTGTAAAGGCGTTATCAGCCACCCAGAACTCATACTCCGCCGCTCTGTGATCACCTTCATTGCCCTGAAACTCGATAATGAATAGTTCAGCAATGCGCGAACAGGTAGAACATGTTCGATTGCGTAGTATCTCTTGCCAGAAACCCAGTTTGATAGATCTCCAACCATTGGGATTATAGTGTCTTGGCACACGATAGCCAGAATCAGGGTGTAAAGCCCTGGCTACTCGTTGACAGAGTTGACATTGCGGAATTGTACTAGGAGCGGCAACTCTAGCGGAGCTTGTATGAATCGGTAATTCACTCTTCTGTTGCTGAAATCTTGGAAGTTGGTTGTCCGCATCATGATGGCTTAGGAAAGAGTCAGGGGAATCTAGATTGACCCGGGAGTCACTGCTAGGGAGTGGAGGAATCCTAACCTCGGTGGCAACGGACTGTCCGCGAGTCGCCTGTTTCTTCCGCTTGTTATCCTCGACTTCTTGGAGCTGACGCTTTTTTCGCGTCTGGGTACCCATAATGAAGAAATACACCCCCAAGACTGGTACTGATAGGCCCCGAAAGGCCGACGAGAGCGATGCGGAAAAAATTTCTTAACTTGTTTAGTAGGCTTTCCATCACTAGGGCTCTCGACTGAGCTGGGGGTAATACCTCGTCTTCTTCACTGTGTCAAGATCATAAACCCTACAAATACCTACGACTCAATGGCATAGAAGGGTGTGGCAGTTAGGCTTCTTCATTGGGAGCCTAGTGCCGGGCTTCCTGCCTCGTCTGCAGAGGCCGCTCAGATGTTGCACTGCTAATGCAAGCACGGCCACTTCGCCTCTTTCAATACAGCGGCGGTAGGCGTAGAAGCCTTATTCAATTTGTCTGTAGATTTTGTGAGAGATAGGTGTATGAGGAAGATACCATCTTAAAAATCTCTAAGTCAGCTATTCTCTATTTGTGGCGTGAAATAGGCTGGATCCTGCTTAGCTGTCAACTAGGCTAAAACTACCTCAGCCTGGCCGCAAGCCCCATTTATCCCACTAGGGTATAGACCTATCATAGATTATAGCGAGCAATTTTACGTTGCTACAAGATACCATATCCATGTAGAATGAAATGAGTGCTGCTCTCTGGAGTCCTTCTGGCAAGTCTTTTTGTCCCTCCGTACAACCCTTGGCTGAAGATAGATGCTCCAGTGACCGTCTAGACGGCAATTTGAGCGGGCGTGGTGTGTTCCAAATGCTCGAAAGCGTCATAGAACACTGCAGCACCGTGCTCAAGCGCATTCTCGGGGAGGAGAGATTCAGCATCCTTATTCCTAGCGATATTATCTTCCTCATTGGTCAAAGGTGTCAAGCACGTCACAGAAGGTGTTTTGCTGAAGCCACTATTCATATCCAATACCACCAACTGTGTTGTCAAGCTCGGCAGTTGAGACGAAAGGATACTGCTGTACAATTCCTCAAACTTCCGTCGGAAATCAAACTCCATGCTATCCGCATCACGCTCGTCGACGTAGTCCATTGCTGATTTTCCATCGTGATCTAGCGCTGCAACGTCGAGCTTGCTGAGGTCATGTTGCTGGAGGATACTGACAGTCTGTACATCGGCCATCCGAGCCGCCGTGTGTAGAATTGTATGCCCGTATACTGTGACCGGGGTGTATTTCACACCTCCCTCGAATAGCAATCGTAAAACATCATGCGCATTCTGTTTGATGGTGAAATTGAGGATAGTATCTTTATGGTCTGTTGCAGCATTTATGTCTGCATCGTTATCCAGCAGAAATCGAGCAGTGTCGGTGAGTTTTGCGAGAGCGACAAATTCGTGGCACAACGCAGTCTCATCGGCCTTATCCCTCGCGTTCACGTCAACTTTAGCCTCAACTAGCCTTTTCAGTACAGGAACGCAGTCTTTACTTCTGGTAAGTGAAATGAGAGTGGTGTGACCGAACTCGTTGCGCGCAAAAACGTCGGCATCGTGATCAATAAGAAGCTCGCAGCAAGCGAGATTCGCCACGTGGTGAAGGGCTGTGGAGCCCCGAATGTCGGGTATATTGGGATTTGCGCCACAGTCAAGTAGCAACTTCAATTTCTCCGCGTCACTACGTCCAGCTGCCCACGAGACGCAAGTCCTTCCGCTTGAATCGACTGCATCAATACCTTTTGTGGAGAATTCGAGTTCATCTTGAAGCGATTTCGGTATTAAGCCTAATACAATCTTATGTAGGATAGTAAATTGGCGGCTTTCTATGTATTCGGAGTCGTTAAAGACACTAGTGACAATGGCTCCGTCCTTTTTCGTCAAGTTGTTAGATAGGTAATTATCCCATACCAGACTTGTTCCGCTACCGGGAATTGGTTAGTTGCACGCATCTCCGCATCAAAAAGCTGGGCTTACTTTCTGAATTCGTCTTCATGATCCGCCAGCGCTCCTTGCGAGACTAGAAATTCGCAGAGCTCGATATGCTTATTACCTGCAGCAAAATGAAGCGCTGACCCACCAATGGGAGACACGTCTAATGGCGAGGCAGCACGACGAGCGAATAGATCCTGAACAGCACGTATGTTACCTTCCTGGGCAAATACCCATAACTTCCGGGTCCAGTCAACCGTTCGAGGTGTCTTTAAGACGAAATTTGATCCGTCTAGGGAGTTATAGGTCAAAGATGTAGACACGCAGCGTCTCCAGAACCACGTTGGGAAGTTAATCGTAGTAGCAACGTATGGGAGTGATCTACTGGAGCAAGTCTTCTTCTCATCGCATTCGGCGGTAATCCATGGTAAGCCTCTGTAGGAAAAGGTAAGATATCCGCCCTTGTCACTATGAAATGGCTGCTTTAATCTGATTACATTCTTCTTGTGACATGAGCAGCTACACCATTTTTTGCAGTGAGCCTTCGTCATGTTCGCGTATAGTCCAAGATCAGGCTTATTAGTAGCGGAAGGAGGATTTCGGTGACGCCGGGTCATCGTGGCGATACTCGATGGAGATTCCGTGGAAGGAACTTCTGGTGGACCTGTTACTGGCACGTTGAAGGAGCAGTCAACACCGTCAACGGTGACTCGGAATTTCGGCGAGTGAAGGAGTGGGCAGCAATCGAAATGTTTGACGACGTTTTCTAGTAATTTTGTTGTCTCTTCTTGCTGGGAACTACCTTTCCTCAGCAATTCCTTTGTCTCTACCTGGTGTGAAATGCCTTGCTTGACAGCAGTTTCAACACGGTTAATCCGAGTCCTGCCAATTCAAATGAGATCCCGTCACTCCCAGACTTTGTGGCTCTGCGTGGCGGGACTGATGGTAACAAGGCATGAATTAGAAGATGGGCAGGACTGATATCACTCACAGCGAAACAGCGCCTAGGCTTGCGGTAAGATTCTGTCGCATTATATTGACTTCTGCTCGCAACTTGTTTGACGACTCCGCTCTCTAACCAGCTCGCCACCAGCCTAAGTGGGGTCGATCGACGCCGAAGTAGCTGTTCAAACTCTTGCAATTTGGCAGATAGCTGCGCCGTTTGCAAATCCAGTCCGGTAGCCTTTCCAGAAACACCTTTTGCATTGCTATTCTCGGTTTGCGTCGACGCTGCATTTTCAACTTGTTGCAGCAAATCTTGGAGACAATTGAGTTCCTGCTGCAGGATTTTGACCTCTTGCGGAGCGTGACGAGTAGCACTGATTCTCTTCTGAATGGACTTGACAGCTCCAAGTAATGTGACTACACCCACGCTGATAGATAGTGGGTCCATACTCTACCTCGCGGGTACGAAAAGTGCGGCAATATGTCAGGCGGCACCAAGTACTTGTACTTCGAGGTCCAGCCTCACCGACATCCAAGCCGGATCCATCGCTGTCCCGCCCTCAACGGAGTGAAGCTGGCTTAGAGGGTCTTGAAGGGGGCACTCTCCATGAGCAGCCTTACTTCAAGAAGCCTACAGCGAATAGAGGACGGTCTCATGCGCCTACCGCATGGGCATCGAGGTTCGTGGGGGCGCAGTACTTGCAGTAGCAGCGCAACGGTGCGATAAGACTTGCAAGCGAGGAGGCAGTCTGGCTGCCAATCTCAAGCACGCCATCGAGATAACGCGAGCAGAGACTTCCTCAATCTCCAGCATACTCCGTGGAAAACGTGTAGATTTCTTGGCCCTTGCGGAGAAACCTCGGCAACATCCAGATCTTGGCGCAAAGTCTTGCCATCCCACAGCCCTATCAAAAAGTTGAAGGTCCGATATTGCCCTTAGAATACAGACCTTTCACATCCCCAATCCCCCCAAATTTCCTCCCAAAATGCCGAAGTCCAAACGCGCCAAAGTCGTCCACACCTCCAAAACACAAAAAAAAGGCAAAGAGCTAACCCTCCGCCTCTACGCCAACATCCAAGAATGCATCCCCCTCTACCCCTACATCTACGTCTTCAGCGTCAACAACATGCGAAACACATACCTTAAAGACGTGCGCACCCAATTATCAGATAGCCGGTACATCTCTATCCCCCTCTTCCTCTTCTCCCCCTTCTCCCAGCAATAGAAAACCCCGTTCCTAACAAACATCTCTCCTCAGCCTCTTCTTCGGCAAAACAAAAGTAATGTCCCACGCCCTCGGCCACACCCCCTCCACCACCCCCTCCCCCAACCTCCATAATCTAACACCCCACCTCCACGGCCCCACGGGCCTCCTCTTCTCCGCCCAACCCCCCCCCGAAATTCTCACCTACTTCAGCAACTACACCCCCCTCGACTACGCCCGCGCCGGTGCCCTCGCTTCGCGCGACTTCATTATCCCCCGAGGAGTCGTACACAGTCGCGGGGGCGAAATACCGGTGGAGGAAGACGTGGCGATGGCGATGAGTGTGGAGCCGACTTTACGAAAATTGGGGGTTCCAACGAGATTGATGAAGGGGAGGGTGTTGCTTGATACGGATGATGGGTGGACGGTTTGTAGGAAGGGGGAGGTGTTGGGGAGTGGGCAGAGTAGTTTGTTGAAGATGTTTGGGGTGCAGTTGGCGGAGTTTCGGGTTAGGGTTGTGGCGTGGTATGAGAGGGAGACGGGGGAGGTGAGGGTTGTTGAGGGGGAGGGGGAGAAGGGGGAAGATGGAGTGGATGTTGATGAGGCGATGGAAGTCGAAAACGGGGATGAGGAAGTGGAGAGTGGGATAGAGACGTGATGCGTTCTATTTGCTGTTGGCTGTTTAAGGATATGCATAGCGATGGCGTTGGGAGAGAAAGGACTGTTATGAAGCCATGATATTGCTACAACGCTACGGAAAAGCTGGAACATGAGGCCGCTTTTAATATCCCTTCGCCCTTGAAGGGTAGGACTCGCTAGTAATACAGGCTGCGAAGATCGAGTAAAGTATCTGGGGGGTCAGTAAGGAAGAAGCCTGGACGACCAAGCTGTCTTACCCGACCTTACCTAGTGCCTAGAATGCAGGAGCACATCCGGGCATTAATTACATACCTACCAGAGAACATGCATGATGATAGAAAAACACGTGAGAATAGCATAACCTGTCCTCCATAGTATCTCCCCTTGAACGCCTCGGAAGGTGTGTTGTCGACAAGCTGGTTGCAATACCTTTAATGAAGCCTCTGAATGGCGAAGTGAGAAGCCGAATACCGTAGATGGTGCATGTGCTGGAGCAATATCGATGACTGAAAGTGTCGCATGTAGACCAGCTTACCCATGGTGATGTCGAAACTGAGAATATTTTGGCGCGTCTTACCCTGGGGAAGCGAGAGAAAAGTTGAAATGCTGAGATGCTGAAATCGAGGGGACCCACCCAACAAACCAGATGTAGCCAAAAGACTAGTACCTTCGTTTGCGAGGGTCATCATACCCATCACTGTCATGCGGTCTCTTTCGGCTGTCATCCCGATGTCCGTATCCTCGGTCTCGATCTCTGTCGCCGTAGCCCCTATCGCCGAATCCGCCATCTCTGGGTCTTACGGGCTCTCGATTGCTTCCAGTAATACCACCTGAACGGCCCTCACCTCCATAACCGCCGCCGCTGCCTCCGCCTCTGTATGATGATCTGTCGTCGTAGTCATTGCGTCTTGAATCACCGCCATACCCACCACGACCACCTGGGCTATCCGTATGAGGACCGCCGTTCATACCACCATTCACAGGAGAGCCACCGTACCCACCACCAAAGCCACCTCTTCCTCCAGGACCAGAAGGTGCATTAGGGGGCGGTGCTGGGCCATTACCGTAGCCATTAGGCGGACCACCACCATACCCGCCTCTTCCACCAAAGCCACCGCCTCCTTGATATCCAATACCTCCCCTTCCTCCACGAAAGTCAGGTCGATCACCTCGGAAACCTCCCCTGAACCCACCACCACGTGGCGCGCCTCCAAACCCGCCACGGAAACCACCACCAAAGCCTCCAGGACCAGCAGGAGCAGCAAATCCACCTCCGACAGCCATTGGTCGAGCGGGCATAGCTTTGGTATAGCCACGGCCGCCAAGCCCTCCACCCAGACGACGAGGTCTCCAGCCTTTGACAGTACGGCCGCGCTCAACGTCGACAAGCACTTTCCGATCCTTGATACGTATACCATCGGTCTCCTTATAGGCAGCTAGAAAAGAACAAGAAAGCCCCAGTGTCAGTCAGAACAACAAACCTTTACAGAATAAGGACGACCTGTTTGGGTTATTATGGGGAGGAGGTAGCAGTACCCTTCATGTCTTTCTCGCGCTCATACACCACAAAAGCATAACCCCGATGAGTCTTTTTCTTCTTCTTCGGCTTCCCATCCGCCGTCATTTCCGCTGTGTCAGTGACAATCCGAATCTATACCCAAAACGTCAGCAAAGCATTCCCACAACACAAAACAATCAAGTAATACATACCCTCTCAATAGGCCCAAACCTCCCAAACTCCCTCTCCAAATCCTTCTCCGTAGTATCATAACTCAACCTCGCCACAAAAAGCGTCTTAAACGCATCTCCCCTAATATTCGGATCATCCTCTCTCTCTACACCAACAACAACAACAACAACACAAGTCAGCCCCAACATTCCCCATATAACAATAATCAAGGAATGGAAGGCAAGGGGTTCGACATCGCCATACTCCGCGATAAACCCTCAAGAACCAATTTCTCCTGCCGTTCCTTCTTCTCCAACTTCAATCTATCCTTCCTCTGTAACCAGCTCTCCGTAGGCTCATAAGGTACTTCCACTTTATAGTCTTCAAGGGCTGGGAGGAAAGCCGCGACACCACCTATATTTGAGGTTTTGCGCTCTTCCGGGGCGTGGTCGCTGGGAGGGAGGTAGCGGAGGGCGGGACGTGCGGCGAAGAGGGCGAGGAGGTTAGGGGGGAGTTTGTGCGTCATTGTAATGAATAGAAGTGGGTGAAGTGCAGTTAGGTGAGGTGGAAGGGCTGATGGGGGTTGGTGTGGTGGGAGTAGGGAGAGCGAGCGAGACGGAGGAGCGCGTCAGGTCAAGGAAATTCGAGGGACGCTAGGCTGGATTGGGAAGCTTAGGTCCTTGACAGCATCGAAAATCATTTTGGACTTCACGACCTTCGCATCCACACTGCTGAGCATGTCCTTTCAACAGCGATAACAACAAACATGCCTGTGAAGGCTCTGCGAACTACCTCGACCGCCAGAGTATGTCCATGTCTCTCCACAATCAGTCTCATTCCATATGACGCCCCAAAAACACTAACCATCAATTTATGCAGAATGGCCTCGGCGCATTCATCCTCCAATGCAAACGTCTCGAATTCCACTACTGCGACCACTGGGGCAGCTCCCGCGGAATGAAGTACACTCCCCATCCCCCCCAAAACCCCCAAACTAACCTTTTCCAGCTCATTCCTCTCCTCCCCCCTCCTCCCCCTCTTCACCTCCCACCACCCCTCCATCCACATCCACATCTCCCCGCGCCCCTCACACCACCCTATCATCCGCGGCGTCTACATAAACGGCCGGGAAAAAGTAATTTGCGTCAGGAATCTACAGAAAGAACAGATCATGAAAAAAGTAGAGTTATTGAGGGATGCGGGGGGGGAGAAGGTTAGACGGGTTAAGGGGGGGAGGGTAGTGGAGAGTGTTGGGAGTGGGAGGGAGGGGGTTAGGGGGGTGTGGAGTCCTTTCCATGGTGGGAAGAAGGCAGAGGCGTTGTTGTAGGAGGGGAGGGATAGAGGCAGGTTGAATATGTCTCTATATGATTTGGTTTCTCGACAGAAGATTTTCATTCTATATATGTGCACGCCTCTCCTCATCCATACGAGCCAGGCCCATCACTTATTGTCTCGCATTAATGATATCAACGACTAGCACATCGTCAGCCCACTCCATCCGCACCCCAAAACAAACAACCCAAACCCCAAAAGAAAAAAGAAAGAAGAAAAGAAGAAAAAACTCACAAGCCGGTTTCAAACTCGCCCCCCCCACCAAAAACCCATCAATATCCCCCTCCCTCGCCAACTCCCTACAATTATTCTCACTCACACTCCCCCCATAAATAATCCTCGTCTCCTCCCCAACCTCCCCCCCCACCTTCTCCCCCAACCACTTCCTAATCGCCTTATGCACTTCCTGCGCCTGTTCACTCGACGCCACTTTCCCCGTTCCAATCGCCCACACGGGTTCGTAAGCGATAACGATTTTTGACCAGTCGGTGATTTTGGAGGCGACGGCGGAGAGCTGGGCGGTTACGATGGAGATGGTTTGGTTGGACTCGCGTTGCTGTGGGGGGAGAGGGGAGGGGGGTTAGTTGGAAGGAGATATTGTGGGAAGAAGGAGAGGGAGGTTATAGGGAGGGAATGGAAGGGGGGGGGGAGACTTACTTCGAGGGTTTCACCAACGCAGAGAATAACCCCCAATCCCCCCTCCAGCGCTGCTTTCGTCTTACTCGCAATAAACTACATCCCCCAAAACCCCCAAATATTAGCCACCTTCTCCAAAAATCTTCTACCACCCCTCCCCCTTATCCAAACCATCCATACTCCCCATCCCCCTCCCCCCCGGGTGGGTCTCCCACAAATCCCCCCCCAAATCTCTCTCTCTCATCTCACATACCTCATCCCCCTCCCCCAACACCGTCCTCCTCTCACTATGCCCAACCAACGTCCACCCCACCCCACTATCCCTCAACTGCTCCGCGCTAATCTCCCCTGTAAAAGCCCCGTTTCCCCTATCAAATACATTCTGCGCTGCGACTTCGATTCCCGGGCGGAGATGCTCGCGCACGAGGAGGAGGAAGAGGGTGGGGGGGGCGAGGACGAGTTCTATGAATAGTTTATTAGAAGGGGTTTGGGATATGGGCGGAGGGCATGGGGAAGGAGAGGAGGGGGGAAGGGGGAAGAGGAGGGAAAGACCGGTCTTGGGATCCAAGGGGGCGGCGTTGAGGCGATGGACGATGTCGGTGATGGATTTGATGGTGCCGTTCCTGGTTGTAGGGGTGGGTGTGTTAGCTGGGTATGTATTGGGTGTGCGCACGGAGGGGTGGAGAGGTGGGGGATCGGTACATTTTGAAGTTGCCGCCGACGAAGAATTGGCGAGGCATGGTTGCGGTTGGGGGGGGCTGGAAGGGCTTTTTAGGTGATTGAGTGTGCAAAAAATAAGGGTGAGGAAGTGTAGTGGGTTAAATAGGAGGTAGGTTGTGGGTGTGAAAGTATGCGGTGAAGGAAATGTTCAATTGCTCCGGAGAATTTTTGGCGGGGCTGTTTGCCGTGGTGGGGCAGTCCGTTCTTCATGTCCGCTAGAAAGACAGTTGCCATTGCTACTAGTTATCTGCTTTATTGGCTAAGGAACCACCTCTCACAGTTGGCCAATGAATAGCATAGCAAGGTCAGTTACAAGTGATCAAGCCACTAGATAACATAGTCAAATGGAATGGATTTGTTTCATTGAGAAGAATATAAAGCTATTGAAAGACATCATATCTCAGTGTCATTGCTTATAAGTAGATTACCTCCCAGGCCCCTCATGATATTAGATAAGACAAAGCAAGAATCATAACAGACCGTCCTTCCTTGCGTTACTTTTGGACGACATTTGAACCTCCGAGCACAAAGCAGTAGCCCAACCCACGCTCAATTCAGTAGAAGCAAGAAAGGAAGACGAGAACGATCAGATATCCGAATCAAGTACTTGCCATCATCAAGCAAGCGAAGTAATCAAAAGTCGTAGACATCTGACGCTCTTCGCGCTCGCAGTGGTACCTCATACTCATCATAGGGCCGTTCTCTGCCTAGCCTAACCCTCTGCAACTCTTCTCGAACTTTGATTGCAATCCTTCTTCTCGATTCTTCTCGAGCCATTTCAGTTCGACGCTGATGCCGGAGCCTCATCTCCTCATCTTCCTTTGCCAAGTGTTCTTGGACCTGTTGCGTAACGATCCTATCTTCTTCTCTTTGGAGCTCAAAATCCCTCTGCCTCTGCAATTCTGCTTTCTCGCGCGCATAATCGAATCTGCTAGCAATGGGATCCACCTGACGTAACGGCAGCCTCTGCAATTCTGCTTCCTCGCGCGCATAATCGAACCTGCTATCATGGAGATCCACGGGACGGAACGGCTTGTTCGCGAGCTTGGGACGGTAAGCCGTATTGCTGCGTCCTAATGGTCTTGGGACGTAGTCGAGAGACTCTTCGTCATCCATTAAAGTGCGTCGCGAGCGCACCGGTGGATCTTCATAGCGGCTTTGTGGTGCTGCGTGGACCCGTCGAGAGCTTTTCTGGGGTATAATGATGTAGTCCTCATCAGTATAGGATGTGTACCTATCACTCGAGCTTCCACGGGGCCGACCAACAGGGACCTTTCGTACATGTTCGCGTGTGGCGGTCGGGCGGTGCTCATTATGATGGCGATCCGATTTGCTGCTGTGGCTTTCAAGACGATACATTCTCTCGGGTTTATAGCTATGCTCTGAACGCTCGCGACTGTGAGAGTCGCGGTGGGACTCGCGTTGGTATTTCTTTTCCTTCTTGTCATTGTGTCCACGATCATCACGATCCTCGCTGACTGGTCTGCGATGATGGCTATCTGCATAGTAATTCTTATCCTTTTTGGAACTGCTACCATGATTCCCACGGTCGTGACCGCTCGATCCAGCCTTGGGACCATCATGACCATACGTCTTCTCCTCGACGCCACGGCCACGGCCACGGCCACGGCTTTCACCACCATGGCCACCTGGCGCGAAGCGGTGACTCTCCTTTTCGTAAGTTTTTTCTTCCCTGGAATCACGGTCACGTTCATCATGACGGTTAGTGCTGAAGTGGCGCTGCGGGCTCTCATGTAAGGGCTTTTTGTCCCCCCTGTAGCTGCTCGTGCTGCTAGAGACGGTTGGAGGTGTACCATCCGAATTCATGGCCCAACTCTCGAGATCTGATGCCGAGCTGGAGTCTGACTCGTCGCGTTGTTGCTTTTGCTTCCCCTTAGATTTGTCCCCTTTGCCCTTCTTGTTCTCTGCATTTTCATTTCTCTGGTGATCATGGGCATGGTGGTCATGGGCGTGGTGGTCATTACCGTGGTGGTCATTGCCCCCCAAACCACCAAAATGCTCAGGCTGCTGATCAGGATCTCGACGAGGTGGACGGGGCTGCTCCTCGCCGAGGGGAGAGCCAAATGAGGGCTGTGGAAATCTAGGATCGAAGATCTGTGGGCCGGCGTGACCGCCATGATGTTCTGGGGGAGGGTGAATGGGAAGGGAAAAGCCGCCGTGCCCAGGCTCGTTTAGAGGCGGCGGTGGATAGGAACTCTGGCTCGATCTCTCATAATCGTCTGATTGGGTGAGGTCAATAATCTCGCTTGATGGAATTGGCGGAGGCGCAGCAAGAGGACGGCTAGGATCGTTGGGAAGACCAGGGCGCATCCTGCGGCGAAGGATGACCTTCAATCTTGAATCTGAGCCGTTCCTGGTACGGAATTCTTCCACCTTGAGCGCAGCAAGTTCATATTGTGCTCTATGGTCGTTCAATGTGTGATTATTCCGATCTTGAATAAGGCGAACAACCTGGCTGCGTCTGTTGTGCTTGATCTCTTGATCTTTGTTCAGTGGAATGTAGGCTGATGTCCCTCGTTTCAGCTGCTTTTTGACGAGCTCTTTCAATTCGTCCTCCCTGGCATTCCATCGTGTCCTTTTGGCAGTGCCATAGTCAGGCTCTCTGGAGATGGTGTAACCTTCCAGAATGACAGGTTCTCTGCCACTGTTGAACGAACTGCGACGATCCTCTCCGTAGCCAGGAGTTGGTATGCTGTTGCGGTGTTGCGGTGGCTCAATTACGTGGGGTCGCGCATCAAAGTCATGTGGTAGCGGATCCATTGCAGGGTGTCCCCTCCCCGGCGCGAACGGAGGTGGAGGAGGAATGTTATCCGGAGTGAAGCGATGATCCATGGTGATATGTGATTCAAGTGTTATCAACGAGGGTGTGCGGGGTAGGTATCAATGAGGGCGTTGAAGGCAGATTGAAATAGTGCAGTGGAGGCAAGGATACTCTTAAGGGAAGTCGAGTGTAGTGTGGTAGAACGATAAAGAGGACCAGGCAGCATCCGCCCTTTTTCTTATATGAAAAGTTACGGCACAATAATTGAAGTTTAAGGCAACAGTAGAGAGCAAGGATGATGGAGTAGAACGAGGGATGTCTGCCGAAAACAAGAGGGAACTGCCTGATTTATGCCTGCTATAAAGAAAAGATGGTGTGGTGGTAGCCTGATTCCTTCTCTAGCCCGTAGTACGGCGCCTTGTTAGACAGGCAGTCGGAGGCATGTCTCAGGAGATAACAATGAGGTGTACAACATCAATGGAAAAGCATGGGAGTCAACGAAACAGGGCGACTCGCCTCCGATGACAAAGCGGGGTTGTTTCCTACCGAATCATTGTAAGTGGGTCTATTTCCAACCGCTGTGCAGGCTGCACAGAATCCTTCGACGCCCGTGACTACTGCAGCCCAGGGCGCCCAGGGCCAGTTGGGGCGAAGTAGGCAAAGCCGCCAACAACGCCTAGTTCAAAACGCGTTTGTACGTGCAATAGCAGGGCGTACTGTCGTTAGTGAGTGAGACGGAGGACGATGATGCGTTGTCCATAAATTGGCTACTGGTCCCACCACATGCAAACTGCAACTCTGACTTGCATGCAATGACCTGCTTGGATGGCGACGAGCTCGTCCTGCGTGCATACAATGAGATTATGCCCAGTAGCTGTCAATCGGTCCAATCTGGTAGAGTCAAGCCTCTTTGGCATCTACGGCAAGGACCCGTCTCATCGAACCTACATACTGTGGCCGTGTTGTGAAAATGTACCCTTTGTGCTGATGTGGGGGCGGCGACCGGTCCTTGCTCACCATCACCCGAACAGGTAAATACGTGCAATGTGCAATGAGAAAATGCTGACATTCACCGGTCGCGGTACTTCCGAAGGACTGACGTCGATGGTCCAAGATCAGACGAAGATTGAGCCTCTTCTCGCCCGTATTCCTCTAAATTCCCGAAGGAAGGGTTGTCTGGCAGTCTGGAAGGGCCGTGGCGAAGCCCACTCGGGCGCAGGGTGCCATCCGTGGCAGGCGAAGCAGGCTGCCCCCAAGTAAGCCTTTAAGCCACCGTCCGCCCTACAATGGAGGTAGCCTTCCGATTGCGCCCCGCATACAGTGCATGAGACATCATGTGCCTGCGGCCCTGCATGTCATCAAGAGATTGAGGGTGTGCTTTACATCCGCAGTGTGTTGCGACGGGGGGACAAGTGGCCGCCAAACATTCGGCTTGGCAAGCATTCTTTGGTCTGGAGCAGTCCAAAATTTCCTAGCCTTTCACTAGTAATAGATCAGGCTAGGTGTCCTCACACACTGGCCGCACAGGTTTCGTTGTAAATTTGCGGGCTTGTCCGAAGGAGTAGAAACGTAGATGAAGCACGTTGCGTGATAGCCATGTTTCAATGGCGACCTGCAAAGTAATTGGTCTATCCTTTCCTTGCAATGTCCAAGCCATCATCCAAGCGCTACGGGGAATATCATGCATGATACTAACCATTCTCACCCCTAGGCATGATCATAGCTAATGTGCATGTTCATGAGCACAGAGAGCACAAGACTTGATGTCATGTGGTCAAAGAATTGCTTCACTCTTTATGCAGTATTCAATAGTGCAGAAGTTAAGTATTTTGTTGCCTACTATGGGATAATACACATACGAGAACCACATGTTGTCCCCCCGTCAGAAACCAGGCAACTACCAAGACCATCAGGTCATCGTCCTGCATAGCAGGGGTCAGACATCCGGTTTGGCAGAACACCAATGATAACACATGTAGACGAAGAACAGGACATCAGGAAACGACTAAATGACAAATGAAATCTTTCCCTTTTTTTGCTTCTCGTCATCTCAGCTCCCGCCGTGCCATTACGTATTCTCCACAGGGTATTTGTAGCGTTCGCGAGAGTGGTATCATCAACAAAAGCAGCCTAACATGTGAACACTGAAAATGGGGTATCTAAGCACTGCCGCTCAAGACGGGGTTGTTCAGGCCGAGCGTGGTGCCGCCGCTGACGCCATCAGTAAGACCACCGTTAGGGGCGCCGGTGGATTTGAGGCTATAATCATTGGTTGTGGTAGAGGTGTCGAATGCCTGGTTGACTTGGCTGCTGAATGCGGCAGAGCCGTTGGTAGAGCCGTAATTATCATTCCTTGGTTGAGCCTGGTCGAGTGTGGTTGGCCCTGACGGAAGATTCTGAGGGCCTCTAACACCACCTGAGGCTGCGCTATGTGCCTTGCGGGTAATAGAGGACGCGTGCGGAAGACTGGTGGTCTCAGGTGCCGACCCAATACCGAAGATAGGTGACTCCCATTTGTCGCCTTTGGCAGCAAGTTGCTTGTATTCGGTAGCCTTGGTCGAAATGCCACCTGGCAGTTTGATCTGGGGGAAAATAGAGTCCAATTGGGTCATAGCAACATTGGCCTTCTTGTCTGCGGCCACCTCTTGGGCCTTCTGTTGCTTCTGGGATAATGTTTTCTGTGCGGCATTGACGTAGCGGCTGTAGATGTTCGGTGCATTCTCAGGGTCGTTCTGTGCTGCTGCTGCTGCACGGTTTGCCTCTTGGTAGATCTCGTAGGCTTTCGCATCCGCGTTATGGACTTGATCCTTGATCAGTTTCTCGAGGATTTTGCCCACGGCAGGTCGGAGTACTGCAAACATCAAGGGTCTAATCAAATTGAACAGAGTCTTGTGCTTCGATTGCTTCAACTTGATGGTGAGACTCTTAATCTCCACGGTCACGGTGTTGATTTTGAAGAAATGCTGACGATCAGACTTGTCCGCGGTCTCCATGGCAATTTTGAAGCTGAAGCCTGAACCGCCCATAAAGATGTCCATGACACCAGTGTCTTTGAGAGACGGGAATCCTTCTTTCTTATTAACGTAATAGCTGACGTCCTTCAGGTCCATTTGGACACCGGAAACTGCGACCATGACCTTGTTCTTGTTCATGCTGGCAACACCCTTGCGTCCCCACTTGAAGTGATTGTCGTACTCGGCCTCAAATGAGTTGGGAGTAAGGTTGTCGCTCTCAATGACCAGGTTCTCAACAATAGCATCGATCATATGATCAGTATACTCAATTCGAGGAACAGGTACGTAGCGAACACTCTCAAACGCAGCAGGAATGACGACAGTGCTGAGGTCCTTGATCAGATGCGGCTTGAATGTGGGCTTGCCGTTCCGGTCATTACCAAGGTCGTTGAACAACTTTTGCATGGACGCGGCGAATCGCTTATTTTGAGCATCCTCGTCAAATTGCTGACCAAAGAACTTGAGTTCATCAAGGACGCGGTTGGTGTGGTCCCGGTAGCGGTCCCTGAGGAGGAAGTTGCCCTTCTCTTGAAGTTGGCTCCATTCCTCTGTAGCAGCATCCTCCATGACGAAGCCCTGTTGTTTCAGGCACTTGCGAATGTAGCCGTCAAGTTGCCTGAACCATCCTTTGAGCTCGGGATCGCGATCGGCGTCGCGGTACATTTGATTGATGGCATCGACAACGTCGTCGGCGGAGGTGTAGTTGGCGAAGCGCTCCAAGAGAGTCTTTAAGGAGGTCAGCATTCCGCTGCTCTCGGATAGGATACCTATAACGAACCTTGAGATCAGTCTCAGCCGTGGTCAATGCGTCATCACTGTGTGCACCTTTCACTGTGCCAGCACCCTGCTGCGCTACGTTCTTGCCGTGTCCTCCATATTGCTCCGCAAGAGAAAGGAGCGTCTCAATCGCTTGTTGGTCTGGAAGGTGGTCAGCAGGAACACAATGAGCACTTCATGGGGGACAAACAATCTGAGTGGCTTTGAATCTCAACAATCATCTTCTTCAAGCGGAAGATGGTCTGGTCGCGGCGCTCCTTGGGGACCTTGTTCTTCAGGTAATTCTGGGTCCTGTCGCGTGTGGCACGAGCGTTCTCCTTGTGCTCATCCGGGATGGTTTGCGACAAGTTTTGTTTCGCGGTCGACATGAGGTTATCCTTTGCAGTCTGAGCACCGGCCTGGGGATCCATACCAGAGTCGGTCCCCTGTTGTTGGGCATCAGCTTCGAGCTGAGCAGCGTCCTGGGGATCACGAGATCCGGATGGATGTGCAGCCTGAGTAGCATCACCGGCGGCATTCTGGAGGTCTCTTTGAGACAACGGCTTGTTCTTGCTATATTGTTCCTTGGCTTGTGCCTTAAGGTTTGCAGGGGAGAGATTGGGCACGTCGTGCCAAGTGTTATCTTCCGCAGGCTCATCAATTTGGTTCAAATCGTCCTCAGATGGATTAATCTTTGAGGCCGTCTTCTGAGCCGCATCACCAGCAATGTCACGGAGTAGAACAGTGGCGTCGCTTACTGCATGAACCGTCAGCACGGAAATCTAACGAGGTGACATTTAACGGTAAAGTGCTTACGTAGTTTTCGGAATTGTCCATTGGACAGTATAAGCGTGCCCAAAGTCCTCAACCCCTCAAGTGCCTGGTTGCCGTGTTGTTGAGCAGTGGCCTTGTCAACGGGTGCTCCGGGTAATTGAGCTCCGGCACCTCCAATCTGGCCAGTCTGCCAGATGAAGTCTTGCAATAAATTGCCCTCATTTTTGGTGAGAAGCAGGATCTTTGCTTGCTCAATCACATTACGAAGGTCGCCAATAAGATGACGTCCTTCCTCTGATAGCTTTGGTGATGGGCTGGACAGAGGCTTCGATGCGATGGCTGAGTTCAAGGCGACATCGATTTGCTTGTTCTAATGAGAAGAGAATATCAGCATGAGTGAAGGAGTTTGACATGTCCGTCGATGACTTACTGATGGAACTTTGCCGTTGGCAAAGGCTGTTCAAATTTCTAAATCAGTCCATTGTTCTGGGCGGATGAGATCACGGACAAATTTCCACAGACCCGGAAAGCCAGGTCGTAATTGATGGGATTTGATGGCTTATGATGCAAATTGGGCTTACCTGAATAAATGCCATAGAGCTGAAGCTTCTGATTGACATCTGCCTCCTTTTGCTTTACGTTGGTGGGACGATTGACAGACATGATGTGGTAGGTGTTGTTGTCGTAATGACAACAACGGGTATCAAAAATGGATTAGTAGATAGTACTGAATAGAAAAATCTACTGGAGATTATGCCAGCAGAAGATGGTATACAATGCAGATGGACGAGGGGGGGTATCTTTTATTTGAAGGATGAGGTGTTGTGTGTAATGGATGGAATAAATTGAAATGAGATGGCGATGTTAGCCGTTTATGATGTGGAAGGAAGGTTCGCGCTGCCTTGGCACAGAAAACCGGATCAGAACAAATTTGGGGAAGGCGTTAGGGCGACCAGCTCTGAGCACGGCTTCCAAGGAGCTTCAAGCCACACATTCAACTCGGTCAACCGTCACCACTGCATTTTGTTGAAGCGGCAAGCAACGGACAGACGGTGCTGGGGAATTGATTGGCTCAATCGATCCGATACTGCAATCTTATAGCCCCTGAAGGCACGCCAGTATACGACTCGCGTTTCAACCATTTCATTTGCGACCTCCGCTACGTCATAGAATTGATCCAGATTGGGATTAGCTCAGGAAAACGCGCGACGCTCCATCCGTTACTGGATCGAGACGTCACAACCTGCAATTGCATCACCCGCCACAATACTTCTACCTTCTAGTAATGGGAAAGGCACTTCCCGACTTCTTAACAACAGCTTTCACATACTAACACTCATAACACCGCCATTCTTATTCGTCAGCTCAGCCGATCGTGGGAGGCGTCGCAGAGCAGCAACGGAGAAGGGTCCTTTGGGGGGCGTTGTTGATCGGAAGATCTCAAAAAGTTGAGCTGGCCCGTGTCGTCATACCTTGTATCTCCCAGAAATTTCGAGAAAGCAAGCCACCAATCCTCACCACAACGCCACAAGCAAGGGAGGGGTAGCTAAAGTACAATGGTACATTACTTTATGCTGGTAGTACATGCAACAGGCTACACTAACTATTTTAATCATTATTCATAAAGTTTCTGATAGACATGAAGTTGTGTTGATAAAAGCTTTTGTTTTATTTACATGTCGCGTGCTCTTTCCTACAATGTACTTAATTTAGTACCAACCACATGCGTGAGCTCAATGCGGACAAGTGTCAAGTAATCACGTGATGTGCTCGCTTATGGCGTCTGACTACCTAATGTATCTTACCTATTTAGTACAGCACAGAGAGTAAACAGGTTGTCGAATGGCAGTATCATTTCTTTACAATCCTTTACATGCCTTGAGCATGTCTGCTTGTGCATTAAGATACCCTGAAAACATGCTTCCATCTTATTGCAAGTGTTGCTCTTAGCTACTACAACCATCAAGGGAAAAAAAGCGTAGACAGTGTTAGTCGACGATTTTTATGAGCTATTATTATTGTATCTCATGAGTAAGTGGAAAGAGCATCTGAAAACCCATTTTCTGGTCGTCTCGCGGTAGACCTCGTTTCTCCAAAGTAAGCACTCTTCGTCTGAGAGGTTTCATTAGCCGTGGATCAAATTTAGCCTTCTCTATGTGAAGCTGTTAGCGAAGCATATTTCATAGGATATTCATTCCTCAGAGTTGTCATTTCCCTGACCGCGAACTTCTTGTGAGGATTAGAAGCACCATAGCCTACTATTTCCACTCAGACCCATATAGCTACCTCGACAAAACCTACGAGTACTGTATACCAAGAGCAAGGATGTGTCGATTCTTGGTACAATTGCCTCCCCTACTGCCTATACGACTCATTCCTACATCTGACACAACTCCAGGTCTACAAAGGCAAAGACGAGATCCTCCTCTCCAAGCTCATCCTCGAACCGCAACACTCCATCCTCACCCAATCCTACGACTCCCGCCTACGTAGGGTAACACCACCCCTCCTCCTTCCAACATCCCTCCCCAATTCCCCCAATCCACTCAACTAACCCTCCTCTCCCCCCCAGGACCATCGCCGCCCCCACAACGGCGACGGCTTCGGCATAGGCTACTACACCCCCCCAACCCTCGGCCCCACCCCCTGCATCTTCACCTCCACCACCCCCGCCTGGAACTCCCCCAACCTAACCCGCCTCGCCTCCAAAACCGCCTCCTCCCTAATCTTCGCCCACGTCCGCGCCACCACCGAAGGAAACCTCTCCGAAACAAACTGCCACCCTTTCACCCACTCCTCCCTCCTCTTCATGCACAACGGCAACATCGCTTCCTGGTCGCACGTCAAACGCGCTCTCGCTCTCAGTGTGGCGCCGAAATGGTTCATGGGCGTCCAAGGCAACACAGACTCTGAATGGGCTTTCGCTCTGTTCCTTGACTCTTTAGAAAAACTCGGTTACGACCCCGATGATGAGTGTTATGCTATTAACGGTTTCGGCCACGTGAATCTCAGAAATGCAATGCTCCAGACTATTCAACGCATTAACGCTTTTGTAGACGCCGCTACATCATCCTCGGTGGCGGGAAACGAGACCCCGGATACACGCAGTCTCCTTAATTTCGCAGTAGCGGACGGTCACAGCGTAGTCTGCAGCCGCTACGTAAGCAGTGTAACAGATGAAGCGGCGAGTCTATATTTCAGCTCCGGAACAAGCTGGAAAGAGAGCAGAGGCGGTGGCGGATTTCGCATGGAAAGAAGAGATAGAGGGCGCGATATCGTCTTGGTTGCTAGTGAGCCGTTGACTTTCGAACGAGGTACGTTTTTCTCTCTTTTTTACCCTTTGATTAGAAACCTTTCTCCCATTCGCGATGTGGTTTTAATTGGGATTGGGGGACAGATAATTGGGTAACTGTCCCGACCAACAGCACTATCACGATCCACAAACAGACCGTCATGATCCATCCTATTATCGACGAATACTATAATTACAATCCGGCGTATGAGCGCTCGTCAGGGTTTGCGGTTAGTAAGGGGTTGGTTAGTAATGCGCCCGGGGCGGCGGGGGAGGTTGGGGAGAAGGGGGTGAAGGAGGTGGAGGGGGTAATGGGGGGGAAGGAGGGGGAGGGGGAGGGTGGGGATGTGGTGAGGGAGAAGTTGAGGGTGGTTACGAAGGGGGTTGGGGAGGTGGAGTTGGAGGGGAGTGAGGAGGAGAGTGAGTGAGAGGTTTTTTGGATCGGAGAATGAGTGCTGGGTAAGGACTTGTGGGGTTGAGGGGCTGAAAGGCGAAGATTATATTCAACATGCATGAGGAAAACAAAAGCTTTAGATCCGTTCGAACAAGCCCATTCTATTCCAGCTCTATATCAATTATGTTTCCAAAAACTTATGCTGATCTCCCAGCGCTAAATGGTATCGTGATTTTTCATCATAGCACAAGCCAAACCAGGGCCTCATGCAAGCTTCTTTCTATATGCATCATAAACCTCCCAACAACTCTCACATCTCAAAACCTATCCAAATCAAACTGCACACTAACCTCCCACCTCGTCCCCCCAACTCCATATCCACCTCCCAACCTCCCCTTCACCATACTCGCCACCTTCTCCCTCAGCCTAATCAGCGACTCCTCCGTCCCCCTCACCCTCAGCGTCAAACACGCCATACAAAGCCCATAATGTACCTGCCAGAACTTTGCGCCCTCAATTGCCGTCACAGACGGATCAGATTCAATGTCGCGCATTATACCAGCGACGTTGTCGCCGCTGTCGTATGACATGAGGAGCATGAAGCCCAGCGTTCGAACGAGTCGGAACCCGAGGAAGCACATTGAAAGAGCGATGGTGGTGGAGAGGGCGCGGTCGATCCAGAGGTATACTCTTATGCTGAGGAGGGGGAGGAGAAGGAGGAGTAAGGAGCAGGATATAGTGAGGAAGTGGGAGGGGTTTCCTAGGATAGATGGTAGAGACTCGATGTAGGCGAATCGCATGGCTTTGCCTATGCGGGCATGATTTCCTAGTGCAAGGGCGGAGATGAGCGTAGAGACGATGGCGAGGAGAGAAGCAAAGTCTACTTCGCCGCCTGAGACGCGGTCATGGTTGTGCACGTGGTGTGCTTCGTGGTCGCCGAGGCCTTCGAGGACGTGGGTGAGGTTGTGGGATATGAGATCGAGGCCCATGAAGAGGAGCAGCACGGACATGGCGAAGCCGGCTAGGACTTCTGCGCGCTCGAGACCGAAGGGATGCCGTATCGAGGAGCGTTTCCATACCTCGAAGTTGCCGAGGACGTCGACTACGACGCAGAGCATGGCGCCTAGGGAGTCGAAGAGTATGAGGTGGGAGAGGGCTGTGAGAGCGAGAGAATCTTCGGCACTCCAGAGCGTGTAGGCTGCGACACACATGTGGCCGATCGACCACCAGAAGCGAACTTGCTGCTCCCTGGACATGGATTTCTGGCATTCTTTGAGGGTGGGGACGGGTAGGGAGTTGGGGAGGGCAAGGGGGGCTCGAGGCTCGGGTTCGAGGAAGAAATTGTGGGATACGCTACTGTGTTTGTATTTGTGACCTCGCCGTTGGCCAATATTCTAGATGTTCGAAATTAGCTTCGGATTCTAATAGAAGGTGGGTGCAGGTCTCATACAGATCTTGCAACTGGTGCCTTTGCAAGCGGGGCAGGATGGAAGTTGAACACCCCCTTCGTGTCCTCCACCAACGTAGTACTTCCAACACTTCCATTACTATCCACAGACATTGGACTATACATGGCATTCGAATCAGTCGTACTCAATGGCAGAGTTGTTGTTTGGAAACCTGGAGCCGATCCATAACGATTTAAGGAGAAGTTCTCGTCCATTGGCGACAGGCAGCTAGAATCGTAGGCTGACTTTGTAGGGGAGTTCTGGAACCTTTCCAAACCTTCATCATCATCTGGGGGAGGAGTTGGTGTGCGTGGGGGCAGGGGTATTGGTCTTGGGGGACTGGTTGAAGCCATGGTTCGATCCTAGTGGCTGCGATGAAGGTGCTATCGCAAGCGCCGCATGCTCTTGGTATGGCTGAGAAAAAGGGGCCGTTCCCAGCGACCAGGAAAAGGTGATGATCAACTGTAATCTGTATGTCAATTTCGAAGACAATGCTAGATGGTGGAGCGTTGGAGCTCTTTGTCCATTGTTGATCCGGGGGGTCGGACGTCGGCGATTCTAAATCCGGGGATAGCTTCAAAAGTCAAAATTGGTCCTGCATCTTCTGCTACTACGGCTTATTGTTTTCTACTAATAACAAACTACCTATAGAGCAGCCGGTACTTTTGGATGCCTGTTCGTCTAATTCTCTGCAAGCTATTCGACCACGAAGAAGCCAATTAATCAGACATTTGCTCCATTTGTGGACTACGGATACAAAATGCAGGTCTCAAGTTGTTCGCAATTGAGAGACAGGAGGTAGTACATTCGATGGTCTGCTGGTCGAAGAGGCATGGAAAATGGTGACCTTATCCCAGGTCATGATAGCAGGGTTGGGATAACTAGTGAGGATCAGGACAACACTAAGCAGACTCGGAAAGAGAACCATGGCGTCGGCTCAGCTGGTGGACATAGGAGGAGCCTTTCAGGCAGCATCTCAGCATTCTTGTTTCAGCGACCTTCCAGCCAGGGATCGAATCAGCCAGATGCGGACGACTCGTCTACGGCGACCTTGGAATTAGACACTCCTCCAGGCCCACGACCCCCAACATCTGCTATGGCAATGGCTGTTCAGCAGCAGAAGGGCGTAAGGAAGCGCAAAGGATCTTTACGGAAGACAGCTTTGCTTGGAACAGGCAAACTTCGTGCCGAGAACAAGGACAGACGAACGTCACAATTGGAACAAGCCATATCTGTGGAAGAAGGTCAGGCCAATCGCTTTTATTCAGATACGGCTGTCTCCTCCACACCTACAAGCCCGGTCTCTTCATTCGACTTCCCCACTCCGCGTCCGATCTCAAGCGTTCCTCCGCCAGTGCCAATGGTGACACATCCCATCCATGGCGATCCAGCAAAAATATCTGCTCAGGCCAATAACGAGATCCAATCGTTCCCAGTCCTCAGTCGCGCGCAAACCGTGGGCTCCACGGCTTCGACTACAGACGACGAAGACTCACCCACTTCCCCACTATCCATATCCGTTCCTTCTCCGTCACAAAAGTCTCTAGACAGCTATTTCCCACCTCAACCGCCACGCATATTGCCTCCACGTCATGCAACGCCTAATTCACGATCCTCTCCTCTGGCTTCAATCCCACCTATTGTTCCATCCCCGCCTCCATCTGAATGGGATTATTCGGAGACCCGCTGGTGGGGCTGGATCATTCTCATCGTTACCTGGGTTGTCTTTGTCGTGGGAATGGGAAGCTGTCTTGAGGTCTGGAGCTGGGCATGGGATGTGGGCGAGACCCCCTATGCACCTCCGGAACTGGAAGATGATCCTACCCTGCCAATTGTAGGCTACTATCCTGCATTGATAATATTGACGACTGTAATGGCCTGGGTATGGGTGACCATTGCATGGGTTGGAATGAAGTATTTCAAACATGCAAATATCAGTGGAGACGAAGAATAAAATACAGAACTGAGGACATCCAAAGTAAATACCCGGATAGCATAATTTCCGTGTGTTATCTTTTGAAAATCCGGACATCCACGCAAGCTTCCTCTTCTACGTGAAGTGACTATGACTTTCGAAGAGTCAGAGAAGCTGGATTCATCGTCGATTTCATACGGAATTTATGATCACGGAAATTTAACCTTGCTATGTAATCCTCTGCAATGAATCCCTAATTGACCCGTGCTACTGTGCAGCTCGGTTCATATTACTTTGAATACGCTTGCCTGGTATCCCAGGGTTATAAAGAGGCAGCGATCACGAGCTCAACACCAATTCCCTCACTCGACAAGGCAAGAACCCACTGGGCTCCCCCTTACCCACCTGATACGCCCTCTCACCGTCAACGGTCTTCACAGTCTTATTTCCCTTCCCATCAATCTCTGCATCCAGCTCTTCATACGCCGCACTAATCTCAAACCGCCTCACCACCAAACACAACACAATCTTCAACTCCAATAAACTCAGCTCCTTCCCAATACACGCCCGCGGCCCTAATTCAAATGGTCTCCAAGCCCCTTGCTTAGGATATAATTCCTCGCCTTCCTTCGCCAGCCAGCGCTCGGGCAGAAATTCATCTGCGCGAGGCCAGAAAGCAGGATCACGGTGACACGCATGAGAGACGAGCCAAATCAACATGTCTAGATCGGCCGGGTAGCATAAGCCATTGCGTGGATCGGTGATTGTGAAAGATGGTTCGCCGCGGCGGGTGGTAGATGCGGCGGGGAAGAGGCGCATGGATTCTTTGAGGGCGGCTGTGGTGTACGGGAGTTGATTTAGCAGGTAGGGAGCCGAGCAGATCTGGTTTGCTGCTAGGGAGGGGTCTGGACCGAGGACTTTGTTGTGTTCGGCGCGGACACGGGTGAGGACGGCAGGGTGGATAGAGAGTAGGTAGAGGATATAGCAGATTGTGCTGCTGGTGGTATCGTGGCCAGAGAATAGGAAGAGCTTCATTTGATTGATGGCGATTTCCTTGAATAAAGGATCAATACCGCCTGAGCTATTGATATCGGGGTTTTGCTTAAGATAAGCATTTAAAGCGAGGTCAATGACCGACTTGCTCCGCGTGATTGAGGTAAGCTCATCCTCAGACGTGGAAGCTTTTCTGTGCATCTCAAAGCGTGCATCAACCTCGGGTGAGATGTATCGATCCATTTGGTATGTGTTATACTTATGAACGAAAGGACGAAGGGGGTGATACTGTTGAAGGGGATTGCCTTCGCCGCCAAAGACCATCCACCGCATTTGACGGCGGAGAGCGTTCACCATGGGACTGCTCTTACGTTGGCACTCTAGGTTTGAGTCCCTGTGAGCGACATGTCAGCTTTGGTTCGCGACAACTATCTCTTCAAAATCTTACAGAACAACTTTGCCGATGACGTCCATGGCCAGATTATCAGTCAATTCTTTCATGCGAAATACATCCTGCTGTCTTGCATGATGCTTTAAGAGCTCACAGAAAACCATCGTTTCTTTCACGATATCCGGCACTAGAGTCATTAAGTGGCTGGCGCTGAAGCCCGGGTTGAAGATGCTCCTCCAGTATTTCCATTCTTGCCCGTCCATCCCTACGATATCTTTTCCGTTCGCCAACGGATAGAGAAAATCCTTAATGGCCGGAAATTTGGGTATGACATGCTCAGTAGTGATTTGGGCCAAAGTGGCAGGGGATGCAACCACGAGAGTCAAAGTGATGAAAGGCCAGGCGTCAAGGTAGAAGATTGGACCCATGTCTGGGTAAGCGAGCCGAAGCCGGTCTGGAAGATAGTGAGGGTGAGCGTCTTTAGGAAGCTTGGACACAACGCGAGCAAGGACCAATAGGTGGCCGAATATGGGATGGTGAGGTGGCATCGCCTGCCAAGAGCTTCAGTACTCTTGCCAAAGAGAAGAAGCTCAGATCCACTTACAAATCCTTGCCTTTTGAGTTTTATAGCTCTACTGCGTTCCTGGTAGACCTTCAACAAGAAAGCAATTACAGAAGCAGCCAATATAGACGTCAGAACAAGCGACAGCGACGGCACGTGATTGCTAGGCATTTCGAAAGCTGGGACGTGACCGAGAGAAAGGTTCAATTGATAAAGTTGGATTGCAATAGATAAAGCTGCTGGTCGAGTGACTCTTGAAGGAATGGATTGACTTTAATCCATCTTTGGCTTTTAGATGAGCACACCGGGTGCACAAAGTAGTTGTTCGAGCAATAGCACACTGGAAAACGTCGCAAATTCTGCTCCCTGCCCTTATACGCACTCTAACCCGCAGGCTGCTCTAGATGAGGCACAAATACTTGCCTATTCGTAAATGAGCTTGGTCATTTTGCATATGGACCCTCAATCATCGAATGAACCATCTATTGCCACATGGAATAACTCTTATGGACGAAGTGGGCCTCAAATATTGACAATGTAGGTCTGAGTAGGACGCCTGATGGGGTGCGGCTGAAGTCACAGCGCTAGGCCTAAATAAGGTTTAGGCTGCGAGGTCTCCTGAATCCATGACACTAGATTGACGCTCTGTGGTATTAATCCATAAATGGTCGGTCCTTATGTATAATTTGCAGACAGGCCAATCATAAACAGTCAGTACATATCATTCAACCTAAAGCAAATCTTTCGGTATTCATTGAGTTATTAGCATCATTCAGGTTTTGGATATCTTCCTTTTTCGCGTATTTTCCCAGTAAGCTAACTCCGTGGGTATGAAGAAGAGTTGAGCTGGCTGGCTGCTCAGCTTGTAACATGTGAAAGGAAATCAATAGAACTTGAGGTAAACTTGACAACCTTAATAGAAACCTCTTTAAACCCCTGTCTTAGGAAGGATCACTTCTCGCTCGATAGGGATATCATTCGACTTCATGATTCGAGATCCGCCTTTTACAACAATTCGAAACCATCCCCTAGATAGGCTCCAGATCATGGCTCATTAGCCAAAAAGTCTACGCAAGCTTTTAATATTACGAGACCTGGGCGACAAGCTTAGGGTATGTGGCAAGAGATTCGTAAGGATGACGATGGGTCTCCGGATGCTCGTCCGGGTCCTTGTGACTTTCCAGAGGAAACAGAGTAAAAGTCCCAGTCTTCATAAGGCTTCGTCATCACAGCGAACGCGATCTCTTCCAAGTGACGACCAACATGCCGAGCATACTCGTCCCTCTCTGCTTTGGACAGTACTTCTCCGCAAAAGAGACAGGCAACACCTTCTCTGTGAATGATTTTATCGGACGCCGGTTTTGCTGCACTTGCGTAGGTTTCCAATTCGTGGGCTACCATTTCCAATCCCCTTTCGAGCCCGTGCACCGTGACTTCATGATCCAAAATTGCTGCTCGCGAGGCATAAGATTGATTAGCTATAGCGCAGTTTGGGAATGTACACAGATATGGGCGGAGGTCGTTCAAGACATGTTTCCTGGTAAAACAAGTTAGCACATGAGATGAGACTGTAGGCAGTACTCACTGCCACTCAAGTCTCCTTGCTACTTGGATTTTCCGTCCACATATGTCACAATCAAAGATCAAGACCTTGCCCAGCTCTACTGGGGGAGGGGGGAGCGCCGGCGACATATTCAGACTAGCAGACGAGCCTCTTCGATGGTCAGGTAGAAACGTCGGACTCTGTTCTTGCGGATCGAATGTCGGGCGCCCATGTAGAGAGCTATTGATACTGGACACGGGCGATTACCTTGGACTTCCGCCC
The DNA here is from genome assembly GCA_963971245.1 of Cladonia rubrotincta. Taxonomy (NCBI): domain Eukaryota; kingdom Fungi; phylum Ascomycota; class Lecanoromycetes; order Lecanorales; family Cladoniaceae; genus Cladonia; species Cladonia rubrotincta. The sequence continues at coordinate 669,242 of OZ020215.1, forward strand.
GTCCAGAAGTCTGAAGGCGGAGATTTAAGGGATGCCATAGGGGACTTGGGTTTTGGCCCTTAGATGAGATCAGTCCCTTGAAGTATGCTTGATTTATGGTTGCTACTATGCATCATAGATCGGCATTCAACTTCCCGATACGTACCTGAGCCATGACCGTCCAGCCCCGAGGTATAACCTTTTCGAGGTCTCCGCCTGCGTCGTGGCTTGTCTAGAAGGTCCGGACATTCATTATCTTTCTAGAATCGTAAGTGTACTGAATACTTTGCAGCATAATTGGAGTGGTGGCTCACAGGGATTTTCAAATTTCTATACTGACGACATAGGTCTTTGAAATCACAATCGGTATCCCAGAATGTTGTCGCGCAGTTTCTGCATTTCAGGAACCAGCCATTGTCGATTCGAGGGTCTGGTAAGGGTCTGGGGGGAGGGAGGGGGGGAGGGGGACTGGGCCATCGAGAGGACGCCCTTAACGACGGATTTGGCGTCGTAGCATTTGGGGCGTTGTCCACGGCGGGGATCAGATTATTGCCGATCGCCTGAGGGGACTTCGTAGCAAGGAATATTGCCGAATTTGGCCGTATTTGACTGGATGGAGTCGGAGACTCAGGAGCCTCGCCTGTGTCTACGAATTTTAGGGCCACTAGCTCATCGACCAATTGCGTGGTGCCTTTAACAATTGAACAAGCAACGCCAGCAGTTGCAGGAGGGCGTTTCAATTGAAACCATTTATTTTCCTTCATGTCTTCTTCCCATTCGTGGATATGTTTCTCCAGACTCTTAACGCTCTGCTGAGCTTTGTTGAGTGCTCTATGCCTGCGTGCGGCCGGAATGAAAAGAGCAGGGTTGTAGTCCAGAATCTCTTCAGCAAGATAAGGAGCTTGAGTCCAGGGTTTTCCAAGACCGATGGAGAAATAGTCCTCTATGCTGCCGGTGCTCTTCATTTCCCGGAGTATATGTATTCGGTGCTTCAGTCTCTGAAGTGATTGAGCAACTTCGAGCTCCTTTTCTTTTGGCGTTGACGGAAGCGGAGTGCTGCACTAGCATTACGCTTCCGCTTCTCATCAGCAACTTTTGCCGCGGCTTCTACATCAATAGGCAGCTGTATTGAACCGTTCTCCGTATCCAAAGTCATCATCTGGTTTGCATCCTCTTTCACTGCGTTGCTCCTTGCTGGCAAACCAAACGCCATCTGGGCGATAGTCGAGGGTGGGCCACCTGAGGGGTAGAACGAACGCAAGATGGAATATGGTTGAACTGCAACCTGTCTGACAGGCTGCGGCGGTTTGAGCCGCTCAGAGCAGAACCTTTCAGATCGCTCGTGGTTGGCTTGAGCGAGACGTCAAGCAAGAGACGTGGGCAGAAGAGGATACCGATCCCGAATGTTACGGAAGTAGATTTGAGCGGCGAGTTCTAAGCCCTCAAATCCGTCTACAGCCTTTTCCTTCTCCTTAGGGCTCGACGTCGTTGCCAGATGCACGTTGCGAAAGACTTTGATCTCCTCCACTTCTTGGGCAACAAGATCTTCCACAGAATCACGCTGATCAGGGAGTTCAAGAATGGTAGCGGACGATGGGATGGCGCTCTGGTTGAGCCATGCATCAAGGGGAGAACCTCCACTGTTCCAATCCATGGCAGTAACGGCGCCATCATCGAAAGTTTTCCATTCTTCCCTTTTAGTCAACTTGACTGGACGCTCAACTATGGCCTCAAATGCTGACGCGTCTCGCTTAGGGATCGGATTGCCCAATCGGGTAGATTCACCAATGTCAACAGCGTCCGCCGGTTTTGGCCTGCTGCCATACAGTCGCAGATCCTCTTCAACCTGCTGGCGGGCAGTGTCCTCTTCTGAAACGATGAAGCGGCTGAACACGTCTTCCAAGTCGTTCGAGGTGTGGAAGAATTTGAGATAGCATGTCCCACTGGTTTCATTCAGCTTTGACGGGTATTGCATATAAAGGAGTCATAGCAGGTCAGCTGACCGGAGTCACCATATTCTGTCGTGCCCACACCTGTACAATCTGGTCGGGGACAATGTCCAGGTTGTCCTTGAAGATGAGACATGATCATAGACATTGTCAATGTTGCACCTTGGGAGATGGAACGGACCCAATGCTCTCTCTTCACGATTGCCCCTCGATTGCTGACGTTGATGATATGAAATTGACCGTCTAATATCTTATTTTCCCCAGACTTGTCCTTGAATTGAGCGCGAAGGAACCCCTCAAACGGCTTTCAACGCGTCAGTCACCGGAAAATGGGGTTGGTAATTGGGTCAAGAACACGCGTACCTCCCAGTGGCAGAAGTACTCATAAGGCAACTCCTGAGCAAATTCTGGAGTCAGTATCGCATTTTAAACAGGATTTTGGATCAATATGACATGTTATAATGGCAGTTGAGAAGCAAAGGAGTGGCCTGACCGCGGAAAAACGTTTGGGAACTTAAGAATCCGCTTCGAGTGGAGACAAAACAGATCTGAAAAGCACACACCCTGTATTCCCCAAGTGCATTTGTGAATTGAATATTCGAGGCGTGTAAAGAAGAGGGCGAATGTGCAAGGCTCGCCTGTATTTGCAGGACAGCTTGATAAGTACGCCAATCGGCTCGCACAGTATTGTGGATGAGGTCGCAAATCTCCTGAGGAAAATTGATGACGAAACCCATGAGCTGGTCCGTTATATGTTGTAGACTCATCACTGAAGTGTGTGTTGCCTCGCATTTGGATGAAATAGCATCCATTTTGCCCTGGGAAGTCCTGTCTATACCCACCATTCTGTCCTCGATATGTTCTACCACACTGTGGACCCGATGCAATGCGGTTCGTTGCTCGTCAATCTTCGATAACAAGTCTCCATGATGCCGTTTTGCGTTTACGTTCATCGATGAAATGGTTTGCCTGTTGATCATGTATAAGCCGCCTGCTACGCATAGGAATTGAATGCGAATCGTTCGCACGAGGAATGTGTAGCAAGCAGTAAGTTTATACTTATCAACTTCGCTACCACAAGGGCTCTGAGCCTCTCCACTTCATGCCCAAAAGAGACCGCCCATCTCGTTTTACGACCGGCGCTGCGAAAGGACGTTCGTTCTGTCCATGGACCAAGCGAGGATTCATATCTCTCAGGCTTCTCCATAAATTCGCGGAGAGGCAGCCGGCAAGCAAGAGACATGCCCCGGATAGCGTTTACGTGGCTGATATTGTCCTCCGTAGGCTCCAGAGCCTCCAGCTGCTGGAGAGCATGTTCAAGACCCTTGAGCTCGATCACAGCATCCTGATATTCCGCAGACGCACCACCAGCCTCTTTTAGTGCCTTGCTAATCTTTCTAATCAAATCTGTAGACCTGTAAGCATAAGGCGAAAACATTCACACACAGCTTTGTCCACTCACTGATCGTACTGATGAAGTCGCTAATGGAGAAGCCGAATGCCGGCATCTCCAGGTAGAATTTTTGAGACGGTCAACGCATAGTCAATGGCCTCGTAGACAACTAAGACCTCGTTTGAAGTTCGCAAGAAGGGTAGCAAGGGTGTCCCTGTTCTCAGCCTCACTCCCTAGCGATTGCACGGATATTGGTATATGCATAAAGGTTTCAAATCCTAAATCAAACAAAAAACCCCTGTGTTCACCAATTTTTGACCAGGTCGCATACAAATTTAAACATATAATAAAACACTTTTCTCCATCAAATTTTTCTTTAACCTAGTATTATTTATTGCTCCTCTATAGCTTTACAATCACTTGAGCGAAAAAAAAATTCGAATTTTTCGAATGCTTTTTGGGATTTGTATGAGATTTGGTGAGCGGGGGGTTTTATTTTGATTTTGCCCGCCAAGGATTTGAAACCTCAAACACCGCTAAGGGCAAAAGCTCTGGGTCGGATCTTTAGGGAATAGATCGCCTTAGGCAGTTCGCGCATCCTAGGACCGCTTAGGCACCCCGTACTCCGTACTAGGTCGAAGTCCAAACACCGTACTAATCATTATATTTACCTAAGGTAGGTACATCTACTATCTAACCCTAGATAGTTCTAAAGTCCATATCGCGTACCGCCCTCCCGCATCTACTACTGCTTTCAGCCTCTTTCCTGTACTTCATTTCAAGACCCTCCATGAATGTAGCAGCTGTCAAGGTCCAGGCATTTGCTGAAGTATCGTAAAGCACCTCTTAAATATGTCCTCTATCACCAATAACTCCTTCGATATTTGGCCGCACGTCATGGACATGATTTTTGAGACAAAATCCAAGGTGTCTAATCTGGCGAATAGGAGGGCTAATTACCAGGTCTGTCCCATTCTCCACAAATTAGTGACGCGCCGGACGACTTGTATGGAGGGGGCGCTATCTTTTATAGATACAAGAGCACCAATTTGGGTGATCAGAAGATCTATTCAAGGCTGAATTGAAGCGGTCGATGGAGTCGTCCAGGTCTTGAATATCTTCCTTTCGTGTGTATCTTTCCGGTAACCTAACTCCAAGGGTATCGAAGAGAGTTAAGCCAGCCGGCTGCTCAGCTATTGTGACATATGAAAGAAAATCAACAGAAATCAAAAGAAACTTGACAATCTTAACAGAAACCTCCTGCAATCAACAATTTCAATCACAAGGCAGAACTTCCCCGCGTTTGGAGAATACTAGACCAAACCCTTGGCTCAGCGGAGATCTTCCAGGTAGGTAAAAACAAGTATAGACCAAAACCGTCCTCAAGTGTCCTCTCTGCCTCATGAACCATTGAGCACCCACAGCGCCTTTACATTTTTTGAAAAAGTCCCCTTGGAGTTACCGTAGGGTTCGTTGCTGAGGTCCTCGACATTGCCCCGGATCAATGCTCCGCCAGTGTCCCCGTAGCTTTGCGCATAAAGCCAGATATTTCCGCCATTATGACAGCTGACACTTTGTGCCACGTCTGACCATTGGGGCAAAGTGGGACCTCCTCCAACACCGACACACCAGACGTTTCCGGCAAATTGAGTTCCGGAGAAAAGGCAGCACACGGGATCAGGGCCGTCGTTGGGTCCTGTAATGTTGAAATTTGCTTTGCCATCCAAATCCGTGGCTATCGCAGTCATATCCGATTTGAAATTTGTTAGCTCGGTGGACGGTTTTTTGGGATCTTGGTTATCTCTGTATACATGCTGGGTGATTCCCTGAGGCCTAGGATCGCGGGGTAGGGGCACGTCTTCCCAGGTCGTTCCCAGGCTCCACCCACCTGGTGGGAGCGTGAGCGCATCGACACTTTTGATTTCGAAACCCAGTCCGCTTTGCTTTTGGTAGCCGCCTGGAGGTAGGCAAAATGGAGGATCTGTGTCGTGAGCGAGGCATACGTAATCTGTCGGGGATAATGTTGCAAAGGGCGCTGGTGGTGGTGGGGCAACATAGGCACCACCTTGGCCGTCCGTCGAAATGGCTGAAGTTGTCGAAGTGCCTGGAACTGTAGAAGTGCCTGGAGCTGGGGCTGAGCCAACTGAGACACTGGTGCCCTGTATCTGAGTACCCGCGGTCAGACCGCAGGCAATAGAGGATGGGAGGCCGTTCATTGTAACATTATAATCAGAGAAGACTGCATCGCCAGGTTGAGCAATGAGTTTGCAGTCACCACCCTGAGCCGGGATTATACGGTTGAAAACTTTGTCTGCTGTGACGTCGATATTGGGCAGGGTTATCGATTGCCTGGTTTGCGCGTAAGTCTAGTACAACTAGCACCTTCAAAAGAAACCTCACCTGTTGAGGGCAAAAACGGGATTGTCGCACACGTTGGTGGGATCTGCTCCGATCACGCCAGCTTTACCTGCCAGCACTCCCTTATTGTTATGGCACGTAATAGTCGCCATTTTGTCAGAGCCATCACCTGGCTTTGTCTCATCGACGACATAGAATGCCGCCGCTATCTCCGGAATCGACATCGCGTAACCTTGATTGAATTGCGTCAAGAATACGATGGCGTCGAAGTTGTCCAGGCCCATTGCCATTGAAAGTGTGCCTGCTCCGTATAGAGCTGTGCAGTCATTGTTCGCTGGAACGCCATCAGTGCCCTTTTGGCATTGCTCTGAATGGTGTCAAGGTACATCATTAAATATTCTCGAGTCAATTACTCACCATTACCGGTGTGACCCTTATCGCCAAAGAGCTTCCATTGGATGATACCTTGGACATCTGTTCGGTCCGCTGGGGGTTTCGAACTTTTGAAGAGACCTGGAAGAACTTATCGAAAGCGTCAGCTTAGCGGGTTTTTTAGTCCGTCTCAATATGGCTCGGTAGCATTTGGACGTAACGCAACTTACTTGCAAAAAGAGCAGCGATGGCTCCACCAACAATCCAGCCTAAGGGGCCAGATAGCGCAAATCCAGCAGCAAGACTGGCGGCGATTCCAACAGCGCCAATCGCACCACCAACCCAGTCGCCATCAACAAAGTCGAGGACAACGAACACTGCACCTGCGACTGTGGCTGCAACGCCAAGGCCAGCGACAACATCTTTGCCAATGCTGATGTACCGTGTCAACGCGCCAGCGTTCCTAACGAGACTGACTTTGACATCGCTGCCCTCTGCATCAGCTGGGAGAGCTTGCGTCGGAATCACGTCCGTGGAAGTCACGTCTAAGACGTCAGCAGGCATTGATGATGCCCATTCATTCAGAGCGAGTTCGTTCTTGCCCCCTAAAAGTTGTTCGTTACCCTTGATTGGCGTGTTCGAGCAAGCCCCATCTCTCTTTGGTGGCGTCCCCACTTTGCAAAGATCCGTGGGAGTATCGAACGACCCTTTCAAGATGTTGGTGCGTTGGTCTACGCCCTCGACGTACTGCGTAACATCCATGGCCCGTGACACGTCGCCATAGCTTCTCACCCCGTGCTCATCAAACTCTTGAAACCAGCGTTTGGTTGTAGGGTCTAAAGGTATATTAAGCCGGTAAAGAACGCGCCAAACGAAATTCTGACATGTGTTGAGGTTACTCATATAGCTTGGGCCAACGCGATAGATGGCATCGTCATATAGAGCGTCTGACACCACACCATTGCCTTCATCTGGATCCAGGAAGTCCCGGTTCGTCAGACTGGTTGTTCCTTGCTTTATTTTGGAGTCACCGGAACTACCAGGGACGTAACTACTTGTACCGGCCGTGGTGAAGTCCTTGAGTCGAACATACGGATTTTGATTGTTGTCTGTTGCTATTTCAATTTTGAGGGGTCCATCTTGAGAGGTTCCTGACACGAAGAGATAGGTGTGCATAGGAAATCGAACAACGCCGTCTGGTCCATAAATTGGAAGGTCTACCAGCTGGGCGATGACCCACACGTCTCGTAACGCACCTACTCGCGGAAGCAGATGCTCATGATTATTCCTTTGAGAGACGTCGAGATAGAGTGCAGAAGCAAGGCCAACAAGTGACACTAGAACGCAAGGCAAGACGTGAAACGTCAACTTTGTTAAGATCAACATGGTGAGCTTATTTTATGGTTATGTCAAAGCTGGTCGTGTATGAGATTGGAAAAGAGTTCGGGTTGCTACTAGCTGCTTTTATACATATCCTTCTTTTGTGTGTCTCTCTCTCCAACATCCTAATCAAAGAACATGAAGGCCTGTGTCTCGGGTTGGAGGTGGATCTGTTCATAGCGAGTATACTCTCCTCTCCGTGAACATCCCAACAGCTTGCTTTGCACCGCCAGGCAAAGGATGAGACACCACTCAACTCCACAAGCATCCTAGCAGCTTACTTTGCTCCGGTATGCACGGCCAAGAGAGCGTCCTTGCTCGCGAAAGACCCATGACTACGAACAAAAAGAAGGGTCTGCTTCTCAGGATTGGAGTCAGCTGGCACTCTTAGAGCGATCCCTCCATGAGCTTCCAACAGCTACAACTCCCCTATGCCATGCAGCGCCAGCCGAGAAGGCCCCTAGATATCAGGACGCCGCAATGGAATGATAGGAGTCTTGACATCCATAGAAGGGATCTGACAGTTTCACTTAGCGCAAAACATGGTGGGAATTGGTGCAATACAATCAATATTGCTTGTGGAGAGTGATCGCAAGACCATCGCTATTGACATTGGTCGAAAAATTCTCGTGGCTGATCTACGCCGCGCCGCGCCCGCCAATGCTTGTTGCGAATCTGTTTTGAAACGTGAGAATCCATCAGGATGACTGAAAACGGCGACGGATGTTCCAAGATACGGTGCGCAAAGCCGCAACACTTCCGCTACTGATGGGCTATATATGCCCCAACAAAACCTCGTGTTTCGCTAATCATCGAAGTTCTATTATAGCAAGAGCGAGAGTGACGTGTCTTTGGTAACGCCGAATATTCTCTGCCATAAGCGCTGTCTCTACTAGTCAATTCTAGGGACCCCCGCCAAGAATATATTGGGGGAGAACAGGGGGGAAGGAAGTTTCTGCCGCCCGATGGCTTTGAAACCGGTTCCTTCCTTTTTTTCCTTTGTAAACACAAGGGCTTGTTCTATGTTCAAAGGCCTCGAATACGAGAAGGAAGCGACATAGCACCCGCTGACAAGGGACTGTGAAACAGTTGCCTGCGTTATTGTACTATGGTTCGATGGATCTAGCTACTAGGAAAGAAAGCAGCAAGCAGTGGTAACTCCGTCAAAGCATTGCCCTACTTCAACGAAATTTTGTCAAAAGGCCTTCGCGTGGTAAGAGTATACTTGGATGTTTTGTAAGATTTTTATTTCCAAAAGTGCATTTGAAGACAAAGAAAAGATGTGTCTGTAGCCTCATGCGTGTAATTCCTAGTAAATGGTGGGTCATTGTGAATTGATTCGGTCCAACAAGTAGGCGAATTTGTAGCGGAGGCTTTTGGAGTTGCATGCAAATTCAGCTCGGCAAAGACTTCGATCACAGGCCAAGCACAAGATACCTGGTCATATGCCGAGGGTGTGCCGTAGTTTATTGACAGCATTGGGAAATGGTCGCTCCTCCAACGGATTCTCCCAAAGTTCGTCTTCCTGCCTTGCTCGGGCCATGCAGTGGAGCTCACCCGGTAAAATGGCTACTGGATTGATATCGAATAAGAACTCACACTCATGCTCTTCATATCCCACAGCCAAGCCGACCTTCAAACCGTATGTACGTTCTATGTTGGAGCATTTGAAGGAAGGGGGAAAATCTCGTGAGACGGATGGATTGAGAAAGAGCGCTGCTAAATTGGTCCCTTCCTTTGTGATCTGAGGAGCACCGTCATTGGAGAAGAAGTCGCGCGATACAATTGTATGCACTTCGGTCCATCGGTGACCATAATCATCATTGGCCCAAGCCACAGTATGTTGCAAGAGTTGTATGAAGCCTGATCGGAGTGAGACTGGTGCTTTAGGAGGCGGGCGATCCCCAATGAGGTCCAGCAACTTGAGCACAATTGGGAAGCTATTGTCCTGTGCAATTGTTGTTGGCCCATTAAGCGCCAAACGAATGCAACGATAACTCAAGCCTTGTGGCTTATCGGTCAGCAACCTGGCCTGCACAACATTGGTAGAATTAGGATCCGGCACGATCTCTTCCCTAGCTAGTGAAAATGTGATTGGAATGCTGGTTGTTATCTCGTCGCTGGAGGCCTGGTTGATGACTCCAGCTTTCACACTGTATTCGATAGTGTTGCCAAAACCAAATTCTCCCGTTGGCGGCAACGTTCGCGCCTCAGGTAGCTCAAGAACTCGAGGCCATTTTTCTGTATTGGCTTGAATGTGCTTGAATGTTGCGTCTTCAGGGAACCGTATCTGAAAGTGAGACCTCTGATCATTCTCGAGGACATCCGATAGGACAGGAACCTGCCCGTAGATAATCTGGCCGATCTCGAGGAAATTCTCACTCCCTTCATAAACTGCATCTTCGGGTGTGCTGCGACTCGGCACGCGAGTTCTGCTTTTTCCGAGCAATGTGACTGTTAATGACCTCGTTATGAAATGCATTCCATATTCAGGTCGAGAGATGATACAGCCATCTATGACCGAGCCGGGGAAGCTATACGTTGGAGTGATTTGCATCTGTAGAGACATCTCGAGAAGGCAATGCTAGTGATTCAGATGCGAAGTGAACGAGATTTGTTTTATATCAGGGTCAGGTATATTAAATGTACTGGGCGGAGGGTTGGCCCCCAGTGCCCCTTTTTAGGTTCGTGTAGCAAGGGAGCCATTTCTCTAGGGATCCATTCACGGTTGTGGTCAGGTGCACTATTCCAGGCGAAACCTGTGCCATAATGTTGGATGAGGTGTGCGCAGTGCCGTGATTTTGCCGTAATCTACATTTGATAGGTTAGGTAGGCTTGCCGCTCATGCGGCAAGCCCCGTGATAACAACAGCGCTGTTGCCTGACTGAGCGAGGCCAAGCACATTTCTTCCAGGCAATACGGGCAACGCCTAGTAGAGGAACGGTTCCCTGCTACTATAATCGCCTTATGTCTACTGTTTCGGCCCTGGTTCGACCCCATTTCGAACAGCGTCTCTGCACTTGGGCCCATTGTCCCAGAACACCAACCTTCGTATTGCGACAGATACTCAATCAGAGCAAGTACGGTAAAGAGCATGAGAAAAGTTGTACTTTCTATAATCTTGCCAACAATGTTCTATGCAAACACTCTAAGATAGCAATTGTGGCTTTCAGATAGGTTGAATTGGGTATGGGATGCACGTTGCTCCTTTCCATCCATGTCTTAGACGTTTGTGAAAGGTGTCTTTGTGCGTATGGGCATTTTGGAGCAGGCTCGTCGTTATCAAAGTTAATGGCTTGGGACATTCGGCTTAGTATTCGGATATGTGCTATGTAGCAAATGCTTCATCATTCCAGAATAATCTCAGCATCCCATGAGTCTAATAGTGACTAGCCGAAAGCAATTGTATATCCTGGTCGAAGATATTCTGACTACTATACATCTGTTGTAGCATTTAGTATCCATTAATGTCATGCTCCAAAACCAACAATGTCCAGTGCCAAGATACATATCTCGCCAAGACATCGAGTTCGCCGACGTGCAGCTCTAATGGCACGCAAGAATATTGCACATCTCCATCTATCAATTCTCTCGCGGAACTGGTAGTACGGTCAAAATGATCTTGCGAAAGATTTGATATTACATCCAAAATGCTCGGGTTCATGGACTATGTTCAGAACGCATTCTACGAAGCATCCCACTGGAACCGGGACAATTCGTATGGCACATTAACAGCCACATCTCGAAGTATTAGCATTTTCCCCAACAACTTCGTGTGTCTTAGCTAACACGAGCAGATATCCTTGATTTCCAGACCCCAGATGGCATTCGATTACATGTGTCCTCGCTCGCCTCACCCAACTTCGCAACTTCTTATACTCTTGGGAGCGTTGGCCTCGTCGATGGCTCCCTCTCCTACCTGTACTCTTCTTTGCCTCTTACCACATATGCATCGAAGAGCAGTGCTATTGATCTTCACCGTGTTGTCCCTGGCTATCGACAATTGCAAGATCTGCAGCAACCAGACGAGCCGCGGTGGTGGGAGATATGGCACCAAGGGAAGCGGGTGGATCGAAGAGGTTAGTATACTCCCTATGGATGCTGCATATGAGGATTACTGTAGTCTTCTGTAGTGCCTACCTAAATCTCGAATAGAAGCATTGCTGTACGGCCGTCTCTTCCTTCCGCGCTCGACCCTCGAAGCGCTCTACCTCCGCCGACTGACCCCGAAAGCCCAGCTTAGAATCTCCTGTGTCAGTGACTCGAGACTGCCTAATGGTGGTACTATCCTTGCTCATTTGCAATATGATGCAGCAAAGCATAATACGGAATATATTTACAGCACTGACAGCGCGCTATTGGGTGTCCGAGGTCTCTACAATTTCGGACCCGAGCCTCCCCTTGTCGACCAGCCGTTCGAAGAGTCACCTGACGCCACCATTTCGGCAGCAAACGAAGCAGCAGCGCTTGCTACATCTCGTGCACCAGTACGACCGAATGGCCGCTTTTCTGCTGGAGGTGAAATCTACTATGGCATGCTCAACAAGTCTGGTGGTATATCGACTGGTTTGCGTTTCACCACTCTGCCTGCGCACACTGGCTTTCCGTATACAATGACTCTAACCCTAAATCCTCTGATGGGTAATCTAAGTAGCACATATTCTGTACTTGCATCGCCACTACTGGCGCTGAGCTCAAGATTTGACTTCAATGTGTATTCCTATGAAAGCGAGCTGCAGGTTGGGACGGAACTATGGCGACGAAAGTCAAGACCTATGCCAGACGACCTGGACTGGGCCAGACGAAAGCTAGGCCTGCCTTTACTCGAACCACCATTAGCAAAAGTTGACGATGCCGATGACATGGCAGGGTGTCTTAAAGCACGTCTTGATCAGCGTGGTAGCCTGGGCATACTTTGGGAAGGCCGAGTAAAAGAACTTCTCTACAGTTGCGGTCTGACTTTAGATCTCAAAAATGCGCAGAACATGGTGAGAGGCTTTGGTTTAGAGGTCCAATACTCGTCTTGACAGCGGACTTTTCATGGTCTCTGTCTTCGCAAAAGATCGTGGCCAAGGTCACATATCTTTGACATCGCTTGGGTCATCGCCACTGCGCGATGAAGGGGGGCCTTTCCACCCATAACACGAAATTTGTAACACTCGTTACACGAACGTAGATCGCTTCGGACCGTACAACTTGAAGACTCAAGGATCCCGACGGCCGATATCATTCGTTCTTGCCGCCAGCATGGGTATACCACCGCAGCCATGGCAACTCAAAACTTTCGAAGATAAATACACTCCCTACTTCCGTCCCACCCACGCCCTTCCAGTACCAGGCTTCTACGCAACCCCAACTCTAACCAATACGAAAGCCTTCCCTCCCGAACGTCGTCCCATCTCTCTCTCTAAACGCCTTCAGTCAGCAACCAATCCTCACAACGCCGACCATCCTAAAAGCCCACCACCCTCCATGGGCACCGCCACTGAAGTGTTAGACATATGGAGCGAGCTCTACCGCCCCAAGCAACCAGTCGTGCGTCTCCCCATCCCCCCCTTCACCCCGCTCCCCCCCTAACACCCAACTCAGAAACCAATCTACTCCCCCATTCCCCCCTCCGTCCTCTCCCCCAGCCAAAAACGCCGCTGGATCATCGCCTACGCCAGTAAGCCCTCCCTCCCTCCCTCTTCCTCCCCCACTCTCCCACCTCCCGCCTCCCACTACCCCATCACAATGCTCCTCAATCTAACTAACCCGCCATCATTCTTCTAGAACTCACAGAAGAAGAACCCAACGACAAAGACCCCAAAAACCTACGTGCATACGGGGAATTAGGAAAACTGAAGAAATTAGCTGAGTTGATGGAGCGGCCGAGTCCGCCTGCTGGCTCGGAGGTGTGGGTGAGGTTGGGGTTTGGTGTTTGAGTGGAGAAAGAGAGAGGGAGAGGGCATTTTTTGTTTCGTGGCCCGGCTTATTGTGATACACAACGATGTGATCGAGCAAGTGTATTATGGGGCGGATGAGAATTATTGCCTTACTTCTCTTGTTCGGTATTGAGGTGTATTGCGGACGTATTTGGAGAGTGGGAGAGGGGTTGGGGGTAGGGAGGGAATAGGATATGTAGTGTTCCGAGGTTGTGATTAAGATATGATGCGTCGCTCTTAAGTGGGCGAGAAATTAGCGGTCGTCCGAATGAATCATACTTTCTCTTCTTGAGGTACATTGCAATATGACCCATATAAGTGATGAGAAGTTTCTAATTATTTCTTCTTAGACCTACACGTACCAGCACCCATCAACAAGGTAATTGCATGACAACATGTCCTAAACCTCTACCTCTCCAAAACCCCCCTCCTCATCAAAAACTCCTCCTCACTCTCCCCCCTCCACCTCCCCCTATCCATATCCATATCCCCCTCCCCCCCCCTCTTCCCACCAATAAACATCTCTCCCGTCCTCCCCTCATCCCCCACCCTCTTCCACTCCTCCAACAACACCCAAATCTCCTCCCTCACATCCTCTACAATCGCATCCATCCTAATATCATTCTTATCCACCCCAAACGGATCCTCTAACTGCATCGCAATGCCATCGATGCCGTAGAGGGTGAATGTTACGAGAACGACGATGGGGATGGTGAACCATTTCATGGAGGAGACGAGGGCGAAGGGGAGGACGCAGCCGAAGAGGCAGAGGACTTGTTTTTGGTGGATTCTGTGGGAGGTAATAGCCGGTTAGTGGATTGGGGGGGAAATGGTTTTTGGGGAAAAGGGAGGGGGGCGACTGACAGGTGTGCGATGGGGATGGAGGTCAGCCGGATAGTTTCCATGCGGCCGTAGGCGTCTGTTAGGGTGTTGAGTTGGACTTGCATTTGGCTGGCCTGTGGGCCGTGGAAGTAGCCTTTGTCGAAGAAGCGTTTGATATATGCTTCTACAAAGAATGTGAGTTGGAGGGGTAGTCCGACGCCTTTGTCATCTAGTCCTCTGAGGCCTTGAGGGAGGAATTCGCTGTATTCTGGGAAGGGGGTTGCGGTGCCTGTTTTTGTAATACGTGTGCCGGGAATGATTTCTGCGCCCCATTCTGCGCGTAGGTGGTTTTTGGTGGCGTAGAGGATGGCGATTAGGATGCGGATTACGCGTTCGGTTTCTTCGCGGTCTGGGTAGTGGGTTGTGGTTGTGGGAGGAGAGGGAGGGGGACTCGACGTGGGGTTGCTTGAAGTGGGGGCTTGCGATTGGGCGGCGCTGCAGGCGAGGAACGAGCGGGTTAGATTGCGGACTGAGGTTATGATTACTGTGAGATAGTTGCGTCCATCCCAGAAGCGATTGTAGGATGTTTGATTGCGGAATACCTGGAATTATGCTAGTGGGGAGTTTGGAGTGGGGCTAGGGAAGGAGAAGGTACCAGCATAAGACCGACGACAATGGAGAGACTGGGAATCTGAATGGCAGGCTTTGGTCAGTTGATTGAACAATCAGTGGAGCGAATGGGCGTACAATGCTCGTTGGCAGGCTAAGACTTCCATCCAGATGGAGGTCAAGGAATACTATCAGGGCGGCGAACAAGCCATGCAGCGTCACTGGCAGTATAATGGCGCTGTGTATGGCACCTTTGATGAAGCGGAGAGCGAGTGGCCATCTTCGTGCCATGTCAGTAGAATGCATATTAAGGCATAGGGTATTGTAACCTTCTTGGTTTCTGTCTTGTGGTTCGCGCGAAGGGGATTGTTGGTCTCCGATGATGGTGCCTTCCTTGTCCACCACGTTCGTACAGATTGACCATGATGGCTAGATGTGCTGAAGCCTAAACATGATTCCGACGTAAATATATACTCTACCCATTTGCTGGTTGGGACAGATTGCTCCCGCGGGATTTGGTTTCATATTGAACAAGGCGTGGAATTGTCCGGCGCATGGATGCTTGCGGCCATTGGATAAGTGCGAATTTCCATTGTGAATAGCACAAGGCCACCGGTAACGCACGAGACCACTTGCGATAAGATACTAAGAGAAGCTGGATCCGTATAGTGCACGATTGTTACATATGATCAGGTCGCTGTTGATAATGGACATGGATGAGATTTGTAGAGGCGCAAGGTTGGGCAGCGCAAGGGCGAGTGATATCTGCTCCATATTTGGGACCGCAAGCAGTACTTGTTTATCAATAAGCACACATGAAAAGTTCAAGGACAGTCGAGTAGGTATGGATGTAAGGTTCAACAGCTGCTATGAGTCGTTGAAATACAACATATTACGTCACATGATTATGATCTGAGCCAGGCAAAGGGCTCAACGACCACTACGGAGCTAGGAGAATCGATTCGTGGTCTGACTTGCAGATATAATGCGATGATTTCGGAAACCGTGTCTTGCGTTGTTTCCTGCAGGAGTAAGAACTATGCTCAAAATCCACGAATGAGCTCACGTCATTCGTGATGAGCTTACTCTTCATGTAGCGGATACACACTGTCCTGCTAGTCAAGGCTTGAAGCTATGGACATGATTCCCTCACATTCCTCACGCACGATGCTGCTATATGATCCTACGCGATGCTGTAATCACTTTGCATAAAAACAAAGAAAAAGCAATCGATATTGAGGGATGCTCCTGAATGGGTTTTGCATTACTCTGGGTGGCCATCATTCCAATTTCGATACCAGTCGAGACATTCGGCGTTCGCAACTGAAGCAGACGTTTTCACGTTGGTGCCGCAGAGGATCTGCTTCACGGCGACTTCGACTCTGATAGTATCGTTAGCATGTTGTAGAAAGAAACTGAATGAAGACCAACTTTTTGCCATTGATGGTGACCGGTATATCGGGACACTCATCAGTGATCCCTGGAACATGTCTTGCGCTGAGTTCCTTTCGGATGATCTCCCTAATCTTCTTTACCAGCTCCTCAGAGAAGTTTGCGCCTTGGGCCATCTTAACAAAAAGAACTACAACCTCATCTGTGTCTTTTTCTCTTCTCCTGCCAACGCAAAGAGCGTCCTCGATCTCCGCAAAGTGTTCAAGTATAACATTGTAGATTTCCGAGCTTCCAAATCTTACTCCGCCTGGTTTAAGAATGCCGTCACTGCGCCCTAGCATGATCAGGCCGCCTGTGTTTGGATTGATCCGGACAAAATCACCGTGGTGCCATACACCTGGAAATGTTTCAAAATAACTTTTCTTATATAGTTTGTCCCCGTCTGGCCCGTAGAACATTACAGGTTGGCAAGGAAATGGTTTTACGCATACAAGGTCTCCCGGTTCACCTGCATTTGTGACATTTTTGCCCTGAAAGTCCCATGCTTCGACAGCCATGCCAAGGCCTCGAACTTGAATCTCACCTGCGTAAACTGGTGAGATTTGAGATGGCGCACCGAAGAGGGAGATAATGTCCGTGCCTCCAGTGATGCTACCAAGATTAAGATCTGGACCAAAAGCACGATAGACGTACTCGAAAGTCGAGGGCGCCAAAGGACTGCCGGTGCTGTAAATGGCTTTCAATTTCCCTAAATTGACCAGCTTGTTGGCCATAATTTCCTTTTGTTCGAGTATTGAGAGGTACTTGGCACTTGTTCCGAAATGGGTAATATCGAGCTCTTCAATGAGACGAGGCATCGCTAGTTCTCCTTTACCTTCAGCGTCCAATGGCCTGAATGGCGATCCATCATAAAGAACAAGCGTAGCTCCAGAAGCAAGTCCGGATACAAGCCAGTGCCACATCATCCAAGTGCATGTGGTAAAATAAAACAGGCGGTCTCCAGGACGGATATCGCACTGAATGACATGTTCTTTCTTGTGCTGAATCAAGGTACCAATTGCCCCGTGCACAATGCATTTAGGTTTGCCGGTGGTCCCTGAAGAATACAGAATGTAAATTGGATGGTCAGGTTGTAATTGCGTAAAGCTGAGCTTTTCCTCGTCAGTCACGGATTGGACGAATTGGGCATGACTACAGGCCTTCCCTTGGATGACGGGAATACCACCCAGGTCAATATCATAGTCTGGTATAGTCTCAAATATCACACAAGCTTTCAGCTGGGGAATCTCCGCCACAATGGTCTTCAGCTTTCCTTGGACCTCGTGCACCTTCCCGTTGTATGCCACAGCGTTGTCAGCGAATAATATGATTGGTTTAATTTGTTGAATTCGGTCCAGGACTGCGTGAGCACCGGTATCCGGAGACATGGCAGTCCACAGGGCGCCTATGGCAGTGGTGGCCAGCATCGCCACCAAGGCATTGCTATGGTTAGCTACATAGCCGGCAACACGATCTCCTTCCTTGACACCCAGGTTGTGCATTGCTATAGAGCATTGCCTTACTCTCTCTCGAAGCTCCTTCCATGTTACGTAGCTTCGGGTCCCTTCATTAGCCTCAATTACCGCATACGAATTCTCGTCTGGGTTGCAAGTAGGATACAGGAGATTTTCCGCAAAATTGAGCTTTGCACCTCCGAAGAACTGAGGGCGTGGGAACATTGGGGCATCCTCATTGACAGCCTATGTCTCTCAACAAGAAATACGAAACAGGTGCTGTTGATTTTACCTTGGTGAAGGCATTGGACGTCTTGATGCCCGTGAAGTGCCATACTTCCTCCCAGAACTTATTGATGTTTGCAATAGACCATTGACGCAACTGTTCATAATCTTTGAATGTCACATGATATTTGTTCTCCACGTGTTGCTTAAATTTAAAGGTCTTGGTGGAGCTGGGATCCTTATGTTCCCAGAGCCGGTTAGGCGGAGCACTGTCCATGGCAGCCTTAAGCAGGTGAAGCTCGCCACCCGCAGCGTATGCAGCGTTGTCTCGCTATCATGCAATTGAGTTGCCGCACACCACCACGGCGGGCCACGGGAATCAATCAATCGTCTAGCCAAGGCAAGGTACGTGAAGCTCTATGAAAGAAAAATAAATGGACCGGTACACGTCGCTTCCGGATCTCGATGTGAAAGCCCGAACGGGTCCGGACTCCGTAGGGCTGATGGCCAAGACTTGCAATTTGGTAGCCGCAAGAGCATCCTCCCATCTCGCTTACATCAGGCCCTACTAGCCACTCCCCCTAAGGTACAGTAGTACATGAGTAATTTCACTCCCTCTACTAATCTCCCTCCCTCTCACACGAACTGTTTTAATAAGCTGACCGCTTCCACGCTCTTTACCTGATCTACCACCGCAGTACATTTGTCATTCTTCTTTCCAGCAGCTGTAAGCCCTTGTGTACGGAACGCCTCGACGCTGCCTGTTGCGGAGAGCGCCACTGGTATATACATTCCACCCTCTTGCAAGCGGAAGTCTACGGCATTGGTCCATGATTGGAGGTCTCAAACCAGCAGGAATCCTCTATCGCACCCACAGATCCTAGCACTTCCGGTGTGAATCATACTATCACCGTCGGGCCAACAAAGAGGGCAGCTGGTGCCATTGTCGACACCACTTTCGCATCTCTCGGCATCTCGGCGGACTGAAAATTCCTTCCGCGACCTTCCTGGAATTCGGCATATGCGCATGTGACGTTTTGATGCAATAGTACATTGGCATTAGAAATTTCTTAAGGATTACGCTGTCGCCTCCTGCTCCGCCTTTCGCTGCAACGGCTACATAACTGTACATTAATAGGTTCCTCCTCCGCTCCGCCTCCCTACACCGCCTCTCGGAACATCAACAACTTTCCTTGGCAACGTACCTACCTCTACACACTTCGAAGCTGCTCTCCACCCTTAATACCTGAGCGCTGTCCTGTCGTGTGTTCAATTGACTTCGACCACTAGCTGGCGTTGCATGCCACATACTACCGCTGCTCTGGACCGATAATGTCGCGTAGAGCTCTGAATCCCTTCGCCAGCACCTACCCACCGAACCCCTCGACGACAACCACCTACAATGAGAAGTACGACATGCCTCGCAGAGCGTCCACCCCGAGGGTGAAGAAGTTCGCCAACTTCTTCTCCACTTCGCCCAAATCAAAGAGCGAGACACAGACTGCGACAGCCGCTCTCCTCGCTGCTGCCGCTTCTCAGCAGCTGAACTCACCCTCTACACAAATCAGCTCTCCTTCTTTGTCATTACCAACTATTTCACTGTCCACGGCAAGAGCAGACAGCGCAAATATGGACGAGCCACCTACTACACTGTTTCAACCACCTTCTCCGGCAGAAGCGCGGAGGATAGCAAAGGCACACGCCCAATTCGGCCCCCTAGGCCACCACACACATAGGTACACCAGTCGCCATCAGGGAGGAGCATTTCCAGAGCCAGTCATGGATGAGCCCCCATACTACTACCTTCTTACAACATACCTTAGCTACTTAATCCTAATAATTTTCGGGCACGTTCGAGATTACTTTGGAAAAAGATTCCGGAAGCAGGACTACCGGCATCTTCAAGCACACGATGGCTACGCGGCATTGAACAGCGATTTTGACAATTTCTATATCAGACGACTCAAAATGCGCATTAATGACTGTTTTGCAAGGCCTGTGACAGGAGTTCCTGGCAGGTACATCACACTAATAGATCGCAAATCGGATGATCACAACCTACATTTCAAGCATACCGGCACAACAACTGAGACGTTGAATATGAGCTCATATAATTACCTGGGTTTTGCTCAGTCGGAAGGCCCTTGCGCAGATTTCGTGGAAGAGAACATTAAAAGATACGGGGTGACAGTCAACAGCGCCCGTGCTGATGTCGGGACCTCAGACCTCCACGTGGAAGCTGAAGAGCTAATTGCGCGGTTTGTCGGCAAAGAGTCGGCCATGGTCTTCTCTATGGGTTTCGGGACCAATGCAACAGCGTTCCCTGCTCTTATTGGCAAGGGTTGCTTAGTTATCTCTGATGAGCTCAATCACGCATCGATCCGCTTTGGATCTCGCTTGTCTGGAGCAATGATCGAAATGTTCAAGCACAATGATGTTAAAGATCTTGAGCGGCTACTACGAGAAGTCATATCCCAGGGACAGCCTCGAACACACAGGCCTTGGAAGAGGATCTTGGTGGTGGTCGAAGGCCTATATTCTATGGAGGGAACGATGTGTAACCTGCCTGGCCTCGTTGCGCTCAAGAAGAAGTACAAGTTCAACCTTTTCGTTGATGAAGCCCACTCAATCGGTGCGCTTGGTCCAAAGGGCAGAGGTGTTTGCGACTACTTTGGCATTGATCCTTCCGAAGTGGACATCTTGATGGGCACTCTGACTAAATCCTTCGGCGCCAATGGAGGGTACGTTGCGGGTGACAAAGCAATCATCGACAAGCTCAGAGTCACCAATGCTGGCTCTATATACGGCGAGTCTCCCGCTCCTCCTGTACTTGCTCAGATCTGTTCTGCGCTCCGAATTATCGCGGGAGAATTTATACCCGGTCAAGGCGAAGAACGTCTTCAGCGTCTGGCTTTCAATTCCCGTTACCTCCGACTTGGGTTAAAACGTCTCGGGTTCATTGTTTATGGACACGATGATTCACCGATCATTCCGGTGTTACTTTACAACCCAGCTAAGATGCCCGCGTTTTCCCATGAAATGCTCAAGCGTAAAATTTCCGTTGTGGTCGTCGGATATCCAGCTACTCCGCTCGTCTCCTCCAGGGCCAGATTCTGTGTGTCTGCAGCGCACACTAAAGATGATTTGGACAGACTTCTCGAGGCCTGTGACGAGATTGGCAATGTACTCCAGCTTAAGTTTTCGTCTGGCGTCGCTGGTGGTGCGGAGCCACTCCCGGAGGGGATTAGCCCGGAGATGGAGAAGGAGTGGAAGCGAGCCCAGAAAGGCACCATTCAAGGCGAGATGAACTTCCAGCAACCGAGATGGAAGTTGGAAGATGTGCTGAAGAGAGGAGTGCAAGACGTCAAAGTACCATTGAGATGATCAACCGTCAGTCTTCAGTCTACGCATCTCACGAATCACTTTTAGCGGCATTCATTACGGCCTTTCCCCGTTTTTTTGTGCATAGCATCCGGTCGCTACAATATATAGCATGCCCTATTTGTTGTCGATGACTCTCAGAGTTTACACAAGCTCGTAGTCGACGAAGATATTCTAATGTTTTTGGGGACTCTTAAGTGGAGTAATCAATCATGCTCTGTCTGGTATAGCCAGGCCATCGAATAGATTAGGTGGATGGAGCTCACTGCATTCTTTCAAGGAGCCGGTCTCCAATTCGAACAGCAGGAGCCATAGTAATTAGAGGGGGCGGTGGCTTGCAGGCATGTAGCAGATTAGAACTCAGCCAAAGCCCATGTGGCAGAGTAATGAAGTTCAACATACTCTAGTCAGGACTTGTTCATCTACCTCCAATTTGAGATGCATCTGATCGATTTTTCTTGCTATAGGACTGGGTTGAGTTTAAACTCTGAGGCTGACGGCGGAAGCAGCGCCTCGTTCCCAGGGGTGAGATATGTAATGGCTGACCTTACCTTGGTAGATTCTCCGATACCTTAAGTTTCGTCTTGGCGAACGAACAAATCCGCAATCCTCTCCTTGGCTTCTTGTGGTTTTTGCATTTCTCCTACTTGCAATGTTGCATATATCTTCCCCAATACACATCGAGCTACCGTGAGCGCTAACATAAACCATCATGTACTCCTCTACCAGGAAAACATCTCCTTCCCTCCAACTCCGGTCAAAATCAACCTTTAAAGCTCTCTCAATCTTAGGCATATTCATCATCGTAATAAGCTATTCATATTGGAATCACCTAGCCAACATCAAAGGCGTCTTCACAAACCTAAAGCCAACACCTGCACAGACCCAACAACCAGAGAAATTGGAATTAGCGGATCATGGCTGGAAGCAGAATATATGGCAAACCAGCAAATATCCTGCAGAGTATATTAGTAGCAGGAATGTGAAATATATGAAGACTTGGATGGATCTGAACCCGGGATATCAGTATAAGCTGCTGACTGACGATTTAATAGCGGGATACGTTCGAGATCACTTCAATGCTAGTAACTCTAATATTGAGGAAACTTTTTTCCAGGCTAAAGACTTTGTCTTGCAATTGGATCTGATCAAATATATGGTACTCTGGGCCGAAGGTGGTGTCTACAGTGATCTCGATGTGTCTTGCGTCCAGCCGTTGAGTCAATGGGTACCACCGCAATTCATAGATAAGGCGGGGATCGTGCTCGGGGTGCAGATCGAGCAAAAGGCAGGACGAAATAGTAATGCGAAAGAATCTTTTCAGTTAGCAGATTGGACTATGATGTCAAAACCTAACCAACCTTTCCTTTGGTTCCTGTATCAACGCCTTACGGAAACTATCAAGCATCTGGCTGCCAAGCAGATTGTTCCTACGTCGAATAGCAGGCCGTATAATATATCCGATGTGACGGGCCGCAATGCGCTCACGCAGGCTTTTCTCGCCTACGCTTCTTCCGTCACCGCAACCAAAGTCACGGGTAACAACTTCACAAAGGTCGCCGAACCTACATTGTTCGGTGAGATCCTCGTCCTTCCTGTCCAAGCTTTTGCTTCCTCTCGTCGACATGGGAAAGAGCTCGTCCATCACTACGAGGCAGGAACTTGGAAAGCGGAGCCGTGGGAAAAGCCGCAACATAAGGAACAGAAGAAGAAAGAGCCGGAAGAAAAAGAAGTAGTTGAAGAAGAGAAGAAAATGGAAGCAGAGACGCAGAAGCAGGAGGATATGGAAACTACAGGGGGAGATGAGAATCCGGAAGACGGCAAAGCCTCCCCAGCAGATGATGAAAAGCAACCTACAAGCGACAAACCCCCTTCAATCCCCTCCTCTGAACACCTCGCCGCCACCTCTAACATCACATCAACCACTCATAACACCACCACCACCTCCGAATTGCCCCACCCAGCGACACATAACAACACAAACACCAAAGCCCAAACCCAAGCACTCGAGCAACAACAAGAAAATAAAGAAACCGTGGCGAAAAAGATTGTCGAAGCCCAGGAAAAAGCAAAAGAAGAAGAAGTGAAAAGGGAGAAAGAGGAAGAAGAGAGATTAGCTGAAGAGATGAAGAAACCGCAGTGGGCGCCGCTGAAAGAGAAGGGGGAGTTGAAGAGCTCGAATAATTTGGCGGATTATGGGGAGGAGTTTAGGGGGGGGGAATGAGTGGGTGAGTGAGTGAGTGAGTGGGGGGTTGGTGGGAAGGGTTATAGAGGGAGATGGGGGGGTGAAGGAGATTGGGGCAGGCGCATGGAGGGGAATTCTTACAGGTATATTAAATATGAACGGAGGACGTTGTTTTCAATTGACTCAGATACCTTGAATGAACGTCTTGACACGGTATTAACAAACAGTTTCACCTGAATGGCACCGCTTAAAATGCCTAATACTGATGTACTAGGAAGTGGGGAGACAGGAGCGATAAGCGCACGGGCCACATCCCTGTCTTATCGAAGCGTTGTAAGCGCTCTTGAAGCACCACCGCCACCTCCTCCAGTACTACTCTACCAGTTGGTAATATTGCAACGCATTCTGAACCAAAATGGCACCAACAGCCACAAGCATGCCAGCATCCGAGTCCGACAAATCTATTCCGGTAAATTCCAGAACAATCATAGCCCGGGCTTATATCACTAATCAGTGCATCACAACAACCAGCTCATCTCCCTGGAACCGCTCCTCACCTCCTCCCCCCTCACCCTCTCAACAGCCCAAACCCTCCTCTCCGCCTTCCACACTTCCGGCTTCATCTACCTAACCGATTACTCCTCCCTCATCCCCCCCTCCCTCGTCGACTCCGTCTTCATCCAATCCGCGCGCTTCTTCGCCCGCCCTCAAGAACAAAAAGATAGCCTCGCATGGACGACTGCAGCCGCAAATCGCGGCTATGTCCGCCAGGGTCGGGAAAAAGTGAGTGATGGCAAGACTCGCGAGGAGGTAGCGAAAGATCGGGAAGCGGGGGGTGAGGATTTGAAGGAGAGTTTTGAGATAGGAAGGGAGGGAGAGGAGGGGCATGAGAATCGGTGGCCGGATAGGTTGGATAGGGAGGGGGCGGAGTTCCGGTTGACGATGGCGGGGTTTTTTGAGAAGTGTAAGGAGGTGCATGCGGCGCTGATGAGGGGGATAGCGCTGGGGATGGGGTTGTATGGGGAGTTTTTTGATGGGTTTGTTAGGACGGGGGATAATACGTTGAGGTTGTTGCATTATCCTGCTGTTGCGCCGGGGGGTTTCGAGGGCGGGAAGAGGGTTAGGGCGGGGGCCCATAGTGATTATGGGAGTCTGACTTTGTTGCTTCAGGATCAGAGGGGGGGGTTGCAGGTGGAGAGGCCGGGTGGTGGGGGTTGGTTGGATGTGGAGCCGAGGGAGGGAACGATCGTGGTTAATGCGGGAGATTTGTTGACGAGGTGGAGTAATGATATGATTAGGAGTACGAAGCACAGAGTTGTGGAGCCGCCGTTGAAGGGGAATGAGCGAAACGAGGGATACCCGCCAAGGTATTCGGTGGCGTATTTTTGCAATCCGGATTTTGATCGGTGGATTGAGGCGTTGCCAGGAACGTGGGAAGGCGAAAAGGGAGGAAAGAAGTACCCGGGTATCAACAGCGGCGAATACCTGGTCCAGAGGCTAAGTTCCACTTATTAAAAAATTTGCGGATATGTCTGTGCCCATTTTAATTGTCGATCTGCAACACATGTATTAGTACAATTCCTATCTACGCTCTGCTTGAAGCATGCATCGCTGACCGAGGATCTTTGCATTTTCCTAATTTGCCGTCAAATCCATGAAGCTGAGCCTGTGAGCATATGCCCGAAGGCATTACATACTTGACTCGGCATTGGAGTTTAAAGCTGTGTTGATGTAGCCTTTCGAGGAAGCCCTTCGCCCACTCCACGTCAATCTTCGAACCAAGGACGCATATCATTCTCACGTTCCCCGCCATCTTCAGCCACCACCTCAGCATCGGTCTCGCCTTGGAATTCGGTCTCCATTTGATACCCAAACTCCTCTTCACGGTCCAAATACGTGTCAAATTTCGAAGTCTCCCAAGTCCTTCTGAGGTGGACAAAGCCAGTAGCCGCGCTGTATCGCACGCCGCGAGCTGCCCGGTATCGCCATAAGGCCTTGACCACATTAGGTATACCTTGACGCTCCCAAACAATCAAGTAATGCTTTCTATGAATAATCCACCTTCTTTTGGATAGAAGTAACTTAAACCACTTATGGACAGTTACAAAGCTCTGGAAACGTCTGCGATGCGCGACGTCTATACGGCGTTTGTAATACGCAAGATCCTTAGCATCTGCGCCATAGGCTCCTTTCTTCTCCAAATAATCCTTCATACGTACAAGGTTCCGGTGTTGTTGGAAGTGTTTTTGAGCAATCTTGACCCCTTCGGTTACATATTGCAACATGAGTTTTATTTTCAACCGTCTCCACATGCTACGGATCATTAAGTCATACATCTCAATCCCCGGTTGGATGCAATAAGGTTTTGAGATCATAACATCCCATAGACTGTTAACGCTGTCCAATGGAAGCCTCCCGAGCTCCACACCCCGTACGTCGTTGATATTGTAGCGTCTAGTGGACAGAACAAAAGCCCATTCGAGCAACTCGCTCCAAGCAATATAGGGTATACTTACTTTGAATTTGCGTGAAAACTGGTCCACCAGTCTTACAGCTGTCGGGACGTCATTGTTGGAACCGAACACATGGGCGATGACGAAGAGAAGCGCCTGATTTGGATATACTGGGGAATCCCTTGGGATTAGCGACTCATTCTGGCACTCATTGTCGGCTTCAGAAGTAGCATCAGCATCGACGTCCCAGATTTTCCGTAAAATTGATCTAACTCCGTCTAGGTCACCTTCTCTGGCCAGGGCAGTCATGAGATGACCAAAGGCCGTTGTATCTGCCATGGTCCCTTCTCCAATCATCTTCATGAACATACGCGTCACCTCCGATTTTAAGCCTCCCTCCTCAATTCTATAGCCCTTAATCGTCATATCAGCGGAGTTTCGGTTGGGATGTCTTTGGCGGATGATTTGATTGTAAGGAATAACCCTCCGCAGCCGTCTTTCATAAGGGTTCCACATATCAGACCAGCATCTTGCTTCGAAGTATAGGTTATAACATATTGCATCAAGTTGCACATCTCTGCGGAGCATCTCTTTCATAATCGATAATGCCGCCTCGCCATTCCAAGTGTTGCGTGCCAATCTGAGAAATCCAGCATATTCCGGAACGCCCATGTGTCCCACCGAGCTTAGTCGCCTGCGCCAGATATCGTGGTATAGCGTTCTGCAGTCTTGCAGAGACTGATAAAATTGGCGATCTAGATCGAGTAACATCCAGTAGTGCTTCGGATGCCACTGCTTGTACTCGCGGAAAAAGGCAACGAACCCTCGTCTGCGGTCGAGTAGTCGAAGTATTTCTGAAAAGGTAGTTGCAGGGATAGCGGCCAGAATTGCAGGATCTCTCGATTGCTCCCAAAATTGTACAAGCAGAGTTTGAGGGTCATCCAGTCTTATAGCCTCCAAGAGGCGCTTTCTCGCGATAGCAAAGGACATGCCCTGCTCTTGATAAGGGGTCCCAAGGTACACATTGTCCGACTCTGTTTGAGCGTGAGCCAGAGAAACCCTAGTAGCATCAGAGTCAAGGTGATGCCGTGCTTGCCCTACGCCAACAGCATTGCAGCCCTCATCAAGTACGTCGCTTAAGGTAGTGTCTGGACTCGATTCCGCAAGAGCCGGGGCTCCAATGGTGACACTGCTCTTGGACTGACGCCAATCGGGGAAGCTGGTATTATCTCTTCTTGCAGGTGGCTCTCCCAGCTGTATTCTCCCGTGCGACTCATGTTGCGCGTCATTCCGAAGCACTGGTTGGGGAGAATGACGATCAGGGGAGACATTATTCAAATTCCCGTACGGATGTTGATAAGGGGATGTAGTATGTATCCTCGAGAGACGAATTTGGAACCGTGATGTCCCATGTCTTATAAGGGGATATATCATCGATCGCCTTTCGTAGCCTCACATGCAGATGATATGGACAATTGAATTTAAGATCTTGTTCCCGTAACACCGGCAGGAGAAATTATTAACCGATGCCAAGCCCACCAGTAGCGCCTTCTAATGGTGTACGCATCCTCTTTTGGCATATTCTCCATATATTCCATTCAACATGTCTGCGTTCTGACATAGCAGATCTCACAGCAGTAGTGGATGGCATATTTTGGGTTCAGAAAGTGAAACTGCGATACACTAAGGTAGAATATTGAAAGCTACCTATAAGTCCTGTGCAAATTAGTCCCTGGAATCCTGGTGGGAGCCAGTTTCAGTCCGGCAACCGACTTGAGGTAAGGTTTATCGGTGCAGACACCTTCATCTATCCGAGTATTGACCAATGAACACATTACTGAGAGATATCATAGGGGGCTATCATTCTTAAAGTTACCCTCGTCGAAGTTCCCATCAACGAAGCCTTCATCAGAACTCATTCCATTGGATTCCTCGACGTCCTTATCCTCATCTGCCATCCTCCTTGACTGCATCATCAATTGTCTGTTGCTGATTGGACTGCCAGAACCTCCACGTAGGTCGCGGGGTAGGATCAGGTGGTCTTCATCCTGGACATGTCTGGCAACGTACCGACTGGCCAAGGGACTTGTGACCAACAGCTTGAATATCGCTGAGACCTCGGGATCTCGTGTCAGATCGCCGATCATTCTCAAAGCGTAGCAGGTTCCTTCTAGCCACTCATCACTCTCGTACAGAGCTATGCCGTCGATGATACAAAGTAGGACAACCCCAGCAGGTAGCTTTTTCATCAACACTCCCAACAATATGCAAAGACGACGAAGATCAAACCGTTGAAGCTCATCGTACTCTTCGCTATCAACAAAATCCACGTGTACATCATAAGTACGAATCACGTGTGTGAGAATGACCCGGAGAATGCCACATGGGCCACCTAGCGTATCAGTCGGATCGGTATGGAGGCCACAAAAGTACGTGATGGTGCTGGAAGTTTCATTTGGCAAGCTGTGAGCAAGCAAAGTGCATACAACAGTCATAGCGGAAACTCGCTCGGAGGCTGATCCAGCGTTGCCATCTACATGCAAGCGTTTGCTTTGTCCTGATGTCAGCCAGGCCTGGAATCTTTGGTTGTGCATCAGTAAGTGGCCCCTGTCATGGACCGCTTGATCGGAGCCACGTCCTCGCCGA
Organism: Cladonia rubrotincta; assembly: GCA_963971245.1. Classification (NCBI taxonomy): domain Eukaryota; kingdom Fungi; phylum Ascomycota; class Lecanoromycetes; order Lecanorales; family Cladoniaceae; genus Cladonia; species Cladonia rubrotincta. Next base: position 697,803 of record OZ020215.1, read on the forward strand.
AGCATTACTGCGGCCTCATTCTCGATTCTTGTCGTGTCAACGGCCAAGAGCTCAAGCAGCTTTTCGGCTGTCACTATCATGCCTTGTGGCCTGCTACTGGCTTGTGCGCGGTGCAGCTCGGCTTTCGCCAATTCAAGTTTGCTTTCGATTTCTCGCCTTAACCGTTCTTCTATAATTCTCTTCCTGGTCTCCGCTTGCCACTTCTTCCGGTTCCCTATATTCTGTTAGTATACGGAAGCGTCTATAATACTCATTCAAGCGCCTGAAATGAATGGGTAGTGCCTAAGCGGCACAGGCGGGACTTGCCATGACTTACATTCTGCTTTTCGACATGTTTCTTGCAGTACTTTCACAAGGCTGTTCAGTCCTTCCATACCTGTTTCGTTCTTCAAAGTCATCTGGGCAATGTCTTGTTTAAGATCGTGAACTGAGTTGAGCGTGGCATCTGTGTTTGCCTTGATACTCTCGGTTGTAGAGCTGAGCTTGTCCACCTGAAGACCGGTCTTCTTGCTAGCAGAAGCTGTCGTGACAATGGCGGTTCGCGTCAACTTATCAACGCGGCGTTGGAGAGACTTCGCTTGCTTTTGGACATCCCGGATCACTTCTTCTAAAGGCTTCCCGTAACGAGGGCCCTCTATAAGAGCCTTGAGGGTTTTCCCTTGTGATAGTAAGTCAATCTATCATCATGTTAGGAAGAGGTGCACCCTACGTCCATTTTTTTCGATGAGCCATTGCATCATCGTCATGATTGCTATGAGTAGTGCAACATATAGCTCAATCATCTCCTCTTTCATCGTTTTGTCAACAGGAAAGTCTTCATACGCATACTCAGCGTTCTCAATTGTGAGTGGTACTTCGCCCAGTGCTTCTAGAATTTGTTTCCGCCTCTCGCTGACACGACTCGCAGCCTGGAAGCTAGTAAGACTAGCAATAGCTCGACGACTTGGATCTATTAATACTTACCCCAAATATCAAGAACAAGCCGGCACTAATTGGGGACGTATAGTCTCCCTGAGGTATGAATCTCAAAAATGGGTAGATCGAGGTTGCATTATCTCCGGCCATTCTAGTAATTTTTCGAGGTATACCCCTCCATCCTTTTTCCTTGGCCACGTACTTTGTCTGCGCATTTTCGAATTCTCGCATAATCTCGTCCCAGCTGTGGGCACTGGAGATCTCGAAATCTTTGAGGGCCTTCTCCCTGGCTGAGCATCGATATATATTTAATGCTTCGAGGAAATTATCCGTGTGATATTGAACTACATCAATACTTTTGAAAGGAGCACATTAGGATCGTTCAATTATGGACACTTTTTAAGAATTGGAAATTACAGCTGACGGGTATAGAAAACTTGCAGTGAAACCTTAACGTGAAGAGGCTCGAACGCCCACTTACTCCATTGGTGTTCGAACGATCAACTGAGCTCGTTGCTCATCGTAGCGAGACGGTGTAGCAAATGCTGGGTGCGCACGCCCGGCATTCTCGATTGCCCATTCTCTTGCAGTCGAAGAGCCGCTTCCTGGGAGGACACAGTATGGATCCTTATGGAATGACATGGTAAAGCCTGACTGAACGTTGTTGTTACCTGTCGAATGACGCAATCATAGACTGCAATGTCATACTCCATGCATCTATAACCACACTGCCGCTAACACTGCGTAAAAGTTATCAGGTGCAGAATCCATGATCCACCGTGACTACATTTGGCAGGTTTGCGGATGCCGAATAAATCGCGACGCCCTACCATTCGGCCTTACCAGAGACGTGCCAATTAGCGCGAGAGACCCTTGTCCCCACGATCAACCATACATCCAGTGTTCATTTCCGATCGGGTGTTCCTTTCCATAGAGCGCTCCAGGCGGACACCCATCCTATGCTATCGTGCCCGGTGTGGTAGTGCTTATTTCCAGTGAGGCTCAGCAACCCGACCACGCTATACAGCCTGATTAAAAACAATGCTCGAGAGGTCGTTCTTTTACTTAATTTATCGCTCCACCACTCAAGCTTGCACCTTGCGAATTTTGTTGTTTTATTTTGTTGCGTTATCATCGCTGTAGCAGCTCAGGGGGCACAGTTGCCTCAGGCATCCTCAAGGCCCGGTTCTCCAGCTTGACCATAGTCCTTTGCCATTTGCTACTCATTCTCCGTCACCGAAGGTTGCATAACGATGACCGAGGCTCTACCTCAAGGTGGTACGCCAGCTTCCGAGACTCCTGCTTTGGAGCCTTGACACGTTAGACATGGGATGCTTACGTCGATTGTAGCCGGTCTATCATTACCCAGAGACCATGACGACTGCGACCCTGGAAACCAAGCCTTGAGACAATCCGCAACGAAATCTGTCCAACTCGGAACTACGAACAGCCACAAACAGGGTGAGAGTCGAAGTATTGAAGAAGCTTCCTCCTTTCCTGGGCTCAATGAAGATTCAACTGAACAAAAGTTGCTCGAGACACTGTCCGGTCCTACATCTGCTGAAGACGGCTACAAAATGTCTACAAGCGAACATGGCATAGACTTGCTGTCTGAGGGGATCAGGGCATCCATAAGAAGCTTGGAGGAACGTGTGAAACAACTTGAAGATGGAAAAGCGCAGCCTCCTAGACTCGAAGTTGATTTGGATGCCCCAAACAATCAGGTCCATTCATCGGACACACTAGGCAACGTTCCTCTCCCAACTCGCATCATACCTCAAATGAAATACGTGGGGTGGCATGAGTTCAAGAACAAGCTCGTAAATCGGCAAGAGGCTTATGCAATCGAAGTCCTGGTAGGGGAAGCTAAGCTGTATTATCAGCAGGCCGAGGAAGAGAAGAAAGACAAGGTAAAAGACGGCTTACATGGGCACAATCAGCGGGCAAAATTACTTATAAAGCTGGATGGTGAGGCATGTGCTTCGGAGCCCAGTACTCCCAAAGAAGTCCCAGAAAGGATTCGGATTAACTCGACCATCTTATCTAACATACTACAAGGGATAAGTCACGAGATATTGGGTAGACCGTTGGTGATTCTTCGCCCCTTCAAAGTTCTAGTCTATTACGACGCTCAGATACGTGAGAGATATCATAGACTTGAGGCCAAGTGGGGAGAATGTGAGTCTGGAATAGCCTTGGGCCATGGTGGACTGGGTGTGGCTAAAGCGGCAGACCAAGTTCGTGACGAGGCAGAGCCAAGAAAGCCTTTAGATTCACCACTTGCAGCAAAAGACGAGGTGTCTCTGCAAAATCAGACTACAGAGTTCTCTACCGCCCGGCGTGAGAGCGCTTTTGGACAGGGCCGCGGGCTATCAACCGAAGTGCCCGCCGAAGTAAAAGAAGATCGCTGTCTAGAAGGTTCCCCTGTTGAGAGCGCATCACACAGTACCATCGGAACAGGGAATTCAAGCCCCAAGGAAAATCCAGTGCTTAATGAGGAGACTAAGAAGGGCGCAGAATCGAAGGATCTCACCGATAGTGTAGAAGCCTTCAGAGAACTTCGATGCTTGATTGACTTCATAGACGACGAGCTCAAGCCGGTAATGGAAGATTTCGAAGCCGGACGTCGCAAGAAAGTCTGGTTCAGCGATTTGTGGTACCTTTTTCGGCCGGGTGACTTGCTCTACACGCCGCTGGTCAACAACGCCGTTATAGATGTAGCTAGATCGCTTGACGATTACGGTGACGATGACCTAAGCGTCACAAAGAAAACAGGTGCTAGATTCCAAGAAGTGTGGCGAATTGACGCAACCGCGGATGGAAGACCAAACCTTCGAGAGCGGAGCAGGGGAAGGAGAGAGCGGGAAGGGAGAGAGCGGGACGGGAGAGAGTCAATGGCCGAAAAGGTCAATAAATTCCTGCTACATGGTTATCATGTCGACCTCAACTACATGCACGCTTATGAAACCTTCATGTATAAATTTAGGATCGAACCATTCCCGGGACAAAGAGATATCTCTTCCCTTCCATTCTATCCCTTGAAATATCTGGCCAATGCGGACCGCTTGTGCTCTAAATGGAAAACCAGGGGAGACGCTTTCCGCGAATTTCACACTTTCGCACATAAATACTACATTGGCAGGACTTTGACTAGCTACCCGAACGGTGACTCACCTCGTCATGACGATTTGCCTAAACATGCCGAGAACATCGATAGCCACGTCGTTGTTCATTTTAGGGAAGCTCTTACTGCTAATTCTAGATGGCAATCACATCAAGACACTGATCCGCCGCTTCTCCCTACCTCGGCGGAGCTTGAAGAAGATTATCATACCAAGTACTGGGAAGATACGAACTGCAAGGAACCTTACACCTCATTGGAGGATTACATATTCTTTGACGGCCATATAGACAGCGCGCTCTCAGCCGAGCAAAGGTCGAAAGATACACTCATGGGAAACAGACGTGCCAAAAACCTCACCGAGCACAGTGAATTGAGCGACGAGCACCTCATGCTTCTTCCAAATAGGGTATTTGCCTTCGTGTTGAGGAATCGCAAATTTGGTAACGTCCCTATTCACTAATTGACGCGGCTATTGGTCACTAAAGCTAATTGATATCATTAGCCCTGCTGACTGTAGATGGCTTGAGGCCAATCAAGCCTCACGTTAATGGCTTTAATGACCTCAAGCTTCCCAAAGGCCATAAAGCAATGATCAAGTCTTTGGTCCAAAATCACTTCATGAACAAGGGAACCGAGGCGGGCAGCCAGGACGACGACTGCGAAAATGACATTGTGCGAGGAAAGGGCAAGGGGCTTATTGTCTTACTCCATGGCGCGCCTGGAGTTGGCAAGACTTCAACAGCGGAATGCGTTGCAGAGGCCAACGGCAAAATGCTATTCCCAATAACGTGTGGTGATCTGGGGACAACGGCAGCAGACGTCGAAATGGAGCTCACTGAAAAGTTTCACTTGGCCGAGTTATGGGATTGTGTGCTTCTACTCGACGAGGCCGATGTTTTCCTTGCGCAAAGAACGAAGTATGATGTGAAGCGCAACAGTCTCGTTTCGGTCTTTCTTCGGGTGCTCGAATATTTTACTGGTATACTATTCTTGACCACTAACAGAGTGGGAGCTTTTGACGAGGCTTTCAAGTCAAGGATCCATGTCAGCCTTTACTACCCTCCACTAGACTGGATGCAAACGGACGCCATCTGGCGAATGCACATTAGACGATCGATGGATAATAAAGCCCAGAAAGGTGTCATCCTCCGCATAGACGAAACACAGATTTTGGCTTTTGCGCAGGATCACTACTCCTTAACAACACCCAAGAAAGCCAATTGGAACGGGAGACAAATCAGGAATGCTTTTCAAACAGCCATTGCACTCGCTGAATACGAGGCACAAGACCAAATGTTGGACCAGAACAAGGCCACGCTGTCAGAAGCCACATCAGTAGAATTAGTACTGAAGGTCGAGCATTTCGACAAGGTTGCCTGGGCTTCATTCGAATTCGACAAGTACCTCTACCAAACCCGTGCCTTTACCGACACCGAACTCGCTTTCCAGAACACGGAAAGAAAGGACCATTTCCGCCCAAGCGAGGGATCATTCTCACGCAGAGAGCAGACACGAAGACAATCATTGACCCCTCCGGCTACCGTATCAACGCCACCACGTGATCCGCGACCTCGGACCCAAATGAAGCAGCAACAACGAGCTCCCCACCCCCGGCAAGCACCAGGTCCATTATCATACGCTCAAGATATACCGGTGAAGATGGAAGCTTCTCGTATCCCTACCCAAGACATCTCCCGTGATCCAGCATCTGAGACTGGGTATGACTCATCATGGCAGAAAATCAGTCCCTGGCCGGCAGGGTCAATGATGTCGCAAGTGGACCAGCCAGAAAAACGTGAGCTGTTTGCACCGCAATTTGCAGCTCGACGGCAAGCTATGGGGGATATGGAACCGATGGAAAACCTCTCGATGTATGGGTACGGTGACGATGATGAAGGTTATTAGTACTAGTTACAGAAGAGGCTGGGGCTTAAAGATGAGGGTTATTAGCACGACGTACGCCATGGCTAGAGACCAAAGTCACAGCATCAGATCATTTCAAATTGGTTTAGGCGTCTAGGCTCTCACTGTATTGCAAATTATTCCTTGTACACGTCGCTATATAGATCTCCTTTCTCCCCCATATTTCAGCTTGCAAGCTTCCCAATCTCAATATCACCTCCACCACATACATAGTGCTCAAACGTTTCGAAAATTGACTTTGGAGGAAATTATCATACGGCTCATATGCTCAGCCGAGTAGATAAAAAAGAAAGAAAGCCAAGTAACTCTGTTCTAGGTAACATATGGATTCAATCCATTTGTAAATCAAATATTCGGACTCATAGATGGACTGTTAATTTGCGAATAGACGGTCCATCTATAGATGGGCGGCATGCAATCTAAGATGATATAGCAAAAGTGATGCACATAGCGCGGAGTTTAAGTTGAGTTCAATACTGTTTAAGCTCCTTTAGACAACCAAGTCTCTTTATCACAAACTGATTAAGTACCAAAAAGGTAAAATAAAGGGTTAGAAAACCCAAGAGCTATAATTTCTAGGGGTAGTATTAAGATTAACTTATTGAATATTAGCTCTATATATATATACCTTATACACCATTCTCTTATAAAAGGACTCAATTTACGCCTCGACTAGAACATAGGAATACTGGACGGTTCATTTGCACTTCTGTTGCTTCTTGGATAGAGGGGTATTTATTGCTTTCATATGTTTGGTGCGTTCGTAGGCTGAATGAGGAAGCAAACGTGATGTGACCATGTGGCTGGTGATTCGCCTTTCATTACAGTGGGGGAATGAGATATGTCGAGCTCAACTCTATGGGAAGGCCTAGGATATGCTTGGAATTCACACGTTTAACGTATGACTTGTACTATCCATCGCACACTTAATGCCTAGAATATGGTGGGAATCTATAAGTTTGCCATTCAATTGGTCTTGTCCAACGCACGCTTAATGCCTAGGATATGGTTGGAGTCCACGGGTTCGTCATATGATTTGTCTTGTCCATCGCACGCTTAATCTTGAGACCGTTTTCTTGGGGGAGCACTAATATCTGCCTATCTGAAGATATCAATCAGGCATTAATATCCCTTTTCACAAACTTCCCATACAAACCCGGCGTCGCACTCTCAAGCGGCACACTCGTAAGTGAATTCGTAATAGTAGCCGTATAACTCTGCGATGCTGGCATACCACTGATGGACGTAATAGCCACATACGGTCCCGTATGCGTTGCGCTGGCGGTCCCATTCGTCTCATATGTTCCCGTCAACGCCTCCATTCCAGTAGCCAGATCCAAATTTCCCAGTACTCGCTGGAACATGGCCAAGGTCGCCACTGGTTCATAGAAAGACACCTCATGCCCGGACTCATAGATTCTCGTAAAACTGAAATTTCGATACTGCCGCACTTCACCAAATTCTTCTCTATTAACGACGAAGGGTGCGTAATCAGCAGCAGCAAACTCTGCGCTGTGGGTGTAATCGAGGGCCAGGGAGACGGCTTGCCCGCCGAACCAGTTGCAGGCGTAGTCGGCATCGCCGTAGTAGAGGGCAACGCGGACGGCGTTGTTGAGGATCATTTCGAGGTCGGTAACGAAGTCGGGATAGACATAATCACCACTTTGTAGAAAGGCGTAGACAACGTCCTGGCTAACGGCGGTATAGGCGCTATAGTTGAGGTTGACGCCGAGAGCATTTTGAACGTAGGGGAGATTGAGGTATTGTGCGAAATAGGTTGGCGGGGTGGGGTCCATGTACGGGTGGCGGATGCTGGGGATTTTTGTTAATGAGAATTGAGGTCATGTGGAAGGGTTACTTACTCGTAAAAGCTCCGGCCGCTGTATATAGTATATGGATTTACCACGTTATGCACGCATTGACTGGTTGCTTGGAAGTAGAACTGCTGGCCGACATCTGTGGATCTGTTGGCCTGCTCGCACTGGGCACAGAGATCGAGGCAGCCGGAGCCTGGCATGTAGCAGGCGAACTTCATGTACTCGTAAACTGTATCATTGACCGTTTTGATTCCATAGGTGTTGTTGACAGCGAACTCTGGGTAGTGGGGCGCCTGAATTGATTCGCTGATGAGACCATTGCCAATACCAAGCGTGTCGAAGATGAGTGGAGTCCCGCTAATACTTCCATTTGGCTAATACTTCCATTTGCAATCAATGCATTCTGTTCGTAAAAGCAGTTATAGAACGATGGGCCATAATAGCCACCGTAGGACTCAGTCCAGAGATTGAATGTCTTGTTTGTCACGTTTCCATCCAGTTGAGGAATAGCGCTCAGGAAACCTTGGAGAACGTGCCATGTGGCCATGGCTGCCGTCTCTGTCGTGCCAATGGGGAAGAATCGTAGGCACACTCCCCAGTCACGCCGCCAAAAGTAGCATTTTCCACTTCACCTGTGAATGGATTGATACTACCAGTCACTTCTTCGGCGTATGAAAAGCCAAGACCTAGTGGTTCTGAGATATACAGCATGTTTGATACTTCGTTCCAGGAGTTCTCACTCACAACAGTTGTTAGGTTTTGCGTCACATAGCAAGGCCCATTTTCTAGTCCCCTCAGTAAATCAATGCCCGAGATCAGCACGGCATTTATACACACCTGAAAAGAGAGCAACGAGCGAGTCGCCACCCGGCCCGCCCTCCAACCATAGCGTGAGAGGCGCTGTGTGCGGATTATGTCGTGCTTCGAAGAAATAGAAAAAGGTGTGAGAATCTGGAGCAAGGTCTACGTAACCAGCGTACGAGCCAACGCCTGGCGTAGTCTCACAAATGCCATCTTTGCCGGGCTCCTTGTAGCGGATAGTGACACCGGTTGGTGATTTGCTTGTAGTAACACCTGTAGCGTTTGCTGGGAATTGTCTTGGCTTGAGACTTGGAGAAGCCCCGACCTTGAGGCAAAGAGAGGACAGGCTCAAGGCCAAAGAAACAGCCTCAAGAGTTCTAGACAACATGATGGACGGAGAGCAATTGGCTAGCGAGTATGATAGAAGAGAGAAACAGGAGAGTACGGGCCTCGATACATTCTTAACGTTCTCAGCTTATCATCCGAAGGTAAACTAACACAGCTTTCTGTAAGATCAGCATAACACTAGGCTACGTCTTAACGTAAGCTTGCTCCAACATTATACACGTGAAAAGCGTCAAGAAAGACGTCAATGATAAATAATGGCACGCGTCAGACCGATTCTTCTACGCCAAAATTTACGAGCCCGCGAATCACAATTTGATACCAACTCGATAGTAAGATTACCTGCCAACCTGCGACATCAACACTGATGTCATTGCAGACACGGCCAGAACAGATGAACTCATTTTGTCAGCAAAACATAGTGGTCGGGATGACACCCAATCACCTCTTTTCTCATAGTCCTACCCCGGCTTTTCCGGTAACGAATCATCCAATCGCTACTAGCACGCATGATCATACCGCAAGAGGAATCTAACTCGCAGCATTGCATTACCCGCGCAATTGGCAGCCTCGCATTGCAGTTTCAGAAATCGCAAGAAATCGCAGCAAAAGACTGGGATTGTGCGCGGATCATGGAGCAATAAAAACATGCTGGGAAACAATAGGGGGACACACTTAGCGACTACCTTGGAATCAATACAACTTGTATGTGGATTGAAGGTACATGGTACTGCATAGATCATAGAGAATAAAAGATGCGCACATCAGATTCAGATGGATTGAAGTTGTGAATTAGCGGTTGATGAGAACACCCGCCTCCCGTATTTAGGCGCCAAGCCTGATCACGTGCCAACGCGCCGAACCACTTCACGCGTGTTTCCACCCCTCCTCCACCGCCTTCATTTTCACCGACTAACCTCCTTGTCTCCCTCCCATCAGCAATGGCCTCCGAAGCAACACCCCGCATCAGCGCCAAGTACCTCGACTCATTCACCAACCAAATCGTCCGCATCCTCGGCAAAGTAGTCTCCCTTCGTGGGGAAACAGCCACTATCGATGCCAATGGCTCTATAAATCTGCACCTCAATAGGGTACAACTTCCCTGTAGCCAAAGAAAAGCCGTAGCGGGAAGCAGTTATATCTGATGGTTTCTAGGATGCGCATCTGAGCCTGAACAACGCCGTAGAGGTCGTGGGGAAAGTGCAGCCGGATTTGAGCGTTAAGGTGCTGCAGGCTACGGATTTTGGGGGAAATATTGGTGGGTGATGATTCCCTTTTGTGTCATTGTGGTATCATGACTGAGATGTGGGTGGGATGCTAGATTTCAATGCTGTGGAGGCGGTGGTGGATGCTACGCATAGGTATAAGGAAATATTTTATGAAAGCAATGATTAAGAGATGAGGCATGTTGTTTATTATTTGATGTGTGCTGAAGGACTACGAGAAACGGCTATGGCATACGTACTGAGAATGGAATTGAAACGTGGCGTGGAGAACAAAGATTACGAAAAGCTATTACAGGATCATTCCGAGTACAAAGAAATCCGATCATGGATTAGGGGCAGCAATGCCACGTACTATGGGCGTGGTATCAAATAGTGGGACGTGGGCTCGCAGTGAACTCTTCTTCAGGCGTCCTACGATTCAATAGTCAATCGATACTACTACTACGACGGTAATCCCCGCGTACTGATCCGAATCATCCAATCAGTGTACTCGACCATATATAATCTGTAACCCGTTGTGTCAGCTTACCTCTCGGGAGGACTTGTCCCTATGTGGTCAGATGACTTAGGGTGTGCTGCACACCGTAGTCTTGGTCTGACTGACCTATTGAGTCACATCTACAGAGCAGATTTGCCTTCTTCTCCTTCTGGGAATGTTCAGTCGAGCACTGGTGAAATGACAGTGCTCACAAGATAGGGTCTCCTGTTCTTATTTCTATGTAAAGCCAATCGAGACAGCTGTCTTAGACGGTTCGATGGCAAATGCAGCTTAGGCCGTTTCGGCATGCTATATACAGTATCAAAATCCAATGCACGCCTTTTATAATCTATGCTTTAAGCCGGGACTTGAATGTCAGCAACAGGGCTCGTGTTCTCATCAAGTTCTAACTCTGGCGTCTTTGCTTTGCTGCCTTTGGGCACGTCGTCATCCGGCGTTGAATCGGAATGAGGCAATGCAAAATCTTCCCATAGAGTGCCAGTCTCCTTTTCAATGGGATCCTCGTAAACGCCAAACCAAGCAGGTGGGCTGCTCGGCATGGGAACATCGGTACTCAATAAGTCTTGGGAGTCGAATTGCGAAAAATCGAAATCCATCGTTTGCATTTGACGGCCAGGGGTATTGTTCAAAGAAGGTAATGAGAGAAATTCGAAGCTCTGGGAGCCTGGACTACCATTATTTGCATCCGAAAGAAGCTTATTCAGATGAGTTGTAAAAGGGCTTAATTCGCCAAGCGCTAGGTTGTCCCTTACGGGGGTACGTTTAGGAGTCGTTTGATGCCGCAGCAAAGCTTTGGCCGCCGAAGAGAAAAAGTCCCCTGTCGTTGGCGGAAGTCGTCCTGGTGTTCTTGTAGGGGTTTTAAAGACCAAGGCTCGACTCGAGCCTGTAGGTGTGGGGGTTATGGACCGAGCGCTGATGAATGGATCTTCTTCGAGAAGTTGGTCTAATGCATCGTCATCGGTGGTAGGCGGACAATTTTCCTTATCAGCTTGGTCAATCTTACGATTTGAGGTGTCTTCAAGTGTTCTTGGTTTAGCTTGAGAGCCTGAAGGAGTGGCGGAGTTACATTTCGACCTTGCTTCTTGCGATTGGTTTGGCGAAGGGAAGAGTATACGTCGTGTTGGCTGCGGCGTGAGATCCCCGACCTCGATAGGGGAATGCTGGCTACCAGCAAATTTATGGGGAGAGGACCTGATAGCCCGCTCCAAGGCGGCTAATGCCGAAGCATCGTTCATCCTGGCTTTGCTCCGGGGCGATGTGAGTTGGACACTTGATGCTCTCCGGTGTTTCATGGGAGGAAGCTGGGGGTTTGCTTCTATATTCTCTGTCTGCCCGCCTTCGTAGGCAGGCGAGGAAGCGTTTGTGTAGGAGTTCGCTGTACCTGACGTGTCGCTTGCAGGCTGCTCGGATCCTGGTTCAGTCTGTTGCTTCTTGCCGCTGTTAGACCTCTTTCGCCTTCCATCGCCACCATATTGCGGCTTTTCCCAGACCTCCTTTGGTCTCATGCATTTGCGCGTGTGTAACCAAAGACCACAAGCTGCAAACTAGTCAAAATATTTCCACAGAATAATGCGGACGGAAACTCACGATTGCATAACAGAACCTCCGTAAACCCTTCATCAGTCTTGAGCACTGATTTCTTGATGATCCTGTAAAGACATACATGCCCGCCGCTGTCGGTCTGTAGAGTCTGCCAAGCGATGATCCCTCCCTCTTCCTCTGATATAACGACGTGCTCTGGGCTGCCACTGTGGATCTTTACCCATGCCTTCCGCCATGTCGGCGTCTCGATGGCTCCACAGTTCTCACAAAATGGTGGCATTTCCCCAGCCGCAACAGATAAAGCGAGCTTACTCTGGATCGCCTGTCTTCTTCTAGCGCCCGAACCACTGCCGCTATCACTTCCTTTTCGGTTGCGTGATGTTGGTCTTTCTATGGCTTCCATTGCTACGGGCATTGAAGTGGTGTCTGAGACTGGGTGTGGCGATTGGTGCCCTGACCAGGTTTGTGAACGATTCAAGCCGGAGGGCCTGACGGGATCACTCGCTGGTATTGGAGGAGCTATGTCTCCTGATGACGCTGTCCGACTTAAGAGGCGAGCGTTTTTTGCAATTTGTCTTGACTGGGCAGCGGCCTTCTCATCCAGCTGAATGAGCTGAGGAAGCTCATAGGGTGGGTCTACATGAGGCTCCGGGTCTTGACTTAAAACTGGTAGATCCGGACGTTTACCGTATTGAGCTGCAAGCTCCATGTCCTCGTCGTCGATCGGCCGCATTTCCTCGTCTTCAAAAAGGTCATCAATGGTGCCGCTCATGAAACCAGAATCATCAAAGCGTTGAGGTAAAGGCGGTAATCTAGGACTCGAAGGCGCGGTCGAGCCACCGCCGTAAACTGGGGGAGAAGAAGCAATGTCGACTGGGGAACTTCCCATCTGGCTTGCCTCTGGAGAAGTTATGGCCGATCCCGGATGTTTCACAGATCCTGGAGGAACATAAGGTGACGCGTAAGTTTTCTTTTCCGTGGCAAATGACTCACGCCGTAAGCTGCTTCTTGGTGGGGGCAGCTGAGGCCTGTGCATACGGTTGGAAGTGTCAGCTATTGGCGTAGGCACCCTTGGTGGACCTTCGAGCGCGTTCGCCAGGCTGTTAGAAGGACGCACAGCCGTAGGTTGATGTATCCGTACCGAGGCTGCTGTGCTTGCTGCAACTCTCAGGGACTCAGGCTGCTTTCCAAAGTCTGTCTTGCCTGACCATTCTGCTTGGGTGACTTTCGCTCTTTTCTTGCTTGGTCCTTCCTCAAATCGCTCCTCGTTGCTTACATAGCCAGGATCTACAGACTCAGGCCTCGTTGCATTTTTCTTCGCCCGAGCACCACGGCCGCGTGCTGCTGCTTTCTGCCCCGCAGGCCTTCCTCTCCCCCGTTTTGGTGCTGTCGTGGAGTGAACGCTCGATGCTGCACTAGAAGGTCTAGGAAGCTGGGCGCCCGCTTCTGGAACAGAATAGCTATTGTCGAGAGGTAGCATGCGTTGCCCTTCAGCACTCTTCGTTGCAAATCTATCCCCGCTTAGTAGCCGTTGCACATGCTCGATCCCAAACCCTCCAGTCTGCGCTGGCACCACTGCCGGAGAATGGCTTCTGCTCTGGCTGATCTGTTGGAAGAAATTTGGATTTGCCTGGAGAAATGTTGTCCATGCCTGCGGATCAAAACCCTCCGGCATTATCTGGCTGATATCCCTATACTTTTTCATACTTTCAATGTATTCGCTCTGCAATGATGTTGGCACAGGAACCAATCGAAGTTTTACTTCTAGAGTTTCCTGCGAGCTGCTGGAGAAGAGCCCCATTATATTCTTACAGACACGTCCAGTAACAATTGTGCGTGACTGATGAGCCGGAGCAGAGGGTGTGGCCGATGAAGATGCGAGGACCCATGATAGCATTCCTTGCCCGACCAGCGGTGTCTCGTACTCTGAGTAGTCGTACGCGTAGACTGTGTAGTCTTGACCCAACTTTGCAACCAATTCCGGACTAGCAGCAACAATTGCCTGAATACAAGTTTTTAATTCGATGACACCAATCTGTGTGTTTTCGTCAAGATATGCTGTGCGGATGTCGAGGGATTGGGGCCATCGTGCCAAACAATTGGTCTTATTTTCATCATCGAAGGAATACAGCACTTTCACTAGATAGTACAGAATTCAGCTTAGTTCCATGGTTCAACCAACAATTGTATAGACTCACGCCTCATTGGTCGTACGGAAGCATCTTCTGTGCTGGGTATTGGTTCAGCTCTTTGAGGTGGAGGTCCTGGCGAAGACGCGGCGGGTCTAATCGGACGGTAATCTGGCATTGTGAAAGCTGAGGACATCACATGATTGAAATTCTGGAGTTAGCCCTGCAGCATTTTTTGACTGATCCTCTGATAAGTCTGCAAATCGGAAGGGAGGGTTGACCATAGACGCGGTTCGGAGCCGAAGGAATTTGAGAAGCACAGAGGAGAGACCAGGTGGATTAAGGGGATATCTATGCTGATTATCAAGAGGCTCAATGGTCCCGCCTCCCCCTAGAGGCTGTGCATGAAAGGCGCGGAGAGCAATTGAGCGTGTCTTAGATAAACGCGCTCTGTAGCCCTAACCCTATGACGCTAATTAGTCAGCAGGGCTGCGGCAAGCTTTCACCAAAAATAGCTAGCGCGATACGGGAGAGCACTTGAAGTTCTCTATTTCTTCCGCAGACCTAAATTAGCAACAGAGCACGAGGGGACTGGGTCTTTATACTAACAAGATGGCGGACGCGAAGATCCAGTATGTGACTCATTCACGTGCCTTATGACGTCAATAATCTTGTGAGAGCTAACGGTGAAGCAGAGACCTCTTGAACAAGCCTCGCATGGAACTCACGTATGTCTTCCTACATCACGTCACTCTCGTCGCACCACGTTTCCTCTCCTACCAGACCTCATCTACTTGCTTGTTGGTCTATGGCTAGATACTGATGCCGCGACAGCGAGTTCGAAATCTCTGTCCTCGAAGAACACGAATTCACCTCCGGCCCTCTTTCGATACTCCAGACTGCTGTGCGATCGCATACACAAGTTCTGATTTCATGCCGCAATAATCGAAAATTACTAGCAAGGGTAAAGGCCTTCGATCGGCATTGTAATATGGTGTTAGAAAACGTAAAGGAGATGTGGACGGAAACACCTAGAGTGTCAGGGGGAAAGAAGGGAAGACCTGTCAACAAGGACAGGTTCATTAGCAAAATGTGGGTGCCGTGTGACCAGGCTCTATCGATATGACTCATTTGTACATCGGTGCTGACTTCTGGGTGCATAGGTTTCTGAGAGGGGATTCGGTTATTCTTGTCTTGTTAAGTTAATGGATCTTGTAAGGCAGCAATGGAACAACGGCTACGAACCAGGCGTACAAGACTTCGATATGATACATTTGCGCTAACATCGCATCCGTCTGCCATTACAAAGCATCCGCAATCCCAGACAGAAACACACTCAAACCATAAGCCCCAGGGTCTGGCACCTGTTCGAAGCCTGTACCTCCAACATATACTGATCTTCCTAGACTCGCCTTCATTCCTTTTGTCCTGTCAGCGCCTACCTTTGCAGCTTTTGCAGCTTCTTTCGGGTCACCCGTCTTCTGCAAGACCTCCACATACGGGACTAGAGCGTCCATCAAGGTTCGATCACCCGGCTGAGCGGGTGTATATCTACCCAGCCCTTCTATTGACGTTGCTAGAGCTTTCGCCCAAATTTCGGCTGTGACTTGAGTGGGCGATGATTTATCCAGGGCTCTTAGGTTAGAAGCAAGTGAATTGAGGAAAATGGCATATAAAGCTCCAGATGTGCCGTCCATGTTGTTCTCAACAGTCGGACAAATCTTCGCGAATGCCATCATGGCATCATCGGATGTCATGCTGGGCAACATCTTCAAAATCGCCTCTGCACCGCGCTTGAGACCGATACCGCAGTCACCGTCCCCTACAACACTGTCGTATCGGGTTACCTCCGCCTCAGACGCAATCAGCTTCTTCAGAGCAGGTTCCAGTGTCGATCTCAGTCTTGATGGATCAACTATCCCGCTGTCAGCCTTTGCAATCTATCTTTGGACGAGATGACTTACGCTTCAAATTGCTTGGCTCGGTCTCATCCTCTGTTTCCAACGTCCTCGGTGGTGGCGGCTTATAATTCTGCTCCCAAGTTTCCGCTGTGACACACCTTGGCCACCCTATTGCATTCACGGGCGCATCGATCAAATTCAGGATCGATTTGCCCGGTCCTAATCTGGTGTCGGTCAATTTCAGAATTGAAACGATGAATCCAGGCCCGTCCAAGCTGCCGAAGAGCGTTCCTTGTATTATTCTCCGAGGCTTGAGACCATAATCCTTCTCCAGTTGAATAACGACCTCGTTAGTGATGGCGCCGAGCTCCAGGTTGCTCACCCCTCCAAAGTTGTTGATTAACAATATTGTTTCATCAGTTTTCTCGATCTTCACATATGCTCTGTCTTTATCACTTTGATCGAGCATCTGCTTTAGCATGATCTTAACCAAGCCGGGCAAATCAGTCTTGACTTGTTCACACCCAGGCTCGTTATGTATTCCCATCCCAATCTCTATCAGCTCTGGCCCCAGCCTCTTCTCTTCTTCTTGCGCCTCTTCGATGCCTCTCCCAGGCACGTGTACTCTACTCAGGCTTGCTCCAAGGCTGACCAGATTATCCACGACTAGACGTCCTACCCTTGCACAATCCTCCAAGCCGACTCCTTGTTCCGCCAAAGCACCAACCACCTTCACCACTAAAGCCGTTCCTGACAGACCTCTCCTACCGACTTTGCCACCTCTCTCTCGTCCCACACCAACGTCGTCTCCAACAACCACCATCTCAACTTTCTTCCCTAACGCCCGCGCCTTCTCAACACCCATACCGAAATTCAATACATCCCCAGTGTAATTGGTCGCCACGACCAACACTCCCTTGCTCTCATTCGGCAGTCGATGCTGAAGACATGTTCTCACCTGCTCTGCACCCGGGGAAGCGAAGATTGTACCAGCAACACATGCAGTGAGCAAGCCATCACCGACGAAACCCGCAAAACCAGGCTCGTGACCCGACCCACCACCGCATACAACGGAGACATTCTGGGAATTAAAGATCGAGGACGGATTACGATAAACGATCTTGTTCGCGGCGTCGAGGAGAAGAGAGGGATTAGTGAGGGTCAGAGAATTGAGGTTTGAAAGAACGGCAGAAGTTGGGTCAGTGAGATAATGCTTTGCTGCTGTAATAAGGGGTCAGTGGTATTTCCAGACCAGGGAGGTAAGGGGAGACGGACCAGACATCTTTTTGATGGTTTCTAGGTATGGGGGATTTTTCTGAAGACAGAGAGGTGTCTGCGGGGCATGAGCCTACGTATATGGAGCTCCTCTCAACCCATGACGGGCAATGTGAATTTCGTGTGCGGGGATGAGGGGCTCAAGGCATGGGGAGGAGACTCGGGATACCTTCCCTTTTTTGGTTGATCGGCGTAATCAGCTTTCGAAATCGTCCGGAACCCGACATCGTTCTGTTACTCCATCCATCCATGAGTGGGAGAGTTTTGACAAAACCCTTTAGCGGAAGGCCACTGAAAGCTCTCACGGCTAGTGTACAGCAATGGAAAAGTGCAATTCACACGGCCTATGCTGACGTGTTTGACAGCTCGCCTCTTCACGCGCCATGCATATTCAATCGATACCAATGTGTACGCCAATGATACTCAGGAGCTTGCCATGCGAAGTCAGAAGGCGCTGATTACTCTTGATTATGTAGGGACTGGATCCAGCAACAATTATGCGTATTTAGTGAAAGACGACAAGTCCAATGATGCCGTCATAATCGATCCTGCAAATCCGCCAGAGTATGCTCCACTCGTCCAGAGTCACACGTATGGGACTCAATGAGCTATTATAGGGTAGCGCCGGTCTTGGAAGAGCAGGTCGATGGAGGGAAGATTAACTTGACGGCCATAATGAACACGCATCAGTAAGCGTCATACCTGGGTTGCTGGGCTGGAAGCCCGCTTATACGGGGGAACAGCCACTGGGACCATGCAGGAGGCAACAAGAAGATGGTACGGCTACAGAATGAAGAATTTGGCTTCAAGGAGGCTTATGCTTTGACCAGCTCTCCCAATTTAAGGATCTTCCTGTCATTGGCGGCAAAGACTGCGAAGCAGTGACGCGGACGCCAAAGCACGATGAGACGTTCAAGATCGGGTCTGGTATCACTGTTAAAGCATTACATACACCTTGTCATACGCAAGACAGTATCTGCTGGTTTATGGAGGATGGTGATGAGCGGGTTGTCTTTACAGGGGATACACTTTTTATTGGAGGTGAGAATATCTCTAACCCTCTTTATCATGGCGGCTGAAGGAGATGCAGGATGTGGAAGATTCTTTGAAGGAACTCCAGAGGAGATGAATACGGCATTGAACAAAACGTTAGCCGCTTTGCCGGATGATACCAAAGTCTACGTGGGTTGTCCCTGGATATTGGATGGCTCAGATGCTGACCTAGGAAGCCTGGTCATGAATACACCAAACAGAACGTCAAATTCCTTACCACGGTTTTACAGACGGAGCCGGTGATGAACTTGCAACACTTTGCCGAAAACAATCAGCAGACACAGGGCAAATTCACAATTGGCGATGAGAAGGCGAGTCTCCATGCTTCGACTATGTGAACTGTAAAGTTGACCAATCCAGCAATACAATGTATTCATGCAAGTCAATGTGAGCCATCATGCCCTCGCGCCAAGAAAAGAGCCATGCTTATTCAATTCTAGGACCCTACGGTACAAAAGGCAACGGGCAAGACAAATGAGGTTGACGTTATGGGAGCACTTAGGGAGATGAAGAACAACATGTGAATATAGTAAAGCTCAATAGATTTTGTGGCTTTGACGAAGAGGCCTTTGACTGACTAACGTTTGGTTTTCTAGGCCCACGCCTTTGAGGGCGAAGATATAGTCAACCAAACTGGTATATTCAACCACTCAAAATACGCAATCTCAACTGGCTTCATCACCTTGATCTACCCGCTCTGACATATGCACTGACATATGCAACTTGGCCCCTCATGACGTCAATTGCATTGTGATCTCCTTGAATGTGCTTTGCACTTGGAACCATTCCCTCACACTCCATATCTTCTTGTCTGTTCAACGCCCACTCACCCACCCTTTTCTAGTCCATTCTCTCCATCATTCTAAGACAATTTAGGATCAAACCCTGTGGTCATAAAGTGATCGATCTTGGTTCATAATGAGTGCAACAGAGAACATCACCAATGAAGCTCAAGGCAACCCTCTCACGGCAAAAAATCAAGTGCTAGAGACTGGAGCTGCTGTTGGACAGGTCTTAGATGCCCACCATTATCTCAATCTTGTCTTCCAAGAGTTAGCCAGCTAATAGAAGGTCGCAATCACCAGAACTTTGCACCGCTCAAGCAAATCTGTGCCCACCTCAATGCCTTCCACGTCTACGCCTCCGATCCCAAGCGCTGCGTCGAAGCCAACCACTACTGCGCGCATCTAAATGAAGGTGCGTACCAACCTTCGACCTATCCACCCATGTATCACAATCATTAACCTCCCTTTCCAGACGTCCGCCAATGCCTAATCTACGACGCTCCCGCCCCCAACGCCCGCCTCATCGGCGTTGAATATATGATCTCCGGCACCCTCTACAAAACCCTATCTTCTTCCGAGCGCAAGCTCTGGCACTCTCACGTCTTCGAAGTAAAATCCGGCATGTTGATCATGCCCGGCCCCGACGGCCTTCCCACCGGTATCTGGGAAGAAGCCGAAACAAAAGAAATGGAAGACGTAGTCGGGTTGTATGGGAAGACGTATCATTTCTGGCAGGTGGATCGGGGAGACAAATTGCCTTTAGGGCCACCAGAATTGATGATGAGTCTTACGAAGGAGGACCAGTGTCCCGGGTTTAGCGAGTTGCTGGGGGAGAGGGATAGTAGGTATGGCGTGTCGTCGGCGCAGAAGAAAGAGAAAAGGGCATATATCGAGGAACCGGAGATCCATGAAAATGCGGATAGTGTGTGGAAAGAAGCCGCAGCGAAGGGCGAACAGCCAGATGGCACTACCAAAGATCAGGATCCACTTCTAAAAGGTACTATACACCTTCTCTCGCCCTTCTTCCCCCCCACCTCCACAACCCAACTGACCAACCACAGGCGCCCTCTCCTCCTCCTCCTCCACCTAAACACCCTTCCCATTCCCCTCCATCCCCCCCAACCCCCCTCCTTTCCCTCTCACATAAAAATGTATCCCCCCACCCCCCTCCATCCAGCCATTCAAAAAACACAGCCAGACAGTCACACCAACCCACTTAAGGGCAGCGAGCAAGGAGAGCGGAAGGGATGTCTTAATCTTGCTCCATTGTCCACACTATACGCGTCCTAGAGGTTGGAGACGGCAAGCTCTAGCATATTTAGGAGCTGTAGTTTAGATTAAATCAGATTAGGTGCTTTTTGTTTGTTGATCGAGGAATGAAATGGAATAATGAATTGAATAGAAGAGAAGATATGAAATATTTGTGCCAGTTGTATTGACTGGACACGAATATGGGATTCGCATGGGAGCACCCATCCCATCCCATCCACTTGCGACAAACTCATAAGAGAGAGACATCAGCAACACTTGAGGGCTTGGAGGGTCACGTCCACGCCGCAGCTTCTAGGCAGATATGGCGTTGTCCTGAGGAATAAGACATGAGCAAATGAGAGATCAATATGCATAGTATCGTGTCAACGCAAGTGATGCGAGAACACTCATGACATCCCATGCATAAGTATGTGATTTCTCAAGTCGAAGCTTTAAAGGCGCGCAGAATTTCTCATGACGCTAGTCGTCACTAGTCCTAGCGAGCCTTGGCATTCAGACTGCAACTCTCAACTCCTTGCCCCATCAATGGCTGACTGAATATCCTCATAACACGTTCATCCAGAACTCTTTTGATTCATATAAATTTTCAATTACGTACGCTATGCTCATACCCTGAAAATACCACTTTCCCCCCTTTCCCCGTTTCTTCCCACCCATTAGAACATCCTCTAGTCTCTCCTCACGTCCTAGCCATGCATCTATCTATCATACATCCCCAAAGCGCCAAACATGCGTTAGGGTATAGGTCATAGCAGTGGAAAAAACAAGTTGTCGAAAAACCCAACAGCGCCCCAATCAGGTATGCTGGCGCTATCCCCAAACGGTGTCCATCCAGTCGCAAGGATGAAAGAACTGTTCGTCCAAACAGACAATCCAAATACCATCTCAGCCCTGATATGCCAGCTGATCTCCCGAGTGATAATGGTCGTAAGCATTTAGAATGTCTCGTCATCATCCAATTCCTGAAACACACGACCCTTGTGTTCCGACTCCTCACTCCTGTCCTCTTCCTTCCTCCAGACCTTAACCTCGACATTCATTCCTTTGGCTGTCCCCGTCTTCTCCAGGATCTCCATTCCCTTCCCACTGTCTCCACGCTTCGCAACCACCGGGTCGCCATCACTGCCTTCGTCCTTTTGGTCAATGACCTCAGCCACAACCCCAGCTAATCCGCCCATCCCTTTCAATCTCTCCTCGGCAGCCTGTGCCCTGCGTTTCCATTTCGAGACCTCTTTCCTTGCCTCTTTGATCTCTTCGTCCAATTTGCCCTGACTCCACCTTCCGTGCCCATTTTGATCAGTAACATCACCTTCCTTGTAGGCGTCCCTCACAGCATCAGATTCCCTTTTCGCACTTTGGACTTCTTCGCCCTTTTGCTCTAGCAGACGCTGTAAGCGTATGATCTCACTATAAAGGGTCGCATTCATGGAGCCATGACGTTCAAGGGGTTTGAGGGCGTTGCTGGCGTCGAGGTAGCTGTTGGTACGAGTAGGGTTCTTGTTTGTGAAGCCGCGTAGCAGGTTGGGCGATTTCGATCGTTTTGCTGGCCCAGAACGAGCCATATCCGTTTTACGTGCGGCAACAGGGCTTGCAATACGCTGCTGCTCCTCTTGTATGGAAGATGGTATGTTTTGGGGTCCGGTGGAGTAGGAAGAGTGGGGACGAGTAGATGCTGGTTCAACGTCACCGGAAGTAGCTTGATTCCCTCGGTCTGGAATCGTCCTCATCAAACCGTCGAAGATGCGAGAGAACCGCGATGTTGATCCTTCGGAATCCACTTTTTCAGCATTGGTCACGTTTGTTGATAGTGAGAAAGTAGCAGTATTCTTCTTCACGGTCTCTGCATCCTGGTCTGGGACGATGTTGTAGACAGAAGGTCTTTTGTCAACAGACCTTGTCGGACTCACTACCTTAGGAGGTGACGGGGATCGGCTGTCTGCTTTTCGACTACGACCAACGTTGCGGACGGGCTTCGGTATCAGACTTTCCCTTTCGGGGCTTGGACTATGTCCTGGCCGGGTAGTGAATGGATCGGCCAGAGAATGACCGTGTTCGGGTGATAAAGGCTGGATATATGCGTACACTTTGGGGAGCGTATTATCCTGTCCAGCTTCATCGCTCTTGAAACTAGCTCGTGAGGCTTCAGCAAATTGTTGAGCTAGCATCTTAACGCTATTGCGCTTCTCGCCCGCGGGAGGTAGCTCTTCGTCTCTGGATCGAGTATCGCTTGTCTTCCGTGAATGAGGAGCACTAATCGGAGCTGCCCTGCATGCATCAGACTGTGCCTTGTATTCTGCAAGACTCTCGTAGGTCTCAATAGGTCGCATTGGTAGTCGAGCTTCATGTACCATCGACGATTGGCGAGGTGGGAACGATCCCGTATCTGAAGCAAGACGAGGTGGTAAATGAGCATCAGGAGAAATGCTACGAGTCGGAGACGAAGGGTCTTCTACCCATTCAGGAGGACGAGCCTCGTGAGAAGCAGTTCGGAGCGAGTCAGCAGCATGTTCTTTGGCGTGTGGAGGTGATGTCTCTGCTCTCTGGAGATCTCCTATAGGAGGCAGCGGCTTATCAAGTGACCATTGTAATCTTGCCGCTGGTAATGTATTGTAGATTGGAGAATGCTGAACCTTAACAGTGGTTGCAGGTGCATCACTAGATGATCTTTGACGCTTGGCTTGCCGTGGTGTATCCGTAAGAGTAGCATGTCGAGGTGAGCCATCTGGACGCCTCGTAAACGGCGAGTCCTTGGAACGAGGCAAGATAGTTCCCATTGCCATTCTTGCCAACTCAAGATCTGATGGTGAGTGACCTTCATCCTCGGAGTTGGACACGTCCACAGTAGACCTAAACGGCCTACCCAACTTGTCGGGCCTCCTGACATTTTCTACCGCCCAATTATCGTTGTTAGTGCGTGAGTTCTCCTCCATGCGCTCGTCATTGCCTGTCGGCAGCTCTGCAACAACTGGGCGCCTGTGTTCGTCCTTGGAGAGCTTAAGAGCACCGCGGGACATGGGCGACCTGCTCGATATCCTCACTCTGCCCTTCATTTGGACCGGGATTCCTTTGAAGTCATCTGGCAATGTGCGTCCTCGTAGGATGTCAATGAACAACATATCTTCATTGGATGCTCTCAGGGAGAGTCTGCTACCGGCGTTATTGAGATCGTTCTTGGGTTGGCTTATGCTCCTCGACTGGGAAGTGAATGTGCCATGAATGCGTTGAAGCTGCTTGACGACATCTTTCCAATTCAGTAGAAGTAAATGCATTATATCTGCCGTAAGATTTGCTCTATCCACTTGGGCCGTCAAGTTCGCATCCTTTTCAAGCTTATTCAGAGCCGTATTGCGTTTCTGTTTCTTGATCTTCCTTGTGATATCTGTCGGAGGGCCTGTGGCATCTTCCTGGCTTTCACGACTACTAATGTCAATGTTGTTCGTCAAGTCTCCGAGTAACAAGGGCCCAAGAACCACTCCGAAGGATTGATAGCCCATAAGCTCGGATTTGGCCTGGGTTTGTTGCTCTTGGCCATCCATAACAGAGATTTCGGCCTGGATTCTCTCGGCCTCAGATGCGAAGTAGGCTACAAGGCCCAGAATGGCTTGGATAAGGTAGACTCGGTAAGTTGAATCAACGCTCACGATAGCCAGGGCGATTAGTCTCGCGCGGAGAGCTGTTCTCTCTGGATCTGCCATGTCAGGTTTGAAGTTCAGATGGTGTAGTATGTCTCGAAATGCCTCGAACAGTTCCAGCGAGCCGAGAAGACCGCCTGGGAGTCCAATGAGAATCTTCTTAAACACTGATGCAACATCAGGTACAGTGCACTCTATGTGCGCAGGAAGTTGACCACATCCTACTGTCTCTTCAACCCTGGAGGGACTTCCGGCTTGGGCGAATTGATGGTCGTAGAAATCATACAAAGTGCTAATAGTCGTGACTTGGCCAGAAACGCGGAATATGCCTGGAGCGCTGCAGCCTGTATTTGATTAGACCCAGTCACTGAATGATTCATCTGCGAAGCTTCTTACCATGCTGGCAAAGATAGGTAGCCGTGGCTGAAAGACAAGTTGGAAGGACCAATTTGTCGACAGCAAATTCCGGTGGAAGGGTCAGGATGCCAAGTCCTCCTAATCTACCAACTTCTTCCAAGCTCTTGTCTTTCAAAGTGTTCTTGGGCGCACCACCTTCGGATAGCAATGTGATCCCTGCAAGGCTCTTCTTCCGAGTGAGTGGTTTGTATGTAGTCTTCGCTTTGAGGGTGTAAGTCGAAGAAGATCGACGAAAGAGTTTCCGCGCTATCCAGTTGTGTTGATGAGTCTTAGTAGTAATCTTCGCGTTATTGTCATCTATTACACCAAAGTAGGTCAGTCAACGGCCATCAGTGATTGGAGTTCTTTAAGATACCATTTGGTGTTTCAGCTATGTGATGGAGTCCGTGCTTCTCTGCGAGCTGGTTGTATTGTTCTAAGAAATAACAGGCATCCGAATGACGAGTACTGGTAGAAGAATCTGTGAATATTCGTTGACTCAGAGTGCTCCAGCTCATACTCGTCATGCGAGATAGCAAGTGAGGTTCTTCGAGAACATCATTAGCGCCGTCGTACGTCTTTCGGTGATCTTTTTGAAAGTCAATGGAAGGGTCATTGCGAGGGCGTTGATGAGGAACAACAATAACCTCTCGGCTGCCGAATCGCGGAGGTGGTTGAAGTGTTATCGCTGGCCTTACTCTCAAATGTGTTGGTGGACGATAGGGTTGCTTTCTTATGCTTCCTGTTCTGCTCGCTGCTCGGCTGGTTGCTCTTGGCGCAGGTGATCCGTCTTGGGTTTGTGCAACTTCACTGAAATTTCCCGAGAGAGCTTTCGGCCCGCGGAGACGTGGCTGTCGGGACGGTGGCTGCTTCATATTGTGATTCAGCAGTTCTTGTGTTATCTGGAGGTCTGCTGAGTTGGGGTCTCTAGATGGAAGTCGAATCCGCCCTGGGATCAAGAAAGTATCCAGAGATGATCGAGCTCTTGGTCTTGTGCCTAAACTTTCTTCAGTCGGAGGCCTGGATGACAGGAGGCTTTTCGACGGTTGCATAGCGATGTTCGTATGGATGTTGCATGTTGAAGGCTAGAAGAGAGGTGTTGAAGTACCTCATCTTGTAGTTTGGACAAAACTTTTACCATTGTTCCTGCCACTTGTAAACACAATTGTACAAAGGGTCTAGACTCGATTTCGCGAGATTTGTAATCTAGGATATTAAAGTTGATATCTAAGATCTGGATCCGAGATCTGGATCTAAGGAAGGAGTGAATGAAGATCCCTATTCAGGATTAACCGCAGCCTTGAATAGACGCGTAACAAGGGGCAACAAATTTCCAAGAAAAATTGTATTAGATGCGAAACTGACATGCTGCCGCCTATATACGCCAGACCTTTCCTGTATTTGTCATTACGCTGTGTTGAGGTCCAATTAATTAAAGAGTCGTGTCCTGTACCACAGGGATATCGAACGCCAAGCTAATGCAGAATGTGCAAACAAGGGCATCTAGTCGGGTTTACCGTCGTCCCCCTCACCTTCCAGGAGTATGTACTCGAGAATATCACTTAACGTCAAGATGCCAATAAGGCGATTATCCTCGTCCACAACGACCAATCGATGTACCCGGGATTTCCTTATAGTGTCAAAGATGGTATCTAAACGATCATCAATAGAGCATGTGTAGATTCCTGGGAAGTCCTGAAAGGCTATCAGCATGTCCCTTGGATCATGAATGAAGCTACGAACATCTGAGCGCTTCTGTAGCGCTTCGCCAACATTTAAATTGAGGTCGTCATATACGCCACCTTTAATCAATGTAATGACATCTACAGCTTCAAAAACATTGGTGACAACGCCTGCATGTTATTTAGCTTAGTCTCCGGGTCATGAGGTAACTACATACCATCGCTATTGAGAATCGGCACACTGGAAATGGAGTGGTTAACCAGTTTGTGAATGACATCGAAGACGGACGATTCCATCTTGGCGGTCTCCAAGTTTTTGTACGTGCCAAGCTTCAGATGCTTCAACGGTTTGCGAAGGAGTTGAGTTTCTGAGACGTTGACTGCAACGAACTTCAAGATCCGGTACTGTGTAACAACGCTGACAACCATAGCACGCTTAGTCTCATCGTCGATATCTACCAAAGGCATACGACGCGCCCGCGATTCGAGCATTCGCCGACATGCTTCATAAAGCGGCCGTTGAGGGTGTATCGAGACTGTCTCGAGTGGCTGAACGCCGATAGCTTTCTCGATCTCTTCATCCAGGTTAGTATTGACTATCAAACCGACCACTCACTCCTGCAGCTTACCGCGCAGACTGTTAAGCCTGAACTGGTCAATGCGGGTAACTTGTTCAGGGTTCTGCCAGTAGTATTGGATGAGGTTCAGGTAATCGGAAGTAGTCAGTAGGCCAGCAAAGGAGGAGGTGTTGGAATCCCACAATGGCGCCGAGACAATGCCTATTCATGTACGTAATCAACATCTGACAGATCTCGGTGAGGCTAGAGCATGGGCCTACCATTCTGAATGAGGATAGTCAAGCTCTTCTTAACCAAAAGAGAGGTATCGAGGATGATGAGGCGGAAACTGAGTGGCAAGACGTCGTAGCTAGTTCTCACTTTGAGAAAATCTCTGATGCGTTGCTGCGCGATTGAATCATCAGCATCTGGTCATGCATATTGCAGCTGGTAGGCGGGGCTGTTTGGAATATCTGGGATTAGGGTGGTTGGGGGCGCGGCGCAAATAGAAGCAAAAGCAAGTAGGTCGTAGCGAGGGCCAGCACATACCAAGCCAATCCGCTGGTCTCGTTCAATTGCGCTCTCCAGCTCTCCATGAGGCATTGGTTGGGATTGTCCTCGTGGACGCAAGTAAGATGATGGCTGCACGAAACCCTCTTGTGCTGGTGTCTCGTGACTTGGATTGCCGGGAAGGCTAGCCATATTTTCCTTTTTACTTTTAAATTTGATCCCCACGATGCCCGGGAATAGAACAACCAAGCGTCAAGCGTTGGATGACGTTTAGCGGAAGATTGGGCGGTCTGGACTCGCGGTAAGGGGAAAGTTTGAAGAATAGACAATGCGCTCTCATTCGTCCACTTAAAGCATGGTGTTCAGTCACTTGTTGGGTCTGGTCAATCAAATGTGATGTTCGGAAGGAATTGTGATATTATGGTTGCAACGAGAAGAAATACCCAAATGCCTGGCGGACTGCTTCACTCTCAATACTTGGAACTCACGCAAATTGGCCTGGAGGAATTCTGCTTCCCAGCCAAGAAGAGGGGCTTATCGTGATAAGTGGCGAGCCACTCAGCCAATCAAATTGCGTCAGTGTCTACAAAGTGGACTTAAGTAGCTATTCATGGGATTTGCAGCGTCACATCCACACTCATTTTCATCTTGGAGCATACAAAATGCGTCTCATGATACTTCAGAATAGGAATATTATTTCATCTACGAAAGCGCCGTATTCCCATCATCTGCCGATGGGTCTACTATCCCACAGTCCCTGCCATCTTTGCCATTTTCCAAAATCGGGCTGTGCATCAAGTGCCCCTGCCGTTGGATCTTCCTCTTCGTGACCCTTTTCAGCATTATCCCTTTCCACAAGATCCAAATCGGGTAGTGGCTGCAATGACAAGTCAGTCTCCTTTAAATTTGACACCTCCTGCGTTTGCATTTGTGTTTCCTCTCCTGCAAGCGTCTTCCAGTAATCGTCCCACAGCCATTGCAGAGCTCTTCGTGCAGCACTTCGCAGATTTGTCAAAGACGGCATATCTCCATGCGATGCCTCATGTCGCAGGTCGACAAACATAGCAGGCAATCCCATCTGCTGCGCCTTGGCGTACATTGAAACTTTGAACTTCGTATCCTGCTGGGAGTCTAAAAGACCCGTGACGAAACTGTTCCTGTCAGGCGGCCGACTCTAGGAACGCGAAACAAGCGACCGACTAGAAGACTTACCGAGAAATTGCAGTGATATAAGTCGCCTTCACTGCGAAAACGCGCACGAGGTCTGCTTGTACGTCATCCATTAACAAGGCCTCAGTAAGAAGCCATGTTGATTCGACAGCATGGGGCAAATTCCCGCGTAGCTTCCATACGGAAATCTGCACAGTCCTATGATTCTAGATTCTGTGAGTCTTGTAGATGTAGACATGCGTACCTGATCACAAGCCTTCCTCCTTAAGCTAGAGTTGCCGGGTTCGTCCGTTAAAGACGTAGCAAAGAGCCATTTCCGCACCCTCAGTATCTCATCATGGTTCCGCCACGGCGTCCAAATGATCTGGACTCCATTAGCCATTCGACTTGTGCGATTGTGGCGGTGTCAGAAAGGAAAACAGGTGTTTAGGGATATGAGTGTGTTCAATGCAGGCAAGGGATCTTCGGCTGATCGCCCCTTAGAAGGATTCACCCCTCAACCGTATAAACCCATCAACCGTATAAGCCCTACAGTAGGGCTGACCAAATAAATTTCCAATCTTCTACAGAGAGTGACATTATAAGTCTTGACCCCCGCTAGTATAGGATGCCACACAGCGCTATTTTATCAGCTTAGTAAGCTAATATAGCCCCTAGAGCTCGGCCGCTAATAGCGGGGGTGGCCCCTAGAACTACCCTTAAGTAGCCTAGAAACCAATATGGTAAGAGCAAGCTCTAGGGGTTATTCTAGGGGTGCTTAGGCTTAGAAGCTACCCCCATGTACCTCTATCACATTATATATCGCTCATCCTTGAATTTGTGGTGTAGGAGCTCCGATAGCTATAAAAACGGTGCCTTGAAATTGCAGAAAAGGATGTAGAAGTACATAGATATATAGAGGCCCTAGGCCTGTTTAGAAGTCCATATATAATAGCTCCCCGTTATTATAGTGGAGCTCTTCTTTCTGAACCTATTGCTCCGCGTCAAAATCCTCATCAATGCAATCGCGATCACGACAGCCCGATCAGGCAGCTGATAATAGA
This sequence comes from Cladonia rubrotincta, assembly GCA_963971245.1. Classification (NCBI taxonomy): domain Eukaryota; kingdom Fungi; phylum Ascomycota; class Lecanoromycetes; order Lecanorales; family Cladoniaceae; genus Cladonia; species Cladonia rubrotincta. The sequence goes on from OZ020215.1 coordinate 727,400, forward strand.
GCAAATGAGGGAGCTAGGGTTAATGGTAGAGGATAGATTTATAAAGCTTTTGAAGCTTTTAGATAGATTGCGTAAAAGGGTCGGTATGAAGCGGATTATGTGGCATTATAAACGGCGCTCTAAATAGTATGCCACGGGGTCAAGACTTATAATGTCATTCTCTGTACTTTTTCATCCTTTTCTACTTATTCTATCAACCACACGGCTACATTATCTATACTAGAACATCTACAAGAATGTCCCTACCCTCTACCGACCCTCTAACCTCAGTCTCACCTCCTAATTCACCCTCATTATCAAGTGTCGAAGATCTGGAAGTCCCGCAAGTTGAACGCATAGACCAAGCTCAGGAAGCTTTCGAAAAGGCTAAGGGTACAATTTCGCTCAATAAGATCGCAAGACAGCATGGAATCACAGCTTCTACACTTCATTACCGTATCACCAAGGCGGGTGGCTCTGCGAAAGTGATCAACCAAAGTCGACAATGATTAAGTCCTGAGGAAGAGACTGTCTTAGAAAACTACATTCGTCGACTACAAAGATGGGGCTGGCCTGGCCGTGTTGAGCATATTAAAGAGATGGCTCAAGAGCTCTGCAAGGCTAAGGGTGATACCAAAGTACTAGGTATAAACTGGATTCAAAAATTCCTTCGCCGGCACCCCGAAATTAAGTCCAAATATATTCCTCCCTTGGATAAAGAACGTGCTCTAGCTGAGGATTATTCAATTCTCAACCACTGGTTTGAGCTATACCACCAAATCAAGCAAAAACATAATGTCCAGGATCAAGACGTCTATAACATGGATGAGAAAGGCTTTATGCAGGGCGTTGTCGGAAAATTTAGAGTCATGATTTCCAGACAAGAAAAGAAAGAGCATATGACGCAGCCTGGTAACAGGGAGTGGGTATCTATTATTGAATGTGTTTCAGCTGTTGGAGGACTTCTTCGGCTATACGTCATCTTCAAAGCAGCTATTCATAAGAGGGCCTGGTTTGATGCCTTTCCAGAAGCAAGCATCGCTGTCAGTCAAAACGGATGGACGGATAATGAGATTGGACTCTCATGGCTTCAACACTTTGCAAAGGAAACCGCAAATATACAGAAAGGCCAGTACCGTATCCTCATCCTTGATGGCCATGCTTCGCATATTAGTACTGCCGCAATTGAGTTTTCTATTCGCAACGACATCATCCTTCTTTGCCTTCCTCCGCATACTACTCATCTTCTACAGCCGCTTGATGTTGGTCTTTTCGCTCCTTTAGCAACTGCTTATAAGAAGAACATTCATAGCATCACCCGCCTTGGGGCCAGCTACTCAATCGATAAAGTCGATTTTTTGGAGCAGTTTCGAAAAGCCCGAACATCAGCTTTCACCGTACTTAATATTCAGAGAGCTTGGGAGAAAACAGGACTTTTACCGCTTAATCCAAGTGTAGTTCTCCAGGGATTTCCAATACCTCAAGCTCCACCGAGTTCTGAAAAAGTCGAGCAATATACCGTTACCATTCATCCAACTACTCCCTCTGAGGGAACACTTGACTACTCTGGGCCTGACGGTACTAGTAGCATACTCATGACACCTAGCAATACTCTACAAATCCAAAAGCTCCTGAAACAGGCATATAATAGGGAGGATCTTTCTCAGATAATTATTCAAAAAGTGGGCAAAGCTGCAATCCTTGCAATGGCAGAAGCTACTATACAGGAACGTACTAATGAAGGTCTTTTGGATTTAAATAGTCGCAAATTAAAACGAGGCGACCGTCAAAAGGGCAATGTCGTCAGTGGCAATGCCAGGGTTATGAATCAGGAGCTTCTGGATGATATCTTCGCTACTGAAGCTTTGACTGATGAATGGGCCCGCCTAAATAGGATTAGCCCGCATGTTTTCGACGAATCGCAAGCAGCAATAAAACGTCGTCAAATCGCGCTGGCATCACTACTTATTCCTGCAATCCTTTCGCCGCAGAAGATCCTTTCACCGCAGAAGCCGCAGCGGTGCGCTAGGAGGACAACTGAAGCTCCGCAATGATCCACGAGGCTACTAGTACGATTACGAGTCAGGGTTACTACGCAAGAGCTGGAACAGGGTCGATGGTGGAGGAAAATTGGGCCAGGAAGACTGGGAGAAAGGAATTTGATAGAGGATCTAAACCCAATTCAGGCAATGGGCAGGGGCCAGCGCGTCCGAAAGCCTCGTAGAGCTTCATAGCTATATACATCTACGTCACTAGTAGAGCTGCATACATTTAGACGTTCTGAATAGCTTCAAATCTATGGAATGGTGGCAATGTTGAAAAAAAAAAAATTTCTTGCTCAGCCCTACCGTAGGGCTTATACGGTTGATGGGTTTATACGGTTGAGGGGTGAATCCTTCTAGCCCGATATTCTAAACTTAATTTGTTTGGGCCGTTGAAGCTTTCTGATCTTGAACCCATAATCACTCATTGCAGCCTCGATAGCCTAGGGAAGAAATATACAAGCACATGCAGATGATAACATCCTGGTCGAGGCTGGCGTCCAAAACGAAACTGAATAGTCGCAGACATTGGTAGACGGATTGAGCACATGAGCCTCTGACTCGGATGCATAACAACCCGATGGTATGCAAGGAGCACGAGGCGCTTGCAAAGACGCAGGGTAGATAGCATTCTGCCACCTGGTTACGGCACAGCCGTATACATGCAATTCTTCTGTGCCTGTATGACCCACAATACCAGATCATCACGTACGCGTGGCTGAGGCTAGCCACGGCAGACGCAAGATTTTGAACCGAGTACGTAGGCAGCAGCACTTGCTGCAGCGTAAGCAGAGCTTTGACCTTATTTAGAAACCTAGTCCAGGAGCGCCTTTGATTCTCGCGCGTAATGATGGCTGTGACGGCTCCCAAGGCAGTCACCATGCATCTATTAGAGGCGCGAGTGAAGTGTCTTTGTCCCCCACTGTCAGTGATTGGGAATCCAATCGCAACGAATGCCGATGCTCTAAAAGTAACCACCTCCCTGATAGGTTATCCAATATGTGTCATCCATTGTTGGTGGGGGAGTCCAGGCGACGATCTAAGATACCTATTCGAGCTGACTACCAAGCCTTTCCTCCAACACAACAAGATGAGGCCACTCGCGGCGTTAGATCTTTTCTGCAACAACCGCATATGGTACAGCAGGCTATGGTTCGAATACGGATCATCCTCTGGCTTACGCCGTATTTGTCTCAGATAGACCAACGTGACAGTATGCCTACAAAGTAGCGGCTTAGCGGGTCGCATGAATTTCTTATTACGGAACATATGACGTTGAGTCTTAAACTCGAGTCTGGGTATCATGAAGTTATGCATCAAATCAAAGCTGCCAGCGCTAATCCACCCTTCCGATGCAGCCAAGCTGCGGCGGATTCCTGATCGCCGAGTATCCAAGTGACCCTCCATTACCATGTCCGTCATTTCGTAAAATGGAAGTGCCCCATGCCCCACTAAAACCACACGAAGCTACTTGTTGTGGAATCTTGAATTTTGGGCTGACTGTCTTGCAAACCCTGACCGAAAGCCATGTAGTTCCCGTACTGGTCGTCGGTGGCGTATTGCTCGTCCTCACTGAAGAAGAATGACTGGTTGGAGAGGTCCCCGTACGTAGGATAGAGTGCCGTTTGGATTCCTGGTTGTGTAGTGCTCTGTACCGCTGGAATCTCATCGACCTCTTCTACCTCTTCCGACGAGTAACCCTCCTCTGCTCCCTCGTTCCCGGTGTCTTCATCATCCTTCCGCGGCTCCCATGTTTCCTCAAGCTTAAGCCCCTTGCCCAATGAATTCCGGCTAGGGTCGACGCTAATTGCAGAGTTGAGAGTCGAAATGAAGTCTTTATCTACGTCGTCGTAGAGACCCATTCCGACCAGTTCTTTACTACCTTTTTTCGGGAGTTGTGGAATAGTGGTAACCGAGACTTTTTGCGGTGTCTTCTCTGAGTATATTAAAGGTAAGAAATCTAGATTTGGTTGTGTTGTTTGGAAATTGATGGAATACTCTGGCTCGATCTGCGGCCATTGGGGCACCTGATATGTTGATGCAGTAGAGCTGTCGTAAATTGGAGCTTGTGATACAGATTCATATCGAGGTTGTTCAGGCGTGTTGTAAGAGTAACAGGGGTGGCAAGTAGACTCTAAACCAGTAGCGACAGTCTCATAGCCCTCCATATCTGTAGGTGACTGTTGATACATAGTATTAGAGTTTGAGACAGGAAATCCATAGCCCATGGCGAAAGCGTCCTGGATTGATTGTTGGACAGAGCTATCCGGCGTCCCAGAGACATCTAGATTCTCTAGTCCCTCAATAGTGGTTCCAATCGCAGGCTCGCTGATAGGCATTGATGTAGCGGGTGTTTGAAGTGTCTCAGAACCGGGTTGCCAACTCATAGGCCGTACGAAGGGCACAGAATTCCGAGAGCTATAGTAATGCCGGAGTCTCTGTTCTCGTGTCTGGAACGGGCCTTCTTGCGAGATTCGTGGGTGTGCCCTGGCCGTTTGGGCAGGCGTCGTCCTCCTTCGTTGCACATTATGTGGACTATTCCCAGCGCTAGTCTGCTTTGTGACCCTGGCTGAACCTCTTCTGCTACTGCTTGAAGTACTACTCGAATGTGTTGAGAGGCGTCGTAAGAGTTCCGACCTTGACATGTGGTCGTAAAGCATGGCATTATAGTCTGTTGGAAGCATCATGAAATTCGTGTCGTCAAGAGTGTACAGGTGTGCGATGACGAGAGAGAGAAGGAGAACTCTGAGCTTTATGAGGTCAGCTAAGTACAACAGAATGCTTGTCAGGAACATTATTCGTTTTATACCTTGAACTATCGGTACGGCATCTCAAGCACAGACATGGCAAAGGCGACTTGGATTAAGGTATGGAGGGAAATCGGAATGAATTAAAACGGGATGGGCTGACACGAGACAAGCAGAGGCAAATCATTTTACTTATTATCCTTACCTCAGACATGGAACCAGGCAGCCAGATCCGCCGACCCCACGGCATGGTCATCAAGGGGACAAGGCATAAGGGGATGGATAGATTGCCATGAGCGGGAATGCAAGCATGCATAGCTTCTTGTTTGAAGTTGGCAAAAGTTAGCTGGAAACGCCAACCAAAGGCTACTCGGGCGATCCATCATCCAGGATCCTTGTTCACCCTGTACCTCTCCCTGTACCTCTCCCCATGCAAAGGGAGTTAAGGTACACCTAGGCCCGCGGCTGCACGTTCATCACGGTACCACGATAGTGGCCATAGTGCTTTTTTCGGCATTTGGAGGGATACTCGGAGACACTATGGCATATTGTGGCATAATTGGGGGGTGTGAGTGAAGTAATGGTGGCATGTCAAACATGATGGCTTGCTTGGGCCCAGGCCTAAAGGAGGACTGATCCTAGGCGGCCGTTAGCAGGGCTAATGGGCATGGCCGTGGGCATTATTCACACTAGGCTAGTGCGCACACGAGGTGTAAGGTACCTTAGAGGTTACTCAGTTAAGGGCTACCCTAGGGTAGCAAGTCAGGGAAGGTAGGGTAGGCTAAGGGTAGGTATGGTGTAGGCTAAGGGTATTACGGTATTACGCCGGTGATCTGATCGGGGGCTTCGAAAAGCGGTCAAGCTAAGGGCTGCAGGTGGTGCCCCTAAGTGCTTAGCAGCACCCTGGGAGCCCTTGTACGAGCACACCAGTACTCGTGCGTTTGCGGGCTCGGCGCTCATAAACTCATAATAGGATCACGCTAAAATGTGCCTTAAGTCACCCCAGTCACCCCAGTCACCCCCCCTCCTTCCGAGAAGACCGTGTGGGCCAGTCGAGCAAGGGCCACGAATGCACGTCGTCTCGCTTATGGAGGCAGGGACGTGGAAGACCTGGAACGTGTGACAGGCCCTTCCGCAAGGGCTGCAGGGCAATCAACTACGAAACAAATCTCGCCATCTCGCCCATTCATCTCGCTCCAGTCATCACGCGTCCACTGATGCCGTTTGAAGGCACCATCTCTACTGCCTTCCCCCTCTCCGGTTTCGCCAATCACGGCTGCTGCAATGGCTGATCAGTAGTCACAAGGTATCTTTCTTGTTCCGGCTACTCGTAATCGTTTGGCCAATCTCGCCGTCCACCAGCCCAACCAGCCACGATGGTAAAGATTGTGGTCCAGCGCCAGCACCACTTGTATCCAAGGCGTGGCTGCCTCGGTCTTGACTGAGAGGTTTCATTTACCCTTTGATAATGCAATCGATTGGGGAAGATACCCTTGCTGAGTTTGAAGAGACTTTCCATTGGCTACCGAACCATTGTTTCGCAAAAATTTATCAACAACTAGTGGTCAGCATGGACTGCCAGAGAGTTCCCGTCATGCACCAGCCCCACGGACAATGGAGGAAGCCTGAAGGGATTATGAAGGGCGCGGACTCAAATAGGTGGCGCCAATAGCTTATTAAGGCATCTCGGGCGGAAGGCACTATCCAAACCCTGGCGCACAAATGCAGATATCCTTCCCATACCCCGCCGCACATAATCATTCTCAGCTGCCGCGCCTCAATGCAATTCCTTTCAGGCGTTCGTTTGGCTACAAGGAGCGAACTGTTGCGACAAAGCACGGACTTCCTCAATCAAATTACGGAACGCAAGGGCGACAGATGCTCGGGTTGCAGGCAAGATTATTCAATTCTAGAACCGCGCATCAGATAATTTGGGGGATCTCGAAGTTCCGAACTACTATGGAGCCAGCAAAACTACTGAAAGCCTACGAAGAACCATGAACTAAAAAGACGCTCAGCTTCTCCGTTCACCAGTAGTGTTCCCGTTGATCGACACCGTCTCAACGTAAAGGGCCATACGTTGGAAGACCCGAAAGGATGGCGCCTCGCTCAAATTGGCATCACCAATCTTAGTCTCTTTCTCATACGATGATCACGGATGCGTCATCCAGCCGCACCCACACTATGCTCCAAGTTTTTGGTTTTGCGCCTACTTCTAGAGTCAATACACCAAGGGACCGTTCGCGCCCGGGGCAACACCTCTTAAACAAGGTGCTTACCGCATCATGCGGTGGTACGGCCAGCGAATCTCCAATCAACTCCGGGTTTCAAGTGCATTTCCAACCATTTTGACTCATGTCATTGCTTCTCTGCATATCCGACTAACGTTAAGTCAGACAATGATCTGGTGTTCCAGGATGAGGTGCAGTAGCGACAACAAATCCTCCGAATAATATGAGGCAGAGTGGCTCAGTGGCACGCCTTACAGCCCTTTGGGTGCTCAATGCGAGGGCGGCACGCGTATTATCTTCTATGTAAGATGGTTGCCAAAGGCAGCCCTCCACCCAGTATCGTACTCGGTGCACCGGCTACGAACGGATCATGGTTCACAATGCGTCAAGAAGACTTCTTTGTAGACGATAGTATTTGAAAAAATAAAAATGCTTGGGGCGCTACGATAACCTGCTTATTCGGAGCTAGTCTTCCCCGCCACCACGGTATCACGCATATCAGGTATCCGTCTCATTCTCACAACGGTAATAACATACAATCACGCACTTAATGTTCTCGGCTGGAACACATGGCTCAAACGGCGATATCAAAGATCAGAGATCATCCATCCCACGCCACGTTTAGCCGATTATGCGCTGGTCTAAATATTAAGTATTTGATCCCACAGGAGCTTGACATGCCCAGGAGCATTGGCGCTTGGAGTTTACCAGGATATCTGAGTTTCATCGAGATGCACAACCCTGGAGGCAGCTGATGACTATACTTCTACATTCACATCTTCGTACATATTGAAGCTCACATGCAACGATAAGCCGTGTCCCAGGACAACACTTCAGCCCACCAGCTCTGCTTGCTGGAGGCTCAAAATGAAACGGTTAGCCGATTCGCTCGGCAGGAACTAAATTTGGAGGGTCTTCTCGTACGGAAGACGCATGACACCAAACGCATATAATGTTCCAATGCGTACCTAATCCGTCATTCGCAGTATCTGCACCCGCCACACAACCGAATAAGTCCTTCTGTAGTAGAATTTTAAAAGAAGAAAGCATTTCAGAATTCGGGTGATGCAGTCAGCGTGCATTGTTTGAAAGCTATTCCGTTGACCTCTCGGGCCTGGACTTGCCTTGCGCATTGTAGATCGCAAATGGGCGGAGTTGCTTAGGGCGGGTAGTATGGGTACGGTAGACTTGAGGGAGTATCGAGGAGTAAGTGTCATGTCACACCAACTTTGGTCGACGTGGCTGCGGTAGATCTTCGGTTAGTAATCGGCTAGTGGCGGAGCTTGCGGGGGATGATCTTCCGTATGTTCGTCTATTCGATGACCGCAAGCGAAAAGAACAGCTGGGTCTGATTCGGCGCATCTACATGTCCAAATCCAAGTCTAAGTCCTATCTCTCAAAAAGGCTCATTGTGAGACACCGCTACAACACATGACTTCCTCAATAATCCCAGATGGCGCTGGCGCTCAAGCCAACTTCTCTGGCTTGCAAAGTCCGGGGACTAAGACATATCCAGATGAGGTAAATTTGTAATGTCTGGAAGGAATCGCACAGGTCTGGCACAGTAAGCTGACCCTTGACCTACTGAAGGTTCGGAGCGACTCAAGCGCCAGTGACTCGGAGTATCAACATGCACTTGAGGTCTCTGGCTCTTGCCGCCTTTATGAAGTCTCCCCGGCTGAGGTGTCCAAGTAGGTAGTATTCGATGCAGACAACTCCCACCGCCGCCGATCCTCCCTTGTTACTAGCGAAAATTCCAAACACTCAGCAGCCGAAGGCCGGGATACTACAGCATGTTTTGTACACCACCTCCTGGAGCGAGAACGCAAATCGCGTAAAGCGAACGCCCGCCATTTGCAAGAGATCAACGAAGATACGAAAGCTGATAAGTCAGTGGGCACCAATAATGGCCAAGCTACACACTCGCGCCTGCTTACTAAAAAGCAATTATCGGACATGGCCTGGGGCGTCAGAGAATTGTCAAAGAGATTGGGTAGCGTGCGGCTGAAGCTGAGAGTAAAAACCGTATTTCTGTTGACTAAGGCACATGACGAAGGCCTTATCGGATACACACAAGAGGTTGTGGAATGGCTGCTGTCTAGGGATCGGGAGACGCCGTATATCGTGTGCGTACACTAGGCGTGTAGGCGAAGGACTCGAAGCTCACACGGCTTAGATACGTGGAAGACACCTTAGAACACAATCGCATCTTTGACGCCGAGGGTATTGTAGCGAAAGATCCATCAAGAGATGGTCGGTTGAAGTATTGGAACAACGAGCTCTGTACAAAGCATCCTCTTACCTTCGATTTTGTGGTTACGGTACACTCCCTTCAGCAACCCTTCACAAGCCTAGCTAACATGAACAAAGCTGGGCGGCGATGGCACACTCTTGTATGCAAGCTGGCTGTTCCAAAAAATCGTCCCCCCTGTCCTTTCATTCGCTCTCGGCTCCCTAGGATTCCTCACCAAATTTGACTATGCCACCTTTCGAGAGACTCTTAACACTGCATTCGTCGATGGCGTCACAGTTAGCCTACGTCTCAGATTCGAGGGAACAGTAATGCGATCACAAAACAAAGGACAGCATCGCGATCTTGTGGAGGAGTTGATAGGTATAGAGGCAGAGAATGACTACACCCACAAACCCGATGGCTCCCACGAAATCCTTAATGACATAGTCGTTGATAGAGGCCCTAATCCAAGTAACTCCGCCCTTCAACCCTCCCAAACCACTGTCTTTATGCATGAAACTCTCTAACCCTCCCCAGCAATGTCCGCCATCGAACTTTTCGGCGACGATGAGCACTTCACGACCGTCCAAGCTGACGGCGTCTGTGTCGCCACCCCGACCGGCTCCACAGCCTACAACCTCGCCGCAGGTGGCTCCCTCTGCCATCCCGAAAACCCCGTTATCCTAGTCACAGCCATATGCGCACACACGCTCTCCTTCCGTCCCATAATCCTACCTGATACAATCGTTTTGAGGGTAGGCGTGCCGTATGATGCGCGGACGTCTAGCTGGGCGAGCTTTGATGGGAGAGAGAGGTATGATTCATCTGGCGCCCTTCCCTCTTCCCCCAACGCTCAAACACCCACACATGCAAGTTGCTGATATTCTTCGTGTAATCTAACAGAGTGGAGCTGTGCCCGGGCGACTATGTCACGATATCCGCATCACGGTACCCGTTTGCGAACGTGATGCAACAGGGGAGACGGAGCGAGGACTGGGTTAATAGTATTTCTAGAACATTGAATTGGAATTCAAGACAGAGGCAGAAGAGCTTTAAGGAGTGGTCGGTTGATAATGATAGGGGAAGGAGAGAGGGGATTTAGAAGGGATGTGTATGTATCTTATAAAGAATTATGATTATGATTCATGATCAGGCCTTGCATATTGGATTTCCCCAAGCCATGGATCAAGAAGCAGATAGATGTTCTTTCTCTATATAAAACTGAGCCTCTTCGCTTCCCTTCGCTCCGCCTTCCTTACACCCCCCCCCCCCCCCCCCCCCCCCCCCCCTTTCACAATACAATACAATCACTGTGAAGATCCGAAGCTTGCGTTCCTATTATCACTTATACGTTTACGTATAAAAGTCCCTTGTACGTTGTAATTGGAATCTAAGATATTTTCTCCATGCTTTTAGCCACGGTCTGTTATTGATCTGTTTTGTTTACAGAAGCTCCTGATATCTTTTTTGTTATCAAATGTGTTCCTGGTCGGCGGAGATGTGGAAGAAGAAGGTGATATGGAGAGGAGAGACTTGGGAGGGAATAGGATTCAGGAGGTGGGTGTAGAGGGAGAGAGGATTGTCGAGGAGGCTTTTGTATTTTTGTTTGTATGTTGGGGGCATGGTTGTTGCGCGTAGGGGATGTATATATACATTTTATACACCCCCAACTTGGGATTTCTAATTGCCGTTTCCCGTCGGGAAAGGGAGCAAGGCCGCTTTAGAGGGAGCAGCGAGGGAGCGGGGGGGAGCGACGATGGAGCATCGATGGAGCAGAAGGGGAGCACTGGGCGCAGCAAGCGAGAAAAAGGGGGCCTAGCAAGAGAGGAGATTTTCTGGCTCCTCGGAGAGCCTAATTTGGCTGCACCTTATTCGGCTTCATTTGCTTCTGTCATTTACTTCGCAATGTTGCCTGGCTCAGCCTGCTGCTGGCTAGACCTACCACTTTGCCGGTTCTGAGCTTTTGTATTGTTGCATATGAAATGCTTTTCGACAGAGACTCATCGCCAAGGGGTCATTGGCTGGGGTTTCAGCAAGCCTCACCAGCCCTTGAAACAGACAGCCACCTGAGAAAAGATGTGGAGACTGGCTGTAGATTCCGAGCTGGACGGGATGGTCATCAATTATATTAACCCATCAGTTCCAGCAGTCCTCCCAGGCCAGCCAGCGGGTTGGTTCCCCACCTGTCATCCCGCCTCCATCCCTCCGAGGTTTAATCGAGAAAGAATTCAGCAATCGGACGAAACAATCGACTCCATTGATAGCGGACAAGGCTGCTGCAAACCTCCCAACCGTGATGCCACCACCAGCGGTTCCCGCAGGTGGGCCAGTGCCAGTAGCTCTAGTAAGTGGTCCGGGAGTAGCAACACCGGCCCCCAAGGGGAGGCGTCCCAAATGGGCCCCTGTAGCAGGAATTTGGGTAACGGGGAGCTATGTTCGTGTCGAAGTTTACAAGCCAGATTACGATACATGGCAAAGCTTTCAGGGCGTGTATGATTTGTACGGCGAACTTAGTGGAAACATCCATACATAGAACAGGTCTTATGATATTTATGAGATCAACTTCACGAAGTCCTACAGAGAAAGCTTCAAATGGCTCAAGCCTGAAGATAATGCTATTGATCCTAGCGCTAAGGAAGTGAAATAGAAATCACTCTGGACTAATAGAGGTCTTCCTATCTAACGTGCGTGTTGAAGAAGTTCCATGGTGGCAAAGTTTTCGAGTAGGGCCAAGAAGTTCTCGAAAATCCTCATGTCTGCGATACCATCATGTAAAATGCATGTTGCTGCTATCTTGCCATTCTCATGACTAATCTTGGTCAATCCACAACTTTCCAGGTTCATGGCTCGGGCTAGGCCATTAAAACTGGCGAAAGTTGGTTCATCGAATGCAGCAGTCTTGCCATCATGAATAAGCTAAACATTTGGTCTCTGATATGGTACGATTGCAGACCATTCAAGCCACCAGAAATTTTTGGAGACTGTCTCTTATCATACTTTAGAAAGGACGCACGATCATGGGAGTTTTGGATTTGAATGATATTCTGTACACTTCAGAAATCAAGCAAACCTCATACAAGGGACATGGCATTGTCAATTCGTGAACCAGTAAGCTGGCAGAAGAAGAAGAAGAAGAAGGACATGAAGACTTCGCTGGCGGTGTTTATTTCGGCTCGTTGATGTAGCCGCAGAGCAGCATGGCCTCTCTCTGCCGTGAAAGGGTCGTATGTGGCTCAAAGCAGTCGATTATGCTGGTTGCTACGCAATGGCACAAAAGCGGATTTCGGGAGCATTCAGCAGTAAGAGTCCTCGCGTGAGTCGCCCTTGCGTTCGATACAGGTCTTGCATACATTTCTTCAGCCTATCAATCACTTCTCATAACCCATCGTAGGCCTTCGTAGCCCCTTCTTATAGAAAGTAGTTATTTCTATGTCGTAGATTACCATCTAAAAAAAATTATTCATTTGCTTCAAGCTTGGTTATGTGGTCTTCAAATGGTAAACATCACTGTTCCACGACAAGCAGTTACAAGCAAATTCCAGTCGCTTAGAAGCAAAACACCTATAGATTTCTCGTTGTAGGTGACTTCTCACGTCCCAGCCACACAAAAACTTTTAGCTGATGTCTTTTACTCAGGCCTTGATAGGTCTTTGATATCTATCCTCTAAAACAACAAGAGAATGACCGTGATTGCGATCCTGTGGTAAGAAATCTGACGTGAAGTAGACGGTAAAGATTCGACATTCATCACCAACGGAGGGCCCGCGAATATATGTAAGATTAAGCGATATTGCCAAAGGAACAAGGTTCTTGTCACCTCCCAATAGTCATTCCTCCCCAGCTCTGAATCTGGTTTGAATGGCCAACTTTTGAACCGGACTCCACCGCCAACGGAGAGATCACTACAGCCACTCCTGCAGTTGATGATTTCCGAAAAGATTCTTTACGGCTTAGACACTCTCATAAGAGGGTCATTCGAGTCAGGTGCGTGAAAGGTTACCGACAACAGGAACACGTTTCAGAACACTTCTTCATCCTTGGCAGAAGAGAAATGTCTACCAAATTTCCAGAATTCAATTAGTCTTGCTTGTCGGGCTACTCAAAAGCAAAGGAATGTGGAAGCCTTCGAAAATTCGGAAAAAGCATTACTTGATATTGAGAATCTTTTGAAAGGGATTAGCCATCACGTTCTTCCGACCCTCCTTTTTGGGCTTAACGATGTCATTACTAGGGGCTTCGAGGATGTTGCCATGATGATGATCAACCATGTCGCTCAAGTAAGCGCAGAATTCCAAAAACGCAATGGTCCAAATTCAATGGTCTTGATGTATATCAACGGAGCAAGCCTTGGTTGCATTAGCGGGCTCGAAGATCAGGTTTTGGCGATTATCCACTAGATTTTTCCAATATACCTCCGATCCCACTGCTACACCAGTTCCCAAATAAGGATGAATAGAGCGGTCGGAAAATTGACCCGTACTCCATCGGAAGACACTGAACAATCTCTACCCCAACTTGCTCAATTACATCGTGAACACGGGCTTCTAAATCTTCGTCCACTATCTGTTTTGGGTATCCGCATCGAATTTCTATACAACGAAAGACAACATCTACAAGCGATAGAAGAAGCATCATAGTTGATTCAGAGAGCTGATAAGATGCATGGTGATCTCTTCGAGCGACTTTCTCAGCTCATTTGGACCAACTACTCCGCTGGTCTGGCCCTTTGTAGTCTCGGAAAAGAAAAAAGCGTCAAACAATATCTGGGATTTGCGTTGCACCTTGACAGAGAATTTCGCGTAAACGATGGCAATAATGGCTTTTACCGTTCAGAACATGATTGCATGCAGGATACACTTGACATCTTGTAAAAGCCTCTCGTATATCCCGATGAGCCAATATTTGTATAAAGTACGTAAGGCAGGAGCAATTGGAATGTATCGAGACATAGCTCATCTTGGTCTAAAGCATTATGTAAACACGGATGCTTCTTCTGGAAGTTTGTAGCAAAGACAAGGTTCTTTGATTGCAGAGAAGAGAAAGATGTAGATTTCAGGCATAAGATGGAGTCCTGACCACTTCGTAAAATGCAATTATCTCTAGTAACAAGTAGCAATAGTAACAGCAGAAACACCTCCATGTCATTGATATTTCGTGCGATTAGAACGAGCGTAGCAGCTTGCTCTGTCGCCTCAGAAAAAGCGAATCTCGAATTTCAAAGATTGAGATGTCTCCCGGAGACGAATTGGGCAGTAAGCCTCGACATTCTGCTGCTCCTGCCTCAAGTCCACTGGCATTGTGACGCGTACCTTCCAAGCTCTGGGGAAACGCACCTTCATAGCTTGCCGTGAGGCCTCTTTGAAAAGGGAAATCTCTGCTGTTTATCTTCTCTTCCTTTGATCCTCCCCATCTTCTATCCACACCCAAAGTATTTTCAATGTTTTGCTTCCACACTACCCTATCTCAGAGGCAATGGTATTGCTAGCACCTGTTACATTAGATCTCATTCTCTTCATCATTCCCTCCTTCAAATGTTCCATTTCATGCCCATGGCAACTTTCTCACTCGATGTCAATCCCAGTATTGCTGGGTGCATCAATTGCTACAACAGCAGCAGAAAGCCATCTGGACAGCATACTTCAAAACGCGTAAAAATCACCCATCCTCCGGCGCCCCCAAAAGATGTTTCGTCATCGTCACTGCAGAACCCTCAGGAGAAAGATTAGGCCCAAGCCACCTGAAGATGTGAAAGTACTTCTTGAAGTTCATGTCACCCAGTATAATCGCTCCTATTATCAACGAGCAACTACTCACGTCATGAACTTATAGGATGCGGACTCAGAGCTTCTCGACCGAGTGTGCAAGCATTTGCTAGCATATTACTGGTCTTCCATGGCAAACATGTGAGTGCTTCGCTTGTCATCATTGTCCGATCTCCATGTCATGAGCTTACTTATTGCTGACACCAATGATCTCGTAGGATCAAGGATTGCACCCGCAGTCTGGAAGAAGAGGAGGCTGCATAAGTTATGGAATCTAGTCTTGCACGGAAGTACACATGCCAGTAGGGGCAACCAGGTCCCAGTCTGCCAAGGGATGTTGGTAGCTGATTCCAATACTGTCACGCAGAACCAAGGATTGCAACCGTAATCTTGAAGGAGAAGAGGCTGCATAGGTGGTGGCTGCGTGAACGTGTGTGGTAATATGGGCACGGTCTACAGCCTGTCCTGTCCATGACAGTGCTGTTCCAAAGATGCCCAAGATCAAAGTCAGGTCTACGGCGAAGAGAACACTCCAGGTATCCCGTTTCGTGAGGTACCCATGACGTGTTTCTTGACGCACACCCCCATCAGTGGTGTTAAGTAGAAAACATAAATCATTTCGTGAATTATCGGAATTTTCAACCGAGGCTTTAAGGTTATTCAAGTGACAGACTAGGTAAGTGAACCGAGCCATTTCCCTAACGGCCCCCTTTTATCCCCGCTTGGGTTGGGCCCGGAAACCATCTTTTTGGGAGGGGAAAGTACTTGGCTTTAAAGGCCCAGCTTTCCAGGGACCTACTCCCACGAATATCATTTCAGTAATTCAACCTCTAGATCGAGAATAACACTCTGTGCGGTACAGTTTTGGGTTGAACAACAGATTGTTGGTTCAAATTCGTCACATGAAGATCTTATAGGCGTAGGATTGCCACATATGTGTACGTGGCGAGGCCAATTTAATTATGGGCCCAAAGCCTATTTCCCTTCTGCTCCCTTTTCACTCTTTTTTGAAACCCCTTTCCTCTTCTTTAACGGAAAGGGAAAATCTTTGTCACTACTGGTATCCTCGGCTCTCAAACTCCCCCTTCAGATCTGGTGGAAGGACATAGGGTTGAGCTTTCCCTCTCTGAACTTATCGTAGAAAAAATTGCTAAGCCGCATTGTCTGAGATGGAGGCGTTGATTGATTGGGTTTTTATAGCGACGATCATGCGTTCCTGGGGGTGATTTTACGACTCGGGGTATGACTTCGGACTGGGAGTAGTGTGGCAATGGATTTGAGATTGCTTTTGATGGGCAGCTGATCCATTAGGAACAAGGGAGCAATGACTTATAATTTTAGACGGTGGACACAGGGTCAGTCTAAGGGACCAGGCACCTTGATTTTGCCGTCTTCATTTCGGAAGGGTGGTTGTCTATCAGTCAAGGCTGCACTTCGGTTTTGGTGGACATTGCAATTGTTGAGTTGTTCGTTGTCCTTCTTGTTGGTGATGGTCGTGTTAATGCGGTTGGGAAATAGTGAGGGGAGATTCCGACCACCGATATGTTGGCGGGTCAAGCGTTAATAGAAGCTATTTGAGGGTACACGAGCATTACTTACAACGAAGCCAGTATGAGAACGCATCAAGCGCAGCAGTGTTGAGCAGGACGACCACTTAGGCAGCCAAACACAAGCATGACAGCGGCTTGCAGAAGTCCGCTAGCATATCATGATATCTCATCCACCTTACCCACACCAGAACCAGCCACCTCTCCACTAACTATCTCATCTTCCTCAGCAGGACGGACTCCCCTCCCGCCAGTCCTACCGCCAATATGACCACCCACCCCCTTCATATCCTCATCCTCATCCTCATCCTCCCACTCCCCATCCCCTCCCCCCTCACTCCCCTTCCCCCTCTTCTTCCCCACCTCCCCAGCAATCTCCCCATTCAACTTATCCCAATCAGCCTACCAATTCCCCTCTATCAGCCAACCCTACAAAAACCAACCAACCATTCCAACCACTCTAAAAATAAACACTCACATTCCGCCCCTTCTTCCTCTCCCTCCCCCCCACCGCTCTCTCAACCTTCCTCTCCAACTTCTCAATCACAGCCTCAGCTTTCCCTCTCCCATGTTCTAATCTCTGCTTCTGCTTCCTTTTCAATATTTTATTATTCTTTTTCTTGGTAATGCCGGCATTGGCGTGGGCGCGGAGAATGGCGGTGGGTTTGGAGCGGGAGGAGGGGGGGGTGAGGGATGTGAGGGATTTGTCGAGGTTGAGGGTGGGGGAGGAGGCGCGGCGGGAGGCGCGGGAGTGGTGGGAGGGAGCTGTGGGGCGGAGGTGGGTTAGTTGGTGTTGGAGATGGAGGCGGTGATGGGGATGAGAGATGGAGATTAGGAAGGGGGAGGGGAAGTACGTTTGGTGGGCTTTTTTAATTTGGCTGTTTTTGCCATGCTGGTTGGCGGTGTGAATGAGGAAGAGTTATGTCGTGGTGGTGGTGGTGGAGGTGGCGGCGAGTGCGAGCTTCGCTAAAATTTGTCTCGAGATTTCAAAACGAGTCAGGTCTCGCGACTGATGAAGGCGAACAGTGGTCAAGGTATTACTTCGAGGTATATGAGTCTGCATCTTGAGGAAGACCTAGGCATTTAATCGTGGTGTGCCGAAGCAGAGCTTCAACGGTCACCTTTCAGCGTCCGCTCATCAAATGAAGATGATCGTGCATTCTCACAAGAATCTACAACGGTCAACACAAGAAGCAGGTAGGCATGCTTATAACGACTACAAGGGAAAGCGATCCGCTGGGCAGGCAGCTGGGTATTCTACTATTGGTAAATGTTTATGAGCTCTGTAAAAAGCTTCCACTACAACTCTTCTTCGAAGTACTGCACGAGGCAGAAGCATCAATGAAAAGAGAGCCTCTAAGGTGAGGAAGACCATCAAAAATTGCGCCAGTGAGATACCCGAAGGTAGCTCAATAACTTTTGCCTCCGCGATGTGCAATGCAGGGCTCAAATCATAACCGAAGGCCTTCGTGATCGCCCAGGTTCCGACAAGGTAAGTATGAAGAAGAAAAAGGAAATTTGGGGGACGGAGGCTCATTATATTCTTGCTAGTGCGGCGCTACTGTCATTAGCCAACGAGTCTAATTGTTACTCTGGCTACCCGGCACTCATCACTAGAAGTCCCAATCTGGCGACCCCTTACTAAACTAGCTTAGCGCTCACCAGATACGAGTCTGTACAATCCTGCGTGTAGAACCGTTGCAACTTAGACATATATTCACAAGCTGATCTTAGTGACACCATGGATTTCTCTCGTGTATTTGCCACAAACCTGTCGGTAGCTGTTTTCATGGTCATTGGGTGGACTTTCAACTATTACGTTGCAAGCACGGTAAGATATTCAGTTTTCGGCGAAGCTCCGGCAAATCCTGTCATGCCAGCGACCCCTTCGATACCAGCTCCAGCAGCAGTAGCATCATCGACGTAACTTATAGACTCATCCATCCAACCTCGTCATGACTTCCAAACGCATGACTGCGAATCCCGTCAAGCCTGCTAGATACCGCCCAGGCAAGCCAGTCGCAGAGGAACACTCATCGGAGGAAGATGAATCTGAAGAAGAAGAGCAAGTCGCAGAAACACAAGCAGTACCCTTTCCCAAAGCCAGTTCATTTCCTTCAGATGCTACTCAAATTGCCGGCAATCTCAAGAAAGTCGATCTCAATGAGAGAAGACGGCAAGCTGCTGCTGAAGAAGCGGCGCGCATAGAAGCAGAGAAAGCCGACTTAGCTGCAGAGGAAGAGGGGTTTGTGACGGAGGAGAGTGAAGAGGAGGAAAACAGTGACGATGAATCAGGCTCAGGAAGTGAGGTTGAAAGTGGTAGTGAGGAGAGCAGCAGCGAGGATGAGGCACCTAAGAAGCTCTTACGGCCGACTTTTATCAGGAAGGACAAACGTAAAGATAGTGCTACTGTTACTGAAACCAATAATGTGGATGAAGATTGGGCCGAGGAGGAAGCGAGACGGAAGGAAAAGGCTGATCTGATGATCCAAGAGCAGCTGGAGAAGAATGCCGCGGCTCAAGCTGCCGGCAAAAAAGACTGGGATGACGATGACATCGAAGAAGTCGAAATGGTTGATGACACAGATAACCTTGACCCCGAGACTGAGCGAGCTGCATGGAAGCTTAGAGAGCTGAAGCGAGTAAAGAGGGAACGAGAAGCTATCGAGACAGCTGAAAAGGAACGAGAAGAGATCGAACGCCGACGCAATCTGAGCAAAGAGGAGCGAGAAGCTGAGGATCAAGAGTTCCTGGAAATACAGAAGGAAGAGCGAGAAGGAAAGGGCAAGATGAGCTACATGCAAAAATACTTCCACAAAGGGGCTTTCTTCCAGGATGATGCCAAAGCTGAAGGCCTAGATCGACGAGACATCATGGGCAGTCGAATCCAGGATGACGTGTCAAACCGAGAACTGCTACCACAGTATATGCAGATTCGAGACATGACGAAGCTGGGCCGGAAAGGCAGGACTAAGTACAAGGATTTGAAGAGCGAGGACACTGGGAGATGGGGAACTTTTGAAAGCAAAGGTCCTCGAAGAGCTGATGGCACGCTTGATGAGCGATTCATGCCAGATAGAGAAGCGGGAGGAAGAGGTGCTTCTGGTGCTAACACTACTCAAGTTGGCGAGCGAAGAAAAGCTCCTGAAGTTGCACCTGAAGGCCCTAGAGGCGACAAGCCCGTAAAGGCTATCGTGCAAAGGGATCAAAGTCCACGAAGATCATACTCTCGCTCAAGGTCGCCACGTAGGAGGAGGTATCGCTCATATTCGAGGTCACCACAACCACGGCGAAGAGCACCCTCTTACTCATATTCAAGATCTCCCTCACCACGGCGTGATCGATATCGGGACGACGCACCTAGGAGAAAGCGAAGTCCATCACCTCATAATTACAGTCATGGCAGCGATAAACGGCGCAGGATAGACGTCTGATAGATCTATATTCCCTCCGCGCTGATATACATAGAGATAATATTTAATGCTTCATGCAATGCATATCTTCCCATATCCTTCCCAGCGCCACGCTATGCAATCCTGAAGCACCTCTAACTCCGAGCTTCCTCTTTCCTCTATGGCTCTCACTCCTCCTCCACCTCTTCACCTCCAACTCCCCTCCATTCTCCCTCCTTCTCCTCTCCCCTAACCTCCCCTCCACCCCTTTCCCCCTCTACTTCCCCCCCCCCTCCCTCTTCACAACCTCCTCCTCAAACCTAATCAAAAACACCGTTTTCCCCGGCCACATGCCCCCCTCCTCCCCCGCATTATGCGCACTAACCGCACACCCCAATCCCACACTACACGCCACTCCCTCCACAATCCCCGCCACAAACGCCGCGCAATTCAACTGGTTCATTTCCTTCGGCACACTTATATACTGATTCACCAGCGGTTCGTTGTCAATGATCATGTATTCGGTAGGGTTTGTGGAGGAGGATTCAATGCTGTCGGCAGAGCGGGAAAAGAGGTGCCGCCATAGTGTGTGCGCGATGAATTGGAGGAGGGGGAGGATGCGCGTGGGGCGGGGAGCGGGGTGGGTGGGTGTGGAGGTGCGGTAGAGGAGGAGGGGGAGGAGGCGTTGGCCGAGGGGGTAGCCGGCTTCGTTTAGGCTGGTGGTGGGATGGTATGTAAGTTATGTGTATGCATTCGTGGATATGTGTATGGAAGTGGAAGGATTTGGGGGAAGGGGGAATTTTGTACCGCCGTTCTAGATCTTGGATACCGGTGACGCGTTTTTGAGCATAGGTCACCATCTCGCTGAAGAGGTAGGCGAAGCTGGCGCGGCTGAGCTCGGTGGTGCGTGTGCGGTTGAGGTTTCGGTCGTAAATTGTTTTGCGGTTGGAGGGGGTGCGGAGGCCGGTGTGCTGTTGTTGGGGCTGTGGGGGAGCGCGCTGGGCGGAGGATTGTTGTTGGAGGGATGTGGGAGGGGGAAGGGGTTTGGGCCCGCTGAGGGCGGGGGTTGTGCTCGTCATTTTGCTGGGAAGACGAGGCTCTGGAGGAGTTGGAGGTCTGGTAGTGGTTATCCGAGAGTTCTCGGAATAGCTTCGGATTTAGACTTGTATTATTCTGTCTCTTTTCCGGCAATCTGCATGAAATGCTTTTTGCCAGACATCATCTCATGCGAGCAAACTTTGTATTCAGAATTCTGCTAATCTGATCCAGAATGTCCGCCATTACTAGGTATCCAGTATGACCGCTTTTGTTGGTGTGACCCTTCTCACAACTTGTGGGCGCATTTCCATCAAAGATGAGCTCTACACAAAGTCTCTATGAGTCGCCCTCTCTTCAACATCTACAAAGGACTACACCTGCTCCTCCCTTCGGTAGGAACTCTACAATAGTAGCGTATGGAATCCTTATCATAATCTCCATCTATTATCTCCTCCAATACCTCGACTACACCATCGTTCCTATGTTGGAGCTTTCATGGAACTCCCTCGTGTACATCACACCTAATCGACTAGTTGCAAGACTGGATAGCACCTTCAAAGAAACCATGGCGGAAGAGATGGAGAACCATCAAATGGGCTTTGACTCCCCAGGGCACGCAAGCAAGAGCAACGCTATGAGACGCTTTCTTGGGTTGCACGGCGCTGGGCTTTTAACCACGGCCCAACGGACAAGGACACTCTCGAACCTCAGCAGTGTGTTCAAGGCTGTGACACCTACGCCGAAGAACACTCTCCCGGGTTTAGGCAATTGGGATAACTCTTGCTATCAAAATAGCGTTCTACAGGGCCTGGCAGCTTTGGAGTCTTTGAATACCTTCCTGAACGATCCTGCTCCATCCAATGTGTTTCAGCCTACCAAGACAGCCTTGAAGGAGCTTGTTGTAAAATTGAATGATCCAGAGAACGTGGGAAAGACATTCTGGACTCCTGCTGAACTAAAAAGTATGAGTAGCTGGCAGCAGCAGGACGCTCAGGAATATTTTTCGAAGGTGTCGGATGAGTTAGAGAAGGATGCTTTGAAGGTAGCGAAGCAAAAATCTGGAAAACTTGGGCTGGAGGGATTGTCCATCATAGAACGAGCCGAAACACCCTCTTGTTCCTCAGACGGTTTTGCGACGCCCAAAAGCAGTGAAGTAGATTCCTTGAGAAGAGGCAATGTTAGCCAACTGCCTAAAGAATTGAAATCCCTTATAGTACGAAATCCACTGGAAGGACTACTAGCACAGCGTGTCGGCTGCCAGCAATGTGGCTACGTAGAAGGCCTGTCTCTCGTGCCCTTCAACTGTCTCACAGTCCCATTGGGCAGGCAATGGATGTACGACGTCCGAACTTGCCTTGATGAGTACACCGCTCTAGAGCCTATAAACGGAGTTGAATGTACCAAATGTACACTGCTGCGCGCTAAGCAGGAGATGGAACAGATAGATGCGAAGTTGGGTGACCCTCTCATCATGTCGGAGGACAAGTCAAGAGCCCTGCGAGGTCCGCTGCAAGAGAGGTTGAAGCGTGTCAACCGAGCTCTTGTCGAGGAAGACTTCTCAGATCAAGTTCTCAAGAATTGTCAACTACCTGCAAGGAGTCGAGTCTCAACAACCAAATCCAGACAAGCCGTCGTCGCCCGCGCTCCTCGATGTTTAGTCATCCATGTAAATCGGAGCAACTTTGATGAATTCACTGGTGTGCAGAGCAAGAACACCGCTAGCGTTAGGTTTCCCCAACAATTGGATCTCGCTCCTTGGTGTCTTGGTCAGGGTCCTGGTTCGGACGATAAAAATGATGATGTAGAACAATGGAACGTGAACCCATCGGAATCTATGCTCTCTGACAGTGAGGACCTTGAGAATCTTGATTCTGGCAAGAAGTACGAGCTTCGCGCAGTGGTCACGCACTATGGGCGACATGAAAACGGACACTACATTTGCTACCGAAAAGCCCCTTATAATATCAAAAATGATCACGACGAGGCTGATGAGAACGATGGTTCTTGGTGGCGTCTAAGCGATGACGATGTCGATCAAGTCAGTGAGGAAACCGTTTTGGCTCAGGGAGGAGTCTTCATGCTTTTCTACGAGCGAATGGCTTGTGATGCTGCACCGAACGAACATCAGCCAGATGTCGACCCGGAGGACATGAGGTCCACCACTGCAAATGAAGCTCCATCAATCAACCTGGTCGACGAAGCATCAGACCTAGGTAAAGATTGGTCGGAAGCAACATTGCCAGAAGAACAGACAAATACGGCCGCATATCCCACGCCTCCAATGTCTCCTTCATCCCCCAAGGGCGAGCCGAACGACAAGACTGTTACTCCAAGCCTTCTCTTCGAGCCACCATCAACTACGGAGAACGCTGAAACTATCACTCCCTTGTCAGAACCGCCCCAATACCCAACACCCACACCCCTTGAATCAACAGCACCACCCCCGACACCTAACACCGACCTGTCATCGACCCCCCAACTAACCCTGTCAAGACCCACCGACTCACCAACCCAACCAGCTAACCACCCATCTCCAAATTCCCCAGCAAAAGAATCCCAACCTGTCAGCCCAGCCTCGATGCGGACCGCCCCACCACGCAGCGGCAAAGGTAGCGTGAGTAGAGCTGGGAAGAGAATGGGCTCTGTAGCAGGATTTGTGCAGGCGAATTGAGTCCGATACATTTGAAATAGCAATAGCGTTGAGCAAGGGACAAGGCTTGCTTTGGAATGGGTATGCATATAGAGGAGGCATAAGCTTAGAATTACAATCAATAACAGTACATGTTCATCAAACCATACCTTCATACACCCATCTTATAAATCCATATATATACCCCGAACTTAGGGTTGGAGGTTGCTGTTTCCAATCAGGAAAGGGAGCAGAGCCGCTTTGGAGGGAGCACCAAGCGAGCACTGAGGGAGCAGGGGAGACCATTGGGGGTGAGGAATCATATGGCAAGGGAAGTCTTCAAAGCTCTTCCTTGATGCTGTTCCAGATTAAGGGAAGTTGGATATTCAATGGAAGACTGCGACACTGGAATTTCAATATCCTACACAGCTGATCTGTTACAGCGTCTAAACACTCTGAAAAGCCTCTAATTGAGGATTTAAGATATTTACAAAGAAAGTGTAATTGCGTGAGGGGCCTATAGGTCCACCTCCAGCTTCCATTTCACTCAGCCACCATCACAATATGCCGCTGGATCCGAGCCCGAAGGGCCATCCCAGACATATCCAGCGTGCATGCAATTTGTTGGAAAAAGCTGGCTCAGTGCTGTGATGGTTTTGCTTCCGCTTCCACTTCCGCCGGCAGCTGGGGTGGTTGTTGTTGTGCTGACAGGTGTCAGGGGTTGGAGAACTGGGGCAGGGGCTGTCGTTATGGGATTGATTGGTGGAGCGAAATTTGGTGGGGAGATTGTCGATGTGCTAGCAGTGGAGGTGGGCGTGACGCTGATTGGGGAAATCACGGATTGAGAGCTTCCTGTTCCGCTGGAGGCGGTCGCTGTGGCTTTGGAAGTAGCGACGGGTCCTCCTCCGCTGGCGGCTGTACCGAGGGATGGTGTAGCTTGGCAGGTAGCTTGGAGGCTGACTGCGAAGCTTTTGAGGCCGTCGGGTTGGAGAGGATCAGAGGGACCGGCTGGGAGAGTGCCAACGTAGGAATTGAAGTTGTAGATACCGCAGACGCAGTCGCTTGTTATTTCTTTCAAGCTGTCGCCACTGAGGACTGTTTGTCCGCCTCGGGTTAAGGAGAATGATTGTGTGCCAACGTCCATGGGGACTTGAAAGGAGTTGGCGCCTGCTTTTGCGTTAAATGTTTGGATGGTGCCGCCTGATGTGACTGTTACGGATCCTGCAGATGTCAGGAGTGCGACTACAAAGACAGAGTCTGACATTGTGTCGTAGCCATTGGGCTTTCCGACGAAATAATTTGGGTTGGGAGTTGAGCTAGGCCAGGGCTTTTCGCAGGTATCGGTTGAATCGCAAGAGGCAGATTTGAGCGTGGGGCGGTACCAGTAGATAAGTTGGTCGGCTTGGATCGAGCTATCTACTGTTTGGTCACCCTTCTTAAAGGCCGCAATGTATGGTTTGGCCATCTGTAGGAAGCCATCGTGGGGCCTTTCACAGTCATTAGCACTCGTCTACCGTGTATCCCCCTATCGAAGATCGCTTGAGACATACATATCGTTAACCCACTTGCTGTTTCCGTCGTCAATATGGGGTGAGTTTAATGGTCCTACATAATGACTTTCTCCGTAATCGTTCCACTGGGTGGTGTTAGCAATCGTCTATTGGAGAGCATAAGCTGTCAAAATGACATACGGTTATGATCTCAAGGTATTGTGGACCAAGGGTCAAGATCTCGGTCCAACGATCAAACCATAGGGTGTCCGAGGGAAACACCCAATTCTTACTGTAACTCACTTCAAGACCATAGTGGGTAAAGAACCAGGGAGAGACCGCTAAACAGCCAATAATTTGAACGTGATGGAATGATAGTACAGCAGGTGCGACTCACGTGCAATATAAGGCTTTCCACCAAGTGCATTTGTGTAGCTCGTGTCGCCGTCAGAAACAGTCAAGTTGGTCCCGTCTGGAGCTTTGTTATTCCCATTGTTTGACCAAGCCATCCAATTCAGAAGCCCATCAGCTGAGCCTAGGCTATTAGGTTGAAAGTTTGGCGCAAAGAAAAGGTCACTTCGGGCCATTCCAGCAGCGGAAGCAACAGCATCGAGGTCCAGACCATCACCTGCAAAGGAAGAAACGAAGACCTTGCCGCCCACCTTAAGCTGGGCGGGGAGACTCGCAAACTGTTTGATCATGGTGCCAATTTGACTAGTCATTGACGTAGTATACCAATTGAAATCGAATGAGATGAAAACATTCATTTTATTGTTAGCGGCCGACTGGTAGGCATAACCGAGCTGCTGTTGGGTGTAAGAGTCCACACCAATGTTCAGAGCGAAAGCGTCAATGCCTGCAGCAGCCGCTTGCTGCATGTCTGAGTCGTAGTCCGCCGCGCTTGTTCGGTCATCTATCACACCAATCTAGAGCAGGTTCAAGTGGTTAGGCGGAGGTGCCAGAGGCTGGAGTCCATGATGCGAAGGGACGTACCATGAAGTGGGCAAACACCAGTTTATCAGTCGCTTGTCTTGTGGTAAGAGCGCCAGGACTGCCATGAGGAGCCGCAACAGTCAAAGGGGCTACAAGAATCCAAGCTATGAGGCATGGAAGTATCAAGCCCAGCATATTGAAAAACATTGATATCCCTAAGAAATTCGCAACTCGCATCTACAAAATTTGATTTCTCTTTTCCAATTGGGAGACCTAAGGTGGGCGAAATCTTGGCGTCAAGAACAATTGAACGGAAACGACAGGATATGCGGATTCCAGATCCAGCAGCAGAAAATGAGTGAATGATCTTAAGGAACAGAAATGAGAAAGCTTTATATACCAAGATGCCATCTCGAGGACGACTCGGCAGGTATATAACAAGGTACATAGTGGAAAATCTCCTTTAGTTACACTCAACCCATAAGCATATTCATCAAAGGGAGTGGAGGGATGCCTGAGCCGAAGGCGAAGCAACTTAACATTCTGCATGGTGCTTATGATTCGATAGTAGTGAAACAGTATCACTGTTCTTGTAGGGAAGAGGCCGGGATGGGGGCTGTCTGCGCCCCATGGGCCTCAGTTTCAGGTAGCGGAGGGCTCGGATGGGGTGGCGCGCGGGTGGATAGCCTAACCCTTAATCTCAGGCCCCGCCTTCATTACAGAATGGGTGCGATATTGGTGGATGTGAGAAAATCTTGTGCCAGGATCTGCTATTGTGTTGTTCTTCAGGCGATTCCAGGATTCTATGAACGGCCCTCTTCAGATGCCTAAAATCTTTGCGCCGGGCAAGTCCCGTCCTTGGTCTTCTGGCAGACTCCAACCATCAGCATACGGCGATGGACACCTCATATTCTTGAATATTTGAAAAGCCGTCCCATGAGCCGCAGTGGTTACCATGCGTCCTTCATGACGATCCGTAGGGGCTAGAATTTGAACTTGTAAGCCATGCGAAATGTCAGCCGTGGCTGAGCGTCAGCACGACAAATACTCTTCTGTACGAGCCATGAGGAAGCGGAATTGCGTGCCTTTGCTCAGGCTTCAATGTCCCTCGTTTGTAGTGCTAGATTCGGATTATCAAAAGTTCAATGCTTACTCAATAGATCTTGAAGGTGTTAGTGCATGCACGTAGGTCTGAACGGTCTGCCCAGTTAAAGCATGCCTTGCAGCTGAGTCTTGCGATGTAAGAGAATGGGGCATAAGTCACGCATATGATAGGAATGTCCAAGTTGGGTTCAACACTTATCGTTAAAAGATAGTTAAAGTTGGGTTCAATACTTATCAAGGTCCTGTAGAGCAGCAAATATCTTTATCATACACTTACAAGTGCGGAAAAGCTATGATTAAGAGGTGGTTTAAAGTTGAGTAAGATAAACACTCCATCGGTCAATAGCGTGAGAATCCTACGGATGCAGCCTCTGTTCTTAAATCCATGAGGCTCGTAAAGAATTAAATCAGTACGCACCACTCGATACGAATGGCGGCAATTTGATCACAGTCTGAGTGCGGCGAACGGGGAGCGCGGGCGCCAATGACGCAGCCCAGCCCCTAATCGTCACCCCTTCGAGGTCAGTATCAAACATTTCCTTTGGCTTGGGCTTAAGCTTCAACTGCTATTTCAACGAGACTTGAACATTATAATTGGGGACATGTCACAAGTACGCGACTATGGCCTCGATGCGGCCTCTCCCATTCATCTGAGTGCCTCACCTATGCAAATGCAGCCCACTCATGTCGACCTTGAAGCCCAATCGCCCAAATCCATTTACACCGATGACAAATCGAAGCCACAGTCTCCCACCGAGTCAATGAGGTTTCGTAAGCCCATGCGCTCGAATACCGCCAAGACATATCGCCCAGCAAGGAGAGGCCAGGACTGGCACCCAGGCCAGGAGCCTGGTATCGATACTTCTGCTACTCACCCACACCCTTCATCTTACACACCTGAATTGCACGAGGAATGTCAGATAACTGTGGTGGACTTCTCAGAAGATGATGTTCGGTTACAGCATCTTGATAACCAGACTCTGGAGGAGTTCATGAATAAAGGCAGGCCCGAGTGGGCGACCTGCAGATGGATCAATGTCAATGGCCTGAGCTGGGACGTGATTAAGATATTGGGGAACCACAAAAAATTGCATAGTCTGGCTATTGAAGACCTCATAAATACAAGAAACAGAACCAAAGCCGACTGGTACTCTGACCACACTTACATGGTCCTACCTTTGCAGAAACTCATACATATACATTCGGAAGATGAGGTTGACTCGGACTGCTCTGAATGGAGCCATGCTGACCTTCGTAAGGTCCATAGAAATAAGAAGAAGAAGAAAACATCGCTCCTGTCATCTTTCAGGAGGAGAGCCCAAAAGGATAGGAATGAACCACCTAAACCCTTGGACACATCAGCGGAAATGGAAAAGCCCACGAATGGTTTCGTAACAGCACATACGTCTTCTGACATGAAAGCTCCAATCACCAAAGTCCGCACCCTGCAACGATACCACGGTGGCCCGAATGAAGAACGCATTGAGTTCATGGAGAAGCATTCTGCGTTGGCTTCTAAAGGTCTGGGTGTTGGCGTCGAACAGGTATCAATCTTCTTAACTTCGGACAATTCAGTGATATCATTCTTCGAAAATTCCGCTGACGATATCGAAACACCTATCATCTCCCGGGTTAACACTCAAGAGACTATCTTACGCAGGAGTTCAGATGCTAGCATGGTTACGCAGGTAGGATGGGTACCCCTACATACAGAATTGAGCTTACAGAAGCAATTGACAGGCAATCATCGATGCCATCATCGACTTAGCGATCCCTGTCGCTGAAGCCTACCAGGATGCAGTTGGCGAACTAGAGCTTAATGTCCTAACAGAAGCTGATATCAGCCACACGACCTCACTTTATGTTTTAACATCAGAAGTCGTTCAGTTCAAAAGCAATATTTCACCTATAGTCAACCTTGTCAACGCACTGCGGGACCATAAGAGCAATCCGTTGGGAACACCAGGCTTGAGCGGTAGACCTCCGAAGCTAGGCTCTTCTGCTGGTGTCACGATTAGTCCAATGGCACAGGTATATCTTGGCGATGTGGAGGATCATTGTGTTCTGATCACAGATGGGCTTGATCAGATGAGAAGAGCAGCCGACAATATGATCGATCTAATATTCAATACGAACAGTAGGTCTCGGCGTCCATTTCTAAGTGTAGGGCTAACGGTTGAAGGTGCTCGCCAGAACGAGAGTATGAAACAATTGACCGTTGTAACCATTGTCTTCCTACCTCTTACTTTTTTAACTGCAAGTAGACTCACACATAAGCCATATCATCTTACTAACTCAATACAAGGGATACTTTGGTATGAATTTTGTAAGATTTACCGGCGCGCATAACAACAGCGACGCGTGAGTTATCGCCCGGGCTCGGGTCCGGGGCTTCTTCGCTAATCAACCACAGATATTTCTGGATAATCGCTATTCCTGTAGGCTTTGTGACATTTCTGTTCCTAATGTAAGTTCTTGCGAGGCACCGAAAACGTCCTGATGCTTTCTTGCTGATATCTTGATTCAAAGGCGTGACATTATGCGGCAGTTAATCTTCAAGAAGATTCAGCGTAGGGGAATTAGTCGTTCTCGCAAGGCTCGACAAGGATACACAAGCAAGAAGTAGGAAACTTGCAGGTGATTTTACGAAGAATATACCCAATGTTATCGTTTAGATTTGGATCGGCCAGGAAATGAAGAGTTTCTCTTTGTTTGGCACTGGGATAAGGCAATAGAGTTTTCGATGGGGATAGCTCTGAGTCAATGCCCAAGTATATTGTGGTAGAAAGCAGAAAAACATACGTTGAGCCAAAGTGCGCTACTCTGAGGCACAAGTGAAATACTGCAGAACCTGCTCTGTACGGCTGCGAAAATTTGGCATCCACGCATTCGTGAACTGGGCATGAGACTTATTCGCCCCAAAAAAATGCATGCATGACTAGCAGATGATGTCAGCTAAGACCCCATTCCAGTGCAAAGCTATCTATGAAAGCCTAATGGTACGTGGAACTGTGATACCTATGTCAATCGCTAAATGTACGAGTGCATGCTAGACTCCGGCTAAGCGAACGTCTTCTCCCGAGGCGAACAGTTGGTATACAACAATTAACCAGCTCATGGCACCGCTAAGCTCGGATTCAGCGCTCTTAGAAGATAGTAACAAAGCTTTCTTGCCTGAATTCATTGTTGCATTGTTGCTTCTCAAATCAAAGCCTAGAACGCTCTCATCACGAGGTATGTTGCTCGCTCAGCTTTGCTTGCTGAGCCGTCTACTAAACAGAAGGAATCGCAGACTACCTGCTTCAGTTGCATTCTTGTATTCGAGACGGGCCGCTCTCAGATCGTTCCACAACCTGCCCTAACCATCTCGACACAATAGCATACTGGCGTAACGCTTACATCAAGTCGGAGGAGACGCAAGTCCAGCTTCGAGCAAGGGTCGCAGCATTGGAACAGGGTGAGGAAGGAGTCGCTGGGACGGCTCTTAGGACTGTGGCATTGACGAGATCCCCAAGGAAGCGGAAGCAATCTGCGACGCATCTTGCTGAGGCATCGAGTGATGGAGGCCGCAAACAAGCAAGGGTTCGGATCACTTCTATGGTATCGAGCGGCCAGAAAGAGGGCCGCACGGACAGCAGACTGGAGTTAGGAACATCCGAGGACTCCCTCCGAGAGATGTCAATCGTTACTGAAAGGATCGTGGGCAGTGCCCTCAGACCGCATAACCCTCTCATACACGATTTGTACCTCCTCCAAAAGGTCTTGGCCCAAGAGAACTCGGATGCTAAAGAGCTCGCAACAGCTCTATGCGGTGTCTCTGCTAGCATCTGCAAGCTTATCTCAGCTATGCATAGCTCCAAAAATGTACAGACTGCTAGACCATCTCCAGTCGACAGATCAGACACCCATAGAAAGGATGACAGCGCGGCTCTTTCGAGCAAGACTACGCTCCTCGCCACCCGACAAGCTTTTTCCAGTCTGCTAGAAGGACTGCATAGATTAAGTAACTTGCCGGGCGGCTCACAAGCTCGAGGCCAGGTCATCTGGAGCTTGATCCGTATTTTCGACCGCTTGCTCGACCAGATTTACAGCTCCTCTCCTGTTCACGCATCACAACCCCCAGAAACCACGCCACGCATATCCAAGCCTCGCACCAAAACTCAACGATTAGTAAGCGCTACACCTGAAGATACACAGTCACGCCCCAAGACGCGAACTCCATGCCAGGCGTGCAGAAAACGCCACAGAAAATGTGATGGTCGTGTTCCCATCTGTCGGAACTGTGAACACTGGAAAACACAATGCAGGCGTGAGATCCACCCGAGCTCTGGCAACACAACTTCGTCTAAAAGCCCACCACCTTTCAACAGGCCTCCAGAGAGTGCCCTTACATTGTGTGAGCTCACGATTGCGATGATGAGATGTCTCGACGGGACAATACCCTCAGATGTCGAAGTTCTGGAGGGTTTCCTATTTCTCCTCTTGAAGCGAGTAGGACAAGCATTTAGGATCTTCGTCTTCGAAGATGGCATTTTACAAGATCCGGAATTCGAAGGTATTGGATCTGCAGCACCCAACCAAACCGCAATCAACCACCAAGTCATAGAAGCTCAAGCCCCTTGCCTCATCTACCTTCTGGAACAAGCCCAATTATACACACTATCCCTCCATCTCCAACCCCAGGCAATCCCACACTCTGCCGAGCTCGCTCAAAATCCTACAACCCCATCCTCAAATCGATCCAGCACAACCCTCTCAAACCACGCCCACATCCGCCTCCAACACACCCTTCTCACGGCCGTCTTCGGCGACCAAACACGATCCGATTTCCAAGCTGCTTTCACACCACCTAAAGCACCAATAGATGAGGATATGACTGCGAAATTCAGCGACAGGATTCAAGCGGAGGGTTTAAGGGATTGGTTTAAGCAGGAGGTGTGGCGGATCATAGGATGGGATGCGCTCAAGCGGGCTATACAGTTGGGAGAGGATAAGCGGTGAGGGGTGATGAAAATGGAAAGATAAAAACGTCTCTATTGCCGCCAATTGCTATTAAATTTGCTTCAAGAGCATAGCATATGAAGCCCGCTTTTCATAGATTAGAGAAATGCCATGGAATGCTTGTGCAAAGAAGAGCATGGGGCCCAGCGCGATAGGCTTACAGTAAAGCCTGAACATATAATGCATGACATTTTTTTAATTAATGTGTCTCTTCAAACAGCCCCTAGCGCAACGAAACTGAGTTATTGTATAAGTCTCGCCCGTCTCCAGAGGCAGGCTTTAACCACCGCATAAGTTACGGCTTGTAAGGGAATAGGGCATAAGTTATGCATATAGAGCTCAAACTTGATAAGTTATACTAATAATATCCTTAAATAATATCAATTTAAAGGTTTTCGATCCTTGATTATAGCTTTTTCATACTTAATAAGTGTATACTAAAAGATATCTGCTACTTTAAATGAACTAGATAAGTATGAAACCCAACTTTAACTACCCCTTTATATGCATGACTTATGCTCCATCTTTTTTACGAAGAGTCATTTCAGTTCATACTTTGAAGATGTGTTGACTATACTATAATTGGTCCGGGGTGCACTCTTCATTGGCTTATCCGAGCTTAATTCTCCCGTAGGCGCAGGAAAATTGCTACAGAGCTCTCGATTAAGGCTATTAGGAAGTAGCGTATAAGGCTAGGATAGATACCAAAGAGTATGTTTAGAGGCAAGCGAGTCGATGTGTACCGTATCTATACCTTTTTACGATGTTGGGAGGAGCAAATACATAAAGGATATGGAGTGGGATGGAGGTGGCAATGGTGGAAGACGGTGGGGTTGAGAGGTAATTTATTCGACGATGAGAGAGATATCCAGCAATCAAAACAATATCTGGCCTTCGGACAGCTAGCTGCTCTGTACAGCTCCAAAGAAGAACGTTGCTAACAAGGAGAGAAAAAGACATGGTACTCCAGGCTTCAGCCAATTCCACTGCAGCCTCCCCCTTACATCCTCATGACCGTTTTGGAGCTTGCGGACTCATACCAGAGGCTGGCGTATCACTTTGATGTCAGTAGTTTTATGGATGGTCGCCGGCCACTGATGTGATTTATTCTCATGCCCTTCCCATGAATTATGTGCGTAGCTGGGCAACTCAGTGCTACTTTTCAAACTCAGGTCTTCGAGAGGAGGCTGGAGATTGGTAACGCTGCTGAGCTCGTGACTTTTCGTTGCGCCAGAACTAGTGTTTGATCGGAGACTCTTTTGGTATGAAGATATCCAGGATGATACGCGGGGTTTCAATTGCTTGAGGGCGGTAGTAGTGGTAGGCATGCAGCAAACCATGATGCCAGCCGTGAACTCGACATTGCTATTCAAAGGATTAACGGATTGGTAGAAAAGCAGGAGTATCACTTACGTAACAACTGCTAATGGTACGAAAGTCCACGTGGGATCGCTTCCAATAATCTCAATTCGATAAGCCAATGCAAAACAACTGGCTATGCAAGCACTTTTGGAAATTAGCGAACGAGATCATCGTCTACAGCTGGCTGCTTACACTGATCCAGTGAAGAACATAGCTGATACAGCAAGCTTTTGGCGAAGGGGAAGCTGCAAGCTCCATACGGCGGGGAGCGGCAGTATGATCAGGTAAAGGTCGCTAAGAACACTCACGACCCCGAGCCCTATCACAATCGGCCGCCTTGAACTCACGCATTTCGGGGCATTCAGAGCAGCTATATATGCGAGCTCACCATGGCCATTTCCGGGAACACAAACGGCCAGTTCGACGGCCATGACTATGAAATAGAACAACCCAGTGATGATAGCTCCTGCCCAGGACAAGTATCGAAGCCAACGAAGAGGACCGAAGACTTGCACATACAGAACGAATAATGATAGTTTCACAAACCATATGAATGGTCCATACAACGCTTCGAAGACCAAGGCAATCTTGGAACGTTAGAGTCAGTACTTACAATGTGAGGAATGCTTCGCAAACATACCAGCACTTGCTCGGTCGAGTATTCTTTGAAAGTAATATCATATATGTGCTTCCCGTACACGCCTCCAGTCGCCGCTGTGTCATAACTTATCACAAAGGTTCGACCCATTCCAAGCATGGTA
Organism: Cladonia rubrotincta; assembly: GCA_963971245.1. Taxonomy (NCBI): domain Eukaryota; kingdom Fungi; phylum Ascomycota; class Lecanoromycetes; order Lecanorales; family Cladoniaceae; genus Cladonia; species Cladonia rubrotincta. The sequence continues at coordinate 761,651 of OZ020215.1, forward strand.
CCTACCATTGAGTGTGAGCGCGAGATAGACAACTCCTGCTATCTATACACGAATTAGCTTGACCCAGCTACGTCGTTGATGAAGTTTATTTACCACACCGAGAGCGCACGTCACTCAAACTTTGTTTAGTAACCGTCATCAGAGGCACGACAATTTCCTTACAATCGTCCCATGTCCATCTTTTAAGGATTGCAACCCTGGCATATATTCGCATCGTAGCAAAAAGTGCGATGAGCGGCAGACAGACACTTGCAGCTACATATATCTCATAAGCTCGGGATTCAGGGTCAACCAAATTAGGAACAACTCCGTGGGGTGGAGGTTCGAGAGGCTCATTTTGAATGCTCGCCCATTCCGAGGGTGAAGCCATTGTGCTGGGCGTGAATCTGTTCTGAGCCTTGGGGAAGGATATCGAGCCTGAGTGTTCCGTTCACGTCTGCATGGTCTGTATTTATGAGGCTGTGCCGAAGGGGATGCATCCCCAGGGGAGGGACTTAGGCCCCACAGGCAGGCTGCATATATGACACCATCATATTCATGCAACCCAAACCTCCATTTGCGATTTCTATAAATCGGTGATCCGTTGTGGCACAGCATATTTCTCCGACGATCGTCGAGCTGCGTAGTTGTTGGAGCCACACGGAAATTTTGGTCCAGTCACCGCACCAGAGATAGACATTAACCATTTTCTGCCGAATCCTTCGAATCCTTCGCGGTGCTGATCATATGCGAGTATCCTTGTGTGTATCTGGTATCCAATCCAGGATATGTAAAATCTCAATCGTTTTGGGCAAGGATAATCGAAAAGTGGCGTGTCTATGGTGTGCTTTCTTTAGCTGCAGGTTTATGTAAGCACACACAGCCTTATCAATGACAGCTGACACGTGCCACACCGTCCACCAGTCCTTATTATCATACAGTCACGCTCCAGTCACGCGTTTTCCCCTTGTCGATCCTCGTGAATTTTCGCTTAATTTGCATGTTGACGTAAGTGAGGGATTCTGAGTGCCTAAAGTGGGTGATTGCCTTGAAGGATTTGTACCCCCACTGGAGAAGTCTATACCATCTAGTTCCAAATAAACCATTCACTCTCGTTGTCCACCCTCCACTACACCCTAGCTTTCCTTGTTTGAACGGAGTCGTAGGCTAACTGGCGAGCACTCCGTCATTTCTTCTATATCTAGGACCGAATCATACATGGCCCATGTGCTGACGCCGCAATCTTCCCTGTATGTTTTGATCGTCTATGCAAGATACAGCGCTGTGATGGCAGAATCTGGACTTTTGGGCGTGACATCTCGGAATATTCCGACGATTTCGACTTAAGGTCACCCATTGGACGATTAATTCCCTTGCAAGATCTCGTGCGTTCGTGCCCCTGCAAATGTTAGCTGGGTGGTGCAAACTGTGACATATGACAGATGACACAGCTTTTCTACTGTCATAAAGGGCCGGCATGCTAACGTCATCTACATAATAGACTGCTTTCCTGACTGATGGCGGTATAATCTGCCACTGGACACTTATTTTGTTAGCACGATCTGTCAAACCAAGCAAGATGGCAGCTCCTTACCTTACTCCTTACCTTAAGGTCCCGCATTATGGAGCTTTGCCATTGTACATACCATTTTTCGTCTTAAGCGTGACTTGCAAAATCTTCGTTTTCTTGAAGCTCTGTTATCTTCGAAGACAAACATTGTCGTCTGTTCCAGGACCAAAATGGGCCTCTTGGACAAGATTCTGGATCATTAGGATACTTGCATCTGGCAATTGTGCTGAGAAATTTGTCGATGTTAATAAGCGTTATGGTAAGTCTTCGAACGAATACGGGTTTAATATTGCCTGACTGAGTCGACTAGGATCACTGGCACGCATAGGTCCTAAGCACCTTCTTACCAGTGATCCGGCCCTCATCCATAGGATATTAGCTGTCCGATCCGGTTATACTCGCGGACCATGGTTCGATTCTCTCCGAATTGATCCTCACTCGCCTAATGTCGTCTCTGAAAGAAATGAAGAGAATCACAGGCGTTTGAGATACAAGCTCTCTGCATGTGTGAGAATCCCTATACGTCATTTTCATCTGCTGCTAATATTGTAAGCAGTACAAGAGCGAGAGCGTTAACGCTATGGAGCCTATGATCGACGAACAAATAGTGAACTGGATTTATCGAGCCAAAAACGATTGGATCTCAGAGCCGTCTAGAGCCAGACCTTTCGATATTGCCAAAAAAATACAATTCTTGACAGTAGACATTATTACGAAGATTTGTCTTGGCACGGCTCTGGGCTGTGTCGACAGCGATAGCGACAAATACAATTTCCTGGAGACCGTAGAACGTGGTAGTTCAGTATGTCAATATTTCTCTGTGTTGCTCGAATTCAACAGCCTCCTCTATTACCTCACCAAAATACCCATACTTGGTCCTCGCCTCATCCCTCAGGCCAGTGATGCATCAGGAATAGGTCGAATCATGGGTGTGAGTTTAGCAGCAAATCGGTCTAGTAGCTTGCTAAATTCAATAAAGATCGTTCGGTCCGCACTAGATCAACATACTCCAACAAGCACAAACAATGATACTGGCATGCTGGGATCTTACCTCGAGAAAGGCGTCCCCAGAGTGGACGCCGAAATGGCGGTAACATTGTAAGTATTCGACTCTATGGAAGTCTTCAATTGCTCAACGTCCATAGAGTCGCAGGTGCGGATACCACATCTACAGCACTTCAGAGTACACTGCTCGCAATTATTTCGAATCCTCAGGTATATCAAAAGTTAAAAGAAGAGATACGAACGGCCGTCCACAGTAACATCATATCCTTTCCAATCCAGGACAAGGAAGCAAAACGGCTTGGCTATCTCCAAGCATGCATCTTTGAAGGGTTGAGAAAGTTTCCCCCAATAGGTCAACTACGCGAGCGTAAAGTGCCTCCGGAGGGCGACGAAATTCAAGGTCATCGCATTCCGGGAGGTACATTCATCGGCATAAATGCATGGGGGACTCAGCTTGACGAAGCTTACGGGGATGATCCAGAAATTTTTCGGCCTGAACGGTGGTTGATAAAGGACCAAAGCCAATTGAGGGCAATGTTTCAGACGCACGAACTGATATTCAGCTATGGCTCGTCCAAATGTCTCGGCATGCCGATAGCTATGATGGAGTTGAGTAAGATGATCTTCGAGGTTTGTTCCAGCCCTTTACCAAAACAATGGTCAATGGCTAAAGCAGAGATTGCAGTTGCTCAGACACTTCGACATTGCCATAGCCAACCCATATAAACCTTGGACAAGTCTTTGCTATGGCATTTTCTTTCAAAAAGATTTCAACGTGTACCTCAACCAAGCTAAGTGGGATGTAAATCTGTGAATTAAAAGCCACCATGGCGTTCTGGTAAGAGAATGGAGCATAAGTCATGCATATAACGTGAATGTTTGAGTTGGGGTTAATACTTATTAAACTCCTTAAGAGCATCAAACATCTTTATTATAATATGATCAAGGGTGAGAAGGCCTTAGAGCTATAATTTCTAAGGGTGTTATTAGGATTAAATTGTCCAGTGTTAGCTCTATATGCATGACTTATGCTCCATTCTCTTACTTTAGATTAGGCAGATATCATCAAAAATATCAAGAAAAGGTCTATAATTTCGATATTGGGTGCGCACAAAGTTCCGTGTATACTGTTTTAATTCTCAAATGAGAAGCCGATGTTCTTCTGTGGTGGGCGAATATTTCAATCGACCTCGGTGCCGACCGCTCGAACGGAACAGGCTCATCCGAGTGGAATGAGTACCACGTCAATGCGCGGATTGTGTTACCATAGTGGCCTGACGTGAGATGATCAGCGGTTTGAGCGCATGATAGGTGTGGAAAGCGGGAAAAACGTGGGGTTGCGCATCCTTCGGAGAATTCAATGTTTTGATGTGTATGGGTGCGGCTGAGAAGGGTTACCCCCCGAAGACACCCTAAAGCTAAGACGCTTGGGGACAGTTCTAAGGTGATCTTTGGCGGTTGTTTCAAGGCACGCTTCAGCAGCTTTAGGTCGAGCCCTGTAGGGCCATTCAACTGATAGGCGAACCCTTCTAATATCTAATAGTTGCGGGAGCCAGCGGGACCGTTTCGTTTCGGCCTATAGAATTAGATCTACGATGAGAGCAAAGTCGCACCACCTGCTGAGCTGCAAAGATGGTTGTCCTATTAGGATTGGGGAAAGCAGGGGCTGTTAACAACGGTGGACGGCAGCGCCGCATTCTCCAGTTAGAAGTCGTTTTGACTGCTTCAAAGCTATGCTTGCATCATGCAGCTCGCTGCAGACGCGCCCACTAGAACCATGTGTAGGTGGTGGCCTGGTGCATTCCTTCACGGATCATCTTGAGGAAACTGTCTTGCCATCCATCTGTCTCCCTCGGACTTCTTGTACCTACTCTCGGCCCTGGGCAGATACTTACTAAGCCAGCGAAAGTTCTGCTCCTCATAGTACCCCAACTCTGTCATTGCACTCACGCGGCCTTTTTTGCCCCGCCTTCAGGCATACCAAAATGGGGGAACCGCAAGAGCCACCTGTAGTGGCAACCGCCATCCCGTACATCGGGCATGTCATCGGCCTCATGAGGAGTAAATTCAATTACTATGTGCAGCTTAGGTGAGAACGATACTACGAGCTTTCCACCACACGATACTAACCAGTCGTGCCAAAGTCATGACAATCCATTACCTATCTTCACTCTCAATATGCCTGGCCAAAAGATGTACATCATCACGAAACCGAACCTTATACAAGCTACCCAAAAGCTGCCGAAGGTGCTTGCCTTTCCACCCATCGAGGCCAAATTTGCTACGAGGGTTTGTGGAGTCAGCCAAGAAGCAAAGGACATCGTGTTTGACAACGTGAATGGAGAAAGAGGAGACACAGGGTTGTCGATGGAGTCATACGTAGCGATGAAGGCAGCCCTTTCACCGAACAAAGAATGTGACGAGATGAATCGTCAGATGATACAGAACGTTGCTGCGGCTCTTGATGGACTAATACCGTCTACACAGCAGACTGTCAGGATAAGGCTGTGGAGTTGGTTTCGTCAAAACATAACTGCAGCTACAACGAAAGCTGTATATGGGCCCAAGAATCCTCTGAATGATCAGTCCGTCGTGGACGCTTTTTGGTGGGTTTCCTAAGAGCCGCTTTGTATGCCAGGTTACTGACTTCCACTACAGGCAATTTGAGGACGACGTAATGGCTATCCTTATCGGAATCTTTCCCTCGATCACAGCACGGAAGGGAATAGCTGGCCGCGAAATTGTTGCCAAGGCATTTGAACATTACTACCGAGACGATGGCCTCACGACAGGATCTATATTTGCGAAGAAACGCTATGAGGTCGCAGAAAAGAATGGAGTTGCATTAGAGGACATTGCGAAGTATGAAGTCGGTGGAGTCACTGCCCTAGTCGCGAACTCGTCACCTACGGCTTTCTGGACTATATTCTTCATCTACTCAACGCCAGGCTTACTCGATGACATTCGAAGGGAAATAGATTCTGTTGTCGTCACAAACAATGAAGGCCACGAAATAACACGTAGCCTCGACATCAAGAGTCTGAAAGAGCAATGTCCCCTCCTTACCTCCACATTTCAGGAGACACTACGCTATGGTTCTATTGGCACCTCAGTCCGCGAAGTCATGGAAGATACAATACTGGATGGCCAGTGGCTCCTTAAGAAAGGGGCCATGGTGCAGATGCCCAGTCGCATCATTCACAAGGATCCGTCTCTCTGGGGCGCTGACGTTGAAGAATTCAATCCACAGCGCTTCATGAAAGACTCAGAAGCGCAAAGATCAGGCAGCACAGCAAGGAAGCGACCCAGTCCGGCATGCTTTCGTGCGTTCGGAGGCGGCACGACGTTATGCCCCGGGCGTCATTTTGCAACGAATGAAATCCTAGCATTGACAGCGATGTTTGTTCTGCGATTTGATATGGCGCCTTTGGACGGTGGTACTTGGTCTATGCCGACGACCCATAACTCAAACATGTCTATAATCGTCGTACAACCCGATACAGATTTTGAGGTTGAGATTTCGCGAAGAAAAGGGTTCGAGACGGGACGCTTTACTTGTGGCTTGAATGGTTCGGACACTATTCTTGCTGTCACGGTTGAAGATCGTACAGAGGGATAGTCCCGGAACCAAGTATCACAAAGATATGCGTTGTTCTCAGCCAGTAACACGAAGCTCTATCTCATAGGTAAGTGGATAAATGTGTCTCCTACGCATCTTCTTAGCCTGTAACATGGAGTTCTATCTCATGCATAAGTTGATAAAGGTGTCTCCTACACATCTTTTTAGCCAGTAATACAAGGTTCTATCTCATAAATAAGTAAATGAATGTATCTCCTATGCATCTTCTCAGCCAGTAACACGAAGTTCTATCTTATAGGTAAGTGGATAAAAGTGTTCCCTAGGCATCTTTTCAGCCAGTAACATAGAATTCTATCTCAAAGATAAGGAGATAAATGTGTCTCCTACGCATCTTCTCAGGCAATAACATAAACCTCCATCTCATGAATAAGAAGATAAACATGTCTTCCAAGCTCCTCGTGTGTCTGATTAGTCTCTCTGAAACTTAACAAGTCCGGCCAAAGGTGCCGTGGCAGTTTTAGAATAGGTTACTCTCGAACAATTATACCTTGAATATATCCAAAGCAGAGCCCACAGAAAATTTCAAGTCATGTTCTCTGACAGCAGGATACACGTATAAGATAAGAGAATAGAGCACAAGTGATGCATATAGCGCGGAGTTTAAGTTGGTTTCTATACCTATCAAGCTTCTTTAAAGCAGTAAATCTCTTTATTACTCACTTACTAAGTACAGAAAAACTATAATAAATAGTTAGAAAACCCAGGAGCTACGAGTTTTTAAGGGTATTATTAGGATTAATTCAACAAGTCTTAGCTCTATATGCATCACTTATGCTCCATTCTCCCACTGAGTTTCCCCCAAAGATGCCAGTGCAGTATCAGAATGAGCTGCCCCCCCCTCCCCTCCCCCAATCATGGCCCAATAATAAATAAGAAGCACGGCCCACGAATTAAGTTGCCGTGACACCGGCGCTTCCGGAATTGTGTAACACAGTGAATGAGCGCACCCCAACACTTCTCCCTTTCCCCTTATTCCACTTCACCTACAAGCATTCTGCGAGGCACACTTGGGATACATAGAGCCAAAGAATTTACCTCCCGAAGAAATATTTGTAATATGGGTGTACGTGCTGATTCTCCAAGACCACGTGGTGAGAAGTAACTAAGTTTGTACACAGCTCGCTTCTGAACTTGTAGTAGTTTGGAACGCACGTGCAGCTTGTGCGAGAACATACGCGTATAAGATAGCATTGCAGTGTTCACATCATTGGAAAACTTAGTCAGAAGAGAAACGATCTTCCGCATACGTATTACATTATTAGTCCGCCCATTTTTAACTCAAATGGACAGCGAATACCATTTCAAGACTCTGAGTTAAGTTGAGTCCTGGGTAGTAGGTAGGCATAATAAGTGTGAACTTACTAGGAATTGTACGCTGATAAGTGTTACAAGTACAATAAATGCAACACTGGTCTAAGAAATAAGTATAAATTAACATGACGCTCTTCCCCACCGGCTTAAGCAAGCAAAGATCCATGGTCTGGATTCTTTCCCTGCTGATAGATTGGTGGCTTGATTGTATTAAGCCGGATACTGAGTGCTGTGGTCTGCTTTTGACCGTTGTCACCATCAAGGCCGATTACTCGACCTCGGTGCGCACTGGGGACTGATTTGGCTCAGATAGATGCTCGAGCAACAACTGGTGTATCTCCGCGTGGCCAATTTGAATCGTGAGAGATAGAGCTGTGTCTCCCGCCTCGTTCTCCGCATGAGCATCGGCCCCGTGGTCGAGAAGATGCTTTACCACATCCAAATTCCCCTTCGCGGCTGCCAGTGTAAGTGCAGTGTTTCCAGCCTTGTTTTTCAGGTTGATGCTGGCTCCATAGTCGAGGAGAAGTTCTATTGTTGATGATTTTCCCTTTATACCAGCTTGCATCAGAATTGCATCGTCTGTAGAAGAATAGCACCCCTCGCCATAGCCTATCCATTGTACCGGCGTTGCGTGTGCAGCAGCAGCTAATGTAAGTGCAGAGTCTCCAGCCCCATTGCATGTATCGATGTTGGCCCTATGTTCAAGAAGAAGCTTTACGATATCCAGCTTTCCCTTTGTGGCTACTAGTATAAGCGCAGTGTTTCCAGCCTTGTCCTTTAGGTCAACGCTGGCTCCATGACTGACGAGAAGTTCTATGGTTTGTTTGCTAGGATGCGCCATATGGAGTGCTGTCAAGCCATCATCATCTCGTAGGTTAACATCTGCGCCGTACTTGACGAGCAGTTCCAACAGTTGTACGTATCCGTTCTCAGCTGCTCTCATGAGAGCGGAAGTGCTTGGCCCGCCCAAAACATATGTACCTTGGCTGTCTACGTCAGCCCCGCGATCGAGTAGTGAACGAGCTGCTGCGACTGCTCTTTCTTCATTGGAGAAAAAAACAGCAGTGACCGTTGCCAAGAGCGGCGTGTACCCTAGACTATCTTTGTTTTCGAGGAATGATCCATGATCTAATAGGATTTCGATCACCCTATGCTGTGCAAAGTATGCTGCTACATTGAGCGGTGTTGTTCTGCCCTCCATTACTGATTTAGTCAAGTCCACACCTCTTTCAAGCAGCAGTACCACAACTGATTCCAAGCCAAACATAGTTGCTGCGCACAGTGGTGGAAGATTGGGGTCCTGAGTGAGGATTTCGATGCTCCGCGTGAGTCGATCGGGCATATACATGTGTTTGAAAAAAAAATACAATTTGCTTGGCTGCGACAGAATCTGTAAGATCAAGTCGTTAACGTCATTTTCAGGACTTGCCCGCAAGTGATCCCGCCAGTATTGAGCAGCGTATTGACGAAATGGGGTTTCGCGCCAATCTTTGATGTACTTATAACTTAGGTGGTCGGACGAAAGATAGGTAAGACAGATTAGTGTGATATTTGCTTGAGCAGTCGGAAACCTGCTATTACGAATCTTCTCGAAGAATTCTTGGGTAGTGTAATGAACCAATCGAATAATGCGACTCTGCGGGTCAACTGCGACCAGGCCAGCACAAACGGAGACCAGCGTGCTCTCAGGGGTCATCGCATCTTCGTCAAATGTAGAACTGCCGGGCGTCACCGCAAGGGCACATTGCAACTCTTCTATGGTCAACGGCCTGTAAGCGTAGGAGATCTAGGAAAGGACTTGATAAGCCATTTCACGAGATGGTTGGCCTTGGCAGTCGATCCTCTGTAGAGCTTCTTGATACGTATCGTCCAACCCTTGGGGCAGCTTTTGTAAGGCACTTCGGACTTGCGCTTTATTAAGCTGACTTGCAAGAGATTCTATATGAAGAACAGCGAGAAGAAACCTTGACATGGTTAGTACTAGTAGATACCGCCAGATAATCTCTATCAACGAGGTAAAAATACCTACATTTTCTGAGCGTTCTTTGCGATCGTGGTGATCGCAACGTCCATCAGAGTGGCATCATCTTGCACAAGATGTAATCGACGGTCAGACCGGATCTTTTCCTCACAGTAGCTTTGGATGTCAATATCCTTCGCCTGAATTTCCACACAAGCTGCGTCCGGGAACCCATTCGCGACATGACTTGCAGGTCGCGTAGTAATCTTCAGGTTCACTGCCGGCTGTATGTTGCGCACGTGATTCAGGAATTCTTCCCGTTTCACAGTTGGACATTCGTCTAGGGCATCAATAACGACGAAAAACTTCTCCATATTGCATACATAGGCTTGAAGTTGTACTGACAACTCTTCTATCGTTGGCCTGGTATTCTTTGGTTCGTGATGGTCGTAGAGCGCTCGCAAGCCATCAGAGACAGACGGTAGGTTTGTTAGTATTTGCTGTAAGATACTGGCAATTAAGTTGGCGGGAGTTTGATTCGCCTCATCCTTGTAGCTGCAGTAGACGTAGGAAACTGCTACTCTTGGGTCCATCTGTTCCAGGTGCTCCACAACGATAGACCTGGGTCATTTGGTTAGCTTGTGGCTGGTTATGGTTCTTTCGTTATTAATCGCGCAGAAAAGCTTACGTGAAGACGGTCTTACCAGCGCCCGCTTTGTCATTGTTCAGCGTAATTACAAGCGATTCAGCAGGGAAAAGACTTACGGATTCCGGTACACCAGAGAGTCTTGCCAGAGCCGATAGTCCAGTTCTTGAATTCTTCAGTCTCCATTATCCATGCGCCGGTATTGCCAGACCTGCTGTTGAAGACATCGCTCTGTTTTGCCCAGAAGTTAAGAGGAGATAGCCAGTTGATGATTTTACCATCTTTCTGGGCTAAGCACCTCGTCAGCAGCTAGAATGTGATATCGCTGAGGTCTTTACCTCGGGCCTGCACTTCCTCCTGAGCTCTGGAGTCTTCGTGAGAGCGTAGGATGACCTTTTGGGCATTATGAATGCTACCCAGTGATCCATGCACTTGTTCAAAGTCTCTTCGACTGCGCCCATCAATTTCACCAATACTATTCTGAAGATCTTGAACATTCCCCGCGAGATTACGCAAAGAGCTTTTCACAGCGAGCATGGCACCTCTGTAGATAATTAGTATACAATGTAAGCATTCACTCACACGGAGAGAGTCGGGTGTTGTACGTCAGGTTCATTTGTAGTAACTCATGGAACAGGATCCTGCTGTCCTTGAGGCATTTAAGATGCTTCTCAAACGAGGTGTCAAAGCGAGCACCAGTGATAAATTGTTTCAAACGGCTCTCGGATTCCACGTGCTTTTGTATGGGTTGAAGGGCCTCATTGCAACGTGATAAAGGGTCTTCGATCGATGGTAAGGCCATCGACCCGGCTTCATCCTCTTCGTAAATACCATAATGGGTCTCTAGGTTTTTGAGAGATCCGTTGAAGGCCCATAAGTCTTCAGAAAACGCTTTTATATCCTTTTCACTATACTTCGAAGGGCCAACATACTTTCGACACACTTTGATACAGCTACTTGTCAAATTCACAGTTGTTTGCACGAGTGAAAGAGCAGTTACTGGATCCATTGGGATTAGACCTCGCACTTCGTGTGTGGTCACCAATTTCTACTCCAAGTAAGCTACAATTCGGATCATAGTTGGCAGGTGTCTGGACTCACCCACTAGTTCAACCCAGAGTCCAGGGAAAGACTGATCACCGGTGAAGTCAAAATTTGGATAGGCTGGATGAATAAGGCTGTAGGTGGGACCCCCGTAGCAGACTTCGGTTCGATCACAATAAGTAGCGAGATTAGTTGAGGAACGCAATCTTTATGTTCTAAGAGAACATGAAGGCAGTGAGAGTTGCATAGTTATTGACATATAGAAGGAGACAAAATGCTAAAAGCTCGAGTATCACCAGAGACTGGCCCCCGCGGGGACACCCTCACCTTCCTGTTCGAAACTTCCCATTCTCGCCAAGATATGCACATCCTAGTCATGTGGGCAAGCTGGGACTCTCTTGGTTGGCTTCGGGAGTACAACCAACAGGAGCTCGGGTCGTTCAGCTCTCTCAGCTTCTGCTTCATGGTCATGCAGGATGTTGTGGGTATATTTCAGTGGCCCATAGGCCCTCCAGTTCCATCTTTATTGAGCTCCAAGAGCTTTCATCGCTATATTCATAGATGTGAAAATCACTCGAACAATTACGTCTCTGCTTGTTCAAAGTTCGTCTATCATAATGTCCAAACCCCTGAGATCAACTGAGGTAGGATCACCGTCAGCCTTAGTGACACCGGAGCTGGCATTGCATGAATTGCTCGACTACCCAGATGCTTTGGGACTTTGAGCCGGAAAGCTGCTTAGTGAACCTTGTACTCAGCCTTTGTCAAGTGGGTCTGACCCGATACCAGTGGTCCCAGGTTCGTTCTTGTCCAGTTGACAACAAGGGAATAGGGTATCTTGCATGGAAATAAGAGGTAGACATTTTTAGATCCTTGAAAGCTCTTGAACGTTGAAACTTAGACTTGGTGCTGGAATCCCAAAGGTTTCTTTCCGAATAGCACACTTGTCACCTAAATGGCCCTGTAGCGCTGGTGCTTAAAAGCCCCTAAAGGTGGTTGCCTAGGAAACAAGATTTGGGCTTCAATGAGAGAACCAGCTTTTAGGGGCACAAAGGCTCAAAAAGGCACTGTACAGAGGTGCTGGAACTTGAACTGCTTACTCCAATAGTACCTCTGCATAGCTGCTTAATATAAAATGCTACTAACAACTCCTAGAAAATATGTATGGAAAGCATTTTACTCTTCCCATTCACGCATGAAACATTCGCCCTTTTCTTCCGTGCACCAAACAGCTCACTACAAAACTCGTACTAGCGAACCACATTCCAACCCAATTTTCATTCAGGGATGGATACACGTGCGATCTTAATAAGCTCATCATGTGACTATTCCTCTAAAAGCTGAGCAACGATACCAGCGGCCATATCAGTGGGCGAAGTGGTCCTTTTGATACGCTTCACCCTTATTCAGAAACGCCAATTCAATATTATTGACTTGCGAAGTATAGGATATTAGCGCCTTCGACGCTCTCCTTCACCGTATTATGTACCAGCAAAGCAATTGTATTTGCTGCGCTCTGTAAGAGGTGGAGGCTAAGTCATATGAAAAAGGGATTGTAACGGGGCATTTGGGAGATTGAGCGTGGTGTTTAAGCGGTGAATATATCCCAAGGAACTTATTCTTTCCACTTTGAAAAGGGTTTGAGAATCTTAGCATCGTTTAAGACCCCTTTAAAGATAATCGTAGGTGCTTTAAGCTGCGGATTCACCAATGCCTATTCTACATGCATAACTTTGGCCCCATTCACTTCATAATTACATCCCTCCTCTTCCCTTCGGGCCCTCAAACCAAGCGTACTTAGACCCCCAAATAAGTCGACCCTTTCAAATCCTTACAATCCAAATAATTGAGCTCAAGAAACGCCTGCGTAACTTTCACACCCTTCGCACCCACGAATTCCGCACCATGAGGAAAGAACGAAAGCCCCGATTTCGGTGACGGAGCTATTGATATGCTAGCTGAGACACCTTGAGGAGCGTACTTGCCCGTTGTGACATTAGTGTGGTAGAAGCGGATCTGGTCGTCGCAGGTCAGGAGGCAGGTAGAGTTGGCGCAGCCGAAGGTCGGTTGGTTGGTCACATTGGTGTAACTTGAGGGAACGACGGAAGTCAGTATACTGTTCATACCTCTCAAAGTTCTTCCTTCGATATCAAACACTCGACTGCTGTAGTGACTCACAAATCTAGTGGATAATCTCCCACCTCCCCGTAAATGCCCCATTGCGGCCTGAACGTCGCATTTAGAGCCGGAGCACCGTTAACAAGGACATCGAAATACAGCTCTTCGTCTCTTGATCCAGGAACCGTAGCGTAAGGATCTAGAGGCGGGTTGAACGTCGCTACGATAGCTTCTTCGTAGTAAGCAAGAGTGCCGGCAATGGCGATAGGATCGTTGGAGACGTAGATGCTGGGGATGTAGGAGAATGTGGAGTAACCATCGCCTAGTAGATCGATGAAGGGGAAGCGAAATTGAGCGGACTAGGTGATATCGTTGGCTTTAAGTCTGTTGGACAAAGTGTTTGCTTACGGTGAAATCTGGTGTGGCGAACCCATAGGTTGAGAGGCCGTGGTCAATTTGTGTAGAAAGCACGAGCTGTGGATCACTTAACAAGTGCTACTGACATGACTTGGTTTGGGATCTCGTACTGGATATTTGTCTGGTGGAAACCATGGCAGAACAGCATGAATAACTTTAGTCAATATATCATACTGGCTCGGAATGATCTTTCTCGCGATCGCATAATCGAGCGGTAGAACAGTCAGAGTTTCGTTGATTACGCCTGTAGTGAGATTGAAAAAGGTTGTAGCAATTGGATTGGGCAATGTATTATTCGTATTTTGTGCCGTAGCAAGGAATGCATCAAGTGTTGCGGGAGGAATAGACGCAAGTAGCAACGTCGTATTGACGAGAGATGGAAGGACGCTCAGCTCATTTATTTTCTCCACTATGCTTGGGGGAAACGGAGGCTCTACTGCTGTAGCCCAGGAACAAGATACAGAGAGCAGGAGGCATGAAAGACTAACGAAAATCTGCATCTTGGTAGGCAGGATGTATGAAGTTCTCGACAGAACGCATTCCAGCCCTGGCTGTTGTGGGTACTTACTGCGCGAGGCAAAGCCATTTTACAGGGGGAAACAGGTACCTACTTCGGGCCACGCCATGCAGTCAGCACGGATAGCCAAGGTCCGAATACGCACACTGACATCATAAGGCGTGCCGGCATGGACATCAGACGAAGAAGCTCAGTCGAATACCCCATTCTCTTAGTAGAGATCCAATTGCGTAGAATTACCATGGGAAAAATTCGGCCTTGGAAAGCCTACGATAGTTGCATCGCATTGTAATGGATAAGGAAGGCTGGGATCGATGATGCACTTTTACCGTAGGGCTAAGCCCTAGAGTCCCTAAGGGTAGGTAGCGAGCATAGACCACCACCATTACAACTTAGAGCCAATCTTAATAAACCCTTCACTTCCCTTCTACAACAGACATAAACCTATTCATTAATTAAATTAAATTAAGAACTAATAAATTCAAAGGGGGTTCATATTAAAATAATAAAAGAATTCACTTATTACGGGTCTACTCTATGCTGAAAGGACGAGCGTTTTGTAAGGGGTGCCAATATTTTTGTACCCTACGAGAACCACTCAATGCGCTTAATGTAAGAGAATGGAGCATAAGGCCTACACATAGAGCTAATACTTAACAAGTCGATCCTAATAATACAACTGAAAATTGTAGCTCTAGTGGTTTCTAACCCTTTATCATGCCTTTTTCGCACTTATTAAGTATCTGATAAAGATATTTGCCGCTCTACAGGAGCTTGATAAGTATTGATCTCAACTTGAATCCCCCCATTATACGCGACTGCTACGAACGCTCTAGACGGGAGGAAGGAAGCTCAAACCGATCTTCATACACGGCGATTTATAGTATGGAAACATAGCAACGAACAGGAACACAGGCGCACCCATACCTTTTAATCCTGCGATACTCTGGGCACACAACGAATGTAGGTCACTAGAGGTGCCTCTGTGTGATGACTGAGAATACGAGCAGACGAGCTTGGTACTTTCAAAGTCCCCCAATATCATATTGGTGGACATTTCATGTAAGAATATCATACACATGTTCCAATGAACGCTCCGGAGGAAGATTATGAAGACCGCAATCTTCTGTATGTAATGTGAGCGAAGCCAGAGCCTTGCTGGGGGATCTTGATCACCATGTAGTCATGGACACTTCTGTGCCACCACGATGTACCCTACATCCATAAGTTTTTGGTAAGAGTAGGGTCACCTTTGTTGGCATTTAACACACTCAAGGGCTATTAGAGACATTTCTATTCTTGCCAACAAATACCCCGACGGCTTTCAAGAATCGCCTTAAGCCCCACCTTGAAATGAAGGCTACTGCTCTAGCACGACTGCACAGGAACGGCCCTTGAAGACACACCTTTCTAACGCAACCTGGAGACCGCTACGAGCTCAGCGTGATTTCGACATTCTGCCAAGGACACTTTGTTCTCTTCCTCACTGCCTTAGGAATCACCTAATGCTGGAGCGGTATTGAAGCTTCGAGCGTTGTCCAGTGCATATCGTGCTCTATCGTCCCTGGTACTGGCTTGTTAGCTATTTCATCAACCTTAAGTCTCCGTTTCATTACTCGTTGCCCGACAAGTAGGTGGATAGTGGGCAAAAAGCAACGTAGTCGAAAGCAAGCGATTATGTAGCGCCTTTCATTGCGACTAGAAGGGAAAAGGTCTTAACCTTGGGGTGCATTTAGTTCTCATAATATTGCGATACTAATAAGTGGCGTATCTTGGGCACAAAATTCCTTACATTTTAACGTTTGCACGGCGATAAGAGCGCGTTGTTCTAAACTCCGACGCGCCAAAACCGCGTCTCCTCTGCAACCAAGTTCAAGCATCTCACTGACACCAGCATTTACAACCCGCAACAATGGCCAATACCAAAGCAGAACTCAACGAGCTCTTCGCCATACCACCTGTGACAGAACTTACTTCTGACGTCCTCGCAGAGCTTCAGTCAATTTTGCGTCTCCACTCTATCTCTCCACAGGAATTGTCGTACAAATGGGAGTCTTACAGCATGAAGATGGGGTCGGAGCAGACGAAGCTGGATCTGGAAACGACTAGAGCTTTTAAAAAGGATCTACAGGAGATGCTGGAACGAGAGGCGCGAGGGAAAGCCCATGTTCGAAGTGTGGATAAGAGGGGCGCATATGCTACACCGAGGAGTACTGGAAAGGGTGACGATGTTTTTGGCATGTGAGCATGATTAGACTGCCAGGTACGCAGCTGGATACTTACAGGTGTCCAGGCTGGACAGCATTGTGCCTAACACGCCGGTGCCGCAGCGCGCGAATGGCTCGATAAAGCGCAAATCTGCCTTCGAGACACCAGCGGTGCCTAAGTTCAATAGAGCAGATGGTATGAGCTCTCCCAGTGATGCAAGGAGCAACGGCACTCAGTAAGTTTTCCATAACTCCTGCAAGGATCCTTAGAACCGACAGTAGTGTCAGAAGTGTGGCATTCTCCCAACGTCAGAACGCTGGTCAGGTAGTGGAGACGCTCAATGACCACCTCAGTGTCTGTGAAGCACCTGTCGCACCACCGGCTGAGTCTCGGATTAAATTGACGGCCAACACCGACCTTAAAAAGTTCTCCTACAAGCCAATGGCAATGCATCTGTCAGAAGCATCCGAAGTTCTGGATGATCGGATAGACGAGTTCCAACTACTCGTTCAGGCCCATCACAATCTCGAGGACTCGGCTTTTGGCAATGCAGCAAATCAAGCCACTGGTGAGATAATTGCGGTGGGTAGAATTACCTCTGAAAGCATCGAGGGAAAGCTCAATGCATCCTCATTGATGCTGGAGACCTCGAGAAGGACTGGTGCTGGGCTGCGAATACCTCTCAAAGTGGAAAGCCTATCCTACGAATTCTTTCCTGGGCAGATTGTTGCGCTTCGAGGGATCAATGCCTCTGGACTCTACTTCTCGGTCAATGAAGTGCTTGAGATGCCTCTCCTACCACCAGCTGCATCATTGCCATCGACCTTGGATGTCCTCAACGAGCGTTTAGGCATGGACCAAGAAAGCTCACACAGCGCTAATCATGCTGTTAATGTGCTTGTTTCAGCGGGCCCGTACACGGCAGACGACAATCTGGCCTTTGAACCTCTCAACGCTCTGTGTGAGAAAGCTGCAGAGTCGTACGCAGACATATTCATCCTTATTGGCCCAATCCTCGACCTCGAGCATCCACTGCTAGCCTCCGGAGACTTCGACCTTCCAGACGATGGTAGCATCGAGCCTGACAAGGCTACCCTCAATGATGTCTTCCGCATCTTGATTGGCAAGCCGCTTCGAACTCTTGCTGCACAGGTTCCTAACATAACAATTATCCTGGTTCCATCAGTCCGCGATGCGGTCAACAAGCATGTCTCCTGGCCACAAGAGCCTTTTGATAAAAAGGTGTTAGGGTTGCCAAGGCAAGCGAAAGTTGTCACAAATCCCGTCACTGTATCCCTGAACGAGATTGTGGTGGGCATCTCAGCGCAAGATGTACTAGATGACCTGCGTAGAGAAGAGGTCAAAGTTGGGAAACCGAAGGAGAACAGTATCCTCTCCCGACTACCACGACATCTGATTCAACAGCGCCATTTCTCCCCCCTGTACCCTCCAGCTGATCGAAAGAACTTGTTGAAGATCGGGACCGAGGAGGGCGTGGCGACTGGCGAGCCTCTCGATGTGAGCTATATGAAGCTTGGAGAGTGGCTGAATGTCCGGCCGGATATGTTGATCACTCCAAGCGCATTATCCCCTTTTGCAAAGGTAGTTCTCTCACTCTGTCCACCATCTTATCCTGAGCTAACACGATTGATATTAGGTTGTAGAGAGCGTCCTTGTAGTCAATCCAGGACCACTCTCCAAACGCAAAGGTCCCGGTACCTATGCTCAATTGAGCATCTACCCGAGGACAGTGACCGAAGAGGAACGTGGACTTGAGCAGGTTGAAGGAACAATGGTTGGACACCGTCTATTCGACAGAGCAAGAGTGGATATTATTAGGATATGAAGGTCCTTAACTCCGGTATAATGCACTTATAATGCACTTTATGATCGTAACGTTTTCCCTCGCCATGTATCGTATCCCTACACGACCTTTGACTTCCCGCCATAAACCATCCTCAATTCAAGACTCCATAACTTGATAATAAACACAACCTCATCTTCACCTTCCCCACCTTTCACCGCGGCAACCCCCTCACCCCCAAGCCCCCTCCACTCTTCCCCTTCGGCCCCCTATCCACCAACTCCTCCAGACCCAGATCCCTCCACGCAGCCTCCCTCTTCGCCTGCGTCGCCCTTGTTATTCCAAACGCCGCATGCTGATCCGGCACTACATCATCTTCGTCTTCTGGATTCGGCGGCTGGTGCTGCGGCGGGACGTAGATCAGTTCTTTGGGGAGGTGTGGGGGGCGGTTGAATTCTTCGAAGAGGTCGGCGTGGCGGGGTGAGGAGAGGTGGATGTAGGTGTGGGAGGAATCTTTGGACTGTTTGGGGGGCGGGTATATGTTAGTGGGTGTGGACGAAAGGGTGGGAGGGTAGGGGACGCCTACCATTGTGAAGAGTGGGTTGGGTAGGTAGAGAGTAGCTGCATGCGAGGTAAGGATAGTCGCGTGGTGGTGAGCTCGTAAGGGGAAAGCCGCCGCGAGCGATCCCCGCGAGAGAACAGACGTCATGGGGAAGCAGGCATGTCAACATTATCATACAACCACACATCCAATATGTAATTACTTCACTCCCAAAGCTGATTCCAGCTTCAACTACCATAACACCGCCGAATTTCTTCCTATCCATCCATCGCATCGAATTGCAGTAGCTCGATCCCATCCCACCATCATGGACGCATTAAAAACCCCCACCAATCTCGGCGGAACCAGTACCACATCACAGCAATCAGGCGAAGAGCCTGTATCCGGAGAGAAAGGAACAGGCACGGCTACTGAGCCTTACGATCAAGGCAACGCTGAAGGTTAGATATACGGTCATTAATTGAGCTATGATCAGATGGGCGTTGGTTAGAGGAAAAACGTGCTGATTGCTAGTGCGTAGGGAAAGAAGGTGCAGCACCGAAAGAGGGTATGACTGAAGCTTTGGAGGACACGAAGGACGCTTCTGCGAATATTATGGGAGGTGCATGAGAGAGATGGGGGCAGGGGATTCGTAGTCCGTGGGAACTGGCGAAATACATGCGGGAATTGACCTTGAGGCGTAGAATGAGCGGCTCATTGAGACGGGGTCTAAATACATCTTCTTGCCATGTTATTACTTTTTACTAATCCAAGTCATATTTTGACGTACGGACCCGTTCTATTAACAGAAAAGTGCTATGGTGCCATGCAGGACTGCTATATTAGTGACTAATTGTCTCAGCGCATCCAAATCGTTTGCTCGAGGACTCGTAAGTAAGGAAAGCAACTTCTCAAGATGCGGGGTACTTTAGAGGAATATCTTCCAAAGATTCTTCCACGAACCAG
This sequence comes from Cladonia rubrotincta, assembly GCA_963971245.1. NCBI lineage: Eukaryota > Fungi > Ascomycota > Lecanoromycetes > Lecanorales > Cladoniaceae > Cladonia > Cladonia rubrotincta. Next base: position 781,377 of record OZ020215.1, read on the forward strand.
TTCAATCACAGAAACTAATGCCATTCTCGGACGACGCAACTAACACCGGTGCTATCACCTCATCTCTTCGAACAGTGGTGGAGCCTGCATCTAGGAACCAGTGAGCTGGGACGGTCACTGAGGCTTATGATTAAGGGGATGCAGTAGGCAGGTCAATGTAGGCTATGGTAAGCAAGAACCACGCTAAATGATTTTACCTGTGAGGGGAGGAGGGTGCATGGAGGTTAGCAGGGATGCAAGTTACAATGGATGCAAAGCAAATTATTCTGGGTTCTGGGCGTTAAGGAAGTATTAATGAGAGCGTGACAGGAGAAGTAATCATCAGAGTATGCGCGGACAGATGATCATGAGGCATCGAGGCAGGGTTGATCTGGCGAGTTTCGGCGGTACACCTATTGCTTTGATATGCTACAAAGCTGATACATAGGTCAACGTGCAAACATGAATCAGTGCAAGCAAAAACTCCTTCGTGCAATGCATAACCATCCATCCCGTCCGTCAATGCTCCCAACGCTTCCAAAACTGATATTTGACACACTCGTAATTCAGGACAGCAACTCCTTGATATCCTCTATACGTTGCATTTTCTTCTCCTCTTCGCTCATCATGCCCAAAGAGCTTGCACTAGAAGGTGTCAGCAACAGCAATCCACGCAATGAAACTTAGATCAATGCACTCACATAAATTTCTTCCTCTCCTGGATCTTCAACATTCTCCCTTCAATACTTCCCCCCACAATGAACCTAATCACCTTGACCTCTTCATCCTGTCCCATCCTATGTACACGGTCAATAGCTTGCGCCTCAACTGCGAAGCTCCACCACGGATCCATCATGAAGACCCGCTTAGCTGCCGTGAGATTCAGACCTACGCCTCCTGCCCTCAGACTTAGTAATAACACCATCCCATGGCCTGGTTTCTTGGCTGGCGCAGAGGCAAATTCGGCAAGAACGGAAGCTCGTGCTTTCTGGGACATAGCGCCGTCGAAACGCAGAAAAGGGATATTGGCTTGAGATAGGGCCGGTGAGATGAGATCTAGGAAAGACGTGAATTGGGAGAAGACGACTGATTTCGTGCCCGGATTTGTAGAGCGTAGTGATTTCAAATGGGAGATCAGCGCTGCGATTTTGGCAGATGACGAAGTTCCAATGCGGCGCAAGGTTATGCGTGGAGGCTTGGATGGCTGCCCTGGTTGAGTAGCGTCATAGAGATCCTCATCATCGTCCTGCTCACGATGGACGATCTCGAAGATGTCACGCTGATTTATGGGTTCTCTGCAATTGAAACACAGGGGGAGAGTGTGCTTTTCTTTTTGGTGCTCGATGTAGTCTAGGAGACACTTCTTGCAGGCACTGTGCCAACAGCCAGTGACGGCAGGCTCGATCATGGGCTCCTCCGAGCAGATCGGACATTCGTTGTTTGACTGTGACTGGATTTCTTGGAGGACGTGCGCTCCAAATTTGTTGGCTATATCTTGCTCTCCGGAGTCGGAGTCTGACGTGAACCTCTCAATGAGCTCCTGGAGGTCCATGTCATCGGCAAGTCCATTGGCTACGTCTGAAGCAGCCGCAGCTTCCTCCTCTTCTGCCGCTATGGCTTTGTTGCGGGTAAGGACAGGATGACAGCATGACTGCCGGAGGCGAAGAATTTGGGCAAATATGGTAGTATATGACTTCAGGAGAGTGCCTGCTTCCATTGTGGCATTGAAAGTACGCTTAGCACGCGTGAAGATGTAGTCGTAAACTTCTCGTTCTTGCTTTGACAGCTCGAGCTCCTCAATCTCGATGATACGTGGTGGAAGAGGAACCAGCGCCTGACCATCCGGTGTCTTCATGTCCTTCGTACGACGCATGACCAGTGGCTCCAAGACTGTTTGCACCACATCTAGGGCGCGGATGAAGTCCTTTGACTCGAAGGGAACATTGATGAATGTTTTCCAGAACGAAAAGTTGGACCAAGGCTCTACCCGCAAGAAATGAACCAAGCTGAAAAGATCTTCCAATCGATTGACAATTGGCGTTCCTGTGAGAACCCATCGATGCTGCGCAGTGAGCTCGTAGCAAGCTTTTGCTGTTTTGGACTGTCGATTCTTGATGAAATGTGCTTCATCGAGGATGATTCGACAAAAGTCCAGGGAAAAAAGACCACCATGAGAGCCGCGATCGCCACCCCTAGCAGCGACCTGGTTGAACTCGGATAAGACAACGCCATAGCTGGTGATTATCAGATTTGGAGCAGATGCGGCATTGGCTTCGCAGCACAGATTTTGGAGATTTGCAGCCTTATCGCTACCGTAGTAAACCATTGTCTTCAAGGTTCCCGTTTTAGTCGCTTTCGCAGCTTCGCTCTCCCATTGTGCTAATAGCGACATAGGAGCCACGACGAGCGTAGTACATGGCGCTGCTTCCACCGACGAGGAGTTTTTGGGTAACCTTGGTAGGTTGGCCACTGAGCTCAAGCTGCGTTCTGAGGCTTGTAGCGACACTTCTGATCTGTGCGAATGCATCAGGCTGAGCATCTCTATGGTCTTCCCAAGACCCATTTCTAGGCACGTCAGTCTTTTAATTTCCACTCCTAAGATTGATAAAACATACCATCGGCTAGAATGCCGCCCAGGCAATGCTGCTCCTGAGCAGGAAACTCGAGGGACAATTCGCCTGAATACGGATTGACGTAGAAACTACTTTGATGTGCTACAGTTGGAAGCAATTGATCATCCATATCTTTGATGGGCCAGCTGTACTCTTCCCACAAAGGATGCATAGACATTTCCTTCCTATCCGACCTTTCGTCCTTCTCTTTGCTTATCATCCAATGTAAGGCTTGTTTTTGATACTTCCTCAGGTTCATTACAAACGTATCTGCAGGTTCTCGGGTAGGAGTATCAAAATCGAAGGTTTGGGCCTTCTTGTACAGACTATCAAGCTGGTCTTGCTCTAACTCTTTTCCCTCTTCGGCTTCCTCGTCAGGTGGTGTGGAACTCCCCTCAGGCGCTGAACTAGACTTCCTGCTCTCCTTCTCTTTGTCATATTGTTCGGCTATTTCAGCAGCTTGCAGAATACCCTGCCGCTTGTGCTTCGCGGTTGTATCATTGATAGTACAAGGGTGTAGATTGATCTCTTCGAACAACTTTACCAGAGCCACTTGCCTAAGCCGCAGATCCTTCTCTTCAGATGTCTCCTTCTCTTCAAAGATACCAGTGGTCCTGTTGTTGTCCGATGGCTTCTGGAAACCGCTGGCCTCGAACGCTTTCTTGAGCAGTGAGCATCTTAATTGCAACTCAATGGTGTCATTGACCCTGACCCTTTCCGGAGCCAAGAAGCAGATGCCATCAAAACGGCAGACATTCTGATCCATCAACGTCGACACCCAATCAGCCGTTTCCTTTGGTAGTCTTCCTACCTCCTCCCCTCTTGTATTTGTAAAGCGTACTATGACGTCGACTCTCATCCTAGCAGCACTCATTTTAGCTGGTTGGAGCGCCTTTCCGCCTCTACCTATCTTGACCGGCGGCTTGAGCTTCGTTCGCTCGATGTTTACAGTCTCTCCGATCTTTAGCAAGCCAGTCCCGCTTCTTGTTGCCCAAGCTCCCACACCAAAGGCTCCCACGTATCTATACTCAGGCATTGTTACCATTGTCTTCGTTCCTCTGGTTGCATCATGAGATGTTTCTTTCTCGGCACTAGGCTGCTGGAGACTGTGCACTGGAAGTTTAGAGCTGAAGGCATCCCTGATTGGGCTCGAATAAGGTCGCAAAAGCTGGGTTGAGGTTGGCAGTGCCTTCATCCAGGAACCGTCCAGGTACATGTTTATTGCCCTCTCCATGTTGTCCCCCGAAACCTCTCGCAACTTTTGAAAGGTCGCCGCCGCCACCTTATCACCCACGAAGCTTTCAAAAGTGTCCTTATCAAAGCCAATCGTACCATTCTGTATAGATTCCCCGGCTTCATTGTGCGTATCTCTATTGGTCTGACTCGAGATTGGTGGTGCGGTGTCAGAGATCGTTTCCGTAGTAGTATTCGAAGGTCCAGAAGACGCGTCGGCATAGTCCGTTGTAAAGACATTGGGATACGCAGGCTTTTCTTCTACTGGCGGCTCTTCGGCGAAGAAGCGCCGTTTCTTTGTAGGACGCTGATCGATATCGGAGACACTCATAATTTGAGTAGCGTAGGTTTTCTTGGGATTTGTCGATATATTTCACGAAACGCGAAAGTCACGTGCAAGCGTGTTGTCATTAAAGTGGGGCGGAATAATCCCCCATTTGCCTTGCAAGGCCTAGCCCATCGATCCGATTAAAAACCTAGAAGCACCTCCTGCTTCCAATATAGTATGGGAGGCCTTACGCATGAACAAGGCACATTGGCGACCATGGCAGACTCTGGCACCAGTGACGCTGTTGGCTTAGAAATGGTCTATGTTCTGCCGTTGCGAAATCGGTGGTGTGCCCAACCAGACCTGCACACAACCTTGATTGCGAGACTTACCACCGTCTTCACAACCAGAAGTATCACCAGCGGCAAAGATGAAAGTCCGTTCAGAGGACCCCCATGAACTCAGCGACTTCAAGCTCCTCTCTTTTGATTGTTTCGGCACACTGGTTGACTGGGAATGTTGGTACTCTTACATCTTCACGAATGGTACTAACCTGTAATCACAGCGGGTATCTACGAGAAACTTAAGCCTCTGCTTGCCCGCTTACCGTCTTCTAATCCAGTGAAGACGGACCGCGCACTGGCACTCAAGTCTTTCGATGAGATTGAAGTCTCTCTCTGCGCCTCAAAGCCCGGTCTTAAATACTCCGACCTCCTCTCTGAAAGCTATCTCAAACTTGCAGAGACTTTCTCCCTCCCACAACCGCCGCAGGCGGAAGCCGATGCCCTGGGTGCTTCAGTGGGGCAATGGCCTGCATTCCCAGACACAGTAGCAGCCCTGAACCGGCTAAAGAGACATTACAAGCTCGTCATTCTCTCCAATGTTGACAAGGAGAATTTCTCGCACGTCCTCTGCGGCAGTCTGGCAAATGTGGATTTTGATGCAGTCTACGTAGCTGAGCAGATTGGGTCGTATAAGCCCAGTCTGGAAAACTTCCATTATCTCCTAGGCCACGTGAAGCAAGAACTTGGGGTGGAGAAGGAGCAGGTGCTGCATACGGCGCACGGGATCGAGTCAGATCATGTACCGTGTAAAGAAATGGGTATGACAAGTGCATGGATCGCAAGAGGAGAGACAACTGGGCCTGGATCTACTATGGAGAGTGTTGGGGATAAGGCGATGCATACCTGGGTGTTTGAGGACATGACGGAGATGGCAATTGCGGCGGATGAGGATTTCGAAGAGCATAGGAGCTGAGCCCGGGGCTCAATGCCGAGTCTTGACATGCTTGCATAAATGAAGTGCGCAATTACTTGGCTATCTATGTCCTTACTAAAGCTACGACCGTACGGATTACCTCGCCCGATTGTTTTGCGTCCACTTGGTCTCTGAATCTAGATGTTTGGTAATCCTGGGGTGAAAAGTCCATCGAGGTCGCCGTCTCCCAATTTCAATAAGCAAAGCATTCTTTTGCAAGGTACTCTGCATCAGATTTCAGCCACTCGGCGCTTCTCACGGCCCAACCCCACCATGAAGGGCGCTAAAGGCTCCCCTTTCCTGTCAACGTCGAGCGATCTCCAACTGCGCAAACTCGCTGTTCGTCAAGCACATTTGTTCCTGAGCAATCCTTTAAGATTCCCATGGTTCATCCGACTTGAATCGAAAGTATGATCTAGTCTTCATTGGTTTGCACCCTTAAAATACAGTCAGCCTTGCCTGGTCAGAATTTTGCGACGCTCCAAAAGCTATCCTCTTTCCCGCAGTTCCTCCGCAGAAAGAAGCACAGAGCGCTTGCAATTCCATCAACAGCCCCACATGAGGCGCTAGAAAGTTAAACAGCTTTCTGTCTGTTTCACCGTTCACGGATCCGTCGAAATAATTCCGCAGATAGCCTTGTGCTGAGCTCACCGCACACTGTTGTCAATGGATTCAAACGCTCTGCTTCCGAGTCGACGACGCGTCAGAAAATGGCAAGAATCGTTCATGGATCATGCAGAATCAACAGTTGATGTTTTGAAGGACCACCCTCTCAGATCATTATATATCCGTAGTTTTGCGTGGATCGGTTCGGTTGAGCCTTGTACTGGTGTGCTTTGCGAAACCTGCCAGCGTTGTCTGAGAGATTTTGCGATCCTCAAAGTGCGCAAACGAACACATCACGCCACCGTTGCCAGTATGCTTGGGGCGGTGAAGATAGGTTGTCGAATTTGTACATGTCTGTGGCGTCAGCTCGCCGCCGATCGAAGTATTGATCCTGAGAACGTACCCAAAGAGATGAATGAACAAACGCCAAGCTTTTCTCGCTTTTGGTCACTTTCCAGTGCTAGTCCATGTTCAAGGTTGCCGATCTTCAAAGTTGGATATTTGGTCAGGGGCTGATTCGCACAGGAATGGTATTTAGAGCCTTCGGCAGCTCGGAACGAAATAGTGCCGCGGATCGATCTCCTCTCGTATCAAAATGATCCCATTAATCTGATGAATCATTACTGGAAGCTCGCGAATGGTTGGCTGTCGGAGTGCTTAAGCCATCATACTAAATGCAAACATGTCCACAGCGCGGAGAACTATTGTCCGACAAGACTGATTGAGGTACGGGCGAATAGCTCGGACTGTGAACTGCGGTTGTATCTTACCAGCAATGGTTCGATCAAGGAGCCGTATATGACCCTCAGCCACTGCTGGGGAAATTCTCGGGTTTTGCGCTTGACAACTGCGACGCGAGACCGACTCCAGAAAGGATTCAACGTTACGGAGTTGCCGTCAACCTTTCAAGATGCCATCATGGTAACTAAGGCTCTTGGTATAAACTTCCTGTGGATCGATGCCTTATGTATAATTCAAGATTCCATCGTAGATTGGCAACATGAAGCTACATTGATGTCTCAGGTTTATTCAAATTCGATATGTAATATATCAGCTTTAGACGCTCACGATAGTACTGGAGGTCTTTTCTTCGAACGCGAAACCTCGAATGTCCCACATTGCACTTTTGAGATTTGCCGGAAGTTTCAACGGAAGCGACTTTACGAATTTGCATACGCCGATTTCTGGTCTGATAGCGTTCAGCATGCTCCTTTGACTCGCCGCGCGTGGGTGGTACAAGAACGCCTTCTGGCGCCACGGGTACTTCATTTTGGTAAGAGACAACTGCTTTGGGAATGTAACGAGTTTCGGGCTTGCGAAGTCTACCCAAGAGGGATGCCTCCTCTCGGTCCTCTTGAAATTTTCCATTCAGACAGTGATAAGTTTCTCAAGGAATCATTTAGACCTCTCCTCCAAGGAGGCCTAGACAATCCTTTGACCTCTTCTCAAATGCATAGAGCATGGAATGATCTCGTGCAACATTACACGAATTGCAATCTAACAATGTCTAAGGACAAATTAGTTGCCATCTCCGGCATCGTCAAGCGCCTTCAGCCCTTGTTCAAGACCGACTATCTTGCGGGTCTGTGGAGAGACAATCTGTTGGAACAATTGTTGTGGCATGTTGAGCCTTCCAACAAAGCAAAGCGGTTCCTGGCGGGAGAGAAACGACCAGAATATCGTGCACCCTCATGGAGCTGGGCGAGTATAGAGGCACCGATAGTACCAAAGCCGCACATATACCACAACGTTTACCACATGGCCACCATAATAGAAGCCCATGTTACTCCTGTTACAGAGGACATTACAGGACGGATCGTAGACGGTTACATTCGTTTACAGACCCCTCTTTTCCCTGTCAAGGTAGACATATCTGAGAGCATGAGATATCTAGACCTGGCATGGGATTGGGGACGGCTGGAGAGCTATGACGAAATCATAGCAGATGTTTGGCCTCAATCTGTTGTTGAAGGACTTCAATTTGTGCCGCTTTTGAGGACGTCACCTTCTCCACGTATCACTCGGCTTCAAGTAGGTATTTTTGGGCTTATTATACAACCTGTGGAGGGCAGACAGGGAGTATAGCAGCGATGGGGCAGTGCCGCGTTTCGCTGGCTCAAGGGGAGGGATCTTTTAAATTTTGGTGTCCAGCGGACCAATGGCAAATACACGTTCGAATACAGTCCGCCCAAAAAGTATCCTGAGCAAATCATAACAATGATTTGACGGAGGGCCCACAATATAAGAGCTCCTATGATCTACAATGCTTTGGGAAGAGTATGATGTGAATCTATTTGGTAGGTAAGTGGCACCGTCCCCCGACCCCAATTCCTTTACTGATACTTCGCCAAGGCTCCGTACATATAGCAGAATAAAATTCTTCAACCTCTCAGCATGGAACTTTTGGACCTTCGTTCTAAAAAGCTATTTCTTACTTCTATCGGTGCGACTTTTCAGCAAGCTCCGGGCTGGCGATCTCATTTTTGCACTACCTGGAAGACCAGCGTACATGCTTGGAACGGGTTGATTTGTTCGATGGCCATGGAAATGGGACAGTTGTCAGAATTGACGATTTTGGAATTTCACACAAGGCATCGGTCGTTGTTGGAAAAGAGGGATTTTATTAGGTCACAGTATTACTTTCTTACTAGAAAGGCGCGAGCGAATTTGCTCCAAGATTGACGCTGATCATGGCACGGATAATGGCTCGGATAATGACACAAATAATGACACAGATAACGACAAGATTCTACACTGGGTCCTTCTTCTACGCTCTTCTTTGGTACTAAGTTGCTTAGCGTTTCCCTTCCCAATTACTGCTTAGCACATGCACTTACGCAAGTTTCAAAAACATCTTACCTCTGTTACCGTCCCAAATGAAAAGCTTTCCGCTGGGCTTGATTCCATCTTTGAGCAAAACCTCAACCCCATGTGTTCTTTCTCTATTTCTCCCCTACCGTCATAGCCAGTCTGCGTCTCCGCGACTTCGAACCTCCACCACCATGCCAGCCACGATTTTGCCCAGGAGCAATGATGAGAATTGGTATGGGGCCCCATAAGCATGAGCCTGAAACCAACTACTGTCGCAACACGGAAATTCGGAGCTTCTTTAGATAGAGGACTCTCTGAAGACCTTGGCATACATTAGAGCTTAGCTCGCATCACCTTTCACAGGCCGTAGTTTTGGTGCATACCCAAGCTCAAGAGTCTTGACAGTGGGGGGGAAACATCTAGGAGCTCGTTGTAAAGCAAATAATACTTGGGACTCTTGTCCCCCGATTGCTCGCCACTTTTGGTTATTCGCCAGCAAAGCCGCTGGAAGAAGTGAAAACCATGACCATTCTCAACATATATAGCTACGTTATCCACCTTATTCAGGCCTTCTACAGCTCCAGAAATGTCAGCCAGTCACTGCAGATACCTCCAACGCGAATATGTAAGATCCCATTATCTAATACCACAACGTGAAAATTCAAACAGCATGCTGGCTAGTCCTTTATAGGAGTGAGTGATCTTGATAGACGCACAATGTGTCTGAGGTTGTGGTACAAATGAGCGAGTTGATTGTGAATAGGCTCATGTTCCGACTACGCTTTTGCCAGGGCTTTAGGCTAGAGTAAAGCAGGATATCTAAGGTAAGCTGAATTTATGGTCAGATTTTTCTAGGCATCTGTAGGCAGTCTTGCGCCTTCGCTCGCAGTAATCTGCCCCGACCTCACCCCCCACCGGGTCTAGGTAGGGTGAGCGCCGCTTCAAAAAATATTCTCGCGCGACGCGGGTGCGGGTCATGCGAGCCTGGGTGATCCTGGGCGATTCTTGACAAGGGAGTTTGTGGCGTATCTACTCTGCGGGTGGGAATTAGAGGAAGGATAATTAAATAGGACCCTGAATACAAAATAGAAGGTAGGAGAGTGTAAACAAGGTACTCCTTTCCAGTACGCTACCAATTTCAGTGGAATGTAGTGGTACGTAAGGTATACACACGACGACTCGAGTTTCCATCAAATATGCCTAACCTCCATCCCCGCCTACGGATTTTAATCAGGGGTCGATCTGAAATAATGCAATCTCCCCACTAATATCGATAGGCAAAGGAACATAAACGAAAGTAATCAGAAAGCTCACTGGAGCCGTTTGATCAATATTCAGCGTCATACGGTCCCTTCCCGCATTGAAGTAAGTATGCTCAATGAAGGTTTGGGTACCATCGGGGTTATGCCTCAACGCATTGACCGTAAGGACGACTCTGTTCATCGCAAACGTGAAGACGTATCTGGCGCCCGCGACGAGAAGGACTTCTTGCGTACCGTAAATTAAGGCCTTGAAGTGGTTGAGACTGCCGTGTGCGATTTCCTCACAGATTGGATTACGACGGCGGAGATGCGTGGCGGTGGTAAGGGAGCGCTCCTTCCATTCCCGTGCTTCGAGAGTGGACCATGGATTAGGCCCAGGGTCGAGGGGGCATGTGGCTGGGCTGTAGCCTGCAGGGTAGGGAAGGTCAGGCGTCGACTGGAGTGTGGCGTTCACTGCAATGAGGCTAGTATCGGGGGCGGTGGGGAGAGGGTAAGGAAGGTCAGGCGTCCACTGGAGTGTGCCGTTCACTCTAATGAGGCTAGTGTCAGGGGCGGTGGGGAGAGCGTAGGTGAGGAGCCCAGATGCTAGGGCGAGGAGGACTGAAGAACGCATTGTGATGGCTATGATGTTATGCTTGATGCATCAGGTTTGGGTGTGCTAATGGCTGGGGAAGTCTTTTGTGCGGGGAAGAAAGAGCTGCTGTTGCTCCCTTTGTGTAGTTGGTTGCTCTATGAGATGGTTCGATGAGAAGGAAGTTGGTGATTGTAGACGAATATAAATATTGAATCTCAAGCCACGAATGATGCTGATGACACAGACGCTGGGGCCCGAAGCTGCGTAGATGCGTATACGGATGAGGTCGCTTTTCCCGCGGAATGCTCTTGACATTGTGCCCGTTCTTTATCTCTCCGTGCAACCCTTCCACTCTGCCATTGAATCTGCAATTCACTGGTCTCCATTTTGATGAAGCGGGTATACATATCGAGGAGCAGACCATGTCCGAGGTGTTGCTAAGGTACACACCATACGACCTGGCTACGGACAATCCCCTGTTTTATTCTAGCAGTCCCCTGTTTTATCATGCCTGTAGAAATCCTGTGGTAGCGCCGTCTTTGTGCCGAAATATCATAGCGGGCGCACACACCAAAAATTGCATATGCATATATCACATCAGCAATTTTGAAACCGGCTCAGATCTTTACGCTATACGCGCACATCCCGCAGAGCGCTCCGAGCGAGCACCGAGAGGGCACCAGACACTGGGAAATACTTATCAGCGACCCACGAGCATCTAGCATGCTCCTAAACGCACAAAGCAACAATCTCTTTCGATAATATTTAGCGAGCAGGCTTAACAGGTTTTTTTCAATGTTGGTAAGATGCTACATCATTATTGATGGCTCATAAACATTCGCAATTGAATCAGCATCAAATTTCTATGCCGAGGTGATATCAGTAGCTATCGCATCGCAATGCGCATGCGATGTGATGGATGGTGATGGCGATGGCGATGGTGATTGTGATGTTGAATGTGATGGTCGATGCGATGCGAGGGATTCATCACGCGCTCCTACTATATCCCAACGCGGTGCGCAATGGATTGCGCCTATTGCGCAGAACTCGAGCTGCATAGCCTGACGGTAGGAGATGCCTTAATTTCCCACCCTCTTCAGACTCGGCCACGATGCAAGTCCGGCACTTCACCGTCTCTACTAGGGCACGGCCAATGGTAGTGGAGTGTCCCTCCACTGTCGACGTTTGTAGGAAGATGTCTGTTTACATGCGACAAATTGGAGCTTTCGCCCTGCTTATTCCACACTTCGACTAAGTATCCATTCCCAAGGGGCTACTAAGACCGAGTCAACGCCTGTGGCGCCGGAATTTTGGATAGGTCCGAAGTGTACATTAACCTCAGTGTTTGATATTCGGACGGGAGGTTCAGTGCTAGGAGCTACATTTGGAAGACCTTGCTTGGACTGTGCATGGAAATCGAGATACGGCTTTTTGGGACTCTGCTTATGGGCGAATATTTAGTTTTATGGTTAAGGGATTATCTAATGGAGAAGCATAGCAGGTTTATTGGAGCAAACTTACCTATTATGTAACATGGCTGAGTCCTTGGATTTAGGGATCGTAGTTGCTGACGTCCACTGTTTACACTGGCTTCACCGTATATTCTTGTAAAGGACTTCGTGGTACGTACAAAAGGATAGATGATCAGTATAAACTTGTCAAGGACATAGTATGGTCGAGCATGGAACGCAAGAAGCGAAGATATGCTTAGTAGCGCCGGATATTCCCTAGCTCTGATGCTTGGCAACAACCATCAAAACATGCCATCACTGCGGCGACATCGTGACAACATGCCCACAAAAAATGAAAAATAGCAATGCCCTCATTGCCCATACGCACTCTAATCGCACTGCCCATATCGCATTGCCCATATCTGCATACCATCAGCTGATAGGAATCTGCACAGCCCGCATTGAGATGTTGAGTGGTTGTTGGTGGAACAGGGACGGACTTCCAGGATGCCAAGATTTCTTCTCCAGAAGTCAGAATTGAGCGACAGCGACCACATTAAACACTTGTGAATAAGGGCGTCAGTGTATTGGATGGTGCATTGCTAGCGACGAGCGATGGTTGATTAAGACTTTAGATAGGCGATAGTAAAGAAAGGAAGGTGGATGGTCGGAAGTCAAAAATATCGAAAATGTCAAATCGAAAATGTTAAGACAGCGCATTCGAAGCCGCAGAAATCGAGAAATGAAAATGGTGGCGTCGAGCCGCATGGCACTGGCCCAGTATGGTGTAGTTGCTCATGTTGCGAGCTTTTACGTATGGCTGGGCATGGTAGTTTACTTTGCAACCAAATCCTTATCGCGGGAGGAACACATGTAGCTCCCACCAAATCTTGTAGGCAATCCGATGCAGATATCAGCGGATGGCAGCCGGCTTGTATGCGTCTTATTTCTTCCTCATCTGCCTGATATTGCGCAGCGGGTATCCCACCTCTTCCATCGTTTCAACACTTGGTGATGGCGTGTAGGATCGAGCGGAAACAGGTGCAGATATCGGTTGCGGGTGAGGTAGCTCTGATGGTAGCTCTGATGGCGCTGGACTGCATAGCCGCAGAGCTGATGGCGGAGCTGTTGGTGGAGCGGATGCTGGAGCGGATGGTAGCTCCAGCGGGGCCGGCGGTGCCAGGAAGATGTTGAAAAGCTCATTCAAGCTATCAACCTGCTTCTTGGTGAAGCCACTGGCCATGTAGATGGCCATGGTGATGAGGATGATAGGCCTAGCAAAAGGATCGTCTGATTGGCGGTGTTGAGCAACCGTAGACTGCGGAACGCGAGGCTGGGGAGCTGATCTCAGGCCGTTGCTACCATATGTCACAGGCAAGGCATACATGGGACGTCATATGCCAGAAGGAAACCGAGGGTTTTCTTGACCTGGCAAGAGACACCGTTCTATGTGCTGAAACCGATCGTCGGGACGGTAGTAATCTCGAAGCGTGGAACTGGCTGTGAGATTGGGTTCTCCTAAATAGGCTGATACGGAGAAGCACCTGGTGGCTGTGGTTGGCCTGCAACAGACCGCGTCGGACGCAAGCTGCTCTGTTATATGTGAATCGAATGCTGACCGTTCATTGCGGTAGCTTGTGCTGTCCAGGCAGTCTCCTCTGCCAATGCCGGTGGCAAGGGTACCTGCGTGAGCACGGGCTTCCACCATCCGTACACCCAATTCCGAGAGGCAGCAGCCATCGAGATCGCGGCATCGCGGCTTCGCGACCTACATGCAATCACTGATCATTAGTAAGTGGCGCCATCGAGGTTTCACTTGCAGTGCGTTTGATGTCTCGATTGCCTTTGAATGTTCGATAGAGTGGCTATTGGACCCTGAGACCCTGAGACCCTGAGACCCTGAATATAATGCGAGATTTCATAAAGAGTCGTCGACTTCCGCAGGCTGAATCTGGAGATACACGACCTCCAGACTCGCAAAAACAACCCTCCAATATTATTTATATCAAATGATTGTTAAACAGATCAACATAGGCGGCAGGCATCAGTCACTCAAGGCGATACCGACAGGACAGTAGCTGGCATGTTTCTATATCCAATCGATCAGCATGGGTCAAAATCAGAAGACAAATTCAAGACGGCGGAGACCATCGACATCGATTACTAAGACTGCATGTTCAGCGTGCCAGAAAAGGCGTTCAAAGGTGAGAGCAAAGCCTTAATATTATCTGTCAGTGATCTACAAATCAAGTCTTCTGACCCGAAAGCATCGTCTAGTGCAACGGCGAATCTCCTTGCTCTCGATGTGCTGTCCAACCTACACCTGCCTGCGTATATACGATAAACTCCAAAGTCGCAAAGGAGGAGATGCAGCGAGAGATCACTGAGCTACGACGAACGAACATGTTATCCATACAGATTTTTGATGCCCTCCGATCAGACCGACAAGTCCCTATGATCCTTAAGATGTTGAAAGGCGATGAAGATCCGAGTCTAATCGCAGATGTTGCCAATTCACCTCAAGGAACACAATTCACCATGAATCCATTATTGGACACAGATAAGGGTATGTTCCAGGATACCTGTGATAGCAGAACCTATGAAAGCGTCCAAGCGACGAAGCAAGCACTAGCACCAGTACCGAACCAGATCAATTATTCCTCAACTATAGCGCCGTGTCATCAGCTATTGATCCAGCATCTGCTTACTCTCTACTGGACTTGGATACACCCAGCACATCCGCTATTCAGTATGGAGTGTTTCATTCAAGATTATATGACAGGTACCGAGGGACATTCCTCGGCATTCCTAGTCGCTGCGGTCTGTGCTGCAGCATGTGACCTGCTCAGTCCTCCCTGGACCAATATGGGTTTTGATGTTGCAACGCTTAGGCTAAATCTTGTGGCGGAAGCGAGTAAGCAAGAAACCTTGGCAGATCCTAAGGCTCAGACTACCTTGAAAGCTTTGCAAGTGATGAAGATTGTTGGTTGCCGGTCCGAGACGCCATATACAAAGTCGATCATGGGTTACGAGCAGCACGGGATGGATTCGAATAAGCAGGTGTTGCCAGTCCAAGATACCAGATGCAAAGTCGATTACGAGTTATGAGCAGTACGGGATGAATTTGAATAAGCAGGTATTGCAGGTCCGAGACACTCTATGTAATATCGATTACGGGTTATGAGCAGTGCGGGATGGATTTGAACAAGCAGGTATTGCCAGACATCAAGGCATAAAGAACCTTGAAATGGTTGGAAGTAGTTGATCGGGCTGCTATATATCATTAAAGCAGATCAAAGCGCCCTAAGGATATAAGCCCCTTGCTAGAGACATCAGCAAAGGATGTCAAGGCAGATTGGTAGGGAACGGGGTTGTGCACTGTGTTACAATACTGTCCATAGCAGTAGCTTCACGTTTCCTAGGAGTAACTCATCAAGAGCGCTTGTCATTTTTAAAGTCATATTACTTGATGTTCGGCTGTTGTACCCAAAATGAGCCTGGGGCGAAGAGGCTGAGAGGGGTTTCAGCACGATTTACATATCTAATTAATCAAAGATACATATCTTCATGACGGATGCAACTACATGGGTTGGGATTTAGGGAACAAACAACCTAAAGAATCATAGATGGACGACAAGGACTGTGCCAGGGATGCAAACTCGCAAAAATATCTTGTGTACCATCGCAGTGTGATGCTTATAACTTGCAGAACCAATTTCGCCGCCTTGCGTGTCGGATGTGGGAATAGGGTCGAATCATCATGTGTAAACCGTGTCAAATACTTACCCAACCTTACTCATCATCTTGTATTGACATACGATGAACCTCTTATTTTGCCAGTCATTTCGTTCCTCAGATGAGGTAGACCGCTTGTCACAAGAAGCGTCGAGAATGGAAGAGGAACCCCTCACGAGTCAAGCATAATAGCGGTAATGTCTCTTCCTAGTCATGCAATTCTTGCAGACCCTGGGCTATGGTATAAGGCATGATCGATGAGATGCTGCTCGAAGATAGTTAGATAGCATCGTAGTGAAAGACTTTGGGTCACTTTCTGGAGACTGATTGAATCGAGTCAATCGGAAGGAACTGCACTTTCGGATTCTGGATGCTGTCTGATTGCCAAGGGCAAGCCTTCCTCTCGAGGATCTGCGCTAGAGAACACTACATGGCCTTGTAAGGTAAGATTACCTAGGTAGGGCTGGAGCGGGCCCTAAAAGAACCCCCGAAGAACTTCCAGGATGGTCCCCCGAAGGAAGTAGGTTCCCAAGGGCTCGCTAGCTTTGGGTCCAGCCCTATGGGGAGATGTTTGAGGGGTGAACCCTTCTAAAAGACGGGCCGTGTCCGGACCTAAAAGAACTCCGGATTACATACACAGTATGGATAGCTCTGGCGTCACCATCCCCGAGATCTATTGGTAATTTGTCAATCATGATTTCTAATCCGCGAGTTCCCTTCCTACTTCATGTTCCGTTCTGCTCAACGAATAGGCCAATTCTCCCGTCACTTGATCTTCAGACCACCAACTGGCAATACCAGACACCTTAACATTCTCAATCATCCAACCAAAATGTCTCATCTCTTTGAAGATGCCACGCCGGCGGAGGTTAAGAACGCAAAGGTACCTCTCACTGCACCCAGCTTACAGCTTAGTCGAGAGCCAACTCTGCTAACGAACGAGACGCTTAGGGCCTTCACCTCATTACGATGAGCACTCCCAATGGCCAGAAAGTCCAGATCATGCTAGAAGAGCTCCACGATGTCTACGGCACCGAATGGACACAAACTCTCATGTACGCACCAAGTCTCCACATCTGAAATTTGTCACCTCCCCCACGTTTGTCTCGGTATATCCATGACTAACAGCCTTCACCTCTCAGCAACATCATGACCAACGAACAAAAGAAAGACTGGTTCCTCCGCTTAGATCCCAACGGCCGCATACCAGTCCTCATCGACCACACTCAATCGCCCCCCTTCCCCGTTATGGAGACCTCCGCCGAGCTACTCTACCTCCTCAAGTTCGCAGACAAGGATGATGTCTTCGGCTTCAAAGATGAACTAGAGCGAAGCCAGGCGCTGCAATGGCTCTTCTTCTGGCACGGCAGCGGAGGTATGAAGCAATGATTACATAGTAAACCGACCGTTGCTAACATGACCAAGCCCCCTACCAAGGCCAAGTCAACCACTTCGCAAAATTTGCCAAGGAGAAAATCCCCTGTACGTATCATCATCATCAACCATGCCCTGTCACCACACCTACTCCCTAAATACCCACGCTAATGGTACTCTGCAACTAGACGCCATCGACCGTTTCCGCAACGAAACCCTCCGCGTCTACGGCGTTCTCGAAATCCATCTCTCAGGCAAATACACCGGCTCACCTCGCGAATACCTCGCCGGCAACGGCAAAGGCAAATACAGCGTAGCGGATATCGGAACGTGGCCTTGGGTCAAAGGGTGGGAGTTTTCTGGGTTTACGAAAGAGGAGATGGAGCAGTTTCCCCATCTGTTGAAGTGGATTGAGAGGATTGCGGAACGGCCGGCTGTTAAGAGGGGGGTGGGGGAGAAGTATGCTTTGAAGTAGGGGTTGGGGGTGGGTGGTGCCTGGGAAGGAAAATCTGTTTGAGTCTTTGTCGTAGTAAAGAGATGTGAATAGGTGAATGGAATGAATGCAAATATAATGAATTATGGAAGTAGAAACTACTAAATACATTGACCAAATTTCTTTTAATTCGCAGCTACAATGATCCCTTTTTCCGTCCTACGTTTTAGCCATTCATCGTCATTGTCTACATATCATAAAATGCTTCTAAATTCCTGCCTATCATCCACTATTTCGGTATTACCGCCTCTCCTTATTCTCTCACTCAAAGACCAAGTCACGGGTTGAATAATCCATGTCTTGGCAGGATAACCCTATTTGCTCTATGCGTTTATCCATCTCCTGCCTACCTTATTTATTTCTTAGCACCCTCTAACTACCTCACTAACCCAAAAAACCCCACTTATATATCCATCGCTAAATGATAATCATAAATCAAAACCAGACCTAAATATCACTTAAAACACGCAGCCACCCCCCCCCCCCCCCCCCTAAAAACCGCTATCTATGCCCCTAGATAAGATAGTCGCCAAAACATCTAATGCTCCGGAAGCCAGAGCTAGGTATTCCAATCAAAGCTCTCAAAATCATCTAGCGTTCCATCGCCCATCTCGTCACCACCGTTGTTCATTTCGAAATTGAAATCAAAGAAACTATCATCAAGTGTGGAATTATCGGCAATAGAAGTAGTAGGCGCCGTGACGTCTGCAGCTGGCCCGGCAGTGGTTGCTACAGTGGTAGCGGTAGTTTTTGTTGTTGTCTGGTTAGTGTCGGGCTGATTTGTGAAGGTGGTGGGCATATTGCTGATGTTGGAGAAGTCGGAGCCGGTGACGTAGTTTTCGAGGCCGGGGAGGAGACTGTTGATGTCTTCGTTTGAGGTCGAGGTCATGGTGTTTAGGTCGACGTTGGGTAGAGAGGGGGTTTGCAGCGTGCTATCGGTGTTGAGGGGTTGGTTTGTGGTGGTGTCCATGGAGAATCCGAAGTCGCCGAAGTTTATGGTGTCGTCTGCACTGACGAGGTCGTCGTTGAACATGGATTCGAAAAATTCTGCGTTGGCTGGGTCTGATGTGTCCATCATTCCGTCGCCAGGTTGCTGATTTTCGTTTTTGGGCTGGCCTTGGCCCGTGGAAATTGGATCCGAGGGCATTGTGATAGCTAATCCTGCGGAATTCTCCGAATCTTGCGGCATACCCTGTCCAGTCCCAATGACTTCGTCTTCGTCGGTTTGGGCGACTAGACTTCCATGCTCATGCATAAAAGTGTCCTCTCCATCACCAGGTACATGGACTTGCGCTGTGTCCTCAATTGCAGTACCATTGGCTTGCTGGACTAATTCTTCTGCTTCCTTGGCTAGAGCACCTGGAGATGGAATTCCATTAGCGCGATCTCTGGCTCGGTCCCTTTCAGCACGCTTCTTTCGGATATTCCGAAGATCACGCTCCATCACCGCTTTAGCTTGGAGCTGTAGCACATGTCAGTTGAATTCATATCTGTATCTATGTGTAATCAATCATGGTTTGGAAAGCAAAAGATTTTTTTTGAAAATAGCAGCGCGAGGCTCTAGATAATGCGCTCATAGTCCAATGAGAACATCTCCAACCTACAATTTCGACCTCTATCTCATCAAGAGCCTCATGAAATCGCTGGTTAGCGCTATCGACCATTTTGGTGATGCGGCCTCTGGTAAAGCCTGCTTGCCTTAGGTTATGGCAATTAGGGTCGCGGAGGATCTTGGACGTCTCCAGTAGCTGCAGCGTATGAGTACTCATTGTTCAAACAAGCTATAATGGTGACTCACTACAAGATTCAACATTGCGGGCAATACCTCGAGAGGATGCTGAGGGCTCTGCATGTCTGCCATGATTACCTAGTTCAGGACTACGCAAGTTGCTGGCTTTAAGTCGACGAGTGAAGCAAGTAAGGGCAAAGATGTATCCAAGATATCATAGGCCGTTTGGCTTGTAATTTACCGACTCGTTGGGACTGATACATGATAATCCATTGATCAATAGGAGGGAGAGTGAAGCTGTTGCCAAGAAGAGGCCTTGTAAGACGCACGCACGCGATGTCCCGTGCCAAGCAGCCATCCCTGTTTCAAGACTAGCACTCCCGAATCTTAACCGAGCCCTTGTCTCGAATTTCCACGAGGGTGGGAGAGTCAGGAGAGACACAAGACAGCATAGAGATTTAAAGCTCTCCGGGATGTTATGAGGACCTCGTAGAACACTCCAACGTAATATTGCTCAGACTGACAGACACCAGCTGGCTCCGTAGTAAAGCTCATAATCATAACTCTTCTACACCTAGTCAGGTACAGAGTACCTTCCAAGGCGATCCCCCTCAAGGATTAGCCTCGCAGCGAACCTAATTCTGTGGGTAAGAGCTCTGGGGAAAATCCCACCCTCACCTCCCCATCCCTCCCCTCCTCCCTTCAACATATTTCACTGTTACTTGCGGCCCCAGGAAACTTGAGAGGCTCTCCCTCTCTTTCCTTCGTCCTTTTCGTATCTCCTTGGTTCCTCTTCTTCTTCTGTGATTGCTTCGTCGTTGCGTTGGTCTGCATCCAAGCGCTCATCCAATCTCCGTCTTGCCCATCCAGCTTTTCCGCAGCAGATAGCTTCATCGGCGTTGTCAGGACTCGCCACTATAGACACGACTCGACGATATATTATTCATGTTGCCTTCGTCGATCTCTAGATCCTAGCCAGACCACTGCCCTCCCTTCTCAGTCCTCGCTCGCGTACTCCAGCCTCGAGGTAGTCAAGCGCCTATCTGAGCAGTCAAACACACTCTCTAGCTTCAGCTTCTTCTTCGATCCTTCAAGCGCGTTGCCTTCCGTTCACTCTCCAAAGTTTTTCCCAATGGCGGACATCAAAACGGAAAGCATGCCAACCACTTCAATGCCCCTCCCACCACCCCCACAATTCGCAGGTGCTCCTGGGCAACAGCAGTATGAGAATAATGGCACGACAAATGGTCAAGGGAATCCTGCACATATGCCACCTCCACCACTTCCGCCGGTGGTGATTCCACAAAATACAAACCCCATACCAACTGCTATGACTTCTCCAGGCGGCGACTCGACGGGAATGATGTCGCCGTCATCAGGCTCAGGCAGCTTTGTCCGCCGTGCTGCCCCCGAACCCAACAAGCGTGCGCTGTATGTAGGAGGATTGGATCCAAGAGTTACAGAGGATATCCTTCGCCAAATATTTGAAACTACTGGACACGTGCAGAATGTGAAGATCATTCCGGATAAGAACATGGGAGCTGTAAGTAAAAATACTGCTATCCTTCGTTTGTTGGACATACTCGACTTTAGCATCTTGTACTTGGGATTGTTGTGTTGTGCAGGAGAGCTGCACTAGCCCGGTTCTCATATCCTTTTTGTTTGTTTGCATGGCGATACGCGCTACCACCAATCAAATTTTTCAAAGTTTGGTCCACAACAAACGCCGCCGTCACTTTGGGATCTGCTCATTTACTGACCACGTTAAGAGCAAGGGTTTCAACTACGGTTTTATCGAATACGACGATCCAGGAGCTGCTGAGCGAGCTATGCAGACCCTCAATGGTAGACGTGTTCATCAGGCGGTAAGCAAACTTTGCTCAAATCTGCCATCATATTGTGCAGCTTTCTTACGTCACAAAGGAAATCCGCGTCAATTGGGCCTATCAATCTAACAATTCCAATAAGGAAGACACCTCTAATCATTTCCATATTTTTGTCGGTGATCTTAGCAATGAAGTTAATGACGAGGTTCTTCTTCAAGCATTCTCAGCCTTTGGCTCGGTCTCCGAAGCTCGCGTCATGTGGGATATGAAGACCGGCCGCTCTCGTGGCTATGGCTTTGTTGCGTTCAGGGATCGTGGTGACGCTGAGAAAGCTCTCAGTTCCATGGACGGTGAATGGCTTGGATCCCGTGCCATCCGATGCAATTGGGCAAACCAGAAGGGCCAGCCATCTATCTCCCAGCAGCAAGCGATGTCCTCCATGGGGATGACACCGACTACCCCCTACGGCCATCATCATTTCCCAACACACGGAATGCAGAGCTACGAAATGGTCATTGCGCAAACTCCAGCATGGCAGACTACCTGTTACGTCGGAAATCTCACTCCCTACACCACACAGAATGACCTAGTTCCTCTCTTCCAGAATTTTGGATTCGTTCAGGAGACGCGCTTTCAGTCCGATCGTGGCTTCGCATTTGTCAAGATGGATACTCACGAGAATGCAGCCATGGCCATATGTCAATTGAGTGGCTACAATGTCAATGGTCGCCCACTGAAATGCAGCGTGAGTCTTTTACATTCTCCTATTGACATGAAATCTGCTAATCAATACTGGCAAAGTGGGGCAAAGATCGTCCACCAACTGGCCAATTCGATGGGTACTCACCTCAGCAGCCCCCGACACCCAACTACTCACAAGCATCCCCGGCATACGGCTTTCCGCAGTACGGCGGCCCTCAAGCTATGACACCTCAAGGTGGACCTCACTCTGCTGGTCCAATGTCAGGCTATCCGAATCAACAATCTCCAATGGGTGCCCCAAGTCCAGCTGGTCGAGGCTACCAAGGCTATGGCGGCCAAGGTGGTCCAGGCATGGCTCCTCAATATAGCCAAATGCCTAACGCCGCTGGAGGCGTTCCTGGTAGTGCAGGTGGATACGGACGTCCTGACCAGATGCAAGGTGGTTATGGCGGACCTCCAAGCGCTGGTGGATACCCTCCCAATGGTCAAGCTGGCAACTACGGAGGATACCAGCCCTAATGCATATTCCGGACAGCCTTTTGACACGCGCATGGCTTGCCAATTCGGAATTCTTTCTCTTTCAGTAATTCTCCGAATTCCTTTCTGATCATCAACACAAATAGCAGACACAGGGTGGCCTCCGTTTACTGCATCACCTTTTGAATTCAGGATTAGTGACTCGGATGTACTTTCACCCCCCTTTTTTAATAATCTCATAGTTGGCGGTCTTTACTTTCAGTTGAACTGAACACGACTAGGATGGAGAAAGAAAAAGCGTGAAATTCACTCGTTTCATTGTAGCAGAAATCTTTCAGATCATACTGCAGCGTTGGATGTGTAACGAGTCTCCTTCGTCTTCATGCTGGACTAAGATTCGTTCACCAATACCCATATGTACGTAAATTTGAGGCAAATTGCAATGAAAATTCTCAGATCTATACGTTGATTCACGAGAAAAGTTTCTCTATGCCCTCGCTATATAATAGAATGGGGCATAGTCCATGCATATTAAGCTAACAACAGGTGGATTACTGTCAATAATACCTTCAGAATTCATAGCTCTGGAGGTTTCTAACCTTTGATTGTAGATTTTCAGTACTTCAATAGCATATGAATAAAGATATATGCTGCTTCAAAGGATCTTATAAGTGTCGAAACCTAACTAAAATAACCCTTTTATATGCATGATTTAAGCTCTATTGCTCTTAGTTTCGCCTAGCAATGCTTCAGCAGACTTTCATCCTCTGACGCCGAGTCTCGTAGGGCTGAGCGGCATTCCTGGATTTCTTGTCTTAGCGCTTTTCAAAGGTCCTACGACATTTCCGCAAAGCAGGTCAATGTGCTCTCCAGCAACACAATGAACCGTCTTCGAATACACCGAAGGACTCATTTCGTCCCATGAAATAGGATTGTTACGATGAGTTGTCAAAAGCTTCTCCGTCTTGCGCGCCCCTCCCTCCGCATCGATGCTCCGCGCCGCTGCTTGCACCACCACCCAGGCGGTTCACAACTCACGCGGCCTACTGCAGCGACCAGGTATGGAGCTAGAAGACGATGGCCCTTTGGGGCCTATGCTCTGCATAATCTCAATGTTCCCGCCGTTCGCAACGCATCCTTCGCACGCGTTTTGCCCAAATTAGCTCTCAAGCTCGTTCGAATACCAGCTATGTTCGGCGCAGCTATGATTGGTGGAGTGGCATATCTGCAATATCAAGCCGCGCAAGCAGGGACATACGCTATGGATGTACTTGGTAAGGGGAAGGAGTGGGCGAGCAGTACTGCTGAGGATTTATTTGGGGGCGCGAAAGGGGTTGCTGAGCAGACGAGGACAGGGTGGGAGAGGACGAAGGATGGTATTGAGTGGCCCGGCTGGATGAAAGACATCCTTGAGGGGAAAGCAGGGAAAGAAGGAGGTGGAGGCCCATTCCCGGGTGGCGAGCCGCCGAATCAAAGTAGGGGGGGAGCGGCTGCCGTGGCGGTGGGGACAGGAACAGCGTTTGGTTATGCGCAGAGTCCCGAAGATGATGAACGCACCGGGAAAGAGGCGGCGAGGGATGATCAGATGATGGTACTGACGAAGAAAATGATTGAGATACGGAGTATATTACAGGTCGTTGGACAGTCTAGCGCTATGGTGCTGCCATCAATCGTAGTTATCGGGTCTCAATCATCGGGTAAGAGCTCGGTGCTGGAAGCCATTGTAGGACATGAGTTCCTGCCGAAAGGATCGAACATGATCACCAGAAGACCCATCGAACTTACACTTGTCAACACCACTGAAGCTCAGGCAGAGTATGGCGAATTTCCCGCGCTAGGACTAGGGAAGATTACGGATTTCGCGAGTATCCAGAAGACATTGACCGATTTGAATTTGGCGGTGCCGGCGCAGGAATGCGTGAGCGACGATCCCATACAATTGAGCATTTACTCGCCTAACGTACCGGATCTCTCTTTGATCGATCTACCGGGATACATTCAGGTGTCAGGGATGGATCAGCCACTGGAACTGAAGCAGAAGATCACGGACCTATGTGACAAGTACATACAGCCTCCCAATGTCATATTGGCCATATCAGCTGCTGATGTCGATCTGGCCAACTCGACAGCATTGAGGGCGAGTAGGAGGGTCGATCCGAGAGGTGAGAGAACCATTGGAGTGGTCACGAAGATGGATTTGGTGGACCCTGAAAGGGGAGTCAGCATCTTAAGTGATCGAAAGTACCCTCTACGGCTTGGTTACGTAGGTGTTGTTAGTCGTGTGCCGCCGACTACAGGAGGACTGTTCTCCAGAGGTAGTGGTTCTATCACGAATGCTATTACCAAGAACGAGAATGCCTTCTTTTCGTCGCATCCTTTGGAATTTGGGTCAGAGTCAGGACTTGCTGTTGGCACTACTACATTGAGGAAGAAGCTCATGCATGTTCTTGAGCAGACTATGGCTGCAAGTTTACAAAGCACGAGCGATGCCATACATCAAGAGCTAGAGGAAGCCACCTATGAATTCAAGGTCCAGTACAACGACAGGC
Source organism: Cladonia rubrotincta (assembly GCA_963971245.1). Lineage (NCBI taxonomy): Eukaryota > Fungi > Ascomycota > Lecanoromycetes > Lecanorales > Cladoniaceae > Cladonia > Cladonia rubrotincta. The sequence goes on from OZ020215.1 coordinate 806,315, forward strand.
CGTTAAGCGCCGAGTCTTATCTCGCAGAAAGTCTCGACGCTTTCAAGCATTCCTTTAAGGAATTTGCAGAGTCATTCGGACGGGCGCAAGTCCGTGAGCTATTAAAGGAAGAACTAGATCAGCGTGTCTTGGACCTTCTGGCACAACGTTACTGGAATAAACCCATTACCGACCTCAGTCTCCCGCCTATCGAGCCAGATCCCCTTAGTGACCTTCCTAAAGCCGACGCTGACTCCCTCTTCTGGCACCGCAAATTAGATGCTTCGACGTCTACTCTTACAAAACTCGGCATCGGCCGCCTAGCAACTACTGTCGTAGCAAACGCTCTACAATCTGAAGTCGACCGGCTGATCAATAACTCCACATTTGCTAACCACCCTTTTGCTCGCCAGGCTATTATAGACGCATCTTCCGGCATATTGAATGAGCGATTCTATAGCACCAGTGATCAAGTCGAAAACTGCGTTAAACCATACAAATATGAGATAGAAGTGGAAGACAATGAGTGGGCGAAGGGCCGGCAAAGTATTGTTACTGTACTAAACAAGGAGCTCAAGGCATGCGAAGCCGCAGAGAAGCATGTCGAAACTTCTGTAGGGGGGAAAAGGAAGCTAAAAGATGTCATGGGCTTTATTGATCGGGTAAGGAAAGGCGACGTAGTGCTTGAGGGCGACGGCTCGGGTGGAGCAGGGGGGTTCAGTGCTGCTTTACTGGCCAAAGGTATGACGAACGACCCCTGTTTGGAAGACGGTAGGCGAAGCGAAGCTAACGACGTAACAAAGGCCGAGAAGCAGTCTTCCTTCGCGACCGCGCCTCTACACTTCAAATGCGTCTCCTTGCTCTGAAGTCGCGCCAGTGCGCCACAAAAACAAACAAATACTACTGCCCGGAAATCTTTCTCGACGTCGTCGCCGACAAACTCACATCAACAGCTGTGCTTTTCCTCAACGTAGAACTGCTCTCTGAGTTCTATTACAACTTCCCCCGCGAGCTTGACGCGAAGCTTGGCCGAGGACTCCGGCCTGAGGAAGTAGAGAGATTTGCTAGAGAGGATAAGAGGGTCGCAAGACATTTGGATGTGGTGAGAAGGAAGGAGATGTTGGAGTTGGTGCTTGCGAAGATGGAGAGTCTGCGGGACTTGGAGGGAAGGGAGAAAAGGAGAGAGGCGGACAGGGGGAGGGAGATGAAGGGGGCGAAGAAGCAGAGGGAAGGGCAGAGGGGTTGGGGACTTTTCTGATACTAGCGGGCATCTTTGACGGGAGATGGAGTCATGGTGTGTGTGGTATTGGACCCTGCATGGCGTTGAGCGTGGTGCAGAATGATATCTCAGCTTTGTGGTTTTTGAAGCATTTGTAGCAATACCCCGACTCACTCAATCCAAGATTTCGACTGTTTTCGCCAGGACACCGCTGCCTCGTACAAGAGATGTAGCACGAAACTTGGTCTTGGTTACAAGACTATTCGGGGTCCTGCAGTAAAACCAATTGAAACCGACTCACTCGTACCAGAAGTACCGGGCCTTTGAGGAATGCTCAGGGAATGGTTTAGCACATCAGAACAAAGCATCAAAATAACCTTCTTTCTCGTCGGCGACGCAATGACCAAAACCACGTGCACCGGTCTCTCATCGCAGCCTGGTCCCGCCTTGAGACCGTCTTCCGCCTCCTCAACTTCATAAGCGTCGGTCTCGCCACCGTCATCTTAAAAATGCACTAATCTCATGGATCAAATTCCGTTGATATAGTAGAGTATGGTGCTAGCTCTCTGTGTTGAGGGTTGAGGAATAGTCTGCAGGCCTTGATACTCACCTCCTTTGATCTGTTCGCAGGTATTTCATGTAAAGTTCTTTGGTGTGTCGTCTGATTATCCTCTTAATCGCGTGCGCCTTGTATAAGAGTCGACTCATTCGTGTCTTTCCGAAAAACATCAGCACCACGATTCAGCAAGTATCTTAAAACATCAATGTTATCTCGGCGAGCAGCGAGATGAAGAGGAGTACGCCCCCAAGCGTCGATTGCGCCAATTTTAGCCTTATTATCAAGGAGCCATTCTACCATTGGGAGATGTTTCCTCAAAACGGCCATATGCAGTGCTGTGAATCCTAATTGGACGATTGAGGCGTTTAAGTCTTGAGGCTCCCTTACTAAGCTTGTTAGAATCGTCTTGTGCCCATTGTAAGCGCAAAATACAACAGCCGGGACTTGGCAGCCTTGCTGGGTTAGACGTGCACCTGTCATTCGAAGCATTCTCATAATCCAGTGAGCCCGTAAAGATGTGTTATTGCGGTAAAAGAGAGTCACGGGCTCTGTCAATCTTCGTAACTTAGGAATAGGTGATGCTTCGAGCATTTCGACTTCGCGATAGTGGTGGGTCCAGTAACGAAGTGTATATCGTAAGAAAGGATGCTACTTGCAAGATCGCTGAAGGCCGTATTTGAGCTCCCTAGGTTTCCATATAAACTGATTGGTATCACCGGGGGATTTGTAACCAACAGTGTCGCTGGATCCCTGAAGGTTTGCAAACCAAACACACTTGCTGGCCATTGAAAAAGCCGCTTCAGCTACGTTAAGGATATACCACGGTTGTCCTGTGAGAGGTATAGGGGTATGATCAGTATTCATAAGGAGAAATTCTTTGGCGGTCTGGTGTACAAGGCGACATTCCTCACTACTGTTACTCTTGCTGCTTTGACCCCTCAGTATCTGCTTGGGCTTCTCCCAGCGCACGAATTGTCCGCATAAAAGTGCGACTGTGCGACGTATAGCTGGCTCTTGGTTACTGATCACATGACGGACTGATACATGATGTTGCTCAATCGTCCAGCACTCCTGAAGCTTCTCCTGGCTTAAAGGATTTTGAGCCATGGTTAGTAGGGAAAGTATTTTTCTTGGCTTTATCTTTATTTTCTTCCCGAATTGACATCAGTATATCCCTATACAACTGTTTCAAACGGTCTGGAATGCGAGATAGCATAGTCGCAAATCCGTCTTCGGATAGCTGAACTTCTAAAGGGATTTTTTGAAGCGCCAGCGAGGCCCTTAGGAAAGTCCTGTCAGAATTCTGCACAAGACGGTCTCGTAAGCGCCTTCTACTCGCTTCCGGCAAGTTTCGCAAAGCTGGCAGTGTTTCGATCTCGTGGTCAATAAAGTTCTCGATATCGACGCTAAGCCAGTCCTTGTCAGTTCGAATCTCAAGCTTTATCCTACTTACTGAGTCGTCAAGAATGTCGGACATGGGGATTTCCGCTCGGCTTGTAAGAATCAACTTAACACGATTCGTATTCGGTGGGCGATCCTTGAAATATTGTGCAACCCACTTGTTGCAAAATAGCTATTCGCTCGCTTGCTTATCTTAGACCAGCCACCTCATTTTCCTCGTCTTTCACCATTCTAGCACCTTCTACCCCTAATCCATGGCAGCTACCCTGCGGAGCTTTTTGTATACAATCGCTTCCTTCCATAGAGCTCAACTAGTCAGGCAATGCAGTGTTTATCCATCTAGACTCGTCCATCCATTGCGACACCACTTCATGAGCTGATCCCGTTCCGAGGCCTGGCATTCGTCTAATGCGTCTGGTATGCAAACCAGCTCCCCCAGCAAAGGATCATCAAAGCAAGCTGTACAAATCCTCCAAAGCAAACTGGCATCTTCAACAGCTTTCCCGGCAGTATGTCTCTCTGAAGTAAGGGCATGTATGCTTAGATTTTGTCTATGATGAAATATTTGAAATAAAATTCCACACAAGAGCGCCACAGCGTTCTTTGGTAGTGCATACTTATCGTCCCAGAAGCAGAAGCAGGTCACGATGTGTCGCCGATACAACCGCATCTGATCAATTATGAAAGACGCAAGGACGGTCTTACCCATCCCTGGAGCACCTGTTACCCATAGAAGATTAGACCCGTCTGGCTTAAGCCAGCTGCGGTATGAAGGATGATCCAAGAGCCACTCACATGTCCTATTGACCCTTGGGGGAACCCTCTCTTTCGCAGTATCGGGGTCCGATAGATACAGGGATCTGATACAACCTTCCTGTTCCTTTGTTACTGTCAATATATTAGGCTTCATTGAAAGGATCAATAACTGGAAATCGACGTACATTATATTACGGCAGGCGCCGCCGACCTGACCAGCGATGCTACATGACGACCAACAGCTTTGTATGCTTGGCTCTCGGCAGACTCAAACCTGCATATGGTGTGGTGGTCAGCATCAACAGGGAAGAGCCCCATTTGCAATGCCTATTGTGGCCGAATTATCATCAATAACCTGTGACAGCAGCCTTCAGCATGACTAACGTTAGATCTCAAAGCATGTGCCTACTAAGATAGGACCTGTCTTCCTACGCTCATAGAAAGTATATACCGTGAGGCCCTGACTCCGTGGAACAAACTGTTTTGATATTTCCATCAAGACTGGGAATGCTTTTTAAGGTCCTTGATCAGCTTCTTGCTTGTCGATGTGCCAATGCTGGCACTATCAAATATATTTGCACGGAAACTTCCCCACCAAGAAATAGTAGCACCCCTGTGAGGTACACTTAGAAAAGCCATGGCCTTCGTGTTGTCCAAAATATCCTTGAAGTCAGGCTTGGTGCTGTGCTCGTGAGCGAGAACCATTGCCTTTTTGACAATAACGCCTCCTAAGCTGTGGCATATGAACACAACAGGTCGCCCGTTGCGTCCTTCAAAACCGGATGTAGCCCGTTCCGCACTGAGCTGGACGAGAAGAGAGCGGGCAGTATCTTCAACATTTCTCCAACCCTTGCTGAACGCCACGGCAGAGTCGTACCCATACGCCATTATGCGCGCAAATGGCAGGTCCTTTGCTAAGAAGTCCCTCAGCCAGAATTTTCCATTCTCATGCTTCCAGGTCTCGAACGGATCGCCCATTAGCCCATGAACAGCCACAACATCGACAGTCTTGGCTTGGGTTTGCTCAGAGAGCGCAAAGATTCCGATTCGTCCTGCAGACATACTCTTTCCTGAGGAAAAGTGAAACCTCGTGTCGGTTCCTAGTGGCTCAATCGACGGTGGCTGTCAGGCTGTCAGACAGGGAGGGTATTAGCGACCAGGCATCCGCTTTTCCTTCGCTGATGCTTCATGTGTGACTGTTGCGTATTTGCTCGCATTACCCGCACTTATCGCTGTCGGTCGAGGCACGTCTGTACAGAATTATTGATGAGCTGAGAGATAGGGCCAAGACCACCAATCGCGAACGAAAGCATCGCTATTGGACAAACGGACATCCCGCCGACATGGCCGCTTTTTCGGCCAGACCTTCTCTATCTTAGGTAAGATACCTTCAATACTCCCGACTAAGCATTTGATAATGACTCGCGTAAGGATAAGGAGTCTTACTTTAGCTTTTCAATAAAGAGTCTAGGTAATAAATATATGTAATAATGTAATTTGATTGTACATTTATCTACAAGTCTATGATAAATAATTTTTACTTAGTAGTCATTTTTTCGAGTTGTACATGACTACCTAGTTCTCAATGCTAAGATTTGCACGTTGTTTATTAAGCAACCTACCTAAGGTTGCGGTACGGCGCGCCCTTAGTTCCCTCAACTAGTATATGCAGGCCCTAAAAGCACCCCCAAGTCCTGTCATCCGGGGACGAGGACTATCCCCAGAACGTCCCAACCACCGGGTATCTTCAGGGCTTGCTTCGCCATCTCTAGGTCAGCCCCACATATACTTTTGCGGTTCTAATCGCAAACCGCCATACGTGTTCAATGACATTCTACCCAACACCATGGCCCCATACGCTCACAAATAGAAGCAGAAATACTAGCTGTGCAAACTCGGAGACCTGATTGCTGGGTTCAGAAAGATTTCGAATTAGAAGCTTCAGAATCGATATTGTTATTGCACAAGAGAGATCAATAGCAGATTTGGCGCTCGCTCACCTATACAAGAACTTGGCTTTAATGATTCTGGATGTGGTTGAGACAGGCTCATGAAGATTACGTACGCCATATGGAAGCACTTCAAGCCACGTACAGGTCACCGCTCCTCCTCTCAGCTCCGTCGACGCTAGTTAAGCATTCATGTTGACTTTCCGTTACAGGACCTTATTCTTCATTTTTGGGACACTGCTACACCATCTGACCATACCCTTGGAATTAGACTCTGTATGTATATTTTCACTATGGGTATCAAATGGAGTTCTCACTGAAACGTCATCACAACATGACGTGGGTAACTAAGACCCGGACAGTATCTACTTACTTTTATTACATCATACAGCACATCAACGCCGAGGCCCCAAGCATTCCCCCCACCGCGGCACCTGCCCCTATCGCTGATGCAGACCCTACCTGATTCTGCTGCTGCTGTTGCTGCCACATCTGTGCCTGATACTGCGCTTGCGCCTGAGCCTGAGCCTGAGCCTGGGATATTTGGAATTGCATCTGCTGCTGCTGCTGCATCGCCTGATCATGCTCCCACTGCCTCTGAGCGACCTGCTCTCTCTCCTCTTTAACCCGCTGAACCTGCTTCAGGATCGCCAGCATGTCACTCTCCTTCCGCGCCTCCGCTGCCGCCACGGCTTGCAATAATTCTTGTTTGCGCTCTTCTTCGCCTTGTTCGCGCTTCTCCATTGCCACCATGATGGCGGTGAGTTGGGCCATGTACTTGTCCTGGTGGGCTTCTTCGGCTTCGTTACGCGCTTTGTCGATCTCTTCTTCTTGTTTGGCGGCTTTCTGGTCAGATTGTTCTTTCTCGAGGCGAGCCGTTTCGCGCTCTTCTTCATACTTTTTCTCTCGCGCCTGGCGCTTTTCTTCGAGGTCTTGGAGTTTATCGTCCATTTCTTTGATTGATTTCTTGTACTGTTCCTCTTTTTCTGCGAAGATCTTCGCCATATTGAGTTTCATCTCTTCCTGCGCTGATTTGGTCTCGTTGATCTGTCTCTGATATTTTTCTTGGTCTGAGGCAAGTTCTTCCACCCACTTTTGGTCTTTGAGCGCAAGTGCTTTGGTCATTTCTTCTTTCGTCTGGTCGATCCTTCTTTCTAGCGCTTCGCGCTGTTTGTTCATTTCTGCGTTCACTTCTTGACCAGCCTCAGTACGGTTGAGATCCTTCTTTTCGTCGACCAGCTCCTTCTGCAGGTTGAGCACCTTTCTTTCGTTGTCCATGAGCGGTGTTATAATTTTGATAGCTGAGGCACGATCTCCGGAGTGACGATGAGCATGGGCACGTTCTTTAATCATATCGCCCCAATACTCAGGTGTCTCCCGGAGTCGTCGATCTCGGTCTTCCTCCTCTTGCCCGCTATTCGCATTCCACATCGTTGAGACCAGGGCGACAGAAGACATGTTGCCAGATCCAACCAGCTTCTTGAAGGTGCGCAGATTTTTGAATGGCGTTCCAGCCATACGAACGTGGGTGATTGGGTGAAGGTAAATCAAGCCACTGAGCCTTATTTTCTTCTTGTCATAAGAGAGCCCCAGCCAGTAGGCTAGATCTTTGAGGACGTCGGTGTCGGTACGATTGGTATCATCAAAGCCGGGTGTATCAACGAGATGGACCTGATGGCCTTGATGAGTGAATGTCCACATTTGCACTTTGGTAGTCCCTAAGGCCCGAAGTCAGTCACGCGACGCAACTCATAGTCGAATTTCTGTCTATACTTGACTCAAGTTCGTGACCTATCTCTCCAGCAGCGTCAGGACAGCAGGTCGCGATGAACGAACTTTTGCCGCTCCCCGTCATACCCATTATAGCTATGTAAACATCGTCGGGCCTGTCGTGCCACTCAGCGTTAGCATCATAGTCATTTCGCTGAGCCCTGCTGTCGAGGTACGGGTACTTACTTGAAGCGCATATCATTTATCATCTCACTGTAGCTATTTCTGCGCATTTGCGCGCCAAAAAACTCTCCTGTTGCCATCTTCGCAGTTGGGGTGAATTTGTGCGTTGAGAGCAGTCGTTAAAGTGCTCGAGCTGGAGATTCATCTCTTCAGCCTTTCACTGTTTGAAGCTAAGGTTCGCGGCGTGAGCTAGCTTGTCACGCGTATCGATAAGCAGTAGGCTAGCTCTATTGACATTGGTGAGTGATCGACCAGAGAACACTACTCCCTTTGTAGTATAATAGATGTGATTGAGGCTTGCTCCAAGGCAGGCGTGCATGCACTCGACGTTCCAGCCCCAAGCCATCACACCCCGCTTATAATGATGCTGGAACCCGAGCTCTGGGTATGATGAAGTCTAATTGGTATGATGAAGTCTAATTGGTATGATGAAGTCTAATTGCATATCATCGCTAATAGTATGAGATGGCGTCTGCCTCTGCATTAGCGCTGGGTGCAGATTTCCAACATGTATCACCTACTGCCAGCAAAGTATACATTGCCGTAATGGGAGCAACCGGCTCGGGTAAAAGCTCTTTAATCAGCAGTATCACCGGAAGGGAAGGAATTATCGGCCATAGCCTCGAAACAGGTCTGTCATTGCTAGTAGAATGTGATGACCGTGCATTAATGTATGACGACCTAGGGACATCCGAAGTTGGAGCCTATGAGATAACGATGGATTCTACCACGTTGGTCCTAGTCGACACTCCTGGCTTTGATGATATTGAGATGTCAGACTACCAGATACTGAACGCGATTGCGGCTTGGCTGGAGAACAGTTGCGAGAAGGGACAACTTCTTAGTGGACTTGTGTATCTTCATCAGATCAATAAGACACGGATGTCTGGGTCTGCCATCCGGGCGCTTCATCTGTTTCAGCGTATTTGTGGCGAGGATAACTACAAGAATGTGATATTAGCTACTACATTCTGGAACAAGATCGAACACTGCAAACAAGAGGGCATCGATCGCGAGGAGCGCTTATTGGCAAATGAAGGGTTCTGGAAATTGATGATTGAGAAAGGAGCGAAGCCAATGCGGCTGGGACAAGATTATAGAGACATCCTGCCTGCATTATTGGCGATGGCGGAAAAGCCCACAATGACACTTGAGATACAGCAAGAGCTTAGCAACGGTTTGGAACTCGAGCAGACCATGGCTGGACTTTTCATCAACAAGAATAGCGAGCAATTTCAGAAGGAGCAAGAAATTAAAACCACGAAGTTGCAAGAAGACTTTGAGAGACGACTAGAAGAGCAAAAGAGCAGACTTGATGGAGCAAGACGCGAAACAAATCAAAAGTTGGTACTTAAGGAGCAAGAACATTTACGATCGATGGAGGCGAACAGGCGGTTGATGGAACATCAAATGGAATTATATCAACTGAATCAAAGAGTGAAGCAAGCGGAACTCAGGGCGAGGCTTAGAGAAGAAGAGGAGACGGAAGCCCGTGAGCGCGAGCTTGAAGCAGATAGATTAAGGCAACGTCGTCGAGAAGCGCAAGAAAGGGAGTCGCGCCAGAGGAGACGTCTTTCATTGACTCAAAGGAAGACAGTCGACCAACAACTAGATCTGCTACGAGCAGCCCGTGCAGGAGGCGTTACCGTGGCAAGAGTCAGAGGTGTCTTTCCAGAAGGAATAGGTATGCTTAGTCAGGATGGCTCTGCATATTCTGTGACGGGATCCGGGCTTAACCAATGGTGCGATTTTTGTCTGAAACCTTATGGTTTGGAGTCATGGTCTAGTAAGTGGTTCCCAACCCCCATTGCTTGGTTAGTAGATCTATTAGCAGGACTGAAAACCATAGTCTGCGCAGCCTGCGATAATTTCAGGCTCTGTGCAACCTGCTTTGGTGCTGGTCGAAGATGCTATAACCAAGATCACCTATTATTGCATCTTAAACCGTATGGAGTCAACGCGGTGGAGAGGTCCTGTCGCCGTTTCAGGGTACCTCATCGCCTTAAGTGTGATGCACCTGAATGTAGGAAACCGATCGAAGGGCTATACTTTCGTTAGTATTCAGTCCCTAATCAGCCTATACAAGAATTTAGTAACGCTTTGCCATACAGATTGCTGCCGCTGTTCTGGCGACGACTTCGATATATGCGTGGATTGTGTCGTTATGGGAGGTTATGGCTGCTATGATTCTAATCATTACCTTGCTTGGGGTGTTCAGCCGTTGAGATTTCCAGGGCAGGAACTTGGTGAAGTAGGATAAGTCGGCAGAAACGTGTAAGTTGTACAAGCAGAGTATTCGTTTGTACAAAGATGACGTGGCTATATGGGTCAATAAATGCAATTCTGGTTTCCCATTCCATCATTTTCCGCTGACCTCCATGTCGGGATTGGGTTAATCAGTGGTAGAATGCTTCAGTTAGGTCCTTTTCAGACTTCTTGGGTGCTGCCAAACCCCGTTCATAGGTTTCTTCATCGTCTGCCGTTTCCCAAGCTTGACGCTCAAGGGATTTCATGTGCCGCTTCTCCATCCGACCTCTTCTTAGGCGAGGCGGATAGATAAGGATCTCGCTTGATTATGAAGAAGCTCATGGAACAGCATTGGAGTTGGCATTCTTCTGGCATTGTAAACCGTGAAATCGGCGGACGAAAACCATAACCGTATCCTCAACGGTATTGCCCCCCAAAGATACCCTAAAGTCGGGTCGCCTAGGTAGGCGATAGAGCTACCGTAGTCCCCAGAGCAGGGGGTTTTTAGCGCAAATCTTGTTTCCTAGGGGACCAGCTTTAGGGGCCTCTAGGCGCCAGCCTTGTAGGGCTGTACGGTTGATAGAAGTAGGTGAACTCTTCTATTTGGTTAGTCTGTGATGTGAGCGCTAGGTACCTTAGATGCTGAGCCCCTCCCGCGCCTGTCAAGAAGATTGTGTTTATGTTCCTACATCTTTCAGAGCAGAGATAACGCACTGCCGACGTCGATCCTTATGACTGTAAGTGACTTCAATGATAGACAGTTTGTAGGATAGTGGCAATCTTGCTTGTCGAGCAAAAAGGTTCCATTTGGTCGACTAACGACGTGGGGAACGTACCTTAGTCCTCGACATCTCAACAACATTAATCAGCATCTTCTGTATCTGTCTCATTTGTCCAATAATCAGACTTTCCGAATATAACTAGCCACTTCATTCAGTCCCTCAAGATTTTACAATCAATCAAAACATAATGGGAGGGCCAGCACCACCTCGAAATGCCGACGACCAGGCCCTTCATTTCCTAGCAAGCCAAGGCTATCTCCCCCTAGCGCTCGCAGACCATCCCAGAATGATGGAAGCCTACACCAATCTCTTCGCCAAATCCCACGAATTCTTCGCTCTTCCCGCCGACTCTCCCCAAAAGACAGCCTACCAAGCAGTCTCCGGCCCCGCCGCAAGCGAAGAAGGGTACTCCAAAATCGAAGGCGAAAAATCGATCCTGACAACCCGCACTTCGAACCGCTGTCCCGAACTTCTCCTCTCGGACCTCAAAACAGCATGGGATCTGACCGGCGCCTTCGTGGAAAAGACAATCCGCGCCATCGCTGTGACTTTAGGCCTGAAAGAAGATGTCTTCCTCCCTTTCGTAAACCCCTGCACAACGCTCACAGGATCCAAAACTCCCACCCAACTCCGCATGTTCCGTTACGACCGGCCACCCACGGGCTCCCAGCCCACCGTAAACGCAGAAAAGCACAAAGACCTCGGTCTCCTCTCCCTCGTAATCGGTCACTCCCCCGGCCTCCAGGTCTTTGACACCATTAAGAATATCTGGCTCCCCATAGAAGAAGACACTTGTCTTCCCCCTGACGCCCGAACCCGTTCTGGGGGGCTAACAGCCACCCTCCTCGGCGGCGAAACGCTCGCTTTCCTCACGCGAGGGAAATATAAAGCCGGGGTCCACCGCGTCGTGTGTGCCCCTGGAGATGCTAGTAATGGGAACTCTGATCCATTCAGATTTAGTATTGTGTATACGTTGAGACCTGCCCCAGCGCCTTTGTACACGAAGTACTTTGAAAGCGAGATCACGGGCAAATTTGGGGCAAACGAGCAGTGTGAGGGGGAAAGCTCGAGTGTGCTATTTGAGAAGATTATGAAGAGTCATTGGAACATCAATGCGGCGAGGGATGTAAGGGAGAAGCAGAGGCAGGAACAGGCAGCACGGCGAAGGGCGGCGGCGGAGAAGGTGGGTGCTGAGGGCAAGGCGAATGAGTTGACGAAGCCGTTGAGTGGGTAAATGAGATATCGGCAACAATGACACGAAAGGCAAGCAATGAGAAAGTTATGAATATATCTGTGTTTTTTGATCTCGATCTATTTATGAAACAGCTATTGCTATCTAGGTAGGAGCGCGGCTTGCCCGAGAGAAAATTATTCCACATTCATTCAAACCATAAACCTCCAAGTGTAACCCATCAAAGACTTCAAGCAGGCACGTTTGATAGAATAAGAAGAGAATTGATTAAACCCCCTCGATCCATCCTCGCCCCACTCCATCCCCGTCGGCTAAAACACAGCCTCTACCCAATTCTCCTGTGTTTATCACGGCAACGGGGAAACGCTAACCTATCTGGGGTTTTTGCAAGTTACAACCATGAACGTCGAGGAAGATTTTGTCAGGTCTCACTAGCGTCCCTCTGGTTCTATCCTCCTCATGAGTACGGGGATGGTTGATGTGGATGTTTTGAAGCTTTTCTTGGCGCTGTACGGATGAGATCGTGGTGGTGTGGACCAGCGCCACAACACTATTCTTCGATATCTTTAACATCTATGATACCTTTGACATCTTTAACACTCTTAATATTCTTAGCACCTTTGATACTCTTGATACTCTTGATACTCTTGATACTCTTGATACTCTTGATACTCTTGATACTCTTGATACTCTTGATACTCTTGATACTCTTGATACTCTTGATACTCTTGATACTCTTGATACTCTTGATACTCTTGATACTCTTGATACTCTTGATACTCTTGATACTCTTGATACTCTTGATACTCTTGATACTCTTGATACTCTTGATACTCTTGATACTCTTGATACTCTTGATACTCTTGATACTCTTGATACTCTTGATACTCTTGATACTCTTGATACTCTTGATACTCTTGATACTCTTGATACTCTTGATACTCTTGATACTCTTGATACTCTTGATACCGTTAATATCTTTAATATCTTCAACACGTTCAACACCTCCCCCTCACACCTATCCACTCATACCCTTGTCATTCTCATGCCAGGGATAGTGCATCATATTTCATCTGCTCCTCCGTGGTATTCGTTTTCGGAGTCAAGCATGAGTTGCGAGAGAGAGGATTACTTAGATGTGCGCGCGCGGGAGAGGGCTGGGAGGTGAGGTGGGAGGGGTTTTTATTTGAGGTGTAGGTCAAACTGAAGAGGCGGGATGGCGTTCAGGTCCACAGGAGGCGAAACTGGCGAACTGACGTGAACGAAGGGAATTACGTAGATGGAATTCAGAGGAACGATATCAAACTTTGGCAGTGAGAAGACTTAGAAGTTTGCGTTCAGTGCCCTCGGTTTCATGCTGAGCTTAGACGGAGCTGTTGGGACTTCGAGTGGCCAGTAGTGCAATGCACTTAAGAATTACAAGTAATTCGCTCAAGTCTCATAATGTGATAAGGTTTTAGCAGCAGCCTTTCTGCCTGCTTGCAGTATTCTAATAGGTGCTTGGCATCATGCTCAGCCTACCTCCGTCTGTGAGCATCACGTTGCCAGTGACGTAGGCACCAGCGCGACTTGTCAGGAAGAGGATACAGCCAGCCATGTCCTCTGGAGTGCCAGCTCTCTCTGCAGGAATCGCTGTTTTGGGAAAGACACCGTCGCCGATAAGATCTTTTGCCAAATCGGACGGATAAACTAGACATCTATCAGCCGCGGTCTCACGCATATTGACAGCAGGGGTGACACGTACGTCCAGGAGCTAAAATGTTGGAACGAATTCCGTAAGGCACCAGTTGTGTTGCCATCTGCTTCATCAGATGAGTCACGCCAGCTTTGCTCTGCCCATAAGCGTAACCACCTGGCACATTCCGATTGAAACCACCAATGCTGCTAGTGGCAATGACTTGGCTTTTTTGCTCAACATTATTCTTCTTATTGCCTGCGTCTAGGAGTTTGAGGAATGCGATGACGGAGAAGAAGACTGCCGAAGTATTGACAGCGAAGACATTACTGTATTCGTCGAAAGACTGGTTCCAGAGAATTGACTGATATTCTTCCAAGGGCAATTTGGATGAGATGGGGTTCTCTGGAGGGCCTTGTATTCCACTATTGGCGATCAAAACGTTGATGTAGCCGACGTCTTTCTCGATGTGGGAGACAATTGCTTGGAGGGACTCTTTTGAAGTTACATCACCGACTAACGGAATGATATTCCCAAGCGGTGACTTCTTCGCGGCTTCATCAAGCACTTCCTTACGACGTCCGACAATGTAGACTTTGTGGGCGCCATTGAGGGCGAGCGCCTCCGTCATCATTAGCCCAATGCCACTCCCGCCGCCCGTGATAACGGCTACGAGGCCTTTGACATTGAAAAGGTTTCCAGCTTCAAGTGAGGCCATTTCGATTGATTCAGCCAAAGTAGGGCGTATGATGTTTTGAAGGCTAGGTAGATTTGGCCAAGTTATGTAGCAATAGAAGTGAGTGAAGCACTATCTTCTCTGTAGTAGTACGACCGGAAAATAATACGCACGAGAAGTGAACGGTTTCTATTATTAAACCAACCAAATGCTATCGTGACGTAGTTACGGGACTACCAGCCAGTCAAAACAGAGTTTATCTATCGAAAATTATCGTCTATTCTATAGGACAGTCAGCAAAACATCTAATAAGCGGCTCGGTCACATAGACACAACAGGGTCTTGCCTGGAGGAAGCGATGGACGAGGGGAAAAGTTGGCTGGACATTAATTGGTTGAAGATATGTCCGGCTAGCTATCAGACCCTTGTCGATGATCTGCACAGGGATACGAGAGAACCACGTCTCGACCGATTCCAGGGGTCAGAAAAAGATTTCTTGTCAACGACCTTCTCAAGCAATAACAGTCGCTTTCCTTCCCAGCCTTCTCGTTCCACCCTCCATTCGTTTTCAATCGAGGCTGAGCAGGTAGTGTCCACTGAGCCGGACGCTTCAACCCTCTTTGCCAGCTTAAACGTCTTTCCTTATGTCAACAGCTCACGACGTTCGTCGGCGTCCAGGGTTGTGGTCCTACTTTAGTTTTGGCTCTCCTCCTCACAGACGAGTTGTCTCATCGCCTGAACGTCAAGACTCAAGTCGGCAAGAGAAGGAAAATACTCCTACAAGAGCCTGGGGCGGTAGAGGACGCGCAGACACACTGGAGGGCTACAGGACAGAACCGGCACCCATGGCGGGCGGCCGGAGATCACGGTACTTGAAGACCGGTGGAGTTGTCACGCTCCTTCTGTTTCTGTTATATCTCTTCTCCTCAAGGGACAATGTCAACGTCAGGAATATTGTCCAAGGTTTGTACAAGCAATTTTCGTTTCGAACGACGACGTTGCTAATGTTCTTTAGTAGGCCAAGCAGGAAATCGAACGACCACAACGCAAACAGAGAAAGTGATAGATCCTTCACTAGGGACGACGAAGTGCTCGAAGTCCAATTCCAAAGACAGGCCTCTAGTCCAATACGCTTTAATGATTGATGCTGGTAGTACGGGCTCCCGAATACATGTCTATAAATTCAACAATTGCGGGTCTACGCCCGAACTTGAGGATGAAGTCTTATTCAAGATGACAGAGAAGAAGGAAGGAGGCTCTGGTCTGAGCTCATATGGTACGGATGTCGAGGGAGCTGCGACGAGTTTAGATGTACTTCTCGATGAGGCCGTGACCAAGGTTCCAGAGAAGTTCCGATCATGCTCACCAATCGCCGTCAAAGCCACCGCTGGTCTACGCAAACTCGACGAAAAGCTCGGTCCTGACGCAAGCAAGAACATCCTCGCGGCGGTCCGCAAACGCATCGAAACAAAATACCCCTTTCCCCTCGTCTCCGCCGAAAATGGCGGCGTTGAAGTCATGGATGGCAAAGACGAAGGCGTCTACGCCTGGATAACAACCAACTACCTCCTCGGCAAGATTGGCGGCCCCGACAAATCCCCCACAGCAGCGGTCTTCGACCTTGGAGGCGGCTCCACCCAAATCGTCTTCGAACCCACCTTCCCCTCCTCCGGCGGGGGCATGCCAGAAAAACTCGCCGAAGGCGACCACAAATACGTCTTCAGCACCTCCGGCCAAACCTACGAACTGTACCAACACTCCCACCTCGGCTACGGCCTCATGGAAGCCCGCAAATCCATCCACAAACTCGTCGCCCAAACCATCCACGATGCCGCCACCGACGACCCCTCCTGGATCTCCCACCCCATCACAAACCCCTGCATCATCCCCGGAATGACCCGAGAAGTAAACGTCACTCTCGATAACGGCTCCACCTACCTCCTCAACATGCGCGGTCCCGACTCCCCCTCCCCAGCGCAATGTCGCGGCCTCGCCGAAAAAACCCTCATGAAAGACGCCGACTGCAATCTCGCCCCTTGCTCTTTCAAAGGCGTCCATCAACCCTCCCTCTCCAAAACCTTTGCCCGCGAAGACGTCTACATCTTCTCCTACTTCTACGACCGCACAGAACCCCTCGGCATGCCAGAGTCCTTCACTATCGCTGAACTCAGAGACTTAACCCAAAAAGTCTGCGAAGGTGAAAAAGGCTGGGAAGGATTTAAAGGTGTGAAGGGCGCATTAGAGGAATTGAAAGGACGACCGGAGTATTGTTTAGATTTGAGTTTCATGGTGGGGTTGTTGCATACGGGGTATGAGATGGGTTTGGCGAGGGAGGTTAGGATTGCGAAGAAAATTGGGGGTAATGAGTTGGGGTGGTGTTTGGGTGCTAGGTAAGTTCTTCCCCCCCCGCTATCTTTTTAATTGATAAGGGATTGGTATTGACGTCTTTCTGTCATAGTCTCCCATTACTGAATCAGGACTCGGGATGGTCGTGTAAGGTTAAAGAAATTCCGGCTTGATCGTGTTCGTTCTACGCTGTCCGGTATATGGCATGATAAACATTAATCCAGTCATGAACGAGATGGGTTTCCGGTGTTTGTTGTTGTCTTTGGGAGTAGTGAGTAGTGATACATGCTTACACGCGTCAAAAGGAGACTGGCTCTTAATGGTGGTTTCGGCGTTTTTCTGGAACTTGTTATAGCGAGGTATTTCACGGCCTGGCTTATATATATATTTGTTCGCAATTGCTGTTGCGGTATAGATTCCTTACTTCAGCTGTTGAATTAAAGATAACAATTTAGAGTTTTGTATATTTGAGGCTTCTGTGGTTTATAGGGTGTGAGATGTTGGAATATCACCCACTCGTAACATCACGTCCGATAAGATCCTCCACCAACCTCCTCAATCCCCACCTTCCTCTTATGTCTTCCCTTCTCGACCGCATGGATATATTTGTATTTGCTGTTGGGTTATAGATGTCTACTTCAGCAATTTAAATTAAAATAATTTTTTTAGGATTTGTATATTTACGTCTTATATGGCTGATAAGGCGAGATATGTTGGAGTATGCCCTCTCATATGTGACATCACATCTTGAAGATGTGATAAGATCATCTGCCAACCTCCTCGATCCCAACCTTTCTCTTACCCCTACCCTTCCCTCTCCCCTTCTTCCCCATCAACCTCCCCAGGGCATCTCCCTCCCTTCCCTCATGCGCCAAGCTCCTCAATCCTAACTTTCCTCTTACCCCTCCCCTTCCCTCTCCCCTTCTTTCCCATCAACTTCCCCAGCACATCTCCCTCCCTTCCCTCATCCGCCTGCTTGCTCTCTTCCTCCTCAACCGCTTCCTCCCTCTGCTCCAAAACCCCTAGTCCCAACTCCATCTCAATATACCTCTCTCCCTCCTCTTCCACCTTCTCAATATCCCTCTCGCCCAACCGTCCTTCCGCTTTCTCCACTTCTAATTCCTGATTCGCGGATTTGAGCTGAGGTAAGAGGGTTTGGAGCCGCGATTGCAGCGCAGAGAGATTGGTTGTTGAGAGCTGCGAGGGGGGTAAGGTGGTAGGGGAGGGGGAGGTGGATATAGAAGCTGAGGAGGAGGAGGAATGGGAAGCTGAGGATGAGCTTATTTTGGAGTTGACAGATGCTGGGGCAGGTGAGGAGGAAGAGGAGGAGCCTGAGGAAGATGACGATGCTTGAGAGACGGAGGAGGAGGAGGAGGCGTGGGAGACGTCGTCTGAGATGGAGGCGGATGTTGATGAGAAGTACTCGGCGTTTGAAGCTGAGTCCGGACTGGAGTTTGAAGATGAGTCCGAACCGGACTTTGTGCTGGTGGAATCTGTGTCCCAATTGACCAGGGGGTGGTTTAGCATGGAGAGTATCTGGTGTTGTTCGTAGGGGTGTGGATCGACAGATCGCTCGGAATCTTCTGAATCTGAGCTATCTTTACAATCGCTGGAGTTGTAGTTTGATTCTTGGGAGTCGTTCGGGTCTCGACCGACGGGCCGCTGGAAAAATTCTGATTTTGAGCTCAATGTGTTGGAACTGCCCGAGTCACTCTGTGAGGAGGTAGAAGATTCGGATACTGGTGATGATGCGACGAGCGTGGAGGGACTGGAGCCTGTTGAGGTTTGAGAAGAGTGGTCTTGGACGGCGAAGGTAGATGTGTGCTGGGTTGCTTTCCTAGGACGTTTGGGGGAGGGGGAAGACGAGAGGGCGTCGAGGTCAGCGTAAGTCCGTTTCATAGCGTTATAGAATCTTGAAGTCGATTTGTATGTCGTGTTAGATCATTGAGGCGCAATTGTCTGTCCGAACGTCCTCTGAGTCGTCTTGTCGTTACAGCAGCGGTCGGTATGTACTCTGAGGATTCAACAACCCGTAGGAAGCTGTGGGGGTAAGAATGGAATGTTGTACCGAAGCGCTAGGTGCAGATCTCCCGTGCCGCTTGGTGCAGCTTAGTGGCTGGGCATGTGATAGGGCTACTGGCTTCCTCGTATTTCGTTTCAGCAAGTTTCAGCAATGTAGCATCTTCACACTCCTTTTCTGCCTGACTTCTCCTTTTAAATAGTCACCTAAACCCGTGATTCTGTTCGAGCTGCTTGTGCTACTCTCCTCACCTTCCCTTATTCACGACTGTATGCCTTCTAGGGGTAAAGTAGCCTCGCTTCTCTGATTGGTCATGTGCCAAGTATACGGTAGTCTTACTGATCTGAAACAGTCTCCTTATCTGCATAGCCAAGGACACTAGTCTGCTCTGAAAGGCTATGAAGTGACAGACTGACGACCAAGCACACAACTCTGTATCAAAATCATAGCTACTCCATTTATCGCATTCTCTTAGTCTTTAGCCTTAGCGCATACAGCCTTTCACCGGCAGCACGCCCGATTAATTCCCGTCATCCGAAGTACTTATCACGAGCTGTGAGTTGACGCTATTCCATTGTCTTCCACATGAGTATCACGGTGCCATGTCCGTAACTACCATTTGAAAGAAAAGCAGTGCTTGGGGTTATTGTCTCAGCACAGGTGAGAATGTGGCCAAGGTCGCCCTCATGCTATACATGTACCTCGTTTGAGCTCCCTTGTATGAGACAGCTATTCTGGTGGGGTCAGTCGTACCGACCCGTTTAGGCAACCCCCGGACACTTGCACCACTTTCTGTTCTGGCTCTTCAAGCATTTTGATTTCTCTCTTCATCAAAAATGGAGTCAGCTCTATCTACTTCCCTTGATCACACCTCTTCTGTTCTTATTGCTACATAACTCTACATCATGGAACTTCAAACAGTCCTGTCCTCTCAAACGATATCAAGTGATGAGAGGAAGTATGTACTAAAGACTTTCAGTACACTACCCTTGCTCCGACGTACCCGTTCCCAAGAACACCTTGCCAACATGGATGCAGATCTATCACCATCCCTTCCCGGGCTCAGCCCAATCTCAGAGAACGATACTCCCACAAAGCGAGACCGCAAGCTGTCTCTTCTGTCTCGGGTCTCCAAATTCCGCCACGCTCAAAGTCCCATCGAAGCGCCCATCGAGAAGCCCGCGGATGGCACGGTCAATTTCGGCCACTCCTGGAACTTCTGGCATGACAAGCACGCAGCATCAGGCGACTACGAAGGCCGTCTGACTCTCATGCAAGAAGACATCAACAACGTCAAGCTCTTCTGGCAAGTCATCAACTCCTTCCCCTTCGAAAAACTCGGCTACAAAGACTCCGTCCACTTCTTCAAGAAAGGTGTCAAGCCCGTATGGGAGGACCCCAGAAACGTCAACGGCGGCGCATGGAATTTCCGCGTCCCAAAAGAGAAGACTGATGAATTCTGGAAAGAGCTGCTCGTCCTCGCTGTCGGCGAGCACTTCCACGATGTTCTCCAACATGTCCCCAACGTCCCACAAGGCGTACCCAAGCGTAAGCCCCTACTCAACCCCTCCCCCTTCCTCCCCAAAATCCTAGCCCAGACCCACCACTCACTCCCCCCAATAGGCGACGACATCTGCGGTCTCTCCCTCTCCATCCGCTATGGCGGCAACCTAATCAGCATCTGGCACCGCGACGGCACGAATGAAAAAAGCGTCGAAGGTATCAAAACCGTTGTGCTGGAGAACTTATCGCCGCTGTTGATACCGCCGGGAAATCATATATATCATAAGATCCACGCGTCGCATCCAGGGTTCGAGGAGGCGATCGCTAAGAATAAGGAAGCGGAGATGGCGAGGAGTCCGCTTAGTGCGACGGATTCTGTCGATGGTGCTGAGTCTAAGAGTCCGGAGGGTGCAGTGGGCAAGGCATCGATGGACAAAGTGATGACGTGAGGGGCAAGATTTCGAGTGAGTAGGTACATGGCATCATCGAATTACCTTGGATTGTACGCGTTTCCATTTGCCGGCCGGATCAGCATTACCACAAGCGAGCACAACTGTCTAGGCATTCGGGGGGAGTCATATCATCTATGCATTATGAACATTGGCGGTCATTTACGAGAATCGATAATTAGCTGTTTAGCGGAATAACATATCATATGCATTATCTAAGATACGTTGAGAGCATTTATCTATCTATTCATAGCATGTTTACTTTTGATCAGCGATGAAATTTAGTCTGAAGAACATACAACACCGGCTGGCTCATTCACATAGACATATATATACACAAACACATTTACATATACACACACACATACACACACATACATATATATATACATTATATACACCCTGAATTTAGGATAAAGGATTACCGTTCTAGGACGAGAAAGGGTTACCGCTTTAAAGGGAGCAGTAAAGGAGCAAGGGGGCGCAGTAAGGGAGCATCGAGGGACCACGGGGGACCACGGGAGCACCGAGAGAGCACTGGGAGTGCACTACGCAGCAAGAGAGGAGAGGTTCTGGCTCCTTGGAGAGCCTAATGTGGCTGCTACCTATGCGGCTGCAGCTGCTCTTGTTATCTACCCAGTAATGTTGCCCAACTCAACCTGCTGCTGCCTAGAATTCTACAGCTTAGCCACCTCTTGGCTTCATCTTGTGCCAATGAAATGCTTTTGACGAAGGCTACCTTAGGCAGAAGCCAAGCCGCTAATTCAGTTGGTGGGATGCCTCAACTCAACTCAGCTTCTCTCGACATAGCCACTTTCCCGCAAACCACGGTATTTCACAGCCACAGCCAATATGACATGTGTTTGTATTGCGTTGCCTAAAACCTCGCCTGGCTTAAGTTATTTCACCCCGATTTCAAGACCATCCTTTTTTGAATTCTAGACCTGTAGGAGAGCGCTTCCATCGAACATCAAATGGCATACGACGGTCAACAAAGACTTATTGTCGACACCGAACTACCTATCTATTTTGACTAAATTCTAAAACAATAATTCACTAAACAGTAGCAATATTAGACATGGTTAAAAAGCGGGTAGATTCAGCAAATGCGGACAGGAGGAAAACAGTTTTGCGACGATCAAATAGGCTCTGCAGGGGCAGATTCGAGGCATCACGATTGAAAGACCTGTGCGGTTATTGCAGGTGCATCAAGGTTCCGAGATCACGCAAGGATCGTCAAACGTTATATCAGCGCACCGTGAAGGAAGCTCTTTCGTCAAGTAATGAAGGGTGCAAGCTCTGTCTATTTATCAGTCAGCAGATCAGTAATTTTGATCAATTAGCTCAAAAACAACCCGATGCTCTATGGTCGATGACTATCTCTCAAAGCGAAGAAACAAACGGTGAGAACAGGCGGCCAACACAGGTTGAAATGAGCCTCAATCATAACCAAGCGCCATTAAAGTACGACATCTGTAGACTGCCAAGTACAGTCACAGATCGAGGTTTCTACAGCCCTATTGAGAAATATGAAGAAGTACATCCCCGGAAAGATGACGTTCATTTGGGGTATTTCCCCCGCCTTGTGGAACAGGACCCACTCTCAAACGCTACTTTGGGTTTGGTGAAAGACTGGCTCGCGACTTGCAGCAGTCATGCATTCTGCAGGGCCCAGGTGCCTCAGCCCTTACCGAAAAGGCTTGTTACTGTTCGCTCTGATGGCAGACTTGTGTTGACGGAGCATCTTGATGAAATTGGACATTATCTTGCTCTCAGTCATTGCTGGGGTTCCGTCGACACAACTTTTTCGACTACAAGCGAAAATTTTGCCCAACGCGCCTCAACAGGTTTCCAGTCCTCCGAAATGCCGAGGAATTTCAGACACGCAATAGAGTTCATGAGGCGCTTGGGGTATGATTATATCTGGATCGACAGCCTCTGCATATTGCAGGACGATCAAGAAGACTGGGCTTGTGAAGCTAGTAAAATGGCACAATATTACAACCGTGCCTTGCTAACACTAGCGGTTGCCGACGCAATGACATGTCATGTTGGCTTCTTGTATGATCGTAAACACCATACGTCTCCAGGCATCGGTGGTGAAGATCAACATTATTACTGTTTCCGGGATGTACTGCAAGATGAATTTGCCCTCAATCTGAAAGCTGCAATTAATCAACGCGCGTGGACACTCCAGGAGAGATTAGTATCACCCAGAGTCGTCTCTTTTACTCGGGAACAGCTGCTGTGGTATTGCAGAGAGGGCGAGTGGGCGGAGGGTTATGTGCACAATACATGGCGGTCTCATGACGAGGCCAAGCTGGGATGGCAGAAGGCTGGTTACCAGATAGACAGAGAAGTGTCTAATGCCTACTGGCGCAGCAGGTCCTCAGATCCGCACTATCAACCTTACTTTGATCCAGACTTTGTGGCTGAGATATGGTACAAATGCATTTCGGAGTATACGACTCGCTTCCTTTCGCGCCCATCAGACAAGCTTGCCGCTGTAGCTGGTTTGGCTGAAAATTACGCCGAGCCAGAAACGGGACAATACCTGGCAGGATTGTGGGAATACGATTTCTTTCGAGGTCTAGCTTGGGACAGGGTTCGATTAAGCAAACAGAATGATAGCGAGGCATCGTTATACATCGTTGAGAAAGCCAAGAGAGCGATTGCTACACGAGCTTTGAAGCCGCCATCACAATACAGAGCGCCTAGCTGGAGCTGGGCATCAGTCAATGGTCCGGTCGAACTTCACCGCGATTTCTTCTACTCTGCAAAAAGGGGAGCTTCGCCAGGCATGCAGTACGAAATCCAGCATTGGCAGCGAGAATACGGACCAAGCCTCGTAACATCGGTCTTACGACATTCCCATGAGAGCCCTTACGTTGACATACTGTCAGGATCATTTGTTCAGGTTGAGGGCTATTGTCGGCCTATTTGGGTTTCAAAGATAAAGCTTTCTCCGAAAGCAGCAGGGCCGGACGGACCGGTCCTCAAAGAAGTCACATTCGACGACGACCAGCCCCCGGAGCTATTCTGCTACCTTAAACAGCCTCGCGAGTATGCACAGGTGTGGAAAGAGCTGCTCATCCTTCAAATCTGCAAACATTGCGCAGGGGACCGCCTTGTGTACGGTCTCCTCCTTCAAAAGATGTGTGACGGCGAGGATGCCTACCAACGTGTCGGCATAGTCCGATTAGCGTGCTACAATCTCTGTTCGATGGAGCAAGAGCCGTCATATCCCTGTTTCGCATACTACATACACCCTGCACACCGGGGTTTTAGTGCTGTTCCAAAAGCGGATTACAAGACGAAGGAATGGCAGAAGGAGCGGTGGCAAAAACGGGAATTGAGGCTTTTCTAGAGAGCTCAGGCTTGCGCTTCAAAATTAGTCGTCTGGATTGAGCGTGAGCGATTTGCAAGATTTTCCTCATTAAATAGATATCCCAGCAAACAAGACCCTTTTTCCAAGAAGTGCGTTCCCAAGAGTAGAAAGGTCCTGGGACTCAACTCTCTCACATTTAAATCTCAATGCAGGTTTACTCCCCAATGCAACACCGTTAACTCCAAAGGTGTTGCAGAAATGTAAGCAAGGGTCACCCTTTAAGTCCATCAGACTACTTTTGCCAGGAAATAATAAGATCGGTCACAAAAGTGGGGCTTACTCTCCCAATTCCCGTGCGAGAATTCTTTCATTAGAGTGTTCGTTGCGGAGATTTAAGCGCCATTCTATCATAAAGCAGTAAATATTGGAGTGCTGTCTTGATTTGAATAATTGAAGTCTCGTAGGTTGCTACGGTTTATGCGTACCTTACCGTGTGAATTTTTGGATTAACACAATCCTTTCTTACGAATCACATGCCTTTGCACCCGCTTTCCGGCACTAAGATGGCGGAATCATTCAAATCCCATTGCTCAAACACGATGTACGAAACAATTACGATTCGTCAGATGGAGAGTATAGAGTGTATTCGATCTCTCCAGGCTAATATACAAACACAGGATTAAAAAAGTGTTGGTTGGGGGCAATTTACTTCCGCTCCGATTGAAATGTGAAAAAAAATTTCGTTTCGAATGGGGGGTGTTGGTAAAGCAGTACCAATTTCAAAATGGTGTTCGCAACGTGAGAAAAGCAAGGAGAATTAGGGGCAGATGAGATAAACGAGTGAATCTGGTGACGGAAAAACAAAATACAGGAACAATAATAGCGATGTGGCGAAAGCATGGAGTATTAGGGGATGTGCTGTGATTAATGGAAAGATAATAAGGAAATATGCAGTCTGTTCCCATCATTTGCTCCATCTTGTAGCTGCCATTGAGAGTTGCGTTCTCTGATCTTCTTTGCAAGGCCTTACAACGGCGGAAAGGGGTTTTACACCTCATGGATGTTAAACTCTCAAGCGACAACAGATGCTGATTTGAGGTCAGAGGAGACAATTCCAGCGACCATAGGACCAAATTTCAAGACTATAGGACCACCGTTCTTTATAGCGCTGATGATGAAGTCAAAGATGCGTGCCTCTTGCACTTGCTGAGGCGGGAGCTTCATCACTGCTTTAAGTGCAGCATCAGCGACGAGGGCGCGCTGGGCAAGAGGATCAGCAAGTAGTAGATGGGGGGATGGGCCAGAATTGGGTTGGTCGTCGAAGGATTCCGGGCCACCGGCCTTTTCTTGTACGTTAGCTAGGATGGGAAGGCCCTGCTTGGCGGCAGCGAGAACGCCTTGGTCGGCCAGACGAGTACCAGCTTTAATGAGATTAACAAAACCATCTAAACAACCCTCTTCCGATTCACCATGCATGCCAGATTCTTGTATACTTTGCTGTAAAGACGCTTGAAGATGACCTAGAAACACCTCGGTTTGACCATCAGCTAGCTGCTCGATAGCTGAGGTGTAGATGACAGCGGAGAGCAAAGTTTGTGACGGGGTGGCTTCGAAGCTCGCTGCGCCAGATGCGAACTTCTGATTGTAACTGTGGAGCGAATCGAGCGCGATTTTTAGCGCTGGTTCCATTATAGACCCCATCACACGAGGAGCGGCCTTGCGGACGACAGGGAGCGCTTCCATGACTGCTTCTTTCGTGCCGCTAAAGATGCTCTCCCGCAGATCAGAAGGTAGTCCAGCTGATTGGAGAGCAATTAACGTAGCTTCAGCTAGGATTGCTCTTTCCATGATGCCTTCATGCAGGGCTGCCGGCTCGTCGAAGGCACTTTCAGCGCCTGTTGACTCTACGATCATCTTACTGGCGGCATTCAGAGCGAATCCGGCCAGTGCACCGACTGAACATCCAACGATTATCCCTAATTCAGCTGGAAGTGCAGATGTTGCAGTCCTAAATACGTCCATGAAACCCTTTTCCTCTGCCTCAGTCAATTGGCGATGTGCGGCTGATCTCCGGACTTGAGGAGCTCTGCCATGCTGAAATAGTTGAGTACTTCGCTGACGTGGAGGTGGTGGTTGTGATTTGGGAGTAACCGGAGCCTGGGAGTCATGCTGTGCTTGGGCTTTCTGTTGCACTTGGGAAGCATTGCCAATCCCGACGTTCCGAGTCTTGCAAACTTCGCAGATGGCAGGGCCAGTCAAAGCTATGCTATTCGGGATGCTTGGCCCATATCCAGACGGCACGGGCGCTGATATTGCCGTGTTCCTGTGACAGGAATAAGATTCATGGAATCATTTGGCACCGGCAAGCTAAAGGCAGCAATGTAATCCTGATAAGAATTCCCATATTTTCCGATGACTGACGCAGAGTTAAGCGACCCTCCGTACACGTGAGTTCCCAGGGCGACGAAGTCCTGTTGT
This sequence comes from Cladonia rubrotincta, assembly GCA_963971245.1. NCBI lineage: Eukaryota > Fungi > Ascomycota > Lecanoromycetes > Lecanorales > Cladoniaceae > Cladonia > Cladonia rubrotincta. The sequence goes on from OZ020215.1 coordinate 832,827, forward strand.
CTTAGGACGGGAGATCCAGAATTACCTATTTGAGAGGTGTCAGCTGTGTGCCCATAACCATGTCTAAGCGTAGACACTACTCACCACCGAACATGTCGATCTCATATGCTAACATGGTTTCTGCTTGGGCGGATAGGTCATATTCTGTTGGACAGAACATCTCATACATATGAGCTCCCTTTTCGCGAGTCTCTCTGTCCAACAAGTCGCCTGGATAGCCAACGACACCGAGGACCAGGTTCCCCTGAGAAGGTGTGTCCTCAAAGCGTAAGGGGGTGATGCCACTAAAGGGAGTATCGACCTGCATGAAGCCCACATCGAAAGATTTTTGACCCTTGGTCTTGACCCATCCTTCGGTTGTGACGATTCTCTTGACGTGTCGGAACTGAACATTTGGATCCTTCACCAATTCTCGTCCATAGTATCCAACTTAGGCTTTTACTTCGGTAGCGCGGCCTTGCTTGTGACTCCAATCGTAGCAGAGATGTCCAGCAGTGACAAAGATGTCAGGCCTAATAAGCCAACCTGTACCGATAAACCAGCGTCCAGGGGGTTGGAACTCGTAGTGGGTGAAGATCTTTACAATCGCTACGCAACCATATGAGCAGTGTGTACTCGATGAAAGCGATAGCCATCAACTTACATCGATACTTTCCACCAGGCGCGAAGTGCATCTTGTCGACCAGGACACGATCATCTTCTCCTACAACGGATTCGGAGCCTTCATTTCTCATATTAAGGGAGAAGGTAGCTTCAGGAGCTGGTACTTCTGCGCGAGTAGATTCAAGATTCCACACAGCAGCCAAGGTTCGGCGCACCTCGTATGCCTTGACATTGAGGTTGAGCGCAGCGTCTTTGACGTCTTTTGACTTTGCAACGGTGGCCTTGACGACAGTCATTTTGAACGACGGAAGTCAACCAAAAGGCCTGTGAATTATGTCTGGCATTTGTTCAATAGCTAATTTGGAGACGATCGCGATGGAAGGAAGACACACGGGTAAGATTGTCAATGCTATCGCTTGAGAAGATGTTTCGAGTCAAGCCACCATAGCCCCACGCAGAGCAACGCTTCGATCAAAATTTGGACATTATAATCCGAGCTAGGAATTATGGAAAATATAGGCAATTTCAGGGGAGACAGCAAGGAATGGTTGCAAAAGGTGTCAATCGGCAGCTTTGCACAAATACTTATGTTGCATGGCACAGCAGTGCGGTTTGAGGAGCAATAGAGCTACAAGATCCACTTTCACCTTAACAGCTCGTGATAAAATTCTTAACGTGACAAGTGATGAGTCTATTACAGGATCACGAGTCTTTGCATTAGAAGCCACCATAGACGCAAAGTCGTTCTGTGAATATTCAACTCTCAAAGGTCCTCGTCGCATACCGTACAAATTCTGGAGGTCCATAGCCCAAGGAGCCTGAGCTGTAGACTGCAGGTTCAGCTGGTCCAAAGAGCGCCAAGAGCGCCACTGGAACCATGGCGACCATTTGCCCTCCACCACCGTTTAGCCCTATAGGGCTGACGTGGAATGCCTAAAGCTGGTCACCTCGGCGATAGGATTAGTCCCCGGTGCCAGATTTCTTTGTCCTTGAAACCAGTCCACAAATCAACAACACCAGGAAGCTCTGAGGGTACATTCTATTTCCTGGGGGACTAGCTTTAGGGTCCCTTTAGGGCCTTTCCTTCCCTCGAGACGTTGACCCTAAAGGGCTATATGGTTGAGTGGGCTCAGAGGCCAGGGGCTCGCTCCTAGCGTCACCTATACTTTCCTAACGACACAATCTCGCCACAAGTAGAGCTACTGACTGCTATACTAGACATGTCTTATTGAGAAGCTCAAAGTCTATAGACTGACCTGCAAGGATATGACATCATCTTCGTGAATGATCTTTAGGATTTCGCTGGACTTTGGGATTGAGATTTGAAATTGACAATGGTGTGGGAAACCACGTTGAGAAGATGGCTGCCTCTGCTAGACATGTCCCCACCCGAAAAGAGAAGCTGGGCCTCGGCACGCTCTATTGTCTATCACAGGGGGCTTTCAAGGGCCCGTTGCTTGTGAACCTGTCACATTTATGTACGCTTGATGTTCCGCTAAATGAAGCTGACATCAACGAGGCCGAATGTTATGGCCCCGGCATGGTGTTCTGGCATGCAACATCACCATCATCTTCATTTGCTGTAGTAGTGAATGTGGGATCGACGGAGCGGCGAACATTCAGGGTTTGGATTGCTGGATTTGAAGAATAAGATAGTAATTGAGGTTGGTGCAGTACGTTGCTTCGTATATGGGCAGTAATGTTGGGAGATTCGAATGATGGATGGGATTGTTGCAGAACGTTGCCTAAGTTGAATTCAATTGCTGGTAAAGGTCTTGCTCCATCATTGGACCTAAGGAAGAACGTGATTCTCGCCAATTGCGTCAGCTTATACAGGTCCCAAGCGCTGATATACTTACACAACACGACATCATCACCTCGAATTGATTGGTGGCGTGATGCTGTTACCTCTGCATTCTCAATAGTTACCATGCCCACAGGAACAGTGGCAGCGCAATCTTTGAAGGGGCGAAATTGGCTTCACCGCTTCGGCATTTGTGTTTGTAGCCTTGCCAAAATGTGATTATAGCTAAAAGAAACATCACGATTCTAAGAGTGAATCCTATTATCGCTTGCATCAACTGCTCTGGGAGATCGATGTATAACGGAGACAATTCATTGGAGGGTGGTCTGAAAAGAAAAGTATGATGACTTGGGACAAAGCTGGGTTTTTAAGGTTCCCGGGAGGCAACCGATGAGCACAGCTTCCTAATATATCAAATTGTTGGTACTTTTGTTTTCTGTGGGCCATGCCTCGATCAAATCCAGCCCCTTAACATCATGTGGGTCAGCGTCAGCCATGTGTGTGGTACTTTTAAAAGACGCATAAGTGCAGGGTTTGGAAGTGTACACAGCCAATGGTGAAATAAGAGTGGCCCGCCAGAAAACAAATGCTGCGTCACTGACTCGAATGTTAGCCTTGCTATCCTTTTTGAGGTGTACTAGTATGGTTTCGGCGTAGCTGGTACTTTTGCGCGGCCACACCGACACTTGGACTTAGTCCAGGCCTGGGCCCTGCCGAGCCGAGTCTTTTAGTACACCACTGGGAGAGTGTCGCTAAGTGGGTGATCGGCGCTAAACTGGGACTTTTGCTTCGGGCCCTCCATAATCTGTGCCCTACTTCTATAACGCCTCCGCTGATACAGATTGATGATATCGAAGATCTGATGATCCACTCCCGCTCAATTAAATCCGATAAGCCAGCCAGGCAGTCGCCTGCTGTGATAGAAGTATGGGTAGGCGCACATATCTCGTCAATTCGCCCGTCAACACTCAACCTCGGCAGCCGTGGCCGTGTAAAGAAACACAATTATGGGCACCAAGAACACACAAGACCGTCTTGCTGCCTGGCTTGCTTCTACTACCTCAGTTGCTAGATCCACTATCATCCCTCATGGTCATGAAGCGAACGCCTCGGTAAATTCCTCTTCGCAATCGGAAGTACAATACAAATCTAAATGCGCTCACCTCCAGGGCGAGGGCCGAGATGTTACTGTATCGAATCGAGCACATCACGGAGTACCTGCCACGATGCCAGGCAGAGCACGAGACCTTTCCCCTAAACCTTGCCATCCAGCTTCACCCAAGGACTGGGAAGAGCAACGAGCGAACATTACACGGCTCTATACCACCGAAGGCAAGCCTCTGAATAAAGTTGCTACCGAGATGAAGGCACTATACGGCTTTGAGGCAACGTAAACGTTTCGAATTATGAGTCTTGTACAGAGCACAGCTGATATGTCTGCAGATTAAAACAATATAAAAGCCGGATTACGCGATGGCACCTTGACAAAAACATTAAAGACGAAGAGATGAGAACTATACTCCGAGAACAACAAAGGAGACGACTCGAGGGAAAAGACAGTGTCTTTGTTGTCAGAGGTCGAAAGGTCGATCCCAAGAAGATTCAGCGATATGTCCAACGCAAAGGGGTGAACGATGCTTTGCAGGACATTTCTGAGTCCTCAAGTGTGTATAAATCTCCTCCGAAACCACATCTCACTAAATCATCCCAGCAATGTGTCCAGATATGCAATGCTACACACCCAAAAGCGACGAGTACGATTCTTCGACAGCCGAGGACTCCCTCCAACCCACATTTGAGTTTGACAGCAGCGAAATTGGAAATGGCAATTCGTCAACTAATCCGATTGGTCCAGGAAATATCAACGATGTCTCAAAATTCGCACATACACATCATAGTCTTCAATTAGAGCCCTCGCTTGGTACCCATGCTGCAGTGGGAACAAACCCAGCCCTGCCTCCACTCGAATCGCTTATCAGACCTGTTGCAAAAGACGAAGACGAGCGACGATTGTATGAGATAGTTGAATTGGAAGAAGCCAAATTCATTCTACCCACGATAACAAAACATCTGTCATCGTCCACCTTGTTATATGGCTTCGACTGCGGTCAAACAGATACCGACCTTCCGAAACACAATGATCATAAAGCTATCAAAGACTTCACCGGATTTGGCCTAGACTACTTTCGCAACTGTGACCAAGTACTTGAGAAGGAGCTTTGTACAGATCTTCAATACAAAGACATCGCGCCCGACAACGGTAAGAATTACTACAGAAGGCCTGTCTCGATTCGGCTTTCTGAGAGTCTGCCGCCATTACCCGATCTTTTAAAGACAAATCCAATGAATCTCATGTATTTCCACCATTTTATCAACCACACAGCCAGGTTGCTAGTGGCACACGACTGTCCGGAAAACCCATTTCGCACTATCCTCCCAGCGAGTAAGTGCTTCTGGCCCATCTGGCCACAAAACAATATGCCCCTAAAGGATCACATGTATTGAAATTACACTAACTCTTTACAGTGGCCATATCTTACCCAAACCTGTTAAAGGTGCTCTTGGCTTATTCAGCCCTAAATCGTGCACTCCTGCTGAACCATCTTCCCCCAATTAATCGCATTAACATGTATCTCCAAGAGGTATTCCCTGCCGTTCGACATGCCCTAGCAGATATTGATGTCTCGTCATCAGAGGAATCTCTTGCTATAACCATAATGCTAGCATCAATGGAAGAAACCTGCGGCAGTCACCAGCCGTATCAACTATCACAACGTGTCCACCTCGGAGGAGCAAGAAGTATAATCACTTTTTTTGATGAGAGGCGACGCGGTGACGACAAAACCCTTGCGTTCCTTGGTCGCTGGTTCGCCTATATTGATACCATTACTGGGCTAATGCATGGCCGAAGCGATCGCGACGGGCAGTCTAGCGAAACCACTGATTACTCGGATCTTAGAGCATCTCTTGGCCATCATGAATCTCGAATGCTAAAAGCATGTAATACCACTGAGAAGGCGGATGGCTTGATCGACTGTCTTTCAGGTCTTAGCCGTCGCTGTCTCCTCAGCTTAGCAGAAGTTCGCTACTTCGTGGGCAAGGCTAGATTAGCAAGGTGTGAAGCACAAGAGCCTGCAGGTATGCTATCGACCCTATCGAGCGCGGCTACGTCATTCCAGCTTGAACTCAAACGCGAGGATATTGCGAATAGTATTCCCTGCAAGCATGGTGATGTATGGGATTTCTACGAAATGACGACCATCAACCGAGCCTTCGAAATGGCTGGCTTAGTGCACCTCAATCGCGAGTTGTTTGGCTTAGAACGATCCCATTCTGAAGTGAAAATATTTGTGACCACCATTCTAACATCTTTACATACCATCAGAAAAGGCAGCCCCACAGAAGCGTGCCTGCTATTTCCTCTAGTCACTGCCGCCTGTGCCTGTGAGATCCAGTCTCAAGGACTCAAGGAGCTAGTCGTTGAAAGGTTCATCAGCATGGCGCGGCTACCAACGGTTCAGGTATGACTTTACTAAACCAACCATACGCCTCGCTAATTAGCATGGTCTACAGGTTCGCAATGCGTGGGAGTTGATCCGGAAAGCTTGGCCCATCGACTTGTCCTGGGCGTCATTGGTCGCTGCAAAGCCTTGGGATGCTGCTAAGCTCTTCCGCCCTTAACTTCCGCTCTGAACCTCTGCTCTGGTTTCCAAGCTCCTTCGACTATACTATCTTAGCGTTCTTCCCCTATACCTAGCTCAATCTTAGTGAGCATGGCTTTCTGTACCCCCGCTCAGTAGGCATGCATTTATTTCTACTGGCCGATGCCCCCAAACCTTTTACATTAGGGTACTTATCTATAACACAGACTATCTATTTTTACACTACCAACAATAGATACAAGACAAACTTCTTGAGTATATGTTATATAGATTACAAGAGTAGGACGTGGAAATAGATTCCTTCGTCAAGGATGTTTAGGACTATCCGGACCTCTGTGATTAAGGTTCCAAATTGACACTATCACAGGTGGCCCTTTTGAAAGCAAATGGTTGCCTCTGCTACGCTTGACCCGGCCTGAGAGCCGACCCTGAGTCCGTTCTTCAGCGGCCGAAGCTGCACCTCAAACTTTTCCGGTTCCCACTCTCATAGGGTCCTTCCAACGGTGGATTTGGAGTAACTCCAGGGCGCCTATGAGAGACCTGTTGTGAGGGAACCCGTCTGTTTCGATAATAACCAAGCTTGAATGTAGATATTGGTCTCTTGCTGCATCGGCTTAAGTCTGTTCCTTAGTAAGGCCGACATCATTGGAGGTCGTTCGAGTATTACTCCAGCAGCATGGTATTTTGGCATCCTATATCACCAGGATTACTGTTTGGCGTGGTGATGAGGGTGGGGGCGATGGTGGAGTAAACGGTCAAGGTTTGGCTAGCAGTGTTCGAAGACTCGGCTGACGACTGAGATCGGTGAAAAGGTGTGCTTAAGTCGAATTCTATTGTTGGAAAAGATCTTGCTCCATTGTTTGATATGTGGAAGAAGGTGACTAAGGCTAACTGCTGTCAGCTTTTGCGAAACACAAGCATTGAAAGGCCTACAAAAGATGACTCTATGGCCTCGAGTAGGACCGTAATATGTTCCGCCTTCAAGGGTGGTCATGTTCACATCGGAAGTCATTACAGAGGGCTGCCCAATCGTGAGAATGGCACCAGCGCTTCGGCATTTCCGTCTATAGCCTTGCCATAATGCAATCATGGTGAGGATGAACATCACGATACCAAACACAATTCCAATGATAGCTTGCGTCGATTGCTGAGAAAGAGATTGAGACATCGTTTCTCTTCGAGGAGCTTACATGTATACGAAAAAATAAAGAGCGGACGAAGACCAAATGAATGACAATGACTTGGGGCTAAGCTGCCCTTTTATGTCTCTAGAAGAAGGCAACCATAATCACACTCCCTTTCCCCACTTCTCTCTCTCGTACTTTTGTTTCCTGTGAGCCTTACCGCGCACACATCCGGCCCGTTAGTATCCAATCGGTCAGCCATATGTGTGGTACTTTTAAAGCACGCATTATCACAATGGAGTCCAGAAAGCAGGCTTTGGAGGGGTCATCCTCCCCTGGTGGCGCAAGCCCAATAGCCTATAGGTACTTTTGCGCACGTCGCTCGCGGTACGAACTTTTAAGTACCGCCTTTTTAAGCTTCAAATACGTTATGCAGGCTTTCAATTCAATGCTGTTTCCGCCGAAAAGCCCCAACTGTCATCCCGCCTCCAATAAGATCTTCGCACTGTGGACCACTCACATTAACACAAAATACTCGCAGTATGCCCATACTAGTGTAAACGCTAGCGTTAACCTTAGCCAAAAGATATCTGGGTGGGGCTCATATCGTAATGTCAGAAATTTGGGCTGTTACACATACAAGGTTCAGCCCTACCCGGGGGGCAATTAGGGGCCCCTACTATTGTATTGGTTGATCCTGAGTACCTACCACGGTCCAAGCCACTCCTGAGTACCTACCACGGTCCAAGCCACTCTGAGTGCATGGGACTTCTGCTTGCCGAATGATATGGTCTTCGCCTGGGAACACCCGGGGATTGCAGCATCAACAAGGATTCGCTGATCCGTCGGTGTCATCAAACTACCTTCCACCCTTAGCGCGTCGCCGCCTCCCCCGGGGACGCAAAGCTAGTAATATCTCACAGGCTTCAGCGTAGTCCCCAACATCTTCAATTTGCTGGTCAATACTTTACGCAGGCAGCCGTGGCACCTGAAAGAAGAAGACCCCCATGGGCACCACGAGACACGGCCAATACTTTTGCCGCCTGGCATTCCTCGCCTGCATGAAGTACGACGGCTATACTCCTTCACGCACGTGAAGCGAACAGTTCGATGACTTCTTTCCTTCGCAATTGGAAGTACCGCACCAGCACAAAATCGCTCACCCCCAGAACGAGAGCCACGCGGATTGATGAAGGGTGATCTGCCATGAGGCTACGGCTCGACCTTAGTCACAAGGTAGCAGATGTCGAACTATCCCCATTGGTTCCGCGCCTCGTGCATTAGTTCTACAATAGTACCCTTGCAATTGACTTCGCGTTGTGTCGTGGCAATAAACGAACTACACTGACAAGCGGCCGATGCCACTTACTGCTCCATCTGGATCCATGCCGCTTACTGCTTCATCTTGTCTCCGTACAATGCTGTTTGAGAAGTGACTTCGGAGTCCCCACCATCAGCAGGACGCAGCATTCCTACTAGCCCATACCCTGAATTTTTAAGGTTGAGGCACTCATAACGCAGACTGTTACCTCTCTTCACGACTTGCGCCTTTCACACTACCAACAATAGATACACTAGAGACTTCCCGAATACCTTCAGTCGTAAGATTTTAGACTACAGCTTGTAGTTGGTGAACATTGCCTCTCTCACGAGGGTCTCGAACAAAAATCTCCGACGTCTGATCCCCATCCGTAGCCCACGAGTCCTACGCTGCATAGAATAGATATCTGGCAGACTCCTAATCTACGCAAATCGCTTCAACAGCAGGGAGGAATGTCACAGTCCTCCGACAATTTGCGTTCAATCATATCTTCTTGCATACTTGCAGATAGACCGCTGGGGGGAAGACGATCAGCCCGTAGTTGTCTTCTTTTGACCTCATCGTAATGCATATCAAAAATATATCAAAGTACACAACACTGATTTCACTATATTGCTGCAAGTGCATTTCCGATATCATTGGATCACTATCTCAAAGATAATGCCCAGATGTGAACCACATGTGATAATATGCCATTGGTTAGAGAGTTTGAACGAGATATTGCGTCATGTTTGAGCATCTTACTTTAGATGCGAAGTCCTACCCGTACTTCTTTGCCAAGAGGCCGAGGCTCGTCAGAGCTCCGAAAAAGTTTCCCCATTTCCAGAGCTACAAGTATGACAACACCACTGCCGTTGATGTTCTTACGACCTTGCTGTACACGAGCAGCACATCCGCTGAGCTGGCTCTCGCGGTCACAGTCGTACACCATGCCTCTCAAAGCTAAGATCCTGAATCCTGCGGTAGCAGGCCAATCGACAAGAGTATGGAGAAGCTCACGTTCATCCCATTGTAGCCGCGGAACAGTATTGCTGACGTTGGAATTGAATGTCAGATGGTTTCAGACGATTCACACATACCCAAAGAAATACCCGGCGACGACCCAGACGATGTCCTTTTCAATTCTTTCTACGGCGTTCGTACCATAGAATTAAATCGGCCCAAGAAGCTCAATTCTCTCAATGCCTCCATGGCCCGCAAAATAATACCCAGACTTGTCGAATGGCAGAAATCCCAATTAGCATCCGTTATAATAATGGGCGGTGCTGGTCCAAAAGCCTTCTGCGCCGGTGGCGATGTCGCAGCACTTGCTCTACAGAACACGGAAGGGCCTGAAGGCCAAGCGGCTTCTCAAGCATACTTTGGCCTCGAATATCAACTTGACCATCTAATAGCTACATATCCTAAACCATACATCGCCTACATGGATGGTATCACTATGGGAGGGGGTGTCGGTCTCTCAGCCCACGCCCCAATACGAATAGCAACTGAACGCACCCTCTTCGCCATGCCAGAGACAATAATTGGCTTTTTTCCCGACGTAGGCGGCTCCTTCTTTCTGCCACGTTTGGAAGGAAAGATAGGGACCTACCTTGCTCTAACATCCGAGCGACTAAAAGGCGTCAATGCATTCTACGCCGGCATCGCAACTCACTACCTTGACTCTTCAACCCTCTCATCCCTAACATCCCGCCTCGCTGAACTATCATTCAAAGACTACGATGATATGCACACCCGTCTCGAAACCATCGCCGCCACGGTAGCCGAATACGACAGCGGTCTCCCGCACGACGAGCCCATCCTCCTCGCCGGCGAGCTACGTAAAGCAATTGATCGCTGCTTCAAATTTGACACTATAGAAGAAATCGTCAACGCACTGGAATACGAACAGCAACGAGAAAATAACGAGGCAGTAGACTATACCGAAATCCGCAACTGGGCAACTAAGACGCTAAATACACTTCTCGAGCGCTCGCCCACGAGCCTAAAAGTCACGTTCGCCCAAATGCGAAGAGGCAAACAATGGAACATCGCAGAAGCATTTCAAAGAGAATACCACATGGCCGGCCGCTTCATGTCGCACCCCGACTTCGGCACCGGCGTCAGTGCACGCCTGATAAACAAAACATCCGTAACACCCCAATGGTCGCCACCTAAATTATCCGACGTCGACCCCTCGCAGGTTGAAGAATTCTTCACTCCCCCCGGGGGAGCAGATCGATTGGAATTACTAGGCGCAAAGGGACAGCGAGCTTATATGGAATATCCATTCCAATTTGGCCTGCCGAGGGAAGAGGAGATTGAGGATGTGGTTAGGCAGGGGGGAAAGACTTTTAGGAGTGTTATGCAGCATTTTTTGAAAGCGACGGGGAGCAGGACAGGGGTGAGGGAGAAAGTGCAGGAGGTGGTAAGGAGGTGTTGTGAGGATGAGGGGGGAGAATTGATGTGGAGGGCGCAGGAGTGAATATGAGGGCTGCATAGGTCATCTGATGTATTTACTGAGCGGCTGTATACTATGTAGAAGCAGAATCATAGTAATTAGTCGGTTAGCGATGGCCTAACTGTCCAGCTACCTATATCTAAATTACCAAAGCTCCATCATAACTAAGCCCCATCTCTCCACCGAACAAATCCCCAAAGTAAACAAACATATTCGCCAATGGCATCTTATCGTACCCATTAATACGTGAAGATACCAGGCACCAACGCCACCGCCACCACCTTGTCCTATACCCGTTCTGTAATTCCCTCCCATAGATCCACCCCCCAACTAACCATTCCTCCCCCCTCCCCCCTCCCCCATCCATTCCCCCAAAAAAACCCATACCCGCATCCATCCACGTCCATATAAAAAAGAAACCCAGCTCCAATATCCCAACCAGATACATAACCAAAAAAAAGAGCAAAACAACAACTAAAAATAGAGCAGAAAAAAGTGAAATACGTGAATGTAAGCGATAACGACCAATCAATCAACAACCAAAACGCACGATCCGAGGAAAGCGGAAATAAGATATCGAACACGACACCGCGGAGAGGTGAGGTATGTGTGTGTGTGTAGTGCTACCTCATGCTCTGGAAAAAAGATCCGGTTGAGAGGGGACTATGTCACTACCACGTCATATCCCATATCCCGGGGGGGGGGGGGGGGGGGATGACCGTTGTTTGCACTTATTTGATTTTTCTCGGTTCTTTTTAATTCTTGGGTTAATATTAACATTGATATTCTTTATCTAAAAAGGTATAGAGAGTACTGAACGATTTTGATGGATGTAGTAAGGGAGGGTTGGGGAAGGTAAACTTGGGGTTGAATACGTCATATATTTTTTGGAAGTTGTTGAAACGAATGAATGCTTCAGGTAGGTGCGGTGATTTCTGGGATAAGAAAGAATGGGAGGTAAGTGAGCGTGTGCTGTTGGCGCAGGAAATGAGGCTCTTGTTGTTACAATTTGAAGATCAGCAGAGAAGAAGATGTAATCACGAGGGTTTTTGTCAAAAGAATGGACAAAGCAATTGCCGCAATGTGAGTTTTTTTTGGTTGGTTTGCTAGCCTATGTGCTCATGGTGGTATCATAAGTAAGTACATGAAAGCATTAAATAAATAGGTGCTTTTTTGCTGGTGGCAATAACTGATCTCGGTTCAAACCAGTCTGAGGCCATCAAAGCAGAAGCCCAGCTATCAAAGGGCGCTCGCTGCTGTCGAGGACCAAAGAAACGGGCAGGCCGGTCAGGAATATGCGCATCAAGTGGAGACTCGTCGATAATAAAAGACGTTGATCGTCGAACCCTGGCAAAAAACCTTGTGTATCGACAGTTGAGAAATCGTGAACAATCGGACTTGGAGAAATGGCAGGCCGCTATCACTTCATCAACATCGACGTTATACTGATGTCTCGTTATAGCGTCCCCGATGGGGTGTCGTGGCAACGTGCTCGAACCCGCTCGTCATCGTACGATCTCTATCCGGAGCTAGGCTGCTAGCACGGACTTTGAGGTACGAGCTTTTGGGTTGAGGTTTTCCTGAATTGCGCCCAAGGTCCGTTATTGGGCTACTTGGGCAGCGATACCCTCCTCGCTGGTATCGTGATTGATGGAGCTGGAGAGTAATGCCTCCAGAGCATTTTCGTCGTTGACGATGGATGTATTGGATGGTTCAGCCTCTGGAGAAGGCTTGTCGATTTCGACGAGATCATGAGTAGAGCCGACGCTACCCAACCGGCTACGTGGCATGCTTCGATCTGAGCTATCTTCACGCTTGAAGATGATATCGTCCATGCCATGATCAGGGAAGCTATCGCCACCTTGTTTCAGGAACTTCTGGATCTGGTCACAACCGCAGCTACCATGCTTGAGCATCTCGCCTTTGAGGAAGATGACCTCTTGACGGAGAGAATCGACCATGAGTCGAAGAGAACTGTTGTTCTTCTGCAACTCCCGGGCTTTGTTCTCGAGGTTCTGAGTCCATTCTTTCTTCTTTTGCCGGCACTTGGAAGCAGCAACGCGATTCCGTTCAAGGAATTTCGAGCGCTTAACATCCTCGGTTTTTATGGGCTCAGCAACGTTGGAGGCACCCCGAGAGGCATACTTGCGTGCACGTTTAGGAGATTGAGATTCATTTGTTGTGTGAGTAGTTCGTTTGCGTTTCCTTCCTCCTGTGTCATCCTGTGCGTCCTGCTGGAATTGGTTTTTAAGATGATAGTCGAACATACTTTCGTTGTCGTTATCGTCATCCGGCGGAGTCACCTGTCCATACTGCGCACGTGTGTTGGCACTGTCTAGGTTGGTGAGAATACTGGCAGGGTTAGGTTGTTGATAGGCATTACTAAATGACCAATCCTTCGGGCTGAAGACAGCTGAATTGGGCGGCGAGAGTGGATGGAAGTTCACATCATTCCCCCAGCTCATGCCTGACGCATCTGGTGTAGAGAAAGTTTGCTGAAAGGGAGATGGGGAGTCGAAATCGAAGAAGACGCTCTCGTCGTTATTCAACGCAGTTAGGTTCGCACGAGATGCTTGCTTCTCTGTCTGCTGTGGCTCCACGGTACGCGATTTTGTACCCGAAGTACCGACCATTTTAAGGAATTCGCCACCTTTGGTTGAACTGCGGTTGGTAGGCTGGGCAAACATATTGGCAGTTCCGTATAAGGATGGAGATATGTATCCTTCTGTGGTCATTGTTGTCATGATGAATGATGCGAAGAAAGGTTGGTTAGAGATGGGTCAATGGCCTAAATACCACTGGTGTTAGGCCTCATCCATTGTGCAGCCATTGTCGGCAGAGATAGCGAAGAGGAACAACTCACAGATTTGACTGATAGACTCTAAGAAGTCTTGTGCAATGTTCAGCGTTTTGCAGCTGGAATATGGAGTCAGTTCACTGTTGATATGGCTTGCTTGGGGCCAGCCACGAGGGTGGCAAATGATGTTGCCAAGGCACGCTCTTACCTGTCGGGCACACCTCCGGAACGTCCACCCAGAGTTGATGTTCGACTTTTCAGGGAAAATAATGTAGAAGGAAGAGAGTGAATTGACGATTGAAAGATGCGCAGTACCCAGGAGATATCTCCTTATACTGAGACACGATGGAATGCTTTGGTGAGGAAGGGTGGCGTTAAAGTGGGAGGATGAGGTAGAGGTGCAGATGGAACGAAGCAGCCTCCGGCCCTCCGCCAGCCCAGATAAAGCAACACCCAATTGGCTCGATTGACTTCAGGAGCTATCTCCTACTTTCCTACACAATTACAGGCATATTATTCCATAGCGCGGCCACACGGCGCTAATTAGATTTCCGTATATTTACACGTTTCCAGAAATTTCCATTCCCCTAAATAGATAAGCGAATACAGCTCCTCTTACTAAGAGGGTATCTAAAAGTTTCTAGCCTACAGTAACTTACAGTGTATTGCAAGGATTAATTAGCGCGACGCTATCAATTATTTCGCTGGATACTGTGTACAGGCATGATAAATCTTAGCGCCCCACTAATGATACTCCTGCGATACCGTGTTAATAACAGCTCCTAGAAGCTTCGATCTAGCACCAGATGTATCCATCTATCCTTTCTAGGTAATAGAAACTTCTAGTGGCCTGTAAATAACATTAGTGTCCTGTGGCGTGCTTAGCTCTATTACCCTGAATACGAAGTAAGAAAAATTGCTCCCAGGTAAGAAAAGTGAGAATTAGAAGTTTTTTGGAGGCGATCGGTCAAGCAGGGGAAAGCAACGGTGCGATGTTAGGTACCATGGTGGGTGGGACGGAGATGTGGGCGGCAAGGGAATGGGGATTCGATGGGATTTGTGAAGATTCGCATGGTATTCTATGGATCAGCAGATGCGCCACAATCATTGATCTGATCGGATTTCTAAGCAACAGCCGCAAACAATCCCATCTTGCGTTATTTGCCGGGGAATAGCCTGGTTCGTCTTCGCTCGGAACAACCTTAGCCGCCCTCTTAGTTGCCAATAGCGTATCTGCCCGCTCCCCCACTAACAAAAGTACCGGCACCAGTCGCTCCAGCCAGGCCCAAAACTTCTCAAGCTACCTCCACGAACAGGCAGCGATCGACATTCATGGGACAATTACTCCAACCGCGGCATGAACTGCTCTTTAGTTCGTTAGTACTTGCTCAGCAAGGGCGATCCATCTGCCACACATTCCGCAACTATTCCCCACATCGCGCTCGATGCAATATAAACTAAGAGTACATCTGCCACTTCCGACGTCACACCGCATTGACAATCGGCCGGCTAAAAGAGACCCACGTTGTCAAAGCCCCACACGAAAGTGGCTTGTGTCGGGTCTTTACCAACCTCCGTCCACTTTGCCATAAGAATAACGGGCAAGAACGGAGAGACCTCCTTAGCGAGCTTCGCCAAGTTCCAAGTTCATCTCACTTTTTTCCCGTAACCTCCAAAAAGTGGCGTAAACCTACCGCTTGTAGCCTCAACGGGTCGACAGCTAACGCTTCCCATGATCAGCAAGGAACCCGTTTTGGATTTCTACTCGCACCATACACCGTACAGAATCAGATGGGAGCCAACAGATCACCGATGCCCAGGACTCGACTACCGTCACATGGACGGCAGGTATCAACCTGCTTCCCACTTCCTCCCGGATTAGGTAGGATCTCTTGAATGTTCTGCTTGAGACATGCGCATTTACCCAACAAGAACAAAAACTGTTGAGATTTTCGATCCATTAGGCGCGTTCCATCCCCCTGTTCAGCCGGCCCGACTGAAGCCGCTCAGAGGACTATCTTAGCCTAAAAGCCGAGCAGAAAAGCACTCGTTCGCGACCACGTGTACTTCGGTACTCGAGACTGTTTTGCCTATTTTGCCGAAATACCTTGTATATCCGCTCTTTTATTTATTCCTTTCCTAAAGATTTTCGTGCGGTTTGCCCAATATGGTAGGTCCTCGAGATCGCGAGTCGTGAAATTTCCTTGCCAGGTCCACTGAGACCCTTCAATAAATGTGACTCATGTAGCCAATGTTAACCAAACAGACCATTGAAATTGGGACCAACGTCGAACCCTCTCAAATTGAAAATCAATTGCTAGAAGTACTCCAGGAACCAGACGCAGGGGAATAGGAACCATTACACGCAAGAAGACATGGTTCGAATGGACTCACTCCGTCTCTCCAGATAAAGAGAGCCGACGTCCTTCACCCCACTGTCCCATGACCGCGGAACTACGCACATCAGCAGCCACAGGAGAACACGACAATAGATGGAAGGTCGAGATCAATTGCATGAACCTGCTATTGATTCCAAGAAGGTTAAGGGGCATCCTTTGGCTGATAATTGACGGTTAGTATTCCCAGGGAAAATCACCAGGTTATTTGTGAGAGAGATGTGCAATTACACATGAAGACTCAAAGACCAAAACCGCCTGACTGTTGGGCCGTTGGATAATTTTGCACGTTGTTAGATCCCCACGCCTGTTAAGCAACACTGGACCCCTCAACAATAACAATGGAGCCGCTTTCCCAAACTTCCAAGCTTATAAAATCGTTCCAATCATCACCCTCAGACTTCAGTCCCCGAAAACTGCTGGGGGTTTATGTCTTCGTTGAGCACCGAAAGGAATAGAAGGCATGCCTGGTCATTTTAAAAAGGGCCACTATCACAAGCTCAGTACTCATCAGATAGGACAAGAATATGGCCATGTTAAGCGCATCTAATTTATACCTACCCTCGCGGTCGACAAAATTATTGGCACCGTTGCATCTCACGGCCAAAATTTGAGGATTTCTCTCCACCACAGCAGGAAGAAGCTTACTAATTAACTTAAAGTTGTTAAGTATTATCAAACTCAACACTTGTTCAGTGAAAGTTATTTAACAGCATTACTTATTGCGGGTTTATTCTGTGCTGAACGGATTGGCCTTTTGCAAAGGAGTGCCAATAATCTTGTCCCCCGCGAGCTACCAATCAATTCTTTCAAGAAACCCATTTCTTGATAACCCATATGAGTACGCCTGCCCGGTCATCTCACCACATCACACCCCATCCCAGTGTTTAACACCTCGCACCTCCTCGTCTCTCATGCTCCATCAGATCCCTCAGCTCCTATATCGGCTTCACAAGGCTCAAACGAAAATATAGCCATCAAACCAACTTCTGAGCGCTGACGCAGTACCGCAAAGTCTACCAGATTCGCACGTATGGTAACAGAACCAACTCACATTATTACTCCATACCTACTCTCACGATATTTCTTCGCCATTGCGTACAAGAAATATCATGCAATTGGTTTTTCCATTGCGAAAATTCATTCCATCACCAGCCGCAACAAAAGTTAAATGCACCATCCTCGCCCCGACCTGTTCGCTTAGCGAGCAAAGATGAGCACGAACTTCTAACCGTTAAAATGTGGCTACGCGGTTCAAGCACTCTGAGAGCTAAGATATGAGTTCGCGTGGCGGATGGTGGGAGATGGGGATGAGGAGACCGGTTCTGTGGAGGAGGAAAAGGATTGTTTGAAATGATAATTGAGTTTGGAAAGGTGGGCTGATGTGGCGATGTTGTTAGCGGTGTAAGAGTCTTGTGAGGAGGGGAAGGATGTTGTGAGATATGCGCAGGAAAGGATATTAAGGACATGGAGTTGCACGATGGACTTGTTGGATCTTATGAATGCAGTATGTAAGGGATATGTCATTTGGTATGAATGCAGTACAGAATCGATATGTCAATCAATGGCGCATACATATCTGCTTGTGTATTGTTCTTTTTGTCTAGAAGAGGGTTGAAACCCTTGCTGAGGAGTGTTAGGAAGGATATGAAGGTAGAAATGCCATCCATTCCTTTTAGTGGTTAGTTTACTCGAATATCTCGGTTGGTCTCATTGATGTATTTGCTCACGTGGACTGCTTCACAAGAAATGGAAATACGGTAGTATCTTCAAGTCTCTACGTAGCAAATTTGTCTCGAATTGCATCGATATCTGCATTTTGAGAGGTCCAAGAGGCCAATCATGGCAGAAAGAAGGTAATTTGGTTCGTATAGGACAAAGCGTTCAGGGTTAGGGCACATAAGCTTCTTCTTGCAATCGCTCTAGGAAATTTGCCTTATGAAGGTACGCCTTGCCCTGCTATAAACCTGAGCGCATGCTCTACAGGACCGGACAAGGTATGGCTTTGCCTACATATACCATCCGTCCTGCATTGAGATGTCTTAGGAAACCATACCACCTAGGACCAGTCTCTCTCTCGTCGTCTCATAGTTTCACGACGACAGCATTGAGACAAGATGAAGCTACCATCGAATCAACAACCAACGCCTCTACTCCACCTCCACCGCCGGCACCACCATCTCAATACCTCGACCCTGAAATGGTCAGCACACCACGACAAGAGCGTAAGCTTTTTCGTACTCTAGGTCTTCAGCCCGTTGGGTCTCGACGTCGCCGTGCTGCGCTCAAAGGATCCGACAATGTTCCCTTTGAACAAATGCCATATCAATGCTTCCAAGAAGCAAGGAAGGTGCTACTGGCAGATCGCGAAATTAAGCTGGGACAGATCGCAGAGATGCGAAGAAGGATAGCGCGCTGGCAGAACACGCCAACGGCGGAGTGTGGAGGAGAAGTTGCGAAGAAGGGGAAGTTAGTGCGAATGCACAAACATTTAGAAGATCTCAAGGTTCTTGCGGATATTAACGATCCAATGATCAAGAAGAGATTTGAGGATGGCATGGGTAATTACCGAAAAGCAATGCTCTGAATCCTACAAGCTAACGTAGAAAACTTCATCAGGAGATTTTAATCGCCCAATCTACCGCCATCTCGCCGACAAGAAGTGGCGAGCATATAAGCGCCGCATCCTGATGCAACGTATATCCCAGATGTATGTCGTCCCAGACATGTTCCAACACTTGGATCCTACCGCCGAAGTCTCCCTAGCATTTGGTCGGCGGAACGTCCAGCCCGGCGAGTTCGTAGACTCACGCATTAGCGAAAAGCCAGCGAGGCTGAGGATACAGCCGTTCGACAAAGGGGAGAGATTGGTTACCGTTGCGGTCATGGATGCCGATGTCCCGGATGAGGAACGAGACGCCTTCACCTCTAGGTGTCATTTTCTCGCTGTGAATATCCCAGTCTCTCCAACCTCAACATCCGTGCCATTTTCAAAACTCAGCAAAGAAGAGCACATTGTCCTTCCTTGGTTGCCACCCTACGCACAAAAGGGCGCTCCTTACCATCGACTAGGAGTCTTCGTCCTGCAGCAACCTGGAGAAGGAGAGGAAGCGAAGATGGACGTTGTAGGTCTGCAGAAGAGCATGGCCAGAAGAAGAGATCGGTTCAGGGCTCGAGGATTCGCACAGAACCATGGTTTACATCCCATAGGTGTTCACCTTTTCAGAAGCAAATGGGATGAAGGAACGGATGCAGTGGTTACAAGGGCAGGTATCGAAGGGTTTAACATTGAGTATGCCAGGAAGAAGCCAGAGAAGCTACCTCACAAGAAGAAGGATGGGGAACGCTACAGGTAGGATTTGCGGACGCATAATTGTAATTATATACCAGCACACGGACCATATAGTCCGACCTCATTTTCCAGCGTCTTCCACTGGGTCTTGGTGGATCTCACATTTCCGTTCCTATTCTTCTTCTCTCTTTCATTTACCCTCCACAGTATACATCGTCTTGACTTCCGCTCGGATAATCAGTGTCAGACATGTTTGTCATAGGAGGCAGATCAGCATTCACTGCTCGTAAATATACGATAAATGACCAAATGCATGGGTGCTTCCTGGATTTTTACGGGAAGGACCGGCCATGGTGGTGGTACACTGTAAGACTTATGAGCCTTGGTCTCTGTTGGAAGCACTTGCACCTACAGACGACAGCGGAACTAGTAATCTCGAATTCCCATTTCTGTTAATGAATACGGTATCCACCTCTACACAAAATATGGGGAACATCGTAATATTGCAGGGTTATCTTTCCCCTCTCCATCGTCCTGTGTCTAGCATCTACAGTGGAGCAGCTTGGAATCAACCACTTGTCCTTCTGACATAGCCACTAAGATCGGAAAGAGAACCTTCAGACAGATACAGGACCCAATAATGGCTGAATTCTCAAAGATGAACATGGGTGAAAAGGCGAAAGCGTATCGATGAGAATCAACAAAGGAAAAGTGAGGATTATGCTGACAACAGACGAAAAGTACAGAGATGCAAAGCGGATGAACAGGGGGAAATGGCGAAAAGAGCGTGGGTCAAGCTGTCTGCAATTGCCCATGTGTTCTCGGTCTAAGCATGAGTACACTTTGACAAGGCCTATCTCTTCTACCACAAAGTTAGCTCAATTCACTATCTGCCGTCACCTAAAGATATACACACCATTCCACATCCCCTTCCCAAATCCACGTCCCTCAAATCCACCGCCCTCGTAAACACAACCCCTACCCCCTCACTCCACAGCAAACATGCATGCAAACCGATTCCCCCCATCAAAAAGGTTTCGCCACCTTCCTACTCTCCGTCGCCCCCGTAACCGGATCCCTAAACTCCCTCCAACTAATCGGCACCATCGTATTCCCCGCCTCGCTCTTCGCCATAATAACACCCAACTCATTCTTCCCAGTAGTCAAATAATAATTACTCTGATCCCCCAAACTAATCTATACGCACACACACACATGAAAAACCATTAGCATAAGCACCCAATTCTCCCTAACCTTACCAAACATAATCCTCACACACATACACCCCACCATATCCCCCAAAACTAGAAAATCAAAACCAAAACCAAAAGAAAGTGAACATACCACAACCCCCCTAACCACATCCCCAACCCTAAACCCCTCTTTACAAACCACCCCATCCCTCTCCGTAGCCCGAACATCCTCCCGTCTAATCACCCCCTGCCACTCCTCTCCACAAACATTTCCTTCTCCCCAATCTCCCCCTTCCCCACCATCTTTCCCACCATCCTTTCCACCGCCGGCTCCTTCAATCGGCTTATCATAAACGACGCACACACCAACATCCACCCCCCTCCCCCTAACCCTCACCACCCGCGCTAACACCACACTGCCCACTTCCGGTAATGTATTCTTACAACTGACATTTTTACTTGTGGGGCGAGCGTTTGTGGGGGAGGGGAGGAGAGGGGGAAGGGAGATTGTGGGCTTGGATTTGGCGTTATTGTTTGAGGGTGTGAGTACGGGGCGGCCGGCGAGAGAGGCGTGGATGTGGGAGGAGTGGGGGGAGAGGTGTGTTCCTGGTCCTGGGGTGTAGAGGGAGGAGGGGCCGAGGGGGAGGCCGGGGTGGGTGAGGGGGGGGAGGGACATTTTGGTGTGGGTTTGAAGGGGGTGGTAGTGATGTGGGAGGGTGGAGGGTGGAGGGTTGGTTGGGTGAGGGAGACAGCGATGTAGGGTGTGGTGTTAATGGTTAAATACCATCAATTGCAAAACGTCAGAAACGTATATTTCAATGGTAGTCTATCTAATGCCAGGCTATGTACAACAATATACAGAGTTGAAAATGCCAGCTATAGTGCTAGATTTCACAAATTCGAATCTTCTTTAAATTAAGATTATAATACTTGCTCTTGCGTTTACATCCACTATCAACCTAACTAGTGTGTGATTCTAATGAGTAGGAATCTGTTAGAAATTATAGAGCGCAGCTTTATACCTTGTACAATTAGCATATTTACTTCTATATGTTGTCGTACATGGCCATGGTGTTAGATGATTTGCCGTTGAAATCGGTTATGGCGTTATGCCATCAATGACGTGACAGTTCTGACTACGCAATGACATTACGGTTCATATCCACGAGCGGTCCAAGACTTCACGCATACGGAACACCGTGATCTGGACTAAGGCTTGGAGGTAATATAGATTTGATATTTATAGAGTATGAGCTTCAACTCACACAACAGCCTTCTGATTGAAGATACATCAGACGATCGTCTTCCATGCTAAATAGATGCCCCTTTACTGCCTCCGCCGGAAGGCCACCCCGAGAACTCCCGCTAGACTCTGTGGAGGACCGATCGCAAAAGATACGAGGTGATGCCCGGAACGCCTTGCAGGTTGAAGCTCAAGACCTCGAAAGATGTACCAAAAAAGGAGAGGAAGTTAGAGGGTATTGATTCATAATAAGACACTTGATTATTGCTCATCCTTCGACGAGAGTTTGCCGCGGTGGCTCTGGTAGTTTACCAAGGAGTTCGAGAGATCGGTTGGCAAGTGCTACGACCTCGCCTTCTCCGTCTTCACCATCATCGTCATCTGACTCGACTTTTTTATCCGCGATGCTCCTTATCATTTTGATGACATCCTCTGCTTTCGATATAAGCTCCACCAGCGTCTTGTCTTCGGATTCGAGAAGCTGAAGTAATGTCCATATCGCAATATGTTGGAAAGTGGGATCACCACTTGCCAGGAAACGGTTCAAATAGCCATGAATGCCGCCGTTTGGTTCTGTCCAATCTTTGACAAAAATAGAGTAATCACCCACTGTAGATAATTAATGAAATTCTCAGACATTTAGCGGAGTATTTACCTTTTGACGACAGGTTACCCAATGCTGCTGCGCTGTTACCCTGAACTTCTATCGACTCTGAGTCTGTCAGTGGAATCAGAACATCAAAGACACCGAGATTAAGTAAATGCGACTTCAGCTCGTCACTGAGAGCTAATACGGCAATGGCAGCGGTCATTTCCGACTGAACACTCAAGGGTACATTGAGCACAAGCTCTTTGCATTTTTGCACGGCACCAGCTTCCAAAACTAATTGCTTGTTGCGGTCCGAGCTAGCGGCCAGGTTTCTCAAGGTCGAGATAGCATGACATTGTATCTCTTCATTGTCCGTAGATCCTAGAAGTTCGACCAAAGGCTTTAGAAATCCAGCTTCGATAATGGGAGATTCGTTGAGTGGGTGTATAGAAATGTTGCGAATGCATGCCACAGCGGAAAGGATGAGTGGAAGGTAGGATGATTGGAGAAGCCGAAGTAGTGGTGGCAGTCCTCGAGCTCGGACAATTTCAAGCTGGTACTTTTCATCTGATGCCAGATTACGAAGAGCAAGAGCAGCTTGGCACTGTACCTTCGGTGATGAAGAGTCCATAAGGTGGACGAGTGATTGTACAAGCCGCGGCTCCGTCTGAGCGAGCTTCTTTCGGTTGCCAGCATCGACTGCTATGTTGCTCAGTGCTGTTGTGCAGTAGTATTGAACATCGACATCGGTAGAAGACAGGAGCTGTACTAGAACTGGGATGGCGCCAGCACTGACCAGCTGCTGTCGGTTGTCATCTACACTTGCGTTAACATTGTGGCAATTAGCCTCATCATCACTATTACTAACCTGAGTGTGTCATGTTCAACAAAGCTCCCGTAGCGTTCCTTTGCACCCTCATATCCTTTGACTTTGCAAGTTTAGTCAGTGGTCCCAAAGCCCCAGACCTCGCTATTTTGGCTTTGTTATCTTCGTGTGTTGCTAGATTCGTAATGCATCCAACTGCGTTGCACTGGACTTCTACGTTCGTAGACCGCATCTGATTTATTAAGGGTGACAGGCCGCCGAGGAGGACGATTGCCACTTTGTTCTCAGCTATTATATGTCAGCAAGCCAAGCCTAGCCCCAGCAGTCGCATCCTTACTATTGACAGCCAAATTCCCTAGTGCAGCACTTGCAGCTCTTTGAACTTCGATGTCAGGGCTCTGGAGTAGGAATAGGATAGGTTCAAGGGTGTCTCGATCGACTTCTCTAACGTCTATGACATACTTATTAGTCTCTGGAGCACAGGGACGAAAACGACACATACCTCTCTCTGTTATTTCTGCGAATGTCAAGCTGGCACTCCGCTGCAGGTCGACATTTTCTGAGTAGACTAGAGTGCTCAACGACCGGAGTGGCTCTCCAGAGAAGAAATCTGTCTCGCCCCGCTGCGGCCTATCAGCATATGAAGACCTTTTTCCAGCAAAGCTATATTACATACGTTCTCGAGGTATCCCAGCAAGTCTGCTACGGCGTCTCGCTCGCTGTCCGCGAGTGCGGGCTCGTATAAGCCATCCTTTGATCGACCTGTAGATGGATTAGTAGGCTAGTTGGCGTGCGGAATTGCGATGGGTTATCTACCTTTGCAGCACGATGACCCGCAATTGCCCATGCCTCAAATGGAGTGCTTAAAGGCACTGGAAATATGGCGGGACAGCGCTCTGCAAGGCTGGGTGTATAGTGCTATCTCCCCAACATAGCGAGCTTTGAGGAGGTCCAAGATTGAGCAGAACGCAGCAGTGGTGAAAAGGTTCGGCACGCGTACAGTGAGAAGAGGGTGTGTGGAAAGTACGAATCTCGCTCTCTCGGAGTTCCCTTGTGATCGAATGCCAAGCGGAAGCTAAAGAAGGGCCCTCCCGCTAGCGGTACATCGAAGCTGCTGGCGAAGATCATCTGAACAACATGCTGTTCCCCGGAGGCTCTGTTCGACATTGCTGGTGATGGTGCCATGATTATGGCTTCGACTGTGTCATCTAGACATGTACCGTAAAGCAGTATCAACCTAGACTGTAGGGTCAAGGCCCAAAATCTCCTGTCAAAAGCAACCAGCTAGCGAGACGCATCTCGAATATAAGGTTTCGCATGCGAGTCGGGAAACTATGTCTTGAGAGAGTTTTACGTTGGCCCAGTAGAGTGCATTATTTTCCTCGTCGTTTCATCAGCTGTAAGTTTCAATTAGCACCAAGGAGAATGGAAAAAGTGCCATGCATATAAAGTTGCCATCTGATAATTTATTATATAATAATTCTCTAGTAATTATAAGTTTAGATGTTCCTAACACTTGATTTTAAATTTTAAGTACTTAATAAGTGTTCAATAATAGGTTTATACTATTAAGGTACTTTGATAAGTGGTAGAAACTAACTTAAACAGCTACTGTATATTCATCACTTATGCTCCATTCTCTTATGATTTGAATTGTTCGCTGCGTCAACCTCACGGCCTTAATTGGCCTATGGCTTACACCCTCGCGATTGTCAACCGCACCACGGCCCCGTTATCGCCCCAATACCTCCCAGATCAAGAACAGAGCGCCGCTTCCGTGTAAAGATCCCGACCTCGAAACTTCAATAGCGCCGGAATGTTATGTTGTATTCAATACCTAGATATCGAAGTGGTGCTTCTGTAGGGAGAATAATGTTGAATGCCAGGAATTGTAATGCCTTTAGCCGGTCTCCCACTTATTCCACGGAAAAGGACTCGACTGAAGTCATAGACATAGCTTTAATGAGCTTCAAGTACACTCCTGTTCTGAAATTTGATCCCGTTTTGCGGGACAATCATCCTTATTCCAGGCCTGAGTTTCCCTCATAAGCCTTCTTCTGGCCGCTGCAGTGGGTTCTTAATCCACCCTATGCTTGATGGCGGCCAAATTTTCGCTGTAACTTTCCCTTTAATTAGCGCCATTGGCAACGGTCCATAAGTCCTTGAATCCCTCGACGCATCTTCATTGTCACCAAGTAGCCAGCAATGACCCTCTGGCACCTGACATTCTCGTCAGCTTATCCTGTGCATGCATAAAATGCCGAGTTGAAACTACCTGTATCATCCTATCACCACTCCCTACACCCCCATCCTCTCTCACAAAGTCTCCAGGTAGTCCCATTACTCTCTTCACCACAAACTCCCCTGATGCCATTGGGTGTTTAAATTCAATTACGTCACCAAATCCGATTCCATTGCCTCGTGCGTAGCGCTTAGAAGTGTAGAGCCAGTCGCCCATGACTGTTAAGGTGGGGAGCATGGATGGACCGATAGTGGGAGATACGCTACCGGTCCATTCGCTTGCGAGGTGGTAGACGAAGAAAAGTTTGAAGGAAAATGCGAATATACGTGGAAAGTCTCCGAAACGGGATACAGGATGGAGTGGCGCCATCAGGACCACATTGCGTGAGTGAACAAAAGGGTTTGGGGTGGTGATGTTGCTGCGGCTCGGCAAACCTGCCCGTCTTGATAACTACGTATTGCGGCTGCAGAGCCGAGCTCCAGCCATACGGTATCTCTACCGGTTATTTGTGTAATATAGGCACAAGCCTGTACTTTGATTATATCTTACTGTTGCTTCGTCTTTCCTTCAAAATATAAGACCGCCTGGCCCCCCAATTGCCCCGACATAGGCTTCCACTCCTTAGCGCCCTCAACCGCCTCCACATTCCTTTTAATCTTTCCCACAAGCGTCTTCATGTCCTCCTCACTAGCTTGTCTCCTCTGCCTCCATCCTTTCCTCTTCACTCCAAACATAATCTCTACCTTAAACCCTTTCTCCAAGAACTCATTCAATTTCCCAAGCCTATGCCCAAGATCATTGTCGTCGATCGTCCAATTGATTTCCAATTGCTTCTCCTGCTTCTTCATATCTTTCTTCACTTTGTGCTTCGCCATTTCTATCTCACGTTCGTGCCTTTTTTCGAACATTTTGCAGATAGGATACGGCCGTTCCTCATCCCTGTTCGCTGGAGCAACTTCTTGTAGGTACTGTGTTGGTCTGCCTCTTTCGTCTTTCTCGCGGGAGTTGAGAGCATCTAGCAGGGACACTGGTTGTGAAAGCTTGCCGTCTTCTACTAGAACTACCCTGTAGGCTCGTATTTCTTGATCGCGAGGCGGGCGATTAGGGCGCTTGTCTCTCGAATCTTGGTCATCCTCGAGGCTTGATGACCCTCGCAGAACCACAGTTTTTCCTGTGCCCCAGCTCGAAGCAAAATAGCGCTGTTGAAGCTGGAAGAGAATGGGGCGTGGTTGGTGAAGACATTGCGGAGTGCTGTGTGTAGATTTGCGCGAGGAGGTCAGAGAGGCGATCCGTGAAGGCTGCAGGAAAGGGAAAAATACACGTCGCAAGGCTTCCGTAGCAGTAACGAGACCATTCGAGTGTCTCATGACCCTGGTTGTCCTCAATGTTGACCTTGAGCTGCTATTGACTTAGATCGCGCTAAATATTTGCCGCGTTTGGCGCGAGATATTTTTTTGTGATGATCCGAGCATTTTGAACAGGGCAATAGAGCTATCATTCAAATGTCCTCTCATTAGAACTCTATTGTTGTTCGGGTCCGGTGTGATAGGATGGTGGTCCTTACTCGCTCGTTGGCGCCTCTGTTGCGGACGACTAGGCTCGCTGTACGGCAGCAAAAGGGGATCAACCCAGTACAGCAGGTCTTTGGCAAAGACGCCAATGGTGCCCGATGTCTGGCAACGGCCTTTGATCGCTCAAAGCCTCACGTCAATATTGGTACGGAGAAATCTAAGAGTATTGTAACCTATTTCCCTGACTGAATTAGGTACAATCGGTCACGTTGATCATGGCAAGGTAGGCTTCTAACCAGCAGTGGCCAGGGTCTTACAGTCCTAATGACTTTGCATAGACTACATTATCGGCTGCTATCACAAAGCGACAAGCCGAGAAGGGTCTTGCCAATTTCCTCGAATATGGCGCAATCGATAAAGCTCCAGAGGAACGAAAGCGTGGTATCACTATCGCAACAGCACATATTGAGTATAATACCGAAAATCGGCATTACTCTCATGTCGACTGTCCTGGACACGCAGATTATGTCAAGAATATGATAACCGGTGCGTCGAGTATGGACGGTGCCATAATAGTTGTAGCCGCTTCGGATGGGCAGATGTGAGTCGCCCTAATAAGGTCTCTCAAGGACAAGCCATTGATGGGTAACAGGCCTCAGACGAGAGAGCATCTGCTTCTTGCGCGACAAGTCGGCGTCCAGAAAATCGTGGTTTTTGTAAACAAAGTCGATGCCATTGAGGACAAGGAGATGCTGGAGCTAGTAGAGATGGAAATGAGAGAATTACTGACCACCTACGGCTTCGAGGGTGAAGAGACACCTATCATACTCGGATCAGCTTTGTGTGCATTAGACGGGCGACAACCGGAGATAGGCGCGCAAAAGATCGACGAGCTGATGAACGCTGTAGATGAATGGATTCCAACACCACAACGTGATGTTGACAAGCCTTTCCTCATGTTCGTCGAGGATGTGTTTTCCATCCCCGGCCGTGGCACCGTCGCCTCTGGCAGGGTCGAGCGTGGTCTGCTTAAAAGGGACGCGGAGGTTGAACTAGTTGGCAAGGGCGAGGCACCGATTAAGACTAAAGTCACTGACATCGAAATCTTCAAGAAGTCTTGTGAGGAATCAAGAGCGGGCGACAACTCGGGCCTGCTCCTTCGCAGTGTTAAGCGAGAGGACGTCAAGCGTGGAATGGTGATTGCAAAGCCGGGGACTGCCAAGGCATACAAGAAGTTCCTGTGCTCAATGTATGTCCTTACCAAAGAAGAGGGCGGTCGCCATACTGGTTTCTCCGACAACTACAAGCCACAGCTTTTCCTTCGGACGGCTGGTATGTTCTCATGCCCAGACTTATGCCACATTATTCCTGCTTCTTGCTCTAGTCTTACAAGCAATGATGCTAACCTGCCGATAGACGAAGCAGCCGCATTGCACTGGCCCGCCGATGTAGCAGATCGTAGCAAGATGGTAATGCCGGGTGACAATGTGGAGATGGAGTGCGAACTTCACTCCCCACTTGCCATTGAGACAGGACAGAGATTCAATATCCGTGAAGGTACGTATATTTCGGGTCAACAAAGAGCGCTACTAACCCCGACTAGGTGGTCGTACAGTTGCTACAGGACTTGTCACGAGGGTCGTCAGTTAGAAGATTTTGACCGCATAGGGATATTCTGCGTGAAGTTGGAGCTCAAAGATGTGAAGCGCTCAATTTAGTGCTGATTTCTGTACCATTCCTGTACAAAAATTTCATATCTGTTCAAGTAGGCGCTCCGGAGAACACCCTACTCTAAAACGGCGTTTATTACTTCCTGTAATTACAGCATAGCAGATAGGATGGGGCGTAGGCCAGGATCATGTACAAAGCGTGGAGACACGTAGTTCTGTGTAGAGTCAGGGATAGCACAACACTCCCAAAAATGTGCAATCCTTCTAACCTGGAACCTGTCTGTATAAGTAGAAAAATGACAACCGCTTTAGCAGATTGTCTGAGTGCTTTGCCGTTACAAAACGTTCGGGTGTTGGAGACCCTCCAGTGGCACTTGCATGATCCGAAGATTTCGTGACTCATCGAGTCTTCATGATAACCAAATTCCTTCTTAATGAGCTGTCAACAACAAGCATGAGGAGTCTGCATCATCTACAAAATGCCTGTCGTCAGTCCAGAGAAGCTCATCGGATTACAGCGCAATGCCGAAGAAGTCCGAAATGTGTGTAGTTTGTGCTTCGTATCGGCTTCCTTGCTAATTCTTTGAGTATAGATATGTATACTCGCCCACGTTGTAGGTGATGTTCGCCGTATTTTCCAGCAATAATACCTGATATACTAGGTAGGACCATGGCAAAACTTCTCTCACAGACGTTCTCATTGCCACAAATGGCATCATCTCTCCCAAGCTCGCTGGCAAAATCCGCTATCTGGATTCTCGCCCAGATGAGCAGCTTCGTGGAATCACAATGGAGTCATCAGCTATATCTCTCTACTTTTCAATGTTACGCCGCTCATCCTCCGAAATCTCGCCTGTTCAGAAAGAATATCTCATCAATCTCATTGATTCACCTGGCCATATAGACTTCAGCAGTGAGGTCTCTACAGCTTCGAGACTCTGTGATGGCGCTCTTGTACTCGTAGATGCCGTTGAAGGCGTATGTAGCCAGACGGTCACTGTGTTAAGGCAGACGTGGACGGAGCATTTGAAGCCTTTATTGGTCGTTAACAAAGTTGATAGACTAATCACTGAGCTCAAAATGAGCCCTGCTGAGGCATACACGCATCTAAGTAAGTTATTGGAACAGGTTAATGCCGTCATTGGGAGCTTCTTCCAAGGCGAAAGGATGGAGGAGGACCTGCAGTGGAGGGAAAAGGTTGAAGAAAGAGTTGCTGCGGCTGCGGCTAAGGAGCGAGAGAAGGCAGAGAAGAAGGCTGCAAAGGCTGCGAGCGGGCCGATCACCGATGAATCTGAGAGTGTTGCTACCGCGACAGATGGGACCTTCGAGGAGAAGGATGATGAAGATCTTTACTTTGCTCCCGAGAAGAACAATGTCATTTTCAGCAGTGCTGTAGATGGATGGGCGTTCACAGTAAGGCAATTTGCATCTTTGTACGAAAAGAAGCTTGGGATCAAACGTTCTATTCTGGAAAAAGTCTTGTGGGGAGACTTTTATCTTGAGCCCAAAACAAAGCGTGTGCTTGGTTCGAAGCATCTCAAAGGACGGGCATTAAAGCCCATGTTCGTGCAACTTGTCTTAGAAAATATATGGGCTGTCTATGAAGCAACTACGGGAGGAAACAAGGGAAAAGGTGATCCAGCCATGATCGAGAAAATCACCAAGTCCTTGTCTTTGACTGTTCCTCCACATATTCTACGTTCGAGAGATCCGCGTGCGATAATGACCACTGTCTTTGCCGCATGGCTCCCATTATCCACGGCTGTTCTGGTCTCGACTATCGAGCATCTCCCTGCTCCACCAGCCGCCCAGGCTAGCCGTCTTCCAGCGCTGATCGATGCCTCGCCAGGGTCAACATATGTTGATCCAACTGTACGAGATGCGATGATCAACATCAAATCTGGGAAAGACGATCCAATAGTAGCATACGTTAGCAAGATGGTTGCGGTGCCAGAGAGCGAAATGCCGCACAACAAACGCAAGGCAGGTGGTGCTATGACTGGTGAAGAAGCCCGAGATTTGGCGAGGAAAAAGCGAGCCGAATTAGAGAAGGCTCAAGCCGCTGCAAGTGGAGATGATCTGGGTAGCGAATTGAGTGGTATTACCAGTGCCATGGGCGAGTCAAGCCTTGATAGTTCGAAGTGTCTCGAAGCTAAGGATGAGGACCAAGAAGAAGATCCCGAGCATCTAATTGGATTTGCACGGCTTTACTCTGGAACGCTCTCA
This sequence comes from Cladonia rubrotincta, assembly GCA_963971245.1. Taxonomy (NCBI): domain Eukaryota; kingdom Fungi; phylum Ascomycota; class Lecanoromycetes; order Lecanorales; family Cladoniaceae; genus Cladonia; species Cladonia rubrotincta. The sequence continues at coordinate 863,766 of OZ020215.1, forward strand.
GTTGGAGACTCAGTGTACGTCCTACCCCCAAAATTTTCACCAGCTTATCCACATGCATTGCCCGAGCCACAGAAAGTCATTGTCACTGGGCTTTACCTGCTGATGGGACGAGGTCTTGAGGTACTGAATCTTGTTCCCGCTGGTGTTGTATTTGGCATAGCAGGACTGGAAGGGCATGTGTTAAAGTCTGGCACCCTGTGCAGTCAGCTTGAAGGTAGCATTAATCTTGCTGGAGTTAACATGGGAAGTCAGCCGATCGTGCGGGTTGCACTTGAACCTGTCAACCCAGGTGATTTGGACAAGATGATCAGAGGTATAAAATTGTTGGTACAGAGTGACCCTTGTGCTCAATATGAAGTATTGGAAAGTGGGGAGCATGTCATCTTGACGGCAGGCGAATTGCACCTGGAGCGCTGTATCAAAGATATTCGAGAGAGGTACGCACGATGTGAAATACAGGTTGGAGTACCCATAGTGCCGTACAGGGAGACTATCGTTAGCGCTGCGGAGATGTCGCCACCAAAGAACAAAGATCTTCCTCGAGGTACCGTCATTGGGGTAACGCCTTCGAAGTATATTACCGTACGACTGCGGGTAAGGCCATTGCCAGTATCAGTGACCGAATTCCTAGAGAAGAACGCGCGAGCTATCCGTCAACTATATTCAGAACGAAAGGCAGATCATGAGAGTATGCGAGGATCGATAGACAATGATGAAGCAGCTTATGACCATGGGGGAGCTGATGAGATAGCCTCGAACGATGCGGGTCTACTATCCATTCTTGACTTCCGGGAAAAGCTTCGATCAGTGTTTGCGGAAGCAAAAAGTCAAGAAAATGTTTGGGCGAACGTAGTCGAGAAAATAGCTGCGTTCGGGCCACGAAGGACAGGTCCAAATCTGCTTATCGATGTCACCCAAGAAGGCACTTGTCAAAAATTGTGAGCAGCACTCGTCTGCAAGCGAGGTGCTCCTAGCTAACAAGCAACCACAGTCTCCAAGAACTACACGAAGCCGAAGATCCACACCCTCAAGCCTCGCAGCAAGCAAAGCCACCTATAGACGGCCTCCACCCCCGCAACTTCTCCCACGAAATCTCTTACGCCTTCCAACTCGCCACCGCCCAGGGACCCATGTGTCACGAACCAATGCAAGGCGTCGCCGTCTTCCTCGAAGAAATCACAATCACCAACTCCTCAGACGAAGACTCTTCAGCCCGGGAAAAAGTAGGTAGATCACTAGGCGAAATCATCAAGACGATGCGAGATTCCATACGTCAAGGCTTCATGGACTGGTCTCCCCGCCTCATGCTCGCTATGTACAGCGTAGAAATCCAAGCCTCCACCGAAGTCCTAGGACGCGTATATGCCACAATTTCGCGGCGACACGGCCGCATCCTTACCGAATCGCTGAAAGAAGGAACACCTTTCTATTCAATTCTTTCATTACTTCCCGTAGCGGAATCATTTGGTTTTTCCGATGAGATACGGAAGCGGACGTCTGGTGCTGCACAGCCGCAGCTCGTGTTCTCGGGATTTGAGTTGTTGGATGAGGATCCGTTTTGGGTGCCGCAGACGGAGGAGGAGTTGGAGGATTTTGGGGAGATAGCTGATCGGGAGAGGATCAGTAGGAAGTATGTTGATGCGGTTAGGGCGAGGAAGGGGTTGTTGGTTGTGAAGAAGGTGGTGGGGGATGCGGAGAAGCAGAAGACTTTGAAGAGATAGGGATTGCTGAGATTGACTGAGTTGGATGGGTTTGGGTGAGAGAGCGAGAATTTCCGATCTGTAACCGCCAACATCTATCTTTCCAAAAATGTATCAGAGCTTCTGAGCCTTGGATTATAAAGAATTGAATTGAATTGGTAAAGGCTCCTTCAATTTCCCTTGTCAACCCAGTCTTAAGTTACGGCCAATCCTTTCCGATATGATGTCAAATTATGGAAGACGTAACCTTATTATTATATAGAGGAGCAAGACTACTTGGACTCTGTCCTCCCACAGCAGGAGCGATGAATGCTGCTGTATTGTCTTGGAGCGGATCAGTAGGCGTAGTAAAAGCCTCATCAACGAAAAACAGGACACCAGGTACCAACCGCCTTATATCAGATCACCTCGCCGGATTGGTACATGATGAGTATCAGCGGCGGCTATGAGCGTACGGAGGCGCAATGGAGGGAGCTGCTATAACGGAAGGGGTTGAAGATGATGGGTATTTGGTCGAAGGTCACGGCGGTTGGGAGTTTGAACGAGGTTTTTCTTTGGAGGAAGAGTACTTTGTTTCATGAGTCGTAGTCATACATAGGGACAGATCCCAAAAATTCGTTAAATCAATACAAAGATCAAGAAGTCCATCATCAAATAGCCACCAACGCCTTCGCAAAAATGCTAGCAAAACATATCCGCACAAAGTACACAGGCTTGCGCTTCATATTCTAGTTGTATATGGTCCATGATGTCATGACAGAAGGCCGAAAAAGTTATAGGAATCTTGAGAAGGGAAGACAGATCACACAAAGAGTTCAAAGATTCGAATTTGTATTCAATGACAAGAAAGAAAGGCCGGAAATCTGTACGTCATAGCCATCTTGATAGCGCGGGAGCGGCAATGGATCATCAATCCCAGGGCGATGACGGCTTGGAAGGAAATGATACGATATAATATCGACATGGCTTGACAGTTGCTCTACCGAGGCGATATCCAAGTAAAGGAGCATAGTTGGGATGCTGCAAAATTCTTGGATAAGCTTTTTCGTCTCATACGTCAAACTAAAGTGAGATGAAATCCCTACCTTAAGAAAATTCGTGTCATTCAATGCAAGCGGAGTACATGCACACCTAAGAATTGTTGAAGCTGAACTTGGCCACTCTGCATCCAGGAATTGAAGCCTTCTGCGGTGTCGTCATTAGGTAAATCTCCAAAAGATGGCTCTGGATGTCCATATGAAGACCGAGCTTGTTCTGGGGAGCTGTTGTCTCGGGATCCTAGCTTCTTCTTGGTGTAGAAGAAGTAGCAATAGAGCACGTGTGTGAGCGTCTTAACTCGTTCCACCAAGCCAATACGGGATTCCTGTGAGTGTTCAAAACCATGCCCAAAGCTTGCCCACCACGCTACGCGCCAGCGCAAGCTGAGGATGAGACTGCCAAGCTGGCCATTCAGCAGCTTCATAGCTGCGTCATCTTTCAATTTGTGAATGTCATTGAGGGATCGTTGCAGGCCGCCATAAGCTTCTAGCTCCAAAGCCCGGAGAATGACGCGGGTGATTTGGACGGCAAGTAGTAGGTTTCCAACATCCTGCTCATTGTAGATGTTCAAAGGCCGAGCATATCCAGTTCCATCTGGAGGCAGGTGGTCGTAACTGTTCCGGCTTGGCATGTCATTGAAATGGATTGATTGATCCTTGTGCGTGTGCGTTAGATTACAGAGAAACTAATTACGGGAAGACAACTTGCATACTAAGACGTTGAAGTTTTGGTCATAATGTCCCATGCACTCCAGCCACTCAGATACTTTGACATATCTGTTGTCCATGAGGTCGTCCAGCTCGCACTTTTCGAGTCTTTGATGCTCCCGAAACCTTGACAATATTCCAAAGAAACGAGCCAGATCCACAGTGTATGAATGATCGTTATAAGTGCGGACCCTGATATTGTAGCTGAAACCAGAGTTTTCCAGGCGGCCGAGGAGTTCGCCAATGTCATAGGTGCTGGGAATGCTGAAGGTTGACCTTCCCTGTCCATCCAAGGAGGAGGGACATATTGAACGTTGAACTAGCTCCGATTAGGTTCACGAACATAACGAGGGGTCAGATATGGTACTCACAGACGGCATTAAAAGTCCCTTGTTCTACCAAGCCAAGGAAGTATAATTGCATACAAGGATGTGCCCCCGGCTTTGCGTTCAAGTTCCTGCGGCATCCCTCGCAAGGCAATTCACCTTCGCATTTCGACTTCATATTGTGACACTTGATGCATACTGATTTGTTAAGCCGTTTCAGCTTGGCATCTTCCCTTGTTTCTTGGGACAACGGTCGATACCGTCTGCCTTTATTCGTGGGAGACGCAGACAGCGACTTTTGGTTGTCTTCTCGTATGATCGACAGTGAGTCTGATCTCGATGCTCTGGCAGACTTGTTGCTTGTTTTCCGTCGCATCGGTAGACTGGTGGGTCTCAGCGCCGAGTCTGTATCGCGACGCCGGCGTTGGGTATGCCGAGCCTGGCCGGCCTGAAAATTTGATGCAACAGGAACGAAATCTGGGGGAAGATGCCCAGCGGTGGTAGGAAACGAAGACGATCGATTCGAGTCGTAGTGTTCACTTGCCGCTGGCGCGCGTGGGATCATAACTGCATCAGAGTGATGAAGCTCGTTGCTCGGGTGTTGATGGTCTTGAAATCCCTGATGGGTCGTACTTGAACCTTGGAACTGATTTCCAACGGAGCTGAGAGATTGTTTCTGCCGCCTGTCGCCCCCATGCGGACCCATTTGAGTTGGACTGTTGGTGTACAAACCAGGCTCTGGCGTCAGATCCAGCTCTTGAGCCGTCTCTTCAGGTCCATCCCCCAGTATGCCTAGGATGTCTCCGATTTGTTCCTGTTCTCCATTGCTCAAGGTCCTATCCCGACGCGTGTAAATCGCATTAGAGTACGATGATTGCGAAAGGATATCATCGATCTCCAGATCTGGAAAGGCTGTAGGCGAAGACGCCGAGCTGATCGAGCTTTCGGCTCGTCCTTGATACTGTCGGGTGGATTCCTGGCGTCGAAGTTGGGAGAGGGACGGTGTTCGGACTGTGGCAGCTTGAGTGCTCTGGGGTTGCGGAGGTGCTTGGGGATCCTGTGTGCCCTGGCCGCTCGCAAACGTTCGTCGACGGCGATGAAAGTGAGGATTGAATGGATTTGCAGCAAGTTGGGAATCGGATAGCCCCAATGGATTGGACGACCGTGGACAGCAATCGTCGACCTGACATTCCCGTGAGCTTCTCCCATCAGGAGCTGAAACCGATATTGCGAACGTTTGCTTCAAGTGATGCCAAGGCTCCGGGTCAATCGACCCTTCCTCACCCGCAGCAAAACCACTATAAAAGCCACCAAAGCCTCCTGTTCGTGGGGCAGCAATCAAAGCCTGAGAATCACTGTGGGACTGCGTCAGCGAGGAATGTAGACACAGAAGGCTTCAACGGGGGATACCTGATGTCAAAGTTGTCACTTAAGTCCAGCTCAGCAGCTAGATCGCTCTGCTCGATCCCCCTATATGTGCCTGGGCTTCCAACTCCATCCTCTGGGTCTACTTGGCCACTGGCAATGGCAATGTCGTCATCAACGCCTTCGTCAGCGATTGCTAGGGCATGGGCTGTATTGCTATGCGGAATAGCGTATTCTTTGAGACTGAGAAGCCTGGGGTCGACGGTGTTAGGGTAAGAATCAAGTTGCATATCGAAGAGGTAAGATTATTCAATGAAACAGATCAATCCGGAAGGAGTAGTCTAACTGGCGATCCAGGTTGTCAGCGGGGCCCAAGATATAGATGTGAGATGCGTGCTAGGAGCCTCCTAAAGATCAAGGCTGTGATCATGCTATGACGTGGTAAGGCTGCAGGGCGAGTTCGAGGTCACTAGTGCTGATTGAACCAATAGGGTACTACTTACCTGAGGGTTGGGCCTTTACTATCCGCCGACAATAACCGCTCGCTGCCCAGCAGACCGTTAATTGTAAGCCGCAGTCCAAAAACCTATACCAAAGGTCAATGCCACATTGTGTGTGCTACTATGGTGAATTGCCATATGGTATCATTGATGTTGATCGCTCTGTGTCGGATGAACGCCCGAGGATCGAATGTCGCCATACCGGCAAAAGAGTAAGGAAGCCTCGTGATATGTACAAAGTGCAGAATTGTCATGAAGTATCAACAAGCAGTTCCGCCTGGCTTTGATGGGTCAATGGCTTTGCCATGTCAAACTTCACCACGTGAAACCCCTTAGGAACCAACGCGACGTGGACCGCATTGCATTCTGATCATGTTACCCATCGTACCGACTGAACATGATCTGAGTGGTTGGAAGTAGGGCGCGACCCTGTAACTGGCACACCAGTCCGACATCGCTACCTCTGAGAGCGGCGGCATCCGCCGAGTTTCCCATACAAATTTGCGACGGACCAGTACCTTGGCCCATACAACGCATACGCTTAGGATGTGTAGACGTTAACAACCAATGTATCCCTTGGGGCTGACCGAAATTGTATTGAAACTGCTTTCACATGCTATGCTTGGGCAGCGAAGCAAGAATCACGAGTCTTGTGTAGTTTGTGGTCTACTTTCCGGTATCCAGCATGTATATTCCAGCAGGCGAAGGGCTGCTAGTCGGCGAAGCCTGACTCCTGAACCCTTAAGTCAATGGATAATTAAGAAGGAGATCGCATAAGATAGGGTGATGCACAGCCCACAACACATTCTTCGCGTCAAAACAAAAGAACCACAGGCTTGGCATCCCCCAACATCATTACGTTAGCATATCTCGATATTGGTAAACTTGCCAACTGTCACGGCCGATGAAAACGAATCCCGGGCCTTATAAGTGTAAACGGGGCGTCGAGATGATGTGCTTAAGGAAGCTACAGTAGGTAGTCTAGCGTTGCCGCCGGCTTCGGAGTGCACTGCCTTCGAAAGAGGCCCGAGCTACCCAGACTACCTCACAACTACACACCGCAACAGCAACACCCGCCAGAATGCTTCCGTATTCAATATGAACAAGACTTATGACCCTCTCTCCGATACTCTAGTGCTTTGATAAACGGCACGCCTTCCGCTTGTTGTTCTCAGGCTGTGCTGCTTTCTCACTAGTTGCCTTTTTCAATCACGAATATACCACTTTCGACCGAGTAAGCTGTGCGTTTAACCTCTTTGGGTTGGCGAATATACTACATTGCAGCACCTGACTTCGGATGTTCCCAAACTAACGAGCCAAAGAGTGTCGCACGTTCTCAAACGTTTCCCTTCCATGTATGGCGTATTCAAAAGCTCTGATCACGTCACTGCCTCACACTCAGACCGTCTTGTAAACATTGAACACTTTTACTGCACTACTTCCCTCTTACCACATTCCCCTTTAGACAATGCCCGATCTTAGCTTGCTCTCTACCGAGCCCGTCCACATGGTACAACCAAAGGGCCATTTGACTGTCTACCTTAGGTTAAGCCTTGACCGAAGACGAGCAAGTAGTCGTCGCCTAACATTCTCTGGAAAAGATCCTGCGTAGGAGCTTGGATGATGTGACCGTGAAAGGTCCTACCAATGCACCCAGCTTGTCCTGGACGGCGTCTGTCCAGGGAGAAGCGTTGATGTACCCCAAGATTATGCATCGATCTGGACAGTACGATCTATTAGAAGGGTCTGTGTTCAGCGTCGTGGTAAATAACATAGACTGAGATTAGGGAAGTGAGAATATCCACAGGTTTTCGTGTGCAAACTATGGCTTTACAACATGGCTTCCTGATATTCACAAATTGGTCTGGCTGAAATGTGTTTGTCTTCTTTTAGATATTAGGGGTAATCATTGGCCAAAAAGACTTGATCACACCCTGCGCTTGCACTTACATAATCAGACCGATATGGAGAGCTGTTTGAGCATACCAGTTCGCCAAGAGTTCGGATAATGCACGTCATAAGTCTGTCTGTTAATCACTTCCTATTGTCCAGGATACTATCCAGATATCCTATCGTTTATGCTTCCTGCTGTACGTTTTGATCATTAATGTGATGGGATTGATATCCAGGCAATTTTCGGCAAAACGGGTCACTTTGGACTGTGCTACTCTCGAGATGTGCATGAAACGTCTGAGGAACAATTGCGCTGCGGAAACCGCGATCTGACACCCACTCGATGCACACGACTCTTTGTGATCTGCTGCGAGATTTACGAAATGTGGTGCGCAATCCAAAATCTTCAAGCGCGTAAAAATTGTAGATGAAAGTTCTCAACGCCCCTGAGCTGGGGAAGTTTGGTCGATCTCTGCATGGTCTGGAACGATTATGCCCCTGGGGATAACCTTTAGGGTTGCCCCCAGTGGCGGCCGGGCAGCACACTAAGTGCCGGCAGCGAAGATCTGCGGTGCATATCGTTTACGAACCCCTCTTCAAACTCTCTACAAAACTCCTCGCCTTCGTGCTGAAAGGATAAGATGCGCAAGCTTCTCTGGCTAGCCAGCTTTGTACTCATACGAACGTCTGCTGGGTAGTGCACGTAAGCAAAGTGGAAATACAAAGCTCTTCTCCATTCAGTAATTCACTAGACAAATGGCGGAGGTCCTATCAGGAAATTCACGCTCATTGTTGAACTCAGCGCCTAGGTCCATACCTCAACCCATTGATACAAGAACTGATACCGTCATTTCGGCACCCAGACTTACACCAGGAATTCGAAGCGGCCACCTGGGTCTCGACACCTTCTCTCCAGTCAATGAGAACGGCAGCTTTGCCTTCGATCGAGTACTCAGAAGCGGCGAGGTGCACAAGCGGACTAGGAAAACCAAAGTAATCATCTGATAAGGCTTCTTGCAGAGATGCTCTGCTAATCCCGTTTTGCTGCAGCAATGGAAACCCTTCTACCTTGTCCTGCGCCCCAACCTACTATCCCTCTACAAAAGCTCGACCGAAGAGCGCTTGCTCAAGCAAATCAGTCTCTCCGAGTTGACCGCTGTTGGCTATCTCAAGGATCCCAAAGGACGACGGGAGCACGTTTTTGGGCTGTTCTCACCATCACGAAACTTTCACCTACAAGCAAAAAGCGAAGCAGATGCGCGTGCATGGGTAGAGCTTATTAAGAAGGAGGCGCGAATTGATGAAGAAGAGCAGGGGGTCTACCCGGGCAGTCCTACAGTACCGGAAAGCTATCCAGAGAACTTGGGACATGATCGCTGGGATCATGAGCGCTTCGGCTCAAGCTCTCCAGAACCATCCGAGGTCCCTCCTTCACACGCTAGAACGAGGGACGGTATCAGAATACCGAGTATCCAGAGGATGTCTGCCCACGATCTTGACTACTCAGGCGATGAGCTGGCGCCATATTCCGACTTTTCAGACACTCCTCCGCAAAGCTACCCCCAATCGTCATTTAGTAAGCTTGGCAAACGGAATCAGAGAGCGGTGTCGAGCAACAATATACCTTATAAGGCCCTGCAACAGCGACCTACCACCGCGCGGACTGCTAGTCAAACTAGCGGCTTCCGTATGGAGGATGATGAGAGGGTGATATGGCAGGGCTATTTAATGTGTCTTAAGTCAAAAGGGGGTGTGAAGCAGTGGAAGAAGTTATGGGTTGTACTCAGGCCGAAGAACTTAGCATTCTACAAGAATGACCAGGTGAGGATGAATCATGCATCTTAAACGCATAATCTAATACGTCCTGCAGGAATACGCCGCCAACCTCATCCTCCCCCTATCAACCATCATCGATGCTGTGGAAATTGACCCAATATCTCGGAGTAAAGCGCACTGCTTGCAAATCATTGCTGAGGAGAAGAGCTATCGCTTCTGCGCCTCTAGTGAAGATGCTTTGGCTCAATGGCTGGGAGCTCTGAAGAGTCAGCTGGCGAGAAGGAAAGAGGCGAATGCGAGGAAAATTGCCCCTCTATGATCTTATGACATTATGATACCATGGAACCGCGGATTTTGTTGGCTGTTGTGTGGTTGTATAAAAGTTGTACATATTCCGTAATACCCTGTACCTAAATTGTCCAGGCCGAATTAAGCATCCAGAGATGCGTGAACCAATCTCTGGATTCGTAATATGCTACGGGCGGGGGCACGCACCACCCCGCTGTACGCATGGTGCCCATAGAGATTGAAGGCCCGCGCTAAGCGGACCGTTTACGGGTGCACGACGCGGCTCATGCAGCAAATGTGATGGGCGCTTCTAGCGCGGGGCAGCCCCCACCGAAAACACCTTTAGGGGCCTATCTAACAACTTCAACTCCGTACACGCACTATATTCGCAAAGCCTACGTTGAAAGCCACGGAGGATTGGCAATTGAATGGTATGGACTGAAGACCTGCAGATTCCGGCCGTTTGCCGTGTCTTTCAACTTTTGGCGACAATAAGGCAACGAGAAAGGAAAACACTGAAAAAGAAAAAGAAAACCGGTCAAAGATAGCTAGGAACAGCCCGGAGGCAGCCTAGAGCATTCTCCCCTGGAAGTCTAAATGGATGGGGTTCACCGTTCCCCTCGTGGAGCACGCTCCAGGCCTTATCGCGCCTAGTCTTTACCTGGCGGACTGTTCGAAGACCCCTCCTGAGATGTAGTCTTGCTATCACCACGTGAGAACCCGCTTCCGCGATCACTTAGCAATAAACTTAGGCAAAGTATTTGTGTTGGCTTTCTCCCACCTTCGTCTTCATCGTTTTGTCTGCTCGAGTCTTATATTAGCTGGTCTTATCAATCTATTAAACTGGAAAATTTCATCAAAGTGCGTCCCGTTAAAAGATCTTCTATTTTATCCTTCAGTAAGCCTTAATCGAACCACGCACTCTCTAATTGAGTTGCAATGAACGGAGATCTCTCTCCTAGCAACAGGGAGACCTTCCTTAGCCATAAGTTCACCCACATAGTAGTTGGTGGTGGAACAGCCGGTCTTGTTGTTGCTACCCGTCTGTCCGAGGATCCCAACATCACCGTTGGCATTCTAGAGGCAGGTGCTCCCGCATATGATGATCCGCGCATCACTGTCCCAGGAAAATTTGGGGAGACTCTCGGTACTCAATATGACTGGCAATTCGCTACGACAGAGCAATCCGGGCTGGGCGGTAGGTCGTTGCCATGGCCAAGAGGGAAAGTCTTGGGTGGCACCAGTGCTTTGAACTTCATGACTTGGAATCGGGGATGCAGGGAGGATTACGATGCGTGGGAGGAGTTGGGAAATGAGGGATGGGGTTGGGATGGTTTGATGTGAGTTGTCTTTCTTTGCCATCCCTGCTATAGCGAATTTGAGTTATCATACATACTTTCAATCCACCAATCTATCGTATGAGAAGCGCAACAAGAAGATCCGGACTGGTTTGCTGGGCTAACCTCCGGTAAAGACCATTTTTCAAGAAAACCGAGAACTTTCATGCACCAGATGCTGAGCATCAAAAACAACATAAATCATTGTACAACAAGGACTTCCACGGTACGGGAGGGCCGGTTCAGACTGTGTACTCAGCCCATTATGGAGCATCTCACCAGCACTGGCATGAGACTTGTAACAAGCTTGGTATTAATACCAACGAGAGCCACTTCTCGGGATCTAACATCGGTTGCTGGACGTCCCTCACTGGCGTAACCCCAGACACTCGGGAAAGGAGCTATGCAGCGACCGCTTACTACCGACCAAATGCTAAGAGGCCAAATCTAGTGCTTCTCACAGAAGCGTTTGTGAAAGAACTCGTTCTCGAGAAAGAAGGAGAGGAATGGGTGGCAAAAGGCGTAAATTTCACCCACGGGGGAGAGGAACATGTTGTTAAGACCGAAGGAGAAATCATCATCTCTTGCGGTAGCGTGCAGTCGCCTCAGCTGCTTGAGATATCCGGAATTGGAAGGCCAGAAGTTCTCAAAGCTGCTGGAATCGACGTCAAGGTTGATAGCCCAAAAGTAGGGGAGAACCTGCAGGAGCATATGAGTGAGCCTACTTCATGACTGTCCAGAAAATGATAATATCCTCTAACCTTCTAAAAGTGACTGCAATGATTGTGCAGGTCGACGATTCTGTCATTACACCAGATGAACTTCGAAGTAATCCCGAAGCGGCTAAAGCTGCGGATAAAGAGTACGCCCTCCACAGAAAAGGGCCGCGTACAGCTATACCGTCCTCAGTAGTCTACATCCCGTTCTCTCACTTCATTCCATTGAAGGAGCTTCACGCCCTTGGCTCTCATCTCCTTGCGGAATCGAAGAAAGACCCATATAGGTCCACACCCCGTGACCGCATTCTCGTGGACCGACTGTTAGCTGACAAGAACCTGGGTCAAATCGAATATAATTTCGATACAGCCAACTACAGTCCTTTCTTCAAGGGCGAACCAGGCAAGAAGTATGCCACTATGCTCATGATGCTACAATACCCCTTTTCACAAGGCTCAATCCACATCCCTCCCATGACAGACGGCAAGAAGGCAACAATGGACCAGAAACCCATCATCGATCCAAAGTACTACCAAGGTCCAGGTGGCGAAGTCGATTTCAGAATGATGATAGCATGCCAGGAATTCGCAGACAAGATCTGCTGCACCAAGCCCCTTGCAGACATCATTGTTGCTCGTGCCTACCCACCTGCCTCGCCTCATGATGCGAACACCAAGTATGATTTCTCTGAGTGGATCCGGGAATCTACAATTACGGACTGGCACCCTATTGGCACCTGCTCTATGGGCGGCAAAGACGGAATAAGGGGTGGTGTTATTGATGACAGATTAAGGGTGTACGGCGTTAAAGGTCTACGAGTTGCGGACGCGAGTATTATGCCATTGCATATTGCTGCGCATCCACAGGCTACTATCTATGGTATTGGTGAGAAGGCGGCGAGCTTGATCAGGGAAGATTGGGAAAAGGCACACGCTTGAGGTGAAACATTAAAGGAGAGAGCAAGCTCGTGGATATTGACACAGACCAAAATTATTGACGCAGGCACGCGAATGAGGTGGACATAACGAAAGGAGATGTTTGGATAACTACTGACCAAGATTATTTAGAGTAGTCTTTTACGTATGCTCGAGTGAATGATATATCTCACAATGGCATCATTCCTATGCGGCAACCCGTTGAAAGAGATCGACGATAATGTAGACGACCTCAATGAAATTTAGGCGCGACGCGTATCCTGAAAGGTTGAAAAAGGTGAAATCCCGGCCCCGTCTGTCTCTCATTGCTTGGAATATCTTCTTTTCATTCAGATATGCGCTTCTGTGCTATTATTTCATATACTTATTGAGTGCGAAAAAGGTATAAATAATAAAGGGTTATTAGCAACGCCTAGAGCTACAAATATTCAAGGGTACTATAGGATTGTCTTGTTAGTATTAGCTCTGTATGCAGGCCTTATGCTCCATTCTCTTACATCAAGCGCACTGGGTGGTTCACCAGTGGTGGATTCCTAAGCCGGATAACGAAATGGCTCTATGAATTGTGACTTGGAGTTCCCCTTCAGAAAGATGATTGGAGGGAAGCATGTCTCTCTCTACTGGCGCATGCAGACACTTCAGGCGGAGGACTTGTAGGCGACTATTCACTGCTTTCTCTGGACATAGCTCACCAATTTGTAGGTGCACAAGCTGTAGTGTATCCTACGTGACGGAGGCAGTTACTGGATATTTCCATGTCACCGAGATCTATAGTGTTTTTTATATGTACTTCCAGGAGATGTATCTATTTGAACGAATTCAGCAACATGACTTATTCAATCCTACACAATAGGTCTTCTCAAGATGCTCGTTCATGTGAATGTGTAGATTCAAGAACTTTCGGCGAAGGTTGATTGCCTCATTGCGATCGGGCAATGAAGCTCAAAGCGCTATCTCTATTGGCATTCCTTCAATCAGAGTAATTCAGTACACAAGAATTTGAGATCGTTGCGAACAGGAGACACGAACCCGACAACTCACTCCTCTTTGACGGTTTAATCCAGTTGAAGAACTTCGTTCCACCAATTGCCATAGTCTGGACCTTGAACATCTTCTGAATGTCTCTGGTTAAGCATAGATTCGGTGTCGGTAGTTTCGTTATGGAACAACTCATCCATCAATTCTCCGCGTCTCTGGAACTCTCATCAGCTGCTTTAATTTTCTCGTCAATGATGATAGTCTGATGGTTAGTACAAACCTCCTCTGCCTTGGCTGAGATCTTGTCCCGCGCTCTCAGAGAGTACCTTATTATTTCCGACACCTTCTGATCTGAGGTGGATTGGGCATCTTCGTTGTCTACAAGCTCAAAATGCTCAAGATAACTCAGGGCAGGTGTGATATCTTGTCTCGAGACGTCAACATATAGTGAGGCCATCTCTTCCGCGATGACATAGCTGCCTTTAAGATTCAATGCATCCACTGTCAACTCCTACGTTATTAGATCAGAGGTTGCCAAATATTACATTTTCTCTACCTTCACTTACATCTTTGAGGGACTTCATCCGTGCCTGGCGCTTCTCCTGATCCCCCGGCGCCAGGGCATTGTCGATTGTTAATATGTTCTTTACTTGAGCCATGAATTCTTGTGCGGGGCCTTCAAGGATGATCTGGAGGAATTGGCAGAAACCGCTGAACAACCTAAGCAGCTTTTCGAGCTGCGCCAGAAAATCGTTTAAGTTGCGAATGTACGTGTTCAGGTCGAGTCTCAGCTCGTGCTATAATCCGACTCAGTCATTTCTGGGATTCTGGAATACTGCGTATAGCTCACCAAATTTGCAAGCTTAAGTTCCTGCCGGTATATGAACTGGTTGTCGAGATCGATTGCAGGCTCAGAATCTATCTCCGTCATCTCGCGGAGTAGCTTTTCGGGCTGTGCGCGTGCTTTCTCGGCTGCTGAATCCACATCGCGTGTGAGATGCGCCATTTGCCTGTTCTGTCTTACTACTATATCGGTGGGTACAGACCTAGCAGGTCGAACCACCCTCAAGACTTACTTCTTAACCCTGTCACGCTTTCCATCCTCATACATCTTAACCCTATCACGCTTTCCACCCTCATACACGCAGAGGAGTCTGTGGTCTTGGCAGTGTCGGCAGACTGGACGGTCTCCACTGCACTTTGTCTTCCTGCCCCGACATGACTCACACGCATGTGTAACCCGATGTCTATCGCCTGTTACAGCTGCTTTTGATACCAATTGATCTTCACTATCACGGCGCAAGCGAGGTATGGCCACCTTAGGTGTCGATCTTGGTTGAGAATCGGTGAGCTGCATTGGTGAAGGTATCGAAGGAGCTGAATGAGGATGGAGCGGTGATGCATCCGACTTCTTCCAAGCGGTTATCAGTTCCGACGGCAAATGCTTCCAATCTACAAAAGTCAGCAGGATCGCTTGGAAACAAGAGAGACTACATAGGTATATTATCGCCATACCTCGGGACAAACTCTCGCTTGCCTGCGGCAATGCTTCTTCGGGAAGGCTGTTTTGTCTGTCGAAAACCTCGTCGCGATACCTGTCCTGGACCTGCCTCACCTGTTCCTCTCGGTCTTTAAATGTGCGCGAAAGTCAGCATGGCTTGTTATAGTAGCACGGAAATGGATTATCGAACCCCACGCTGCCATGCACGCCAAACGTAGTTGTATGGCATAGGTCTGCCAAATTACAAATTCCTTCTACATTTGCTCCGATAATTCTGCGCAAGTTCGGGCATACTTCTCTAAATCTTCCAACTGCCTAGGTATGCCGTTCCTGGGGGATTCCTCATCATCGAGCATTTCTGACGCTCTGTCGACCTAGATTGTCCGATGAGATATTGAAATGCAATGGCTGAGTACCGACGCCTCATAGATTCGACTTGTGATCAAATAAACGCTCTGCATTTTCGATTCTGCAACCCTGAACACCCTTCTGCCAAGCACTGAGCAGTGTGAAAGATTTGCGTCTAAAGACGTTTCCCTGGTCGAAACGATGAGTAATTGTTGCAGGTCGCAGAAGTTTGCAAAGTCTTATAACAAAATTTGCAAGCGAATACTCACGACCAATGCTTTGATCATTCTCAGGATCTACATGAGTTGTTTCGGCAGTGTGAAGCCCAGCATGTCGTTTCAAGTCATGCAGACGCCTCTCCAGTATACATAATCCCAGTCATGTCGTCACCGTCACCAGCGCGCATCCTATCTTCTTGCTTATCATCGCCACCAAAACTACCCATACTTGACCTACGTCCTACACATCCTCCCTGACCTTTATTATGCCTTGCTAGAGCATCCCCGCGAGCAAAGCTGCGATCACATTTAGGACATACGTGAGGTCGTTCGCCCGTGTGAAGCTTAGTATGCCGTTTTAAATCATGCAAGCGTCGGAAGCTAGTTCCGCAAGTATCACACCTATACGGCTCTTCCTGGTTATGGGTAAGGAGGTGGCTTTTCAGGTTATGATGCCTTGCAAAACTAGTACTACAATACGGGCACTTGGATTTCTTGATAGATAGAGACCCGGTGCTGAGTCTATCAGCCTCGGACCCAGGCTCCGTTTGCGCTGATTGTGGTACAGCCTCATCCACGAACTCTGAAGAAGATGATCTCTCGTTGTTTTGGTGAAACTCAGTCTCTAGAAGTCGAGTACGCCGCACACCACGGATCGACGGAAGAAGATCAAACAGAGATTCCACAAAATCTCCTAAGTACGTATCATAGTCTCCATGGCAAGCTTCACTAGGCTGGGATGAGCTAGCACCGACATCTTCTTTTAAGTCATGTTCACCCGACTGAGAGCTCGCGGCTTGTACACGATCTACAGCATGCTTATTCTTTTTAAATAGGCTAGCCAATGCACCATCAGCTGGACGTTTCTTGCTTAGCCGATTGATGAACCCTGATCTCGCGTCCTGGCTCTTTAATGATTTGTCTTCCCGTATCTTCCCATGATTGGAGCCAGAGGGTCTTGTATCAGGTGAGGAACTTCTCTGTAAAGTTAGAGGCTTGGTTGTACCTATTGTTGGTGTAGTTGCTAAGTCTGGAAGGCGTCGTTCATAGGCTAAAGTAGCAGTATCATGCTGACTGACGAGATCCAACAGTGTGTTTGTCAGCGGGTCGAGCCGCAACCTGATATCAGAATCACCGTCAAAGAGGTGACGTGACTTCAGAAACACCACTGTTACTAGATCAGTATACATATGACTTTCTGACAGACTAATGTATCTTCTTCCACGGCGATAGAGAAAAGGGTGTCTTGGAGGCTAAGTAGTAGAGGCCTGTATGTTTCGGGCTCCTCCTCTAGGATTTTGTCAAGTGCTGGTGCTTCCGTAAAGAGACCCGCACCCCAAATTTTTAACCTAGCATAATAAACCTTGAAGCTTTCGTCTTGTAATGCTATTGTCGAGATAAAATTTAAAGTGTCCAAGCAACACCTATACAGCGCGTGTATAGGAATATGAACCTCGGGGCTATCGATCGATTCGGAAGAGGCCAAGCCATCCATTTAATAGTTCGGGCCTACCTCCAGACCTTAAAACACCGAGTTAACGTCTATAGACAATGAGTCAGAGAAATGAGTACGCCTGAACTTCTTCCGACGTTGAAACACCATCTATATGATCGGCTAAAGCTTACCTAGTTGGGTTTGTTGCTATATGGGTGTTCCAGTAGACTTGACAAATATATGAGAAGAGTAGGTCCTAAGACAATCCACATTGGCTAAGGGGACGCTTCAAGATCTTCCAATAAGGCGAGATCATGGGAACGGAATGGAGTGACTAGGCACAATGTAGTCTGTATTGTAGCTTTTGCATCTCAAGACGGCCGGTGAACCATAAAGACAATTGAGTTGTCCATCAACAACGACATTTTGAATTAATCGATGACGATGTTCTCGTGTAGAAGGTACGTAAGTTGAGTACTCCGTAGGTGTACGGAGTGCGGAGCAATAGGTTATGGATATGTAAAGGAATTGATTGGTTGATACCATTGAGAATTAGTAAGCACAGTGCAGGGGGCTTGTAGACGGACTCATCATGTGCCGAGCGAGCCAGCCTAACCTCTTATCTCGGGGTTGGGGGCTAACAAGGCTGGACCAAGCATGTATCCTAAGGGACCCTCTGCATCGAAGCACAATTGTTCGAGGGACAATGGTCGACCCAGTAGGCGCCACATTGGGCTCGATCGGCCTTCTCTTACCTATATACGATGCCTGTGACAGATTGTTCCACGGGTACAAGCTTACTCAATCCTTTGGCGATGATTTCCGTCTGGCCCAGGTTCGGTTCTACCAACAGTATAGCCGTTTGCATGAAACATCTCAGAGAAAGGTTATCGATCTTGACAAATTCGATGACCCCCACGACATGTATAACAAGAGCCATGAAACTACAAGTATGATTGTAGAGACTCTTTCAGCAATGAGAGTTCAGTTCGAGAAAGGCCATAAGATACTCGAGAAGTACGATTAGCATGGTATTCCACTCTCTCAGCAATATCAAACAGCTAAGCTGACAATAGCATAGAACGTGGACAAGCGAATAGCCTAGCGTCTTCGGGAACCACGGCTACAGTGGGGACGTCCTCTCAAGAACCGACGCCCACGAAAGCCATAACCACACCCGCATCTTCTACAGCAGATATTACAGACACTAAGACCTCACTGAAGGATGAAAAGCGACGAGTGTCTAGAAGAGGCCAAAACAGTGTACTAGGGCGAGGATGGTTTCGCAAAATGACCAGAAGTACGAGCGCTGCGTCAGCTCCGACACCGAAGGTCGATCATGTGCCTCCATGGTTGGTCTCCGCCGCAGTCAATGCGAGAACAGAACAGAATACCGAAAAAGCCCAGCAGATGGGGACAAATACTTCTTTCCTGCGAAAGGTAGTATGGGCGAAAGAAGACAAGGAGGCCTTCAACGAGATTATAAACCTTCTTAGGTCCAATAACGAGTACCTTGAAATTATGTTGTCTTTCAAACCAACTCACGATATG
Source organism: Cladonia rubrotincta (assembly GCA_963971245.1). Taxonomy (NCBI): domain Eukaryota; kingdom Fungi; phylum Ascomycota; class Lecanoromycetes; order Lecanorales; family Cladoniaceae; genus Cladonia; species Cladonia rubrotincta. Next base: position 882,379 of record OZ020215.1, read on the forward strand.
AGCCGTTTAGTGAATCCGCCAGAAGAAACCTCCTCTTGGCTTCGAGAAGCGCGCACTGTTCAAGGTGCCCTAAAGAGACTTCACGAGGCGTTAAAAAACATGAACACTGGAATCGATACGCGAGAGCCTTGGCCATTAAGCATACAACTGATGACCAATTATAGCAATAATAGCGATTACGTTGTTGGTATGCTGAACAAGCTGCCGTTACGCGATAAGGCATACTACTTCAACATACAAAAACACAAGAGCTCGCAAGCTAGTGCATCATTTATGCTTGCTGAAACCGTTGCTGAAATACCTTGTCAGCCGAAGGAACATCTTGCGTTGTTAGGTGACTATTCAGCCTGGCATCTAGACCAAGCCCAGTCCCTCAGAGATAAGACGGCAGTAGAAGGCTTCAAGCCATTGGGTATCGTTTGGGTCAATGAGGAAGACCAACATTGGCTATACCACGCCGAGTCTCAAGAGGCTCACTGTAGCAGGACCCTAGCGACAATTCTGCGCGAAGAAGCCATACAAGATAAGATGGACACCCGGACAAGGATCCTGCTAGCATGTCTTGTCGCCATATCGTATATCCATTTCAGCCTTGTGAGATCCAGTTGTAAAGAGATTGAGATATCAAGCTTCCGTTTTTTTGAGTCTGCTGAAGATGATAAAGAATGGGAAAGTGATGATCCTTTGATACTCAAGCCATATCTAAGTATCGGCTTTGGCCAAAAACGTCTCGTCAGACTTGGGGCTCAGAGCGGTGTTTCCAGCAGCAAAACTTCGTATATTGTGGGATTGGGCGTTCTGTTGTATCAAATTGGTTGCTGTGTGGCTCTAGACTATTCTTTAGGAGCTTTACGTGAAGCGAAGGAGCGAGCATCGAATGACCTCCATCAATTGGACCGCAAGGTTTCGGGCAGATACGCTGAGCTCGTACAAAGCTGTCTGCAGTATCCTGTGGCTGGTATAGGCAATTGTGCTGCGTCTGCGGACCGCTTCGTCGAAGGGGTCGTGGCTGGTTTGTTCAAGCTTCAGGAAGAACTTTGCTGAGCTTTCTAGACTCTTGCCTAAGTCCTATGGAAGGCACGTAGGCTTGCACACAAGGCTCAGCCGTGCTTCGCAATACAACGACAAGATGGACCTTTGAGAATATGGGTTTCAAAACGAATATGGCAGTCACGTTGGCTTCTAAGTGATTACCAAAATAAGAAAATGAGAATGCAAACATGACCAGTCGTGAGCCTCACTAAAATTACGCGCTAATTGGGCACTAAGGCTCTCCGTTTAGTGTTAAAATAGTGGGACGCGTGGAAATAAAGTGCTTGATCTAACTATAGGAGGACTCTTATTAAAAAGTCTGTATGACTACCTGTAGTGATAAATTATGGAAGTATATTACTTGCGGAAATATCTTCAGTAACCCGACCAAGCTCCACTTCAACGGCAATCTCTAAATGTTCTGGAGAATCCCAGGTTGAATGCTCTCCAATTCCTGTGTTAACTCAGCCCATAATTTCTTCTGAATAGCCTTTCCTTCTTCGGTGGTTACCAATGGTGCGCGCCTAAACAGCAATGTTTGTTAGCTAGCATTTCAAGAGCAATTTACGCGTAAACACATACTTTCCAAGTCCACAATCGTCCATATATTGTCCGTGTGTCTCCTCACTGCCCTCAGCGGCATTGACGAGCGTTCTTGCTCCTACTTCTGTTGGACGGGCAACCAGGCTCCTTACAATCCTAAATATCATTTGCTTCAAACCCGTCTATTCCCGCATTACTTCGGTAACGACCTAGCCCGGGTTCACGTGATTAATGACTACACAGCCTTCCTTCTGAGATGCGCTCTGGAGCTCAGCAAGTTCCTGAACGCAGTAGATCTCTATGAGCTTGGAGACGTTGTATCTATCGAGCAGAGATGAGCTTTGACCCTACTAGTGCAGAAATAAGGCACCTGGAGTAAATACCTGTCACCCATGCGTGCTTTCTTTGGATCAGCTAGCGCTGTAAAGATCTTGTCTTCTTTCCTCTCAGGGAATTGGGTAAGCCAATGGACAAAGGAAGTTGTGAATACCAGACGAGGAAGAGTATCGAACTTTACGGCTGTCTCTCGCATTTTCGGAAGAAGAGGAATTGCATGGAGAAATTGACTGACGACGTTTGTCGTAATGGTAGATTCGTTCTCTTCCATCAAAGACCATTTCTTGGTCAGGATGCCGGCATTCTCAACTACGATATCAAGCCTTTCGAGTCCCTGGGCTCTCGCTGCAAAGTCGATTACAGACCGGTAATCTCCCAGGTCAAGCTTCCAGACTTCGACCACGTCATCTTTCTTCTTCTCGGACGTCAAGATCGACTGTTTAGCCTTCTGGCCTTTCTCGAGATTGCGGACCGCTAGGATGACTTTATTGGCATCCAGGCGAACAAATGCCTTGCAGCTTCGAGGCCCAGTCCTACATTGCTGCCGGTGACAATAACAGTTTGTCCAGTAAGCTTCTTTATAGGGAGAGGAGGGTCGTAGATCACTTGGGAGTAGAAGAATGCTCCAGGGGAGGATGGGGAAGGCATCTTTGCTTCGATTATTTATGCTGTGCTGGTACTTCGACAAGGGATAGAGACAAGGTCAGCCCAGAACGCCAATGAGATTCCAGAAGCTGGCAGGCAATTGGGGTTCTGTGGTTTCCCGACATTGATGATGATTTCAGCTCTTTATACTTTACATAGTCAACAGTCACAGACACTACATATGACAGCAACATCGATAATTCCTGCGACACGGCCAATCGGTTCGTCCGACACTCGGGAATCATCCGCGCCAGTGCCAAGCAATTAGCAGTTGCAAAATTTTCTGGAAAGCTTGGCATCCGAGCTTGTAACCGCAACACTGATTTTCAGATGCCAGTTCGTACTACATAACTCTGCGACCCTCTATAAATTGTTAACTTATATAAGTTTATATCCTATTCTTCTATTAAACATGTTATAAGCTAATTACGGGCCAAAACTTGATTAAGAATTTTAACTCAGTGTTCAATATAATAGTAGGGTATTCCAACCCAATGTTAGGGTCTGGCCTGCTGATTTAGGTAGATGTTAACTAGGAGATTAAAGCTAAGGAAGAAAGAATCTATGGACGCGCAAAGAATCTATGTATGTACGGGTGCTAGGCCCAATAGGGCTAGTATGCTGTTGGACGGGCAACGCAGGCCTAGCCCGTAACACCCAATTCACAAATAAACACAGAATTGCTACTGTAGAATACTAATAGTTAGAGGATTAAATATTATTACTAGCAAGACCAATAATTAATGTTTTCGTACTTCATAATTGGGTGGTAGAGCTATATAGTGCGGGCTGGCATCTGGAAATCAGTGTTGCGGTTACAAGCTCGGATGCCAAGCTTTCCAGAAAATCTTGCAACTGCTAAAAAGTGAATACGCGCTAGATAATGTCTGAGATCGGCAGCGGCCTTTTCAGTCTTACCGACAACGATGTCAACATAGAATCGAATAGATGCAGCAGTATTTGCTTTCAATTGAGGGCTAATTGTGCCCACGCATCCATTTTCAACCCTATGCGCCAAGACACCGAGCCCGAGATGACAGCACAAGAACCAGTCATGAACGGCCTAAGTACAGAAAAAAAGGAAACAACCAATGGCCACATATCAGAGCCGGCAAAACCCCCTGCATCCCCAATACCGCCAATCGCCTTAACATCCTCCACACCACCCACAGCAGACTCACCTACCCTCCCCATGAACCCAACTGTCGACGGCTCAATCAATCCAGTCAAGACCCCCTTCATCCACCCGACTCAAACCTCTAAGCCCACCCCCCACGCCTCCTTAACCCCAGACCAACAAACAAAATACAACTCCCTCCTCAACAAAGCTCAATTCTGGTCCCTCCTCCCCTCCTCCACCACCCCGACCACCCCAAGCTCCCCCACTCCCCCTCAGAAAACCCCCCTCACAGACTCCGAGCGCATGTGGCTAACCCGCGACTGCCTCCTCCGCTACCTCCGCGCATCCAAATGGTCCGAACCCCTCGCCGCGCAACGCATCCAATCCACGCTCCTCTGGCGCCGCGAATACGGCGTTGAATCCCACACCGCAGAATACATCTCCCCTGAGAACGAGACGGGAAAACAAGTCTTGTTGGGATATGATAATGAAGGGAGGCCATGTCTGTATTTGAATCCGCATAAACAGAACACGAAGGGGAAGGAAAAGCAGATCCAGCATTTGGTGTTTATGCTGGAACGGTGTATTGATTTGATGCCAGCTGGGCAGGAGACGCTGGCGTTACTGGTGAATTTTAAGGAGAGTAGGAAGGGAGATGGGGCGAGTGTGGGACAGGGGAGAGAGACGCTGAATATACTCCAGAACCATTATCCTGAGCGACTAGGAAGAGCTTGTGTGAAAGACGTGCCTTGGGTTATTTGGGGCTTTTTTAAACTTATCACTCCGTTTATTGATCCCTTGACCAAACAGAAACTGAAGTTTGACGAAGACTTGAGACTGTTGGTGCCGCCGGAGCAGCTGTTGAAGAGTTATGGGGGGGATGTGGACTTTGAGTATGTGCATGAAGTTTATTGGCCAGCGCTTATTGGGTTGGCGGCGAGTAGGAGGAAGAGTATGTGGGAAAGATGGGAGGAGGGTGGGAAGAGGGTGGGGGAGAGTGAGGCTTTTCTGAAGGGGGCCGGGGAGAGTGTTAGTGTGGGGGATGAGAAAGGGAAGGAGAAGAAATTAGGGGTTGAGAGTCCAAAGTTGAGGCGGACGGCAAGTTTTCAAGATGATGCCAAAGGGTAATGAACGTGAGACTCAAAGAACGGGATGAGAAAGGGAAGGAGAAGAAATTAGGGGTTGAGAGTCCAAAGTTGAGGCGGACGGCAAGTTTTCAAGATGATGCCAAAGGGTAATGAACGTGAGACTCAAAGAACGGGATGAGAAAGGGAAGGAGAAGAAATTAGGGGTTGAGAGTCCAAAGTTGAGGCGGACGGCAAGTTTTCAAGATGATGCCAAAGGGTAATGAACGTGAGACTCAAAGAACGGGATGGGAAGCGCCGTAATAGAATTCGGGTTTGTTAGACCTTTTTCATTGTAAGATATGGGACACAACGTCCTGGAGTTGTATTAGAAGTTTTAGACATTGGTAGACATAGAAAGCGGCTAGCGGAGCATGGTCGTCACGGAAGGCCCGCCATGCTATACCTCCAGCTGCTATGCCTCCAGCAATCAGTTGTTCTTCCCGAGTGATAGCCATTCCCCGTCCTCTTTGAACAGCTTCGATGCCAATATGAAGCCCCAAGTGGACCAGTCTCGTATGCCAGAAAGCTGCAAAGCATGCTAAACTTCCGGTACCTATGGAGATTTGCTCATACAGACTTGCTAAAGCGATCTGATAGAAAATCTCACACCCAGCGGTTGCAGCGCTGATACTTTGCACTAGTGCCACATATCGGGACGGTCAGCTTGCTTCGCCCATCTGAGTCGTTGGCACGTGCTCCGTAGACAATGACGAGGGATATCCTTACACGCAGGAATACGCTGGTCGAGGTGTTTTGAAGCCTCCTTGCTGTGAGACCAGCGGCTCTCAAGCTGTGGCGGTGATACTTTGGATCACTTGTCAGAGCGGCCAACGACATCTCCTCCCTACTTTGTCACGGGAGAAGCGTTCCCAATGTTACAGAATTGGTAACGAAATGGATATTGTCTCAAGTATTTGTACTTAATCGCTGCATGAATGGCACAGAGCTTGGCGGCAAGTATCCGCTCTCGTCGATGACCATGGTGATGTACTCTGCCGGTGTGAGATCATACATAAGGTTGAGGAGTTGTAAGTTGGGTACCTCTAGCCATTTCGATAATGGCGAGGACTTTTCGCCATAATTGATGAGCTCCTCGGGCGGAGCGATTTCGTTGTGAACGAAGCTGTCTAGAGCCACTCTCTCGGTGTATTTGACGCTTTCACAACAAACAATTACCGGTACGTTGGCTTCCTTAGCGGTCATGGCAACAAGTGCTGTGCCGACCCGTGAGTAAAGGCGCCCATCGCTCATCATAGCATGGGCCCCCAGAAATACTTTCGTGGCATCTTCGATAACATGACTGATGCCATGAGTGAGTGAGTATTGGACATCTACTCCAAGGTCTGCTAAGGCTCGAGCAAGGTTCTTCCCTTCAAACAAAGGTCTCGAATCCACAACGACGACTTTGAACTGCTTGCCTTTTCGATAAGCCTCGAGTATAACCTGTTGCACAATGCTACTTTTGGCATATGTCAAGATAACATCGCCATCTTTGATCTTCTCGACGGCTCTTCTCGTAATGACTTGGTCTGCTACAATAATCTTCTCGGTAATAAAGTTGTCTATAGCGTTGCAAAGGTCCGCTTTGGCTCTGGATTCTTCGACACTTATGTCGACCTCTGATATCTTCACTTTCAACCACCGTATTCCATTACCCATGGATATTGAAAGCGGTCGACAAGATACAAGATAGTCGATTTGAGAAGAAAGATGGGTGGTCAGATGGCGAGGTAGCGAAGTTTGTGCAGGCGTTATGTATGATTCAATAACCTAAAAACAATAAGCAATAATTGGGCCTATTTGGGGCAGTACTAACTCTCTTGAAGGCTAGTAAAGTAGCAACACATCGAGCGCTGCTCCCGCAGATCACATAACTCCTCATTTGAAGACCCAATGCTAATACTGCGGGATGTACATCTCTACTTGCTCCTGCCACCGTACTCCTTCTAGGATTACCATACAGATGGTCGAAAAGAGCCACGTTCTTATTCTCTTTCTTTGGCTCCTCTTTGATGGGGGGAGCATGTGCTTGTGCGGGTCGAAATGGCACGGGTTTCTGACCTCCACTGCTGGTGGAGCCTGTCCTCTTGTGCTGTGTCTTTGAGAAATTTGAATCTGGACCTGCTAACGATTGCTTCCTTGGATTTTTATCGCCCTGCTTCTCAGGGCCTAGATCCACCACAGGTTGACCTTGCTGAGCCTGCTTCTGCTGCGCCCTTCTTGCAGCCTTCTCCGCTTTGCTTTTATCTTTCAATTCTTTTCCAGACGGCTTTCTATCTTTGGACCCTTCGACCGTCTTTATCTTGTTCTCGGTGCTATTTGCATCCTTAGCCTTGCCTTTTACAGCTGGTGCTTGCTCGGAATTTGAGGAAGTGTGTTGGTGCTGAACCCCATTCTCTATTGGATGCTCTGTTGCATTCGGATCCTGGGCAACCACTGGTTTGCTACCTGCATCCGCCGATGGTGCCATCTCTGAGGCAAGTATCAAGCTGTAAAAAACGAGATTTAGGAAGTGAGTCAAATGGACTTCGTGCTGCGGGTAAATTTTTGGCGCCCAAGCGGAGCTGTTCCGCTTGTCGAGTTACAATTGTAATATCAAAGCCTCATTCCTGAGACTTTGAACAAGGCTCGTGAACGAAATGGCAGACTCGGGTGATGTAGATGCGGCAGCCGTGTCAGAGCCATTGGATTTAGTGCGTTTGTCATTAGACGAGATTGTTTTCGTCAAACTGAGAGGAGATCGAGAGCTCAAAGGACGTTTACATGTGTGTCTATTCCTGGATCATGCTGATAGATTTTGTGATTCAGACCTAATATTTGTAGGCATACGACAGCCATTGCAACCTTGTACTTGGAGATGTGGAGGAGACGATTTACGTGGTAGAAGATGACGATGATGAAGAGGAAACTGTGAGGGTAGGATCGTGAGCCACTTCAGCGTAATCAAACTGACAATTTTTACAGACTCTTAAGAAGCAGTCAGAGATGCTTTTTGTTAGAGGTTGGTGTTCCTCTGCTATATGATTTACATAGAAAATCAAGGTTCACGGGTTGGTAGGAGACTCTGTCGTGCTCATCTCACCACAAGCTGCCAGCTAAATGGACGATATCGCATCTTAAATGCAGAACTCAAGTCGTTTTTTTGGGACTGCAGGGTAGTTCACAGAGGCGGGCTATTTCCAATATGAAGTCTAAAAGGTTTCCCCGAGAAAGGCATTGCAGAAGCCCTGCAAGGACAACCTGTTCATTATCTTACAGGTCAATAGCCATCTTGAATGAATATGAGTCTTAGGCCAGCTAGAAATGATTGACATATAAACGCGCAATCTTGACTTACAAGAGGGATAGGTACGGTAGGCGTTGTGACTCGAAGTGTGACACTAGGTACTTGAGTCACCTTATCGATAAGAGCGCACCCCATATATGTAGTCCTTGACCTGCACATTTTCATGCACTAGACATGCATCCTTCCTAGACGACCTACCTATATAATTGCTGCTCTATACATCGATAGCCCCATGATCTTGTTATTGCCTTCAATGACTTTACCATTATTTGTAGACGTTAACATAATACGGAAAGGCACACGGTGGCATAAACCTCGGTAGGACGTCATGACCGCAGGAGCATACAAACAGACCGCCCATGAGCGGCGGAAAGGGGAGTCCGTACGTTTCGTGTTTCAATGCAGATATTCGATACCTGACAGCTTTCGCCTAATAGGCACTGAGTGAATTTGCGGACTACGTCGAGAAGCAGCAAGTGAGAGGCAAAGCCAAAAGCAACTCAGTAGCCCCAAGTGACAGCGGTTACTCAACCCAAAGCACGCAGTACGAAGAGCATGCCGAGCTTGACATACTTGACTCCCTGAACCTTGCTGAGACCTCTACCCACGCCAAGCTGAAAGACCTTCTACTTGATACAGGTGAAGATGCAGAGGTTACATTGCAGCAGCTCAGCGATGTCCTGCAAAAAAGGATGCTCGAAGGCAATGGTGAGACGCTCTTCGACTTGGGCCAGGAGGATAATGGGGACTCGATGGGATTTTCGAAAGAGCAGTGGGATGTCGCCTTGGACAGGATACGGCGTGCTGGGGCCGTACTGCAAGCTAAGTGTCGTGTCCTAATGACACTGAACGTGGGTGGTGACGAGGAAGTGGAGAGCCCCATTGGGAAGGATAAGAGCTGTACCGGCAAGGTCATGATACGGCAGACACCTGAGACTCCCGAAGATGTAATTGAGACTCGTATAGCGGTAGTAGGCAATGGTATGAGATCATGCTTCCTGTCACCGGAAAAACAGCTGATGAAGACCAAAGTGGATGCCGGCAAAAGCACTATGCTTGGTGTACTGGTCAAAGGAGGCCTCGATGATGGACGTGGCAAAGCTCGCGTAAACTTGTTCCGACATAAACATGAGGTCGAGAGTGGAAGAACTAGCTCTGTGGGAATGGAAATCATGGGTTTTGATACGCGGGGAGACATTGTTGCCTCGAATGTTCCTGGTAGAAAGCTGTCGTGGGAAGAGATTGGCAAGCGCTCAGTATGGTACATGAGACCCTGGGAAGGCTGCAGAGGCTGACAGGACAAGGCAAAAGTCATCAGCTTTACGGACTTGGCTGGTCATGAGCGTTATCTACGAACCACTGTCTTCGGTCTGTTGAGTAGCAGTCCTAATTACTGCCTGCTCATGGTAGCTGCTAACAATGGTTTGATTGGGATGAGCAAGTACGAGACCTGAACTCCAAGTTTGATTGGACATATGCTGACAAACCCTATAGAGAGCATTTGGGCATTGCCCTTGCGTTGAATGTGCCAGTCATGGTGGTCATTACCAAAATTGACATATGCCCACCTCAGATTCTAGAGCAGACTATAACTCAACTCACCCGCATACTGAAATCCCCGGGCGCTCGCAAAATCCCCATCTTTATCAAGAATCGTCGAGAAACAATCGAGACAGCCACTCAATTTGTCAGTCAGCGGATTTGCCCAGTATTCCAGGTCTCGAATGTTACAGGGGAAAGTCTTGATTTGGTACGAACGTTTCTCAACATCCTACCTCACCACGGCAACTATGACGCTGAAGCACCATTTGAATTCCACGTCAATGATACATTCTCAGTGCCTTTTGTTGGCACGGTAGTCTCGGGCGTTGTCAAAAGTGGTACGATGACCCAATATTTCCATACGAAACCCTTCTGAAGCAAAGCTTAGGTGTTATCCATGCTGGCGATGCTGTTCTGATTGGCCCGGACTCGCTCGGCCAATTTACTACAACTAATATTCGCTCCATCGAACGAAAACGTATCCCGGTCCCAGTATGTTCGGCAGGTCAGTCAGCATCGTTCGCTCTGAAAAGGGTGCGTCGAAAAGAGGTACGAAAAGGCATGGTCGTACTTCCAAAACTCGATCATCCGCCCAAAGTCTATCGTGAGTTCATTGCCGAGGTATTGATCTTATCTCATGCAACTACTATCAAGACAAAGTATCAAGCTATGTTACATGTGGGACCGATCAGCCAAACGTGTGCCATCATCGACATCGACCGTGCCTTCATTCGTACTGGGGACAGGGCTACGGTAGCTTTTCGCTTCGTGCAAAGACCGGAGTATCTCTCCGTAGGGGATAGAATCTTGTTCCGTGAGGGCAGAACGAAAGGCTTGGGTATTGTGAAAGAAGTAGGTTACAATAAAGATCAGCCACTAAACCCTGATGCAGGGAAAGAGGGAGATGATAACAACAATGGGTCTTGATAGGGCAAAATTTACATTGTGGCGTGGGTAGACTTGAACGCCGCCCGGCTACTGTACTGATAATTATTCTCCACACAAATCACGTACATATCGCGCTGTCTAGCGGTTAGTAATGTCAGCCTCGAACGGGGTAGAGTTGCGAGCGCATGAGGCTCGTCGATTGCATTTATCGATCGTCAAGCAGTTTAGGTCTAAGCGAGCTTACTCGTTGGCAGGTATCGTGATCTATCTATCTCGGTGGCTTTAGATTAGCGAGGGGAGACTAATTTACCCATGCATGCCATGGGAATCCTTACAGCTTGGTCACCCTAAAGTCTACTGTCTTATTGAACTTATCCAGGAAAGAGGATGCACTATAAATCACCCACTTACCATATCGGTAGGAGTTTGCGAATGCCACTACATTTCGACATTGTGTCCTGCTAGGCGCTCTTTTTGGAGGTTTCCAACTCGAAACAGTTACAGGTGATCATAAGTTGATGAGTGTCCGAGGCTATCTTCGGCCTAGCAATATGTACTATCAGAACTCCTTTCGAAGAGCGGTGTGAATTGACGATGGAGCATCATGATCCAGTCGAAAGTGGATCCCCCATGACCTTTTGCTTGATCTGCGCCTCTTGATCCATTTGCTTTCTCTACGCTTGTTACATGACACATTCGCCGCAGAAGATCCGACCCTCCCCACATCGGCGATCATCGTGGCAGCCTTGCAGCGAAGCGAGCTGCTCCCGTCTACGTCGCATTGACATGATCACTGAACCAATGGAAAATGCCACTAGTAAGTGATCCATAATCCAACATTGACATATCAACAATCGCGCTAACGATCACCAATTAACAAAATCTTCGCAAGTATTCCCATTTACGACCAAGATTGTACACGCCTTCGTGCATAAATACGATATGTAACAGAATATTCTGCATAAACCTATTATTTGTGCCTTATTTCTAACTATTGGCTAGGATAGCTTCCAACTTTAAAGGTAGCGATATCCCGTTCGACGGGCGTGAGCAGTCTCCGGGCGTCGGGCAACATCCGTTGCATGATATGTGCCTCCGAAGACGTCAGGTATCCAACCAGCTTGCGCCTCATGTCCACGCCGTCTGAGACGACAGGAACTTTTTGATGGACGTATAATTCAACATTCGCCACCTCCAATTGAATACGCCATGAGCGCACAACCCATGTTCAGAATCCAACCCAATCTTCAGCTCGTGCCAAAGCATAGCTGCATCCCCAGTATTCGCCGGAGGATCATGCAGACTGGGATGATTTAACACCAATATCCAATCGATATATACCATGTGAAGGTCCCTCAGCGGATGTTGTACAGCAACACTCTCACCTCCCCACCCTCCACCTTCTTCGGACACATCAAACTCCAATCCACATCCTTCTCCCCCTCCCCTTCCCACAAAAACTCATAGTCCCGATAATGCTCCGGATGAATCGGATACACGTCCCCTTCCTCCTCCACCGGTATATCCACCATCACCTGCCCACTCATAACCCACAACCTTATTCTCCTCGCTCGCGCTGCTTGCACTTCTTTCACAGCGCTGATGATTGAGCGGACAACGTTCTCGCTTTCGCTGTTGGAGGGCGCGCCGTAGACGGAGGCTTGGATGACGGAGTCTTGGTCGCGAAGGGCTTCGACGAGGGCGAGGTGAGAGGTCGGTTCGCCTTGGATGATGCGGAGGCGAGGGTGAGAGAGGAGGGAGGCGGGAAGGAGAGAGGGGTTCCGGAGGAAGGCGGTGACGGTGTGCTTTTTGTGAAGGCAGGCTGCGAGGGCGGCGGAACCGACGCGACCTGGGAGGTTGTTAGGTGAGCAACTGAACTGAATCATGGAAGAGTGCGTAGAGGAGAGCAGGGCATGCTACCTGCTGCGCCAATGATTAAGACTTTCATGACAGGTAGAAGCGATTTGAAATTCTTCGATTTGATATCTTGGCTGAGGAACAGTGGAATTGCTGCTTGTAAGCCGTAAGGCAGGTACAGCCTTAGATGTCTCACTTGGTCTCTTGTGAACAGCACATGAAGCGGTCAAAAACCGAGCAGCGACCTCCATAAGTATTCTGTGCCCGAACAGCGTTCCATGCGCGACTACCAATCGCATCCCCCTCCCATCTCATAAGGCATACGGAAGGCGTTTCGAAAACCATTAGGCCACCCGTACATGTACTAGCTAGTTACCATCGTGCGGGTTCTATTCATACAAGGTACCTAGCGACATCTGGCCGCAACGTTGACCGGATGAGGCACTGGCTGGTACCGGACTGCTAAAATAGATTGATTTTAACGGCCATGAACGCAGCCGAGGTGGTAATATGCGAAACAATTGTGCAATCAAATTGCAGAGTTTGGGGATGGGGCTTAAGAAACAGTTGGCGGCGGTCGATGATGTTGGGTTCGCAAGGTTGGCCGTTTTGGGACCGCGGAGCAGCGCTGATGTTGCTTCGAAACATTTACACTTCCATCAGAGCATCACGCCATTTTTTTACGGCGTGTTTATCAACATCCGAAGTGCTCGCCTCCTTCCACAATGGTAGGAATCTCTTCTGACATCATCCACCCCCACGCTCGCCCAGGCTAATCACCTCTAATAGCCCCCAAAACGTCGCGCCCCTGCCCCCACAGCTCCCAAAGAACCGACCCCCCGCCGCTCCGCCCTCGCAAAAGAACACAACATAACCGCATCCACCGAGTCCGAAATCCGCGAAGCCTTCTCCCTCTTCGCTACCTCAGATAAACCTCCCTTCCTCCCCTCCCCATCCCTCCGCCGCGCCCTCACGGCCCTCGGTGTTCCCCCGTCCCCGTCCGATCTAAAGGACCTTCTCGAAGTAGCTGATCCTGATGACGAAGGTGGGATAAGTTATGAAGCCTTCGTCGCTGTGGCGGCGTTGATGTTGGGAAGGAAGGATGAGAGTGGTGATGCACATGAGAAGGAGGTGGATGAAGCGTGGGGTCTATTTGTTAGGATGGGCGGAGATGGGGATGAGAGGATTACGATGGCTGGGTTGAGAAGAGTGGCGAAGTTGTTGAATGAGGATGTTAGTGAACAGGTGTTGAAGGACATGGTTATGGAGGCGAATGGGGGCAAGGGCATTAGGGAAGGGGTGGAGAGGGTGGGGTTCGTGGGGGTTATGACGAGGGCAGGGGTTTTTAGGTAGAAGTTGGGTGGGTGTGGACGTTGCGCCTGTGCAATGAACTACGTTCTTGTCAATCGAGGTGGAAGACAAGTTGTTGTTTGGATGAGGTAGGTTTTCTTGTGGATTGATACGAGCTTGACTGACAGTGAAATGGATTGGTGCAGATTCAAGATGATGTGGAACTTGCATATTGATGTTGGCATCTGTTCGCGAGAACAGAGACGGCTGTGGGTGACATGGAATGAGTTCTGTGCAGGCTCGTTGACTGTCAAATTGGAGGCCAAGCTAAATGCACATCAGTACCAGTCAGATACTATGCCATCACCCTTAACATCTACTGTACAGTGGCTTTATTAAGCGTTCGATGGCGTTACACTAAGTACCATAAGATAGCTTGCTTGAGCAGTAGCCTGCCTCATTCAATTTCTCGTACTTGGGACAGCTGCTAGTGAAAGAGACCTTAACGCTGGATTGGCAAATTTGTCCTCAACAGTCAAGATGATTGAGTTTGACCACGTTGGCGTACCCCTCGTTCCAGAGTTATTGAACTACAGAAATGGGGAAGGTGCGCTTGAGAACTCGGGACAGGAAGGCTCGAAGATCAAATATAGTAGGCCCTAATGTCGCCGACGTCTAACAACGAACCAGACGATGCTGACAATTTCCAATGCTCGAGCAATATTCCATTCTTAACTGCGAGTACTCCTCTACAAAGCAGTATCTAAAGTACACTCTGCAAAGATGCCTGGGCTCGGAGATCATTATGGCATTTGGCGTCCGGCTTTCATGATGAGGCCAGTCCTCCCCCCCGGGACCTCAAACATTGCAAGACAAATAGAGGTATGTACTCGTGCTGAAGCCTGCCAGGCCTCGTTCAGGATCCATTGCCTAGATTGCGAGTCTCATTTGGTTCAGGATACTGGGTCTAATATGCTAGCTGAAGACGACTTGGCAACGCTATTTGGGTATTGTGCAATCGAGACGTCAGTTGATACCGCATTTCGCACGGTCCTCGGGAGACATAGCACTCAAGTCCCACTTTCCAAGGAAACCTACCTCCGGAGCGGGCGTGGGCCTACATTAGAAAGAGCGCTGGCAGAAAATGGGTCATTCATGTTTGCAACCGTCGTTCAATGTGCTTTCCTCTGCTCGGTATGTCTACACTCTCTACGCGAGATTTGGAAAATTTGGGCGTGTCACTGGACAGTGATAAGCTCTCCGTACCCATTGACTACGTGTGGCGGACGCTGTGCCTTTGTCTATCTGGACTCCTTGTAAAGATTGAGAACGTCTTCTTCTCCGTGCACACGCTTCTGGTCCACATATCCAAGCGCTAATCCAAGCTGATCCATAGTTACATGAAAGAAGGTCACTTGCAGCATGCCTTGGCCATATTCTTGACAACCGGTGGGAAGGTGCTCCACCTGATTTTACAAAACCACCAATTCCTAGTCAAGAACACATAGCAGGATTCCTCCGTGCCTGCGAAGAGCAAACCTTAGCGTACAGGATGTGGATAATGCTTCATGAAGTTGGTCGTGAATTAGGTACTTCGGAACATGAGTTTTCAGAACCCATAGACTCCCATATTCTGCGGGGCGTCTGTTTGATGCTTCCAATATTGCACTCGCGAGATGATGTGCAAGTGCACATACATACCCGGAATGGAGTCTGTGCCCTGGCCACTTGGTTTGCTCGGCTGCTTGGGTTTGTAGTCGAAGTGACACAAAGGCAACGCGGCAATCAGAACTCCCAGCCCTCCATCGTCCGATTTGGTCCTAAGTCCAGCCGCATCGATGTCAAGATCGACGCAGTGAGCGAGGAAAATCCGTGCGTCATGCTCATAGGTCTCAAGATATTGACTGAAATTAATAATCCAGCACTTCTAGCCGAAGAGAGGGATAGTCGCAAAGGCATGTCCAAAATGCTTAAGGTTCGACGAGGTCAGTATGACTACAGAATCGATGGGTATGGAAACATCTTTGAGTATGAGAAGTCTAAGACATTTCTCAGAATTTACTCCAATTTTTGGCTCGATAAAAAGGTTCATGGCGTGACCAGGAGACCTGTTAAAGGTCTTGGAAGAAAAATGCTGGAGTGCGCAGCAGCCAACTTCGCTGGAGTAACCGGGGACCGAGGCCGTAAAGTATGGATTAGAAACATGAGATGTCTCACGATAGCCTTCGCATTGGATGCGGCTGCGCATTTCCGGAAGTGCAGCGTTCAAGTACTGCCGGATGAGTCTATCACAACAAACGATGGTTTGAATGACAATGAAGTCTCGGCTCTCGGCAGACATATGCAATTATTCTCGCCCCGTGTACTCGAGGCAGCGCGCCTTATATTCGACGACCAAAGATTGGCTAGCACATCCAAAGAGCCGTTCCAAACTGTAGAGGAGAGGTTGCAACCAGAGAAATTTCCGCTGGATATGGTGAAAGATCTTGGTGTGCTTTTGCTCACCTTTGCCTGTGCTATTGAATTGGATTCATGTGTCGAACTGCCCTTAGATTGCGAATTTAGCTTGCTTGACGATCAAGCTCTTGTGCGCAGGATCCGAACCTGGGATGGGAGCTCCTCGATCGAGGTGCTGGAGAATGACTGTTTCGAAATCGTGGCAAAGCTTTTGGTCAGCCGTACGGAGATTGTTAACACGGAGATTCTCAACTCTACATGGTTATTGAGTGACCATGGCTGGTCAATCTATAGGCCAAAACTAGACCTGCGCAGAGATCCCACTGACATCGGTAAGTCCTTACCAGTCATCATCTAGCATGCTACAGGACATATTGCTGGCTTGGTCATCGACACAGTTAACGTTCTGCTAGATGGCTTCGGTAGATTCAGCATAAATCCGGGCGTTCCTTGCTGTAATGGAATCCAAAAGCAACGTATCGAAGACGTAGCCATCACGCCACTTTCATCAAGCTCGTACTATAAGAAGAACTCTCTAAGCTATCCTTCTGGTGCCACAATAGCATTGACTTCCAAGGGACCATTCAGCTACGAGCCGGAGTATTGCGTCGTCGGCAAGGAAAGCCTTCATATCAGCTTGCCAATACTACACACAGCTGAGGGTGAAATGTCTCTGGCTCGCCGGGAGACCGGATACAGAGAGCTTTACAAAGCTCTCTGGCCAACCTGGGGTATATCCGGGTGCAGATGTCCAGTAAAGTTGCCGGCTACGTTTAAACTTCCAACAGGTTGTGGAGCTCTAGTGGTGAGATGTGATGATGATCTTGACTTCTGTGAGGAGAATTTGGTCTTGTGCCTTACGGGAGGCGATGCGGTTGCTCGCTGGCGAGCATTGATAGCGAACCACGGTGGTGCGACAGTATTGCTGCGAGGGACGCACTGTTGTTTGCATTGTGCCATGGAGCAGGCTTCTAGACTGCGCGGAAAGTGTCACCTTATTCTTTAATTACTCAATGACTGCGTGGGAGCGTTGACGATCCGGCAGCAATTATACATGCATTGCTATACGTTGCTTTCTGGATCCAGCAAGACTTTACAGACGGATAATTCTTCGTGGGAGTGCCAACAGAGACATTTGCTCTCAACGGTACTAAACCCTTCCCCCAAATAAAGATTATACACCATCCAGCACCCGTACCTCCAGCTTCAGCTCCGTAAGTTAAAATGAAGCATCTCCCTATCTTTCCAGCCATGCCCAACTCAAGCCCCTTACCTATTGATATTTCAATTTTTATCAAAGATAGCAGCCTTTTTACTGACTCAAATACACAATTCCCAAACACCCTTCTACTCCAAATCCACCCAGGCAGTAAGTAGCTCAACCACCTCGTGACCAGAGCGCTGCTTCTCCAACCATTTCAACCTTCAATCACTCTTATTATTACGTCTGGTTGCAGTGGCTTTCAGCACCAGAAGCGTTAGAATTGATACTTTCTATCTCAAGGAAGAGGGTTGGAGTGGGGAATTTATACATCATGATCTTCTAACTGTTCGTGATATGAAGACATTGTGAGGTACATTCGAAGGTAGGGGAAGATACATCACCTCTGGTTACCCGTGATGTTTTTGAGAGGGAGACCCGAAGTCAAGGAAAGACACATAGGGTGGGTGGAGAGGTATTTGCCGGAGTCTACAATTAGAAGATTACTCATGAGTCATAGCAGAACGTACAGCATGCAAGCGGATGGAGTCATTGATGTACTTTATTGATTCAAGTAGCGGTAATAGTGGATTAGTAGTTACCATCAAGGATGATCGATCCGATGAGAAAAATACATAAAAAGCCACATCGGCCCCCCTTGACTAAAGTTTTCCTATCCTGTCCTATCCTGTCCTACCCTATCCTTTTGCATATTGCATTTCAAGAAAAGAAGAAATGCTATCAAGTACACCCGCCTATGGGAATCAACTCTTTCAAAACACCTGATAGATGCAGACAAAAGTCGTGCGCTTCGTAAGTTGCGGAAGGAGAGGAAGGGAATATGCTGGGTGGTGCTGTATGTTTTACATCCAAATGGAAGAGAAGGGTGTCTAGACACGTTGGATATATTGGAAATGGGACGATATTATTGTGTCCACGCGGAGTGGGCATGTCTTAAGGCTGTCAATGGAGTATTTAGCTATGCGGTCCGTATAATTAAGGTATAGAGGATAGTATACCATGAAGGACTCCAGCTTGTCCCTGCGGATGCTCACATGCGCACTGTAAGGTACTGCCATCAATGAAGTCAAGTATAACGCCTACGATTCATCAGTCCACATCCTTTCGAGGGCTAAGTATATTGACGAAACATACTGTGTGGGAGTTCTTGGCGATCTTGATCGGGTATATAAGGGGTTCGAAATTGCGAGAGGGCATATCGTTTTGTAATGATCTTTGAATTCTGTAACAAGCAAAGTCAGAAGGATACCCAAGGCGATAGCAGGAAGGATGACTAACGCTATCTGACTGCGAAGCCGAGAGGACTATGATACCTTTGTCGTCGATGACCATATGTCTTCTCTTCCATAGCTGAGATGCCAATTAACGCCATCTTTAGGAATTCGAAGTAGCAGAACTTACCAAGGTATCAGGGAATTGTACATTAACGTCACCGACATCTACAGTGGATGAGGGAGGGGTCTCTAGTATTGGTTCGTGGTGTTCCATGATGGGGCTCTCTTTTGGACTAGGGCTCAATGCCTGGGCTATGCTCCTTCGGGACATAGAAGAAATACTCGACATTCTCTTCATCAGCCGGCTGCGTTTCGAGTCCTTCTTGTCATCTTTGGTCCCATCTGGAGTAGTAGCCCCGCTCGGTGCATTATCGCTTATGGTACGAGGTACTTCAGCATCACTCGTGGTACGGCTGGATTTGGAGCGAATGCTAGCAAAGGAATCACGTCGTCTAGTTGGCGATGTCGGCGATGCATCTCCCTTACGATCCGTACTTGAAGACGATCCAGAGCGGGCTGAAGAATATCGGGCATACCTTGGTCGAGGCGGCTTCAGTGGCGAAAGTGGTGGGGGCCCCATTGGCTGATGCTCTACTACGAGAGGGCTTTGATGAAGATCCATGGCTCGGGGTTCGGAGAGGTTTAATGGCGTCTCAGGTGTCTTGTTTCTTGCATCTCGAACGATCGTAGCAGTCACGGTGACTGACTCAGGGCGGGTGCTTCCAGGTTTGGTGAATTGTTTGAAGGGATTAGATTTGACTGTCTCGGGGGATGACGTAGGCGACGGGTATGCAGTGCTCGGACGGCTTATCATATTATTCACGCTGCCCACATCAGACGCTGCAGGTGGACCTCTTTGCGAGGTCTTGCGCAGACTCGTGACCACAGGGGTAATTGGAGAAGTAGTCTGTGAAGATGGACTGGCAGGACGGGCTGATAGTTGCTCAAGCGCTCTGATTCGTTGAGAGATACCGCTCGAAACACCAATCTTCTTAGGCAATGGCGGTACCGTTTGTTGAACCTCAGAGCGAGGCGATTGGGATGCGGAAAATGATCGGGCAGATAACGGTGTAGGCAGTCGTGGTATGAAAGTCTCCTCGTCCGGGCTTCGAGGTGTAAGGGGACTCGAAACGCTTCGAGACGCTCTCGTCTCCGCAACACTTTTTTCGCTCTCTGACCTTGAGAATACTGGCTTCATAGGCGACTTTGAAACAGACATTGGCTTAGCTTCTTGCAGCGTGGCACTCTTGAGCTCTTCCATGAAAGATTCATCGGACAGGAGATGTTCCTCTAAGTGATCTGAGCTTGACACTCTCTGCATTGGATTGGCCACACCTTGCCTTCGCACACGACGCTCTATATCTTGCTCATTATTGTTGTTCGATGAAGAAGTCTCTGTAGCCGTTGCATCATTGATCCGAGATTGGCACTTGTCTATCGACGTGGCATCTGATGACCTAATTTCGAGCTTGTGCGACGAACCCAGAGTAGGCGTTAACTGGCCGGTCGCTTGCGGTGCGCTGAGACCGAGTTCTTCGTCGTCGTCTACAGGCGGCAGTGGTACTTCGGAGGCGTTGAGATGCTCTAGATGTTGTTTCTTGGTTGGAGAGGAGGAAGTCTCTGGTGCCCCAAGGCTCTCTATGTGCTCAGTCGCCACTTGAGAGGCTGGTGCGTGGTCACTTTGGAGCCCATGCTCGGAAAGCTTGTCTGCAGGGTTTGATCTCGCTGTCTGTAAGACTCGATCCGTAGCGTCAATGTCTTTTATAGTGGATCCTACGACTTCTGGTGGGGGTGAGTGTGCAGCAGGTAGAACGTCAACCACTGTAGAATCTTCATCGTCTCTCTCGGACTGTCCTTCGCCCATGTACCGTCCATCTTCAGCTTTCAAAGGCGACTCAGATGGCAAATGAGGGGTGAGTAACTCGTGCTGTTCTTCAAAAGGAAGAGTCTCGTCCACAAGCTCGGGCTGGCGCGCTTTCACTTCGAAGCCCAAGTTCTCATCGCTCGTTGCCGGACCCTGGCCGTCTTTGATCGCAGCTCTAGATGGTAATTCTATTTCTTCTTGATTCTTGAGTTGTGAGGCTGCAGGCTGTGGACTTGAAGGCTCTAGAATAGAAGGCTCAGATGTGGTAGACTCTGATTTTGTATTTAAATCTTGGTTTCTCCGTCCAAGCACCTCCTCGTCATCTGTAATCGATGAAGCTTGTGTAGAAGGCTCTTCATGTGTTTCTGGTAAGGATATCGGCGAAGCCTCGACATCGCGCTGCTCTTCTTTGTTGAGAACTGGTATGGAAACTTGTTCAGACTGGGACTCTGCTAGGGGTGTGACTCCATTAGCTACGGTGCTGGAAACCGAATCTTCCGTGTCAGGCCCTGTATTTTCCTGCTCATCGGACACCATCTCAATTCCATTGTCTGTGACCGATTTCTGTGCCGCCAACTGCTTCTGTCTTATTTGCAGAGCTTTCATTAACCTCCGTTTTTCAGGGGTCATCTTGGGTGACTTTGGTTCTGGCGTTTTGGCTGGTGTTGGTAAGCCGTTATTCGCTATAGCGGCATTCCGATCAGGTATTCGAATTGGAGTTAAAGGCGCAGGAGGAAGAGGCTGCCTCGACGACATCCTGTCAGAAAAAGTGCTGTGAGCTTGCGAAGATTTTGGCCTTCCTGACACAACTTTCCGGGGTGGCATGCGCAGGCCGGCAGGCAACGTTGACACTGGTCGAAAGCCACTTGTTCCATTTGACTTCTCCAGTCGGCTAGCAGAGGAATCCATAGAAGGACGGGGACCCAGTTTCACTTTGGGCTTATAATCGTACGCGTGGGGGAGATCTTTAGTGCTCGGCCGGCCTGACTGGGAAGACAGTCGCCCTTCAATACTGGGTCTCGTTTCCAGATCTCCGTAGTCGAGTATCGCGTGCGGCGTGATCTTGTCGCGGCTTTCTGGTCGTGATGGGAGCGCCTTGTCTGTATTGCTACTGGAAGTTCGTGGACGCGGAGGACTTCGCTTCGGGAGCGATAGTGACTGGCTGTGATGACAATCCGCGCCAGCAGCTCCGGTTTTTTTTTCAGATTGTGAATTTCCCAAAGTTGAATGATCCTCGTCACCACCGCTACCTTCCTTAAGACTCTTCGTATTATGAGCCTTATCAATTGGCGACTCGGATGCGTCTTCTGTAATCTCGGCTAAACCTCGAGGGGGAAGGGACTCGTCTAAAGATTTGACAGAAGCTGATGCTGTATGTAGCGAGCATGCGGCGGAGAACTTGGAATCGCGAAGTTCAGACGAGGTTGCAAATGTAAATATCGTATCGTGTGGTGTGAGCTTTTCCACTACAGATTGGAACTGAACAGTCACCCGGGCTGAGTCAATCTTAGCACACTTTCCGGCTACAACAAAAGTAGTAATGCAAATCGTACCTTGTAGCAACCGTGATGTTCCTTCTGGGATATATTTCAGGACGACCTTCCTCCTCCGATATTGTATAAATCCAAACAAGGGCGATTGCTCCTCATAGCGATTAACTGCTTCTTTCACCTCCGCAAGCCCATCACTCCCCCGCTCGAGCAGGCCTACCTCATCTCGACTGGTGTACTTGAGCAAAAACCTTCATGCGACGCAGTTAGTCAGAGTATTGTAAATTGGAAGGAGCTATTCTCAACAGACCATCCTCCACCTTCTCCCAAAGCTGACTGGTAAGCCTCATTCACCTCCGTGGCCTCCAAGCCATTAAGTGACATTTCGCCGCTTCATGGACTCTGCTGTAGACCTCGTCGTCCTCGGCACCGCAGTCGCTTTGATCTTAGTATCTAGACCCTGGGCGATCGTAGTCAGGGGTTCCGAGCTTAGCGTCACCTATAGAGGGCCATCTCCAAAAATTTCTGAGTCGTCAACACTGATGATTACATTCAGATCTCGACGAGTGGAGTTGAGGAAAACTCTGGGAGCGGGTGGGGTTCTCTACAGGGGCAGTATGGGCTCTGAACTATTCCGCTCCAAGAGGCAAAGAGCAAAGATAGCGAGCCCGTTCCTGCATGCTTTACCCGCCCTTCAATCCCACCCAATAGCATCCACTCCACATTCCAATCACAGCTGCCAACCTTCTCGATTGAGCGTCCTCTACGCCTCTTGAAAGACTATCTACGACGATACATTTCGCTCAAATAACATGGCTTCTAGCAGACTTCCTCCCATCTCAACTGTACCCACCCTTCCATCTTCCGAGCTCGTCGCCATTCTCGATCTCCTCTTCGAACCGTGTGTGGCGCTTCATACCCTTTCCATCAATCTCCTGCGCGAGCAGACGTTCTCTTCGTACGATGACTTGATCACCAGCGTCGGGATGCAACTCAGTGACCTTGCTGAATCGTCCTCTACGAGTGATACCGAATGGCTGGACAAGATCTTAGAAGCTCATCCAAGATTGGGCGAGAAGAAGATAGACAGCGCACAGAGTCAGGCGGAACAGGCCCAGCTGGCATCAGGGCATGAGAATGGTCAGGACAAGCTGTCGGAAATGAATGCTCTTTATGAGCGGACGTTTCCTGGGCTACGATATGTGTGAGTGGGGGACGTGCTCTCAATTCGTTCACGTATCTTAATCCGCGCTAGCGTGTTTGTCAATGGCAGAGAACGGTCTGCGATATTGGATGACATGCAGGCTCGCATTGATAGAAAAGACATCTCATCCGAGCGAGCAGAGGCAATAAAGGTCCGAGCCGACATGGCTAATTCAAGCTCTTAATTTGCGAACGGTTTGCTGATGGCTACAGGCAATGTGCCAGATCGCCGCCGATCGAGCTCGAAAGCAACAATCATGAACTACATAGGTCCAGCCAACACCAATGATATGTACTATGTCCAGCTTCGTTTTCGTCATTATTTGTGCGCCTTAACGCCTTGTTTCATGATCCCGCCATGCTACTTGGAAGAAATGGGAATGAGAACGCAGATCCAGTAGGCGCAACTGATACCTCATCTTGTCTCTCGTTCTCCATGACGAGATCGAGTGCTTTTCCGCGAGGCTCAACCGAGTATTGATAGCCTGTGTTGAGGCTATCGAAAGAATATGATGCATCACAGAACTCCGGTGCCGAATCATCTGAATCCAGCATATTGAAATCGCTGTAGATAGGTGGATCCTCATCAGCATCAATGCCGTTATTTTCCTCCTCGTCTGTGTCACCACCGTCGCTATAGTCGATATTGGTGTCCTCGCGGTCGAAAGCATCATATTCTGACGAGTTCACCTCTAGGCTGGATTGACTGGAGGGCTTTGGTACAAGGCTTGGAACAGGTCTATTGCCGTCAGCGGGGTCTCAGATTCTGGTATAAGGTGTAGGTGTTGCTCTTTGTGACCTACATGTCTCTCATCGCAGCCTTCCTGGCTTCTCTTTTCCTTTTCATGGCAATAGAGTTGAGTATTGCGGCCTTTCTGAGAAGTTTACCACCCGATAACCTCTGTCGTGCCCAAACACCGACCCGCGAATGTGTTCTGCCAACAATGTGCGTGGTGGGAGTCGCATATGGTTTGCTGAGCCGGGATGTCACGAGGTCAAGTCGGAGTCTCCGTTTTTTTCTTTGCAGCTGCTCTCCGTCTTCCTGTAGCCTGGACCTCTTCAGGCACTTTTGCGGTGCTGT
The DNA here is from genome assembly GCA_963971245.1 of Cladonia rubrotincta. Lineage (NCBI taxonomy): Eukaryota > Fungi > Ascomycota > Lecanoromycetes > Lecanorales > Cladoniaceae > Cladonia > Cladonia rubrotincta. The sequence continues at coordinate 906,636 of OZ020215.1, forward strand.
TGTTGCTATCTGACTCGAATTTGAAGCAGGAAAGGTTGGACTGGATGATGATGGTGGGGAATATGTTGTCGATATGTCGAGGCGTTGTTGAGACGAAGCCGCCTTCTGGAAAAGAGGACGACTCGAATCTATGCGTGGCCACTCAAGGAGCATGTCAATTTGCTCTCGTAGCCGCCATAGCAGGACGCAAATGTTTCCCTCATGTGCGCAGTTGGAGTCTTAGGCGAGTGTAAAGAGGTAGATGTAGGCAGTTTTACCTGCATCGAGAGTTCTAGGCCGGCTGGTGCGTCTTATGTTTTGCAATTAGTTAACCAGAGGTACCCTAAGCAGCCTAAGGTGCCAAATGGGACAAGCCCAGGACTGAGGGTCCAAGACAGGATTTGCGGAGAACCCTGGAGGGATCCTGGAGGGGACGGGCAACGTGCTACAAATAGGAAGAGTACCTAAGGTAACTAAGCGCCTCAGCGAATAAGCTAAGGTATGGCCACTATGAATGAACCCAGTAGATATTCATTCCGCCCTCCGTTTTGTACGGGACACTGTGGGTAGAACTAGGTGTAGATGGGTATGCTGTCTCAAGTATTACGCGAAGTCAAGCAGGGTACAGTCAGAGTGATGATTCAATCACATTCGGCATTATAGATCTTCAATTGCGTGAAAGTCCAGATCCCTAAGGAACGAAAAGATCATCCCAAACTATTGCTTCCTTTGAATGTATTGGCACCAGAAGGTACAACGTAACCGGATTACCTGGTCAGTGCCCAATGGCTTCTGGCTAAGCTGACAGTTCAGACGGTCCCGTCTGTCAAAGTCGATCATTTCGGCCTCCGCCTGGCCTTGCCCAGGAATGGGGCTCAGAAGCGCAATACTTTTGTATTGCTGAAGCAGGAGGGATGATCTCTATGGGGATTATTGGAGGATGCGGAGAAGTGGAGCCGACTAAAACACGGGGTATGAAAAAAGTACGAGTATGGTCGAATATGATGCAGCGCACGGGCTGGTGAGATTTACTAAATAACGAGGCTTCCATGTGCCAATTCGTGCATAAGCGAAAATGACGGAGCTCTTTTCCAGGACCGATTATTGGCAAGCTACATGACGACCATTCAGCGCCCTTTCCGACTCTCAGCATTTTGCGGAGTGCAGCAGCCTCAAAACGCCAAGGTCGATCATTGGGAGATGGCCCTCGATGCTACCCTACTAGATCCAACGACTATCGAAATGGTCCCAACAATCGGTCAATCAGGGTCCTGTGGTTGTGGTAGTTGAAAACGAATAAGTTGCAACCTAACCTCTGCTTTAATTAATCTGGAATTAGAGACATGATTGAAACCGCCGTTGACCCGGTCTTACCAGGTATGGTGTGGATGAGGCTACTGACAGGCTTCAATCCATGTTCTCATCGATGTTGGATCTCAAAGCACCTGGTGAAGATGGCCTGGTCATGGCCCGTCAGAACATTGATATCTGCTGTCAGGTGATTGACAGCACTCGTGGACAAAACTGATTGCTCTATCGAGCGCATCGAGTATGTATAATTTCTCGCGTAGATGAAATGGATCTGCTGAGTCCGAGAGATATGGTTACTAGGTTACCAGATGAGATCATGATTAAGGTACCTTCAGCATATTATTTACATATGCTATTACCTTACCCTTCAGGGGACAAAATCATTCGGACACTATCAGCCCTACCAAACATCAAAGACGGACCTACTCCCCTACAGGCGTACTACTATGTACACCATATGATAAAGCCTAGCGCGCCACAAAACGTTGATGTTCTTCAAGTATAGGTACTTCGTAGCTTCGCAATGAAAGGGCCCAGTCAAAAGACATCTGCGTCCGAGTGTATAGTGTAGAGCAGCTTCGAAAGATTGCATCTTTGCTATACCCATTACGTTGAAGTGAGCGGATTTCTGTTTGCGTCCGAATGGTAAGGTAATGTCTCGCTCGGGAGCAGCCCTACCTATCTGCCGTGACTGCATCATCATTATGGGAACCGTATTATGTGCATAAACATGATTTATACAGGACTATCTAGAGCTTGCATAACATCGGTTAAGGCTGCATTAGAAGGGTTGGTGGCCGACATTCCGCGATGTTAGCTATGATCCAGAGACAGCAAAGTATCTTCACCAGAAAAGACTTTGTAGAGCGATTGCAGCGCTCTCTTTATCTCACTGCTTTGGCCCGACAGCTATGTGTATGCCACCCAACCCCATTTCGCAATCAGAGAATTGCAATCCAGTCCCAGTAAGGGCGGGGCTCCAACCATGACAGATACCTTACCACAGATTCGGGTGCGAGCGGATACACAGTCAAGAGATGCTGCCTTAAAGACTGAAGCGCAGGCACGTCTGCCGGCAAAAGATTCATCGAATTATTCGAACAATGGTCGTGTGAACGGTCCGGACAACACAGAGGGTGCGCAGTCACCTGGATACATTCAATGCACCTGACCACTATCACATTCTGCAACTTACTAACTCAAAGGCTTTAGCACGCACACTTCCAATAGGCAAAAGCTATCCGAGCAGATTCATTCCAACGCTGTCGGTCAATCAGCCAAATGCCGCAAGCAAGGCCGCCACAGCGGAAGCACGGAGAGACTCGCAAGCCATCGATCCTCTGTCAGATGTATGCGGATAGTTGCAGGATTCCAAATAAGAAGCATTGTTGACGTGATTGATAGCATATCTTGAAACGAACAAATACCCAGAATATACTACCAACGAAGACGCGCACTGGCGCGCATTCTGAAGAAGAATCAGGTACACCCGAGCCTGGCGCATCCATTGCGTCAGGTCGGACGTCTTCGGATCAAGTGATTGGAAGGAGTGAAAATGCTGTACCCAGCTCAAAAGACAAGAGGTAATCACCAGGTCTTCGTTCCAGCATTTCTAGTGGGGATTACTCTATCTGCGCATGAGCCATTAAAAACTCTGCCTGCTGACACAAGATCTTGCAGGAATCGATCTTCCTTCTTCAGCCGCTTTGCGCCAAAGAAGAAAGATAGTCTAACCGAGGTGAACGACAATGAGTCCGAGGCAGGCGACAGAAGAACCGAGGGGATGGACGCAGACGTGTTCTCGCAGCCGATTGGTTACATACCGCAGTTCCCTTCACCGCCAAAGTACATCAAAATGCGATCACATGGCAAGAAAGAAAAAGAATTCAATCGCGTATTCCTTGCGCAGGAGCTGAGGGGAAGGACAGGGGTTGAGATTGCACAGTCTGGTGGGAGATTGGTCAAGAATGGAGCATACAAACATCACGGGGACAAGGATGGCAATGCAATATGGGCCCTGGAGTTCTCAAAAGATGGCAAGCATCTGGCGGCAGGAGGGAAAGACTATGTCGTTAGGGTCTGGGCGGTCATATCGACAAAGGAAGAACGTCTTGCGCACGAGACAGAAGAAGACGCTGCAGCAAAGGATGGCCAGAGCGTCCGATTGAATGCGCCCGTCTTCAAACGAAGAACAGTGCAGGAATATGGAGGCCATACTGCAAGCATATTGGATTTGAGTTGGAGCAAAGTATGTTCTTGTTGGCCGTGTGATAGGGGAAATCTGACGGTTTCTAGAACAATTTTCTGCTATCATCCTCAATGGACAAGACGGTCCGGCTCTGGCATGTTAGTAGAGAAGAGTGTCTGTGCTGCTTCAAGCATAGCGATTTCGTTACGTCCATTCAATTCCATCCTCGCGACGACCGTTTCTTCTTAGCTGGATCACTGGATTCAAAGTTGCGGCTATGGAGTATACCGGACAAAAGTGTCGCATACTGGAATCAAGTGCCGGATCTGATCACAGCTGTAGCCTTCGCACCAGATGGAAAGACCGCAATAGCAGGTTGTCTGAACGGGTTATGTTTATTCTATGAAACAGAGGGTTTAAAAAATCAGACGCAGATTCATGTGCGCTCTGCTCATGGCAAAAATGCCAAGGGAAGCAAAGTCACTGGAATACAGGCCATCAATTACCCACCGGAAGACCCTGACGCGGAAGTCAAACTGCTCATAACCAGCAATGACTCTCGGATTCGTGTCTACAATCTGAGAGACAAGGGTCTGGAGCTTAAGCTTAAGGGCAACGAGAACTCTTGCAGTCAAATACATGCTTCATTCAGTGATGACGCCAAGTATATTATATGCGGCAGCGAAGATCGCAAGGCATACATCTGGTCCACAGGGCAACCTGAGAGCGAGAAAGACAAAAGACCTGTCGAGATGTTTGAGGCTCATTCTGCTATCGTTACTACCGCTATTATGGCTCCAACAAAGACAAGACAGCTTCTCAGCGCTTCAGGCGATCCGCTGTATGACTTGTGTAATCCTCCTCCGGTAACCCTCATAGGTCGAACCCAGTCTCAAGCTTCATCACTGCCCATCAATGAAGACGAACCGTCAGCTGAAACAAACGTACCACTCACACCAGCAACAATGGATTCCACCAGAGCGAATAAACCAGAAGAATCGCCAGCTTACCTAGCTCGTTGTGCCCATCCGGATGGTAACATAATCGTGACCGCTGATTTTACGGGTCATATCAAAGTCTTCCGCCAGGACTGTGCTTACAAGAATCGCCTTCGCAACAACGATAGCGCATTCTCCAAAAAGATGCTCGGTCGGACGAACTCCGTCGCCACAAAACACAGTAATCGATCAGCCCGCGACTCTCTCCAATTCGGCCACCCATCATCAGAGCGCATCCTCTCATGGCGCCAATCGATCTCAAGCAACAACGGCAGCTACGACAACTTCAAGCTCAACCACGGAAGGAGTAGCTCCCCACGCAAGTCCTCCGGTCAAACCTCCTTTCCGTCGGCCGCTCGCCAACCTTCTCAACCCACTAGCGTCATCTCACCGTCCCTCCCCAACAGCTCTCAACAGCACAGTCCCCAACTTTCATCCGTCGAGCTAAAACCCAACACCCACGATACCACTTCTAATAACTTAAACCCCTACTCCGCCAACCCTCATCCCAGCAAACCCAATGACCCTCTCCTCCTTCAAGGCGACCAAAGCTACCTCTACTGGGACCAATCCATCTACCAAGCCCAAGCCGCCAATGCCCAACGCCTGGAACCCAAAGGATCGAACACAAACCAGCTATATTCTCAAAATACTAGTACTGCGGGTAGCAGTAACGGTAGCTTTCATGGACATCTAGGTCCGCCGATTGGGAAGGAGAATACTAATATGAGTCGTTTGAGTAGTGAGGAGGAGAGTGATGAGGCTGACAAAGGAAAAATTAGGGATAGGGAGGAGGGAGAGGTTGTGTGTTCGAGGTGTGGAGGAAGGAGTTTTAAGGTTAGGGTAGGGAGTGGAGGACAGGGGAGGAGACAGGTTTTGGAGTGTGGGGGTTGTGGAAAGGCTTCTTAGTGCTGGTTTGTCGGGCGCATGGAGTATCGCGTTGGGATGGAAATGCTCGCCTTTGGCCGGCGGGTTTGAGAGATACTCTATTTAGCTTTTTGTGCGACTGTGGTCGTACTTAGCGTTAGATCTTAAGTATAATTCGCAAGAGTTTCAACACCCATCCACAGGACTCCATTGATCAGTTGGCCTAAAACGAGACACTTAGCCTAATCATTCTGACAACAGCCTCCCGTCATCAGATTTAGCTAGATTTTTTATAGACTATTGAGGAGGGAAAATATCCTATAATACAAAATATAAATGAGACCATTAATATCTAACTCCGAGGCTTCATCACAACTTTACACCCCCCTAGACTACTGCAAATAAGTGTCAATTTCTCATGCCTAGAAATACCCAAAGTCAGCATCTTGAACAGAAAGGGTACCTAGTCACCCAAAAACACGATTTCCTTACCATGGCTCCGGGTCTCTACTTTCAATCTCCGCAAATTCCTGCACCAGCCTCACAGTAATATAAGAAACCTCTGTAAGTGCGAATTGTTCTATATAACATCCATGCATCAGCGAATTTGAGCCAGATCAAATAAGTAGTGAGAGCACAGCACTATAAAACGGAGGAGTGATACATACGACCAATACAAATCCTCGGGCCCCCATGGAAAGGTAAATACTCCCATCCAACTCTCAACCCTTTCCCCTCCTCACTATCAATCCACCTCTCCGGCCTGAACTCTTCTGCGTCCTCGCCGTAGAAATCGGTTCGGCGATGCATAGCATATACGCTCCAATGCGCCACCTGGCCCTTCTTCATGAAAATAGGCGCCTTGCCATCATCACCACCACCGACAGGTAACACGGTGTCGACTTGGGCAATGCGGCCATTCTCGGGGACGATGGGGTGGAGGCGTAGGGATTCATTGAGGACAGCGCGAAGGTACTTCATATCCTTTAATTGTTCGAAAGAAGGGAAGTCGCCATCGAGGGTGGAGACTTCTTGTTGAAGTTTGGTCCAGATGTCTGGGCGGTTGGAGAGTTGGAACCAGAGGTTTGAGAGGAGGGCGGCGGTTGTTTCGCGGCCGGCGAGGAGGATGTTGAGGAGTTCGGAGCGGATTTTGAGTTTGTTGGTTGTTTGATTGAGGAGTTCGTGGAGGAAGATGTAGCGTTTCTTCTCGCCTGATCCGATTGAGTCTTGCTTCTCTTGTTCGCCCTCAACCCTCTTCTGCTGTTTTTCGACCAAGGTTTTCTCAATAAGGCCATCAACATAATCGTGGATAGTCTTATACTCTCCCCTCAGGGTCCAATTCTGTAGGAAGATACCCAACAATACCGCCACCCAAAAAACTATACCCTCATCCTGCGCTCCCATCGCGTCCATCGCACGGTCAATAGCCTTTAGAAACTTCTTCGTCTCGGCATCGACACCCTCCAGCGCGAGAGAATCTGTACTCTTTCCGAAAAGAAACTCGGTAGCAATATCCAGCGTCAGATTTGAGAATAAAGGTTGCAGATCTACCATCTCCCCATCCCTCGGAATCGCTTGGACAAGATGCTGGAAATGCCTCTCAAACATCTCGCAATCTCCTACCTGCGCCCGCCCGAAGGCCGGCCTAAGCATATCCCGCGAATGCTGCCACTACAACTCATAGACTCAGCGCCTCTGTCTCATCAAAGCGGGAACCCTCTCCCAACAGCCCAAACCAAAAACAATAAGAAAAAACTCACCTCAGCACCATCACTAGTAAAAATTCCCTCCCCCAAAAACGGCTCCATAACCTTCTTCCTCTCCCCCCCAATCCCCCAATCCCTGAACCCCAGACTAAGCACCTGCTTAATATTCTCCGGCTCCATCGTCGTCACGACCGTCTGCCGGAAAATTTTCATCCCCGCCGTATTTTTCCCCAACCCCCATAACTTCAACTTAAAATTTTCTAGAGCGCGGTGCGCTTTGAAGGCTTTGTAGCCTTCGTAGAATTGATCGAGACCGAAGAATGGGTCGCGGGCGGGCAATGAGGGGGGTGGGAGACAGCCTTTTGAGGCGGCGAGACGGCGGCGCGGGAGGGATTGGATTATTTCATGGTAGAGGTAGTAGGCTGTTAGGAGGGTGGCTAGGGTGGAGAGAGTTTGGAGGAAGGTGAGGGGGTAGGATATGAGCATTGTGAATTATGTATATGGGGCCTAAGCCGTGGAGAAGGAAGTAGCAGACTTTGTCGGACTTGCAGAACGATATTGCAATGAGATTGAATTATATGTTTTTTAACTAAGAAGGAGACCACGTTGCGAATGTTTATACGAAAAGCTGGTGCCTGGAGGGGCTGGTTAGTAGCGTGAGTCTTCGCATCCCGGTCTGCAATTCAGAAAGCTGAGGTCAGACGGTATACCCAATAATCACGCGACAGAACTTCAATGGGAATTCTTCATTTATATGGCAGAGAAGGATGAATTTTCATTACTGATACTTGTACAGTGATGTCGAATGATTCTATCCATACTCATATTGATAAGGGAGCAGACGAATAAGAAGGCCAAATAACCGAAGCCAACGTCCTATACTAGCAGCTGTTGCGCTTTTAGGGGCTTGTCCGGTGTCAATAGTGAGACGCGGGCCCGCAAGTCTTGGCGTGGAAAATCCCGCTATCATACTACCAACGATTATTCCTAGGGTTAGGGTTCGGGACGAGTAATTAAAAACGTGCTTGACTTGCTTCTGCTCCAAAAGATGTTCCTCCAATATCCCTTGGGACTTTTACCATGGTAGATAGTATCCTATCTGCTCCGACAGAGGGCGATGGCCGCTGACTCACACTACCGACGTTCTCTCGTTTGAACACACTGCGAGTATTACAATCATGTGCGCAAAGTTATGCGATATATATTCGTACTTGGGGTAGTATTTAGTAGTAGAACGTGTGAGTAAAAGGGATCCCAGTCTCGCTTTTCAATAGAGACTCTAAGCGAAATTAATTATATAGGTATTCATTGATAAATTTGTACTAAAAGATTTCTCTTGATTGTCAGTTGTTGAGAACTTGTGCAGATTTGCATGGCGTGCTCGCGTCCCACGATCTAGTAATACGCCGATAGTACATAATTTCCATGTAAGAGAAGATACCCTAACGAGGTCTTATTTACCAAAGTGGTCCTAGCAGCGAGAACATGTTACATCTGCAGCAAAATGGAAATTGCTGAAAGAGCCTACTAGTCTTGGACTTTAGGAAAGGAGCAGTTCTTCGATTTTTTTGGAAGAGGTAAGACATATTCTCCCTCTCTATTACCTTGCTACAGCTTCTAATGTCCTGCTCCTTTTCAGATTCAATATTTCCAATCCCTTACGCCCTATCAGTGACTAGATCCACTCTATCCGAAGCTGCATGGTTAATAAGTTGCCAAATATTGTAGACGGCGCATACAACGTCGACTTGTGTCCATAGACTCATGTACGGAGACATTACGCGATAAAGTTCAGATCGATTACAGCTTGCTTGGAGGCTCACCAATTACCGTGAACCTATATTTTCCTCCCTATATTACACTATTCGAAAAGCTTGCAACTCCGGCCTTGTTCTCATGAATTCCCCATCCATAATTCCATGCACATGAGTATGACCAACGAGAACATACTCTCCCTTCTCTGTCCTCCTCAGCAAACATGGTACCGGCCCCCCCTGCAGAATACACACCAAATCTCCAGCCAGCATGCTCTCATGACCAAGTCCTACATACCCTTTCCGTGTCAAATACGGTCTTCTGGATACCGTTCCTGTCATCGTCAATTTATACAGGATGTAGTGTCTCGACTCTTTCTGAGTGACTGGAAAAACATTGTCCTGCAGGAAAGCAATTGGAGGACCAGAATCTACGTCTCCTAATTTGACTCCCATTGACTTCCACGCCTCGATGATGTTGAGCAAACCGTTATAGCGACGTTCGGACTCAGACGTTGCGCGCTGGTAGCGCGGGAAACGGGCATCGATAATTTCTTGGTCGGCTATTGGGATACGCCATAAAGCTTTGTTGAGCCAGGTATCAGAGCATCCGTAGAGAGAGGGGTTGATTAGAGCAGAGCGTTGGCAGAGCTGCTTGATTTGTGATAAGTGTACGTGGAATTCAATCAATTCATCGATTTCAGCTCGTGTTTCTTTATTGTACGGCATTTCTGCTAGTGCCAGGAGAGCTTTTGTCGTGTCATCTGTGCGATAGTCGGAGAATGAAGAGACCGAGTCCACAATGCACCCATTACAGTCGAGTACATTTGGATCTCCAGGATCCTGAGGACGCTTGAAAGTTGCCACGGTGGCGTCGGCGGAGAAAGGTTTGTTTAGCTCAGGAAACTCGTAAGGTGTGATGGGACTTCTGGTCCCTCCCCAGTCTGGCACCCAGGATGGCATGTTAGGATTTTGCGGATGGACGTAGTGGAGAAGCTCAAGCGTGCCAAGTGACAGGATCTTTGCTGCTGCGTCAGTGTAAACCTCTTCTACGCTTTTCGAATAGTCAGGAACAATTTTCAGCTTTTCCGCATCTGAAGCTATACCGAGCAGGCTAAATATCTTATCTCGGGGATCAGTAGAACATAATCGGTTTCTCCAACGTCCGTCGACATAGAATCTGACCAGGAGATCTAGCAATGATCGGTTCTTCTTCTGTTCCAACCTGTGCTGGTGGTATAGCCTTTGGTTCAGGAAATTCATTGCGTATTCTACTTCCGTCGCGCCTTCTGTCCCGCTTAAACGTTTCGACTTGTCCTTGTCAGACGTAGTGAACCATTGCTCTGGGGTGTAGAGGGAATGGGCGGACCGGATATTGAGAAACGTCTTTAACGACGTGATCATGTTATCGAATATAGCTAGCCTGAGCTTTTTCTTACCACATGCAAAATGTACTTCTTGTCCAATGCAGAACTCCTGCAGCACCCACGCGCGATACCACCATTCCCTGACCAGCAAGAACTGCATGACCATGAGCAGGGAAGGAATAACGTCGGATTCGATGAAATTCTTGAATTGTGGGTCTTGGACGAGCTCTTGAAGTTGCTCGTCGCGGAAACGATAGGTATGCCTCGCAGTCAGATCCAGACTTGGTCTCTTTTCGTAATCTGCGTTGCACATATCCATTGCCTTGTCTGTTTCCGGCGTTGCAGTGCCCAGCCAGACTACGACAAAAGAGGCGGATGCATAGATTTCCTTCATCCGAAGCACTTGCTCACTCTTTTCCTTTAGGTCGTCCTGATTGATGCATAGAGCATCTATCCAGAGCACGAACGGCTCATCGTCCAGTTGCAGAGCTTGAAGTGCGAGTGCCAGGTTTCGAGTAATGAGGAGGCGATGGTTATCGAGAACGAAAGGAACTCTGTCGCTTGGATCCCCCCAGACATAAGAGAGCGCGGTGTATCGAGGCTCGTCTTCTAGAGCAACAGTTTCCAATGTACCGAGACAGGTTTGAAGAATTTCCGATTTGTTAATGAATTGACCATCGTTGGCTCTCAACTCGTCAATGCTCTCCAATGGTACGTGAGCACTGCGGTCCGTTGAAGTGTTTGTCCATACTTCGTCTGATCTACCCCGCGCTGTTCTAGTACCCAGTCGTTTGGGAAGAAGATGGAGAAGTCGTATATGGCCGAACTTGCTGTCGAGAGGCTGATACGGGTATTTGTCCATGTCAAGCGATCGTTAGCGCTCATTCTGATCGGTCCCCATTAACTAGACTGACAAAGGTGTTGCAAGCGTATGTTGCATGCTTAGTATGCACCCCAAAGGTCAGCCCTAGGAGAGTATCCCCCCACGTTGCCCACTTTGTAGGATAGGGCTGAAGCGTAGAGGTCTTCGAAACATTTGTAGGTAAGATACTTTGCCATCTGAGGGTTACCGCTAGAGATCCCGGAGTTGCTCTTATGGTGGTCTTCCCGCTTCAATGCGAAGCTCAACTAGCAAGACCACAAAGCTTGTTAAGCCAACAGGAAAATAATGTTCTGCTGCCTTCTTCGGGTTGCGTTAAGAACAGGACATGGTGTGGTCTGATAGTGATTAGGATAACAAAAGCTAAGGACGATAAGAAGGTCCTTCTGCAAATAAAATTTCATGCTAGCTACTAGCGGTCAACCTCATTGGGTTTAAGTCCTGTTGCAATCGTAACTACCTATGCGGAGAGAATTTGCTACACGTTCTCAAATTAGGAAGCCAAGATGACTGTTAGGTCTTTTCGGCAATCCGGTCAACATCATTGTTAGTATAGACTTCTGTCTACTTTTTCACTGTATTGCCTTCATTACTGGTGAAAGTATGGCTCCTATACCAATCCAATTAGTGTCGGATGTCTGATATAATATTAGACCTCTTCTGCCACCACACGAATTTGAAGACACACCTCCCGAGCCACGCGAATGCGCTATGCCTGCGTCAGTAGATAAGACTGCTTAAGGTGGGAATTAAGGACAGCGTTGAAATGAGGGGAAGAGGGTGAGAGGGATGCTTGTGAGTATAGTGGATCGAGTGGATGAGGTCCGACATATTGTACGTTCTCTGATGCTACTGCTAATATGGGCCTCTTGTACTTGCACACTAGAACTTGTGGCAGCAAAGCCAACAAAAGCCTGTGAGAAAGTGCCCTGCTAATGGAACATCGAATGAAACAGCCCTATTTGCATTAGGTGGCGAGGCTCATCACTATCCTGTTACATGACCCAAACGACTTCAAGAGTCGACCGCGCCTAAAGTGATCCGGAGATTAGTCCTCTTTGAAGATTTCAATCTTTCTTTGTCGGATCTTTGAGGGCGAAGGCAAGCACCATAGCTCATTGCAATGGCATTGGGCCAGTCGACAGCCTACCTGCAGATCCCCACTATTTCCAAAAGCACTAAGCCTGTCGGAAGCCTACCTACCTACAGGTCCCCATGCCGGAGGCTAAAGCACGTGTCAGGCGTTTTTCATTAAGCCTCAGCGATGGCACAACTTGTGGCAACCCAGTAGTATCTAAACTGGCTTCACCACACGATAAATCGTGAATGAAGTATAATACGGATGTCTTTCACATACACAAATTGTCTAGAACTTCTGTCTTTTCAAGAGATTTCGCAAATGATTTCTAAATGTACTGGCGGCAGGTTTAACATAGTAGCGGCATTCAGATGGCATGCTGACCGATTTTGCCAAAACGAAAGCCCCTACCTAGAGTAATGTAAGTGGCTTTGTAGGGGGGCAGCAAAATGGGCCCAGCTGAGCGGTACGGACCGTTCTCATATGCGGCCAGACCTTAAACCTCAAATCCACAACAGCTAAGGCATTGCCTTAATTCAAATCCCATGTGACCCTCTTCACAAGGATCCAGACAGCGCGGAGATGATGCAAGAAAAGTCTCTTACCCTATGTTCCGATTGCATATGGCCGCCTGGTGGTAGTACCAAGCAGAAGGCTGTGTATTCGGACGCATTTCTGCGATGATTGGTCAGGCCAGATACCAACCCTCAGGTTGGCTATAAAGGTTTCCAACGCACAATCCCTTCACATCCAAACATACTTCAAGTAATATAACTTCACGAAGACGAATCCAGCGTTCATAAATAAGTACAGAAATCGCAGACCTGTATATGCGCCCTCATTGAAAATGCCGGGTCTTAAACCCACCACCACAATTACGCCGCTTGACTCACAGCCTGGACAGCACGCCCAGCTATCTCCTGAGGCCATCCTTGGTCTTGTATTCGGTCTCTTCATGGCGGTTCTTGCTGTAGCATCGCTGTGGCTGTCCTGGGCGCAACGGCGGCGCCAGCGGATGAATAGTGAGTGTTAGCCTGAAATATATCTGCTTCAGATGCGCTAACATCGAATAGTGGGTCCAAGGATAGAGTTTGAAAGATTTGACTGGGTTATCTGGGCGAAAGCTAGGAGAGACTGGTAGAGTCGCATCCCAGTGTAGAGGGCGATTGCAACATGTACTTCGTCTTTGGCTGTCGCATACGTCGCGACATTATGTTACCAATGCTCACTATAACATTAGGCCACGCTCACCAGACCATGCCGGTATCGGGAGCATGGAAGAAATTGAGTAGAGCAATCAAGCCACGGCTCTGGTGAAGATGGGTTCATTCCCGCAAGGGTCAATTAGGTCGTTGTTTATTTTGAGGTAGCGGCGTTGATACTGTGCACAGTCCATTCACATAGATGTAGAGAGACGACTTATGATTGTTTGTATCCCTTTGGGAAGAGATTACGTTTATGTAGATAGACCGAAGCGGGGCGCCTACGGTTAGTAGGTACTAGCTCTAGTTCTACGGGTCACTAGTTCTAGTGGCGCGCCGTAGGTACTGACCAAGCTAGAGTATAATTCTTTGGCCTTCAATAGATCCTAATTATCTATCAAATCGAACTGCGCCTTCGGCAGTGATGGCTACACCGAGCCTGCGGAGCTCGCTCGAATGCCTCAGAAAGACGACCTCCGCGCTCCTAAGTGCGCGAGACCCAGTCATGGTGAGCTCAATGCCCCTTAGTCAACAAAAGTCTCTAACGCAAAAAAAGCAATGTCTCGCGCCTCGCCTCTCACGATCAATGGCCACAGAAGTCGAGCTTCCACAGAGTCAAATCTATAATCCCTTCACCCCAATGCTTTCCCGTCGACCTCCACCGCCCGTCCCCGAAGTCCTCGCGACTGTTTACAGTTTCCCTGACATGGAGCCTCTTCGCTTCACCCATTACCCAGCGAATCAACTGCACCTACCTCTCCGTCGTGACATACTCCATCGCGCAGTCATATACGAAGCCAGCGTCCATCGAGGGATGCGGACAGCGAATACTAAATGGAGGTCCGAAGTGCATGGTAGCAATCGAAAAGTCCGTCGCCAGAAAGGAAGTGGCAAGGCTAGGCTCGGTGACAAAAAGAGTCCCATGTTAAGAGGTGGTGGTGTAGCTTTCGGGCCTCATCCCAGAGACATGAGCACGAAGCTGCCACGCAAGATTTACGACTTAGCGTGGCGGACAGCGCTGAGCTACAGGTATAGACGGGGAGAGCTGATTGTGGTGCAGAAGGTGGAGGATCTGGAGGTGGAGAATTCTTGGTTGATCGAGAGTATTATGGAGCAACATGGCTGGGGAAGGAAGGATGGCAAGTCGCTCCTTGTCACGAGAAGGGTTATGCCGAAGTTGTTTGCGGCGCTGAATGGCAATAAAGACGGTCAACAACCGGGGGCTCTGCAGCATGGGATGGTGAAGGAGGAGGCTGATATTGATGTCAAGGATCTTTTGGAGATGGGAAGGGTTGTGATTGAGAAGCGGTCGCTGGATTCTTTGTTGCGTGATCATTCGAGCGATTTGAACATGACTGTTCCTTCAGCTGTACATCCTTAGTTAGTGGTAAATCTCCTTTGATTGTATGATTCTGGAAACGACATGGTCAGATGAATATTCCATCATCCATTGCATGTCTAGCACAAGCACTCTCTGTCTAATCCTAGGCGTCCCAGTTTCAAAGCGTAAGGCATGGTGGCGTGGTGCCGCTAAGGTCAGTGAAAATTGGCGGCGGACTGCATTGCAGGTAGTTTTGTTGCCACGAAAACGCCGTTGAGGTGGGATTGAATCAGAGTGAAGTTACAGAACGTCAATAAGAGCTTGAAGTCGGGTTGTACGTTGCGTAATGAGGCTAGCGAGCCTCCAAGCTTGAGTCATATAAGGAGGCTCCTGTTGGATTATCACGATGATGGGAGATGGAAATACAATTACAGGCTCAAACACCGGGACACGCAGCAGAGACACGATATTGCGAGTTTGGCATTGATCCTAGCTATCTATCGTGACTTCAATCTAAATACTACCCACCCAACAAGTGTCAAAATTAAGATCGCTAGACCCTGTAAAGGATCTGTAATGACTCCGCGTATGACTATGAAGCTACTGAAGATACAGAAGATCACAGGATTGAAAGTCGCTGTCCTGTAAAATTTGTCTGAAGGAGCTTTACCCCGTCGGCGGCGGAGCATAAACAGACCCAGCACAGCCAGGAGAAAGAAGAAGTACTCTGATATGCCTGCAAGAATTAGCATCGGTCATCGTCAATAGAAAGAAGGTTCTACCAAAGAACTTTACTAAGCTGTCAAAAGACCCGAGAATTACATAGAAGGATGCAATCGATGCATTTATCATCATAGCATAGCTGGTCAGAAAGCTAATTAGCGGGTCTTAAGAGCTCACAATGTGGATATGCTTACATCGGTACCTCTTTATCCCAGCGTAGATACTCGGTCTTCTCGGCAAACCAAAAGATTCCAGAGGTGAGGAAAGGTGGACACCACCGCAGGGCTTTTCGTGTATAGAGTGAGTCACCTTCTCTCGAATTGCAGTGGCCGTTCCCTATGACCTTGGGAAAATACCCGCTTTTACTCGAAGTGACGCAGAGTCTTCCTAAGGCAAATACGTTGGCATTCAAAGCTCCCAAACAGACAAGAGACACGGCCAATGAATAGATCAAACCACCCGGGAGTCCAAAGAGATGAAGGCCGAAATTCTGGTCGAAGCCTTAGTTGAGGTCTCCTGGTTAAGGGTATTGCAGAAACGATTAAGAGAACAGACCACGGCAACAAAGCTTTTCTGTCTCATCTGCTCAAAAGGCAACACCATAAAAAGAGCGATGTTCATCAAGACAAAACCGCTGACGGCCAGGCCCATAGCCGTATTGAGTACTCGAGGCAAGTCACGCGCAGGATGAGTCATGTCGGCAGCAACAAAGCCAACCTGTCAAACGTGCACGACACACGTTAGCATGAAATTATTACGATTGGCATTAAGTCGTATCCACACAGAGCCAGGCTCACCGTTTCCCATCCACCATAACAGAAAAGTGCTCCAAAAGCAGCTGTGATATATTCCCCTATCTTCTCCCAGACACCCATGTTACGGCGCAATGGGTCATCAGCAAACCAATGGGGTCTTGATTGAGCAAAGCCAGGGCTGAACTTCGAAATACCCACTCCTATACCAATTATAGCAATGGAAAATACAGTGAGTAGCTTTAACAGAAGGAAAGCGTTAGCGGCTCGTGCGCCTGCAATATTCCCTAGACAGTTGACCAAAGTTATGAATAGTATAGCAAGAATTGCTATGACTTTCAATTGCCAGGCCGGCAGTATGCCATGAGAAGCGAAAGCAATAGCCACATTCTCAGCAAATACAATGCCAATGGTGGCATTAGAGCAGCCCTTCGCTATAGCAATCCACACCCAGGAGAATAGAAATCCCATGAATTCACCATAGCAGACTCTGAGATATTCTTGAACACCTCCATTTCTTGGTATCACCAGTCCTAGCTCGATGAAGGAGGCAGCGCCGGTCCAAACCAGTATTCCTGACAGGAGCCAGACCACGATTGCCATACCCGGAGAAGGCACATGATTACTCACGTGTGAAGGGGCAGAGAAGATGCCAGAGCCAATCTGGAGACCTAGTACCAGAGCAAGACAGTTGGTAAACGTCAGATTCCCCTGCTTTCGGTTCTGTGTATTGTTGCCAGGTATGATTTGGTCGGTAACCAACGGCGTCGCTTCTGCTTGGCCATCAGTGTCTACAGGCTCTGATCTATGGGAGTCGAACGAGGAGGACGCTCTTGGATCGGTTGGGAGGGAACTGCTTGACCTCGCGGATATCAGTGCTATCGTCCATGTATTCGTAGAGGCTATTGAGTTTCTTACCGCGACGGCAGGGTCGTCATTTTTCCTAGAGCAATACACGCGCGCTCTCTGGCTAGCAAGCTTTAGACAAGGTTGCCGGAGCTACGATACAGAGTTTTGACGGTGCTGGAAGAAAGGCTATCCAATGAGGTACTGCATGATACTGCTTAATAAGAATCTTGGCAGCAAGCGAGGCTTTTGTATCTCGATTCTCGCTTCGTAACCTCGTCTCTACGCAAATATTGGTATTGCATCTATTCGTATGCCTTCCTTGCCTTGTCTGTCACGAAGCTGTGCCATGACGACAGATTCACATATCCAAAAACAACTCCAAAGGTTCTTTTGGAAAAATCTTTGGCGATCGGACTTGGGCTCAGCGACCTTCGAGAAGGGACTCGCACCAGGATTTACCTATATACCTCCTAACCTTGGCTCGATACAGGCTGGTGATTGCGATGTCCTGCTACATCTGTACCAGAACGGCATTAGATAATTTTGGCGGTCCAATTGCTCCCTATCTTCAAATTCCATGCAAGTATCTTTGGTCTAGGTAAAGCAGCGCCGTCGCCTTTATTGGAAGATATCGGCGTCTGTTTTCACCGGCTGCTGTCTTCGCAGTCCGGCCATGATTGGACAATGTGTCAATCGTACATGAGAATCCATGGCCTGGGGCTATAGCGTGTGCAGTATCATAATGAAAGATCCATGATGCCCAATTCCTTTGTCATGTTGGCGAGCACATACATCCAGCCGTGCGGCCAGATCTTCGTTATTGAAAGCATCTCATCTCTGTCACATTCTTGTTCCAAGATGGTGTGCACAAGTCTCCTAATAAGATTGACTCGTTGCGTGTTCTGCCAACATTAATATTTGACATTATTCATTGAGACACATAGCGCTAGCGAGATAACTGCGACGAGGTCGACGAGTGGTGATGATCTCAAAACACGTTCCAACACTTACATCATGAACTCCTCCATAAACCGCCGCCAAGAGCTTCAAGGAATTCGCCACCTCAAACCCACTGCTCACGAGGAGATATAAATCGAAAGAAGCTAGTGAGAGGAGTCAAAAACGTCCTCCGAAGTCCAAGGTTATAAGTCTTGAAAACCCTAGAAAGATTAGTGCCGACATCGTGATATGGTGATGATGTGGGGAGGAGGGCGCTGCACCGCTCGTACTCATGTTCCCAGCGCCTTAAATATCCTTATAATCTCATTCCCCCCTTCATATCCCCCAAAGTCTTTTGAACTTTTCCACGCCCATCACTAACCTCCAATAAAACATTCCCATTGTCCATTCGCCCTTTTCCCAACCCATTCTCGAGGAATCCTTTTCCATTCCTCGTCAACATTTTACCGTCTTACCACAAGCGCCAACTCATCTTATATGGCAATGAAGTCCGGGCTTCGTGCTCTCGGGTTGGGAGGGGTTTGCTAATTGCCAAGCTTGGTTCGTGTATTTATAGGCTTTTTGTGGTCGATCACGACACAATAGAAGCATGTGAGCATACTACCTATTCACACGCAACGAAGAAACTTGCAAATAAAATGTAATATGCTATAATATCTGTATTGCGGAAATGCGTTGAAAACATATAGCAAGGGTATATATAGACATTAACCAAACAATTCTTAGCACATAGGCAACGCCGCGCGAAACTCTCTCTCAAACCTCTTTGAATATTACCACCAGCTGTCCTAAGTAACATTAGGATCTATAATTTCAGACTAACTGCCACATAGCCAAACTCCGAAATCCCATCGCCTTCCTCCCCTTCGCCATCAAATACTCCTCGACGCTCAATCCCCTCCCACTAACCCCATTCACCGTGTCGACCGTATAAACACTGATCTGCTGTCCCCTCACACCCAACTTCTGCGGTGTCACATCCGCCCACCAAAAAACGCCATTACTATCGAACGGAACGAAATCATCCTCTCTCCCATCAATTCCATTAATTTTGAGGATATACACGAAATCTTTTCCCTTTCCATTACGAACGGGATCCCAATGCTCGCAGACGCGTGAGAATTGGAAGCGGACTGTGGGCCCTGCG
Organism: Cladonia rubrotincta; assembly: GCA_963971245.1. Taxonomy (NCBI): domain Eukaryota; kingdom Fungi; phylum Ascomycota; class Lecanoromycetes; order Lecanorales; family Cladoniaceae; genus Cladonia; species Cladonia rubrotincta. The sequence continues at coordinate 925,718 of OZ020215.1, forward strand.
TGCAGAGAGGGCGAAACAGGAAGATGTTTGTACTTAGGAAGGAAGGAAGTTTCAGATATGCCTTCTTCGCTTACGACGTTATAAGTTTGAAGGCGTTCGCCACCGGTGTCGCCGAGGAGGTATTCTTCCCAGCTGGGGATGCGGCCGTCAGTGCGGAAGAATTGGGACTTCTTCTCTGGGAAGTGACGGAGACCGAATTCCTCGTTTGACATGGTGAACATTGAGGGATTGAAATGTCTACTGTATGGTTGGCCTTTCCCGCCGATATGGCCGGCACCCCAGCACGGGTCGATGAGCTTCCATTGTCCGTTGTCAATCCTGACTGCATTCCAGGCATGACCCCTGGACTCTGGGGGTACTGGATCGCCAGGTTTGAGAGCAGAAAACCCAAATCCTTTGCCGTGGCCGCCGATGACCACCGATTCAAGGCCAGCTTTGGCAGCTAGAGCCGTGAAAAGACCAGCGTAGCCTTCGCAGACGGCGAGGCCTGTGGCAAGGGTGGAGGCAGGCGTAGAGGGTTGAATATTGCCCTTGAAGAAGTTTTCAACATCGTAGTCAACGTTGTGATGGAGCCAGGTGAATATTGTGCGAGCTTTGTCCGTAAGTGAAGGGAATGGGGCGGTGAGTTGCGTTGCTAGCCAATCTAGAGAGGGAACATTTTGTCTGGGAAATTTGTCGGCGTGGGAGTCCGGACCCGAGAAATCTCGGCAAATCAGGCATGAGGATGCTGCAGGAGGTGCTTCGGGTGGGCTGTTGGGCTTGCTGAGGTGGATTTTTGATATGTCTGGCCTCGAGGCTAGGGGGACTGGTGGCGGTGCTGCACCTTTGGAAGGGGAAGGGCTTGGAACTCTGCCGTTGACTCCATTTGAATGACCTAGGTTTTCGGCTTTGTTCATACCGAATGAAAGAGCAGACCTTGCAGGCATAGGAGGTGGCTGCTCCGGTGTTATTGACTTCGACAGCCCACCTGATCCTTGCGTTGTCGATCGTCTTGGTGGGAGCGCTGGTGTAGTTGGTGGCGGCACCACTTCCACTGTTGTAACGTGATGTGTCAATTTGTTCTCATTCAATGATATCTTTGCTCTCTCGGTGTTTTTATATCCGGGAAACGCTTTCGACTTCTCGATATCTTGGTACCGTTTTTCTATGTCGTCCTTCGTCCGTTTCGGAGGAAGTGGTGGTAACGTCGTGGGATCAAAGACTGGAGCCTTTACCCTGCTAGCCGCATCCATTGAAGGCGTCCTTGGGGTATACATTCTTGCCGTGCCATTGGATAGGGTAGATATTGACGACATGTTTGAGATGGTCGAGGACACCGACTCATTGGATGCCTTCCTGCTAAGCTGACTGGATTGTCTTCTTGGGGGAAGAGCTGGAGACGATTGGGAAGACGGCTTCCTTGCAGGTAGTCTGGGAGGTGGTGCAACTGTTTTTGCGGGTTGGTGAGTGATTTGACCGGTGCGTATAATGTTTGTAGGCGGTGGGAGCACTCCATCTCTTCTGGGCCCATTAGGCTCGTTGCCAATGCCATTGCTTGCAAGTACGTTCTGTCCCAATGGCTCGGCAACAGTTGTAGATTGACTTCTCAGGTACGTTGGAGGTTTGTCAGGCGGGCTTCCATCCGCTGTTACTGGAGCTCTGCCCACGTAACTCAGATTGAGAGCGGCGATGCGGGCCTGCACAGACTGCCCCCGGTTGTCCTGGGACATAATGATATGTATGGAGCATATAGATACTCCTAAGATGGTAGATCAGGGAGCGAAGTAGTAATGTAGAAGAGGGAGTGTTTGGGATATGGTGTCTTGGCGTTCCTTCATGGCACCTTCGCGTTAGCGACAGTGGAGGCTGTGCATGCATGACAGGTTTCACGCATCTTATCTTGGCAAGGACGTCACAGAGCTGAAATTGATCGAGAGCAAGTCGATGCTACTTAGTTCCGACATCTGAGTGGGATGATCAAGCTCGTTTCATTGTTTGAGGGTACTATTGGCCGCTCCAATAAGCTCGCTTGGCCTACCTTACCGACTATCAAACTACGCTAGATATGAGGCTCTGGACCGCTTCATAGTCCATTACTGAGAGCTTGACAACGATTCTGATGTTATTGAAGGTCAAAATGTGGACTATCCAGAGGCAGAGGATGAACGGCCATGTCAAAATTCAAAAAATGTTTAAAAAACAAGTCAATCCTGATATATACTTTTGGCCCCTACTACCTATGTCGAACGGCATTTCAAGAACGCTCACTTTCAAAACCATCCACCGTTATGACACCTGCGTAAACGTGCACCCAAGAGGACTGCATGGCATAACGCAAGTCGCCGTTCGTAAGTCATCAGAGCCAATTTAAACGAAACCGGCTCGACCCAGATATAATCATCCTACTATTCCGTCAAGTAGAAGTTTAGACCGCACAAGGATATACAAGAATATTAAAGACATTTGACGGTTCCTGCTAAATACTTTTCGTCTTCAAAATTGGCGCTTTTTCGAGGTTGTAAAATATACAGTTTCTTGGGTATCGTAAGGACAGGATTGACCAATCATCTTCGTGACGCCATGAGCTCGTATGCTGTACGTATATTCAGAATTTTATTTTCCTGTATTTACGTCGTAGGATTTGGTGGAGCAGAGCCTATCTCTAGCGCGATGATGTGTGAGGCCTGTGTGCGAAGTGACTGAGACATTTCTCGGGTGACTACTCGGAGTTAGCTGACGTCCTAGAAATGCAGATGTCAAGTAGTATTTACCAGGCCAAACGGCCGCTCTCTCAAACATGCGAGCATGCACTAACAAGATCTTGCTACCAAATCCACAATTTTCTGTACCTGGGCTATCAGGAGTTGCTAATGGCGCCATACTCATACTCCCAGAATCAGCTAGCTTCATCTCAGCGCTAGTTATTACCTCATTGATCTTCTCCAACAGTTTGCAATCCTCGTCTTCCAAGAGCATGATTGCTGGAACTGTGGTGTAGTCAATGTTGTCTCGACCAAGGACACCCATATGCCGGCCTACGCGCTGTTGCACAGTCGAGACCCACTCAGCGAGCACTTGGGCACAGTCGAAGGCACATAATGCTGACTGTATGGGTAGCTCCCGTGAGCTAAAGTCTGCGAAGGTAACCCCGAGCTTGTCAGACATTGATAGAGCGTTGACAGCAAAGAAAGCTGCTTTCCGCAAGTGGCGTTCCCTTTTGGAGCATTGCCCAGAAGTGGAAGACTGCTGCAAGGTCGTAGAATGATGAGTTGGAGCATCTTCGGCTTTGATCTGTGCAGCATCAGCACCCGGAGAGCTCGCTGTAGTGCTTGTCGTAGCCACTGAGTCGCCGCTGCTGGAAGAGGTGCTTGGGGAGTGATCTGCATGCTGAACAATTTCGGCACCTCGGGCTAGTTCATCGGCCATAGCATCGAAGTCGCGTCTGAAGAAAGCTTCTTTGGAACGGCCAAGATTAACAAACAATCGAACGTATGCAAGATCTAAATACGGTATACAGTCCGCGGAGAGGCAACTTGCTCCATAGGGATTCGGTCGTTCCAGACTATGTTCAGGATTGCTCGACCACGCTGCTTGCCAAGCTCTCAGCGCCGGTTCCACATGGGCATGCATTGCCTCGGTCTCCTGCGTTGTCCACTGGCGGCCCATATGTCTTTGCCGTGTTTCCCAGATATAGTTATGTAGTGCATTGATAAGGACGAGACAACCGAACGTGCTTGGTTTGATATCACTTTCCGGAAGATCTTCGAACTTCAATACCGACATGTCAAACGGCTGGTTCATGCGACGACTTCTCTGTTGTGATCGTTGGCTGGCTGTCAGTAGAGTGCTTAACGCCGAGGCGAATGACGTTGCCCTCTGTTCTGCAATTACAGCACCCCCTAACGAGCGCCAGCTCTCAGCGGAATCCGCAGCCCAAAGACTCTCGTCGCAGGGAAGATCTAGTCCTATTTCCGAGTTCATCAGTGCAGGAGCGTGATTGTACGCAGACACACACAGGCTGGACAAAATGAATACGGCGTAGAGGGTTCTCTTGCGCTCTTCACCAAGCTTCCAGTTGTACCATTCATTTTGGGCGTCAAGAGTGCCGTAAGATCCGATAGTATTCCACTGAGCATTCTCCGTCTCGTCTCCACTCATTTGCACATCTTCTTGCTTGAAACGGTGGAAGGCTTCGATCCCATGAGCGAAGTCTGGCACAGGTTTTGTGAGCTCGGCTGCCCGAGCTAGATTGACAAGAGCAGCACAATGCGTGCTAGCAATACCTGCAAGCATCTTGTCCCCACAATTATGGCCGTAGATTACATTAAGCAGCATCGCCTGCACTAGCCACAAAGGAGTGTTCTGCACAGACGCCTCAGTGTGATTGCCCTTCAGAGCTGCTGCCATATCCGCTTTACGACGCTCCTCCAAATACAATTGTATCATCTTCTTTGCCATTTCGAATAGTTCCTTAGAAGCAGTGAAATCGTACTCGTAAAGAGCGCCGATAGCAGCCATCGCAAGGATAAGGGAGCCTCCGCCACCTGCAATGCCAGATTGACCATAAGCGAATTGCCCACTGGACGCACGGAGGTTGCTAGTGAACGCTGGTGAGTCGAATGATAAGGAGGGAATGTGCAAGAAAGGTAAGTGAGGATGGAAATATTGAATATACGCAGCTACGTATCGCTGAAGATCATAGGTACTTGGGAGTGGCACATTACTCATGCTCCGCGATCGACCTGGAAAGCCTGGGGACAACGGTGATGAGACTGGAGGTTGAGAAGACTTTACTGAATTGTGACCGTACATGGATGGCTGAGAGAGACTGGCAAGAAGGGCTTGGCGAGTTGCGTCGGTGATAGAGTCTGTAGATACTGATGTGACAGAGCTCTGACGATTGCTGCTGCTTATTGACGCAGCCGAATTGCTGGGGGTGTCCGCTTTAGCAGTCATTGACGTTTGAAAGTACTGACTTCCCGTCCCTGGCAACATCGACAGAGGTGTTTGTGAAGCGAGAGGTGGCGGGCTCGAAAAGTATTGATCGGTCCCCATCTGCGCACTCAATGACTTCGGAGAGAGTTGCCCGGTGTACATCTCAGCGAATGCTGGTCCAGACAAGTCCAAAGAGTAGGAGGGTGTAAAGGGTGCCTGTGTTATCGTGGCACTCTGCCATGTGGCCGAACTGGTCATGGGATTAGTGGTTCCTTCAAGCATAGGCTCGCTCAAGCCTCCGGGGCTTCCAGTGCTAATGGCTGATGGGGAGGAACCATCAATGGCCTGCTCATTGAAATTGTTGAAATTCATTTGATGCTCAAAATTGTTCAGCCACCCAAAACTTCCGTCGTTGTCCATTGTAGCTTGGCCCAGTCGCATACCAGAAAAGCCTTGCTGGAATGGAGATTGCGAATCAAATGTACCAATCAGTGGAGAGTCGGAGAAGTGGAGTTGTGCTGGGTTCACCGTTGACCCAGGTCCGAACCACATGCTGCTCTCCATGTCCATCTCTCCACCAAACCCTCCAAACGGAGGCGCGGTTCTTAAACTGGTGCTAAGATCGATACCGTGGTTCTTAGTCTCAAGCTTTGGCAATACGTGCGAATTGCCATGGTGCCTTGCAGCCGTGGACATTCCGCGAGGGTGGTAGTTGCCGACTCCGGAAAGCCCACCTATACCAGAATAGTTGTTCACACCATTACCCATGCCATCGTGGCGAGATACAGAAGAGTTCGCTGCTGCAAGCAGTCCAAGCGTTGTGTTGTCTACATGGCTTATAGTGTTCGCTCTAGGACGCATGGAACCACTGCCTGGGGCTCCTGGAGGATTGTTTGCCATTGAATTCTTGCGGACCCGCGTAGATCCAGCTGGAGCTGCGCTACTGGTACTTTCTCGTCTTGCTCCTCTCTGCCGAGATGTTGGCAATGCAGTCATGTGCAGTTTCTGCTGGTGTCGTAATAGAAGATCCCGCCTGGCGAAGCATCGTGTACATTCAGGGCACGCAAAAGGTTTCTCTTTCGTGTGAGAGCGTTCATGGCGCTTAAGATGCTCAAGGCGGGCAAACGACCGTGTGCAGGTGGCACAGACATGAGGCCTCGGTTTATCTGTCTTGGGAGGGGGGAAGTTAGGGTTGACGTTGGGAGCATTGCTTAAAGACTTTGCGTGTGGGCGGGCTAGCTTTACCGTTAGTTTTAATAGTACGTTTGGACAAATTTGGAAGTGTGCGAGAACTCAGACATCCACGGATTGCTACATACCCGCAATATGACCATTTGTAGCAGTGGTACCATCAACGCCAGTGACATTGCCAGATGTACCCGCATTCGTAGATAGTACTGTAGTGCTCGAGTCATGGGCTCCAGTCATATCTGATAGCATTGTCATGACGGGTCAGAATAACGTTACTGTATGACTCCACTGTGTTCCCTAAGCAATAGGATGTGTTGTGCTCTGAGGCCTGCCACCGGTCTGGACCTAGGTCTTGTGACCGCTCAGAACACAGGAGTTGACATCCACAGGCGAGAGACCAGGACCTCAGCGCAGTAAGAAGGGTACAAATAAGATGCCTGCAAAGAATGGGCAAATGACGGTGCCTCGATGAGCTCTACCATTATGAGCTCATTAGCATGCGAATCGCTTGAGTGAAAGGCTTGAGTGGAGGTCGAGTCTCACTACTCACCCTATCACTGAAGATCCGTGCGGATAAAAGTTGTCGTGCAGATGCAGCCAGCCGTCATCCAACTTCCGACCTCGTAATGAATAGACAAGCTGCACCTGGCTGCTCAAATGATCGCCAAAGAGATGCGTAAATTGAATTCGTGATTCTCAAATATGTGCAGGTCTAAAACCTAGCGAATAGGGTTGTAGGTAGATATAGGTGTGTACGCGAGGTGCTTGTTGCCAACGTCGCGAAGCGCTTCACTGAGCTTTATTTTATAATCTTGCTGGATCGTAATATATGTATGAGTGCTGAGTATGTGGCTGTGGCGGCTTGGTAGGAGTGTAACGGTGCAGCGGGATATGTTGCTGGAGGGGCAGTCAGGAGGTCGAAGTCATTTTGGGGCGACGAGGAGGCGGGATTCGAGAAGAGCGTCTCGGAGGTGTTGGCGATGGCAGCGCAGTTGTGGGTAGACTATGTAAAGGCTCGCGACATGGAATAAAATGCTGAAATCTATGTACGGAACTCAATTGAGTTGATTGTCGAGCGTGGCTCACATGGGTACGATAGAAGGAGTGTTTGGCAATTGATGCCAATTCGACGTCACGGCTGGCGGTTCTCTACCGCGAGCAGCTGATTGGCGGAAGGAGACAAAAGCCGAGCCTGGCTCGCGTACAAATTGGCCAAAACGTGATCGGCCGTCATGCGCAGTGGGTAGATTTTACTGGCCACAAGTAGATTTTACTGGCCACAGGTAGATTTTACTGGCCACAGGGTGTCGATTGGTGGGTGTTCGGGCGTTGAAGATGAATGGTTCCTGGGGTTAGGGGGGGATTTTAGGTACAGTTCGATGTCAGGAAGGGCCCAGAGCCCAGGGATTGCATCTTTCAGTATTGTATACCATTCAGAAATTCAATGGATAATCTCCGTCGAAACAATACGCCGACACCCCAAATCGCTGCAAGCGCCGTGCTTTTTGCGACTCTAGCTTGTCTCCGAGGTTAGTTCACTCCGTGTACAGTGCATTTGCATTTGCTATGATACACCAAACGGCTGGTGGAACTGCAAGAGTACTTCATCTAAAAGCAAGCAAGCATGGATCACCCAGGTATTGCACAATAGGGATTATCTGCAGGTGGGCTAGGCCCCGAAGGCACCAGGATCAGCTCGTGATCGGGGGTCCCTTCTAGGGCGTCATAGTAGTCATGTTCTAAGCTTCTCTAAGGTGTGCGGCCCTCTGGTGGCGGGCTAATGAAGCAGCCATTGTGGAAAAAGCAGCGGCAGAGGCTGCCACCTTGGAATTGGCCACGGGACTTTTCTCCCACCGCTCTCGCTCTCAAAAAGAAGGTTCAGTAGACTTTGGACCATCATCATTAATGGAGGTTTTGCTTTTCGTGGAAGCAGCTGATTGCGAACAGGGAACGGCGTCAAATGCTACAAGTTCAACCGACGATCGCAACGTGTCCGAGCTGGCAATAATGTGGTATACCGGCACATGGGCTCGCCCTCCCATTCGACCAGAATATTCTGGGAAGGTTACCCACTTTTCAATTCGTTAGTCAGGGTTTAGCTTGTTGTGAAGGAGGAAAGTACAGTAAGTACAACGTGCCGGACCAGTCGCCTTTGGGCTAATCCTGTCGCTGCTTCTGCTCTCAGTACGGCGCTAGCCATATATAACCGAAATCCGGGGTCTAGCGGCATCTTCATCATAAGGGACGACTCATGTCTTGCATCCGCAATCCGGCCATTGGACCCTCCCCGTCAAGCGTTGCTGCTACCCCCAAGAGCCAATAATACGTAAAATGTGAGAAGACAATCAGCAAAAAACCGACCATTTGAACACGCACGTCCCCACACTGTACTTTCAAGGGTATGAAGCGGCTCCACGGGGTATGCTGGAGTCAAACCTTCAGGTACTTTACTCCAGACCCTTTTACTTGGCAGCCTAACCTTGGGGATTAGTACTATGGGAAATTGTTGTTGTCCTCTCCTTCACTCAAAGCCTAAGCAATACGGCCTGCAATGCTACGGCTATTGGGGGAATGCTTCGGGACAAGTTGCCACGCTCTGTCGAACTGCGTCGCGACTACAACACCTCGGGCCTCAAAAAGAAGCTTCATCCGGCTTACGTGGGTTCTCGGAGACACATGACCGTCCAGGAGGCTCGAGGCTGAGCCAGACATATCAAGTACTAAGTAGATTTAATTCCCCTAGTTCTCGTCGCCACTTACCCTAGCCATCTGCTGGGCGTGACGCTGGACGGATCGCACGATAGACTTTTAAATAGTCGAAATCAATTAAAGTTTGGAGGAAAGACCCTGCCACCAGCTGCGGCCTGGTTTTCAGCCCATCGCCATCGCTCTATTCTCGCTCTAGGACTAGGCCCCCTTACCACGGAGCCCACCATGAGCCGAACATCCTAACACCTGACGCTTACGCTTGGCTTCTCCTGTACAGTCCTGCTTACCTTATGCACTGAGCCGAATTGGGTCACTCAAAGGATGGGCCGATTATCGAACTATATCCTCAAGAATCGCCCGCCAGTCATCCTTCGCATCGTCTACTGCATAGGGAACATTAAGCGCTAGTAGCGATAACATCATTCTCTTGACCTACATCGTTGAGCAGCATGTTCACCAATGGTTCTAAGACAGGGCTGTGGCGCATTTGCCAGCAACACCAATGACGTCTATCGGAGAGATTCTCCCTTTCGATCAACAGCGGCTCTGGATCTGCGTTGTTGTGTCAGAGCTATGGCCATTGCATCCATAAGCGATCCAACTCCGATCGTGGTACAGCCAATCGAGGTAACAGATGGTCAAAGCGTAGGTCTGCTTTTGCGTTTGAGTGAATATAAATGGGCAAGGTGAGAAGGAGGAATTGCTGTGCAGTGTGTCGCTGCTCGATCGCTTTTCGATTTGGAATGTTGGACAGACGGCTTATATCCGTGGACGGCAAGCCAGTCGAAGCATATCTGCTGCAGAATGATGCATGGGCCATATTGAATAGTATGCATTGGCCTGACCCAACTACCCCACTACGCGCCGTTTTATCCCACTTCGCGTCAATCGAAAGCGAGATGGGGGCAGGACTGGCAGGTTGCCCGAGACCACTTGAGCCTGAAATTTTGCGCATGGGATTTTCGTCGGCAATCCTCTTTGCTGTTACATGAAGACTACACTTCTTTGTAGCCAATTGATGAGTCCCTTTTATTGACATCCTTGAGGAAGTTGTCAATAGGTTACAACGGATAAGCTGTCGTTAGTGGAGATCCCTCTCTAGATTTACGAGACTCACTTGAAGCACCCGGCGAATCAAGGATCGCCTTGTCACTTCTTCGTTGACATTTCGTAAGTGAAAGACTAACTATTTATTTGCAGTAGCTTCCCCGGATTATCTTCATCTGTGCCTGGAATGTTCATTCGAGACAAGCTGCCCACAGAAACCCTTGAAAATTTAGATGCCTTTGATAGCGCCATTGGCATAAAACTCTCCGACATAAAACAAGGTACAACGTTAGGCCGCAGGAGACCCCTATATCTCTTTAGTAAAGTACGACTCTGAGGTTTGATCGAGGAACTGGCAAGCGACTTCTTTAGAGATCTGTCGGCAATACACATACTGGGATTTTCAGCATTGCTTATCGGAACGAGACCACAATTGGTTCGATATTCCACGCACTTTAATCCGGAAACCTAGTAATTTGCGCGGCTCTATCACTGACCAACATTACCGATTTACGTCTATTCGCAGCTCTCCAAATCGGGAGATCAAGGTGCAGTATCCATAGAGACTGTGACCGTTCGATTGTCTCAACCTACGGTGACGGTGGTAGGCAACACATATTGATGTGGATTGGCCACCGTTAATCTATTCTTCAGCCATGTTGTTCGACATGAAGACTGTGATCACGACGATCCAGACCTTAGTCCTCTACGATTCCTCAGTGCTACATTGAATTGGAACGAACGACGAATCGGAACTTTGTGGAATTAATTTGCATTCTTGACAGGCAACTACTAATCGATCCAAGCAAGCAGAATCATCCACGACAGCCACAAGAGTACCGAAGCACACCGTAATAGCATGGAAAGTATGTGCTCAGTTTGGGACACCTTCACACCAACCTCCGTTTGCTCTTTTACATTTTACCATCCGTCTGACCTTGAATATCCTGTTCCCCAACCGCTTCCACGATGACTTCCTTGACCTTGAACATCATGTTCCCAAACGCTTGCATGATGACTTTCGTGACCTTGAATATCCTGTCCCCAAACGCCTGCACGATGACTTCCTTGGTGCTCACCATGACCACCTTGATGCTCACCATGACTTCCTCGATGCTTTCTCACATGTCTCACGAATCGGGGTGCTCCTCTACTTCCTGATCCTCCACTGGGAGAGGGTTCCCCGGTCTCAAACTTGACCGTCTTCCGTGCCGAATCCACGCCACTCCGGCCGTGAGCTTGCTTTCTCTCAGTGGGGAGAGCACCGATTTCAGCAACCGTTTTGGCTAGGTGACCGACCTCCTTCCGTAGCTCTTCCATCTCATTGAGCGTCTTCCGTGCTAAATGCACGCCACTCCGGCCGTAAGCTTGCTTTCTCTCAGTGGGGAGAGCACCGATTTCAGCAACCGTTTTGGCTAGGTGACCGACCTCCTTCCGTAGCTCTTCCATCTCATTGAGCGTCTTCCGTGCTAAATGCACGCCACTCCGGCCGTAAGCTTGCTTTCTCTCAGTGGGGAGAGCACCGATTTCAGCAACCGTTTTGGCTAGGTGACCGACCTCCTTCCGTAGCTCTTCCATCTCATTGAGCGTCTTCCGTGCTAAATGCACGCCACTCCGGCCGTAAGCTTGCTTACTCCCAGTGGGGAGAGAGATACCGATTCCAGCAACCGTTTTGGCTAGGTGACCGAACTCCTTCCGCAATTCTTCCATCTCATTGAGCAGCTCTGTCGCCTGCAATTCACTCTTACACTCCTTGAGGACATCATTTTGGCGATCGGATACCGCGGTCTCATTTCCTTTGTTCTCGGGCTTGGCGTAATCCTCTTCTGTATCCTTGCCTTTACCTTTGGCCTTTGAAGAAGAGACGGAGCTGCCAGGTTCGCTCACTTGCACTCCAATGTCTCGTGTATAGCTTTCGTTCTATCAATGACCATATTGCCAAACATACTCATGAGTGTGCTCACAGTCCTCTCGAGCGTTGAACTCCTTCATGAAGGTCGTCCGCTTGTCTCCTTTCCTTGCTGATAACCTTATATCTACGCATCAAGGATGAAAATATTAGTAAGGACCCACGAGAAAAAGCTGTTGTGACGCCTCGGCACAGTAACATACGTCATGATGAATGATTAGAAGATTGAATTTGAGCAGGTGGCGGAGGTCCCGTGGTAAGATGATGGATAGAAGGAGCACAGAAAGGCTATGCGAAGGATACTTTCTTGGGATCCAGTATCGATAGACCTTGCAGAAGGATGAGGGGAGAATAAATTTATCTGAGAGAAGAAATGACTGACAGGAATGCGAAATATATAGGAATGCTGAGAGGTAATACGTAATCTGGCCTCGCCCAACACAGTGTCATCGTTACACGCGGGATCTTATCTGCTTGGGTAGGATCTACAGGCACAATAGGCAAAGACGAAGGCTCCAGTGTTAATTTTAGCTCAGGGTGTCACGAAGCTGTAACACAAAAAGACGGCGGGAAGGTTTTTGCAGCATTCTGACGGTCATCCGTGGCGGGCACACGCAACTGAACCACGCTATTGGGGATGTGCAAGCATACTTGTGCGTTGTCCGAGCCGTATACTCTAGCGAGTAAGGAGTTGCACCAACCTGCTTCTGTTAGATCTTCCTGATTATTGACACGTACTGCTTATTAATTGAGCGACTGACGTAGGCAGGGAGATATGAGCGAAATGCACATTCAGCATAGTTCTACAACGTTTTGCCTGCATGACAATTACTCGGCAGCTGAGAGTTAACACTTTACGAATCACGTGATGCCATCACTGTAGGACTGACAGGAAGCTGTTAGGAGAGGGGCAATGTCCATGTCAAAGCAGAGAAAGGCGCCAATGCGATCCAAAGCCCAAAGGGAAACAAGATTGGACACTAATGATATTCAAATCGTAAGGCATGGATAATTGCCTCCAAAAGGACTAACCTATCCAGAGATAATGCTATTGTGCATGCTAATTCATAATGATTGCAAGAAATGTTTGAGGATACTCTTTTTCTTTTTCTTGTGGGGATCGTGGTGGTGGTGGAGGTGGGGGTCGTGGTCCTGGTGGAGGTGGTGGTGGTGCTTCTTCTCCTTCTTGTTGATCTTGTCCCCCTCCTTTCCTCCACCGCCATGGGCAACACCATATCCACCAGGATACACACTACCAGCATGCGGCGCCATTCTCGCAGCAATTCCACCAGCACTCGGATCCCACCCTGCTGGCGTCCCACGCCGATCCCAGCCGTGCGCAACACGTCTTTCAGCTGGGTTTCCATGTGCACCAGGGGGAATGTTGTCGGGAGGGACGTTGAATTGATGGCGCGGATTGTATTCGCCATCGGCTCGGATGGGTCGAGCATTGTCGCCGTTTTGGGAATGTGCAGGGGAATCATCGTCATCTTCCTGTGAGGGTGCGTCGTCCTGTGAGGATGCGTCCTCTCCATCTGCACCACCATGACCTCCAGGACGTCTAGGCCCCTCACCGTGCATGGAGCCTTCACCCCCTGCAGAACCGGCTCCACGACCACCAGGCGGCCCACCAGGGCCTCCGCGATTGCTTCCACGACCATCAGGCGACCCGCGATGACCTCCACCATGACCTCCACCATGACCTCCACCATGGCTTCCACCATCACTTCCATCATGACCTCCACCACCACCTCCACCAGGACCACGATCCCCATCACTACCTCCATCACCTCCACCAGGACCACGAACCCAACCACCACCTACACCAGGACCACGACCCCCACCACGACCCCCACCACGACCCCCACCACGACCACGATCCCCACCCCCTGCCCCCCCCTCCCTCTGCCTCCTCCTCTCCTCCCACTCCCTCCACGCCTGATCCGATCTCTCCCTATCTCTCCTCTGCAACTCCCCATGCGTATGGCCCTGATCATACATGATCCGCCCGCCGGGGAGCCGAATATGATCGTATCTGAGTAGTTCAATTATTAGTATTAGTTAAGTAGGAAAGAATTGTGGGACGGCGGAAAAGGGGGATGGGATTACCTGCTGCTCCAAAAGGGTTTTCGTTCGCCTTTTTTGCGGTAGCGGACGAATACGGGGCCCTCGTTAGGTGCCATGGGGGTGGGGGCTGTGGTTGGATGACTGGACTAGAGGCTGGGTTGGGAAGCGTGGTGGATTGGGGACGGGGAGGATGGTATGGTATGTAGAGTAAGTAATATATCTGATCTGTTTTGATGCACATACAGATGCAGATAGAGTTGTAGACAGAAAGCCTAAAGCAGGCTTTATAATACAGATAGGAACAAGAGTAAGTACTACCAGGAGCGGTGAAAGAGCCAGAAGCAGAAGCAGATAACGAACAGAGCGATACAAAACCTCCTGATTGATAAGAAGACATATTGTGATACCTACTCTCCGGTGACATACGAACAGGAATAATGCTAGGAGCGGTGGAAGAGGAGACAGCAGAAGCAGATACGAAGCAAAGCGGTACCAAGCGATACAAACCTTCCGCTTGATCAGGAGCGGTGAAAGGGGAGGTGGAGTAAGTATCCGAGAGAAAGCGATACGAAGCTTGCTGATTGATCAGAAGACATGTTGTGATAAATACCTGTGTATCGATCAGAAGATGTATTGTGATACCTATCTGTATATCGATGATGTGATGTCGCTTGTTGGACAGAATACTCTAGCGATTTCCCCCGGCCGGACAACGTAGGACTGAAAGAAACGGGCGAGAAGATTAGAGATGGCGAGTAACTAGCATGCGTACGTACATTTTGCGAAAAGTCCGGGCAGGGAAAGTCAAATAGATTGTAACCATCTCGTCATAAGGGTTTTATTTGTGCTGCTTTGGAAGGAGGGGAATGATTGGGAGGAGGGTAGAGAGATGGTTTCTGTGACATACCCACGCATTCGTAAGGATTTATCAGCTATATTACTGCCTTTGGCCAACGGACTTGCTGCTTTGTTTTACACGAAAAAATTTCGTCATGGATATCTCGTTCCCAGCGGCGCGTTGCTTAGATGAGAATTTGAGTGATAACATTGTGATACACCCGTGCGATTGAGCGAGAAGCTAGTGGCTACGGAAGGGAATTATCAGATCCTTGTGGTGGCAATGAGACGGTGCTACGGGGTTGGAAAGTCAGAGGATTGGAAGGAAGGAAGGAAAAGCGCGTACAAGGGGAAAGGAAAGATATGGAATGATCATGTGATGGTTTAATTGTGATTGTGATTGTGATGAGCAAGGATGCGTGCGGTGCTGGAGGATTATGTGTATCGAAAGGAAATATAGATGTTTTAGGATTGGTGTGAGACTGTCTAGTCTAGAAAGAAAAAAGGGCTGTTTATTCAAAGTACTGAGATATACACGCATGCATGCATGCGTTCCTTAACAAGAAGATCTACTCACTCATTCGTATACCCCCAATCCATTACACGCGCCAACGTCTACAATTATGCTCGACTGATCCCCCCCTCTCCTTTTACCACGTCAATCCTTCACCACCTTCACATTAAGGCCGCCCTTCTTACCCGGATAACCTCTAACTCTACGCCCGTTCAGCACAACATTTAGATTCTGGTTAATCTGGATAATGTGGCCCCGACGCCTTGGTGCTGAGCCATTGCTTGTAGTACCACTGCTGTTGCTGCTAACGGAGGAGTGGCGGTCCCCACGATGCCTGTTGCGTATAATATCGCAGTTACACACTCGCTTTTTCGGCGACCTCGGTCTTCTCATGATCTCAACAGAAGGTTGAGATTCGATAGTTCTAATCACATTTTCATGCTTACCACGTGGTGGGGGAATATTGTGTACGATATCGTCGTTATAAGCTAATTGTTCCCGTTGTGCCTCCGGCGACCTTGGTCTTCTCATCTTCTCAGGAGGCGAGGAGCCGAGAGCTCCACTCATTAAGTACTTAGTACGTGGTGGGGAATTATGGCGTACAATATCGTCATTCCTCCCTGACCGTTCCGGTTTTGTTGGTGACCTTGGTCTTCTCTCCGGTGATTGCAGAGCTCCACTCATGTCATAATTGCTACGTGGTGGGGGATTATGCCGTACGATATCGTCGTCAGTTGCTAAAGGTACCGACTTTGCTAGCAACCTCGATCTTCTGTTCAAAGGAGTTGGGGACCCGAGAGCTCCACTCATTTCATACTTGTTACGTGGTTGGGGAACATTGCGTACTATGTCGTCGTTACTGGCTAACCGTTCGCGCTTTGTTGGCGACCTTCCTCTTCTCTTCGCTGGAGGTGCGGGGTCGAGAGCTCCACTCATCTCATACTTACCGCGTAGTGGGGGAGAATCGGTGGATGTGCTGCAGCTATAGGGAGGGGAGACCCATCCTGAGAAGCCTGCGAGAGATGGTGAATCTACTACACGCTTGTACACTCGCTGCTTGGGTTGTACATGCCCTCTATTGTCTTGGTTAGGTGCTTTCTTTGGCTTCGAATCCTGCCAGGGGGTTGTTGAGGACTTTGGATTTCGTTCTAGTTGATTCGTTTCGGGTGGGGCAGGCTTTCTTCTCACTGCGCTGGGTCCTCTCCACGCTGGGCGCCTAGAACCTCGTCCCACGTTTGGCGAGAATTCCCGATCTTCTGCCATTTGATGGGCGTCAGGTCGTTGAGGCTGCTCTGCAGCAGGTCGCTCAATAATGTAAGTGACAATGTCGCTCTCGCCGCGGCCATGTTTGCCGGGAGCAGGTCGCTCCCTAACATAATAGTCAATGTCGTTTCCGCCGTGGCCATGTCTACTAGGAGCAGGTTGCTCCTTAACATTATAGACAATGTCGCTTTCGCTGTAGCCATATCTACTAGGAGCAGGTCGCTCTTTCAAAGAGACAACTCTCTCGCCGTAGCCATGTTCGCTAAGGGCAGGTCGCTCCCTAAAATAATGGCCAATGTCACTTTCGCGCTCCCTGAAAGTGACGTGTCTCTGGCCGCGGCCATGTTTGATAGGGGCAGGTCGCTCCCTACCATAAGAGCCAGTGCGGTTTTCCCCGTGGCCATGTCTACTAGGAGCAGATGGCTCCCTGTAAGTAACAACTCTCTCGCCGCGGTCATGCTCGCTAGGGGCAGGTCCAATATCGCTTTCGCGCTCCCTGAAAGTGACATGTTTCTCACCGCGGCCATATTCATTAGGGGCAGGCCGCTCCCTACCATAAGAGCTAATGTCGTTTTGGCCGTGGCCACTTCTAATAGGAGCAGATGGCTCCCCGAAAGTAACACGTCTCTTGCCGCGACCATGTTCGCTAGGGGCAGTTCGCTCCCTAACATAAGAACCAGTGTCGCTTTCGTCGCGGCCATGTCCGCTAGGAGCATCTCGATCACCCGACAGAGGTACTGGCGGCCGCGTTGCCGCGCGTCTTGTCTGCTTACGATGGTTTTCTGCTATTGCCTCGGATGAAATGGCATGTGATTCGCGCTGATTCCGACGTTCCTTTGCTATTGTGGCGAGAGGGCGCCGGTGTTTCTCGCGACCTCCCTCCTCGTATCTGAGCCTATGGCCTCTACGTTTGTGCTTGGAGGCTTCGCTGCCCTCAATGTAATCGAAGCTGCCACCGAAGAATGGGTCCTTTGGAGGTGGATCATTGGGCTTACGACGTCTCACAAATCTCAAACCTTCTGAGCTCTTATAAGTAGACATGGTAGTGGTAGGAAGGACCGGCAAAGTGGATTATGTGCCTGATAAGACGTCCCATGTAGCTTTCGGGAAGGCCTGCGTTTCAAATAACACAATGCATAACAGAAAGAGAGGGTTGCAAGGGTAGTAGCAAGTACTCTCGAAAGTAATCGAAATGGACAATAGGAGTACGAGAAGTGTTGTAGTTCTGCTTTTTCTTAATCGAGGGAAACGTGACGAATGAGTACAGTCTCTGAAGCCTCTTTGGGTCGCATTAAGGACACAAAGAAGATGAGCAATGGTCTTGTATTGAACAGAAGCCATGATACATACCATAATACTTTATTGCAAGGCCATTCACTGTTGCTACTGGGTCGCTTCGGCCTTCGAAGAGTGTCATAAACTGCCATTAGCATTGTGTCTAAAGGCTTCGATGCAACTTCCCGCATTTTGTCAATTTTTGATAGAACCTTCAAGCGCTACTAGCATTCGTTGGCTCCTGGTGCTTTCTTGTATGTGTGACGACCAAGATGACAGAGCTTCACAAGTTATCTAAACACTGATCGTTTTAAAGACCCTGGCACGAAATATAATTAGTGTCCTCCGTCTTCAGGCCAACGCATGTTAGGCAAACTTACCCAAACCCGCCACCACCAGTCCCCATCACTACGCCCGGTATCTGAGGGTGCCAGTGACACTCCTTGACCGTTTCCATGTAATGCACGAACAACAGCTGAGGCGGCACATCTTTCACATCTGCTGTATCTCTGCTTTCTTCGTCATCCAGCTCCACTGCCAAGTCCCATAGTGTTAGTGTGTTATCGCCGGCTGCAACAGCTACGATACTATCATCAGTAGGATGCCATTCGACACTGGTGATCTGCTCTTTATGGAAGTTGAAAGAGGCTACGGGTTTTGGAGTTGGTGCAGGGGTTTCAGCAGAGGAGGGTTTCCACTGGCGCAGATCCCAAACAGCCCATTGACCATCATCAGCGCCAGTAGCGAGCAGAAATGCATTTTGATGCGACCAGGACAGTACATTGACGTCTGTAGCACTGACTTGTACGCTGATCTGTGGTTTCCGCGATTTTGAGCGTACGTCCCAGATTTTGACTGTACCATCACTGCTAGCGGAGGCGAAGACATTGCGTTCGCTTGGTGACCATTGCAAATCTTCTACGCTCCCTTGGTGGCCAGTGAAGGGTCTTGTGTCGGCGGTCCATTTATCGCCGTCTCCACGTGTAGTAACAAAGATCTTTCCATCATTATCACCTGTGAGGAGCTTACCCTGGGGAAACAGTGGTGACCAATCGAGAGCATAGCCTTCTGTCCTATGCATCCGTAACACCGCTAGGGGTTTCGATTGTTGTGGAGTGATTACTGTGCCTGGAATATCGAACGAAGAGAGATGAGGGGTGATGTTATGGATAAGGACGCTAGCATCTTCGGTCATTGTAGCTGTGAGCGTCGTGGGTGGCTTAGAAGAATCTAAAGGCGGGACTTGATGAGCCCGTATCCGATTCGTGGTCGAACTTAAGGTTATCGACTTGGTCTCGAGTATTGGCTCAGCGTTCTCATCATCATCGTCATCGTCGTCAGACTCTTCGTCTCTTTCTCTATCCATTCGACTCAATCCGCTCAGTTTCATAATCATTAACTCATTATCGTTAATTCTTCTGCCATCTGCTTGGGTACCTGTAACTGCGTAAATCGTAGCTGGATATGATTTGCGATTGTCTCCCAACGAATCCTTTATGATATGAAACGACAAGCATGGCCAGGTAGTGCTGAGTGAATGCAACATATCGTAAGCAGAAGCATCAGGCGATAATGTCTGGCCTTTCTCTAATTGATTACGTCCTGGAATGAATGTCTGCTGGTCCACGTCCATAGCATCTACCCACAGTCAGTACTCTGAGAGACATCAAGTGGTAGATATTCGCACACTGCTTTTGGCGTGATCCACATACCCCTTCGCTCTTCAGCTTCTCTTTCCTCGTCTGGCTGCCCATCTACACCTGCTTCGAGTATCTCATCTTCACTCTCATATTCGTCCTCAAACTCATCCTCGAACTCCTCATCTTCTTCGTCCTCCGCATGGAGAGGCCGTTCCCCACTTTTGAGGGCAGTGGTCTCCGTGTAGGTATCTTCTGCTGGTCTTTTAGCCATAATGAGGAATTGGTAAGTATGGTAAAAGTGCTGAAAGGGAGGAAGTAGGTAAGAAATGACCGAGCTCGAGGTGGAATTGCAGCTTTTCGATCACAAGCGAGGCTAGAACTATTATAATAGGACAAAACTTAAGCGACACTAGTAAAATTCTACATTTTACTCATTCTTTCTACGGCTACAGCACTACCAAAACACACTCGATTCTGGATATTACGGGGGCAAAAGATAGGCCTAATACTGTGTGTACCCGCCACGTGCTGTAATCACAGCGTTAACCCGTCTAGGCATGCTATTTATCAGGCTATGTAACCATTTCGGATCCAGTGCCTCCCAGGCTTCAATCACCGCTGTAACAATAGCATCCTTGATGTTATCGTCAGAACCCTTCAGGGTAGCAAGCTCTGGGTGTGCCTGATAGATCATATTCTTAATCCTCTTCCAAATCATCTCAATTGGGTTCAAATCTGGCGAGTACCGCGGCCATTCCATCAACGTATACCCTTTTTCTTCGAACCAGGCCTTAGTTTCAGGAATCGTATGCGTACGGGCGTTATCCTGCATAAAGACTCGTTCTGGAAAGTCGTCAAGCATATCCGGAAGGTATTCTTTATACGCTACCTCTAGTATTATCTTCCCAGTAACGCCTCGTTTACCCGTGAGTTCATAGTCCGGAAATAGCGTCGTTAATCCTCCCTTATCATCACCAGCGAAACAGCCCCAGAACATAACCGTTATCCGGGATCCATTATCTAACGGTTCAACACACTCGGGGTGAAATCTGTTGTTCCCAGTCCTGAAAACCCAGGTATTGACGGCGCCGTCTTGCTTGCATACGGACATCTCATCAGACCAGCAAACGGCGGCCCATTCTAGCCCAGTAAGACCGTCATATTGCCTCCCTCAGGCCAGCCGTTCTACCTTGTGTTCAGGAAGGAGTAGGATTCGGTTCGCTGCTCGCCATTTCTTAATATTTGCCTCGTGTAGCCGTCGAACGGTAGTCTTCCGGCAGACCTCAGGCATCACGTTGGCGTTTATTTCTTTTAGGGGCTGACGACGGCCAATAGGACCAGACTTGACGGCGTCTCAAACCAGCTGACGGTCTTGTCGACCCGTAGTTTTACGGGGCGCACCAGTACGAGGGGCAGAGGCGTGTAGGTCTCGAGTAGTCGCGTGCTTTAGGGTGTCGGATACGGTACTATGGTGTACGCCGTATTTAGTAGCAATTGAGCGTGCGGAAGCTCCCATTGTAGCCATCCCGTTCCACTCGCCTCGAATAACATCTGGAGTCTCCTTTCGTAAGGTTTTTGGGCCCTTTTTAACGTGATTTGGTGGCCAGCGAGGCATTTTACGAGGTGTTGTTTAGTGGGGTGACGCGATTTTTCTAGATTTTTGGTGTGTCTGATGACTAATGTCCACTCATTGTAGCGTCAAATGTGGGAACGGTCCTTCGCTGTTCTTATTGGTCGGCATACAATGAACATCATACTCCTATATGTTTCAATATGCTCCCCAGAAGTGAGCCTCATGAACAGAAAAGCACAACCTTCGCTTGATCGTACCGCGTATGCAGAGTTTACGCGCCTGTTCCGAGTCGGAACCTATCCTGTGCGCTCAATTTCTCCGACACCTGCAGCAACGCAACAACAACACCCGCCTTGCGTGTTTGTTGACCATACACATTCACTTCTCTACAGCAACGCTTGTTTCAGACCTCCTCATACCAGTACGGAAACTTGGTGATAGAAGTACTAGCACAGCTCCATCAGACGCCGCATAACACCGGACATGGATCCACAATATCAGCAAGACCCAATGGCGTCGAATTTCAGTAGCAACAATTTCAAGTCCAGTGAAGATGACGCTATGGGCGGTGTTGACGATAATATGAGTACTACCCCCACTGGCGGCTATAATAATGGCTATCAAGAGTCCCCTCGGCGTCAATCAGTACACTCGGAGAACTATCCGCCGCCTAATGGCTCCTTCTCACCACAATCCGAATCAGACCCGAACTCACGCTCGAACTCTGGATATCAACACCAACCGGTGCAATCGTATTCAAGGCCTTCGTCAGGGTTGTCAGGCTCAGGGGATAGGTACGGCTACTCACAGACATATCAAGAGCAAAATCAAAGGCCATCGCATCACGATGCAGGGAGGACTCAGAGCAGTGTCGTCATCAAGGTGGGAATGGTTGGTGACGCACAAATAGGAAAAACTAGTCTCATGGTAAAATATGTGGAGGGGAGCTGGGATGAGGATTATATCCAAACATTAGGTATGGTTGGTGCCATACTGCTCCGAGAACAGGCGGCTGATAGAGCTAGGGGTCAACTTCATGGAGAAGACTATCTCAATACGCAACACGGAAATCACATTCTCAATCTGGGATCTAGGAGGCCAACGAGAATTCGTCAATATGCTCCCTTTAGTCTGCAATGACGCAGTCGCTCTGCTGTTCATGTTCGATCTTACGCGCAAGAGCACCCTCAATTCTATAAAAGAGTGGTACCGTCAAGGCAGGGGCTTTAACAAAACAGCTATCCCTTTACTCATTGGTACCAAATACGACCATTTTATTAACTTTCCAAGAGAAGAGCAAGAGGAGATCTCATCCCAAGTATATCCAGCTTGCAAACAACTTTGTAAAAGCATATGTGACTAACGCATCGCAGGCTCGACGATTCGCAACAGCTATGAAAGCACCTTTAGTCTTCAGCAGCACGAGCCACAGTATCAACGTACAGAAGGTATTGGGTTTCCCTCCGAATAACGGCCCTCTCTAATTCGCTTATCTAATCTACATTCTTTAGATCTTCAAGATCGTCCTATCAAAGGCCTTCGATCTCAAATGCACGCTCCCGGAGATCACGAACACCGGTGAGCCTCTATTGATCTACCAATCGAGCGTGTAGTCGATGTCAAAGCTTGGTCAACCCCCGAAGGCCTAGGTATGAAACATGGCTGGTGATGGCTGAATTGCTTTATCTTCTTTTGCATATTGCATGGGTAAGCAAGGTGCTGGTGGTATCTTGGGAAACTGAATTGCTTTCGGGACTGTGGTGAGTTGGGTGGATATTAATCATTGTTTATATCACTATATCCAATAGAGATAGTCAAGGTACGCAAATGCCTTAACACAGAGATGTGTTAGACGAATAACAAGATCTACCCAATGAAACCTGCTTCCATCATGGGGCATGTTAATTCATAAAATACTAATATGGTACACTGAATTGCAACTAATATCTAAAGAGGCGGCAGGTTCTCCCTGCATATCGGACATTGTAATCTATACCGCATCCAACCCTCCAAACACTGGCTGTGGAAGATATGCCTGCACGGGGTAACCATATAAGCCCTCCTGCTGAAGATCGTCGCAGCCGCTATCGCTGCACTTCCCTCTCGACTACCACCACCAGACGGAACGACAGGCACCTCGATATTTTCCGTGCAGATGGCACAGTCGAACACCTTCTTCCCCTTCTCCTTGCTCTCTCCAGGTCTAGGCGTGGTCGGTGATGTAGGATCAGCCGTAGCTTGTGTGAAACCAATTGGCATGGATAAACCAGCTTCTTCGTCTTCTTCGCGCAGGATGGGATGATAATCATACGCTGGGGGCGCCCAATCCTTGGGAACGAAGAAGCGAGGACCCAGAATCTCCTGGCTGACTAGCGCCCAGATCTGAACCCACACCCAGCCTATGAGTGCATACGCAGCATTTGCATCATTCTCGATGAATAGAATATTGTCTGGTACTGTGTAGAAGTATACAATGGGAGCTAGGCGGAGAATGCTTTGGCCAATTACGAATTCCCAACGAAGCGCTTTGCGGCAGTTGCGGATGACGTTGCGATGGATTTGTGGAACCCAGAATGAGAGATAGAGGACTGCGAGGGTGTTGGAGTATATACTGCGAAGGGTGGTGGGCCAGGTTGTGGCGTGAAGGGAAAGGAAGAGTATGCCAAGCAGAAGGAAGTAGAATTTCGAGTAGAGAGCACTCATTTCGCGTCGCGCGCTCCCTAGGGTTGTTTGTGGTGCGGTTTGGGCTGCGGCATTGTCTTCCGCTTCTGCTGCGCCTAGATCTTGGTCTGGTGGGAGTATGACCGGAGTAGCTCCTGAATCCGCTGGCCGGCGCGCTGTTACTGGGAGGGGGAGTGAGTCTGCTCCAGCAGCGGTGATGACAGGAGCTGGTGGTGGTGGAGGTGTAGTGCTGGCTGGGGCTGCTTGTGCTGTGGCTGCAGCTGCGGCGGCATTCTGCTGGTCTCTTTCCTGTTGCCGCTCTCTATCCCTTTCTTGTCTCTCTGGGGCTTGAACAGTCCAGATATCCATCAAGAACTTCATTCCGAAAAAGCTTACGCAAAGGAACGATAGAAAAGCTGTAGTAATTAGAGGCAAGAAAGCAGCGTCTACCAGTATACTGACGACCATAAACCCCATGCAGGCGAACCCATCGCCCAACGCCATTAGTGAAATCGTGTAGAAGCTGACTCTACTTCTCGTGGACGGCGTTGAGGTCTCTTTCATTTGTCGCATCAAGAGGAAAATTTGAGCACATATTACAGCAGCAAATGAAAGTATGCATTGTCTCGCAATCCGGATAAAAGATTCTTGCTTCCGGCCATTGAGATGCAAACCCTGTTGAGGTGAAAAATCAGGAGGGCCTTTCGACTCAAGAATGAAACCACAATCAGGGGAGAAAATCAACGCTGACATTCTGATGGTTGGGGCTGGCGGCATCGAGGCTCCAGTGGGAAAGCGGAGCTCTTGTTCCATTGCTTTGAGATCAATTTCCGGGTCCTCGATTGGGTGCTGTTGAAGGTAGACGAGGAATTCGCAATGAGGGACCGGAAACATGGACTCAGAGGGATTGCTGGGTGAAGATGACCATGGGTTCGAAACGCTCGCAAAATCCATTTCTTGGCGGTGGATTGTTGAACCGAGAGTCTGATTTAGAAGCTTTTGGGCCAGTGTAAAAGAACGTTCAGACAAAGTGAGATGCGGAAGGGCAAAGATGCCACCAAATTTTTCTGAAGTCGTCGAAAGCACAATCCCACCTTGTCGCGGATAATGCACACCATAGAGAGTGAGTTCCCATCCGTCACCACTCGAGGTCTCATCCTCGATTGTGACTTGTGCTTTCACATCAATGGCCAGCCCAGGGTCAGGAAGAGGGTCTCCGCCACTTCTTTCGTCAATCTGGACCCTGAGATCTCCGCTCTGCCCAGTGATATTGCGATTGTAGTTCTTGGAGGTATAGAAAATACGAGGCGCCAGCGCACTTAGGTTCAGCGACGGAGGTTCGTGCCCTGGCACTGTTCGCGAACGGACCCATTCTCCTTTGAATATACCTGTCACGTTTTGATACAAAGGTGCTGGATCAATGAACGGATCCATCGATGACAAAGCATGTTGAACAGTCCTTGGCTCTGTATTCTCCGTGGATGGGCGGATATCTGAGAACTGAGAGGCGTTTTGGAAGCTTCTTGATTGCTGCAAGGCATCAAGACTTCTTTGGACCTGTTCTTTTGCCCTTTCTTGAATCCTCGGTAGCAAATCCCATACATAGCCGTCGTCTTGCCTAAAGCCAGTCACGTTCAACCATCTGTTATTTGTAGAATCAAAGCCGCCGTAGCTGGAGCTATTGAGAACATCCAACGCGTTCTTTTCATCCTGTACCGAATAGTCTAGCTCTCGTTGCTGCGAGAGAGATGGCGCCTGGGAGTCCGGAGACAGGAAAAGGAAAAGGAGGAGGAAAACCACCAGGACGAGTCGAGGAGAGTCCATTGGAGCTTCCGGTACTCCATCTTCAGCTTTCCCTGTCACCAAGAAGTTTCATTTCTGCTCGCTTGGGTACCTGGCGCATAATCATTAGAAGGGCTGTCATCACTTATTGATCACGCCGCTTCGGCAAAACGTCGGGCCGCATCAAACTCCGCAATTTTGTCAGGGTCCTGGGGAGATTCTTCGCTTTCAGCGAGGCTGCTGTCAAGGCGAAAGGGTTATAGTAAAGTCACAATGCGGCCATCCTCATCTCGAGCTCTGGCCCGCTTATCTACGAGAGCTACAGGTGTAGCTTTGAAACGTTCTCCTAACCTTAGCAGACGGCTTGCCACTGCTGTTAACCCAACACCAAAAGTACGTCTATGCTCATTCAGCTCAGATATGTACACCATACTGACGATGTTTAGGACCCAACAGAATTCCATCAAGTATCTGTTCTGCCAAATGGAGTTCGTGTGGCCACGGAGGCTCTCCCAGGACCTTTCTCTGGCGTCGGGGTATATGTTGATGCTGGGTCGCGATATGAAAGCAAGGAATTAGAAGGAGTGAGCCATATTATAGATCGGCTGGCATTCAAGTCTACTGGCTCAAGGACATCGGATGAGATGCTGGAATCAATGGATAGTCTCGGCGGAAATATACAATGCGCATCTTCAAGAGAGTCGCTCATGTACCAGTCGGCAACCTTCAACAGCGGAGTCCCTACAACTCTGGGCCTCCTTGCTGAGACTATTCGGGATCCGTTGATCTCGGAGCTTGAAGTTCAGCAGCAGCTTGAGACTGCCGAATACGAGATAAGGGAGATATGGTCAAAGCCAGACCTGATATTACCTGAATTAGTCAACATGGCCGCATACAAGGGCAACACGCTAGGGAATCCTCTTCTCTGCCCACAAGAACGATTACCGTTCATTGACAGAAACGTGATCATGAAGTACCGAAACACTTTCTTCCATCCAGAGAGGCTAGTGGTGGCTTTCGTCGGCGTTCCCCATGAAGAAGCCTTAAAATTAACGGACAAATTCTTTGGCGATATGCAAAGGCAGAATGGACCAAGTCTGTCACAGCATGGATCAGAGTCATCACTTTCCTCCAATTCGAGCCAATTCTCGGCCTCTTCCTCATCTTCCTCGTTATCTTCAGCCTACTCTGCCCTCCCGTCCTCATCGCCTTCGCCACCTCAAACATCGAGATTATCTTCACACATACCCTTCCTCAAGAACCTATCAACATCAGCCTCTGCTCAAGCGTCGGTATCGTCTCTTGACCCTTCGTCCCCTGAGTCAGCACCCTTCAGCCTCGACATGCCCTCTCACTATACTGGCGGCTTCCTCTCATTACCTTCACTACCGCCACCTGCAAACCCTGCTTTGCCTGACTTAACCTATATTCATCTCGCCTTCGAAGCCCTTCCTATATCTTCTGAAGACATCTATGCTCTCGCAACCTTACAGACTCTGCTTGGAGGCGGTGGCTCTTTTAGCGCTGGTGGCCCCGGGAAAGGGATGTACTCGCGCCTCTATACTAATGTACTAAACCAGCATGGCTGGGTCGAAAGCTGTGTAGCCTTTAATCAC
The DNA here is from genome assembly GCA_963971245.1 of Cladonia rubrotincta. Lineage (NCBI taxonomy): Eukaryota > Fungi > Ascomycota > Lecanoromycetes > Lecanorales > Cladoniaceae > Cladonia > Cladonia rubrotincta. The sequence continues at coordinate 952,716 of OZ020215.1, forward strand.
TCATATACGGACTCTGGTCTTTTCGGCATCAGTGCGAGCTGCAACCCGATACGAGCTAGCCAGATGCTGGATGTCATGTGTCGCGAGCTGCAGAACTTGACATTGGAAGGCGGTTTCTCTTCCTTACAGACGGGTGAAGTCAACCGAGCAAAGAATCAGCTTCGGAGCTCATTACTTATGAATTTGGAAAGCCGGATGGTTGAATTGGAGGACCTCGGAAGGCAAGTCCAGGTCCATGGGCGGAAGTTCGCAGTGAAAGAGATGTGCAGGAAGATCGATGCTCTAACAGTCAAAGACTTGAGACGAGTCGCAAAAAGAGTCTTTCATGGTAGTGTTAAGAATGTTGGTAATGGAAGTGGTGCGCCAACAGTGGTATTGCAGGAAGGTTCAACAGCCAATGGTTCAGCCGATCTTGGCTGGGATAGGATACAAGAGAAGATATCGAGGTGGAAGCTGGGAAGGCATTGGTAATTGATTGTAAACTATGTAGATTAAACCCATTCAACTTCTCCATGCAGCGCTAGCGGCTTTAAGTTTCGCCGAATACCAAAAATTTATCCGAGCTTCGAGCTTTGTCGCAGACATCACTGAGAACATTCCACACCAAGCATTTTTACCACAATATATACCCCTCCTTCCACTCCACCACCGACCTCTAGCAACCCTCCACAATGGTTCAACTCGAGGAAGTAGAAGATCAAGAGCTCGATCAAGCCCAACCTGGACCTATCGACGACACGGGCTACGACTCTGCAGACTTCACAGATACGGGTAGGTGCATCCTCTCAACTCTCGAGCTCCACGCCTGCATTTAGGAGTGTCTAATAACTCACCGATCTGCCCGCACAGAATCAGAACTCTCCGACGACGACGAAACCCTCACCGACCCCCAAGAATCACTCACTGACCGGTACCCTCCCCTTCCCCCCCTCCCCCCCCCCCTCCATCCCTCCCCCCACTAACACCCCCCCTTAGCATCCTCGCCCTCCGCGACATCCTCCCCCCCCGCACGCGTCGTTTCCTCTCTCAATCTTTTTACACCACCACCTCCGCACTCCAAAGCGGTGCCATTTTCGGCGGAAAAGCGATGTATGTGCTAGCGACGGGGGGGTTGATGTTAGTGGTACCCTTTGCGATCGCGTTGGTGGAGGAGCAGCAGATTTTGGAGCAGGAGAAGGAGATGAAGGCGAGGGAGGGGGCGGGGGAGATTTTGACGCCGGGAGTGGGGACGGGGGCGGGGGGGAGGGGGTTATAGGTGTAAGGGGTGACGGGGAGGGGGGAAAAGGGAGAGAAGGGCGGAAATGGGGTGTATGATACTAAAGAGACTCTGCTCTTGGTGTGATGCATATGTTGGTATTTGCCACACTATGGCGGATTTGGTGTATATGATATATTACTTCATTGATGCGAGAACTTGAGATCTTAAGGATGGGACCAGTTTTGTTGTTATGCTGTTGGATTGGGAGAAGCCCGATGAGTCAGTGACCGCCAAAGACACTGAGTTGTACATTTGCTGGCACACATGGAGACACATCCCCATTCTACCAAAGTTTCACGCTCGCATCTGTGCCCGGGATACACCAGGTGAAATATCCAAGCAGCTTCATGATTGAGTTGAGAACGAGTAGTTTCTCGTCTGTGACACTACTTGCAGATATCTCTCAGATTGCATGAAGTGTTCCCGAAGTGGTATCCAATCCAACTCGAGCCCAAGCTCATAAGGACAAAGATGGTAACAAGTACCCTGCGCTTGATAGATTTGCCTAATTTTCAAGGGTTAGTGGGAGAATCGTGCGGGCTATCTCAACGTCAGTAAAGATTTTGTCGGACGGGATGCACTTGAAGCTCAAATACCTTCGAGTCTCGGGCAGCTGCGAGATTCTGTTTGAATTCTTTATACAACTCCTTCATCACGCCCGTCGATTCCATCACGTCGACGATCTTGTTAGTAGCCTTCTCTCTCCTTTTTTGACGCATATTCTCTCGCTCGACTATCTTCTCAGGCGTGAGATGGCCTGCCCTTGCAAGCCATTCGAGTACCGTCTGGTTGAGGGCATAACGCCAATGATATAAAGCATGAGCCATCTCGGCATTTGCGCAGCAGAATCTAGAGTTTGTCAACAAAAGTTAAGTTCATCAATTCTAATAATCAATCTCATAATCTTACCTGCCAAGGAAGAAGTCCTGCTCATCTTCAGGGCTGTCGTCGCCTTCGCTGCTGGACTCCTCGCTATCATCATCGTCCGCATGCGCTATGGGTTCTAAAGTATGACGATCATACGGTTTGCCTGCAAAGGTGACTTTATGTTTTGGGGGATGATTGGCCCTTCGGCAGGCATCACACTTGTGTTCCAGCATGGTCGGGACAGGAGTGATATAGATCTCGGGTCGACTTTTCAAGGCCGCATCGAACTCCGGATTCCATACGGCTGAAATGTACTTGGATCCAGCGTAGGCTTTGAATTCATCATCAAGTTTTCGGTGAGCGACTTCATAGATCTCATCATGCCTTTTGAAAGCTGGGTTTAACTTGTTGTGGACCATCCATTCGACTTCGTCTTTAAAGTGTTCAATAGTCTTCTTGTTGGCGTGACGGGTGAACTCGATTGGTATAGTCCGTCGTAAAGCTTCAGCATCCATCTCGACACCCAGTGCTTCGTCATCATCGTCTAGGAAGTCTTCTTCGTATTCGTCTAAGTCGCCTCCCCTACGCGTGGTATGATGGACGGGCTCAGGTCCTGATCCATCCGCATCGTCGCTGTGAGAATATTCGCTTTCCTCCCTAGACCCGTCTTTAAGTCCAGCGCGGCGCCGCTTCAATTCCTCAAGCTTTTGTTGCCTTATACTTCGTGCCGAATTTACCTGCCTCCCTCTGGTACGAGTACTACGCAGTTCTATGTCGCTTCCTTGGAGGTCATTCACTTCGTCCTCAAGATCTTCGGTATGATTCGCAGAAGGATCGCCGGACTCCTGAAGGGAAGGCAGTATTTGCGCCGTGCTTCGTCGCCTCCGCGCTGGCGTAACCACAACATCGTCGCTAGAACTGCCATCGTTGCCGTCCGAAATGTTGACCGGTTCTTCCACGTTCGATACATCCTTATTGGATACTGCACCATTGAAGCGCTCAGCATCTTTATCATCATAGTGGCCAGTGCGCTGCGATTGAGGCGAAATCGAGAGCTCCTGCCGAAGCTTTCTGGTAGGGATTTCGGCTTCACTCGAGTCTGAAGACCCACTTCGCGCAGTATATGCCTTAGGACGAGCTCCCTGTCTCTTATTTGGCGTTACTGACTGTTGTGGACTCAGCGGATCTGACGCCTCATCGCTCGACAATGTTGTGGGAGGAGTTCTCTTTCTTCGAGCACGACGGACTGGAGCAATGTCCTCCTCACTGTCATCATGCAGGGACTGCCCAATTTGTTTTGAGTCTGTGCTACCAGGCTTTGGCTCTGCAATGTAAGCTCCGGATTTCGACCCTACTTTAGGCAGAATCTCCAGATCATCCTCACTACTATCTAGCACAAGAGATTCAGTTCGAATTCATCCAATATTCTCGTCTATAAACATACCCCGCCCGGTATCCGCTTGAGTCACCTCCAACTGCGACGAAGCAGCCGGTGTTGGCAATTGTCCGGACTTCTTGCTCGGTGACTCAATCACCACATGGACCTTTTTGCCTCCAAACATAGACTTCCCAGGTGGACTTGATGCAAGTTTATCAGGAGTATCCTTTCCTACACGACGTTTTTTGGTGGGACTAGCAGCATCACTATCGTATCTGACCGACGCAGCTCGCTGCTGGACCTGCTCAGGAAATTGTGACAGCGCTGGTGAGGACGAGGGTAATGGGCTGAAGCTTAGCTGAGTCTGGCGCTTCTTGCGGCTGGACTTTCGTAGTGGGGTCATTGTTACGTAGTCAGGATAGCAATATAATGTAAAGCTCGTACAAGTTGTGAGAGGACTGTGAAGCATGAAAGTCTACACACTATCGTATCAATGAGGACGCGACCCGCGTATGCGAAGCCGGACTTTAGCTGCTATCCCCGATTAGTAAAATATGTAAGATTATTAGATTGATGATTAGAATCACGTCGAGTCCAATATACAAATACGCAGATTAATAGGATACATTGATCCGTCCATCTATAGCTCTATCTTCCCCATACTTTCAAGAACGCTATTGCTATGCAAGCCATTACACCCTGGTTTACTCTACTTCATAACGAGCTCGACTTCCCTCGCCAGTTCCTTAAATTCTGCAGAAGCCCCCTCTTTCGCCTTCGCTACAACATCTCTCGCTCCTACCGCTTCACAGAGATCACACAATTCACCGTCTTTAGGCGCTGTGTACTTCAGGAGACCAGCAGCTAAAAGTAGGCCCCGGAGTCCATCTTTGCCTTCCCTCTCCTTGCCCGTTGCCTCAAGAACACTAGCCATAAGTTCGACTTGTCCACTCTCAGGTAGGAGATCTTCTTGCTCTGCAGTACGTCGTAGATGGTTCGCAGCTGCGATGTTGAAAGCAAGAGAGGCTGCAGCGACGCGAACGGGAGGGTGTTCAGTATCGAGCAGTGAAGATGTGACGAGCTGAATCAGCGGCGTCGATAGAGCATCATCCGCCAAGAGCTTCGGAGGGAAAAGTTGAGAGGTGAAAAGATTGCAAGCCATATGTAACGTCACGATCCGTAGTCTATATGGGCAGCTGGAGTCGAGTTCGACAATTTTAGTAAGTATGGAGAGTATCGTTGAGGAAGGATCCTCTGCGAAATAGCCACTTAGTCGGGTATCGACGAGGGCAACGCGGAAAAGGTCGATGAGTGGGAAGAGATTTTCTGGTGGAAGAGTCTGGAGAGACTTGAGTATGAACGCACTGAGATCCGGGAGTGATGGAAGTGGGGCGTCTATGGCACCAGATCGTTGACGAGCTGTTACGAATTCCTTCAATGCGCTAACAGCAGGGTCAGATCCTGAAGGACCCATCTTAGCGACTAATTTGTCGATTGGCGGCACTTTTGTATAGGTGACGGGCGTCCTGTGCGGCCGCTGTAGAGTCGGCAGTCTAAACAATGCGTGTGGATGCGCTGGATGCGCCATTTCAATGAGCAAACTGACATTTCCACGTAGCTGGCTCTCGTTTGCACCAACCCACTCGTTCTCCTTTTCCCCTTTGAGGAAGCTCATGAAAGTAGGCGTGGCTCTGACCTGATACTTGGCGCCAATTTCATACGCTTCCGTGAGGTCCACCTTGATCAATACGGCTTTGTTACCGGCTTCGGTTGCAAGTTCGTCGTACGCTGGATAGACGATTTTGCACGGTGGGCATGTCGCAGAAGTGAAAAAGATAACAGCGCACGAATCCTTGGCTGACGCCAGTAATTCATCCAACTGCTTTAGTCTTGTGGGCTTATGGACTACTCCACACACATGTTCCTTCTCTTTAATTCCGTTTGTCTGCGAATGAGAGGCGTATCGATTAGACATTGTCTGTTGCTGCGCGCCAGGTCGTGGAACACTCGAGGATGGCACTGGTGCTTGAGTAACACCGCGGATGGCATTGTCTAATTGGGGCTTGAGCATCTGACCGAAGGGCGTGTTGAGGACGGTTTGGGGCAGCGAAGTAATGTGGTCCGGTATATTCTTCCCTACTAAGAACATTGCGAAGTCATTTGAGAAGTTGTTACAGTTGTGGAGGAAGAGATCATAAGACTTGGGATCTATGTTAGCGTTCTTCTTACAATAAGGATTGGAGACCCCACCTCCATCGTATATATTGTCTTTAAAGACTCCATATATTCCAGAATAACCTCCATAGGCAGATGGGTGGCACCCATTGGTATAATCTCCATGGGCTTGCCATGGTGTGTCGCCCCAGGATAAGATGTCTGGACACCAGCGCCAAAGAAGTATTCTATGCCCCCGAACACCAAAGCTGTATGATAAACCGCATCGATCTGTATGCCAAGGAGGGAGCCAGACATCTACAGTAGGTTGTCAGCCTGATCACACTTGAGCAGGGAATCCCATAGCCTACTTGTCTGGCAAGCCCCTGTAAATACCACAATTAGCGGATGTAAAGAGCAAGGCAATGACAGGTCTCACCTTAGAGAGATCATAGACATACAATTGAACTTCCATCTTGTGAGCAGCTTATAGCACGCGAAGGATCCCTGAACGAGTGCGCGAAAGTTCGAAGAATCAGAGATCGGGTTTACGAAGACGACAATTCATACTAGAGATAGGAAAACGAGCAGCTTCGAAAATTTGCAAGAGATAGAAAATAGTGCCACTGCCTCTTTGATGACGCGAAAGTTCGCCGTTGCCTGGCAAGCGGCAGCGGGAAGTCTACTGGATAACATTGCCGATCAGGCCGACTGCGCACTTCGTAGAATACTACCTAGCTAGATTTTTGGCAGAAACTTTGGGTGATATGTGGGATGCGATCGGAATTAAGTTCTCCCGAGATTGCAGGCCCCATATCACTACTAAAACGCCAAAACGCTAGCTTACAATAGTTCTAGGGTCTAGAGCGGACGGGGGTGAACTCTTCTAGGCCTTTGCCGCCGTTAGCACAATCCGAATTATGGTACTTTACACCGTAATTTAGTAAAGGTGGAGGGGCTACAAAATTTGTAGACTACCTTAGGTGGCTGGTCGCAGTTTTCATCGGCACCCGCAATAGCCTTCTGCCTTGAAGGTTGATTCAATCACTTATTGCAGCGCCGCGTTTTGGATGCGCCATTGGGGAAGCTCCCGAGTGTTGCCCTAGCTCGGCATTGGAACAACTACGACGATGATATTAAATCGTAAAGGAGCCAAAGCATACATCGAATGGGAGACCACGGGGAATTAATGTGTTCAGAATTCAATGAACACTTCTCAGTGTTCAAATATTTATGCTGCAGGTAGACTGAAACCCCAATTTGCTTGACCAGAGACTCAATCCCAAGCTATCGAAACTCAGCAATCTGCTGGTTGCACCACTCTTGGAAATCCAACGCTTGGCCTGTACCTCCTTCCTCCTTACTCTTCAGAGCATCGAGGATATCTTGGCGCGGAGAGGGGTGCATCCTCCCCCAAGGTATGACATAGCATCCACTATTCTCCATCGTGAGCTCAGGCGACAGACCAGCCCAGAGCTCGGTGTACGCGCCCAGCTTTGCTTTGTATAGAAGCGGGGATATTAAAATGCCCATCCATTTGTTATGTCTCAGCGAATTGGTCTTCAATTGGCCCGGATGCTGTACCACTGAGAGGATTCCACGAGTATTGACTTCTCGCGCCATCTCACTGGCTAGAAACCAGTTGCCCACTTTCGAGACCGCGTAGTTCTTGTTTTGGTCCTGAGGCGGTGAGGCAAGATCTGCCATGATGATGCCGCCCTTTGGAGCAATCATATCCACCAGCAGGGAAGCAGTCCATACGACGCGTACGGAGCCAGGCGGCGACTCACGGGCGGCACTTTGAAGTAATGGAAGGAGCAGTTGGGTAAGTAGCAAAGGTCCGAGACAATTGGTAGCCATTTGGAGTTCATACTCTTGCTTCGATACACTACCCACTGGAGGCATGGCGACGCCTGCATTGTTCCAGAGGACATCAAGCTTGGACTCTTTGGCTTTGAAGGCTTCCGCCGATGCCTTGATGGTGCTTAGATCATCAAGCTCAAGGCGGAGAAATTCAAGACGTCCAGCGGTTGAGGAGTCGTGCATCGAGGCTTTGATCTCTTCGATACATTGCTGCGCCTTAGCTTCGGAGCGACCCGCTATGTAGACGATGCCACCAGCACGATATAGGATTTGGACGAGCTCATAGCCAATACCAGAGTAGCCGCCCGTGACGATGAAGACCTTTCCCTTTTGGCCAGGCAGGTTTTGCTCCGTCAGAGTAGCATGGGGAGGGAACATTTGTGAGAATGTAGTACCCATCTTGGTCGACGATGGTAATGATTAAGGAACTGAGGAAGGTTCGCAGTCCGGGACTCTGGGTCTTGCAGGACAGTCTGGTTGTAGCATACGGAAGGTTCTCAGGTGAAGGAACCCAGAACCTGTTTTTAAGAAGAATGCCTGCAGCCATACCGGCTCCTTCACTCCTACTTTGAGGTGAATGCAACGGCGGAACTTGTGTCGCCAAGAGAAGTGAATTGCAAGTTTCGTAACACGACTTCCGAACTGCAGCAAAAGCCGCTATCACTTCAATCAATCTTCCCACCTCATGAATCGCCACACTCTATATCACTCCCCTGCCTCCTCTGTCATACGTCCTGTTACAGTATGAGCATTCCATTTCCATCTACCATCCTCGCTTTTTCTACCCCTTTTAGCGATCTACCAACACATTTTTATTTCCATATATAGTATTGGCATTCTAGCTTCGTCTGCCCCTATTACTACCCGTCTTTATTGCAGAGCATCATGTGTATGGGAGCTTCTTCTGATAGATCCTATAGTCGGAGGATATGCAGTGTTTACCATCAGATCTTCGTCTTCTCATATCGTGGCACGTATCTACCACCAGCCGTCCTTCCACCCCCTCATCCTCATCCCCCCCTCCCCCATCTCCACTTTCTATCCTCCCATCACCCTGCCCCTTCATCCCCCTCCTCATCCTTCCACCTGCCCGTATCCTCCCCCCTCCTCATCACATCATCCCCCTCCCTTTATCGCCCCCCCTTCCATCACCACATCCATCTACCTCCCCCTTCCCTTCCCCTCCCTTCCCACTTTTCCATCTCCACTACCTCCCCCCCCCCAAATCATTATATACGCACTAATAAATCAAATCCCAAAACCCAACTCAAAGACCCATCAAACCAAACATCCACTTAAATAATGAATTTGAAAATCAATTTCATATAAATATAAATGTAAAATCAATTTTTATTATTCGTGCAGAATTGGTGTTATTCTGGTTGTATGAATGGGTGGGCGTGAGATTATTAGATTATAAAGGAGGGGAAAAGGGAGGGGGGGTATATGGCGTATGATAGTGATTTGCATGGGTAGGGTGGGTGTGAATATGATGAGGTAGGTAGGTAGGTAGGTAGGTAGGTAGCTTGAAGAGTGTACTTAATAGATAGATATTGCGAGCAGACAAGACCGAGGGAGACTGCGTGTGTGGTTGTGTGGACGCGGTAGAACTCTTTCATGCTAGGACTTTCTTTTCTCCAAGCTCTAATTCGTTCCGGAAAAAGGGGTAGGTTGGTTATAGAAATCCATATATTTATTGCAAGGATCATCCACAATTCAATCACCATAACGATAAAACCATCATAATCATAAGCCATGTTTCACATACTACCTTAATTATTGGTGCCTACAATTCAAAGACCCCCACCCTTTGCACAAGGCAGCAAGCTCACCTCCCCCATTTCTTTATCACATCAAATCAACCGCACCTCAAAGCTCCCCATTCGTCTCACTCGCACTCCTCTCCGCCGCATCCTCCTCATTCCCATACGCCCTCGCCTTCTCCTCATCAAACCCCCCCTGTTCCAACAACAGCGCCTTACCAGTCGCAATATGAGTCTTCCACGGCAGCGTCCCAATATACTTCGGTCCCAGCGGATCCGTAAACATAGATTCCGTTTCCTCCAGCGTCTTACCCGCTGTTTCCGGAAACGCGAAGAACACATGCACGAACATTAGAAGATTAAAGACGCCGAAGATGATGTAGGTTTCCCATTTGATGTTTTCGAAGGCGGGGGGCACGAAATAACCTAAAGCGAAATTGAAGGCCCAGTTGGCGGATGTGGCGAGCGCGACGGCTTTGCCGCGTACGCGGAGGGGGTAGAGTTCTGGTGGGTAGATCCAGGATACGGGACCCCATGTTGGAGCGTAGGAAGCGACGAAGAGGTACGAGCAGGCAATGACGGCTTTGGATGGGGGACCAGTGACACTCCAGCTCGCTTCGGGGGTGTGCCCTCCTACGCCGCCGGGACCGGCGTAGTGGCCGTAGGATTTGAGGAGACCGGCGTTTGCGAACATCCAGGTCATCATCCCTAGGGCGCCGAGGAGAAGGGTGGGGCGGCGGCCCCAGCGGTCGACGTAGAGGAGGGCGGGAACAGTCATGAGCACGTTGATGACGTACTGGATGGAGGAAGAAACGAGGAGGTTGTTCCCGGAAAGACCGGCCATGGCGAAGACGTAGGTTATGTAGTACACTATGGAAGTTTAGTTGAGGAACGTGGATGAGTGTATTCATGGGCTGGCTTACTCATTACGTTCATGCCCGTCAGTTGTGACCAAATCTGAGTAAAGACACCGATATGGGTTCTATTAAGCATGCTTGGTTTGAAGAGTTCCAGGAAACTCGCATCGGAATTGTTGCGTTCGAATTCGCACATGTCTTTGATATCTTGCAGCTCACGGGTTACAAAGGGGCTGTTGGGGTCTCCTTTGCCGTGAACTAGTGTCAGAACAGCATGGCAGTCTTCCCAGCGGTCTTTGCGAGCTAGCCAGCGGGGCGATTCGGGCAAGAAACACATTCCAATGAAGAGAAGGATTGCGGGAATCATCTGAAGTCCCCATGGAACACGGAATGCGGCTGTGCCGTTGATGAAGGAGCAGCCGTAGGAAATGTAAAACATAATCAGTATCCCCCAAGTTATGGCCCATTGCTGGGCTCCAACTAGACGACCTCGTTTGCTGGGGGGTGCCAATTCGGAGATGTAGACTGGGACTTGAGCAGAACAGATACCAACGCAGAAGCCGTTGATGAAACGGCCCACGATAAGCATGCCGATATTCTGAGAAGCACAGACGATAGTGGAACCAATGACCCTAACGATTTTTTAGTCCTTCATTCTTGATAAAGTCAGAAGCTTTCAATATACCAAATGATAGAGCCAAGCATGATAGCCTTCTTTCGTCCGAAGATATCAGAGACGAAACCAGAGAACAATGCAGCCAGCCATGACCCTCCCGCCATAGAAGCAGTGATACCACCTTGGACACTTGATGTAGGACCCGCGCAGGGGACAGAGCCTTGATTGAAGTAGCATTTGTACTGGTTAGTACCTAGGATGGCGGACATAGAAGAGATATCGAAACTGGACAAATTCTCAGCGCCTTTTCCTCATGCATTAGCATTGCATTCGTTGTAGACGCGTACCCAAACAGGCCACCGCCGACAATGGCGATAGCCGATATGATATAGACATTGCCGATAGTCATCTTAGAGGTTGTCTCTTCTTGTTGACCATACAATCAAAAGGTACAGGAGTTCCAATGACCAACCCTGAAGAAAGGCCCAAACAACAAGTGAGGGGTCTCATGGAGTTTTATAAGAACGTCAAATCCTACCTCGCCTTCACCTGCCCACATACCTTCCCACGCCTGACTATCACCAACGGTCGAATCGCAACCCAAGCCGGCCTCTACAGCAACTGCAAATCCGACAGGGTTCAATCCACGCTACGAGAAACAACGCGCATGGGATTCATCCAATTGCCCATCATCGATTGGATGCCTTTCCCGCCCCACTTCGCAAGTTACTCTTCTCAGTACGTGGCGCGCAGCCATATGAGCTCTTTAGTTCATGCGGGGTACCCGTAATCCGTGCTCTTTGTTAGCTGCTGATTGTTTATTAGCATGGCCAATGCACGCTAGTTACGCCGCAGCCGTTTTCTACAGTAGCGGCCACCGCCATCCCGGCAGCCTGTGACACCGGCGGCGTTGGTGTGAAATGGAGGGGAGATGTGAGGTCTTCTGACCGTCGTCTTAGGTGAGAGGTCCGGGGATTGCAAATTCAATGGATTGCCTTGAAGGCGGTGGAAGGATGGCGGTTATCGCCGGCCAAACCTGCACTGTGTGCTGATAACATTGCAGGAAATCAGGCATGCAGTTCGCTCGCATAGGACGAAGTTGTACCCGCACTTCTGATGTGACGATGTGACCGCGAACCAGGATTGCGGGAAGTGATGATCGTCCATTGGCACGGTGAGGGATTTCCATTAGTTAAGATTTATCATCGTTCGCTGCTCCTAGGCGCGGACAGACCTTCTCGTCATGGCAAGGTCAGACACGGCTTATCGGTTGATCACGATTGTCACCTGCCAAGCATTTTCGGTCACCTCCTGCCGCTTTTACCTACTGCTTCCTCCAGAGTTTCGGAGTTCATACTGTTGCTTGGCCAAGAGGTTGTTCTTCGGGCCCTTCTTAAACTTCATTCTCCACTATAAGGCTAGTTCATACTCCCAGTCTGATGCCGCTTAACCGTTGAGCAACCTCAATCTGATTCCCGAAGTCCGTCCATCTAACCTTAGTATGGGCTCTGAGTAGGGAGTACCACTTTGTTTGTCCACAAAGAATACGAGACACGCTTATGCCGAGGATACCCAGGGCAAACACCAGCAGTACACCGCTCTTCCATCCCAATCTATTCCATATGGTAAGAACGATGGCGGTTGCGGGTAAGTAATTTCCATCGGTTCTGCTATCTCCATTACCACGAGATTTGTTCGAAAACTGCAGGTCTAAGCACGTGCAGCTCAATTGGCGGTTGACCTAACGCTGGTTTCTGGTAAAAGTAATTGCATTTCCTTGTTGAGGATTGAGTGCTCTATCGGCTTTCTTCTATTCAATCGATCTCGAAGTTGTAGCAGTACACAGTCTCAAGTGTTTCATCCACATGAATCCACTTGCTACTCTTCTCACAATTCCTACCTGTCGTCTCCTGATATTAAAGTAGTCGATGGCTGGCACTCTTGACCTTAAGGACTGTCCTATCTCGCCAGTAGATCGATCGCCTTGCTGAGTCAGAGCAAAGAGCAAGCTTCCCTCCAGTAGGTACTGTGATTAAAGATAGGGGTCAACCCTTTTCAATAAATTTCCTGGATTAGAAGACTAGATGGAAAACTATTATCAAACGGCAATTCCATCACATACCGTAGGGACCTGGTGTTAGATTATATTCGTCTTGGGTGAAGCATATTTTGACACAGGAAGTCAGAACATCCACAACCAATCAATGGTAGAAGGCTATGAAGAAATGCAAGTCGGGTAGCATTCTACGTCACTTCTGCTGGGCCCAAATGTTTTTATATCTAGCTTTCGTATGCTGCCCTCAAATTCCTGCAACAACAAATGGGTTCCCTCAAGTCAAGGAAGGTATACCCGTTCTATACCATCATCCAAGCCCATCTAAATGAATGCTCCCGACCCAAGAATCCCGCGCCCACTAAGGACTCCATTGAGTGGCATGCGGCAATGGTATCTAGCTAAACCCATAAACGAAGACCGTATACATACACCAATGAGAGACCATCTATCCAGCTCTCTGTGATCTCATGGTTTATCTATTGGCAGCTCCCTTGTCCAAGCACCAGCATCCTTATCAGCTTTTTGAGTACAGTCGTATACATACCAGCAGAAGTCTCGCAGAGAAGGAGTCCATTTCATTTTCAAGACTTCGGAAAATGTCCGTCTATTGTCGTTCCTCCTCTCTATCCTTATGTAGTCCAGAATTATCGAATTTCCCATTACCATATTCGTTTTTCCTCAATGCCATGCCATGTGGCATAATCTCGAACCCCTTAGATATCCAACGAGTCCATCTTCCAAATATCAATCTCCCCCACAACATCTAACCCTCTCTTCCTTACCGGCTTCTTCCACCCCTTGTTTCCCTCTCTCTCCCATTCCTCTCGTCGTCCAATCTCAAAGATTAGATCATCACCCCCTAGCTCCATATACCTTAGCTTACTCCACTCTCTATTTCGCGTCTCCTCACCAATCTTCTGCTCATGCACGCCCCTCTCATCCATCTCGCGCATCTTGTTCACAAACGTCGGATCATCAGGATTACTAAGAAGCCGTAGTACCGTGAGTTTTGGGAGAAAGGGCACCATCAGGCGGAGGTTTTTGAAATTGCTGAAGTCGGCGCCGATACCAAGTTGTTCTAAATTTGGGCATTGGCGAAATACTAGTGCGATGTCGTCGTCGGTGAGACGCCATTGGGGGAGAAGAAGTAGATGTTTGAGCGTGGCGCCGTGGGTTTTGGTTATTGTTTGGAGATATGAATCTTTGAGGGTGCAGGCGGCGTTAATGTCGGAGCTCTCGGGGGAGGGGGTGCTAGAGGCGGGGGAATGAGGGAGGGCGGTGTTGTTGGTGGCTGGGTTTTTGCTGTTGCGGCGGGCTTGGACGTGGGGACCGATGAGGTAGAGGCGCTCGAGGCCGTGCAAACGACCGAGGTGGTCGCATTGTTCGTGGGAGACTTTGTCAAGGCGCATCATTTTCATTGCGGGGGGAATTTCGGCATCTGCCTTTCTGTACCCTCCGTCCATGAATTCGGTGCCACCGTTGTCGCCGAATCCGCTTGTGCTGTTCAGGAATGTAACTTCTTCGAGTGTGTTTCTGTCGAAAATCGGTGGGCGTTGACAATCAGAGGCATGATTGGTGTATAGATTTACTACGGCGAGGCTTCGTAGACGTATTGGGCTTGTGATTTTGCCGAAGTACACGTAGCCATTTACGCTAGGCTCTCGATTTTCCCGAATGCGAGGATTCCAGTGGATCTTTAGATCCCGGAGCTTCTTTGAATCAGCGAGAAGTACTGAGATATCGTCCATGTAGCAAAGCGGATCTAAGTTGATAAGCTTGAGGAATTGCAGATTTGGTATTGCAGGGGCCACCGCCACCGGTCTGGGATGTCGATTGGAGGGAAATTTGATTACGAGCTTCGTCAATGTTTGCTTCTGAGCGAGCCCTTGCCACACTGTCGGTAGCATTTTAATATTTATATCCCAGCTGGTTGACGTCAGTCACTAAATGCCCTTGATGAATGCATGGAAACGCACCTGAAGCTGTCAATTACCGCCATCCTCTCTACCGCTACCCTCACCAGTGTGTTTAGCATCATGTTGTCATCTGCCACTCGTCCCGCTTTCCAGTATTCTTCCAAATCATGCTCCTTCCAATTCCCAGTCACCTTAAACTCTCGCACGTAGCCGGCTACGTTTCGTGACACCAGCCCGTTCAAACCCATTGCAAAAGGGCTTGCCATGCCGCATCCTTGAGATCGGCGTTCGCGACCGCAATATCGTATATGATCATAAGATCGTAAAGAGACAGTGGTATAGAGTTGTGGTAGACTCATATAATGAAAGACTCGGCAGGTTCGACAAATTCGCGAGAGGTCGCCGGGGCTGTCAAGCTGTAATAGCTGTAAGCTTACCATTGGCAGCAAATTAGGTATGCGAACCTACATATGATATAATCAGAGCAATTAGATTTAACGGGAGAGGCATGATTGCGCCTCCAGTGTCAAGCTTGTTTGTACGGACATTGCGGTCGAACATGTTACCGCTCATGGTGCAAGCATTATCAGCCATATTGAGACGGTAGAGACAAGTTTTGGCGTTTGCGTAGATGTCCAGAAGGAATATGGGACAGATATATATTATACATGAGTATGTCGCTTATTCAAGACTCAGGAAGGTTGCTGGTGCCTGGGGTGATGAGCATTCAATGTTGCCTTGAGACACGGCTGTGGCTTGATCGGCAGTCCTATCCAAATGAAGGGACAAGCTAGTAGCTCGAGGACTCAGGCATTCAACTAGCATCTACTACATATGATGGTAGGCCACGTCAGAACTAACCGATTAATTGAATGTACCCTTCCTGAATGGTAACAGGTTTTGAGCGCCTTGACGAGCAATTAAATACACTTCAGGTATAAAATGCCCCTTCTCCCCAGCGCCGCGCTGAAACCAAAACCGTATGCTCGTGCCATATATCTTACATAAATACTCTACGTTGAAATATACTAGATATCACCCATAGTCGAAAGCATCCGAATTTCCGTGAACCGAACGCCCTTGGGGAGCATGCTCATTCTCCACCTGACTTCCGAACCTTGCAGATAGTATAGGAGAATTCATGGACCGCTCAGCATCCCTTGGCCCCGAGGAGCCTTGTGCTGGAGCAGAAAGCGGTATGCCAGGCTCATTGATGTCAGATGTAGCGTTTGCGCGGCCAGATAGCGGACTGGTCGAACAAGAATTCCGGATCGCATCAAGTACAGCATCCGGTGGTCGATCCATGTTTCTGGTACACGAACTCGCTGTAGAAGTCGACGCATCCCGATCTACAGACAGCTCCAAACTAGCGTCGCTCGCACAGCCGTCGAAACCTTCAGCAGAAGATCTCCTGCGAGGTGGCGCAGGCACGACAATTACAGGCCTAGGGGCTTCGGGGACTTTTGGTGTCTTCTTCAAGTGCAACCTCTCCAAAATACCAGCATGATGAAAGCTTTCCCCTTGGGTAGCACTTGGTTCTTGGCCGTACTGGGCAAGTGCCTTTACAACTTCCGGTGGTGGCGTCTCACGCTGGCGCTTAAAAGGATGTGGTACCCTCTGTAGGCCTTCGAATAGTCTTCTTCGCTTAGAGGCCCCTTGGTTGATTTCCACATCTTCCAATTCCGGCAATGATGACTCATTTACTTGCTCAAATTCTTGCTGTTGCTGATCAAGGCCTTGCGTATCCGGCTCAGTGTCTTCTCGTATTGGGGGAGTAGGGTTGGTAAGTGGGTGGTAGCGCACCATATAGACAGTGCTTGCAGCACTGGTAGTGTCTTCCCTGCTTACTGGCGAAGCGACTGGAACAGGCGGAGTAGGGCGCACATGTCCTTTCTGTCGGAAACCTCTTATTGTTGGAGCTTCTTGGCGGTGCGCTACGTGAGTCTCGGGCCCCGATCCAGTACGAGATGTTTGACGTCTTGGTTGTAATGCTGATCCTAATCTCCTCGCTCGCGCCTTCATATTAATCCAGCCAGTACTTCTTGCCCCGGCATAGCCACCACTCGGTCTGTGATCGTCGGACTTCTGGTGTGAACTGGGCCAGCCGAGATCTGAGGCTGGGGTCGCATCAAGCATCTCGTCACCATCAAAGATTTCGCGGCCCAAGATGCCATTCCTATTTTCATCCCGCTCCAATGCCTCTATCCTCTCAACCCACTCCCACACTACTACACTGGCAGCTGCAGCACCAACCCATCGGACATAGCTGCCCCAGCCTGAGACATTCGGTTTTGAAAGATCTAGTACGAAAAAGACAACAGGTATCGCCACAGCTACCAGAGACAGAAGCGCGACCAGGGGCATATTACGCATCTGAGGATGATAGAAAGCAAAACGTCGTTTCTGTAAAGCATAGTAGACAATGAAACCTCCATAACAAAGGTTTAAGCTGAGTGCGAATAGATAGTTCATGGCTGGTATTGCGTTAACAAATCTTTTCGGGCGATTAGATGTGTCTTCAACCAGGAAGTGATTTAGTATGCTGAATATAAGTTCAAGTACGATAAGAGCGAACGCGATCCACTTGATCATAAGCTTTTCCTTGTGTCTTGGGAAGAGCCGTATGAGAGTTTGGGCTTGTGCAAGCCATAGGCAGGTCTCTGATATGGTCCTCACGATACGGACTTCCAGCCCACTAATGACTTTATCTGTCAATTCCGTCGCATCTTGATAACCAGCATCGTACTGTCGGTGAGCCCACTTAAAAGTGTCTGCCGTTACTAGAGTCAATGAAACAGCAACACTCAATGCCGCTATTTTCTGTAGCCATGGTCTGCTTCCAATCCCAATGACAGGATTACTATCATGACTTCCACTCATCATGCCTCTTTGACTAAGAACGCCGCCTCCCCCTCCTACTCCACCTACGAAGAAGGTCCTAGGAGTAATAAAGAGTATGATAAGAAGCATGTAGCTGACAATTGTGACCGCCGCAATTGCGTATATCTGCGGGTTGGTCGAAGAGTAGAAAGGATCTTGAGAGTCGAGGACAGCGAGATCGACGCCAGGTTGTAGAGGATCAACGGGCGGAGGTACTGGCGTGCCAGGACACATTGGCTGGAAGCCAGCATCCTGCGTGAGGGTAATGATGTGACCTTGGCCGATGTTGATAGCGCCGCCAGAAGGGAGTCTGTAGGGCGTACAACTGTGGGGTAAGCGGCCACTTGTCGTGGTTGGGTCTGCCCATATCTGACGAGCAACCAGTATCGTTGGAGTCGAAACCGAGGTAAGTGTAGTCGATGCAGGAAAGACAACACTTGAAACTGTCATGGCGGGCAATGTCTTCGGTTTCTCGATTTCCTCCACATCTTTACGCCGCGTGCTCAACGATATAGCGAAGGCTCTGGGTGCGTCTTATTAGGTGAGATAGAGTATTCGAAGGCATTGATGCAAATCTGCACACCCATTTTCAATTGACTCGGCCGAATGCTGGATCGCGAGAATGAGAGCGAGATGGGGGAATTAGAGGTTGGGCGTACGAGATGCGCGCTAAAGTTTATTCAGCCCTACGGATGGGGACTCGCCAGGGTAATTGCTTCACTTTCAAGGAGATTTATTCGACAGGTCTATATCGTTGACCAGCCATTATACTCCATGCATACGCTACATAAGCCTGTCCTTGTCAAAGCAGAGAATAATTCTTTCAGCACAGAGTAATTGTCTAACATTGACGAGGCCATCGCCAAGCGCGCTCGATCTCCACTTTGACCCCCCACTGTATGTAAAATCCCCGCCTGTATCCTACAGGGCTGGACCTAAAAGCTTGTAAAGCGGGCCCTAAAAACTCCCCGAAAGATCCTTCCGAATTAGGTTACCCAGGCAATGAGAATGACCCCCGGAGCATCCCAGCTTAAGGGTCTCTTCAGGGCCCGCTTCACCAGCTTTTAGGCTTTACAGTTGGGGGGTTCATACAGTTGGGGGTTCAACCCTTCTAGTTCTAATCATCCCTTGTATTTCGATCATATTTGGTTATTCTGCGTACAAATAAATTGCTAATTGAATGCCAATTTATAATGATGGGACACGCAAACCAAAAGGCATTGACAATTATGGTTAAATGAATGAGTCAATCAGTAATTTTCGGTCGAGGTTATAGTTCTTCAATTCATAGAGACTGGGTAGTGTTACATTTCTCGAGCATGTATGCAATTGAGTTGTGCTATGCTCAAAACATCCGCTCGTCTATCACCTTCTGTACTTGCGCGTGATGAGTTCTCAATGATGGCTGACTGGTGTTATTTGAGGAAAGATCGGCCGTCGGTAACTCGGCCATATGCACCTTCAAGCTCCCGTAAGGTCTCAGTATCACGTCTGTTACATTGCCAATACAATTCCTGTGCTTGACCCCGTTGGCCAAAGCTGGTAAAGGGGCAGGTAAGCCCTTGTACAATGGCCAATCCACCTGGCAGCCTTTCCCTGTGATGTAGGTAGGCGGAGCGCCATACTCGAATATGGGATTTGGTAGTGCCGTATTATTAGAGACATTGGTTGTTGTTTGAAAGACCAAAGTCGAGGGATCAATCGCTATGTTCCAGGGTGTAGTATTTGTAAAAGCAAAATCATGGACCTCAGGAGGCAGAGATGGTGTGCTTATGTTGTATGGCTCTCCATCTGCATACGAAACATTATAGAGTTTCGAGGCGAGAGTAGTCATAGTCTGACCAATATCAAGGGCGTATAAGAGAGAGCCATGATAGACAGCCACAGTGGAGTTAGCCCGTGGCAGAACCTGGATGGTGGCACCAAGAGTATAGGCTACTGTGCTATTACCAGCGGGTAGAAAGATCGAGGTCATGCCGGTGTGCGGGTCTGGTGTCAGTGGGTATTCCACGCCGTTGTCGTTGATACTGATGGACGAGTCCGCGGGGACATACCAAGACGGGACACGGAGATGAAGAGTAAAGGGCGCCGATGAGGTTATACTATAACATAAAACGGGGCTGAAAGGATAACCCGTATCACATGTTACAGTGACCGAGGTATTGGAAAGAGTACTAGTAATAACCTGAGCTGGGCCAAGTAGGGTGTGGCCTATTCCATTCTCGCCGACCCTGACAAAGGAGGCTGACAGGAATTTCGGCAGGCCTTGTGGCATGTTGACGGTGCAACAGGGGTAATTCGGTTCTACATCTGGTAAGCATTCTCCTTCAAATCTTGTTGAAATTGTTCTTACCCAAGCCGTAAACGATACCATAGCCTCCAACATTCCAGAAAGGGTTTGGGTGCTCTAATGGCGCCGAATACGGTTCGCTTGCCAATGCGAGATATTGATGAGCCCAGTGATCACTCGTGATACTGACCGGCAAAGCGTTGAAAGCTGCAAGCTCGCACCGATCACCAAAATAATTATCGCCTAACGTCTGATACATGTAAGACATAGAATACATCGTCTCGACCGCGGTACAGAGCTCAGATCCTCGGTTCGCATTAATCCCCGATTCCCTCTCGTCACCAATAACGCTTCCAGCAGGGTCACCATGGTAGGTGAAAGTCCAATTAACCCCGTTCCGATTATTCTCCAACAAAGATTCGTTCCTCGTGAAACGATAGATAGTAGCCCCCGTTTTCAGGCCTTGAGCAGCATTTACACCGTGTGTAAAAGGAAATAGAGGGGATTTGTCGGTGATAGGATTCTTCACGGTGTCCAGGTCCCTGTAAATGAAGCTACCCTCGGTCCAGTAGCCCGACCAATCCAAGCCGCGAGCTTTAAGCAGATACATAGTCTCCAGCAGAGCCTCTTTATTGCCTTCGGGGTAATGCTCATATAACCATTGCAGCGAAATGAGCATGTCCTGATACCTTACCCTTCCCCAAATCTCATCAAATCCTACATTCTCAATTAACATCGAGTGCATAAGCTGCACAAAACGATGCATAGCAGGGATGATCTTAGCAGCTCTGCTAGGCTCCGCCTCGACGAGTTGTATCAGACCAAGGAAGAAAGGAAAGCGAGCCCACAGATCTCGGTCCGCAACATTGGTTTCCGGACCAATCCAACCATCACTCTGTTGACGGTTGAGGACGTAATCAGAAACATCTTCGACCTGCAAAATCAAACGAGTGTCGTTCAGGCTATACGCAAGGGGGACTAGTCCATTAAACCAATATGGCAAGCCCTCATTAAGAACCGAATACTCTGAAAACCCTCCAAGCCAGGGAGAGTTATGCACAATATGGTAGAATTCGTACTGGCGGCCGGCCAGCCCATCAGCCATAAGGCCTAATTGATCGGCCAACCATCCCAAAGGTTTTATAGAACCAAGAGGAAGCGGTACAAAGGTGAAAGGGACCACTTATGAGATCTTAGCCTTGAGCCCAGATAGACCAGCCACGTAACTTACATGATACATTGGGCATCGGTATTGGATCGCCGCGAATTGCATCATCAGAAGCATGGACCAAAGGTAATGAACGTAGAGTTTCTTGAGCATAAAAAATGATTGGGGAGTCGGTGCCCAGCCATGACAAATATGGAGATCCCCAAGGGATGAATATATATACAATGAAAGCGAGCGCAATCAATAGGCCGCAAAATTGCGATTTTCGTCTTATCGTCTGTTCATGCTGATGTTCGTGGATTTCTGGGCTCCCGGCATACCCATGCTCCTTGTCTCTCCATCCTTGTTGAGGCTGACGGGGCATTTCGGGGCGAACCGTTCCCCGGTTCCCAGGTCCATCCACACAAAATCGCTCGGACGACTTCTTATCAACAATATCAGCGTCAAGTAGATATTGTCGTTGCGATTCCATGGGGTTGGCGACAAAGAAACGGCGACTCATTCGCGGGGATGCAGAAAGCGGAGAAAGGAACGTCACCACACCTTGCACAGGCGCTAGTTGTAAGCTCCACGCAAAATCTTCACAACTAGGTAATTCATGGAAAGCAATAACATGCCGATAGTATTCAAAGTACACTAGGTCAATCGATCTCACTGAAATAAGCTCCTCTAGCATATACAAGTCTAAAAAGAATATAAAGTTGTATTCCTCCCAGAGACTGGCAATTTCTTGACATATCTAAGGTCCCTTGGTCATACGACAGATTTGCCAAGGCACTAGTTGCTAGCGATGTCTTCAGTATAGCCTGGTCTTATAGTTGGCGGAATGAAGGTGCATACGCCGGTACTTCAATTGTGGGGAAGGAGCCGCATCACTTTATCCTGGGGTGGGCCTTCATCATGGATTGCCCTTAATGACCTCTGCAAACAATTCGGCACATCAAGACGTGCGGCCAGGGTACTCAATTATTGTTCGCCGGTCTCCCGATGGTATTTTGATGACCTTGTCTTGTCGTCTAGTTGTGCAGACGTAGATGATCGTTTAGTCTTGGTACTACTGCATGCACGCCCATCTACTTCTGCCAGCCCCCACCTTGCACCGTTCGATCACCGGCCGAATAAAGGACCTGACCGAATAAGAGCGACAACACCACGATCTGACGGTTTCTCTTAGTATAAAAAGTTTCAAGATGGCCTTTGCTAGGCTCTTGATGGACTCGCAAGACCGGGTCTGCTCGACAGTCAACAGCCAGTCAAAGTGTCAAAGAAGCCTCATGTCAAGAAGCTTGATCGTGCCCTATGCAAGATAAGGTACATACGTAGCGTGTAATGTACGGTGAGGACCCGAGAAATGGAATTCTTTTGGGCTCGATCTCGCAGCCGAATCACTTCATTATGTCTCATTTTACTCTTTCAGGTCTTGGTTTCTTTGTCGCGTGTACTTCGCAATGCGACCTGATTTTGCTGCTTGTGGCGCCGAATTTCTGAACAATTCGGCTGGCATTTATGCCAAATATGTCTACAATGGCAGTGTGCGAGGAATACTCAGTGCCGCCAACACGGTGCTCATAACGGATGAGGGGTGCAAGCAATTGTGTGGTACTGGCATTGAGTACGCTCCCAATCAATCTTACGCACTCTCTTGCCTACGTCAGATATTGAACAGTATTATTGACCGAAGCAAGTTACTACCCATGGACAGATGCCGCCAACACTATAACCACATGGCTACTACCAATCCTCGGTCTCCTAGTACAAGCGCCGTATGAAAGCAATAAGGGTTGGCAAACGATACTTTCCCTCTGCCGATGGGCTGGCTCGCCAATAGCAGCCTTATCCTATATATTTTGGAATATCAAGGTCACTGGAAAATGTGCCTTGATGGTGGACATGGCTGTAAGATATAACGATTACCCGCCTGATGGCTCAGACTTCTCCATAATGAGAGACTCATTATATATACTATGCATCATGAATCAGTATACCCCAAAATACTCACTGCCGCCTATCGAGGCGGAGCGGCTTCTACGGTTGGCATTGTTCAGCAATTTATTACCACTCAATGGTTCGGAGGACGGTTCAATCATAGTCAAGAGGCGCACAGAACTGGCCCAGAACTTCCGAGAAGGGCGCAAGAAAGGTGTCATACCTGTGTTCATATCATTCCTCTGGTTCGTGTTCGCTCTGGCATTGTCTATCCAATTAGCGTACAGCCAAATCGGAGGCAACGAGACCGCTCACAATCTAGCCCTTGGACTTTTAGTTGGATGGCTGCCCATACTGGCAAGAATCGGTATTGTATCCTGCAGTTGCATGAGCTAATGTTGAATAGATCCTTGCGAGTACCGTGGATCGGAATCTTGTCTCTGCCGATGCCATTCGTGAAAGGATAAACAATCTGGTTGAGGACGTACGTCAAGCTCTCATAAACCCTGAAGTCATAGAGATGTATATGAAAGCCACACGAACCACCGAGGAAGACTTCGCATGGACCAAATGTTTGAGCGACGACAACTTATTCGGTGGTGATTTCTTCATAGGCTTTGCTGGTCAGGGTCGCACACATTGGCACTATGGTGGTAATTAACCTTTTCCTTTACTGTGTTGGCTCTACGTTAATTTTCGTCCAGTCGCTCATCCCATTCTAGCCGGCATTGAGACAAAGTTCATGGCTAGCTACGGGCGGGACTGGCTTCGTCATCCACACGCTGCAAGACTTGCAATTGTTGTTGGATCGCGAAACGTAAATGGTCTCAAGATGTTCGACCCACGTATGGCATGGCAATTAACCAGCTCCATCTTCACCGTTTGTGGAACTGTTGGTGGAGCCTTTATATTGTCGTGTAGGTCAAGGATTCTAATTCTGACTAAGCTGTCTGCCACTAATAAGTCCCATCAGACTATACGCCTACTGTAGGACTTGGCTGCCGAAGTGGAGGATATCTGGTTTTCATGGTGATTGCGTTTGGCTTGATCCTTATAGAGATCCTCGTCTGGTGGCTTACGCATGAAACAACGCATACTGCTGACGATCTGCTCGCTCGAGTAGGCACGAAACTTGAGCGCCACCTCTCCCGAGGTGGTATGCCCGAGAAACTAGAGCGTGTGGGTGGAAGGACACAGCGCTTACTCTCGTGGTTTAGAACAACCACCTTCAGAGACGTCGTGAGGAAGTTTGTCATCAGACCTGGCGAAATGATCAACACTGGCTGGTTGACATACATCATTTTTGCCCAAACCTTTGGTAAGCATGTTTAATGTCCTACCTTGCATAGTCAGCTAATTCTTACAGGGTCTTATCAAACCTGCGATTGTATGTCCAGCAACTGGGCCAAAGGTGGCGGATTCATCGATTTCCAGACTTACAATTACTATATCGGCCACGGTGTCTTCGTATACTGGGGCAGTGCCAACGCCCTATCCATGTTCGTCATGTCCGTAGGCCTAGCCTATATCGTACACGAATACTGCACCCAGAGCCATTTCAGCAGTGAGTGCCTTAAGTTCTGACTCATACCGTGGAGTAATTGACATATGCACAGCGGAGCATTACGGCCGTGCTATGACAGGACTGAGACATACCCGTCGTTTCAAAAAATATACCCGCATCTTCAGGATCGTCCCTCAATATTTAATCAAAGTGGGTAAAATTGCTTGGTCGAAGATTAGTGGTGGAAGAACGAACCCAGGGAGAAGGAGCTTGGTTTGGACGGCAGAAACGCAGCTTTATCGACTGAGCAATTTGGGCTATCGTTGACCACAGTCTTGTCATTTCTAGCTTGACCTCGAGTGTTGAAGCCTGGAAGAGTAGTCTGGATCTGCGTCTAGGTTTCAATAGGCAAATCTGTACATAGATTAATATCAGATCACTAGAATGGAAGAAAGTTGGCTGGCTATTGATGCAGTCCTAAGCAACACATCAAGGCTTATCGATCACGAAGCCATACTTAGTTTATTAGCTCATAGACTTGTTGCAAGGCCCAGGTCTAATATTGATGGGTGCTCCGGAGGGCTTGGAGACCGAATTCCTGAATGTCAGGCGACACAGGCAGATTGCGGCCAATTAGATTGTACATTTTATTTACATTGTATATCGGGTTGCTTATAAGCAAGAACTATGCAGCACCAACACTCTCCCGCTGCCTCGAAAATATCCTGGGAAGGCCTGGAAACTTCGGTAACCACGCCCATCTCTTAATCTGCTTCTCCTCTTCCTCCTTCGGCATCTCCGTCTCCTTATCCTTCACTACCTCCACCACCTCCTCCACCCTCTCCGGCCCCACCGGAAAAGCAGCCGTATACCGACTCACCCTCAAATCCCCATGCTCCACCCCCTTCGGCCAAGTCTTCGCAAACTCCGCATCCAACAAATTCGCCCAAAAAACCCTCACCCCTTCCACCCCCGCCCCAAACTCCTTTCTCACATCAATCGGCGCCTTCTTCACCTTCGCTTCGCCCTTGCGCTTTTTTAATTGCTCTACGCGCGCACGCCGCAGCTCACTTCGCTCTACCATCTTTTGGTCGGGGCCGGATTCCTGCTCTAGAAGGACGGCGGCGAGGTCGGCTACGGAGTTTGCTTTTTGATCCATTAGGACTCGGCCGCGCTCTTTGGTGGACATTAGTTGGCCTTTTCTGCATCCGGTTTTTTGGGTGATGAGTGATAAGGGGTAGGAGAGCTCGTGCAGGCGGCGGTATTCGCGGAGTTTCTGGTAGGCGGAGAGGCCGAGGGAGGGAGTGGGGAAGGAGACATGGCAGAAGGGGGTCCAGAGGTCTTTCCGCAGCCTTGAGGGAACGGTCTTTTTGCCTACGAAGATGAGTTGTTCGAGGGAGTCTTTGTTCTGGGGGATGTTGTTAGATGTAGCTTGGGTAAAGAAGGTAGGGGAGGTGAGGTACGTTTAGATGGCGCGTGAGGGAATAGACGACTTGGTTTGTGCGGATGTTGTTGTAGAAGTAGATGT
Organism: Cladonia rubrotincta; assembly: GCA_963971245.1. Classification (NCBI taxonomy): domain Eukaryota; kingdom Fungi; phylum Ascomycota; class Lecanoromycetes; order Lecanorales; family Cladoniaceae; genus Cladonia; species Cladonia rubrotincta. Next base: position 978,740 of record OZ020215.1, read on the forward strand.
GTTGGCCATGACGGATTTCTGGGATGTCGTGTTTTGGGACTGAAATGCCTCTTTCAATGGGTTTGCGGACGATGAAGGAGTTTGGGGGAAATTCTTTGGAGATTTTGGATTTGGGGATTACGGTCTTGCCGGTGCTTGTGATAGTGGTGAGTTTGCCCATTAAAGGATGAAATTTAGTATAGTTAGCCTTGAGAGGCTCATTGGATGCTTTAGATGGAGGGTGCTGCTATAGAAAAAGGCGATAATCAAGGACTGTGCGGAACAAAAGCCGCTGTGAGCTCGTGATGTTTGTCGGAGTTGGGAAATATAGTCAACTTTTCTTCTTTTCTCGCTGGCCTCTCACTATGTGCTGAGCTGGCTTCATGGCAAAGAAGTCGATGCTATACTATAATTGCAATTGACAAATGATGCCTTGCGCTATTCTACGGTCGCTGACTCGCTTGTATAAGCGGCCATTCCACGATGTCCACGGCCAAAATCAACGACAATGGCATAAGCGCATTCGATGATATTAAGGGCCTTTCCAGAGACAGGCCTTGGCTACTACCTTCTGTATGATATTTTGCTACGGCCACATTGAAGGGAATTTCTTTGACAACAATCGGCTGACAGCTTTTGATATCATACAGAATCGCAAGCTACGACATCTTCAAGGCATCTCTGTACGCAACCTAGCGCTGTCTCGACCGCTCTCTAGAGCCCGCGGAAAGACAATAGACGATGAGTCCCTGCCCCACGCGCTCAAAACGCCAGCGAAGGTCCTCGCCCTGCGCGAGAACCCTAAGCTTGAGCACTCTCGATCGTCCGATGACCTCAAGTCTTCCCCGTTGAAGGTGAACGGCGTGTCTCGGACGGAGCACTCGGACAGTAATGTATCAGTCAAGCGCAGACCATCTGCTGGCAAGCTGAGGCGGAGGAGTACGCTCAATTGGACCAATGCGCCTCCTAGAGTTCGGCAGACCAAGTTAGAGGACGCTGTAAGAGATAGAATGGCTGATACCTGGTTCTCCATTCATTGTTCCAACACTCCAGAGCCTATATATGTGAGCGAGGTCATTGAAAAGGCTATGAATCCCAGCTTCAGATTCTTCGATCTCAACATCTATGGACCATCTGTGACAAGGCTTGAGGAATTGACCGTCAAGTATTGGGCAAAGACCGAAAACATGGGAAAATATACCTTGTTGGTAGAGTTGCAGGTGTGCCTTCGCTCATTGCAGTTCATAGGCAAAACCGTACGTCGAACTTCTTTAAGCTCTACCTCGCTCTGACCATGCAATTAGCTCGAGAGCTTCCATCATCCTCTCCCTCACAATTGTATACTGTTCCACCTCTCCGATGGCATATACACAAGTTTCACCGACCTTCCACTTGATAAAGCCGTCATTGCTCCTGCAAAAGCTCCAAAGCAGTCACAAGTGCTCCAGCCCACTTCCTCTTTCGATGCCTTGATGCAGCTGTCAAACCTTGACGACTGTATTCAAGACGCGCTCTCTACACGAGAAAAGCTAGCCTCCCAAATCAGTAGTCTTCTAGAGGAGCAGAAAGAATCGAATCACACAATCAACGCCGCTTCGGAGGCCGAGCAAAGCTTAGCTTCTGCCAATCACTTCCTCGCAACGTCACGAAAATTGCTCAAGACTGCTGAGGCTCGGCGAACTGAGCTGCAGGTCAGTTTGGAAGCACGTCGCGCGGCCATTGCTTCTGGCAAACTCACTCAACAAAAAGCCCAGAGCCATTTGGCCTCCGCCCAAGCGAATCTTCCATCCTCGAGGTCCCTACTGCAGACGACTAGGGCAGAAATATCTGGCCAGCTCCGTCGCATCTGCGAAGACCTCCTGTGTATATACCCTATAGAACCCTTCGAACAAAAGCCTCTTTCCTTCACCATCCGAGGTCTTCATCTACCGAATGCTACCTCCATATCCGTAGAAGACGCAGATCCTCTAACCACAGCTGCCGCTCTTGGGTATTTAGCACATATTGTTCATCTGTTGTCGCTCTACCTCTCAAGCCCTATACCCTATCCGCCAACACCACACGGCTCTACTTCCACTATCCTCGATCCAATATCTACTAATATGCCATCTCTCGCAGCGCGTACTTTTCCATTGTATCAAAAGGGCGCTGTCACATATCGCTTCGAGTATGGAGTTTTCTTGCTGAATTCGGACATCGAGGTATTGATGAGCAGGCAAGGGTCGAGGATGGTGGACCTTAGGCACACCTTGCCCAATCTGAAATATCTCCTTACCGTTCTTACGACTGGTAAGGGACAGTTGCCCCTAAGGAAGAAAGGCGGGTCGAGGGCAGTGGGGAATGGCCAAACATTTGAGAGACGGAAGCCTGCCAACGAGGAAGACCTTGAAAAGGGTCTTCACTCTAACGGCAAGATACCCGCAACGGGAACTTTTGAGTGATGAACAGATTTGATGGTTCAATTTATATACTTAGAAGGGTATGTAGATATTCAAAGCATGATTCACAGTGCCTTATGCGTCTGCAATCAGGTGGTCATAGCAGAATTATTTGCGCTGATCTCCGAATATCTCGACCAAGGCTACAGATGTTCTGAGTTCGCTCCCTTTCTTACGCGACTTTCTTTTCTTGTGAGGCGGAAATATTACGTCAAACCCTGGTAATTGGCTGTCCTCTCAGTCAGGATCTCTACGTCGACATCTGCGAAGCTATTACACCATGTTTAGCTGTGCTGTGGAAATTCCAGGCCAAAGGGACCACTGTTGGTCACACGCTCATGCTTTAACGATCGATGCTCTCAGCAATGAATTCAGCTCGATATCAGATAAGCCTATCAGCAAATCAGCAGCCTGGGGCGATGGGGAGTAGTTGCCCTTGCCTTTTTCACATCAAATGCAAACAGAAAAGCCGGTAGTCCTACGACTGCCTCAGGAGTTATCGAAAGGGCTTGGCACTAAAGACATTCAGGCTTTTTTTGCGAGGCTGCAATAAAATACTAGTATTGATTGTCTTTAGTAAGATCAACCAGGAGTGATAAGGAATTGCAACCGCAACGACGATAGCAACGACTTGCACCACGCGGATTGGAAAGAAGAGGCGTGTACCGCAGGATGGAGAACTGAATACGCTCGTAACTGGCCTCCTCCATTTATAAGGCGACAATGATGGAGGTCGAGCCAAGCCACCTTTTACAGCGATAAACCAATCGCTTATTAATGCGGCTCCCAGGTGCTTGTTCATAGGAGCAGATGTCTACACACATACATCTGCATTTACTTCGTCTGCAACTATGATGGAGTTACACCAATCACCAAAAGTGACCACAAAACAATATTAGTCTTACTCAGACAGAACTTCATGCGTCTAGAAGATCTAAGCACAAGTAGAACATTTGTTTCTCCCGGGCTGACTTCAGTCGCGATATCTTATTGGTGAGAGTTGGACGGCCTTTGGCCATACGATTTGCCTGAGGTGGGGGCTGAAATCTGACCTCAGCTCATTCAGAAGCTCGTCGGTGTTACCCATCTTATCGTATTCGATGTGGTTTGCGAGGAAGTCGCATCTTGACTCTCGTGTTGAATTTGTCACCATATTTGATTTCACGGTCAAGAGAGATAATTATAAGGCAAAATACGACCCTCGAGCTGGGCGAAATTGTCCACCGCAGAGGCCTAAAATTGTCGCTTTGTGAGATTTTGCTTCTGAAGATGCATGCAGCTGTATGACATTCTATACGCTGCACGGAAATCGTGGGAGATGAAAGGAGGGATTCTCTCCGAGGGTGATAGAGCCGCGACGACCTGCTTCCGGATTTCGAGGAGAAGCGTCGGAGATCACGATTGGTGGGGTGCAAGCATTTTCTGATGTTTCTTTGGCGATAGAGGCTCATTGGACAGGGAAGATGTCCACCCCATCGGCAGGACGCCGGAACAAGCCGAGTATTTCTTTCTACTTGCTGACTGCAGTGGCAGTGCAGTAGGATGTCTCGAACGTGTTCTTGCCTATGATATTAGTGCTTGTGATAGGTCGTTTCAAGCTCCGCTATGCCAAGAGAGGTCAAAGACTTCGATTTCCTTGATATTTTCGACGCCATTTGGACGAGGTTTAGCACCTCCCGGGGGCCCCGACGGCTCCCCAAGCGAGCACTTAGTCCCCATTCATCAATGCGCGAATCAAAGCAGCGACAAACGCCCTCTTTATTCAACTGCTTCTTTCCTTCCTCCTAATTGCAACCATCACAGATTTACTACCCAACTAGCGTGGTTATGCTCTCTACAAAAACCGATTCTGATTCGATCGGCGGGCTCCTTCAGCTTGCGATGTAACCGTGACAAAGTCACAGTCTTCGACTACTCCTTCCTTCATCCAAAATTCCACTATCACCGCATCGTGTTTGAGGCGCTCTAATGGGTCATCATGCTTGCATAACCGGCTAGACAATGGTATTGGTCCACCCATTGCCCGTGTATCGTCTTCACACTCTGCATACACAATCCTGATGATTCCAAAACCCGCGTTACTACCTCTTCGGCTTGACAGGTCTGTGACCTCGCCATGATAAGGTCGCGGTCTTGGTGCTCAACCAGTCGTCTCATGTACCAAAAGCCACCGTACACTACCCACTAAGCGTGTCCGCGCCCTGCAGAAACAATGAGAAGCTTTGATTATCGGCTGTTCCTCTCTCTTTCAATGCACAGCCTTGTGACGTTCCTATATACACAGTTACAGGCATATTATTTCATAGCGCAGCCATACGGCGCTAATTAGATTTCCGTATATTTACACGTTTCCAGAAATTTCGATTCCCCTAAATAGATAAGCGAATACAGCTCCTCCTGCTAAGAGGGTATCTAGAATTTCCTAGCCTACAGTAACTTACAGTGTATTGCAAGGATTAATTAGCGCGACGCTATCAATTATTTCGCTGGATACTGTGTATGGACATTGGGCTTGGCAAGGCGTTTCAGCTCCCAAAAGCCACAGCGGAGGACATTGGGAGCCTAAACTGTGAGTACGGTCCGGACTCCAATGGCCTCAGGCTTGCTATGCATCCATGCAGTGGGCAAACCCTTGCTCTATTACTGCAGGTGGACCCTCGAGACCCCCTCTCTTCTTCCTCCCGGCAAAGATCGAAACCTTCTGAGTTCCCTTTGCGTGATCATCCGCTTTAGCACCGCTCAGTTCTAAGAGCTTGACGGCAATCATTAATGTCTACTCTTGCGCAGCAAAATATGCAGCGTTTGACGATGTCGTCTCAACACGCTAACCTGGATGATTTCTCCCAAGCAGAGCTGCCAGAACTAAGCTCGACATCTGCAGACGACCACTCAGAAGGCGTTATTCTAACAAGCACTGGCCTTGCGTCGCCTGGATTACAGTCTATCCTGAGTGCAGATTCCGAAGGCAAGGAAACATATCGTACATCTAAGATTCGCAGCTCCATAGAGAAGGAGATGGGCAGTCCGTCAGTCATAGAAGATCACAAAGAAGTAGTGCACACAGCTACGAAGCGAAAGAAAACGAGACCATGGCTCTTCTTTATCCTAGGTGCTATAGCATGTTTGATCATAGGACTTGCGGTTGGACTGGGTGTCGGTTTAACTCGGAAAAGGTACCAAGTCTGGAGCTCCCTCAATGCCTTAGCAATGAGCTAATACCCGCGCTGTCAAGTTCGACCACGTCCTCGGTATCACCTACACCTACGACAACTCCGACATCATCTGGCGGGGTGACCTCGCCCACTCCGAACAATCTTTCCACGGTAGGAGCTTTCAATGGCACCGGGATTGCCCTTGCCTCGGAATCTTTTGGCTCGGAAGCTTCTGGTAACGGTACCTATGGACTATTTGTCCTATACTTTCAGCATCACACGGGATCAATACGTCAAATGCAGCTGCGAGACTCTGGGTGGGAAGGAGGCGGTCAATCGAATATAGTGGTACCAGCAGAGAACGTAAAAAATGGGACGCCTATTTCGGCAGTGTCATACGCCCTTAACAATACAGCTGCTGTGAGCATTCAGAGGTCCTTGAAGCAGCTGGATGCTAAAATCGTCATAGTGGCATATATTCTACATCGCCCCTAATAACACCATTCAAGAGATGACAAACGGCAATACTACTAATGATTGGAAAACAGGGCCTATCAACAGCCTCAACCTGCAGATAATGGATAATCCTAATGTTGGACTGCAAGGAAGCTGGTATGGGAACTACTACGGAGCCGGGGTCACAGGTGACAGCTCGGATCTGACTGAAGGTATCCATCTCTGGTATGGAAAAAATTCAACCACCTTCGGTTCTGTCGCCTGGGCAGCGGACACCAATACATGGACGCAAGAGGAGGACTTCAATGATTATAACGGCCACGCCGGCGTTGCTTGCTACACATGGGGTCCGGGTAGTAATATATATGTGATGTTCGTTAATCTGCAGAATGAAGTCAATATACTGTGGAAAGATCTGAACACGACATTAAAAAATACCACGACCCATCCAATCGATGTTTGGACAAAGAGTGGGTTTTCCTCTATTCATCCAGCCAGACCCCAGCTCATAACATGAAACAGGCAGTGTCAGCATTCCCGTCTTCCAGAACACTTCAATGGGATATACCGACTTCCTCTTTGCACAAAAGCCTGACCTCAGCATTGGTGGCTGGAACATCAGCTACAGCGCTGAAAATACCTCCATCCTGACCGATCAAGATTTCACTATCGACGTTGGCGCCGATTCCAATGGCTTACCCGGTACCCACTTGACGAATACTGCAATTCCGGATGGTAGCGGTGGAGCCGAGTTGCAGGCCTTCTATCAGACCAACGGGACGAATATCCAACAAGTTGTAAGAGACCTGGCTAAAGCGCAATGGTATGAGCTTGATGTGCCGATTCCAGACTCGTGATGACAGTGCTGCTGGGATGGGACGGAAGACTGGAGATCGAGGATCGTCGGCGATGAGAAGGCAGGGGAAAAGGGGGTACCTTTCATTGACCATTCTATCGAACATCCATCGCAGTCTTAAATGTAATATCGATCATTTGTACCTTAACGACGACACGAATTCGCTAGATACGGAGGGAAGTGGACGGAGTTTCCTTGGTACACCATCACTTTGGACAGAGAACTGTCAATCAGGAGATCGGACAAGCATAAGTAGGGTCTCCAACAAATTTTCTTTCTCTGTGTCACACTGCTGTATTATACAAGCCTAATAGGTTACTGATCTCAGGAATAGATAATGTTGAGAAGAACGAAAATGAGAGAAGAGAGACTTCGTGATTGGTGGATGATGATTTGCACTAGATTTTGGACGATGGTGCCTTCGCAATCTCATTATTACTGCGTTGGAAACTGTGTCATCGTGAACTATCATATCTTCGTAGACACCTATCAGCCCAACAGCCCTACAGAGCTGACACCTAGAGGCCCCTAAACCCAGTCCCCTAGGAAACAAGTTTTACGCCAAAAACGCGCTGCTCTGGGGGCTACTTTATGCCTAGGCCACTGGAACTTAGGGTATCTCTAGGGGCCTATACCGTTGATAGGTGAACTCTTCTAAGCTTAGAATTAATGATGAGATTGTGTGTTTGATTTGGAATTACAGCTACGACCAACAGTTCCTACGCAATGGAAATATCAGTATGACTTCGAGCATCCTTCGCTCGCCTGGGAGGCCCAAGCATCAAATGAGTAAGCGGCATTGCTATTGCTCCGCGTTCCGGCTTAAGCTGCAATTCCATCCAACGGGCGGCGGCCTTCGGACATAAGATTGCCTCATCTCCCTCATCCTCAATAATTTTGGTCAGCACGCGACAACCACCAGGGCGGCGATTCTCCAACAGCTCCAGGAAATCGCTATTTCACAACCTCAGGATAACTGTGAAACTTTCTGTCTTGCAGCAATTATGCCTCGACCCCGCCGGAAGTCGAGCCTGGGAGAGGAACTGCGAGGTGATACAGGTGCCTCAGCACTATCGACACTCGAACCCACACCGACCTTTAACTCCCCACCCCTAACACCAGTAGGTAGTTCTTCTGTCCATATCGACAAGCATCCCTAGCTAAGCTGACCAGACAACTCCTACCCAGCGAAATTCTCAATCACAAAAGCCCTTCCGGCCCTTCTCCAAGCGACGAAAGGCGAAGAGCTTGTTCAGACGATGGAAAACTCTCTCCTTCCGACACACTTGGCTCAACCCTCTGATCCTCATAATCATCCTCCTCGCCGCCTACGCCTTCAATCCGCGCCCTTCCAACCCCCTCCACAAGGCCATGTTTCTTTCCTACCCCCTACCACCGGACCATCCGTTCATCCCCTACCACGCCCACAATGACCCCGAACCCCGTACCTACTATGGCAAAGGCCCCCGCGACTTCGCCTTCGTAGGTTTCTACATCATCGTCCTCACATTTACCCGCGAATTCCTTATGCAACGACTCATCCGCCCACTAGCACTCTACAACGGCATCAGGAGCCGCGCAAAGCAGAATCGCTTTATGGAACAGGTCTACACTGCCATTTATTTTTCGGTCTTTGGACCGCTAGGGCTATATGTGATGAGTCGGACGCCGGTGTGGTATTTCAATACGGCGGGCATGTTTGAGGGATTCCCACATAGGGCGCACGAGGGCGTGTTTAAAGCGTATTACTTGCTGCAGGCAAGTTACTGGGCTCAGCAGTTTATTGTGTTGTGTTTGAGGTTGGAAAAGCCGAGGAAGGATTTTAAGGAGCTGGTGGGACATCATATTGTCACTCTGGCGTTGATTGGGTTGAGTTATCGGTTTCATTTCACGTATATGGGTGTGGCGGTTTATATCACGCATGATATTAGCGATTTCTTCCTTGCCGTAAGTCTTCTCCCCTCTATATCATCCCATTCATTGTTATATACAAGAATGCGGCTGACATTCGTTCGCTCGCTCGCTTCTTCAGACATCCAAAACCCTAAATTACCTCAACTCCTCTCTCATCTTCCCCTTCTTCACCTTCTTTATCTGCGTCTGGGTCTACCTCCGCCACTACATCAACCTCGTCATTCTCTACGCCACTCTCACCACCTTCCGCACCATTGGCCCCTTCGACCTCAACTGGGATACTCAACAATATAAATGCTGGATCAGCCAATACATCACCTTTGGCTTGCTGGCTTGCTTGCAGAGTATTAACCTGTTTTGGCTGTTTTTTATTTTGAGGATTGCGTACAATATTGTTTTTGTGAATTTGGTTACGGATGTTAGGAGTGATGATGAGGAGACGGAGGGGGAGGTGGAGGAGAAAGAGGGGGAGGGGTTCGAGGTGGGGGTTTCGGGTGGAGAGAAGAAGGCGGTGGAGGGGGTGAGGGAAAATGGTGTTAAGCACGTGAATGGGAAGGTGGGGGAGCCGAATGGTAGGTATGCTGATGGCGTTGTGGAAGGAAAGAAGGAGCGGTAAAATTGGGAATTTGTGTGTGTGCCTGTGTGTGTGATACGTTTTGGACTTTCGTCTTTTCTTGGAGATACTTAATCTGGTGTCTAAATGGCTTGGGGCCTGCTGGTCTCTCTTGTTTAATAAATACTTTGGAGGATTATTGTACATTCGTTATACCTCATGCAGATAGATTTACATCTGCAAGGTAAAAAGAACGGTTTTCTCATTATATCGCTATCCTCTCAAAACTATATTTCCCCACCATCCTACTCTTCAGCCTCCCAATATCCCTCTTACTCCGCTCTACAACCTCCCCGCCTGCACCAATTCTAGTCTTCGATACCACTGGGGCGGGTTTCAGACCTAAGGGCAACAACGTCTCCTCTTCGTTATCCAGAGTGATGGTCACCGGCTTGATTGGCCCAGCAGCCGTATGATCGGTTCTCCCTATCATCTTTCCCACTTCCCCCCGCAGCGCCTCTTTCCCACAAAGTAGCATCTCGCCTAACATTCCCCGCAAATACGTCGCTTCCTCGATCCCCTCTAACGCGGCTGATATCTCGGCCTTCATGTATGAAATCGTATCTGCGGTTTCATTCAGGTTTTCAGTCAGGGATGAGGTTCCTAATAACCAGCCGCCGGTGCCAATGGCGTCGATTAGGCTGGCGAAGAGATGCGCTATGTGGGTTAGTTGATTGTTGTTATCGTCTTGGTAAGATGGGGGGGAAATGATGGTGTTGTCATCGTCGTAGGGGGAGAGCCAGCCGCTTTGGGCGATGGAGAGGCGGAGGATATCGATTAGGAGGCGGAGTTGTGAGGGGGGGAGGTGGTGTTTCAGGGAGCGGGATATGGAGGGGGAGGGGATGGCGTGGAGACGCTTTAGGGTGAGTGTCAGGATGCGATAGCGGAGTTTGGAGTCAAGGGTTGTGGATGGGTCCGGGTGCGATGGCGAGTTGGCTTCGCCGTTGGTAAGCTGCATTTTGTTGTCGTGGTCATTTTCCATGCCCGCCGAATTTCCGTTCGTGAGAAGCATGACATCCTCTGTCGTTTCTAAGCGTTCAGTGTCGCGGGTAATGATTGCGAGAATTTGAACGAGCTCTCCCGAGCTCAGAGGAATATTACTAGCCAGGATGTTCGTCAGCAATTCTAAAGACGGATCTAGTGCTGCAATAGCATGGATCAGGGCCCCAGTGGCAACTTCTGCAGTGAATAGTATAGATCCTCGATGCTTTAGTGCCATTTCCACATGGTATGTTGTGAATAAGCACTCCTCAATCAGCCAGTCACAGATTCTGCGTGGCAGGAATCGCATCTTCAGGGTCTTTGGTTCCTCAGCATGTAATTCCCGAGTTGAGCCTATGGTCTCGTCCACAGCAAAAATGTTACCAAGTATATGATAGAGCTTGCGCCGGTCAATGACCAAAACGCTTACTGAACATAGCTTCGAGCTGTCTCCCTTTTTGCTCTCTAAGCCTAAAGCACGAGCTGCAACATCGTCGAATCTTCGTGTGTCCGACTGTGAAGAAAAGCGGTCCAGTGAGGCCTTCTGATCACTCCATTGTTGCCCCGTAACTGATGAAGGTAAATAATTGCCCAGAGAATGGAGCTTGCCCTGGAACCCAGTTGAAACAACTGTACCAGTTGCTAAAGATGATCTGTGCCCAATAGAATCTGCTAGGCAACCACCTCGCTTCCGTTTTCGGGAACCACCGGGCTGTGATGAATTGGTTGACAGCTGTATTGCCACCACCTTCCGTCCATCGAGAGCGACAACAATGTCTAAAGGGGCGAAATATGTCAATAGCCGTAAGTGAAGTGGCAGGTCTCTGTGCTTTTTGGGTGTTTGGGTTGAGTTCAGAGCTTGAACGGTCTCAGTCATATCGCGCTCTGCCTGTAACGACCAGTATGGCAAGTCGATGATAGAGAGGGAACTCCCGCTAGAACATGCGAATAGGCTGGGGGACATTTGTAAGCAGGAGGACGTTTCGTCAGCGAGGCGTATCTCGTGAACCAGCCGTGGAGCCGCTTCGTTGAGGTCGTAAACCGCAAGGTTACCTTCGAAAGTTTGGTGTAAGCTTCCAAATACTGGATGAAACGCAAACATGGACTTCTGAGACGACAGATAAGTCGGCTCGGGAAGTCTTGCAGAGGTCAACTCATGGAGTCTCTCTCTCGAAGGGCTAGAAAGTACATTTGCTAGTGATGTCGCGGGTTTGATACTGAACACCCGTGAGATCAAAACAGATTTTCCTTCAGCATCGCTCTCTATGCTAGACCTAGCAATGATTACAAGAAGGTTACCCTCCAGATCTTCTGACGCCGCACTTAATGTGGCTAATATGTCATCCCTGTTTTTGAATAGGGTTTTCTTCGCTTGTTGGACGCTTAGAATCGCGGCAAGTTCGACTTGGACAGCCAATACCGGGGCCCCCTCTGAAGAGCTATGCGTAACGTGTGTGCTCCATTTCTGTGTACTGAGATCTTCTGAAAAACAAGAAACCAGCCCATCTTCGTGCACTGCTAGCAAATTATCTTCGGAAGCGCCATTGACAGCGTCACCAGATTCTTGGTAGGTATCCACGTGTATCACAGGTCTCGTCTTGGGATCCAGGTCCACTGAAGTTGTTGCAATCCCATCACTCAATGCTGTACGGTCCGAGGATTCGGAAAAGCAAGTGAGCTTAGGCTTTGGTGATACGATAGAGCAATAGGTGTGTCTCCGAGAACACTCAACGCCCTGCCCTCGGCGTCTTATTGAGCAGGGCGGACATGTAAAGGTTGATTGTGGTGATACTGCGTATGATGCGACTGCCTTGGATGATTGAACCTGTACTGTGTTAGTCAATGCTCAGTAGGGCCCGAATTGATGACGGAGGTACATTGTATATATTCACTCCCTGGCGGTCTATTCCTACGGCAAGCTCTGATCTCTTCCTTTTCCTTGATCCAGTGATAGCGTGGACATCAGAAGTCCGAATCTGTCCAACGGAGCCCGTGAGGTCTCTTGGTACCTCTGCAAGTTTATAAGCTCTTTCTATCATGTTTACACATGCCGTTCAGCTGCGCCAACTATCATGATATCAGACAACATGGCTTGGAAAAGTTCGTGGGGTACAAGCCTTTGGCGGGCCGAATTTATTCCTAGTCCAAGCTGCGGCTAAACTATAGAAGGGTTCACCCCTCAACCGTATAAACCCATCAACCGTATAACCCTATAGGGCTGGACTTAGAGCTGCTTATTCCATCCCTAAAAGATCACCCCGAAAGTCCCCGTAGCGTCCTGCCCGTAGCGTCTAGTTTTAGGGTATCTCTAGGGCCCGATTCAGCAGCTCTAGGTCCAGCCCTATAGGGTTATACGGTTGATGGGTTTATACGGTTGAGGGGTGAACCCTTCTATTCCTAGCGGCTATCTATGATCTCGCGACGCGTTCAATTAATTGCAGAGCCGTTTGATGATCAACTCGATTTCATAATGGTCGTCATAGCCCAACGCTCCTATGGAATTTCGATACACCCACCGTGCCCTACGGGATGATCTAGGGGCCTAAGAATTTCATGATTTGAGAGCACAACATCAAGTCTAAGAGAAATCTCGGCACAGAACGATCAATGGTGGCCATCTTCCACCCTTATGGCTGTTGCTGTAGGAATGGCGAAGGATCATGGACCTGTCATTCATCCATTCTTCGTGCCTAAGAGTGGTAGGCAATAGTTGTCACTTCGCTCTTTGCCTGAGCTTACAATCCAGAGCAGGTCTCGAACCTCTTGCAGAGACAGACTTCAATCGGAACGAAGGCCGGCGTAAACGCCAACGGACTAGGTCACCGGAGCCAGAAGCTAACATCTCTGTTAATTTAGCTACACCAACATGGGCAAACCAGCTGGAAGCTGCGGCATCCAACATACCACCCGCAATTGACCATGAGGCGAATTGTACAGATCCTGAAACTGAGGAATCAATAGCTCATATCGATGGAAATCCTGGCTCGGTCGAAGGTCAACTTCAATCCGAATCCAGTAGGGATGTAGCGGCTATAGTTGATGGATTCAGCTCCGAGAGCAAGGGCAATGGGCATCTCTTCTGTGAGGTCCAGGACCAGAATGCTCGAGCAACGCCACCCAAGAAGATGCTAAGAGTGCGTCCTGATGGGAGATTAGGTTCACCTAAGGCGAAAGAGCAAACCCCAGTTGTAAAGTCCAGGCGGGGTAGGAAGTCTGGCAAAGCTGAAGCTTCTTCAAATAAGTTGGTGGCTGTCATCAAGTATGGAAGAGACGATGGTTCCCGCCGATCAATAGGACGAAAGTTAGACGATGTTTTATTGGGTCTAGTGAACATTCAAGGACCTGCGAAGGACAACCCATCAAAACCCACTGAACCTCTGAAACCAACCCACCCTTTCTTTCTTGGCGGGTCTGCGCTTATGGCTTCCCTACCCGGGAAAACAACGAGTAGTGATCTAAAAAGCCATGAGTCGGACGCAAGTGTCAGCAAAGAGCAGAAAAAGGCCACAAGTCCACGAAAAGCTAGAGTAACAAGCAAGCCTCCAGACATCGCAGACAGCCAGGCTAGGGCGACCCCATTTGGACTCGGAAGCCATGCTTTTGGCTCTGATCATGCACGAGTTACTCGTTTTCCTGGTGCTATAGAGCCAATATGGCCACCTGCAGACATGCTTTACGTGGGCCGACCGAAAGAGTCTACGATGAATGTCAACAACTCAATGCGAGTTCCCCACTCTGTAGAACCTTCGCGAAAATTAAAGGGTCTTGAAGTCCGCGTGCCTGAAAGGGAAGATGTGTTGGCGCCATCTGTCAATCTAGTCCATTCCTTTCAATCAAGTGATAGAGTGTTCCAGAAAGTGAATTCCCGAGACTGGCGTGAGTTCCGACGACCTACACGACGACTTATGACTGGTCGCGAGTTACAGAATGCTATACATCCAATGTTAGATTCGAATTTGGATGCGATTGGAAATAGCAATGTCGACGACCTTAGCGTACCACAACCGCATCCACCCGCTCACGTTGCGTTACAGCATTTATACGGTACTATAGCTACTTCGCTATCCCCGTTTGACAGATTTGCATGTGAGAGGCAGGATTGGATGCACAAGTACGCGCCAAAAGCTGCCAAGGATGTGTTACAGCAAAGCCACGAAGTAAGTCTGCTCCGAGACTGGTTGAAGGGTTCGACGATAAGGTCTGTTGAATTTCGGGACAACGGAAACTCAAGTAGAGGCTCTTCAGTAGGCCCGAGAAGGCGTGGACCCAAGAAACGAAAAAGAGCGGAAGAGTTGGATGGTTTTGTGGTCTCAAGTGACGAAGAAGCAAGCTTGATGGACGAGATCACAGATCCTGAGTCATTCCAGCCTAGAAAAACTCTTTTGAAAAAATCTATTATTCGCTCGGCAGATGCCACAGGAGTTCCAGGAATTGCTGGTCGGAGCACTAACGCCGTTGTCATTAGCGGTCCTCATGGATGTGGTAAGACAGCAGCAGTGTATGCCGTTGCTCAGGAGCTTGGTTTTGAAGTTTTCGAGATAAATGCTGCCAGCCGAAGGAATGGTAGAGATATACTGGATAGGGTTGGTGACATGACCCGCAATCATTTGGTGCGACAGGATCCACGCGACGAAGCGGCAGGAAATGACGAAATAGCAGAACAGCAGCGAGCGAGCGAGCTATTAAAGCAGGATCTTGAATCGGGGCGACAAGGGACCATGAACTCATTCTTCAAGCCAGCAAAAGTGATAAAGAGGAAGCATTCAGCCAAGAAATGGAGTGCTCAAAAGGTTGGACCGGAAACAAATGAGCAGCCTAAGAAACAACAAAGCCAGAAGCAGTCACTTATACTCCTAGAGGAAGTGGATGTACTATTTGAGGAGGACAGATTGTTTTGGGCCACGGTTCTTGAATTAACATTGCAGTCTAAAAGACCTATTATTATGACCTGCACCGACGAACGTCTGCTGCCCTTGGATGACATTGCTCTACATGCCATCTTCCGTTTCGGTCCCCCTCCAGATCAGCTTGCTGTTGACTACTTGCTGCTTGTTGCTTGCAATGAAGGTCATTTGCTTCCACGAGAGGCAGTTTCGGCGCTATACAATGCTAAGCGGTCTGATCTGCGCGCCTCGATAGCTGAGCTAAACTTCTGGTGCCAAATGGCTATTGGTGATGTTAAGGGGGGTTTGGAGTGGATGCTGATCGGGTCGAATGAGGATGAGCACCAAGAGCCAGGGAGCGAAGCCACTCGTGTTGTCAGTGAGGGTACCTATCAAAAAGGCATGGGATGGCTGAGTGGAGACTTGAGATCCGAAACAGACCCGTCGATATGCCAGGAAACGGAACTGCTATTGGAGGCCTGGAATGGCTGGGGAATTGATGTTGGCGCTTACAACAATTCTATCATGGGAAATCTACGTATGCTCCCTGGGAACGTCTCTGGAAGAGAGGGTATTGAGCAGCTGAAGAGGGTTGAGCAAGTGTGCGAAGCTCTCAGCGCCGCGGATACGTACCCAGCCTCTGTCTCCCGGGATTCTGACATGGTCTGTGACCCAGTGGCTACTCTAAAAACGCTCTGCTGACATTACTAGATTACGCTTGAAAATTCTCCCCCTGTGCTTACAGAGAGAACGCGCAATAGCTATGTTGAAGGTTCGAATATTCTCCAAGCGGATCCGGTTGTTGACCAGACTGGCTTGAGTGATTCGGTAGCCATCACAATCAGGTCTTGTGCACAGCGATTATTAAACAACGACCAAACATCTCATACCCTACCGCTGAATGACCGGTCGATCATTAGTATAATCGCTGAGGTTGTCCATGGCAGCCAGTATGAAAAGCCTATTACGAAGTCCAGTATTTCGCCCGCTTTTGATCCTCTCTCAAGATCACAGAAAGCCGTCCTCGGTATCCCCAAAGGGCCTCAAATATCGGCATTTGATGGACCATTGTCAGTACTTGCTACGGATCTTGCTCCATACGTGCGCTCAATCGTCTCCTACGACTTGAGACTAGAAGACCAGCGTTGCCAGCTTAGCTCCCTGCTCTCACAGCCCGGGAAGAATGGTAAGAAAGCTCGCACCACTCGAGCCAGCCGTGCGGCGCTTGAAGGTGGCAGTAAAGCTCATACGAGAAGAGAGAGGTGGTTTCCCAATCATACGAATTTTGATGCAGTTCTCGAGACGGGTGGGAAAGAGTGGCAGGATATTCTTCTGCAACGCGCTATCGTCGAGACAAGTGGGACTTGTACTGAATCGGCGGGATCCCGCAGGTCTACGCCTGACAGTGCTATGGGGAGCGACGCTTCATGATTTAAGTGTGGAGTGATAGGAGCAGGAGCATTTTCGCTGCATTGCATTGGTTGGCACACCTTGGAAAATAGCATAGCATCGCTTACATGGATCTTGATTTGCATATCACGCGTCGTCCTTTGTAGGACGTATTTCGATCTGCTTTTCTCGATGGATGTATATACCGACATATGGAGCCCGTACCTTTTGATCATATGCGTACATCGTAGCGAGCTCTTGCTACTAATGGCTGCGTCTTGCAATTACTTTCGGGGCTAACATAATCAGCAAGGATATTATCCTGCGTCAAAAAGTAATTTCTCCCTCGACTGTCCCTTAATTGAAGGCGCAACATTGATACCGTATACAAGAGCAAGCCGTAGATTCACAGCAACTATTTGAAGAACACACAAGCAATACATCTTGCTGAGCGACGGTCTGATAAAACACCAGGGCAGCTTATAATGAGCGAATTTTAGCGGCTTGATAATGGCATGTCAGATGAACTCGACAGAGAGAAAGCAGGGGCAGGTCAGATCTCCATAAAAGACGCTGTTGCTGGCCAAACAAGGCTGTAGGACCTAGGTCCAGTGATCACCGCCTAGAAGCCCACGAAAACAGCGTCCCCTAGCACATGCAATCTACGGCTTGCATGATATTCGCCTGCGCTCGCTAGTAGAGGTCAATGACACACAGTGGCGGGAGACGATCGGTCCACGGTCAAGGGTAGATGATCATTAGAGACAATATTGTTGTAAAGAAATCAGACACTTCGTTTCCAATTGCAAGCAACGTGGAAGATCTTAACTGACTGCAGGGCAATGGAAAATTAGCATGAAGCATAGGAGAGGGCCCATGTATTCTAAGATGTTAGATGATTCGTGCACATAAATACGTTTGACAACAAAGCTCCATGAGTTACTTGGAGTGCACTGCCCGACCACGAACTATTCATGGCTTTGGACATGAGGCTCAAAACCTGAGTAGCAAATAGTATGCATGAAAGTGTGACTCTAAAGTTGGTTGGTAGAGGGACAACTCGACTTAGGTGGATTGAGCTCTTCTTGCGGAAGAGAACAATCTCGTGGGGTCTGGGAGCATAGATGCTTCAAGCGGTTATTGGGCGATAGGAACTCGATAGAGATGAACTATAGAAAGTCCCGGATTGATAGATGTGTGCACAATGAAGTAAGAAATTAAGGTACCATGCGATGGCTAAAACTAGCGCGCTATTATAATAGGACAAAACTTAAGCGACACTAGTAAAATTCTACATTTTACTCATTCTTTCTACGGCTACAGCACTACCAAAACACACTCGATTCTGGATATTACGGGGGCAAAAGATAGGCCTAATACTGTGTGTACCCGCCACGTGCTGTAATCACAGCGTTAACCCGTCTAGGCATGCTATTTATCAGGCTATGTAACCATTTCGGATCCAGTGCCTCCTAGGCTTCAATCACCGCTGTAACAATAGCATCCTTGATGTTATCGTCAGAACCCTTTAGGGTAGCAAGCTCTGGGTGTGCCTGATAGATCATATTCTTAATCCTCTTCTAAATCATCTTAATTGGGTTCAAATCTGGCGAGTACCGCGGCCATTCCATCAACGTATACCCTTTTTCTTCGAACCAGGCCTTAGTTTCAGGAATCGTATACATACAGGCGTTATCCTGCATAAAGACTCGTTCTGGAAAGTCGTCAAGCATATCTGGAAGGTATTCTTTATACGCTACCTCTAGTATTATCTTCCCAGTAACGCCTCGTTTACCTATGAGTTTATAGTCCGGAAATAGCGTCGTTAATCCTCCCTTATCATCACCAGCGAAACAGCCCCAGAACATAACCGTTATCCGGGATCTATTATCTAACGGTTCAACACACTCGGGGTGAAATCTGTCGTTCCCAGTCCTAAAAACCCAGGTATTGACGGCGCCGTCTTGCTTGCATACGGACATCTCATCAGACCAGCAAACGGCGGCCCATTCTAGCCTAGTAAGACCGTTATATTGCCTCCCCCAGGCCAGCCGTTCTACCTTGTGTTCAGGAAGGAGTAGGATTCGGTTCGCTGCTCGCCATTTCTTAATATTTGCCTTGTGTAGCCGTCGAACGGTAGTCTTCCGGCAGACCTCAGGCATCACGTTGGCGTTTATTTCTTTTAGGGGCTGACGACGGCCAATAGGACCAGACTTGACGGCGTCTTGAACCAGCTGACGGTCTTGTCGACCCGTAGTTTTACGGGGCGCACCAGTATGAGGGGCAGAGGCGTGTAGGTCTCGAGTAGTCGCGTGCTTTAGGGTGTTGGATACGGTACTATGGTGTACGCCGTATTTAGTAGCAATTGAGCGTGCGGAAGCTCCCATTGTAGCTATCCTGTTCCACTCGCCTCGAATAACATCTGGAGTCTCCTTTCGTAAGGTTTTTGGGCCCTTTTTAACGTGATTTGGTGGCCAGCGAGGCATTTTACGAGGTGTTGTTTAGTGGGGTGACGCGATTTTTCTAGATTTTTGGTGTGTCTGATGACTAATGTCCACTCATTGTAGCGTGGCTTCGGCAGATAAATCTTGTATGCAAGATGCAATACGCGCAACTCCGATTGCCATTTTTAAGATATCATAAAATTGCTTAGTGTATGATGCAGCAACGCAATGGCCTGTCATGGCTAAGGTGATGGTGTCTGCTCAGCAAAATGCTCGTCTGAGCTTCCTCCAATGCGCCGCAGGTTGAACAGGAGTTTTACGTGACAATGGTGTCCCTGCGAAACAAGCGCCGTTTGTTCCTGACTTTCGCTGCCCTTGCCTTGGTTGCTCTTGTCTCGAATATTTTCGTTTTCTCCGGGCTTTCTAGTCAAGATATCAAAGATCAGTTGGGCGACATACGGATACCAGGCCTACCAAAGAAACCGTGGCATGCGAATGACAAACCATCAGACACACCGTTGGAGCCTGTCGATGCCCACCCTATAACTGGGTTAATGCAAGAGGCGGACAAAAATTGGCGCAAGTACGAAGAAGGCCGATCCACATCGTTCAGGCAAACAGTCCGCAATTATAGAAGGAAGCACGGAAGACACCCACCGCCAGGGTTCAAAGAGTGGTACAAGTATGCACGGAGCCGTAATGTGCATAATATCGACGATTTCGACCAGATTATGGATGACATACGGCCCTTCTGGGCTGTTGAGCCTAAGGTCATCCGAGATTTGGCAGCCAACATGTGGCGTGACAAGGATGCTGGTGCTTCAGGACTCCACATTCGCAACCACAAGATTGTGAAAGAGACCAATGGAGCTTGGCGGTCGGAGACGATGAGAACGCTCATTGACAAATTCGTCAAGCATCTTCCAGACATGGATATTGCAATGAATAGACTGGACCAGCCACGAGTGGTGGTCCCCTGGGAAGAAATGCAAGCCTTGCTTGAAAAGGAGAGAGAGACAAGGAAGACTCCTCCAGAGACTATTGATGAGTTTAGCATGAGCATGGAAGGTTTACTCAATACAGACGTCGAAGGTGACGAAGGACCGAAAGAAGATCCCGGATGGTATTCTCATGCAGGCAAGCAGTATATGGAGGTTGCCAGCACTGCTTGTCCGCCAGAGTCGCCTGCGCGTGCGAACGACACTGACACACAAGACATCGAAGGGAATTACAAAGACCGTCTAGGAGGTCTAATCACGAACTTCAATCTAAGCTCGGATCTCTGCACTGTCGGCCCGCAGATCCAAGACAAGCATGGTATGCTTTACTCAAGCTCGTCTATGATTGCTACAAAGCGCCTTGTACCTATCTTCGGTGAATGCAAGGTGAACATTAATAGCGACATTTTATTTCCAGCCAATATGTACTGGAAGCACGATGATAGATATGACTACAACGGCAAATGGGACGTTGATTGGAAAGACAAAAAAGACATTATGATCTGGCGAGGTGTCACATCTGGAGGTACGCAAACCGCAGACAATTGGCGGCAGATGCACCGCCAACGACTTGTAATGCAGGTCAACGCCACGGAAATGGCCGGCAAAGAGGTCAGGATTCTAACGGAAATGCCTGAAAAGCGGGGTGAATATGAGAATTATAGGGAGTTTCATCCTTCCCATTTCGCACAAGAGCATACGGATGTCGGCTTCACCGAGACCATGTCATGCATTCCAGACTGCAGCTTCTATGATAACGTGTGGACACCGAAACCCCCAGTACAACTGGGCGAGCAGTTCGCGAACAAATTCCTCGTTGACGTGGACGGTCACTCTTTCTCTGGTAGGTGGATTGCTTTTCTAGAGAGCAAGTCTCTACCTATCAAAGCCACCATTTTCCGGGAATGGCATGACTCAAGGCTTTTTGCATGGCGGCACTTTGTTCCTATGGATAATCGATACGACGATATATATACTCTCCTTACCTACTTCCTTGGAGTTGGCACACCACCGGACGCAAGAACGCCAGAAAGCAATGATGCGAACGGTAAGGCTTATGTGGCTCGACATGATGTTGAAGGTACTAGGATAGCAGATCAGGGTCGGGAATGGGCGAAGAAAGTTCTACGCAGAGATGACATAGAGGTACTTTTCTTCATGCTGCGCACACTATGAATCGTTACTGATGATGAATAGATCTACATGTTCCGTCTGCTGCTTGAATACGGCCGGATAATTGATGATAATCGGGATCGCATTGGCTATTCTGGGGATGGTAGCGAGCTGGACAAGTATGATGGTGTCTCCCCCTTGGACAAAGGCGATCATCATTGAAGTCCGTTGAAACGCATTCGCATTTGCGCAAAAGCCTGCATAGTTCACAAACCCTGGCGTTTGATTTTGGGGTCATTGTTCATCGAGATACCCAAGAAAGCTTATCACATGTAAGATAAAGAGATGTAGATGCTATATCTGACCTAATATCGTACATTACTCAGCTTCTCATTCAGATCCAACATGAATCTCGCGTTCACCGCTGTTGAAATCCTATTCCCCTATTACTTATGTGCTATCGTAGTGTATCTGAGTGCCAAGGCTGGCGCGTTGTCGCCGATTCGCCGATGATTTCAGGAACAAGTTTCAAGCCCCCCTCAAGTTTATCGCACAGCAGCTTTCGCAACAGCTGACTACGAGCACGGCTCGAGGGAATCTGACACTCGTTCCCAATACCAAAAACTCGTGGCGGAGACTTCCTGTCTGTGATCGGGTCTAGCTCTGGTGCTTAGTGAGAGCAGCCTCAGCTGAGCCCGGTGCCCCCCAAAGAATAATACGAAGGACAATGAATTGAATGAATTTCGCCGACTACCCACTCTGTACAATCGGCTGACATCACGAACATCGCTTTTCAGCACTTTCTGATGTTGAGCATTTTGCGAAGGCGCTATCAGCACCGCAAGATATCAATTGGCCTTGACGCAAACAGCGATTAGGAGCAGGACTCTCCCCCACAATGACACGGCCACACATTATCAGAGCAGGTAAGAAAGATGTCCATGAACTCCACGTCCAAAACGGCGACAAGCCCAAGAAACCTAGAAGGTTAAACTTTCTCGATCATTGTCAAGTTAATAAAACATTCGAGCTTAGACACCATTGATCTCCAAGATCAGGAAGCTCCTTCAGCCAAAGATCACACCAGGCAACCAGCTCGGCCAGCAGCGCTTGGAGAAGGTCCTCCTGCCCCCCATCAGGCAGATGCTCTCAAGCATGTCGAACTCGAATTATCCGAACAGCACGGTCGAAGCCCCCGGGCATCACAAGATCTCTCTGGGAAAGAGCTAGGACTCCTACATCATGAAGATGGGGACTCATATGGTGCGAATGATCCAGAAGGGAACCTCTTACGCAATACTGGGACTGGGTCTGGAGCGGAAGAGGAAGTTGGAGATGTGGATGGTGACGAAAGTCTGGACGATGACATGGACAAAATCTCTAGTTCCCCATCGATTGGAGACGATGGTGTGTATCATTTACCATTACCCCTGGCCAACAAAGGCACCCCCCCAAGTTCACCCCCAGCCCGGAAGGCCCCCATTCTGGAAACTTCCAGTGATTTGTTCTCGTCTTCTCCATTCTATGAGACACCTGATCACTTCCCTCTATCGTTCCCAAGGAATGAGCAGGAGCAGCACCCCTCCCCGTCTAAGTTTCATCATCAGCAAGGTAGGCATGTCACCCACCAGGAGACGCTTCTTAGCGTGGGCGACGAGGAGTCCGCGGACGATAACGAAATAGGCCCCCTCATCGACGAAATGAGCGAATACCGGCCGAGTTTTTTTGATGATGAAGGGTTTGAAGATCTGGAGCAGTCTTTGGAGGGAGAACTCGACATCAATGACTTTCGACATCTTCTTCTCCCTGCGGACGACCCTCTTCTGGACAACAGCTTCGATAATGCACGCCTGTCACCCCCTTCTACCGCAACTTCCTCACCCACGTTTGAGGCCTCCTGGGATGAGGGAGAACCAGCCGTAACTGATGATGATACCGAAGACATTTCCTTTGATGATAGCCCACGCTTTGTCGACTCCGGTTGGGGTGGAGAGTGCTTACAAGAGACAGAGGACATCGATTTCGAATTTGTGTATGCCCTACATACATTCGTCGCAACGGTCGAAGGCCAAGCAAATGCTACGAAAGGCGAGACTATGGTGCTTCTTGATGACAGCAATAGCTACTGGTGGCTTGTACGAGTGGTCAAAGATAGCAGTATTGGTAAGGCTTGCACCTTTGGGTCAAATAAGCATCGCTAAGAAGTGCAGGCTACCTACCGGCAGAGCATATTGAAACGCCATTAGAAAGACTTGCAAGGCTCAATAAGCACAGAAACCTTGATGTAAGCTCATTATACCCACCCTTTGGCAGGATGTCTACTAAAAGCCTTACTTTCCCCAGCTTTCTCAAACCATGCTTGGAGATGAGGAGGAGAAGAAGCCTGGTAACCCGTTGAACCCTCTAAAGAAAGCTATGCGTCGAAGAAATGCAAAGACTGTCCAGTTCTCTGCACCTTCTTATGTCGAACCCTCTGACAACGACTATTCCTCCGAGGAGGAAGAAGAGGAGGGCAACGGAGAGTATGCGACGCAGGAGCAAAATGGAACAGTGACACAGAATGCCGATCAGAGAGAGGGTATTGACAATGCAGCCACGGTCGAACCGCTCAAATCCAGAGGACAAGTGCGAGACGGCAACAGGCCGAGCGTTGAAGAGATCGCCGAACAAAGTCGCAACGGCGGTCTTGACCAACCTACGACGGCGGAAGAAACTCGGACAAGTGAGGACAACTTAGACAGGGCAGATGACAGCGCTGCGAGCAAATCCAGAAAAGGTACTGTGAGGAACACGGACTCGTTCTTTAAAGACGATAGTTTGGAGACTCGAAAGATCAACCTTACACCTAGTCTACTGCGGGATGATTCTAGTGGGCCAACATCGAAACCAAATGAGGTCAGTCGTTCCATTCCTGAATAATATAATGAATTAATACCAATCAGCTTAAGACCCGTGTGAGCCTTGACTCTCTTGAGAAAGACGCGCCTCCGGAAAAAGGCGGCAAAGATGACAAGAAGAAAAAGGAGAAGAGAGGGATGCTCGGCGGGATGTTCAAACGCAAGGACAAGAAAACTAAGGGCCCAGATAAGGAAGTTGACGAAGGAGACAAGACATCGAGCGACCTTTCCCGGCATTCACCGCAACCCAAAGAATCAATGGAGTCCTTGTCTCAGGAGGCGCAAGCTGCCAGGTCTGCACAGCAACCACACAGACAGACCAGCAAACTTCAGAAGTCTCCGCCGGCGAAAGTATCACCAAGGTCGTCCAACATTCAAAGGGATGCCATAGGCCCAAGGCCAAACACGGCAGAGTCACAGAGCGCCGTTATCCCAGAACCAAGCCGGGTCCCTCCGACAGCCTCAGAATCGAATGGATCCATGCGCATGGTTCAACCAGAGCAGCCTGCTGTAGCGATGGAAGAGGCAGCGCCAATGCTCAACTTCAACCCTCCTCCTCAGATGTATGAAGAATCGTCACAGGCAGAGTCTCCCAAAGACACCAGACGCGGCGTGTTCTCCCCAATTAAAGACGTCCTCAAATCCTCTCCTTCAGAACCTAAACCAGAAAAGGCTCGTAAAGCCAAACAGCGCATGCCCATGGACGACTTTGACTCCAGCTCCGAAGACGAGCATCCAGCCGAACCGTCATCAGAGCACGATTCGCATGAAGAGCTAGCAGAGAGACGTCTCGCTATCGCTAAAGAAGCTCAGCGCGAGGGATTCGAGCCCCAAACAACACAGGCTACAACCCACAACGAACCATCATCTGAAGAGCGCCTCTCCGAGTCCCCTGTGGAGATCGTCATCCCACCAGGGTACCAGCAACGCTCTCCACCTCAACAGCAGAATCGCACCCACCAACCACCACCACCCCTTATGGTCGACACATCCTCCCAAGAAGACCCCAACAGCTCCCCCGTCTCACCAGCCCCATCCTCCACCGAACTCGGCGAAATTCCCCCGGAGCACACCGACCGCGACGAAACCCCCGCCTCCACAGCCCACTCCTCCACTCCAACATGGAGCGACGCAAGCCTCCGCGCCTACCTCGAAGATGATACCGAGATTAGAGATCTGCTCGTTGTGGTCCACGATAAGAGCAATATCAAGCCAGCAAGACGAGACCATCCCATTGTTCAAAATATGTATAAAGAGGAGAATAGGAAATTGAGCGAGATCTCTGATCGACTTGATAACCTACTAGGAGACTATCTAGCCCGAAAGGGCAGATCATCGACCACCGCCGTGCGGTAGTGAACAAGTTCGCTCTCTTTCAGCAGCTAATGTTCCCCGCCCTCAACATATCATTCCTTTTATATCCCCCTTTTGGTCAGGTTCACATCACAGCTAGCTAGGCGTCATGATCTCTATGTATGGCTTGGGAATTTCCAACTTTCAAACGGCTATCTGGAGTAAGAAATGGGCCCAATTGCTTGCTTTTTCTGTACCACAATCAGTTGGCTTTTCGATCTTGTATCTTTATTGGGAGACGATTGTGATGTATGTATATAGCCAGGTAACTAGCAAAGCTAGATGAGCAATTCAAATTCATTATCATTTATTTCCTCTTTTGGTCAGGTTGGTTCGCAGCTACCTAGGCGTCATGATCTCTGTTCTGTGGCCTGATATTTCCATTTTCAAATGGCTATCTGGAGTAAAGGAATGGGCTCAGCTTGCTTTTTTCTTATACCACGATCAGCTAGTTAGGCTTTCTATACTTGTTGTCTTGATTGGGAGATGAAACCGGGAGATGACGGATTGTGATGTATATAGCTAAGGTAGCAAGCTAGAAGAGTAGGAATTTCAATGGACTATCTAGACTAAGAATGGACCCAGCTTACCATTTCTATACCACGATCAGTTAGTGCGAGCTGTCTACCTTGTATCCATCTTGATCAGGAAACTTGGGGAAGACGATTGTGAATGTATGTATATTACTAAGTAGCTAGCAAAGCTAGAAGAGGGAGAGCGATCGAAATTCATCATCATTTCATCTACATACATACTGAAATGGATGTTGCATCGATTTGATTAATTGAATACAGTTTGCTAGATTACTGAGAGAAGAACCCTTTCTTTCTATCCATATGTACATGCACCTATTCATTCAGACGCACTCGAGATCCCACGCATGTTAGGTACCAGGATTAAAAAAGCCCCCTTTTCTCCCCCGATCTTCCAGTCTATCAAAACACGTACTTCAAATTGTGTAAGGAAAGCCAACCTTAAAGTGAAGAGAATTGGTGATACGGATTTGGTGTTCGTAGCTGCGCCTACTCACGACTAACATCTCTCCCAAAGATATACGATTTCGCCCAATCGACTAACACCAATAGCCGGTTGCGAGTGCTGAAACACATATTCACATAGGCGGATTTCCAGAACCTAGAGCCTCAGGGTCAGCGTTCTCTGTTTTATTGATCCAGAAAAGGAATGTATAAGAATAGGTAGAGATTGGAAAGAAACTTACCAATAAGTAATAGTTCCCCCACTAGCAATATTCCCACTCAACCAACTAATATCCGCTACCGCCTTATCATGCCCAATATACGCCAGACTGCCCTGATGACTATACTCGAACGGTCCAATCTGCTTCACCCGTCTCAACTGCCTCTGCAATTCCTTAATCTCATCGAAAATCCTCGTTCTCCCCTCCCCACTGGCCTTTGACTGCGTCACACTCAATTCCGCTAGTTTGGCGTTTATAGTTTCGGTTTTCGCGAGGGAGTTGAAGAGGCGTGCAAGGAAGGCACCTTCTTGGGAGGCGACTTGGGCTGTGGGAGCGTAGTTTGCGATGGCGCAGTCGCCGACGGCCCAGATGTTTTCGGTACCGTTGACGACGAGGTATTCGTTTACGGCAAGGCCGCGGCGGGAGTCTTTCTGGGCGGGGAGTTGGGCCATGAGGTCTTTGACGACGGGGCGGAGGGCGTTTCCTGTGGCCCAGACTAAGAGGCCGTAGGGGAGGGTTTCTTTGACTTTGGTGCCGTCGGGTTGGGTGTATTCTGCTTCGATGGTTTTGTCGGTGACGTTTTTCACCATGGTTTTGGTGCGGATGGTGATGGATTCTTCTTTAAAGCTTTTTTCGGTGTAGTCGATTAGCTGTTTGGAGAACATGGGGAGGACGTTGGGAAGGGCTTCCACGAGGGTGACGTGGAAGTTGTCAACAATTTCTGGAATCCACTTTTTGAGGTCTTGTTCAAAGAAGTCTTGGAGTTCGCCGGCAAATTCGACGCCCGTGGGGCCGCCGCCTACGACGACCATGTGGAGGAGGCGTTTGCGCTCTTCGTCGGATTGGTCTTTGAACGAGGCGGTTTCCACGCAGTCCATGATCCTTTTGCGGATCTGTTGCGCGTCACCGACTTCTTTTAGGAAACAGGAATGTTCTCTGACACCGGGGATACCGAAAGTTGCATTCTCTGCGCCGACGCCAACTACAAGCATGTCGAATGGTACTTCTGTGGAAGATGTGTCCCCCTTAACCTCCGACTCGTCATTGATGACCACCACTTTACGAGCATAATCTATCTTAGTAGCTTCAGCTTCGTAATATTTGACTTTGGCTTTCTTATGTCGGAGGATATTTCGGACGGGCTCCATGATGGAGCGATGTTCGATGGTACCTGTTGTGCATGACGGCAGTAAGGGCGTGAAGAGGAAGAAGTTTCGAGGCGAAATAACGATGACATTGTAGTTCTAGAGATTCAATTAATGCTTCCTGGAGTGACAGTCCAGCCGTAGGGACCATACCTCTGTATCGAGCTTTTTCAGTAATGAGATGGATCCCCACCCCGTACCTACAAGCAATCAACAAGCACGTCGAGAATTCCGATTGATCAATATATACCCAATATGACTAACGTCTTCTTTGTCGGATCAGCTTCAATCTGTTCTTCTGGCGTTCGTAATTGGTAGATCTGATATCCCATATACCCAATTCCACCAATTGCACTCAGATATGTGAGTCTCCATAGCCATCTGAATGTCGTCCTGATTCTTCTCTTTGGCTTAGGAGCTACTAAATCGGCATATGAACGTCTGAAGGAACGCTGGAGCGTGGATCGTGGAAAAGATGGTTTGATTAGAGGGCGTGTCGGTTGGAGCTGGGAATTTATCTGGCGTCGAGTCGCTGTGGTCAGGGGGCGTTGGGACGAGGCATTGAAGCTTGAAGATGCTACTCGGACTGAATTGAACTTCAATAGAAGCCTGTAGGCCTGTCTAGTAGCCATGGATCAGTGGGAAGGACGAGCGGTGGAAGAATGTTAAATACCGCCTGAAGGGGAGCTGTTCAGCCCTGTCAAACTTTTTTAGAAAGATAAGCCACGGCGTCGGCCGCAACCCACTATGTAAAGCAAAAGATAAACGGAAACCAATTAATTGCCTCATGTTGACGTTCCACTGTTTGGAATATTGAGACTTGTCATGTGGACAGGATTCGGAGCTGCGTGTGCATAATTCAAATGGAAGCTGCGGTTCAGTTTTTCGCGCATCTCTATACAAAATCTATTTCAGCTGCTAAATGCTGCAACCTAAATCGCCTTCGCCTTCTATGATGTCTTCACCAAGCAAAACCTTTCTATTTACCATGTCTTCGTTTCCGGTCGTCGATATCATTACAGACATGAAGCCCAACGTTATTGGGCAATTTCCTGTCCAAGGGGCAACCAAGTCCGCCTTTCATCCATACTCCTATTGAGCCTTCCGCCCGGAGTGAGAGGCATTTCCACCCTCGCTCGAGGCGATAATGTACCGGAACGGTCTTCATCTTCACCAACTTCATCGGCCAATCGTGCAAAATAGTCTGCAAGCCCACTTCTTGGATCCCCACTAATAAGACTGTCGTAATTTGGTGGTGGGGTCATTAGTGGAGGTGGAGGATCATCATCCTCAAATGGTGGAGGGTTAAAGGATGGGTTTCGGAGTAAATGCATAGGTCTGCTCGGAGCTGAGTTGGGGTCATGGACATGGGCTGCTTGAGGCCTCGTAAGGCTTGCGGGCGGAGGGAGCGTGACGCTGTCAATACTAGAGGACGAAGCGTTATTACCATTTTGGCGTAGCGTATTCAAAGTTGGTAAAAGTGAGGAGGGAGAGTTTCGCCTTCTTGGAGCTCCAGGGCAACCACAGGCAGCATGTTCTGTTAGTAAAGTGGTAGATTCTGGAGAGCTATAAGCAGGGAGAGCGATGTTGGCTTGGGTGGCTCGGCAAGACAAGATGTGAAATGGTGAGTCAATCGAGATCTCGAAATGTCTTCGTTTTGTGGGGTCTACAACGTCTGGTTTCGAAAGTCGTAAGACGATCTGAAGGAACACGATGTCAGTAGAATTCATCTCATGTGATGCTGCACAAATACCTTGATCCAGTGATGCACCTGGATTCCCTGATAAGTTGTGTCAAAATGGAGCCTCGAGAGCTTGTCTCTTTCTCGCATATTATGACAACTCGGTAATTGTATGCTGAATTCCATTTCTGTCGGACCAACCTTGTGTTCATCTTCTAGATTGCCTAACAAATTGGTCATATCTCGAGGAATATTTTCATCGCCCCTCGCTGCAGCTTGCCGTGCATCATAGTGTACACCGCCTCCAGAAAGTATCCTTACTGAGCTGCCAGGGAATGCACTGGTACTGGGTGCATCGGCCCTCTTTTCAAACAACTGTATTTTTCGCGTTGGCTCCAGCCGATGCACACGTTTATTACTAGTATAGTATTGGATATTCTCCGTAACGAAAACCTTTATCCGGTGACACTGCACTTTTGCCAAAGGTGTAAGCTTGAAGGCTATTGGCACTTGAGCACCCAGTGGAAATGATTTGCCGGAAATGACAATGTCATAATGTAACTGATCTTCCCAGTTTCTTGAGATTGCAATGGGCTCAACCTGTTCCAAAGATCCTTCTGCAGGAGCCCGAATCAGGATGACTTCCTTGGCTCCCACAAGATTCGCTCTAAATGCTCCAGCCCGTTCGACAGTAGCCTCTAGTTCATATTTGACAGAACCAAGATCGACGGAGATTGTCTCTGGGAGACGGGAGTCGATTGGTAGCTCGAAGTTGTATACGTAATCCCCAGGTTGAAATGTACGATAGCCTCTTTGAGCAACGTTTGTCGTGCCATTGGCGGAATCATCTTTGCCAAAACTTCTGGATTGGCTGACCTGAAGTGAAAGCTTCTTGGCTTCTCTTGAACTCAAGTTGTTATTCACTGACCTCTTATGAAGAT
Organism: Cladonia rubrotincta; assembly: GCA_963971245.1. Taxonomy (NCBI): domain Eukaryota; kingdom Fungi; phylum Ascomycota; class Lecanoromycetes; order Lecanorales; family Cladoniaceae; genus Cladonia; species Cladonia rubrotincta. Next base: position 1,009,171 of record OZ020215.1, read on the forward strand.
TCTCGGTTGAGTCTGTGACGCCAATCTCTGTAGTCGTTGCTGAAGGACCTTTCAGTGGCTTCACCTGGTCTGCGCCGGAACCATATTGTGCCGTCTGGAACTGAGCATTGAAGAATGGCCACGTGTGGTTCATGATGCTTTCCTTATCTTTATATTCTTGTTTTCTGGGTGGAATTCCTGAAATGAACTTGGTCAGTTCCAATTGAAGCTCTTCTGAGGCTCTACACAAACGAACCTTCAGGCCATTCCGTTTCAGCTCGACCCCGGAAGGCAAGCGATATAGTCTTAATCTTGGCAGCTTTTGAGACTCTCAAGTGAAAGCTTCCCCTCAGCATGGTCGTGTTCTGGTTCCCGAGCTCGGACTGATCGAAGCCTTGTAGAAAAAGCACTGGCTCAGCCAGTGCAATCGATAATGACACACCATTGCCCGAAGCGATCGGCTTTTCCTCCATCATTCCAGAAACTAAACCCGAATCACCACCAGTCTTGCTAATCGAGTTTGCAGAAGCAGTCCGTACATTCTCTGCCAAATCAGGTCGGTGGATCATCCCACTTATTGGTCCACCTACGATTGAACCAGGCCTAGTACTTCCCCTTCTCACCGTTTCAACAGCTGCCATATCTGCAGAGTGATGCAAGTCTAGGTGCGTCCCGGGATAGACCCTGCGAAATCAAGCCAGGTATGCTTTTCTTTTGAAACAGGTATTTGAGGGTATATTCCTGCTTGGAATTGCTGCAGGAGCTGACCTGAGTGGCGCTGGAGTTGTTTCTGTCCCACCCCAGGGTTGCGGACTCTGGCGGAACGAATCGAAGGGACTTCAGGGGTGATCGCTCTTCCGGGAACTGGTATAATTGGAGTCTGCCATGTCGCAATGAGATCAGTAAGTGGTTGAGAAGGCTCGCATGAGCAGAATAAGAGGTAATAGGATTGGAAGCCGAGACAATTCTTATCGAGCGTAAGAACGGACTTTGTCGAGAACTCACTGGAATGTTTTGACTCCGTCAGCGATGACTTCTGCGGGCTGGCAAGTGCTATGGACTTGAAGCTTGATCACGACTTCCTACATGAACTTCAATCCTTGTCGGAGTCCTTGCGGGGAAGCGTTGCGCGGTCGATGTTTACATGTAAATTGAGAAGCAGTAGGATGGGCGCGGAGCTGACAATGCGTTGATTCGATCAGCATGATAAACCAATTGTCCCAAAGTCAGGAGTCTCTCGAGTAATAATCCGGGGCGGTGCAGAACGGGGGTTGTGCGTACCCTTGTCTTACTGTGAGGGAAAACAGGTTACAAGCACCCAAGTCACCGGATCATTAGCAACGGCGCGTGCCCTACGCTTGAGACAGTTGACGAAGCGGTCTCTGGTCCAATTTTGCTGTACAGTCTTCCGGAGTATTGTGTGAGCAATTTGCATAAGCCAGTCCATAAGTTAGTCCATAGCAAAGAGCCTGATAGAACATAATTGGCGATGAGGTCAGAATTGTGGCTAGGTACCGGGTATCGAAATACCATGTGGAGCGTAGTTCGGGAACCACGGCAGAGAGAAGATGACCTATTCCATTTTCTGATCAACTTTGACTGATCACGTCTATTTGCAGATTGGTCAGTCTCAATAAATGCACCACTCTGTCGTGACCGCATCTTCCAAGATGACCACGTATGTCGCGGATGTGATAACGCTACAGCAAGTACTATGGTAACTGTGGTTTACTCTAGTACTGGAGTAGCGATGCCCAACTCATGACTTCCATGTTTCTCACTAAGTTGCTATGATGCCAATATCTGGGGAAGCGCCACCAGCGCCATAGGATACTTAGCCTCCACTGCAGTACTTCAGTGGTTCTAGACATACGGCCGGAAAGGTGATATTTCATTAATCAAGCTTTCCGTAGGCTGAGGATCCAGTATGTGAAAAAGAGGAAGGATCAGCGCGAACTATGATATTGTAGCCCTGCACAGATCTGGCCACGCGTCGATCTACTTTAGTACTATCTACCTATCTGTTGGTCCAGAATATGGCGTCCGTAGTTACTGCTGTGACGACGGCATTCTCGAAGCCTGATCGATGTGAAAGAAACACGAGATAAACAATCATTCCATTTTGTATGCAGTATATCGTAGCTTGCCCCGCCTTGGAAATGCCATTCCTGATATCCATGCTGGCCACCATAACCCCAATCCAAATTAGAAAGCAACCACAAAACCTGTCAAACACCTCCGGCCTTGGGAATACTGCGGCAAGAAAATCGGAGCTTTTGCGTGTCCCACGATGCATCCTATCTCATCTGGAGCGACACATCTTCCGTTCGGTACGTGAATGCACATCATGATGACTAAGTCGAAGCCTTCTGTGTCATCATGGCTTTGATCCCTTTGATGCACTGCACGACAAAATCATAGAATTATCGAAGGTTGTATGTCTGACGTCATCGACACCTGGTCACGTGATCTTCGCGTAAAGTTGTCGGTGGACGCAACGCGTTTTAGCCTACCGCATCCACCATTTGCGAAGCACTCACAGCAGATGCCACTGCGGGGAGCAGTGAGGAGCCTGGAGGATGCATAGATATTGTGAATCCATGGATCGGTAACCGCTCACAAACATGGTAAACCACCAGACGCCCCTTCTGGGTGTCATTCTGTGCTGCACCTCTATTCCTCCAGAACAGCGCGTAAGTAAAGTCATCAATAGGTCCATCCATGCGACCAGCCCGCCCTATCTCGGATTTTTGGCTAACTTTTTTACTCCTTTGAACAGCGAGAGCTCGCCGCAATCGCTGAGGGAATGGGCGCGGTCCACAAGTTCGATCTTACCTCTGACGTGACCCACCTTATCGTAGGAGAGACCGACACACCAAAGTACAAATTCGTCGCCAAAGAGCGTCCGGATGTGAAGTGTCTTAGGGCAAGCTTCATTGAGGCTGTGCGGATGTCTTGGCTAGAGGGAGGCGAGACCAATGTTGAAGTCCTGGAGAAGGAACACAGACTACCAACCTTTTCGGGTCTCATAATATGTGTCACGGGTTTTGAAGATCGTTGGTCAATCTCTGTTACTAAGAGAAAATTTAGTCCTAACACATGCTGCAGTGGTCTATCGTAAATGGCTTGAGGATTCAATAGTGGAGAACGGGGGTGAGTATCAGGGGAATCTGACTAAAGATTGCACCCATTTGATCGCAAAGGTACCTTCAGGCGCCAAATACACCCATGCGGGTAATTGGGGCATCAAAATTGTCGCGGTTGAGTGGCTTGAGCAGAGTCTTGAAAGAGGAATGACCTTGGACGAGACTCTTTACAATCTGGCAATACCTGCCTCAGAACGCGGAAAGAATGCTTGGATTAGGAGGACTGCCTCTACAACGTCGTTGGGAAAGCGTTCTCGAGAAGAAGAGGTTGGACCGCAGAATACGAGGAAGTTGAGGAGGACTGCGAGTGCAAGGTTGAGCAGACAAAACTTTGGTCTCTGGACCGATATTGTCGGAATAGAATCGAAAACGGAGGAAGTAAAGGTGGATCAGTGGGATGATCAAGGAAAAGGCACTAAATACCATGAGAACAACCATGGAGCCGGCTCAGAAGAGAGGCCAAAGGAGATGCTACCTGAGAAGAAGGAAAACCCCGAGCGTAGCGCAACTCTGAGATTCATGGCAGATGATTTACCCCAAAGAGAGGGCATTTTCCAGGGTAAAAGATTTCTATTGCATGGCTTCAACGAGAGACAGGTATTACGCCCAACCTACTACATGGATCAGGTAATGGCGCTGACTTGAACCGCACAGACTTTGATATTACAAGGACATCTAAAATCTCATGGCGCGGACTTGATTACAGACATTGCAAATGCGCCACTGTTCCGAAAAGGAGCATTCGATAATTTTTATTATCTCGTTCCACACACCATGGCTCGTTATGATGTTCCTACCTTACCTGCCACTGTACAAACTCCGACTATTGTCACCGAATTCTGGGTTGAGCGATGCCTTTTCAAGAAAAAATTTGATAATTCCTGCACGGATATCATTAATTCCCCCTTTAGCCATCTTTTCATAGCAGGTGGGTACTTGCTTCATATGGGTGGTTCCAGTAGCACTAAGATGCGGCAGGTTTCAAGGAAATGTCGATATGTTCGACATCGTTCCAAGGCATCGATCTTGTACATGTATCTAAAGCTATCAAGCTTATGGGTAAGTGTACCTTGAAATATGAGTGTATAGCACTAAAAGGGTCCCAGGAGGTACTTATGAAGAGTTTCTTACATCCAGCGCGTCCGTGCTGGTGTGTAACTCCGTAGTACCTGGCCACGAAAAGCTGCTGCATGCGTATCATTGGGGCGTTCCTGCTGTCAAGGCCAACTGGCTGTGGGATACCATTTGCAAAGGAAAAGTGATGCCTTTTGGGCCATATATCATTCAGCCCATTAAGGACTCAGACCGATCTTCGATAGATGCGGACACAGCTAAAGCACATGACAAGTCGACTCAAGCTCGGAACAGGGATAGGCTCTCTGGGAATATTGAGAAAACGGCTCGCAAACAAGCTCGGAATCAATCTCCACCCAAAGAAACGTACAAGCAAACAAGTAAAGAATCTTCTAATCGAAACGAAACTCCGAAACCAGCTAAAGAATCCTCTCCCAATGTTCTGGCCGAATGTAACACGGAGAAGTCACCCAACAACAATGATCAAGCACCACTATACCTAGACGGCGATGAACGCCCACGACCGACTTCCAGAAATACGGATAACGATTCTTCGGTCCCCCGCAACACATGCTCGCCCTCAGTCCCTCTCAAAGAAATAACCCCCAACTCCTCACCCCCGAAACCCTCCATCTCCCACACAAAAGCGATCTCCCCACCAAAACCACCCCAACGCCCCTCGTTCGACGCCTCCACCCTCGGCCCCGCCATCTCCTCCCTCCTAGCCCACCACCAACGCACCCACTCTGACCCCGCCCTTCCTCCTGCCCCTATATCCTCCACCTCACCCACCCGCCCCCTCCGCCGACGCCGCCCCCTCCTCGGCCGCGCACCCTCAAACCTCTCCTCCCACAGCCACAGCATCACCCGCGCCAGCAGCGTCGACACTATGAATACCGACGGCTTAGGAACGCCCCTCGAACCCACCACCACCACTAACAGCCTCACCAACGCCAGAAGCAGCAAAAATAAACCATCAGAACCCAGACAAGCGGAATTATTCCAGCACTTGCATTTACTAAGCGGTGATAATGGAATGGATGATCCGGATAGAGAACAGCCGCAATTGCAGATGACACAGTTGGGATATGAGGATCCGGATGTGGCGGCTTGGAGGGAGAGGGTTACGGCGAAGATGGCGGGGGAGAAGCCGAAGAGCACGAGTAAGGGGATGACGCCTGGGAGGAAAAGTGGTGGGAAGGCAGATTTAGAAGTAGGAGGTTTAGGAATTGCGAAGAGGACGAGGGGGGCGGTGGGGAGGTGAAGTGTGGATTGTTTATTTTGGCAATCTGAAAACAAATTGGGGAATCGGATTTCCTCTTTTCTTTGCTTTTGTTGGATTGGACTAGTTCAAAAAGGGACTTGGGTAGTGAGCATCGTATTTCTTGCTTGGATATGCTGTTGAGCTAGATAGATGATGGAAATGAGATAATGTATTCCATGCGGACATATTTTGCTGTGATCCTGCTAAACCCTCCCTACCTAATCCTAGAAAGGTCTTGATGTCTTTCTTTTTGACCTTTATTCTCTCATATCCTTCTACTACCTGCGTTCGGAAACAGAATCAAAACGTCCGTATTATATGTATTGCATCATTTCTACCTTCTGTGAAAGATTAGATGAATAACAGGGGAAAATTGAAAAGAAACAACGACGTTTGTTATAATTCACAACTTCCATTACTACGGTAGGTAAATAGACTATGATACAAGAATTTCCATAGATTATCACATGAAAACAGCAGGACGATCTATTATCTGCGTTGAAGCTATTCTAATAGATGAGCTCAACTTGTAGATATGCGTTATTTCAAGATCTATTCGCCTAGTTTATTCATCTATCCCTCATATGGTTCATACAATCATACTCCTGCCCAGATATAACGGCTCGTCTTGGGGTATTCTCGTTAGTTGTGTCCCTCCACGCTCGTCCTCCACTTCATTAGGCCCACTTTAGAGAATTGCTGTCACTGTGCGGAGTTCATTCTGTGTATTATGCCCAGACGTTCCCCTCTTCAACATTGACAGGTTTCTCTTCAGCCCATTTCGGTTGCTCCTCTTCAACCCATCCGGAATCTTCTCCAGATTTCTCTCCCTCTTTACTCTTCCCCTCATCCTCAACGTCCATGTCTTCCTCGAAATCTAACGGCATCAACGCCCTCGTCTTCCCCTTGGGCTCGCTCTCATTATACCATTCCCCCGCACTAGTCCACTCAACAACCAAATCTCTTGCCCTCTCACCCAACAAAAAATACCCATTATTATCATTCGGCTTGAACATATACATATGCGCCTCCACCTCATCCTTCGCCTTATCATTCTTCGCCCGTTGAAAAAACCTTCGGTTCCTCTCACTCTTCGGCACCGTGCAGAATGTCCGCTCGGACGGCGCTATACCTTCCACGGCACCTATTTCTACGAATCCCCCAGCGAAGGTTCTGCTTGGGGCGGGCTGGGCGCGAGGCGCGCCTTTTCCGAGAACGGTGATGAGATTCGCGAAGCCGATGGAGCGGGTGTCGTGGAGTTGGAGGACGCGTTCGAGACGGGATTTTAAATCCTCACCTTTGGCGAGGCAGCCGACGAATTCGAGATGCGAGCTTAGGAAGGACCAGCCTTCGGTGATGGTGTCTCGCTTCAGGTAGGCTGCTGCACCTCCCGCAACGACGGCGCTGGTGGCACCGGCAAACATTGCGTATTTTCCCCAACGCTGCCAGGTGGGTGCTGCCGCTGCGTCTGAAGCGGTCATAGAGGCCGTCATGGCGTCGGCGCCTTGGGTGAGGAGCCTCTGCGGGTCTGCTTTTGGTTGAGATGGAGTAGAGGATCCGGATGTACTGTAGCCGAAGACGCCGGCTACGTCAGAGAGAGCTGAGTAGGCTGTGCTGGCAGTTTTGTAGTGTTGTTCTGCTCCATGGGCGACGACGCCAGGGGAGATGCCGAGATAAGGAGTGTCGAAGGCTAATATGCCTTGAATGTAAGGGAACATGAAGCTTGAGCTCGTAGAATCAGCGGGAGGAGATCGAGGTATGGGCCCCGTGTGAGAGGCCATTGAGGGTAAAGGATCAGTTGCATTAGTATTGGTATGAGAGGGTATTGGCGAATCGGAGGTTATGGCAAGCAGGGTTTCTGCAGCCACGATACCGCCCATAGAGTGGCCAATTAGGATTGTATGGACGGAGGGATCGATGGTAGGGGAAGGAGTCGAGGCCTCAACCTCGAGGTCTATGACCTTGTTCTGAAGCCTGTATTGCCATATCTATCAGCTCTTGCACATTGGCTGCCGAGAGGTGGGGTCGTGTAGCGAGGCGTAATCAGAGAGGCCCACCATTCTCTAAACCTCTCCACACACGCTTTCAAGTCTCCCCTCGTCTCGAACTTAGGATATGTTACGGCCTTGACCGTAATATTAGGTAGGGCATGAGTCACAAGGGCACGCAAATGCTCTGGGAAATTGGCGAACGTGTCGTCACCGCCCTACAAATCGATTAGCACATAGCTGTACGTAAGAGTGGTTTACGGAATGTGGAAGCCATCGGGAGGAATGATTTTTTGAAGCTCTTTGAGTGGTGTGGTTACTGTACAGCAAAGAGCTCGTCGCGGAGCAACTTGGAAGCTTGACGAAGGCGGGCTTTCTGGAAATATTCAGGCACATACCTTGAATCCATGAATGAAACACAGCAAGAGAGTCTTGTGCATAGTGTAGCTTCATTACCGCGTTGGTATGAGCAGGTTGTTGGCTCAGTGGCTCAATGGTCTTTTGAATTATTGTGTATGCTTGGCGAAGGTGAGAGGTTGCGTCAGATTGCTCCCTTGCTCTCTCCGATTGGCTACAGTGTTCGAGGCTGAAAGCATGCCGTCCTACTCGCTCGCCTCACACGTCAAACCGCTCATTCGTTTTCTCTCTTAACTTCTAGTTTCAAAATATACATTTCGAAGTAAGAAATATTTCAATTGTATTGACTTGCAAGCCTCAAAGCCACAACTTCTCGATAACATTGCCTTTCGCTGCTGAGTACCAGAACGGACCCACAACCCACGCCCAACCCCACAAAAAGGAAGCTCAAAAGGGTATCTTCAACTACATACCACAAACGAGGTAGACGCCAGGAGGCGAGGCTAACCTATTTTTTGAGGGAAAATGTCTAAATTTTCTAGCGACCTTGGTCAACATAGTCAATTAATATCAAGTTGAAGGCACGATTAGAAGGAGTGTTCGGATGAGGCCCCACAATCCGGGTGTGGATTGGCAATATTTCTCTCTATATCTACAAGTGGTCGAGAGATGCAAAGGTCATACATGGGTCAAGACCCCCTAGACGCCATGGCGAGCAGAGAAGCTCAAAGCCAATGCTAAATGCGCAGTAAGAAGCGCCCTCGCTATGCAAAAGGAAGTGGTGTATCATAATATGTCATTTCTAGCGACTTTTCGCGCCATGCCATGCTTATTGTTGGGAAAGTAAGACATACTGGTAAAATTTGGGGTGATATGCTCCCTTCTTTCCAGCCAAGGTTTTGAAAATTCTATGACGCGAAGTTCGGCTGAGGCAGATAATGCTGCATGTGGTGGGACTGCGACCATGTATCGAAAGGCATGTAAGGCAATACGCCCGTCTTGCGCTCGCTGATCGGCTTGCCTAGTGGCTGGTAATGCATCTGGTCGTAAGATAGATTTTGAGAGTGGTGCATTGATCCTGAGGGTGGTGGTACAAGAAGTGTGTTCACACCTCGAATGGGTTTGTATGGCGAGCTCCTTGGCACAAGAAAGCCGGAAGGTGAGAGCCCGTTTGTTTGCTGATGCTGGGAATAGGTGAAAGATGTTGGCGACGGCGTTCCAGAGCCGCTCGGATACGGAGATTGCCTGTTTTGGTATTCACTAGCAGAAGATCCACCTCTCGTACTATCTGAACGATCCATGTACGCCGATGGGCCTAGCGACGGTAGCTGCATGCCACTTTGCGAACCTCGGGTTGTGTTGGGGTATACAGTTGACATCGCTCGCCCTGAAGGCATCGGCAATTGTGCAGATGACGAGGCATAGCCACCCTGCTGGTTCTTTATAGACATAGAAAAATTTGGCATCGGTAGCCGGGGGATTGGAGGAGTAGAGTTTTGGAGCGTAGAAGGCGTTAGTGTTGCACTCGAATTTGCGGACGGAGTCATTGATAGCCTTTTTGAAGGTGGTTCTGAACTAGAGTCATCAAGACTTCGTTTGCGTACCCACGGCTTCAAATCGACTTCGGGCATTTGCATAGCCGACGATGATATCGTTGGAGGGAGATAAGGTGCTCCTGCAAGTGGATGAGGCAGTCCTGGGTTGGTGGGGGAAGGGTTCGTCAAGAATGGTGGCGAAGTGTTCTGTGAGGCTGGAGGCGACGGAAGGTCGGGATGTACATTGAACGGAGGCACTGGTAGACACAAGTTTCGTAGTCCTGACTGAATCCGAGAAGCCTTGTCGTAATAATCCGAGAACTTGCCAAGCTTGACATGCCATTCTTCCCACTCAGCAACAGAGGCATACAGGGTGTATCTCATATTGCTCAAAAATTCGACCTCCATAACATGGATCTCTTGGACAGATATGCCGGATACTTCAGCCCAGGTCTTATTCGTATAAGTATTATCGTCCAAGACTAGAAGATGTCAGCCTCCGCCATTCAAAGCCGTGCTAGAATGAGTAATGCGTACATTTATTGCCCAGCATCAATGCCACGGTAAGGAGCCTGAACTCGCTCCCTACCTTGCCTTTCACTCCAGGATTCAATCTCTTCAATCTGTAGATGAACATCAAGGCTAAGAGAATTACATTTTGGGACACCTGGGTCATCGAAAGTATAGTAGTCACCCATTTTCGAAAGCCAGTTGTAGGCATCGCTTCAGAGACAAGCGGGGCTGCTGGGCTTGGCGTAACTGCTGCATCTTCGACAAAGTGGAGGGTAAAAGAGGACTCGAACCAGAAAAAGCAGGTTATCTGTCATGCGTTAGGTATGCGTTGTGGGAGAATCAATGGAACAGGCAGTGTTCTCACTTGAGCTGCAAATTCTGGCAAGCTGCCCTTGCTGTCATTGATTGAACGAGGGATTTGGAGATGAGATGCAATTGAATTATTGTCACTTGATGCTCGCCGGCGGGCTGCCTGCTCGATCTGTGCAGCAGTTTCTTTCTTGGACGGCAGGGGGCTTTGCGATCGCTTTGCAGAGTAATACGAATCGTAAAATGGCTGTGGTCGACTACTTATATTTCTCGACTCGTCGGCAGTAGCTTGTGAAAAGTGTGGTTGGAGGGCGTTCGATCCAACGACCGGGACACGTTTGTATGATTGCCCTCCACCATTTTGAGCAAGTAATGGATTGCCATCCATGCCACTCATGTCTCTGGGTGGGGTACGGAGGCCGTGGTCGCAAACACTCCTAATCCCGCTGAAGCCCAGAGGCGGCGTGTGGTTATGTCCACCTCTTGAGCAAGTATCCCTCTCCCACGGCCAGGCAAAGTCTTGTTGTTGTCGTAGGGGAGGGAGGGTACCGTTTAGCTTGTAGCTTGACACCGAAGTTGAAGACATCGAGGGGAGCTGAGTTCGTAGCATTGGAGCAGCAGTGTAGGAGGATGGTCCACGGGCTTATAGAGGTAGCTTGGACTGTTTGCGGTGTTGGGGCTTTTCTTGTCTGCTGCCGACAGGCTCGATATAGATAGGCATATGTATTGACGGAGGGCTGTGTGTTCTAGCTGCTTCCTCGATTCAATTTCGTATAGGTGAGACTTCCTTCCTCTGTGAATGGCCAAAGGAAGGACGTCAATGAGATGGTTGAGGAGAGGGTAAGTGCTGTGACCGGGTAGCCATCAAGCTCTTTCACGACGACATGTAAGAGGAGCGGTTGACTACGTATGAAAGACAAAGGAATTTCGGAAATATTTGCTATGGTAGCTCAGGTCTCGCAGAATGAGAGCTAGTATTAAAAAGGGAAGTACCCATGTAAAAGGACCTAGTAGGGTAGGTCAGGGAGGACAGACCCAAATAGAGAGAGGTAATAAAAACGCATATCCCGGGGGGCGTGGAGAATGGAAAAGGGTAAGGAGAGTCGGTTTGGCGAACCGCCAATGGTCAAGGGAATGAAAGGAGGATGTGTGGATGTGTTGCTCATCCGGCATAAGAGTAGTAGTGTGATCCAAGTGTGACCCAAGCCCAGTGTATGCCTTCGCCCATGCCCATGTTCCAAGAGGGCTGATCACGGATCCCTTTCCCTTCGATGCGTGTTCTATGGGGCGAAAGGCAGAAGCCTGGAAGTAAAAAAAGTGTGTTTCCGGAGTGTGAATGAAGCTTTCTCGCCTTTCAATAGTCCCCTAGTGTCCTTCAAATTGCTAGTGTCCTAGTCAGAGCCACCAAAGCGGATTGATGGAATCCTAGGGACCTAGGATTAGTGTAGAGTGGATTATGCACAAACGTAGCAAGGGCGACCGAGCTATGTATCAGGTCCAATGACACGAGCCTGCCTACCGAACGCGGTGTGCCGCGACAAAGTCGGACAGCCATCGACACGTAATTAACCAGAGTGACAAAGGGGCCTTGTAGCATGCTACGGGTGGCCGATGACTGATCACTAGGCTGTATGGTGTAGGGTGCGAATCATAGTAGGTGAGAGGTTAAAAAGCCTTGTGTTGCTTTTTTTACGAGTGCGTATATGTGTGAAGGCTAAGCTAAGCGGGGCCTTGGGAGGAGGGGGGGAAGTTCAAGGGGAGAGCTGACTGGATTGGGCGGGTGATTGTGGTGAGAGCTCCGCAAGTTGTACAGCGTTGATAGTTGGCTGGGAAGGCCTGTGGACGGCTTTAAGCCACATAAGGCAAGGTGGCTATCCGACCACTGCCGCCAGACAAGCATTTGGAGGCAAAGAAATAAATGATTAAAGGACTAGTGATTGGTCCTTCTCGCTTTTGCTCTTTGTTCGCCTCTGCACCACTTGCTCGGGTATCATGTCGGCGGTATCATACTATGCGAGAAGTGGGGTGGGAAATGGAAGATCAGGAGATCAGGGTGAAAGGACTAGGACACGTAGTAAGGAACTTGGACGTTTTGGCGAGGGGGGCGATGGCAAAGCGCTGATGCTTCTCATGCCGCTGTGTCAGATTAATCGTACCTAATGAATTCGAAGGACTACCAGACCAACTAGACCGGTGCCGATGCGTGTGGTCTGGAGTGATACGGACAAAGCGAGGCAGGTAATCCCCGTAATTAGATAATAGCGCCCAAATGAAGTTGGGGCATGCGTTGATAGGCTTCGTACGCAATCCACAACCCAGCTCTGCTAAATCACCAGGCTCAAATTGTGAATGATCGGTAATAATGCATGTGAGGTACTTCTAATGTAGGGCCTTGTAGGGGTTACCCAAGCTGCAAGGCGAAGGTGAATCAAAATCAAAAAAGATCCAGATCCTTTGACCGGACCCGTCATTCTAAGCAGTAGTGACTGCTATCGGCCCTCCTGATTGATTCATTGAAACGAAATTCAAAGAGGCTTGGCCCCGTGGCACTTTCACTAGCAGTTCCTAGGCATCACTGCAATCACTGCAAGCAGGACTACTTGTAAGTGCAGAGAGTGCGTGAGATTCTGGCCGTGAACCGCGAATCAACATCCTTGCTCGGCGAACAGGCTGGGCACTTCTCCGCTTAGACTCCTGTTGGCCCATCTAAAATGTCTCTAATGTCTCTAATCCCAAGCTTCCCGCCGTGAAAATCAAATCGAGATAGACGATGAATGATGATGCCGTGAAAACCTTTCCAATTCCTTCACCCTCCCCTAGCCTCCTCTGAGAAGAGGCTGGCTGACCGGATCATCGACCTAACGGACGCGTGCCGGTGGCTACTGGACTCGCGCTGTCATCGGGTCAAACAAGTGATCGTCTCACAGCATCATCAGTGTCTTACTCCGTACTTACTTACCACTGCGCTGGTTGGTTCCCGAACTAAAGATAAAAGGTAAGGTTGGCAACCTGGCAACCGAACATATACCACGCAACACTCAGCCCAGGCTGTCATATGAGCGCTCTTAATCCGGCATTTCTACTAATAGGCTCGTATGCACGAGCGGTGCTACAAATAATGCCTAGGTACAAAGGCTGCTATGAGGAGGTTAGATTCGCAATCCTGCCTGGCGCAGCAGAATGCGACCGAGGATCTATGCGCTAGGATGGATCGTTGGAGATCCGGATAGTAAAAACTGCAGTACTTTGTAATCATCAAGATGATGCAGAGGGCCTCGAACTAAGCGCTACCTACCGCATGACCAAATGATTGAGAGGATCAACAACACAACGTTACTACGGGATACTGATTAAGATTCAGGTGCGGTGGTGCTCAATAGCACGGTATCAGGTAAGGTATGTTGGGCCTGCATTCCATTGGTACACACGCACATTCACACACATATGAGGCGTGTCGCTTGGGGCTCATCACAGCAAAATTTGCCTTCCTGTGATGTTCCAGATGTTCCATTCTTGATGTGCTGTACGGGTACCTCATAACGAAACAAGAACGCCAATCGATCCAGCCGACGGCCAATTAGCAATTTTGTTTTGCTGCAGCGAGACTAATCGGAAGAGTCAGGAGGATGGGGGACGTCTCAGCGGCAGTGGCCTTAACAAGCAGTGTAGACGCCCGCATAATTAGGCCCCAATCAGGATTGGATTTCGGAGTGCGGGACAGGAGTGTGGTGGAAGGGCTAGAGGCGATGTCAGAGGCCACGACATCACCCTTTCAGGGATTGGCGAGAACGAGGTGCCCGGACCAGTAGGTCTTGTGCAGGGATGATGATCCCTAGATCACCTGGTTGTGGGTATCAACGATATCTACGGGGCAAATGACAATGCAGTCATCATGGTGGTGATGCAGTCTGAGAGGAAGCAGGCAAAAGCCGAAAGGGCCGACTACGAGATCGAGACAGTGACAGTGCGGTGATACGAAAGGCAAGTGCACCTCGCCGTCTTGCGGCCGTCGGATATGGTAGTGGTAGTGTTCGGGCTTGGTGGTGGCCAAGTCGTGTCAAAGTTTGCTCGAATTTTCGCGAAGAATTGCCAGTAACAGTGGAGGGACTTCAAGGAACGTGGGTGGTACTCATGGCGTGGACGGCTAGGAGTGGCTGCAAGAGCGCTTTATCTCTGACTCTGTTTGAGGGGTCTGATGTCAGCTTGCAAGTAGAAGTAACTATCATTAAGGACGGAGACTGGTGGAGGTTGGGCTGGTTGGCTGGTTGGTGGCCTAGAAGGGGCCCCCCCGGACACTCGGCTCTCATGCCCCTCACTTTGCCGCTTGTTCCCATTCGAAAAGCAGGGCACACCGTCTAGGCTATCTCCCAGGGTAGGGGACCGTAATTTGCATCATCATTTCCACAACCGGCTAAGCCTGCGCCGAGCAGGCAAGAAGTGCGTTTTTAATATTGGAAATACAAGGTGAATACAGGGAAAAGCTTCTCCTCTAGACTCCCAGTCGCAGTAGGCCCAGACGACATCATCACTGATTGTAGCAGGTCTACGCTTGCAGACCATATGCTCGCCTTACCTTAGTGCCGGACTCATCTCTAGCCAAATGCACACTCATCTCATCGCAACAACGTCCTTTGCATTCTCGTCTCTGATGTGCAGGAGAAGTCAATAACAAGACGCCACATAAAGGGCGTGCTGACTCGGGGGCGTTGCTGCCTACTCCAACAAGCCTTGCAAGCTTCGATAAAGGGAAAAATTGGGTAAGCTCGTTTGCTGACCATGCTGGCAATTACGAATTACCCAAGCCCTGCTGGAAAGCGTATCAAATATTTGGAATTTCGCAGCCTCTGCACCAGAAAATATGGACAAGTGACAAGACAATCTGGATAATTCCGTCAGTCCGAGAGGAACTATCCACAGGCGCGCTTCTGCACACTCAGACTTCCAGCTTCCCCCTAATCTCGAATCTTGAATCTCGGACACGAAAACGAATAAAGGGAAGGACGCACGTCAAGGACTATTACAACCCCCCCTATTTCCTGCACACTGACAGCGAATGAATCCGCCACTTGTCGAAGGACTTTGAAGGGCATGGACGGGGTACGGTAGCATCCATCGATATTCAGCCTGCCTGACCTTTGCCGCAGGCAGCGGCGAGACCGGTTGCCCCTAAGGTAGGTATAGTCGCATCCCACAAAGCAAGCCATCCTAGTCCGGAGCCAAAACCACGGCCAGTTCACTTCCTTCCCCACACCACAACCAACTATCCTCAATCATGAGCCGTGTGTTGCGCAATGAACGTTTCAGCTCTTCCTGCAAGAAGGGTCGCATTATTTGGTCTCACCATCGACACCTGCATCAAACCGCTCAGCTTCCCGTTTCGACATTCTTCTCCGGCTCGCCGAATATTTCGCTTGTATCTTTATAATTACCGCATCGCGTTTTTGGCCTGAAATTACTTTTGTGTGTCTCGGTCAGATGCTATAATCACCAGCACTTTCCCGATACTTGCGTCAGCTACCAAGTCCTCATGTTACTGCAATACATAAGGCTTCATATGCCGGCCACACTGAATAATTTACGGAGTTTGTGCCTCACGTCGGGCATGCTAGGCTTTGTCGGTAGATGCATGCCCGTAAGGTGGGTCGATGGTTGCATCAGTAATCAATTAGCATCGTCATTTGTTATTGCTTTCACATCTCGACCTATCTGTGCTCTCCTAACCACCAATTGTTTTCGGAGTGGATGTTATCTACAGTGTGCATGTGCTCGACACTGCAGCGATCAACATGGGATCTTGTCAGCACACACAATCCCTACCTCCTGTAGAGACTCCAGTTGTTTCTCTCCGTGAGCAGGCGGAGCTTTGGGTCTTTCTGGCTTGCGGTAACCTCGATCTACGTCCTGATACTTTCAGAACCATCGTGAGTAAGCGCTCGCCTGAGTGTATTACGATCTCTAAACCCCCTCGGCGATCTTGTTGTCCTGCTGCCATCAAGGAAGGGTTCTTGCTACCAGGAGCATCGTTAAGATAGTACATGAGGCCCTGGTAAACTTCTACATGGTCCACCTTATCCTCGACAATCCCTGGCTTACTGAAGCCGAAAATAATGGTGAGTGAGTGTATTCATTGGAATGGCTCAATGCTCGAGGGCCTGTTCTGGTCTCTTTGCTGCACGCTTTGCGCTTTGCAATCCACGTCGTACTCATCCACCTGATAGTCAGCTAAATTGGGGACCCATGAATGTCACAAAAGTGCTGGGGGACGCCCAGTCGTGGGAGAGTCGACCAGAGTAATGCTTAGGTTCAGCCGCTCAAACTTCATTTGACATCGCCTGGCAGCTTTACTGTATCAGCACATGCTTTCAAATTGGAAAAGACATTAGATCGCTCCGTATCTGGATGATTGATTTGATTCTAGTGGTTCACAACAAGCTCAACAATCTTCTTATACGGACCCCTCAATTCCCTCGGCAACAAGCCCAACAAGTTTCTTGTACGGACCCCTTAATTCCTTCGGTTTACCGTCGGAACATTCCAGAGTTTAACCTTGAATGGACCTATCCTTACCTACCAAGCCCTTTAGTCAATCCTTTACCCCTGCCTCATACCAGATTTGGATGGGGACTGGACCATCTGCATTGCATTGACGTGGCCATGTCCTCATACTCGGATTCAGATGAACCTGCTTCTTCCTGTCCACTAAGAGACTCCAAACTCTTCCACTTGCTCTCAAGTGAATAGATTTGACAGCGGAGATTAAGAATTCGCTTGGATTTTCCATGGAGTTTATGCATACCCAATGTTTCAATGAGGTTTCAGAGTGCTTTCACCATTGCTGCCTACTGAGTTTGATGGAAAATGCCGTTCCGGTCAAGGAAGAAGTGATGAGACAGGAGATGATGAAGGTGGAGAGTTTAAAGACCATTGACTTGTCCTGATAAGGATCTCATAGCATACTGGGCAAGATGACAGTGTGCAAAGCACTACTTGGGCGAGGAGCAGATAATATGCAGACTCTCAACCGAGGGATCTTGATGAAGATCTTCAAAGCGATATCATGTTAGTGCTGTGATGGAGAACTTCTTGGTACTCGCTTAGACGTTTAGATTTTTGTAAGGAGTACACGTTGTGAATGACACACCATACCAATGCGATCCACAGGGTAACCGACATGATGCAATCGTTCTTTTCCCTCCGTCCCAAGACACTGAAATGAGAAGCACTGGCAATGCCAGATGTCGACTCGATCTAACATAGCAGCAAGCGTCGTTCATGCCCAATACCCGCAGGGTGCCCATACTCCTCTAATCTTTGCTATGCCTTAATGCATTGAAATCCTACAAACAAATCCATCACTGCTATCGCCGTAAACTGTCCAACCTTGCCTGTAGATCGTCATCAGCACCACCACCTCCACCAGGTGCTCCTCCCCCTCCCCCAATAGCTTCCGCGACTCGTCCATCCGCAACAGCAGTCTTTTGTAGGCCCGATGGTGTCTCTCCCAACTGTACACACAATATCATTAGCCACCAAGCCCCATCACACAACAACCCCAACTCAATCTCCTCAACCACCACCAGAATGTAATGAGCACATACCGACTGTCCCAAATCCACCCCAATCTCATCCAGCACCTCTTTAACAACCTCCTCCCCCTCCTCCTCATCCTCCAATCCCGTCACATCATCAATAGCATCATCCATCATCTCCTGCCGCTGATCCATAACATCATTCTCTTTCTCAAACTCCATCGCTATTCTCTGTAGGGCCGGGAGATTCATTTGTCGGTTCATGCTGCCAAGGAGGGATGTGGCGCCTTTCATTGATTGCATCATTTGCTCGTTGGAGCGCACGGTTTGGATTCGGAGGGATATGGCTTGCAGTTGGGTGCGCATGGAATAGAACTTTTGAATGTATCTGGTGCATTGTGAGGAGGGAGAATTGAGATAGGAGGGAGACCGTACCTTCTCGTCCGTACTAAATCTTTGGCTTGTATTTTACATGCTCCCATTTGTCCATTCTGCCAGCCATATAAGCTCCTATTCTCTGCCTCTTAATGCCGGGATTAGAGTACCTTTGCGCTCTTCTTGATATCTTGGATCAGTTTCTTCTCTTGATTCTCTAGCTTTACCCTTTCGCGGTCCAGCTCTCTTTGTGTTTTCTCCAGAGCACGTTGGTGTTTCCGTAATCGTTCCTGAGGCGTCATGCGCTTGCCGAAGGCCCATTCTACGATCTGCAAGAGCTGTGAGTATCAAGGAGGGGTTGGCGGGGAGGGTTGCTTACGTTCATGGTGGGGATTTGGAGAAGGATGGAAGGTAAAGATGTGTATGAGCCGTATATAAGAGTGGAGAGAAGATCGGGGCTGCCCAAAGGTATTCACTGGCGTGATATCGCTGCCTGAAGTGAAGGCAATTGGAGCTCTGCCATCAATCATCAATCGCGGGATGACGCTCCGCCGCTAGCGCGACGCCAAGCCATGTCGATGGCAAACGTTCCAGAGCAACAACGTTTTTCTCTACAAAGCACCCAATAAAGATACACAACATTCCTTTCTCTTTAAATTGCACGTGACCCTCCCGTCATGAGTCAGGACTACTATCCTGTCGATGGCTCCGAAGGCGGGTCCTCAAGCCGTTCAACGTCTCATCCATCACATCCTTCACACCGAAGACCGCATTACATGACCGTGGGATCAGGGTCGACTTCAGCGAGCGCAGCTGCTTTGATATCAAGCCTCGATCACGACTCTGGCTACGGAGGTAGCATGGCCGATGAGAGCTATAGCAACGATGGCAGCACTAAAGGGTGGCATCCAGGACTGACAGCGGACCTACCTACGCCGGCACACACTCCTACTTTACCAGGCGAAAGCACTCCGGCCTCGGAAAATGAGCGGCGTGTACTGGCTAGTCATATCCATCAATCATACTACAACCGAAACCGCGCAGCGCTGGGCCGCCAGATCGCTCGTACTATAGAAATTCTTCAGGGTCTGCAGCAGACGAACTCCACCTGGCCTGCGCAATATCCAGCGGCTCGAGAGCCCCAGAATGCAAGACCGGAATCAAGGCCTGGATTTGCACAAACACAATCGACTGCAGGTGAAAACCTCCACCGCCAAGTTGACAATGTCCCTTTGCGACCAGGTGCACCACGGAGGGCTGCTACATCGCTCGGGGAAGGCTCGACGGCAGAGTCAAGTTCCGCAGCAGAGAGCAGACAGTCACAAGAACCAGAGCGCCTGATCACACCTCAATCGGCACACGAATTCTCCGTACTCAAATTACACATGAACGTTCAAGGTTTTACGCAAGCGGAGATCGCACATTCTATGAAGAGAGAGTCAATTGCCTCACTACTAGATGGGAGAATAAGTCATAGTATAAGACATCTATTGCTGCTGCGGGATAGGATAGAGGACACCTCTAGCAAGGTGTTAGTTACTGGAGATCTGAATGCCGGCAAATCGACTTTTTGTAATGCGCTGCTGAGGAGGAAGATTTTACCGGAGGACCAACAGCCTTGCACGAGCATTTTCTGTGAAGTCTTGGATGCAAAAGAGAACGGGAATTTGGAGGAGGCACATGCGGTGCACAAGGACGCAACCTACGACCGGAACGATGAAAGCACTTATGACGTTTATTCCTTACAAGAATTGGAAAAAGTTGTTACAGACAACGAAAGCTACACCCAATGCAAAGTCTACGTCAAAGACATACGGACAATTGACGAGTCGCTGCTCAATAATGGGGTGGTAGATATATCTATCATAGACGCGCCTGGCCTTAACTCAGACTCTTTAAAAACCACTGCAATATTCGCTCGGCAGGAAGAGATTGATGTCGTGGTATTTGTTGTTTCAGCTGCGAATCACTTCACACTTTCGGCTAAAGAATTTATCTGGAACGCCGCACATGAAAAGGCTTATATCTTTATTGTGGTCAACGGCTTCGACAATATTAGAGACAAGGCAAGGTGTGAGAGAATGATCCTCGAACAAGTGGCACATCTGAGCCCTCGCACATTCAAAGAGTCATCCGAGCTAGTACATTTCGTTTCGAGTAATGCAATACCTGTTGCTCCTGCGATTGGTAATGGACCAGGCGGGGATGGTGGAGGGGGAGGGGCTGGCAGCGGTAGCAGCTCTGGTCCCTCAGGTGATGGACCTCCATCACCGCCCAATGACGACGAAGAGCCTCTCGGGAAGCATGGGGAGCCTGGATCGCCTCCAGGTAAAGGCAAAGGCAAAGACAAAGAGAAACTGCAGGATTTCGAGCAGCTTGAGCAGTCACTGCGGCGCTTTGTGCTCGAGAAACGTGCTCGGTCAAAACTCGCTCCCGCTAAAACGTATCTCCTCAACGTACTTACGGACCTTGAGTCCCTTGCAACCGTCAACCGCGATGTAGCCCAGTCCGAGCTCGATCGTGTCGCGCAGGAATTATTTGAGATCGAACCTGCATACGAGAAGTCGAAGAAAGCCCGTGCGGAAGTTAGTGACGATGTAGACAAAACTATCGAGGAGACTTGCTCGGACATTTATAGGAACACTCGGACCATTCTCAACAACGCCATCTCACAAGTCGCCGAGGTCGATCTAGGCGTCCCGTATCCGGGTCTCATGAGCGCCTACCAGTACGCCGAAGATATCAAAGCTTCGATGCTGGATCAGATATCCTCCGCTGTGACGATATGCGAGCATAAAGCTAAAAGCCAGACTATCAATAGCGTCAATACCATCGAATCGCTAGGCATATTGCATCTCGGAGATGAATACAATGATCTGAACTTTAACTCAGACAGGATGTTCACGAAGAGGCGGGATCTACTCGCGAGACAAGTCGACTTCGACATCGAATTCGCCGACTTCTTCGACCTCGGCGGGCTTTGGGAACGCCAGGAAAAGGTCGCCGGCACAGGTATGGCGTTGACAGTCGCTAGCGTGGTTGGTGGACGCATGGTAGGAGGCTTCGGCTATGTAGACGGAGTGCTCGGTGCTGCACGAGTCATGGGTACGCAGAATATACGGAGGATGATTATCCCCGGGATCATCGCTACTGGTATGCCCCTCTCCCAGGCCCCCACCCTCTAAACAAGATTACCTAAAATTAATACCATATCCAGTCATCCTAGCAACAGCTTACACCCTGCACTCCATTCCGCACACCCTGCCTCCCCGCCTCTCCCGCCGCATCGCCACCACCCTCTCCTCCCTCGACTACACCCATACTAACTCCACCCGCATCTCCACCGAAGTCCGCAAAATCCTCCGGTACCCCGCCGAAAGCCTGCGTGCCGGCTTGCAGCAGTCTGTCCAGCAGTTGGGAGAGAAAAGGGAAGAGCGGGTTAAGGTCAAGAGGGAAAGCGAGGTCGCGAGAAAGTATTTTGGCAACTTAGTTCGGGAGTCCAGTGAAGGGAAATCAAGGGTCGAGGATGTAGATTTAGAAGGCCCAGCGCCCGGAGTAGCGGGCGGGTTTGAGGAGGGGACGTTGGTTTGAAATACTATCGAATGACATGTGGGGGAGCCGGTTGAACATTTTTGAACGGCGTTGGGCGAACTGCAGGATGGAGAGGGTAGGGTGTAAGAGACGTGGTGTATGGAATACTCTGTTGCATAGCAAGGCGGCTGTTTTGCTCACTCCACACATAACAATCGTATTCGTTTCGATCAAGCCAGCTCTCTAGTGCTGTTTTTGCGGTTTTTGAGTGATATAAGTATTCCTCAACTCCGTTTATATTTACTTTCCTGTCGGGGTCACGGTCAATCTGACTGAGCCATGGCAGGCGTTTATTTCCAAGTTCGTTGGCATATCTCCTTTTTCTGCTCGGAAATTGGACCATTATCAATGGTCGAGCAATGCATATATCCATTCAAGCCCGTCTCCTCAAGCTAAAATGTACAGCACATTATAAAGAAGGAAGGGCTTTTGAATTGAATAACTCAAAAGGACTTGGCCACCTGTAGTTGAATAGAATATCATCGCTTGCTAATTCCTCTCCAGGATTGAAACACATAGACCCCCCTCGCTTCAAAATATATTGCTTAAATCTCATGGATATAAGAAGAAAAGAAAAACAAAAACCGCCCTGTGTGTATATCCCATAGCTCCTCGCTCCTAAGAACACCCAACTTATAACCATAATCGTCCCTGATCGTTACTTCATAGCTCATAGCATCATGACCCTCGTCATCAAAAAGAATGTACACCATCAAAACAAAAACGGAAGATCCGAAAACCCTCTCTCTCTCAAAAATTCATCCCCCCTCCATCCCCGTACTCGTCAAGCCCAGGATATCTCCCATTTGACAATTTCCCCAGCACTTCGAGATTGTTCTGTGCTTCCGGGCCAAAAGCGCCGAACCACTCATACCCACCATTACCATTAACACCAGACTGGTCGACGAGGCCATTGAGGTCCAGTGCGAGCCAGTCTGTGCCCATACTAAAGTCTTTCGGCTCGGCGGCATCATTGTTCATGCCGTATGCTTCTTGATTTTGTTGTTGCTGAGTAGTGTTATATGAACTCGGGCTCTGAAAATTGTAGTTGGGGTTGTTGCTGGGGAAATAACCGTTACCCAATGGGGGCATTATGGTAATATCCCTGTTGTGGGGGCTGTCGTAGGTGGTAGGGAGGCCATCAAGTGGGTCTTGAATGGTATCCCCTGGGTTTGGATGATACTGAAATTGGGCTTGTTGGTTGTACGTGTTGTTTGAATTGTATTGGGCTGGTGGCTCCTGAGTGCGAGGGGGGAGTCTGACGAACTTTTCGCCTACTTTCTCTATGAGGCCTTCCAGGAGATCGGCAACACGGAGGCAAACATGGACATCGTCGACATAGCTTGTACGCAATGCTTTCGCGGTGTCCGCTAGGAGACGCCTTGAGATAGAGACCTCATCCGCTTTTCCACCGATGGCGAAGGTCTAGGATATATCAGTTGGAGCATTCAAAAGGGAAACCGAAGGACTATCTACCTTGAGTAGAAACGTAGCTGAGGTTAAGATTCGGAAGATAGTCCTCACAGGTGCGTGTTTGAGGTAGTCATCGGGCAGAAAACCTTGTACTACGTGCTTCAATACTGTTCGCGCAGAATAGATGACTTCTTTGATATAGCGCTCATTTTTGCCATATATGTTGACGTAGGAAGATGAGATGCTAGAGGCAGGCGAAGCCGGGCTATCGACTTGCGGCATTGAGCTGACCTTGTTGGCCCACTGTTCAATTACAGCTTGGAGGGCTAAAGAGTTGATGTAGAGGCCTGTGGCCAGATTGTCAGATCTGATCTGTCGGACTAGGTGAATATGATCTTACTGATATAATGATACTCAATCGAAATTATGAGTCTAGGGTATTTTGGGACTTTGAGGAGGTGATTAGTCCTTATACACAAACAGATCCGAGAGCTTTCTTACCATCTAATTTCTCGAACATCTTATGCCACTTCACGAGCATTGGCTGTATTCTGTCCAAGTGTGACATGTATCCTCCGTTTTGAATAATAAGCGCGGTATGATCCTTAGAAGGGAATAATACCCTATTCGTTTCCTTCATAATCGACATAAGGTCGACCCAGCATTGTTGGGACCTATCCACGGATTCTGTAAGCATTGTTGAATCGACTGCGGCAGCTGTTAGCTTTGCAAGGCATCCTGCGACCGAAGACATACTTGAATGAGAGCCGTTGATGAAATCCTCCAGACTGAACCGGTTAACCTGGTCTGAGTATATACTGGGAAGCCCGAATCGGCCACTGGCCTGGGTAGTAAAGACGTATAGAGCTCGTTCAACCCGCTCCTCTCGTAGACGTTGGTTGGCCGTCTTGTTGTGCGTTTGAACCCTTTCCTCGACGGGCACGATGCCATTAGCGTAATCGCCGAATATCCCCAGCTCGTACGCAAGCACATATGCCATTCCAATCAAGCTCCGGCACATCTGGTCAGATCTTGCTACGGGTTCGCTCCAGCCACTGAGCGTTATATCTCTACCATTCGTCGTATTAAGGCCCGCATCAGTCCATTCATCTTCTGCAGGTATCAAAATCTCGCCATCGTCATCTCTAGGTGGAAAATGCATAGATTTGGGGTGGAATTCACTCAGTAACAATAGGCTAGGCAATTAATTAGTAGGAAAGAAAAAGTCAGCTGCCGAGTCCATACCTTTCAATTGTTCCCAATGAACGAAGGCCTCCTAGAGCACCATTCGGGGCTACTTTGCGCTTGCCCGCTCCGCAAAAGCCGCCTCCAAATTGTTCCTGTCCCCAAAACATGCGGGTGATCATGTCTCGCAAGTATTCCCACAGCTTTTCGTGGATTTTAAAAGCTCGAGTCTGGGCTCCCGGACCTACTAATTTCTTGTAGCGCGAAGCGATTGTAAGTATAGTCACTGTCAACATCGGCTCTTCCTTCAGAAGTGCCGAGTGCGCTGTATCAGGACGGCAAGCTGGTAGACTAATAGGCGTGAGCGGGTTGAGATGTTCATAAAAGCTGAATTGCGATTAGCAGCGATTCATTCATAGGGTTCGTATCACCCCGTACTAATCTATGTATGATATAGCCTCGGAGACCGTGAACCAACCAGCATGAACAAACCTCAATCGTGACCATAACTTGACGTTCTCAGCGGAGAGTGAGGTCTCTCTATGCTCGATGCTCCTACTACCAATGGCTGGGTCGATGTTCGTAGAGTACACTTGGACCCCTTGCCGCTGTATTGTGGGAGACTGTCTTGAACGGTGGCTACCTTGAGCAGGACTAGAACCATGAAGGGGGTGGCTTGTTGGCCGTCTTCCTTGGCTTGCTAAGTCTCGCCGCTGAAGGTCTTCACTTTGATTTGAGGCTTTCAACAACAAGTGAAGGGCATCGCCGGGTATGTTGATGGGTGTTCGAAACAAGTCCGCCGCGGTCTCGTTGGTCACTTCGTGATCTTGTCCATCTTCGGACTTTGTAATCGTGTTACTGGAAGAATAAGGATCGGGTGGTTGGAGTGGCCCTTGCGGCGGCAGGCTGTATCCGTCTAATTGTGATATGGCAGATAGAGAACCCGAAGTCGTTGATCGCCGGGGATCATGCAGCCCGGTCTCATAACCACCGAGCGATACACTTGTCCGAGTGCTCTTTCTTCTCCCATTGCGGTCAGCAAATTCATCGCCAGTGTGCTCATCTTCCCCTAGGTCACTTTCATCATCCTCCGCCTTGCGCTTTCTCCGCGTTGCAGAAAAGTGGCAGTCCTTGCTTTCTCTGCGACATCTAGCACAAGGAGGATCCTGAGGAGCATCGACAGGACCAAGTTCGCAGCGAACTTTTCTTTTTCGACATGGTATCTGGGTTATGCTGTCAGCAAGCATAAGATATAAGTGAGCAGGCGGGGTTCTTTGGGCTCACGAACGCATGCTTGATAAGTCCTCTTGTGGCCAGGCGAGGCCGAGTTTTGGGAAGTTTGGAAGTTATGCAGAGTATTCGTTGAGGTTGTAATAGCAAGTGGAGCCGGAGCATTCGGTGCAGTCGCCATTCTCGTGGACTCGTGGGTTGGTGTCACCGGTTCGGTTACTTGCGGGACGTGAGGGAAGGCATAAATGGCCTATAACCGAGATGCTTAGTTTAAGGCAAACAGACACTTCACTTTCTAGGTCATTCATGCAACAAGTTGTTTGCGCAAGGTCATAGCTCAGGGATTGAAAAGGAGGCGTTAGGAGTTACGAATTGGTGTTACCATTTCCGTCTCCTAACTCGGCAAGAAACACTGTGTCACGTCAATGCATCACTCATTCCAAGACCCATTATCTACATATTCACAGGACTCCAACCAATGCTTTTGCGTACCCAAACCCGTACCATACGCTATGCAAAAAACTTAAGAGGCGACCAGTATTTAAATACGACCACCAGAGTGCGAGTCCCTTGGTGATACCAAGCGATTCATACTGCTCGCATATTCCGAGTCACCATCATGGTATACCGTCCCCCTTCGGTCATCTTCAGGTAGGAGCTCTTTGACTTCCCAATTTCCTTGCTTAATTCCCACGCTGAACTCGAGGTCTTCCTTGGTTATGGAGTCCCAGTACTAGAATTGAAAGTCAGCAGCAATTGACGCACTCTCTGTCAAGAGACGTACCTTATAGACCATCATGACCGCGAGGAGGTTGCAAATAGTCGCGAAGAACAGGCCATCTAGGTAGTGCTGCACACTATTACAGATAGTGTCGCTGAATACATACAAAATCACCTGCCCAATCACAAAGAAGAAAACCCCAAAGATAATGTCCCCTAGGGGCCATCGATCCTGTAGAGTATTGACCACCAATATGATCTGCATGATCAAATATATGAACAAGAATATGCCGTTCAGGAGATATAGAACCACAAAGAGGCCCACAGTTTTGGTCGGTCCCAATCCAGCCTTCCCTTTGAATGTGAATATGGATACAGCGCCGGATACCAAGAACATGCCAATCGAGGAGCCTCGGAGTAGCCAGACCGACTGCCTAGTCCCATCTTCATACAGCTGAAATCCGACGAAACCGTTGACTAGGAGGCAGGTGCATAGTGCTGAAGTGAAGCCATTCTGAACAGCAACGAAGTACGGAAAAGCGCCTGATTGTGGGGGAATGACGCCAGAATCGAGTATTAGCGATGTCATGGTAAGGGCCATGTAGATGTAGAAAAATGTCGTGATCTCCTTGCGACCTATTTTTAGACGAATCCATGTCAGATATATTCGTAGGGTACGAGGCAATTCAGGACAAGAAGGTTGATCGCTTACCGACAGCCGTGAACTTGGAGCGCACATGTAACACCATAATAGCCGCCATTCCCAAGGCAAGAATGTGCATGAAGTCGGTGGCGGCCTCAAAGATGATGGTGTTTGCAAGTTCAACGCTGCGAGCATAGCAATTTGCTTGGATACCCGTTGAAGTGCCCGAAATGGGCGATGTAGAACCCAGAAGAGCACATAGTGGTAAAGCGCTCTTGCGACAGATGGTTTCGAAATCCCCGAAGCCCATGGTGCCCCAGTCCTCGGGGTGATTGATGAGGTGTCGTTGTTCGCTATGAAACGTGGGGGTACAGCGCGGCCGAATCAAGAGGCTACGTAATTCAGAGTCAAGCGGTGAAAGAGAGAGTAGAGCTTAGCGAGTAGCGAATGTATAGCGACAGCGGAAGAGAGAGTCAAGATGGAACACGGACCGATGTAACATGTAGAATAGAAAAAGCATGTTTATTGTTGAAGAGCAAGTCCGGCGGCGTTAGGGTTAATCACTGCTGACTAATCAGCCCTTAGCGCGCTAAGGTAAGTCTCAGGCCTAGCATTTTCCAATTTTCTATTTCTTTGCTACCGAGCACATACCCTTACAAGTATGATTCTTGAAGATCTGGAGGTAACTTCGACCAACGATCTTATCGGTCAGTGCCGTACCTCAGATGGCTCCCGCTTGGCCTCATCTCGATGGCGGCTCTTCCCTTTTGAACGACGTACAGCTCCCACGCACCAGCACGTATTCGCGTGAGTGGAAACCTCTATAGGCGACACGCGACTGAGAGGCCTTACCGAATCTCCTCCAAGCACAAGGTAACGCCCCGGCAAGCTTACTAAATGGATACTTGGCCCATGTGACCGCCGTGTTCTGAGATGAGACCCACAAATTGACCGCAACCCAAACGCCGACCGTCTAAGCAGCAAAGCGCTGCGAAATGCTCAAGCAACGTGAAAGGTTGTGACTGTTGAAGTGCACGAGCTTGCTTACCCTGCAGCTACGGTCCACAAAAATGCATCTGTCGCTGATCATGTTGCGAATGCATTCTTGACAACAATAGCTGAGCTCGTTCTTCCGGCGAGGGGAGGTAGGCTCGGATGTACCTCTTCCATCCTGGAAAGAAAGGGGTTTCGCCACCGTGTGATCATTCTCCAGTCACCTGATGATCTGATCTGGTTTCTGGCTAATGAGCGCAGCGAATTAGAAACGAGTGAGCGATACACCAACAGGACACGGCAAGGATTAGTCTGGGTAGTCTGTTTCATGCGAGATGATCGGAATAGATCGCCCAGCAGAAGAGGCTATGACTACTGACTCGCTGAGGCTACCACTACAGATTCGACGACCAGCGGGTAAGGTATGGAAGGAAAGGCTCGAGTAGTCAATTTTTGGTGCTGCCCCCCACTTTCGCTCGACACTTCGAGATTCCGAAAGAGCCTACTCGGCAGCACCCCAGGTTCTCCAGCTGGTCTGACAGCTTCTATGACAGCTTCTACCGCTTCTAGCTCTCCTCTTCCGCTCCATTCGGCGGCGGTTGCATTGGTAATATTGATTAGAGCCTCTTCCTCACCTGTCAGCCTATTTTAAGTTGCTCAGCTTAAGGTTTAATAATGATGGCTTTGAAGTCCAAGCTTTGAGGATGTGCTTGGGTGCTAAGTCGCTTTGACCGCCTTGCACCGTTCACGATCCGTTTTCTTCACAATTTTTTCTTCACTTCGCGCAGGCTACTGGCCGATATACTCCACACCATTCTTAGGTCACCCTACTTTTTGCTAGAATGCTATCGGACTATGCTGGAGCGCGAATACATACCCTGCTACTTTTCCTTCCGACATGACCTGCGAAAACGAGGAATTGCGCCACGACGTGTTCAACGCTTCTTTATCTTCTCAATCATGTCCCTGGTAAACAAAGTACCCTGCGCTGCGTCAGATCTGTCGGAGTTTTTCAGAAAGCGTCTGCACAACCTTTCCAATATTTAAAGCTTGGAGCGTCAAGTACGACTGAATTATATAAGGCCGCGCAATAACCAGTATACCAGCGCTGTTCTTCAAGTCCTGTACCCAACGGACCTTGCATCGAAACCGCTTTTGAAGTCTCCGAAGATTCACACATTGCCAGGCTGCCAAACTTGACACAGGCTCATGGTAAGAAAGAGACGTGGCAAATAGTCTGTTCTTCTACTGATAATGCTGCCTCAGATACGCACCACAGAGACCACATCAGTGCCCGCTCAACACTCCCAACTGCGCAATATCCATCATGTGCAATTTCATCACAAATTACTACGTGTACTCGAATTGCACCGACCCAGGCATGCACTTTGTGAGGACGTCACGCGAAGGAGACCCCCAAACCCGATGCGCGAAAGCTCCCCATGAACGATACATTATCCAACCTGGCACGTGCCGATCGTGTCAATAACACAACCTCTGCGATGCTCGTCGTTCTGGCTCATCCAACGAAGCGAAAATTATCTACGGTGGAGAGGGCGGCAGTCGGGTACCTCCTCGGCTTGGAGCTAATCTTGGCAATTAGACCACGTGCATCGGCATATGAGTATAGGATACTGGCGAAAAGCAGAACCAGGTTCAAAGAAGGTGATACACCATCCCGCGCAGATGGTCGGTGGAGGCAGATTGGAGTAGATCGACTTGGCGGAGTTATCGGATCTCTTCGAAGAAGAGATGCACGCTTACGGTCATGATGGCAGCGGAGGTCTGTCCGTGCCCTGCATGTAAAGAAAAGTTTTTGTTTTATTTTGCTTTAATGCACGAGGAGTTATGGTTTTGGGTGAAAGCCGGCGGTTCATGTTGGCCTTTGGGTTCGGCAGTTGCCTGCACAGCGCAAGGTTCATCCCAGTGTTTGGAGGTTTGAGCTAGTCTCCATTAATTCTGTGCCACTCCCTCCAAACTGGTATGTGTACCCTTGCAGTACTCAAATGAAACCGAGCAACTATATAAACTGGGCATGCATATGCGCTCCTGCCCCCATCATCTATTCCATGTTTCCCTTTACACAACTCTCACTTTCATTGGCACGTGGCCAAGTGGTCCGATACAAGACGATTTCCCGACTACCCTTAAACGAAGGAAGGATACATAAGCGGCCGTTTCTGTGGGGTTGAAGCTAGAGGATCCATGCATACACCAATACCTTACCCACCTTATCTTACTTCACTGCTAGCCCCCTTACCGCATGATACAACAGGCACGTGAAGCGGGAGTATGCACAATGATCGAGCAAACATAACGGTTGCTATTGCCCTGCATACCGTACTTTAGTAGGTATACATGCATTGGTCCTCCCTAGTTCCCCGTAAAATCTCTGTATAGAGGCCTTACTTTAGGCCCATATCCCTTTCAGATACGGTGGAGCTATCCCTACTTTCGTGCCTCCGTATCACTCACTTTCAATGACGAGGCCAGCCGCTGACGAAAAGTCTCGTTACAGGACAAGACCTAGGAGTCACAGGCTCCACACAAGAATGGAATATCATTCGTGCTCTTCTAGGATCCTAATCCATAATGTAGTACTAGATTGGATCTAATCTCATCTCATCTCACCTGATCCGGTCACACCTCCCCACGCCAATCCCATCACATATTGCACACAATCACAATCCCTATCACAATCACAATCCTTCACAATGTCCCCACATCTCAAACTCCTTAACCCCTCCTCATCATATTCCATTAGCCTCATTCCTACGTGACATCACACATCACGTCGCTATCTAACCATCCATCACATATTATAGCCCATGCAAGGCAGGACCCCCCCACAAATCGAAAGCCTACTCAAAGAG
Source organism: Cladonia rubrotincta (assembly GCA_963971245.1). Taxonomy (NCBI): domain Eukaryota; kingdom Fungi; phylum Ascomycota; class Lecanoromycetes; order Lecanorales; family Cladoniaceae; genus Cladonia; species Cladonia rubrotincta. The sequence goes on from OZ020215.1 coordinate 1,039,888, forward strand.
AGCAACCGCATTTACCAGACAATATCTAATCTCATATATGAAACCTCAAAAAGAACCTTCTATCCCAAAGCCCAAAAAATATAACTTGGACATCAACTACCTCTTCCCATGTATGCAGCCTCAAAAACCCCATATTCCAAAGCCTAAAACACATATGAGAGATATCAGCCCCTATCCTCCCAATATGAAACCCCAAACCCCGATATCCCAACGCGTCATACTTATCCTCACATCCCCCCCTCTCACACCCAAACCTCCCTTTTCCCAAACTACCCCTCCTCTCTAACAACCCAGCGAAACCGAAAGACTACTCAAACAGAAAGCCTACTCAAACACAACACCGCATCCTCCAGCCAATACATACCGATACCCATCTATGAAAGCTCCAAAAAAACCCATGTTCCAAAGCCCAAAACATAAATCACCGACATCATGCTCCTCCTCCTCCTCCCATATACAAACCCTCAAAAAAAAAAAAAAACGCCTCGTCCCAAAGCCGAAGACGCATCCACCCTTCCCAAACCCGTCTTTCCCCAACCAATTCCTCCCTCTTTACCTCCCCAAAACCCCCTCCTCTCCACCTCCCTTCAACCATTCATGCAACTATACCCCCTTCACCAACCCCAACCATCCCACCACTCCCCTCTCCTCATATCCATCCATCCATCCATCCCTCCCTCTCTTCTCCTCTTGCAAAAAAATATCAAACAAATACCTCTCCCCAGTCCAGATCATCGTATTCTCCAAATACTGTCCGTCTCCATACCATGGAAGAGAATAGAAATGACGATTGAATGAGGTGAATGAGGTTTTACTACTGTGCTGGGGGAAGACCGGATGAATGAAAAATGAAAGGGAAAGAGAGAAGGTGGTTAGGTATGATGTGGGTAATGAGTAGGTACCTGTGATATATTTTCTTTTATTCTAGATATTGTTTTTTATTTTCTCTTGTTCTAGGGGGGTTTTTTTTAGTTGCGTCTTTATTTACATAAGGTAGATGGTGGGTCTGGGTTTAGGAATGGGGTTGGAAGGAAGGTGTGGTGTGGCTCTTGGTTTCTTTCTACCTTGGACAGAGGGGGAGGGCATTGGGAGATCTCTATGTTGACGAATGATTCTAGGGAGAAGAAACGGGTGATTCAGCTCTTCATTTGCCGCGAGTAATGGGCTGGCAAGGTAACAGAACTGTTGAAGTGCCCCTCTCTGGGATAATAGAATGCTAACGCCATCTCTGCTGCATGCTCAATGAAGCAATTACATTCCTCGTGTCATCGTACCGCCGTATAGCTTTATAAAGATCCAGTTCAGCCATACTTTCTGCTATGCTCGAGCCCCACCCAAAATTACCGTCATGCTCATCTCATTCCGTCAATGGAACCTCTCCGGGCAACACTTCCCCATCCGGAAATCTAAGCCTCGGGAAAGGATCGTTGCTCCATGTATACACAACTTCAGCACCATCCTCCATCTCTTCTCCATTACCATTCTTCTGTTGCTCCTGAGCTACTTCTCTTGCCGCATCACGCTGCGTCAGTCCCAAAAACCACCGACCGAACCCCCACACCCATTCGTAAATATCGTAAGCGGCATTGATGAGCTGCTCACCTGGCGAGTCGACGTGGATGTAGGAGTCGTTGCTTTGCAAAGAGGACGTAGGTGAGGGGTCCCGAGACTTCTGGGGCGATGGCTTGACGATGTGCTTTTCTCGTGCTTTCGAGGCTTTCTCTTCGTCTACGAGGACCAACGCCGCACTATGCCACCCAGCCGCTGCGACTTTCAGGGTGAAGTATGCTCCCATTTCACCGTCTTTGGTGACTCCTTCCTCCCATTTGGACCCTTCTTGCTCGAAGTAGTCGGCTATTGCTTTTCTAAAGCCTTCATGCCGCCCTGAGAGCAGCATTTCGCGTCTCTGATTCGCTTCAGTGTTCTCGAATTTAGAAACTGCATCCTCCAGCCATTTTTCCATGAGTGGTTCAAACCATACTGTGCGGCCTTCTCCATTGGGTAGACGCGCATTCCTAAATCCTGATGCAAGTACTCCCCGTAACGCCGCGTTCATTGAGTGACCTAGGCCAAGGGATCCGCATGCTTGCACCTCTTCAGCATAAGAAGTAATGGTGCCGTTGGTATGCAATGCGTGAAAGTGATGATCACCGAAGGCTAGCGAGATGATATTTTTTGATTGAAGGGACGGAACAATGTCGGGCACCGGTAAAGGTATTGGTGAGTCTGCAGTCGATGATGTAGAAGCGTTGTGGAATTGATTGAGGAGCTCCTCAGTCCCTGTTATTATGTTGCCTAAGTCGGTGAAGACAGCAAACCACGTAAAGGCTCCTTGAATGTCTCGGATTATGAACGGTCGATCGGGTAGCACATTGTAGAAGGTGCTTAGCTCAATAGGTTCGGGTACATCCAAAGCCGGCATGGGAAAAGTCGTACGGTAGCAGAAGATTTTGTTTAGATCAGTCGTGAAGACGATGTACCCTGCGAGGACGACATGATTCGTGACTTGGCCAATACGAGAGTCGAGGCTGTCGTCGACATTACGTTCATTTCTCTTGCGCTGGTAGCCAGTCCCTGGAACGGTGACCGACTCAATGAGCATCGCGTCATGCACTTGGAGAGCCTCTTGTTGACCCCCTTGAACAAGGTCGCTTTCTCGAACAGAGGCCCAGTATATGATACCCACGTTTATGACGTACATAGAACTACGGTCCCAGCCTGTTCATTCAATTAGTACCAAGCCTTATACGAAGGGTAATTAGAGAGCTATAACTTCCCGGTTGCAACTCGTTCTACTTTATTCTCCACCAAATCCACGTGTACAGGCTTCACCTGAAAACCTACATCTTGCTCCCACATCCATACTCTGCCATCGTCTGCAAGGCCTAGTACACTCATGCGACCCGTTGAGTACTGCCGTATAGCGGTACTAGGCTCGTACCTAGACTTTGTAGTGGGTGGATATGCAGCAGGGAATTCAAGTCGTCTGAGTTTAGCGTGGCCTCCATCGAAGGTGCCGAAAATGTAGATCGCCCCAATGGAGTTGAGTAGAGTAGTCGACCATCCTCTGCAGCATCGTCAACGGCTAACGTAAAGCAAAGAGAATAAGATGCCCTCCACCTTCACCTACCCACATTGGACATCAGCTACGATACCCACATTGTCGTCGACAATTGCCGGGCGCGGCCATCTCGCGTGTCGAAGATTCCCACGTGCCCTCCGTCGATGCATAATGTTTCTAGGGGTGGGTCGCACAGCATCACTGGGAACCTGAGAATCTGAATCCTGCGCGAGACCCAGATTTCCACCATCATCGTTGCCCCAGGTATACAACCGAGTCTGTGTGAGGAGCTTCTTGTAAAGCCATTGCCATCGCCCACCTTGAAGTAGAGGCTGGGGGGGTATCCGAAAGGTGGTGCGTGTAAGGGCATGCCAGAACCTGGGGTCTTCGCGGTAGGGGAAGAGAGCTTTCTGCAAATTGGTTTAGTGGGATGTGGCTTTGCTATTGCAGGACACTTGCTGTTTAGAACCGTACAGTGCAGTTGGTGAGACTGAGAAAGTCGGAAGCGCCAAGGTAGGGGAAGATGCAGTAAAGTATGTCCGGAGCTGTATTATCAGTTAGCAATGGCTTCAAGCTTCGGAGTAGTGGGCTGTACGCAGGTCTGTAAGTGATATGTTCTCCGCCATCTTGCTCACATGCGTCTTCAGTGTCGGAATAGCTACGAAGACGATGTTAAAATGTAGTGAGAATGTGTAAACAATACCCCACCATTGAGAGCACATCTTGCTTGGCCAAGGACGTCATCAATGGCAAGGCTGCATCTAAGCCCTAACACTAAACCCTTATCTATCCTCTCCATGAACCTCCTCCCTCCTGCGTACTCCCACCATCTAAGTAACAAGCTCAATATATACCCTCGTAGGAAAATCACCTAAACCGAGGGAGACACTCATTCTTTCCATCGTGATGTAAGTAGGAAAGAAAGAAAGAAAGAAAGAAGGAAAGAAATTGTTAAATTTCGATAGTTGGGGATACTAAGCTGAAGGTCTATTAATGGAGGCAGAGCAGAGCCTCGCGTCTCTGGGGTATGGTTAGTAGCCCTACGGTTTAGCTTTGAATGAAGATATATAAATTCTGTCATATCGAAGACTTCTTTCAGATGTCAAGATTTTTACCTATCGAATAGAAGCAGCGATGTTGAAGTAGATATTTGCTTAAAAGGTATATATACACAATAAATTGGGTCCAGCCCGCATACATATATGTGGGTAATAAGTAGGGTTGACGTAGTATAATATAGTGAGCTGAGTGAATGTACCCGAGACTGACTGCTGGGAGATCTTGTCCCTGTCTTTGCCCAACAGGGTCCAATGCCAACGGGAATTTTCTCCACTTAAGTCCCCTCCAAAGTTCAAGACCGGGCGAATAGCCTGAGGGGTCTTCATCTCTGAGATAGCGGGATCCGTGGCCTTGCTTTGTGGGCAACTCCTTGGGTGGAGCGCCGTGGGAAGACCGCGGTCGTACGTTCGACCTTGGTCCTCCAGCTCCAGCTCCAGCTCCAGCTCCAGCTCCAGCTCCAGCTCCAGCTCCAGCTCCAGCTCCAGCTCCAGCTCCAGCTCCAGCTCCAGCTCCAGCTCCAGCTCCATCTCCAGCTCCATCTCCAGCTCCATCTCCGTCTCCGCCTTCGCGTCTAACGATTCTGCGGAATGAGACGGGGGGTAGTATCCTGCATGGGATGCAGCTGCGTCTCGCCTCGATTCCCGCACCCTTATCTCCTCATAGGCTGGGCTCGTAGTCCTCTATCCCGTATTGTAGCATCTGTCATGATCATGCCTCTTCCTAAGCCTTCACCTCGGCGGCGGCGCATATGTCATTGTCCCTGGCGCTACATATCCCGCCGCACCAGCAGCCGGCCCTGCATGTCTCCTGATCATTTCTTCCCTATCACGCACTTCTCTCTCGTTTTGCATAATCACGCAACAGCAGCAACAAAGCGCTTTCACACAGTCGGTCCCGAAGCTCCCTTCCAGGTGGTAGAGTCTTCGTATGCGGGTGCGGTGGATTGCGGCGAGGATCCCTGTTGTAGAGTTAGTGTTGATTGTCTGAATTGGTTTCAGTGTTAGTTTTGCATACATTGAAACCCACAAGCAGCGGCCATAAGGCCGCAGGAGCCGTTGCAAGCTTCGTATCCTAGTAGGTCTGTGGGATCCTGTTTCTGCGCTTTGCGGGTGAGCCGGTACATGGTCTTGCCATAGACCATGCAGGGGCAGACGAGACCTACGCAGCATACTGCGTCTGGCTCGCAGAGACCGTTTTTCCAATGCGGGTCCAGGGACGAGTTTGGGTGTGAGACTTGGCCTGGCTTGTGAGTTGAGGCTAGGTCTGCATTGGGACCGTGGATGGAGTCGGGGTTGTAGATGGTGTTCTGGCGGCTGGCGCTCGGCTTGGGCTCTTGTACTTCAGTGGTGGGAGGCGGAGCGAATTCGGTAATAGGAGTTTGTCTTCGGGGCTGGTGCTCCACTTCGTGCGTCTTGACTGGTATTGGCCCTGGTGACTGAGGAGGAGCGGGGGGCTGGGGTAGAACAACCTGCTGGGCAGGTTGTTCCTCTTGATATGGAGCAAAGAACGCCGGATGCATCTGTTCCGGCGAATGTGTCTGCGCTTTCTCTGCAGGCAGCGGAGAGGTTCGAGTCGCCTGTGGTACTTGAGGATAGGTTGGGAGGCCTCTGGATGCTGGAGAGCGCGGGGATATTGGAGATTCATCAATCGTAGAGTTCGTTGGACTGGAGAATTGGTGGTATGGCTGGAAAGTAGATCTCTCCATCTCCACTGGAGTCTCCATGAAAGAGTATCTTGGTTGAGGATTGGAGTCATTGATGGTGGTCCGTAGCGGAGGAGTTCTTGTTGTGCCATTGCCTCGAGTCCCCTGGGGGCCCATTGGTCTCTGCGCTCTTGAAGCCATTGCGAATCCCGTGCTCTCAACGTGACTATCCTTTCGTTGCTCCGTGGTCAGTGAGACTGTTTCCTCTCACCATTAAAAAGTTGTTAGTCCCCAGGCGAAGGATCGTGATCTTCACATGCAACCGGGGTAAGCGGCACAATTCCAATGCGCCGCAAGCTGTAGTTCTACACTTTCGCGGACGCCGAGAGGGTCGCAGGTGTCAAGCTTGAAGCGGGATGTACAAGAGATTCTCCGGGTTGGGATGGAGGGTTGTCAGCTTCTAATTATGATTACTGCATTGCGCCGCAGTAAGGGTTTGCTGCGTTACGTGGCGAGGGGTAGGTCTGTCGGAGAGATACCCTCGAAGCAGATACGCGCTGGCGCCTCAAAAGGCATTGTGAGTGATCCTGGGTGATGGAGCGTGGCTGTCATTGGTTGAGGGAATTGTTTCAAGCCCCAATGACGGCAACTGGCAGTAATGTGTAAGCGCTGGCTGTGCCCAACGAAGTCAAGGGACGAAGCGAACCGTTTTACTAATTATATCGCCCCAATCGATAAACCCCTTTCTTCCTCTTCGGTACTTGATGGTATAAGGTGATGGCAGTAGACGCATGAACACCTATGCAAGCCTTACTGTGATGTGATTCTTAGGTGGCCTGACTGGTCTCAGTCGCCATACTACCTACCTAGCCTTCCACAACCTGCTCGCCTAGTAGTAGTTCTAGGTGTACAAGGGCCTTCGGCTCTTACCGACGCGATTCGAATCGGCTGGGACAGGCTGCCGAGTGCCGTTGATATGAGCCTGTATGTGCAAATAGGATTGGCCACATTATCATTGAAATCTATATACATATTGTAATATAGGCAAGGGTATCTATGATGGTGCTCACGTCCCAGACTTCCTTTTGTGGCGTTTCCGTCTCTTTTCTTTTTCCCGAGAGGAGTAACCGCCGGCATCTAGTTCCGATGCCAGTGATACGCTTTGTACGCCTGCATCGTAGTCCGTAGCACTTCAAGCTCCTTGGCACGTCTTCCCTCTCCAACGTGTTCACTCATCGCACAGCCGAGTCTCTGGAGTTTCACCTCTCTTGAACAGAGCGCTGTGACTGCTGTGATGGCGCGACAATGGCTGAAGCTGAACTCAATCAAGTCGATGCTGGCAGTGGAAAAGGCGGGTAAGCGATAATGTCCGCCCCCTGAGAGTGCAACCTGCACAAGGTCTCGCGGGGTCGCCTTATGCTGATACAGATTATGAAATTTGTACAAATGTCGTTCCTCGTGAAGTCGTCTAAATTACCCATTCTGTGCGATTGCCAAGCAGTGCTCAGTATAAGTCGCCTTGAGGCATAGCGACAAAACCAATAGTGAGTGGGATGGTGATTATCAAGGCCCAAGCTTCTGCCTGCCGTATCATGCGATTCTGAATCTTCTTCAAGCCGGTCTCATGCACCGGTACTCTCTTCTCGAATAACCTCCTGTACCAAGGCTTTTGAGCGTAATGGTTCACCCAAGGCTCCCCACCATAATTGTTCGCCGGACCGAAGACCTCCATTTTTACAGGCCATTTCGATCTCGTGCTTTCATAATTGACGAAATTGATATCCAGACCCTTGAGCATAGCTTCGTCATCATTAGCCGTATAATCCTTAGTCTCCCAAGCATGGTACTGCCGAGTACGCATCCTATGTAAGAGGATACAGAGACCTTGAGACGCAGCAATGAAGTTGGTGATACCGAACCACCACTCCAGGGCTGCGAATATGCGCCACCAGCGGGCCGCACTAGAAAAGACAAGGACGAAGGCGATGACGAAGCCAATAGTGATGTTCATGATGGCGAAACATTTGAGAGCAATCGTCCATTCTTTGCTGCCGTTACAGATGGCCCATCGGACGAAGTTCGGATGGGACTCGTTGCGCAGAGTGGAGTCTAACATTTTCTTCACTAATGTGAGTGCTGATGGGTGCGTCGTCTGTTCTAGAGCTTTCAGAACAGTAGCACGATCATTGTGAGACAAGTTCAACTGCCGCGGGCTGCCTGGCGAGATGTAATGGTTGACGATCCTGTCGATTTCGTTCCGAAAGGGCTGCATCTGAGGGGAGGGTTGCCATCTGATCTCGGAGTCTGAAAGCCCGTTCTTGACAGGTGATACGGAGAACTTCAACGATTGCAATGTCTGATTGTAGTCATCCGTAAATTCCGACTGATCTCCATCCCCTGTAGATCCGTTTGAGGTGACATCCTCGCTATGCATGTCAATTTCACGCGAGGCGACCAATGAAGCCTCCATAGACTTATTCGTCGTGCTGGTTGAAGGCAGAGGGTTGGTAGTTTTCTTTCTGGGGTTCCATTTCGGCGAAAGTGCTTTTTCGGCTTTTGGTGCATTACGGAAACGTTGGAAATAATCTACCATCCACAGATAGAATTGAAGGGTTTCAGCATCATGTGTCACGTAGGTCAGGTAGTCCAGGAAGTCTTGCAGGCTGCACGGAGGTAGACATTTGTTGCAGACGATGTTCTCAAAGGATAGCTCTGGGGGAATTGCAGCATCTGCACAGTCGTGAGGGGTGCCACCTTTCCTCGAACATGCTTTGAGAGGTCCATTACTTTTGAGGACGTATTGAGGCCGTTTGTAGAAGAGTATCGACATTGTAGGAGCAATTCACACCATTAGGAGAGCATTTCATGACCATGCGGGTTTCAGACGTGTAGAAGAGGAAACTGCTGCTGTTGGATTACAGCTCTAGGTGTTGCAGTGGGAGAGTGCAGAAGCAATTGCAGATTGATTAAAGGACTAGAGTAATTTGGTGTGTTATCACTTGTTGCGATCAAGTCCCGTTATTGCAAACTTTGTAACTCTTCTCGCGACTTGCGTAATTGACCGTGTCTAACGGAAGCTTTTGGAGGGTACAGGATTTGTTTTCGTAGAGCACCTGCACGGGACTAGCTTGTGCATAAGAGACTTCACGGAGGAAAGTGGAGACGGGGAATACAGAGGCACAGTCAGCGCAGGGACCCTATGATTCGAATCCTCGAGTAAGATCAGTGCTTTATGTTCTACACCACATGGTTAACGTTCCGGCCGAAGTACTAGTGTAGGGAGCTATGAGTTGGATGTTGGAGGTTGGAGAAATTGAATGCTACATGATGAATTGCCACGCAGAGACTTGCGGAGATTTGACGCAATAGAGCAGGATCTGATAGAGTTCCGGCGAGCACATGGCCAAGAGGGTTCCGACTTCCATCTTCGCACTAGAGATAGGAAAATACTGGTCATCTCCGTTGATTCTGCAGCGATCTTGCGCTTCCCCCTAGCAATCAGTGCGTGATGATTGGTCTTGATTTGGTCTTCGGCCGGAAGACAGAAGATAGCGGCAAGAAGGTCTGCGGCACGGGACTAGTATCGCGGCGCTGTCCCTGCAGTCACCGCCATCTCCTTTAGGTAAATGAGCACCGACCGAGGCGCACCATTGATCCTGATCCATATCAACAAGAGCAGTGATGATACCTCATCTCAAATATAGCTCATTTGCTTACTTGCTCCGATTGACATGTACTACGGAAGGACCATGTACTACTGAAGGACCATGATACCTGTCTGTGATGAAGTGCCCAGGATAGATTAGATAGCGAGTCCATGTGGCGAGAATCATCCTCTATTGTTGGACAGGTGCAGACGAGTAGGCAGCCAAAGCTTCTGACTACTTGCGTTCAAACATGACCATGCCTTGGTCAAGCATTCTGTCGGATATGAGCATTTGCAGCTTCGAAAGCCGGATCAATCAACGACAGCCCCATCCAAGACACGGGAAAATGTTTATCTAAAGCGTCTGTCTGCCGCTTGGTAGGAGCTCTATGAAATAACCTGACCTGGCCAGGGTAGGGGCCACATTCAAAACCTCGCATGTCATTAATGATCTTCTAATGTAGAGCTGTCGAATCCTTCAAAGCACTTATTTATGCTACCACGAGCTTCCAGAGTTGTGCTGATATTGATAGGATCATAAGGTACTTAGATCTTTGAGCCTTCCTCTAGTTTCGGGGAGGCGTCTTGTTTGATAGAAAGTGATATATAAGTCTAAAACGTTTGATGCTAAGAAAAAGAAATGACTTTTGACGAACGAAAGAAAGTTAGATGGTGGACATGCACAAGGGAAGAGAATGTGGGCCTAGGTCGAGCCGCATCATCGAACAAGATATTCAATAAAGGAGAACGGCTACTATGCAGGAATGCCGAAAGATTGACATGACCCTTTTGCCGCAGGCTCAAGTCCTCTATCATAAGAAATTATTACCAGTTCAACCACACGAAATATACATGCACTGTGGATATGGACATGAAAATGGCCGACTTGGAGGATCTTTGTTTACACGCATAACTGAAGATCGGCTGCAGTGCAGCTCTTCGACCAATCAATCTCCAGTCCCATTTTTATGATGTATATTGTACAAAGGGAGCGATTTCAGAAGCTGGTGAATGAATAGCGCGGTCGAGAGTCCAAGGCCTCATGATCATGAATTTCGCTTCTCTTTATTCTCAGCCTGTCACAAGGATGTCAGTGCAGAACTTCTCGATATGTTGTGAAAGTCGCTCTTGAGAGTCTCTTACTTGTGGTCTGTCGGGACTCACTGTCCCCTTAAGCTTTGCGGTTTCGACGGTGCCCTCCCCTTTGGTGCTCTTCTCTGAACTGTTGGTAATATCCTCTGAATGCTTGGTGTCGGTATTGGATAGCCCTTCCTGTTTACCAGACGTGGAAGTCTTCGATGGATCATCAACAGCCTTTGAAGAAGCGCCCTAGAACCAATGTTGTTAGACAATCGCACCTACTGGTCGTCTGGGGGTAGATCTTTAAGAATACCAGGTCTTTGTCTTTTGGGTCTTGTTCAGCGTCTCCAGCAACACCCTGTCTCTGTCCATAATGGCTCTCAATTCTCTTCTTGGCGCCTCCCTTTGCATCTGGAATATGCTTCCGAGTATCACTTTGCTGCTTATTGGGACCGGCATTGCTGGGACCTTTAAATTGGACACCCTCGACGTTCTCCCCCGAATCCACCACTTTCTCTTCATCATCAGAGGTATCGGGCGTATCGTTTCCCTCTCCCTCGCTCCCTGAGTCATCTGATTGCTCACTCTCGTCTCCGCCCTTCTTCGATTCGTCCTCGCCTTCTGCACCCTCATCACCGCCTTCCTCACCAGAGTCTTCCCCTTCATGCGCCCCTACCTCTTCACCACTCTCAGATTCCTCGCCGTGTTCATCGTGGCCATGCCCACCGTGCCCACTCCCTTTTGGCCGATTCCATCTCTCAATTTGCGGTTGCATCAGATACCACAAAGAAGGTAGGGTGACGGCGGTAGCCCCAATGGCCCTGTAGGGATGAATTAGCACAAAGATCGTAGTGAGATTTACAAAAGTGTTCTAAGAAAGGTGCATAACTCTAAAGCCTAACATTGCTGGCAGTTGCAAAGCTGTCAGCAAGAAGGCTTGGACTCACCATGGCAAATCGCCTGCAAACCTAGATTGGGTATTCCCAGCGTGCCCTCCACCTTCGCTCGCATATGCCCGCTTTTGTGCCTGCTGCCAGGACCTTGGGTGGCGCGTGCTCCTGGCTGTTCGTGCGGACTGGTTGGAGAGCCTGGAAGTCCACCGCGCTGAAGCTTTAGGAATTACCATGTCGGCAGCCTACCGAGGGACTGAAAACAAAAGACAAGCTGTAGAATAGCTTGATGAAGACGGTTATATTCCGACTGACTTGCCCAGACAATTCAATGGATGACGAAGAGCGTTCGTAGCTCGATAAGGTAGCCAGCGGCCAGAGCGAGAGCTTTCGAAAAGATCGTCATCGGTGCCAAGACTCAATATACCGATGTATTGCCGCTGTTACAACGACCAATATCGGTTTATTCTACATATTGTATTATGTTGCCAAAGCGGACACTCTTTGAGACATTACTGACTGTGAGAAGACTTTCGTTAAATTTAGGTTCAGATGCCTGATTGCAACTGCCTGAACCTGCTTCTACTGTCCGCCGAACGCAGCTGCCTGCTCATCTCTGTTCCATCCTCTGAAGCAATGCACCCACTTTGACACTTTTATCTTTCATGTAGTGCAAATCTACCGTCACCTGCCTCTCTCATCTGGGCAACCAAACCTGTTCCCTAGACGAGATCTATCACTTCATCATGCCGCCAGCAGTACCCCAATCAACACCTGCTCAGTGCCTCCAACTCCTACCAAAATTGAGTGACGCTGATGCTGACCTACGTTATATGTCATTAAATGATCTCTACAACACACTCGATGCAGGGGCACAGAACTTTTTAAGTAGCGACTACCATACAAGTGCAAAAATTATTGATGGTGTGCTACAGACCCTGGATGACCAGAATGGAGAGGTCCAGAACCAGGCTATTAAGTGGTAGGACAAGTCGCTGGTAGACATGGGACATGTAGGGACTAACATTGCACAGTGTCAGTGCTCTTGTACTTAAACTGCCTCCGGATATTTTGGCGCCCTTCGTCCATCGAGTGTCCAATATCAAGACTACACACTCTGTAGACACCTCAATACCTGCTACGGCCTTGAGAACGTTCATCACAGCTTTTCCACGCCCCCTACCCGGTATTCCTCCCACTGCAAAGACTCAGGATGCATATTCTGCCATCAGTAGAGTTCTTATACCGCGCTTGCTGGGCTTTATTGTGATACCTCACGGACTGGAGAATCTTCCGAGCCCACCACCAGGGATGTTGGAGATCGGCTCGGAGAAGGGAGCAAATAGCGATGCGGTCGATGTCCTTATTGAGATAATTAGGTGTTTCGGGCCCATGCTGCAGGATCCCGAAAAGCAGGCGTTCCAAAAGGCCATCATGACAATTCTGGATGATGAGAAGACCAGCTCGGTTATCAAAAAAAAATCCGTGGTCGCAATATCTATCCTCGCTGTCTACATGTCTGATCGTCTTTTGAGCACCTTTGTGTCCAGCACGGTCGAGAGCTTTTCGAGCGAGGACCTGACGCGACCAAAGCGGCGACTTCTGATCACTATGCTTGGCTCTCTTTCCAGATCAATACCGCGGAGGCTTGGTCCATACCTGAAGACGCTTGCACCTTTTGTGTTAAGTACTCTAAGTGAAGAGGAGTATGAGGATGCTATGGAAGACCTGACTGAGGAGGGAACTCCAAACCCCGAAGATGAAGAAACTCGAGAGGCTGCACTGGTGGCATTAGAAGGCTTCCTCTCGTCTTGCAGTAATGATATGCGCATTTTTACTAATGAGTCTATCGAAGCCGCTTTGCGATATGTTGTCTACGATCCAAATTCTGCTGATGATGAAGACGATGAGGAAATGGGAGGTACTCAAGCGGAAGATGAAGACGAAGAGGAAGATGCGGCTGAGGCTAACGGGTTTGATGTTGATGAAGATTTCGAGGAAGATGGAGCCATGAGTGACGAGGATGACGCGAGCTGGAAGGTCCGCCGATGCGCTGCAAAAGCCTTGTATGCCATAATCTCAACACGGAGCACTGGAGATCTACTAGATAACGGAACACTGTACGATCGAGTTGCACCTGTTCTGATAAATCGCTTCAAAGAGAGGGAGGAAAATGTTAGACTCGAGATTCTCGCCACTCTGTCAACTCTCATTAGAAGGACCGGGGAAGGGGTCTCGATAATGGAATCCCAAGTCGACCAGGACCTTGATTTTACGGCTGGAAATACTTCTCGCTCACGTAAGCGTCGAAGGTTAGACAGCGATGCAACTCCTTTCAGTGCGTCCGGTATTTTCTCCTCTTCAATGGGTTTGAGCTCACCTGGTGAGACTCCCTCCCCAGTGGCGGGTCCTAAAGCGGATCTCGCTCGATTGAGTCCTGCTATTGTCCGAGGCATCGCAAAGCTGCTCAAACAGAATTCAATATCTACGAAACAATCGTGTATCACCTTACTACGTGATCTAGTCCTAGTACAGCATGGCGGCCTTTCGGAGAACTTAAGCAAGGTTATTGAACCTCTAGTTGAAGCAGCCCAGGGTTCGGGGTCAATAGGTAGCGGCTCTGCACCAACATTGATAGGAGGGATAGGTGCAGCTGCCGGCAGCAAGATGCGTATCGACACGTTACAGCTGCTCAGTGCTATCTGTGATACCCACTCATCGAAGGTAATCACGCCGTTCATTGGTAGAATTGTCCCAGGCATAGTCAACGGAGCCAAAGATAAATACTACAAGGTTTCGAGCGAGGCCCTGCTCACACTTGAGAGCGTGACCAAGGTACTTACTCCACCGCGTTCGGCCGGTACCGAGCAACAGCAGCGGTCCTACCTCGATACCATCTATGACGTCGTACAATCTCGTGCTGTTGCTAGTGAGGTAGACCTGGAAGTACGACGACGAGCAATACATGCTCTCGGCATTCTTCTCGCTCGCACCTCCGGAGCGAATAATTCGAAGCTCCTCGCAGCCAATAAACGCTCAAAAGCGCTGGGGGTTTTCCAAGAACGACTCAAGAGTGAGACTACTCGTCTTGCTGCAATCAAAGCTGTGGACGTTATTGCAGCTTCAGCTGTAGATCAGAGCGACCTACAGTCTGCGTGGGTACGAGGTGTTACGCTTGAGTTGGGAGCTCAGCTACGAAAATCCGATCGAAAGATCAGCGGAGCGAGTCTCACTGCTTTAAGAAGCTTCGTTTCAAACCCCATCGCTCTTGGTGGCTTGGACGATGACACCATTCTCAAATTGTCTGGAATGCTGCTACCTCTGATCAGTGCCAATGATCTAAATCTCCTGGGCCTGGCCATGGCAGTGTTCGGAAAGCTTGTCAAACGAAATCCCAAAAAGGTTGTGGACACAAACATGATTGACGTACTTTGTGAAGTGGTGCTCTCTCCCCTTGGAGGAGCCACCTTTGACTCCTATTTAGCACTGGTCAAGATTATCGGCGAACAAGCTGTTGGAAGACCGTTGATGGAGGGCTTGCTCCAGAAAGTAGGTGTCTCTGGAGACCCTGCTGTTGTTGGTAAAGCTATCGGCACCCTTCTGGTATCTGGAGGCACGACAGTTGGAGTGAAGTTAGACGACTTCAAATCCGAACTCCAGACTTCTCATGACAGTCAGCGGAAATGTCTAGCACTTGCAATCCTTGGTGAGGCAGGGTTGCGACTTGGGTCGTCATCACCATTGAAACCAGACATTTTTACCTCTCATTTCAGCTCGAAGTCCGATAACGTGCCTCGTGCTGCAGCCGTAGCACTAGGTCGTGCCGGAGCTGGAAATATAGATACTTATCTACCGGTTATCCTGTCAAACTCCGGAAAGTCGGGTAATCTACAGTACCTCTCACTTCACTCTATCAAAGAAATCCTGCAGTATGCTGGCAAGGCTCGTTCGGACATATCACCCTACACAAATGAAATCTGGAAGAAACTACTGGTAGCATCCCAGGCAGAAGATAACAAAATCTTGGGAGCCGAGTGCATTGGAAGACTAAGTATCATCGAGCCGAAGACATATCTCCCTTCGCTGCAGAGATACTTGGAAGACCCGACCCCAACAGTAAGGGGTATGGTAATTCAGGCAGTTCGCTTTACTCTAGCCGACAGTGATGAAGCTTTCGATGAGGTGCTTAAGCCAATGCTGTTAAAGATGCTGATGACGATGCTCAATGATCCGAACCTTGAGAATCGGCGACTCGCCCTGACCACCCTGAATTCGGCTATGCAACACAAATCGGACATTATCCTACCTCACTTGGCTCAACTCATCCCCTTCATAATGAAGGAGTCTAAGGTCAACAAGGATTTGGTACGTGAGGTGAAGATGGGTCCGTTTACGCACAAAGTCGACGATGGGCTTGAAATCCGAAAGGTGCGTGAACGCTGCAAGTGAGACTGGCTCCTCGAACTAGTAACCTAACCTATATTCTAGAGCGCGTACGAAACGTTGTATTCATTAATGGAGAACGCATACACACGGGTCAATACCCTTGACCTGTTCGACCGAGTGATTGCTGGTATCGACGATGAACACGAGATCAAAGTACTCTGTAATCTAATGCTTACGAAGTTGATTGTCCTTGATCCTGAAGAGACAGCACGCCGTCTCGACCCCATTGCAGAGCGTTTCCGTGTTATACTTGCGTTTAAGCCAAAGGAGAATTCGGTCAAGCAGGAGGTAGAGAAGGCCGCTGAGGCTAGCAAAGGGGCTCTCAAGGTAACTGTTTTGCTTCACAACGCATTCCCAGGGGCATTGGGTCCTACAGTCAATGTCCAGGGCCTAGCGTGGAAACAATACCTTGAGTGGGTCAACAAGGATTTCAAATCACAATTTGTGAGCATGGAAAATGAAATCAAGCAAGCGAATGGTTGACGAAAAGGATGATCGGATTGCTAGCATTCTATGCATATTATATCAGTCACTGACTGTAGAGGAAAGGCATGAGCGAGGTATTGATTGGGAGGCATAGGCAAGTCGATCGCGTTCTATTGCGGTAGATGGTTGGAGGTTAGGATTCGAGCATGGTGTGCTATACTGATACAGCGGTTAAGTGTCTGTAATAGCCATTGCACGCAAACAGGGCTTTCAAACGGTGCGCTTCGACAGGAAATACGCGATCCCACATAGTTGTAGCATCTGTCACTATAGTATCCTGCGTATACTATGAGGCTGTAGTAAGGTATGGTCCGCTTGGTAGCCTCTGGGTCGAGGAGGTTACAGAGTGGTAATTCGTTGATCCTATGGCCGCATGTGAGGGCTATTGCATTTGAAACTGCTATATTGGATAAACTCAAGAACAGCCGTAGAAAAGCCAGCGGTATTGACGGGAGATGGCAGCCTGCGTCATTCTTAGGAAGGCATACCTTAGAAACGAACGCCAAGACCCCCGTCCCCCGCCCTTGGTGTACCTACTGCCGATAGGGCACCGTCCCCACATTTTGGTGCGACCTCCACGGCGTCGTCCCACTATCTGAGCTGCTAACACCCTCACTGCAACCACTGTTGATGAGGTGGCCGAACACTGGAAACCTCTTTCGTCGTTCTCCTACCAGAAGTCTTTGATCCCGACGCAAACCTAAGCGGAAGCTTAGGCACCTGGCTTACTAATTATCAACTATGTAAGTTGCATGTGCTCACGGTTGTTTCACGCTGCTCGGGCTTGTGTTTCTTCTGATACATCTTGATGGACGTTATTATTATCAGGTGGCCGTGTTACAGTTAAGGTTTGGCAATCTACGAGAAATTTCGCTGATTATCATAAGCCTCAGAGCCTCCAAACCCATCTTTCACTCATTCATATCTGTGTCCCTCATTCGAGACATTGACGCTCCTTACAATAATCTTCTGCCTCTATACCTACCGCGTACCTCCACCCTGACCCTGGATATCTGTCAGCCCCTTCATTGAGCGTTACCTATCATCCTACAATCTCTTTTCCAGCTATCCCCCACATCCCCGCGTGGGCGCTAAGTCACCAAAGCCATCACACTGGCAGGGAACAAGAGAAGAAGCCTCTCTACGCAGGGAGGCGGCTTGCTGAACAGAATGTTTGGCAGCTCCAGTAGCCCTACCAAAGACAACAACGAGTCAAGCCTTGCGTCACATCCGCTTCATAAGCCTACGACTGGTCCAGGCAGCATACCCGATGGTCTTTCCTTGGAATCTGTTGGTGAAGATGACGATGGTAAGGGCCGAGTCAGCACCGGCTCAAGGAAATCACAAGATGAATCAGGTCACAACGGCGGAGAGAAGAAGCGTAGGAGCAGTGGTATAGCCAAAGCCGGCGCTTTATTTTCTAGCGCAAAGAACTCCTTCCATCTTTCCGGTTCGCCAAACCACTCAAACCTAGATAGCCCTTTAATGCCTCAAGCAACGGCAATACAGAAGCTTGGGAAGACCGATCCGGCATTGAGCGTACCTCAGGGTTCGCTCAATAACTCCGCTGGAGAGTCACATCCGGGCCCAAGGTCGACTTTCCGCGTCGGTGTGACCGAGGATAAGAACAAGAAATGTAGGAGGACCATGGAGGATACACATGCTTATCTTTACAACTTTTTGAGCACGCCTGCTCCCCAGATCGGGTCAGATACTGAGTCAATTTCAAGTAGCAAGAAGAGCCAGGTATCAAAGGACGCCCAAGAGTCAAGTACTAGCCTTTCACTCAGCCCAACCAATAGTCAGCATGTTGTTGAGACTGACAACGGCTACTTCGCTATCTTTGATGGCCATGCAGGTACTTTTGCTGCAGATTGGTGTGGGAAGAAACTTCATGTTTTATTGGAAGACATGATACGCAGGAACCCGAATACGCCCGTTCCAGAGTTATTGGACCAGACATTCACCAATGTAGATCAACAATTAGACAAGTTACCACTTAAGAATAGTGGCTGTACAGCTATCTGTGCTGTCCTAAGATGGGAAGATAGGATACCCAACTCGCAGTCCGCTACTGGATCTACTGCCATTGCCCCCGCAGCAGCTGCTGCTGTTAAGGCTGCTACAGAACCGCTTCTAAATGATGGCAAGTCGGAAAAGGCTGCTGTCCCTGGCTTCGCCTCGACCACTCCCATGCCTAAATTGCAAAATTCTGCAAGTCGACAACGTGTACTTTATACTGCAAATGTCGGTGATGCACGTATTGTGCTATGCCGGAACGGCAAAGCCCTACGTCTATCGTATGACCACAAAGGCAGCGATGAAAATGAAGGCAAACGCATTTCGAACGCCGGTGGCTTAATCCTCAACAACCGCGTGAATGGTGTACTGGCCGTAACGAGAGCTTTGGGAGATGCGTATATGAAAGACCTTGTCACAGGACATCCATACACAACAGAGACCGTCATACAACCGGACATCGATGAATTCTTGATATTAGCCTGTGATGGTGTAAGTAACTTATTTGCTATATTCAACTAATCTAACCTAGAAGCTAATCAAAACCGCAGCTGTGGGATGTATGTACTGATCAAGAGGCGGTTGACTTGGTCCGCCACACCCAGGATCCCCAAATTGCCTCAAAAGTCCTCGTTGACCATGCCCTTGCTCGCTTCTCGACCGACAATCTTTCCTGCATGATTGTCCGCTTCGATAATAAAGCTCTGTTGCAGACTGTGGAGCGAAAGACCGAGCCAATCGGCGTCGAAGGTGACCCTCCTTCTACGAAGAAAGGCGGTATCAGTGAAGCGGACGCAATTGTCAAGGAAGCCAGGAAGAGCATGGGTGAAGGACCGGGAAAGTCGTTGCAATCGGATGGAGAGGTCGAAGAAGTCAAAGCGAAGGTCAGTCGGGAAATCATTCGGGAAGAAGCTGAAAAGGAGGTAGGGCCGGAGTTGGATCCGGAAGGACTGAAGAACATACCAGAGGTTACGGAGGCTTCATGATGACGAAATTGCAGCGGTGGCATTTTGTGTCAAGTTTCTTTTATCATGGCAAAATGAGTCAACATGCACGTGGCCTTTTAAGGGCTGTGAACTGGCGTCTTACGGGTGTGTTGTGGTACAGCGAGTTTGGCATCAGAGCATGAGCTGGCAGTCAGATGAGGCGTTTTGGACAATTTTGAGCTTTACGGGATTTACTTCATCAGACGATGCCGTTCGTTATGTACAGTGGATCCTAGGGACCTTTGCTGGCAATGAATCTCAATCCTTGCCATGTCTTCTCATAGTAGTCAATCAGCAACGGCTACAGTACAACACTCGAGCCACCCTTAAATCCGAGATATTCAAAAATATCTCCGGAGCCACTTCCAAACATTTCAATACTCTCCCACATCAATGCTAAGCATGCCATACAAATAGTTCACCTCATCAGCCATCTATCTAAAACTAATCCTAAGCCCCAATTGACTTGCGCTATCGAAATATTACCCATCTCGCACACACAATGGCCGCCCCCCCACCTCCCCCCGCCACCACAACCACCACAACCCCCCATCCCTCCACCCAAAGAACCCTCCGCATAGGCACCCGCTCCTCCGCCCTCGCCCTCGCCCAAGTCTCCCTCTTCACCGCCCTCCTCCCCCCTTCCATCCCCACAACCACCCTCCCCAGCCACACCAACCTCGGCGACATCGACAAATCCACCAACCTGCACACCCTCGCCTCCGGCGGTAAATCTCTCTGGACCGAAGATCTGGAAACAGAACTGCGAGAGGGAAGAGTCGATATCATTGTCCATTCCATGAAAGACGTTCCTACGCAAATAAGTCGGGATTTCAGGGTCGCGGCTGTGGGAGCGAGAGAGGAAGCTAGAGATGCGATTGTGATGAATCCTCAGAGAACGGGGGAGGGGAAGAAAACTCTGGGTGATTTGCCTGAGGGAGGGGTTATTGGAACTAGTAGTGTGAGGAGAGCGGCGATGATAAAGCGGACGTATCCGCACCTGCGTGTCGCTGATGTTCGTGGTAATATCCACACGCGGCTGCGTAAGCTTGATGATCCGAAGAACGGGTTCGATGCGTTGGTGCTTGCGGGGGCGGGGGTGCAGAGGTTGGGGTTGGGGGAGAGGATTAGTAGTTGGTTGGGGAGGGGGGAAGGGGTGTTGCATGCGGTGGGGCAGGGGGCTATAGGGGTGGAGTGGAGGGCGGGGGATGGGTGGGTGGAGGGGTTGTTGGGGGATGTAGGGCGAGGGAAGAATGCGAGGGAGGGAAGGAGAGTTAGGTGGGAGTGTGTGGTGGAGAGAGGGGTGCTGAGGGCGTTGGAGGGGGGGTGTTCGGTGCCGGTGGGGGTGGAGTGTCAGTGGGAGGAGGGGGCACCGCCGAAGGAGAGAGCTGTAAGTGGTGAGGAGAGGGCTGTAGAAGGAAACGAGGGATTCGAAAATGACGACGCTATACCGGACTCCGGCCGCGATGCAGATGCAGATGGTGGGTACCTTAGTATGCGCGCCATGGTTGTCAGCCTAGATGGAAAAGAGTGCGTGGAAGGCGAAGAACGAAGTTACGTAGGCAGTGATATGGAGGGGGAGGAGTGTGCGATGAGGATGTATAAGCAATTAGTTGAGAAGGGTGCGGAGAAGATACTGAAGGAGATTACCCTAAATAGGGGCATGATTAAGGGGCAGGATGGTGCTTGAGGTTGTGGTAGGGGACTACTTTGACGGTAAGCATGCATGAAAAAGTTTGAGATGTATGATACCACTTGTGTATCAATGCTTGCATTCATAGGGAGATTTGGTGTAGACGGAATGTACTCTAGAGCTACTGAATGATTAAAGTGGCAAACGAGACGAACACGCGGACATAGCATTTCCAAAAGAAGTCAAAGACTGATTGTCGCTATAGTAGGCTACATAAGAAACGTACTATACTTGGCATTTCCCCGCTAAAACAATGCATACAACTCCAATTTACCCGCTGGATGCAGTGACCGCTGTAGTTGATCATGGGTATCATTGCACCAATTCCATCACTGCACGCTTTGATATGCTTGCTCAACCAATATCCATCTCCGTTTCCGTAGGCGTTCCCCGCTTCTCTTTCACATACACCACAAAATCATCGAGCACACCAGGCCACGCACCATCCTCACTCCACCAGCTCATGGTCTCATCTTCTCTCGACTTGACCATGAAGTTATGCGTCTGATCCCACATGTCTTTATTAATACTCTTCGTCCACTTTTCCTCCAAGTACTCGATCCACCAATCCAGCCACGGCGTCGAGGACGTATTCCAGGAGAGTGAAGGTGGACTAAAGAGCAGACGCCAGTATTCAATTGCAACATCAAGTGGAAGGACTCTTTGGCCTTGTTGTCGGGCTAAAACAAATGTTTGCTTGTAGACCTTCTTAAAAAAGTCTGGTGACGTTGATAATGAGCGGCGCCATGTCGCAATTTGGGCTTGTTGTTTCGAGAGTATTTCAGCGCTGTTGGGAGGTTGTCAATGGCTAGTTCAGCAGAACCTGGGCTGCGAAATTGAAACTCACCGGTTTTTGACCCAACCGTCGATGAAAGGGCCACGGGAGAACTCTCCCATTGTTGGTGCGTTGAGTTCTGTGAGTACCGCGAGGACGACAGCTTCATCGAGTTTGACATGGAGGTCGCCGAGGTATTTCATTGAACCCTCGACACCGATCTTGTCTGGTTCTTCTTTCGGGTTGTCTGGCAGAATTCAGAGCGATGTTCAGACCGAGTTTGGGCATGGAAACCTTACCTCGATATTTGTCGAACAATTTGCTTAGTGTTGCTGCTAGATTTGGAGCTCCTCCATTTGAACTTTGGAAAAAACTAGAAAAATATCGATAGTCAGCCTCGCCTGGTCTTTTTCTAATTGCGCGTCGCTCAGCCATGACAGAAGAAAAGGATCGCTGTTCCCTGGAGGCGACATCTTGGAAATACTCGAAACACTCCTCAACTGTCATAGCCTTGAAAATGTCGGGAGTTGGAGGCGGCTCTGGGCTTTCAAAGCTAGACTCAGCAATAGAACTGATGGGACTGGATAAGTCCTCCGGACTCGGGCTTGGCGTTGGAGGTGGCTCTGGCCTTTCCAAGCCAGACCCAGCAAAAGGATTCTTGGGTACGTGGAATTCGTACGGTGATGTCCAAGAAAATAAGGGGTACTCTGTATTTTGTTTACTAGACTTAGCAGTAGGGCTCGCGGGTCTGGGGATATCGTAGCTTCTAGGCTGGGCCGTTGTAGGTGGTATAGAGGAATCTTTGGCTCCTTTTGGCTCCGCGTGCCCCGCTTCTGGAATCACCGGAATCCCAGAAGATAGAAGTGGCTGATTGGTCGGGGACAGCGATTCGCTCAGAGAGTGCGTGAGCTTCTTTGAGCCCTCTAAGCTTTCAACTTGCGTATTGGCGTCGAAGCCTTCGCCTGCCAATTTCCTCACGATGTGTGGGGATGGAGAGCTGTGCTGACCCCGACTGAGAACTCGAGCGGGCACCCCCGAGCTCGAGTTCGAGTCCTTTGACCCTTCAAAATTCCCGGTGCCTGTACTATCCGCCTTGGCCGGTTCAGTGGCGCTCCATATGTCTGCATGTAGTCCACAGGCGTGCAAGGGCCTGCATTTTTGGTAGAGACGATCCAGGATGTCACAAGCATCAATGTCTTTCCATGTGTGGTCTCCATTCCTCTCTATCTCTTTGCTCCTCACCCCCTGTTCAACAAGCCTAACGATGCGTTCGACTTCCCCCCTTGTGCCATCAAACATAGAATTTTGCTCTAGATCCCTGAGGAACTGTAGGGTACTATCCTCACATTTCTGGTAATTAAGTACGCGCGTAAGATAGGCAAGAACAGGATTGGACTTTGGGAGTTTTGGTGGGACAGGCTTAAAGCTAATGCCACCTGGGGGGGTGTTCTCCTTTTCATGTTGAAGATTTCTGCTCGAATATTCTCCTACAATTCTTTGCATTGTGGATATAGCAGCGTTGTCCAGTCTGCTCCAGGGGCTCTTGATTGCGCCATATCGCATACCTTTCTGTACAGACTCCAGCAATGTTCTCATCCACTCAACCTCGCGGCGAGAAGATTTTGCAGATTTGACTAGTTTCGTGAGCCGGGGAAGAATGAACGGATCTTTTGTGACTCTAAATAGGTGACTCATCACTGGATTTGGATCTTGATACGAAGCGGACGACGAGCTCCTCATGTCTACGGAACACCAAAGAAAGTCTCCATTCGAAGCAGCAATCATTGATTCTGTATTGTGGTGAGACTCGGATGGCGGACTGATGGTTTGAGCTGGACAAGGACCTGATTCTGCATTTTGAGAGGGATTCACTGCAACTCCTGCCTGAGGGAAGTCGGACAGCGACCTGTCGGCCTTCGATGGAAGAACAGCAGAGCCGACATTGCGAGCAGCAACCGAATTCTGATAAACCAAATCCTCAGCCTTTACAACTTCATGCAAAGCTTCTTTGGTATGGTGTAAAACAGTATCAGCCATCTTGTTCCTTTCTGTGGTGCTTTTGAGCTTGCCTGAAAGTATACCTTTCCCAATCTCGATCAGCATCTGAGATCCCGCAATCGCAGAGAGAGAATTAGAAGCTGTAAATGGCAAAGATTCGGCACCATTAGCCAAGTCCGAATACGCTGCTATATCTGAACACGCCGACTTTGTATCGCTGTTTGGATCGCTTTCAATCTCCTTTGCTTGTTGTGAATTAGGATTTTTGTCTTCAGATATTGGGATTTCATTGCCAGCACTTCTCGTACCTCTGGCACCTTTGATAGACTTGGACTCCGAGGGATCCCTCTTAGTAGAGCATGATGCGGCTTCTCTCGAACCTCCTTGGAGACGTTGTAGCACAGCGACAGCCACCACGTCCTTTTTCGTGATGCAGTCTTCGATCTCGCCTAAATTTATACCCAAGCCTATCTCGGCTAGAACGCTATGAGCAGACTTCCTCATTGCTTCCGTAGGATCTCCAAGTCCGACCCTGATGGACGATTGGAATATGTCCCGTGCTTCCCATATCCGAGAGAGATAAGCGAGTACCGGGTATGGCGAACCGGAATACTGACCAATATGATTGAAGTCTACGAGCCCTGAATGACTGCTTCCGTCCGCATCAGCCTTCTGATCGCGGTTCGGTGATCGGAGGCTTTCTACGCACATGCATGGTCCTTGCTGGCACTTGGGGCACCTTGACTCAAGCTCTAGTGGGCTTGGAGACTCCGCAGCACAACGGCACCGATGGTGTGAACATGTAAGGCATGGAGTCTTGGACTCTGTCATATCTCGACGCTCGAGAGAAGTGGACCCTGAGTCTTCTTTGGTTTCCCGAGGCTTCACAAATAACCTCAAACGAGGCGTTTTTCTTGGTCTAAATTGTCCTGCTACATCCGAGGCTTTACGCTTGGACTTTGGGGAGGGTACAGGCAATCTTGCTCTTTTAGCTTGTTTCTTCTCTTCCCGGGCCAAACGTCTGCGAACCCTATTCCTGAGATAGTCGTATGGCAAGCCCAAACCATAGGCAAGTCTCCGGGCATATTTGCCAGGCATACGTATACCCGTTTGAACGTAGAAGATTGGGTCGCGAGACGAAGACGACTCAACAGAAGATATTCGACCTTTTTTAGAAGTGCGGGAATGCCGACCGCGACTCTCAGAACCGCCAGCAGCAGGTGCTATGGTATCTTTTATAGGGGTATCCTGACGGCGGCCCCTAATTTTGGTATCACGCGCTGGAGACTGAGGATTTTGTAAAAGACGTGCAGATGGACCCATGACTGAACTTGGGACTGTGGACTTGCCATTTGTGGACTCAAGTCTTTTTCTGTCATCATCCCCATTGACTGCTTCTGACTCCGGTAGATCCATCTTTGGAAGGCTCTTTCCGCCATGGTTTGGTCTACTGTCTTCGTCACTATTATTAGCAGCTCCATATTCCTCGTCATCATCATCATCGTCGTCGTCGTCGTCGTCATCGTCGCTGTCTTCACTATTCGATTCAATTGCCTCGTCCCACAAACTATGAGCAGCATCGTCAGGAGCTCGAGAGCCTTTGACATAGTCTTTGATGACACCCCTTTTCGGTTGAAAAGGCACCAAGCGCTCATAAATTAGCTTGATCACTTCTGCTAGAGTGATATGACGGGATCGATACAGCTTGATTAAATTGCTCAAATCTTCAATGATTTGCATACTACCTTCATCGATAGGTGACTTTTGCTCAAGTGATCGAGTGAAGGTGGTTGTCTGTGTGCCGGGATAATTCTGTAATGCTGGTTCCCGGGCAGCAGATGGACCAGAATTTAGTATTTGTTTGACAGGTATTCCATAGTTTTGAAGACTCGCAATCAAGGTTTCCTTGTCAACATCCGTGTAACCCAAGATTTCACGGTAATGCTGGTATGCCTCCCCAGAATCAACCATGCCGTCCTGGACGAGCCCGTAAACATTCATCAAGGCTTGGCGATTTTCTCTGAACTGGCTTGCGTCATCCTCTTCGGAGTCATTGCTGGCAAGCCCAGTAGGACCGTTCTCGATGGGTGACATGGCTTCTCCCCTCCCAAAGTCCAGGGTAAGATCAAGTATCTCCAACGCACGGCAGAATTGAAGTTCGGACATAAGAGGACGCTTTATGGCAAATCTTAGGTGCAATGGAAGATCCTTTTCTTTGATCCAAGAATTTTCATCCCCAGCCTGTTTGATAAGCGATCTAAACAGCTCCTTCGTTGAGACAAGAGAGGCTTCTGAGTGGAATATCTCCTCGTCCGCTTCTGTCCCTTCCCGTAACACCCCATTAAGCCCTTCTGCCTCCGAATCCTGGCTTTGGAAGTAGGAGGGCAAAAGCACTCTCTCAAATTCACCAGCCAGACCTCCAAATGGCGTTTCATTGTCGAGCAGAGGCAAGTATTTCCCTCTAGCTTCAGCTTCCTCTAGTATAGCTCTTATATCTTTCCTGTCCCGTTTGAAAAATCCTAGAGCTAGGGCCTTGTCGTACCACGTCTTCTTTCTTGCCCAATCACCCCGTTTCTGCACCTTGCATTGCCTCTTCACAATCACCACTTGTTTCTCTTTGCTCAACGACATCTTTCGCCCCTTCCTGGAGATAGCCGTGGATCTTGCTGGGTAGAGAATGCCGGGACTTTAGAATTGGAGCCGGGGACCCAGGCCGACAATGTAAGGATGCCACTCGAACGATAGATGTGAAAAGGCTATAATAAAATGCTAGGAAATCATAGTATACGTACGCGTCTACTGCTTGTTCAATATTCCATCCGTGAGACTTGAGTTGCTATTAGTAGTGCAAATATTAGCCAGAGGCCCCTGCCATCAATGAAGATGCTTGTGCTAGTATAACAGGTAGGCACAAACGATCGAAGCTGCAGCTTGACAAGCAAAACCAAAGGAGGGGCGACTGAGGTCTGATCTTACCTTTGCAGCTACACTATCTTTGGTAGACGTGAAGCCTACGAATTGAGCTATCGCCGCCTTCTGCTGAGGCGTGTATGCTGTGGGCATCTTGAACCGATCCAGGATGAAGAGGTGTCGGGTGTCACTTTTGAGAGATTTAAAGCTAATGAGAAGTGAGTTATACTACTTAAGGGTCAAATCGAAAGAGTAGATAATTAAGTGAGCAAGAAGAAGTGCCTAAATGCATCGTCATATCCGTACCTTAGGGCTAATCCTCATAAGTTACGCTAGTGTGCTAGCAGAAATACCTACGATAGTACGGGTTAAACACCGCGGAATAGCTACATTTCCAAAATCCCATTAGTAGATACCTACAGTATCCTGTTGACATAAATAGAACTTGAAGTCATACTGTTGCTGTACATATTGGTTTAAATACATCTCGTCCCTTAACAAGGCCTCTATTCTCCCAATGGCATACTTTCAACTTCCTCGCTCAGTGCCCTCCAATTATCAGCTTGAAGTTCTGCATATTTGACACGCTCCTGACTCCAATCCTGGTGCAATCTGCTAACATTATACTGAGATTGCTGAAAGTAGGACAATTCATCCCGTATACACTCCTTAATGAGAACACTGCGAGCATGCTGGTCGACGATCGACTGTTTGTCCTATTGAAAATCAACGTGTGCTCAGCTGATTATAAAATTTATCACATGTGTACTCACTGCCCTCACAGCTTGTTCAAGCTTTTCTTGCTCACCAGGCTTCACTACAGCCCCTTGAGGTCGGCTCATCAGGCCCGCAAGCTTGTTTTCGTTGCTTTCGATTCTGCGTTCTAAGTAGGGAATGTTGTCTTTCGCGTATCGATCTCGGCGGTCAAACATATCCCGGACACTTACAAGGGTGTCCCTTTGCTTTTTGAGGTCCTCTAGTACACCTTCATCCCAGGCACGTGCTTCATCTTCCAGTAGACTTTGACTTGCGGTGAGGTGCTTTGCTGTGGAGCTGATGCCCTCGTTTAGCAGGGGAACGTCGTTCGTGTCAATCGCATAAGTGCTTGAGGAGCTTTCGATCAGTGCAAGCAGTGCCTGTGAAAAGCGCTGATAGTCCGCTGCGAGTCCCTGGTTTCGCTTCGCCAGACGCTCCATGAGGTTACAAAGGCCAATATAGGATTCAGACGCTTGTCGTACACCAGCCCGAACTGTGTCGAAAGTCTCAGACAAGTTTGTTGGTAAAGAATCCTCAAGGCCTGGCGGAAGATTTTTACCTGTAAATTCTTCTTGGACGGATATCGTTGCCTGCTTCCGCCATACTGCAAGTTCCTGATGCTGTAAATAAGCTTCTGCCTCCTTCGATATAGTACATCAAACTTACAGTGGGCACTGTAAGGAACATGACTACGAGTTGCTCCTGGCTTAGGACTGGATGTCTAACCAGGGCATTCAGAAACCGTACGAGACCACGTCTCCGCTTCTCGATAAACGTCACATCTGCAGACAGATGCCTTCCGTTGACTGCAAATGAAGTTAATGGTAGGGTCGATCTGATCCAGAACTTGGAGCTTACCGGCGACTCTTTTGGGAGGTAATAACGGTAATTGCCTGAAAGGGTATCTTTTGTGCAAACAGTCCAACAACCATACAAAATCACTGTATCTCCGGATCACAGTGCTTCCTCTTCTTGCACTCTTGACTTCGTAATTGTTGTGTTGAAACATGAACATACCCTCCTTTTCTGGAAGAAGGGTGACAGTGACAGTCTCCTCAATAGTTCGATTGATAGCACGCCCTCCACCTAAAGCTCGCCCAATACTACCACCGGCGTTATTGCCCTGGCCATCTCCACTGGAGCCAAAGCCTCCTCCACTAGATGGCCTATCCAAGCCCCAACCTCCGCCTCCGGAAGCCTCATCTTCAGCCATTGGCGTTGCTGTAGGCTCTTCTGTATGTGTAGTAAAGGCACTTGTTGTTCTTGAAGGTTCGCCGAGACCGTTCCTTATCGGCCGTGCTGCTGTAGGATTGGATGACGGTGTAGCCTCGTTATTTACACTATGGGTGTGACCTTTGTGCATAGCTGGACTCGCCCACGGGTCATCATCAATATGTTCTAGCGAGTCTTTCCTTAGACGGCGTGACTTGGACGGAGAACTCCCAGGAGTTGTCTGGCTTGCCTGTGCATTGGACCCGTGCTGCTTATGTGATGTGCTTTCCAGATTTTCCGAGACTTTAGCTGTCATAGCCTGCTGAATGTACGGCAGTGATGGCTCTGGAAGGTCTTGAATGGGCAGGTGTTAGCATGGCGATCAACTTTGGTAAAGCTGTTGGCAGCTTACTTCGGCGCCTCTCATCAACAGAATCCAAGGAAGCTTCTTCGTTTTCTTGAGATAACCCTATCAAAGCGAGCAGAACATTGAATTCATTACGACCCATTGCACTCTCCTGTCCACCAGTAACAAGCTTCAGTATCCTGTCTTGTGTTGTAGCATCCACTCCAGTACCCTCAAACAGTTTCTTGGTGCCTGCCACCCCTACTTTCGGTCCCTCCACCTTGTAGCCAGCCTCTAGCAGCGTGTCAAATGCATCTGTGTAGCTTTCCGGAACGTCAGATGCTGGGAGCAGTGTTTTGACCAAATCGCTCTTGCTTGCCCGCTTTGATGTAGGCATACTCCATGGCGAATCCCCATTAGCAGCCTCATCGTCAAATAGAGAGTTACCAGACTTTGTGGAAGGCCGTTGCTCGTCATCGAATAAGGAGGATTTTTGATCTGAGCGTGCTGGGGCTGCAGATAAGCTCGAGTCGTCGGGCGAGCTACCAAAGAGTGACATGGTTCCTGAACTGCAATTCGAAGCAGGAAGTTTGCATCAATCAATTCAGATGATTGGGCATAAGCTTCAAACTTTTCATCGTTGCCAGCGCCAGTAATCTCGACAGTAGACAAGCACGATGTTGGGCGACGCGGTTCGATGACGGAGGAATTCCTAGAGTGCAGGTGAGGATCTGCATTAAACCTCGACTTTCATCCACTTGTATCTACGGCGACTGCAACCACAACAACATCACACAATGCCTCCGAGGCTATGCAGCTTACTGCGAGTGTCGCATACCGTCGCCCGTCCAGCTACAGACATCTCCCCATTCCTTCTACCATTCTTATATACACAACAACGGAGTGCATCCATCCTTGGAAGTCTGGGCAA
Organism: Cladonia rubrotincta; assembly: GCA_963971245.1. Lineage (NCBI taxonomy): Eukaryota > Fungi > Ascomycota > Lecanoromycetes > Lecanorales > Cladoniaceae > Cladonia > Cladonia rubrotincta. The sequence continues at coordinate 1,069,824 of OZ020215.1, forward strand.
CGTCCCCGGCTCGATTCGTAGGAGAAAGAGAGTTGGCCGCGGTCCTTCTTCAGGCAAAGGCAAGACATCCGGCCGAGGTCATAAAGGCCAAAAGCAGCATGGCAAGGTGCCATTAGGTTTCAACGGAGGGCAAACGAAAGACGAGGTTGTAGCTGGTAAACGGGGAGATCATAATTTCGCCAGGTGAATATTATCTGATACTAGTATTCTCGTTTGCTAACACGACCTTTGTCCATAGCTTCGCCGTAGACATGAAACCCCTCAATCTATACAAACTCCAAGACTGGGTCGACCAAGGCCGCCTAGATCCCTCCAAGCCCATCACCATCAAAGAACTGTGCGAATCCCGCTGCGTTAGCAACGTTACAGATGGCGTTAAGCTACTCGCAAAAGGCTCCGAACACATAAAAGAACCATTGAACATCATTATATCAAGAGCTTCAGCAAAGGCAATAGCAACCATTGAAGCAGCTGGGGGTTCAGTGATGACAAGATACTACACACCATTTGCCATCAAAAGGATTTTGCAGGGGCGGATGGATCCTATCGTCTCATTACAGTCGAAAGTATCTGAATTCGAACAGGCCCCGAAGAAGGCTTTCTACAGCCGTCTGCCGGACCCTACAAGCAGGAAGGACATCGAATACTACAGGGATCCGGCTCATAGGGGTTATATGAGCCATTTGGTACCGGAAGGACACGGCCCTAGTCTTTTCTTCAAGACACCAGGGACTGGGAAGAGGGCTGCACGAAAGACATCGAAGTCAAAGAGTTCAGCTGCTGATAATCGAATGTGGTGAAATGCGATTTGTTGTTCTCCAGCGCGAAGGGAGCCGGATTGTATATACCCAGAATTATCACAATAATCCTCGTTAAAATTTCAATTCCGAACGGATGTCGCCAGTGTGATCCGATAGGTATTGTCATTAATTTTTGTGTCATAAGTTCTTCCCACATACGATGTATCTGAGATGCTCAAAGTTGTTAACGCCCCGAGCGCTGTTGGTGGCGTCGATGATACGAAGGTCTCTATTGCTGCGTTTTCTGCTGCTACATCCCTAAAAGACGTCCTGTTGGTGCCATTGGCCTCAGCAACGGAAAGAGACCTGCTGAGAAATTTCTGTAGCATTCCCACGTCTGTAAATGTCTTCTCCTAGCGTTGGGTGCTAATGACAAGGATTCCTACACGTATTCGACACTTGTCATGCAACATATGCAAGTATTCTTCATTTTTCATGGCTTTAATTACGCGTTTCTGAGTCGTTCTAGTTCATTATAAATGTACTGTTCCTGTATACGGTCGACCAAACCCGTTAAACTGTAAGAGCGCCTTATCATCATTGTCATTGCACGATCAAGTATTCCAGACGTGAGACTCATGGTTCTTCCTCCACTGGTGGAGCCCCAGTGTCTGACATCACAACCCAATGCTTCTTTACGCGAGGAAGAGATACATATGGAGCGGCTGCCAAAGCTCTGGAGAAATAGTCATTCAAAGGATTCGTCTGGACTAAGAAAATTCGTTGGATGCGAGAATGTTGAGTAGAATTATGTTACATCGCACCGATATCGAACGCCAATCCCCTTCATCACAAACATCATTCCCCTAATCGCTGATATCCTCAGCGTATCAAACCTCCCTCTCCTTCCCCTTCCCCCTCCCCTCCACCCCCCTCCACCCCCTCCTCTCCCCCTGCCACTCCAAACAAACATCCTTCAACCTCCTACACCCCCCCTCCACCTCCTCCCAAATATCCCACCCCGCCTCCTCCCAAACCATCAACTGATTAAACGCCCCCAACCCCACCCCCAGTCCCGCGCACCTCTTCTCCACAAACGCCACCCCCTCCACCACTCCCATCATCCTCACCCGCATGATATACGCCACCGCCACCGCCGCGCTCCTACATCTCATGTCTTCGCCGCAGTGGATGAGGAGAGGTTGGGATTGCGAGAGCGATGTGCTTATGATGTCGCATGTTGTGGGGAAGAGGGTGAGGAGGTCGGTGATGGGGGTGGGGAGGTGGGTGTTTTGGATGGAGTGGGTGGTGTAGGTGCGGAGGGTGGAGGGGGGAAGGGGGGAGGGGGTTAGGGTGACGACGTGGGTTATGTGGTGGGCGAGGAGGGTGGGGAGGCTGAGGGCGGGGATAAGGCTGAGTGGGTGAGAGTGTTAGTTACTCATTGGTTCGTTTAGGGAGTATGAGAGGAAGGCGGGGGGAGGCGGACCCTGATATGTATAGGTTGGGGATAATTTCGTCCATTTCTCGGTCGTGTTTGTTAGTTGCAATTTGCTAGGCTTTGTTATTGTGAATTGGGGATGAGGCCCCTCTTATTCGTGACGCACATTGTGAAACAGATTGTCAGCATCAGCATCAGACTCAGCCTCACGGGATTGAGGGATTGAGGGATTTTCAGGCAGCGGTGTACATCTTCAACTCTCCGTAATCCTGAACTTTTCCTGAAAAGTAACATCAGACACACGAGAGACCAATCTCAGCATCACTCGTGAAATCGGAAATTGAAAATTGACAACGTGCAAGCCTTTGAAAATCAACCGTGCTGGATATCGACTATTACTTGCGAATTGAAATTTCAACAAAGAAAGGCCTCTACTGTCAATCATGAAACCCCTAATAGTCGCGCTTCTCGTACTCGGTTCTGCCTGATGTACTTCGTCCATCGTCACCGTAGTGCTGGATTCTAATTAGCTTTGGAAGTCTTGATCTTCTGGTTCACATACTTTTCTCCTCAAAGCTTGTAGTCTCTTCTTCTTGGTCTGCGAATTGATCCAGGTCCCAATGACAAAGGAAATAATGTTGAAGAATGGCACCCAGGTGTGCTCAGGCAGGAATTTCTGGGCGAATGCCAGGGCCAGAGGTGAGGTGACCCAGCTGACCTTCATGACGGGCATAAAGCCCGCTCGAACAGTAGCCCTGATCTGGTGGAAGGTCCTGGCGCCGGCGATGACAGCCATGGAGGCAAGGTAAATAGAGTTCTGGATTGGCGCGATCTGAAGATTGAGAAATTAGTCGCGGGTCAGAAGCTCATGTGTTGTATACGCTGAGTAGGAGACCCACGATCAGATTGCTGACGAGAATCTGCAATATTTTTGCCTTAAGACTTGTCCTCCCAGAGAACAGCTTCTGCAATATATGAATCAAGAAGTGTCCTAAAGGCGCGCTAATGAACGCGCCATAGACAGCCATCTTAGGTACTCGAGAGCTGATATAGTGTCCATTTTTGGAGACGTCTTTGGCGATCCAGGACGCAAGGACTTCTTGTAGAGCTGATAGCGTTCCAGATGTGAGCATCTTCGTCCGGAGGGGGTTCTTTTGGAGCTGCTGGAGGTAGGCCTGAGGAGTACCCGTTAGCCCGCGTGTCTTGCTCCAGTCGTCATGGCGTCCTTCTTACAGCTAGATAGCCTTGTGCAGTCTCGCCCCCGGTCAATCGCTCTCCTATCTCGTGCGCAATCTCATGTTTTCGTCCGCCTGGGATAGGCGCATCTTTAACCGTCTCTTTCTCAAACTTGACAGACATGGTAGGAGACTCGCGACGTGCAAACGGCGCAGAGATAGGTTACTTGAAGGTATCTGTATGCAGTGTGTCAGTCATCAAGCTGTCAGCCTTGTCTCCTGCACATGTCAACTCGTAGCGAGGGTAGATCTGATCGATACTGGAGTGTTTGTTGGCGGGACCGAGGTTGCTGAATGGGCGGCAGTAGCCAAGTGCGCAGAAGGGGAAGAGCCAGGAGCTTACCACAGACCTTGATCACCACAAGCGTTTATTGCACCGCTTCTCATTGAGAGTACTTGAGTTGGAGGGGTACAGAGTGGCAAGGTGAGGAGTAAGGTAGCCAAGCTGGACTTCTGAGCTCCGGGTTGTCAAGGTTTCCGGCTATTCTCTATTAGGAACAGTGCGCTTACTCACTACCGGCTGTCGCTACGCAACGACATCACTGCCGGCTGTTTTTTGTTTTCCTAGGAGATCATCCATTGCCCGCCAAGTACCAGCAAGGCTGGGATAGTTCAACCCCAATGGTAAGCATTTTCAACTCAGTATGGAGAGGATAATTGCAGCCTTTTCTCTCTGTTGCGGAACTTCCAGGGAATTCGGTTTCTCGTAATTGTTAGAATGCCGGGATTAACATTATTGAGTCTGCATCACATCTTTCGTTAGCAAGGTTGAACTTTGAAGCAGCGAAACCGTCTGTCAGCCTGCTAGACGCCGCACTTGGGTATGTGTGCCTCCAGGTCTTTGTGCTGCTCATAGAATTTCACGATTCTGGCGCATGGGCAACAGAACACATTTGGCCTGCTATAGCAACTATCTTGGCGCTCCCGGTGGGCTTACAGGCGCACCCGATTGTACTGCTTCCCAATGATGGAACTCCTGTTAGGAATATTTGCCATATTCCTATCTGAAAGAATATATGAATTAGGGCTGTCGAAAGAAATCATCGCCAGTGGTACTCATACATCTCTGTAAACGCAAATGTGTATAAAGGATATTTCCAAACAACAGGATTCATGAAGACACCAAATTAAAGCCGCCTTACCACCCATTACTTCTGCACCGTTGCACCCGAAACCCTGAGGCCCCTTACCTTTCCACTCCCTTCCTCAGCTTCGCCGAGTACCTCAGCCTCTCCTGACTCGCGGTCCCATTATCTGAAATACACTGCCCCACACAATCCGGATTCTTCACATAATTAAATGTCAATATTCCCTCATCAGGATTATTACTGCCCTCATCCACAAAATGAATCGGCACACTCCCACACGTATGGCACCCATGCTCCAATACCGCATCCACCAATGGCCTCACAACCCCCAACGTCAGGTTCGCACCTTGAGGAAACAAGCAAATCCCACCAAGGCCGATTTCGCCGGAGAGACTGAAAGTGCCAGTTGCGGTACCTTGTGCGCCGCCCTCGGATCCAAAGCTAGGCGCGGCAGACGCGCTGAGTGTGATAGATTGGGCGACGGAGACGCAGATTATGTGTGAGCCGCTAGGGTAGAGGGTGCTGTTCGGTTTGGGAGATTCCCAGACGGCGTCGCGCAGCACTTGGGTGATGTGTTCCGGGGATTTGTCATCCCAGCTTGCGAGGGGACAGAGGCCAGAACCGCGGCAATTTATTCCTAGAGAGGTGGTGAGAGGAAGAAGGGTGAGGATACAAGATAAGGGTTTGAAGAGATGCATTTCTGGTGTAACTAGTATTGATCACAGGAGTTTTTACTTAGTACTGATCCGGAACGACAGAACAGAGGTGGTCCCTAGCTTTTGTGGGGGTCTGACCTACTTTTTATGGGTTTATGGAAGGATTGGATCTACCACGGGACCCGTGTGTGATGAGCTTCCTATTCCACACTGTCCAGCCGTAAGCAATCCTATCGCTATGTCTACTGTAATGCCGTCCAGTTGGGACCATCCGGTAGCTTCTCCGGTGATTTCCATGATCATCTCATCTCATGGTGCAAATAAGGTACCATCTGGCGTTCTGAAGACGCTTGACCATCTTCAATTCTGCACCAATACAGCATCCCGTGTGGTACGATTGCTGATCCTCTTTCTTAGCTGTATATATGACTCAATCAAGACCGGTTAACATCGGATAAAGCCAAGCTGTATATGGTATACAAGTTCGTCATATATTCCAATAAGGTTGTCGATACGGGCCTTTCTCCTTCAGAATATCAAGGTACGTGGTCACTCCGGCAGTGGACTTTCCGATATGTGGCTAGCCCCTTACTCGTGCACCTGCACTGTTATTCTTAGTGACAATGCAAGCAGAAATGATGTGCTATCATAGTGGTTGCGTACATGCGTCACAGGCTGATCGAAGTCCTAGATATTTGGCCCCCACGAGCAGTAGGAGGGCTATGATAAGACAGGTTGCATGCAGGGGCCCTTCATCAAAGTCTATTCGGAGCACAGGAGTGAGGGGGGATGACTCGAACGGACACTGAATGAAGTGATCAGAACGGCAACAATGATCGCTGCAGGCATCAGAAGTCGGACAGCATGGACCGAGCCGGAAAATCTCCAATAGGTAGGCTCAAAATTGGGATGAAGTGTACCGTGGTAATGATACTCGGGGTTTTTCTATGTCATGCCGTGTCTGTGGTCGTGCAGCTTGCCGGTGGGAGTTCGGTGCTGTGCCGTTGTTTCATCCTCCATTATGCGCGCCAAAAAGCCCCAGCCTGGCCTTTAAGCGCCCTTATAGAACCTGACGTGCAGTAGTGCATATTTGATCACGGCTCAGTCACCGAGATGATCACGGGATTTTCAAGACTTTCGCTTTTCGAAGCAGCAAGGCTCTTGACCTAGCGCGTTCGGACATTCTGCGGTATTCGGAACAGTTGCAAAAGTAAGTAAGTAATGCCGAACAGTATCTTAATCTCACTGGATTGGTTATGTATCAGAGCAAGTGAATCAAGGGGGTTACACGTTGATACAGAATATTCTGTAGAACCATTGCCAACTGGGTCGTACAATGGGAAGTCTGATCTTAAGTCCACCTGCTCATGAATTCACGACTTGTGCCCATAATCAGAAATTACGATTTTTGATACCATCTCCTTGTGTCTCGAAAAATTGTCAAGCTTAATTCGCAGCAAGCCTGTCCTTCTCGGGTGCATTAGGTTGGAAAAGGTGATACATCGTTTTGGGGAGCAATGAGGTGCCGCCAGAAGATCCTCAGTCGAAGGGAGACCGGTTCCCTGTCGGGGCCGAGATCGTGTTGACAAAGTCGCTCTTAAGCCAGAAGAGAGCAAAGATAGTAGCTTGCTACTGGCTGTCAATACTGACTCTGGATGCCCAATTCGCGGTTCCTTTCCCTCAGCTTTCGGGTCTGCAAAGACAGTTCCGGCGCTCATACCTCCTGGTGGAGTGCTAGACGACGTCTCAGGCTCACCCGGAATGACAAGTAGCCGTTGGACTTCACGATCGTGTTGCTCGCCGGTATCGACTCTAACTTGGAATGGTTGAAGCTAGGATGTGAACTGGAACTCCATATAGCTCCCCAGACTATTCCAAATCTAACTGCCACCCAACTTTCAGTGTTTCTGCATTGATGAACACACCACATTGTGCAATATGGATGTTGCAAAATTCTAGCGCTCTGTTTTCGAAGACTTTGTTGGCCCGGGACGGTGGAATAACAATTCCGCCGAGCCAGGTCCTCTATGAAAGCGGTCACGTTCTTGATTTGACTGGTTTTGTCGCCTAAATCTTTGGCTACATGGTCCATTATTTCCTTGGCCCACTGGTTCCATGGGCAGGCATACGACTCCTGGACAGATTTCGGAGAAGCTGGAAACCCGAGAAACCGTAGTTGTTGTGGCATTGACTGTGAACTCCAGAGCATCTCCATATTTCCGAGACGCCCGCAGCTGAAGGCTGGCTCAGTGGTTGTGTGAGCTGCCTTGATTATCTCGGTAGACATTGCTGTCCCTTCAATCGTTACGAACTCCTTCTTAGGGAATAGGGATTGTGGAATAAGCCTCCCCATTACTCACTTCCGGATCCATTGGCTAAACCAAATTGAATCAGAAGGCCAAGTGAGGCAAGGGACTATGCACTAGCGAGGTATTTCCACGATTGTATCCCTTTCCGCATCATCTTTGGCACACTGCATGACGTGTGGTAGAGGTTGCGGATGACGCCTTTCGTACTTCTCACAACATGTAATAATTTTATTCTTCAGAGATCTCGGCTGGTCTCTTCCGGCCAATGTTTGGTAGGATACAGCGTCGCAAGTACCGCCGGCTGCCCAATTGCCGGAGACAATAGGATCATGATGCAATCCGGTTCTGCGTGACTTCAGCTGTGGTGTAATTAAACTGCTAAGTAACATACTTCATCTCTCTTGATCACCACCGCCAACTTCAAGAAACACTTGAAGAGCCACAGAATACAATATTCAGATCCTCAAGTATACCACCAACCTCGCAATCCAGAATGAGTAGCTGTGGGGTTCCGTATTGGTATAAATATCACATCCACGGCTTACGCTTCGACACACAAAGTACGAATTGCCCTAGCAATCCATCTAAGAGAAGGGCATTGAGAGCAAAGGATTATTTGATGATTTATTTACAGTTGCAGGCAACCGGAAGACAACAGAAACCAAGTCGACCTATGACAATCATGGAAAGAGTCTCGACGAGATGCCTTCGACGCAATCTACGGTAACAGCTGGAAATGGTCTGAGCGGTGCTCAAGGATCCCAGATTTGTGAGCTCATATTCAACTGGAATGCTTTACGGTGGTTGCCGAGACTGATATTCATTGAGGTGAAGCAGAGACTAGCATTTCGAAATGGTCAATGTCCAAAGAGATCTAGAGGCAGAAAGAGATGAGGCCAAAGTATTGACTAAAGGTCAGAATGTAGAGTAAATGGACAACTTGAACGTTTCAAACTCTGAAAGACCATAAAGTATTTTCATCCGCCAGGTCGGCTGCAGCTGCTCTTCAATGTTGCAAACCTCCTGAGATGCAATCCGCCCTTTGCCTTCTCATTTCATTCCCAGCGAGCAGGATTTCGTCCTGACGAATCCTCGCCAGTAGCCAAGTCTCCAATTCACGAGTGGGGAGATCTAGTGTGTCACTCTACATGACCGAAAGAGGAGACTCACGCGGCGGACCTGTCCAACGAACTTCCTCGAGTACATGTACTTTTGCCTGTGCGACGTGTGACTGAGTCTGATGTGGGCATACAGTCGTTGGTGGGACTAGCGAATCGGCGAGCAGCACTCTTTTCCGTCTGCTCTTCTTTCCCTTCCTTGCTAGTTGAGATTCTGAGGGTTTCATGCGATTCTTCTAGTCCAGCTAGGGCTTGGTACATATACAGATGTTAGTATCGTAGGACTGTTTATAGCTTCATTTCTATATGCGTTAGCCTCATGTGAGGTACTTTGGATACTGTCTTTAGCAGCTCGAGCAACATGCTCAACAGCATTGAGTGATAGTCTGTCTTCTTGCATGTCACTACTATCATTTTGCGGATACATCTTCAACCTCGGGACTTTGATTCCTGTATTGATGTTGATAGACTAGGTCGGCTCCCAAAGGCTGACGATATTTACCTATTGGCCTCTGTGAAAAAGCATATGGCAAAGTCGTATTTCAAGGGATATCTTTGCACGCGAACCAGGGCCGTTCCCCATACATTAAGTTCCAGATAGCTCGAATGCTGGTTTCGTACTGACCATAGACAAGAGAAAAGAGTCGACTGATTGTGAGGTCGATGGCTAGAAGACTTTGGTTTAGTGGTTAAGATTATTAGAAGGTGGTATCAATGCATAAGTAAGATAAAGAAGATGGGTATCAACGAAAAGGACAGATCTAATAACAGATTTTCTGCAACCGAAGCATGAAAAGGGCCTCCTGTCACTGGGAGCGCGTGACCATAAGGGGCCAAGGCTCCCCAAGTCCCTGTGAATGAGTGTCGGTGTGCAAGGCGCCACGTGCTCCATATGAGAAGAAGCGCCAACACATGGTCTTTGCATTCTCCTTCAAAGAAGGGTCCTGAGCCCTTACAGACGCTAGTTCCTGGGGTGTACAGCACTTCGGATATTCCCAATACTCTCAAGGAGATCTGGATTGGCCTTTGAAAGCTTGCCAAAGTCCTTCGATAGAATAACTATGTTTGTAAAGCCTTTGATGATGGAGCAGCTGAGGACAGTTCCGTCATTTGTCGATGTGATCATCCAGGACGAATATGAAAATTATGTCAGTTGCTTGATTCCCTCTAATCTCAGTTTTCGTGATATGTCGAGGTCCGAAAGGGTGCATGAGAGTCCTCTCCTATTGCATTATTGCGACACACCGAACAACCCACGTCCACTATGACATAGTGTGTCCTGGCAATAACACTCAATCTTCGCTTGGAGACAACTGAATCAACGCGATGCTGTGATCTTCGGAAGGCGGCTACTGCAGCGGGTTGCTCATTTCTGGTATGGTTATCACGCAGATAGTTACGACTTGCCGATGCTGGGAGCTCTCGTCTCGTAAGCTACTCGCGTCTTGTGATCATTGAGTAGTTATATCGTTCTTAGTTCTATCCAGCTGAGTCCAATATGCGTTAAGCAATGAGTATCATGGTTGTCTTGCAGGTGCCAATTGGCGAGCTGGACCACCATATATTTCTAGGAAACGGGACTTCTAGGAAACGGGACTTCTAGGAAACGGGACTTCTAGGAAACGGGACTTCTAGGAAACGGGACTTCTAGGAAACGGGACTTGACGTTCGGAGCTAGGAAGAGACTACACCGCGAGATTAGGGAAAGATGTGTCTTGTCAGTCATGGCCCCGATCTCCAGGGGCTGCTTGCGGGGAAGATCAGGACTAAGGAGGAACGCGCCAAGCGTAGAACTAGATCATTCGCTGTCAATTAAAGTAAGGTATTGAGGACTCGAGCATTTCGACACAAGCCATTGATCTTTCTCGTATATCTGATAGTCTCAACATTACCAAAAGCCTGGGCAAAGACACATGCGAACCAGAGTCGGTGTAGGTTGAAAGCTATTACCTGACAGGGTCTAACAACCATCATGAATCATTACAGCATAGGTCGATATGATGTCACCATTACAGCATGGCGATGCTCGCGTGCCATCACTCTTGAATTGCTATCCATATGTCATAAAGAGGCCATTATCCCACCTCATGGTTAATACATGGCCTCTAGACTTTACCTATTCTCCCATCGAACACATAAGTCGGTCAACTACAACACCGCGGCACGCGCTTTCAGCCCAGGATCCCAATCCTTCGCGCGATTGAATCAAATACAATTTCATACCAGCACAGGCAGAATGGCAGAAAAATCTACATACAGAGCCAACGGTGACAATGGTGACCCGGGGGACACTGAGGGCGAGCTCAATGCCTGGAAGCACAGACCGCCCTACCGAGTCCATGATCAATCGCCCGACTTCCACGTCCGCTACGAAGCTAGCTGCCATTGCGGGAAGGTCAAGTACCAATTGAGCCGAGAGAAGCCCTTGGACTCTAAGTACTGCCACTGTCATACATGTCAAAAACTTCACGGTCGGTCTGCCCCTCTCGCCCAGCATACATGATTATCAATGACAGCCGGTCCACTCTAACCTCTATTCAGGAGCTCCATTCCAGTGGGCCGCTATCTTCCACAAAGACGACATCAATTTTACACATGGTCATCATGACCTCGGGTGGTATGAAAGCTCCGAGAAGACTACCGTGCACAAATTGCCATGCAAAGTCAGCTGTGCGTACTGCCGGACACCCATTATGGATGAGGGGAGGAACATGATACTGTTGTTCCCCACTTTGATCGACTTTAAGTCTGAGGAGGATCGGAAGAACTTTGAGCCTACGTAAGCTAGCTTTCAGTGTGGTTACATACATGTTATTAATATTATCACGTAACAGGTGCCACATGTTCTACCCGCGGCGCGTCCTTGACATCAACGACGGCAAACCAAAATGGTCAGGTATTTCTAACGAGAGCGAATTAATAGCGGATACTCCAGAGGAACACAAGAAGAGGAAGCGGGAAGACGATGAAAAGAAAGAGAAGGAGAAGGAGAAGGGTGGCGAGTGAACCCTGAAGGAGCCAATGCATAGGCTTATGGATTCGTGGCTATAACAACAGCTTTAGAGTTCTCAATATTAGCTCGGAACAAACAGGGTGCATCGGAGCTCCCAAATATTGAATTGATGGTGCTCCTGCCCTGTTCAGCTCATGGTCAATAAGAATGCTAATTTCTGAACTTTGCGGGCCCAAGGCGTGGGTATAACGCGTTGCCTATGACATTACCAATCGGACGCAGTCGTCGCATACCGGAGGTAAAAATCCCTCACACCCAGGCCAGGGCCTTGCAACTGTGAGACGAAAGGAAGCAAGTCGAACTCGTCTCGAAAGCCTCCTCTGATTCAAGATAATGTTCATGAACAAGCTGAGATGAGTGCAGTGATCTTACGTGGTCATTGCCCTAGGTATTGTGTACGACGTACTCATGTGTACTCATGCCATAGAGTTCTGCGGGTATGGTACCTCTTACTCCTAAAACTGAAGACTTTATGCTGCCTTGAGGTATGCGATTCATTGGGACGAGTGCGGATGACCAGGCGCCTTTTTGTAGTAATACGGACGCAGTCTCTCTTCTAACAGGTCACTGTCAAGTCGATGCTTGTCTCCTTGCCACGTCGGCAATGTCTCCGAAGACTATCGTTTCATATTGTCAATCGCGAAACCTTGCGAAACCTCATCTAAGCTTTTGAATAAAGTCGGTTTTAGTATGCGTGGCTGGAGGTTTCCCGAGGCAACTAGGACCAATATATCCGATTCCTTACTCAAAACACCATGGGCAGAGCAGGGTATGGCGACAGATCTACCATCCTAACATAGATTCGACATTAGTGGGCTTTATCCGTGCCAGCGGCATGGCGTTTCAGCGCAGAACACGGCATGACGCTCCCCCCACGGAAACAATTCGCGCGCATACACGCCCCAAAAGTGGGAGGTACTGGGGACCCCAAGAGTGTAAGCCGGCCTTCCATCTCAATGCGCCTTACCCCAAGTACCTTCATACTATCTCGAAACATCACGTGTAATAAGCCCCCCTTTCCCAGCGTCCCGTATCAACGTCGATCGCAAACGTAACGGGCGTGCTGACTAGAATGATGTCTTATTAAACATCTGGATCGCCTCCAACCTTAGTCCTCGCATGCGTATACAACATGGTTATTCGCATGCAGCCTAATGCCACCTTGATCCCACTTTATGTCTCTACCAACTTCACGATCTTCCTACCTCTGTTCTCAACCCTCTTCATTGCTCAACAATGAAGCTCTTCTTCGGCACGCTGGCCGTTGCGTGCCTTTTTCCTACAACCACGCTCTGTCAAGGAGTACTGGTACTCCCTCAGGAGGCTGGCGACGACAGTCCAGTAATCGGCCAGTCAGCGAGTGTGGCAACAGCGGTGTCGGCACCTGTAACAAATCCACCGCCGGCTGCTTCGAATCCCCCGCCTGCTGCTTCGAATCCACCGCCTGCTGCTCCGAATCCACCGCCTGTTGCTTCGAATCTGACGCCTGCTGCTGCTAACCCAACGCCTGCTGCTGCTAATCCAACGCCTGCTGCTTCGAATCCGACGCCTGCTGCTTCATCATCAGCGATATTAGTGCTCGCTCAAAATGCCCAGGTAGATGGCGTAGCCAGCAAACAACCCGGAAGCGTTGCAACATCAGCTCTACCACAGACCTCAACGTCTGCTCCTGCAGCACCAGGTGTAATGGTGCTCCCCAATCAGATAGCCAGCCAGCCCGCAAGCGCGTCGACGGTAACACCTTCGCCTGTGCAAAGTCCAATATCTTCGCTCGTGCAAAATCCAATATCTCCGTCTGTGCAAAGTCCAACATCTCCGCCTGTGCAAAGTCCGACATCATCGCCTGTGCAAAGTCTAATATCTTCGCCTGTGCAAAGTCCAACAATACTTTCATCGTTGGGAACACCGCCATCAGCTTCAACTTTATCAGATACTGAAGTGGAACCGCAAACCGCAACTGCTGCTCCATCAGGATTCATAGTTCTTGCTCAAGCAGTCCCATCAAACAACGGATCAGATAGCCAGTCTGTAGGCGTGGCGCAGAATTCAACGACACTTGCGCAGAGCCTGGCGTCTTCTCCATCGACCTTCGTGAGCGTAATTTCAGCACTCACTCCGATATCTTTTGGAAGCGACCTACCCAATAATGGACTGATCAGCCTGCCTAGTCTGCTGTCTGCGACCATGTTGCCATCAACATCGGCATTTGTGCAGACCACAATATCAGCAACAACATCTGCGGTGAATGAAAATGGGCTATCTGTAAATGGATATATCAGTCAGTCAGGGTCTTTAGCAGGTACAATCATTTCAAGCTCAGTTGGTGCTCCTCCATCGGCAATTCCGCCATCACCGACTGTATCAACCCCGGCAAACAACGATGACTCCAGTGGACCTGCGTCAGGGCCCGCGTCAGTACAAGCATCAACACCGGTAACAGCTCAAGCCGAAGGCCAAGAAATACCACAGAGTACGGCGGCTGCTGCCTCTGCAGTACCAACCTTAGTGCTCGCTCAAAATGCCGACCCAGGAAATTCAACAATGTCACAGGAAGAAGCTTGCCAGAATCCAGGCGGTGTGAACGGCATAGATTCATCATGTTGGGATATTCTCGACATGTCAAATTACACTAATACTTGGTGGGCAAATAACAATGCTAAGTGTGGTGGCGAAGCTGCAAATTTCTCAACTTGTTTCTGGGAACTGCACGACTTGGGGACGCGTGATTGCACAAGTGTAACGCCAGGTGCCTGTCCCGAACCAGACAATAGTGGACTCTCAGCCCAAGACTGGTATATCGCTTACAATATCTACGCCATCAATGAGGTCTTTCTCTCTTTATGGACCGCTATAGGGAACGCCAACACCCTAGCCTCTGAAACTGTAGGCGCAATAGTTGCCTTAATTGACCCTCCATTAAAGGAAAATCTTGCTACCGACGATATCTTGACAGCTCTTAGCGCCACTATAAACATAATACTTCCCGTGGGAACTCTCTTCCAAAGACATTTCATTGCTTTGACTCAACAAACGCCTCCAGTCAGCAAATATCTCTTCCCAATAGGCACCTCAGAGAGCCAGATAATTCAATGGGAGTCGATCCAGCAGGAACTCGCTATAATTGTTCAAAACTACCAATCCAACGTTTCGCAGATCATCCCAACAATAAACAATAACGAAGATATCTTTGTCACCTTCGCAGAAAGTGGCGCATTTTCCGTAAACCCTCTTCCAAACCTTGCCAATGAATCCGACAAGCTCCTTCTAGGTCTTAACACATTCGTAATATCTAAAGCTTTCCAAGCCAACAACCTCATTGTCGGCCAGGCCACCGACACAGACATCAATCAGCTTGTAGCGAATACCAGCTCCGAGGGCCTATCCTACGAGACCGGTTGTGGAGGCATTGGCTATAACTCAGAAGGCTTGTGCGGCCCTTTCTACTACGACCCAACCATCGGCGACACGTTCTCGCTAGACAACCTTGGCGACATGCGCACAAATTACACCAAGCAATTGGGCATTGTTCTGGGGAACTGGACCACGGGTGACATGCTATTTGGCGGCGCGTATCGATGTCAGAATGATGGTGGGGTCCAGGGCTCGCTCGCAAGCACGGTCATCCACACCAATGGGGATATCATGCTGGATTGTTTGAGCGATCTGAAGGTCTGCGAGTGGAATCTCGGAAGTTTGGATGTTGATAGTGAATTCACCGATTGTCCGACTCAGGCTGGATATGTCGTCAATGGATGTAAGGGGTGTTGGGAAGGTGCAGTGGATGTGAATGTGCCAAATGCGTATCTCGGAGCTTACCTTTTTAATCCAGGCGAGATGGACTGTGTGTGTAATTTTTGAGGAAGAGAAGGCAGGAAATCCCCTTTCGTTTGTTAAAATCTAATAACGCTCGCTCTGGCAGTTTGATCTTGTTGCATATATACCGACTTGCCCTGTTGAGCTTTGCTCCAGGCGGCTTCTTGTATCTAGTTTATTTTGCATGGAGGGTATCTAATGCATAGCGCGGCAAGTTTACGTTATAGCATGGCGTTTGGAGATTGGGAATGAGTATAGCATTCGCTCCGCCGAAGAGCGTACAGCATAGCATAAGAAAGGCATAGCGCTCGATATGATAGACTGCTCCGGCAGCAGAATAAAAAATAGAAAAATATTTTAACACAGTGGTCGGGAAGTATGCTTTCATGAGGATCTCCTTGCCATCAGTAGAAGCCACATTCTCTGTTCTGCTTTCGCCTTCACGGATTTGATGTACCCTCGAGGCTGTTTTCCTTGAAGAAAAGCCCGTCAATAGACATATGATGGTGGCTTCTAAGATGAAGTGTCCAAGACGCTCCATACCTATGGAGTTCGATGGGTACTCAAACCCCTATATTGCATTATATCACATCCATTCTTTCAGTCCTCTACGTTTCGAGACCGCTAATCGTATCAAGTCCATTTTTATCTCTATCAGACTCAGCTCCATGATCCCACATTACCAGTCTCACCTTTTCTCCATCATAGTCAGACGATCCCTCTATGAAGTTTCGCAACTCATCACCTGACTCATAACGTCCACTTTCCCATACCCGGTTTCCCCGAGGAAAAGGAGGCAAAAGAAACCCCCCCCGAACCGCTCCACTCGGCTCCCCCGCTAACGACAATTGCCTCACAGATCCATCTCTGAGCTGTTTCGCTGGTTACAGGATTGTTCTTTTATTGGATACACGCCGGCTATCATGGATCCGGGAACTCGTCATCCGGACGTCATGGGGTCGTGAGATGAGGAGCTGACGCCAGTCGTTGTGCTTTGTATATCAAGTTTGAACCAACGCAATTGCTGCGAGTTGCCGAATTACGACAACAGGCAATTTTCTAATTCTTTGATGATACTAGACAGTCTTGTTGCATCGGATTCAGCTCATCCGAGCGCTCGTGATGGCACCTTTAATCACTGTGCGCACATCGATCGAGTCATAGCGAGATCAAACAAGATACCCAACACTTCTTATTTGCCACCCCACGAGCATGAACGATTCGCCACGAAAGGACTTGAGAAGAGGGCACGCGCCAACACGAGTCAGAGAGATAAATATGGAATGGGAGAATTTAATAATTTAAGCTTGTTGCAGAATGAGTGGATGGGGAACAATTGCTACCAACGTATGTGTTTGTCCATTGTTTTTAAAAGAAAAGCGGTGGCAAATAATAATGGCTGGGATATCGCAAGGCGCGTAGCGTATTATCCCCCAGGGGGGAATACTAGGGCGCTCTCCTCGTGGGATTATATAAGCGGCAGTAGGAGGATGCTTGGGACTCTTGGGGGTTTAGGGGAGAGATGGATAATATGCGTGGCCCCTGTGGTCCCCGTGGGGCGAAGTTTGAGAACTGGGGATGAAGTATGGGAGTATTGGATATTGAAAGGCGGAGATGGAAAGGAGTGGAGATGACATTGGAAGTTAATTACTTGTATGGTTCAAATTAGAAGCCCATTACCGTAATGAGAAGCAGCTTATGCACTGTAATCACACATCAACTGAATAAGAAAACTGTGATCACCCCTCCTCCCACCGAAACACAAAGTCATGACGCTGACCATCTGCATCGGAAACACAATAATACCTATCTCAGAACTCCATAGCCAAGAAGAATACAACCACAACCAATCATAGCAATGACTATGTACTCAATCACCCTTTTTCGACGTCATACGCGATGCGCAGCCGCGCAAAGCCCCTGCAGTACTACTTCCAAGTAGTCACATAGAGGCGCGCTTCTCCAAACTCTGATGCGGCAATGCATGCGCACATATTGTGGGGGGGGGACCTCATGCGCAACGTTTGTTAAGTTAAAAGATGCTTTTGCGGCTCAAGTTAAGGCTCGTGAATTATGCACGTTGAGCTCCTTGTGATCTTGCGGCTCAAATAGGTGCCCGAGATGTGCATGAGGGGTGCATGAGGGCGTATGGGACTAGCTAAGTAGGGGTGTGGAGATGGCGGGGGAGATGTTGGATGAGTGAGGATCGGTCATATCCAGCTTTCATTGCCGTATGGTGGAAATGGTACTCTACAATCGATAGAGCATGGGAGCAGGAAAAGAAGGATCCGCAGTCACTGTGGGCGTTCTTGTTTGCTTGTACACTCGTTGGGGTGAGATGATTCAACGGGTTTTCTTTTCGCCTTGATGAAGGCATGAGACTTGGATTGCATAGCTGAGTTTCAGCTTGGTTTACCAGGAAGTGCCAGCTGTTATCCTCACAATAAATGCGAGGCGATAAAAACCTTTCCGTGTCTCTCGTTTCTCGTATTGTCCGAGTAATGGTGACTTTCGTTGCAATGAGAAAAGACGGATTAGTCAAAGAATTGAGTCACCTCTCCAAAATGCTGCTATGCTCTTTGTTCCGTTGCCTATTTGGTGGCCCTTTTTGTATCGAGCAGAGTGTCAAGGAACCGTTTATTCTTTGACGTTGAACACTCTGCTGTTAACACAGTCATGATTTCTTACGACATAAAAGCCCCGCTCTATTCTTTTGAACATAGGTACTCCCAACACCCACTGACCAAAATAACACACAAACACTGAGTCCCAAAAAGGCACCTCACACCCACAAACAAACAGAAGATCCAAGAAAAGTGAGCTCACGCAGCCCATCAAGCATGTGTCCTACAGGTCATGTTCCGTCTCGCAAAAGGCGTCGCGGACCCTATCCTCCGAAATGTGGACTTTGTCCTCCTCGAGTTGCTTATATCCTCCCTTCTGGTAAGATTTTGATGTCAAGGGTGGTTCCCCTTGGCGCTAAGAGGGTGAAAGATGCTCTCAGACGACTTGATACGGTAGGTAGTGGAAATAGGAAGTTGACGAAGACGGAGAAGAAGTGGATGAAGTGGCAGAAGGGGGAGAAGGACTATGGGACCAGTGATAGGGTGCTGAGACCCAGGGTGGGAGGAAAGAAGGTTGTTAAAGAGTCGAAGTGAATGTAGAGATGGGATGGCATAGGAGATGGGTTAATGGTTTGGTGGGAGTAGAGATGCTGTCATGTGCTGAATGGGAATAAATATCATTGAAACATTTGAATGAGCACGGCTAGAGCATGCCTGCTAGTTCTTTGTTCTACTCTCATGGTTGTATTCGCTGCCATGCTATGGGATTGAGGAGAGCATATGTTTCTTTCATCCATCTGGAAATAGGAAGGAAAAGGTAGTAAGCCGAGGAAGAAAAAAAAGGACAAGGTAAGGTTGGAGAAGAAGACTAGGAGGAAAGTGTAGGATGGAAAGGGGGAGGAGAGGAAAGTGAAGGAGACGAACAAAACGGAGGGGAACAGAGAAAGGATGACCCAGAAAGAAAGAAAGAAGCACAAAGGGTGAAATAAGTGCCATGAGTAATAACAATAGCGATCGAATACCCTATTGGGTTATGTGGAGTAGAGACAGGAACAACTCTAAGTGGTATCAAACAATGCACTTATTCTCATCAGATACACGGAGCCATCTTCCCAGAATAGACCAGAGAATATGATAACGGCTGGGGAACCGGTACACGGTGGGAATCGAACATACACACTTTTTCAATTCAATTTTTGCCTGTTGTTCACGAGTCGAAGACTAATTCGCAATCTCAGTTCTCAAAAGTTCATTGTTCGATGTGCAGGCTTGGCCTTTCCAAAAACGACAGATATGCCCATTCTAGGAATACAGGAACGTCTCATAGTCTGCATCTCAGGAAGTATGAAGTTTCCAAAACGCATCACAAACAGATCTCGATCACAATAATCCGGCGTGGCCTCAGGCGCCTCTATCAGTGGCTTTCCAGGCGCTTGGACTCCGAATAAATACCTCATCACAGATTGCGCGATTCGGTCAGGGGATAGATCTCACGTTACTGAATCATTAGGCCTGGATCCCTAAAAAAGTTATAAACAAGACTTTTGGCTGTGGGTTCACACATCACCTCCTGAACGTTATACCCCTTACCTCGTTGTTCTTGGCTGCTTCGAAGCCATATTGTTGCGGCGCATAAGCATAGTTTTGAAGGAAAGCAAGCCACCTCCTGAGTCCCTTAGGCATGTCTATGGGTGATGGTTCGAGCCAGATAGTATACTAGGATCAAGCGTTTGGGAGTATTTCAGGAGATAACCGCGAAGATATACACGTGGCGCATACGAGATACTATCTTGCGGCAGCAAATAGCGCCAACGGTGAACCTACTTTTAGTAGATGATTTCCTGGTTTACAATGCGCTACAATATTGGGGGAAAGTGTACTAATCTTATCCGTCATTGCAATGTTGCGGAATCTTTCTTCAATATAGGGCATTTGGCTTTCCGTGGGTGTCACTGTGGCCGGCATGTATTCAAGCTGCACGGACAATGATTTCAAGGGCGGATCTAAAGTTGGTCGTGGTCCCTGATCTGGCGCCACGTGCCAGAAATCCCACTGACATCGCCGATTCCTGCCGTTAGGAGCATCGCATTCTGTAATACAGAAGTTCGAACTTTCAGGACGGTGCATGTGGCGCCTGGATGATGAATCATCGTGCGTTGACGCGTAGGACTGTGAGCCTTGCTATAACCTCTGATAGTCCGGCATACAACCGTGAAGGATGTTCGTATCGCCGATTGTTGATGGAGCCACCGCATTTCCGAAATACGTCAGAGCACTTGATGCCTTCAGGTAGATTTGCAAATCCACAAATGAGGGCAGGCAACGTATGCTCTGGCAAAGACGATGTCCTTCTGATAAATTGCCTGCGAAATAATTCGAGCAGAGAGCGTTGCAAGACTTCGGCAGACTGGAGCTTGCCCGTTGTAAAGGACATCATGCTATGGAGTTACGATTCCAGAAACACGGTTAGCCAAAGAGACAGATACTGCAGAGGGCTGGTAGGCTATTTTTACACTGCTGGAAAACATTACCCAAAGAACTGAGCTCTAAAAGAATTCCATAACTGCAAAGTAGATATGAGTCGAGTTCACATGTGGCACTCCATGAAGGTGAAACCAGGCAGTATCTTAACTGTTGCGCGCCAAAAAAGCCGTCATTGCGTAGAGCCGTACCCATGATGGATCCCATCGACCGAGCTCTACCAAGCTCTTGAGAGGTGCCGCGTTCTTCCTCTTACATGCCCTCTGTTCCATCATCTAAAGCATCCCAACAACGACGCCAACGGCGCCGGCACCAACGCCCATGGCCCATACACCCGTCGGTTTTGAGCCAGCATTCCCAGATGTTGAGGTCGCGCTCACACTGCCAACAGACCCAGCGCCGACAGACCCAGCAGCGCCGCCGACGCCTTCGCCACCTGATGATCCGCCAGATCCCTCTTCGCCACCTGATGCTCCTTCCCCGCCAGATCCGCCTTCGCCGACTGTGGAGCCGGTTGTAGAAGCAGCTCCGGCTGAAGATGTCATTGTCAATGAGGCGGCCATGGAGGTCTGGCGGGGGACGAGATTGAGGTTCCGAGGAACGAACTATGCAGGATGTCAGCGGTGCTGGTAATAGGAGGGAAGAGATAATCTACCTGGACCTCTGCAGCTGCGAGGGAAAGGAAACCACAAATAAGTAGAAGAAAGGTACTGTGGAAGTGCATACTGATTTCTTTGGCTAGGACGAAAACTTGCAGAAGGGAGTATAGAATCAAATAGATGGAGAGATTGTTTGTACAGATTATAGAAAGGGAGTGTCCAGATAGAGACGAACAAAGGGCCTAATCAGACATCATACTTACCTCACTCACTGGCTATCTGGATGGAATCATGACATCTTCCACTTCTGCAATTCTGGAATTGATCAATCACAGCCGCCATTGAAAGACAGTCACACAGCATGATACCCAATATGGCATCTGGTAGGCAATCCATTCCCTTTTCATACTACTTCGACATAGCTTATCGTCGATTGAGGTGATGACGAAACACTCATGTTTAATCTGTGATCTACTTTAGTGGAATATTGACGTAGAAAAGTTGCCAAGATTTCTGCGGGCATTGCGACTTTAGGCTGCCGTAGCCATTTCTCCAATGCGCCGCACATTGATTTTTGGGCTTGCGATGTGATGAAGACGTCCAAAAGCAGGAACCCGGCAAAAGTTGCTGTTGGTCTGGATCACGATATATCTGACATAATTGAAGGTCTGAGAAGCCGCAAGTCTTTCAGCTTGTATAGCCGATGCCGTGGTGCAGCACAGCAAAGCTGCAGCTAGCATTCTGGGTCAAATCCACGAAGACGCTGACCTATGAGTCCTGAACTTTTCTCTTGTCAAGATTTGCGGAAGCGGAACAATTGTGTCCTAGCTTAAGCACTTAGGATTACCAAAGGACTTGAGGCATACATCGCACACCTGATTCTCAAGTAGTAGTCATCATTTGAGTATCGAATTCAACGTTGCTACTGGAAATGTCGATTGAAAGCGGATCTGAGCAGGTTTTCAGGTCTTTGAAACGTGTATATCAGATGCCGGATGCCAAAGTTTGCGAATAGTGGGCAGGTCTTCTGCGATCAAGAAGAGTTCTAGAGATCGAAACAAATCTTTGTTCTTTTCGACCAACGCTAAGTCAATATCAGACCATTTCGCAAAGCCTAATACTCCGGTATCAAGCCTACTGCGCGGGTACTTCGTTGCTCGAACTCTGGCCTCTCGTACGATGGCCACTATCTCTTCTATAGCTGGTTCAGCAAGTTGTAAGCGAGGGATTACATATATCCTTTGGAATTGTCGTTCGCTGTACTCATATGCGTCGGAGTTGGGATTCGCCTTCCACTTCCGATGCTTTTGAGTAGATAAGTCAAGATTCATGAAGGATTAAAATGTCAGAAGCAGCATTGTCACGGCGTTGTTCCCAATGCTCGCTCCCGAGTGTCTTGTCCTAAAAGCAGTAAGCGAGTTCATTACTGCGAGGGATTCAATCAAGAAGCATACAAAATTTGATAAAGGCGGATATCTTTCTAGTTTGTGGTTTCTCTCTAGACATGGATGGCATCGGCCCCTGTTTAGCGAAGAGAGGATACCATCAAACATGCAGCACATTAACCGCTTGGGCGTGACCCCTGTTTTGAGAGAAAGTGTCTGTAGGCTTGTCTACAAGTGAAGCTGAGATACTGGGTACTCTTGTTCCCCCGATTGCTGAGCATACTCTTGGGTCAAGAGCCGAATATGGTCAGCCGGTGGGCTGTTCGAACATCGAGAGCCAGCTCGTACTATCAGCTGGCGGGGCTGGCATTTTCTCTACTGCATCTGCTCCGCTTGCTTTATGTCTTGTGGAAATACTGGAGACTAGAGTGGCGTGATGGAGCCAGCTTGGATCGCCGCTTTTCGCGTCTGTATTAGCCTTTGCGCAACTGGAGTCGCCGTACATACCATTTAGGAATCAGGATGGAACTTTTATTAAAGGATACATCGTCGCAATGACAGCCAAACAATCCGGGGTCTTGACGAGAATGCTGGTATGAAAGAGATCCGAACTTGTCATACCGATTTTCATAATGATATCTAAAATCTATTATCCCTGTTTTGCTTGATAGTTATTATCCCTTTTTTGCTTGATAGTTCGTAACCCTGTCTTGCTTGATAGCGTCTATCGCTCCACTACTAAACCAACATCTTCGCTCCACATATCCATGCTTTTCATGCCTAGCAGCGCTGGCTTCTTGATCGTGTCGGCATCAATTACGCTCAGCACTTCCAATCTCTGCCGCCAGAAACGCCATCTCTTGGTGCTAAAGCCTGGTTCTAAAATACCCGCGTTTCGAGCCATCGGTCCTACAGCGGTGAGCGTACCTCCCTCTCCCGAGAGAGGCTCATGTCCGTTCCCCCCCGAGAAGACCGCGAGCCTCTGTCCCGCAAAGTCGAGCCACGCCAGCGCAACTGGCAGTAGCTTGGAGATTGAATCGTCGCTCTCGATATTCGTGTTGATCCGTGTCTCAAAAGTTTCTCGCAACACAGACAACGCACAGAATCCCAGCTCGGGTGCACGCACTCCCGCCGCCAAAAGCCTCGCCGCGAATGCAGCCAGATTTAGCCTCTCCTGCGGCTCCAAGGGCATCAGCTTGCCTGAACATGCTGGAGTGAGATCCCTAACCAGGAACGGAAGCCCGCTCATTACTTCGCCATCAGCAGTCACGGCATTCGGGCCCAGGGACCCTAGCTCACGAGCGAGAACAACTTCCATGACCAGCCTGTCTTGTGCCGGATCGTAGACATCAGTGATGATTGCAGCTCGGATGAAAGTATCCCAGAGATCGTGGAGGTCGAACTCGATTTCCTCCAAGGGTTGGTCGGGGAAGCGCTTGAGGATATTGCGGATTTTGGAGCGTGCGCTTGTCCAGAGGTTGTAGGAGGAATCGTGGGAGGAGGAGAAACCGTAGGGGAAACCGTCAGGGGAATTGTCAGGAGAATCGTCAGGAGAATCGTTGGGCGAATCTTGGGCGGCCCCGATATCGATTCTACGAGCGAAAGCTTCAAGTTCTACGAGCGAAAGCTTCAAGTTCTACGAGCGAAAGCTTCAAGTTCTTCTGGGATAGACATTTTATCTTGTTGCGGTTGGCGAGGATTCAGTGGGATTGGTAATAGCGATTTCTGTGTGATCACTGTATACCTTTTGGTTTTTGACTCAGATGAGAAAGAAGGAGGATCGTGAGAGATCAAAGAGCACAGAGTTGGGATTTACGTGACGGCTTCAGTGCGTGGCAAGAATGAAGTGAGACAAAGGCGTGAAGGTAGCAGCCCGGATGTGATGTCACGGGTTCTTCACTGATTGTGGTCTGCATCTCAGTCTTAGGATCAAGCTGAGACCAAAAGCTATGCAATTCACTCATTTCAAATATCTCACAGACAACTCAACCCACAATTAATATCTAGCGAGCCACCTTCCTTTACCCTCCGCAAACTCTCTTCACCACAGAGAACTCCCCACTCCTAACTTTTTATCGTCCAAATGTTATCAATCTATCAGTTCCATCTCGGAAACCCCCTTCTTCTCTCCCAAAATGCGACTTCACTACGATCTGCCAAACGACTAGCAGCCTGATTCTCAAACTCGCACATACTATTATCCAAGGCCCGCTGAGAGAACTTTCAGCTAAATGGACTGCGAAGAGGCACAGAAAAGAATCCAGTGTAACCACGAAACCGATTCAATCCACTACATATCCAATTCACTGAGCAGTAGGATCGGCATACCTATTTATAGTAGCATACGCCCAAGCTATTAAGACCACCAGTGCTACAATCACCACAGGTCTAGTAATACACGCTATCGCCGTCAAAAACACCAGTGCTACAATGCTAAAAATCACTTTTTGATGATCCCTTCTTCAACTTTCTGAAATACAGAAAGTCTGATACATCGTCCAATTTCAGACGATCTCCCTCACACAATATTCCACCGCTCTCCCCTCCATGACCACAAAAAAACACACAGTATCTCAATAACAATATTATAACCACGTCTCCAATAAACCCAATGCCCAAATCATCAGTCGCAAGCAAAGCGAATTTCAACAGGTAGGAAAGATATACTCACAAGCTACGAATAAACTCTACCTACCCCATCAAATCCATCACCGCTATCTCCATCATCACCTTACCATCACACCTCCTCAACCTCGCCCTTGCTGAACTCGATCCCCCCCCCTTCCCACGCCAAAACCGGGGACTCTCTCTCGAAGCCCCAGCGGCGATCCAACCAAACACAATAGTATCACCATATCCTCCACCCGATTTCCCTCTAGTGGGGAACCCCCCAAATCAGCTTGCCGTCACTTTGTCATCACACCCCCTTACATCCCCTCCTACTCGTATTCCTATTCCCGGCGGAACAACATAATACGAACATATATCCAACAACTCACCCCTCCTCCCCTATTATAACCTCCCTGATACAAACCCCAGCTATTCTCCATTCACTGGGTGCGTTCAACATTTCTGATAACTTGGCAAGTAGGTAATTATACATACATGAAATGTAGATTTCATATATGTATGTATATACGCGCGATACAGGGTTTATCGTCGGATGGTAATGGGGTGAGGGGGGAAGGGCGAGGGGATGGTGGAGTAAGGGTGAGGTATGAAGAGTTTGGGATTGGGGTTGCGGTATGAGAGAGTTAGAGGAGGGGAAAGAAAGCGGGAGGGCGATATGGTTGAGTGTTAGAGTTTTTGAGGGTCTAGTTTCTTTTATATTTGTATCTTGATGTGTGTGGATGGTGGAGGAACGGTATAGCAGTGGTTTGATTATTTAGTATTGGGTTTGTGGTTGTGAGTAAGTAGTTCAGAGGATTGTAGACCCGAGATCTAGGTACGTGAGATGAAGAGTAATACATGTTTTTGGATGCATGTCTTTCACATAAGGTGTAAGAGAGTACGAAAGTATTCATTAAATACAAAAGGAATGAATGAATCTACCTACGTAGCACGTCACTATGAAAGAGATACCACATACGTACTAAAGAAATGATTATGTACGCCATTCCTTAACCTCATCCTTAACCCTATCATCATTGCAGACAGACTGTTGAAAAATGCTTCCCTCTATATGGACAAGGAGAAAAACAATTAGCACACACAATCAATTTTCCGTCCTTCTCTCACTATCCAACCCTACCGCCTCTTCCTACCCACATCATCCCCCCACTGCACCCTCCCCACACTAACAGCCGGACTGTCCACAAAGCGAATTCCCCTCCTCTCCACTGGCGTACTTGGCTCCGCAACTGGCGTATGTCCTTTCGCCGGTCTCCTCTCCCCTCCATCATCCTCACTATCACTGCTCTCCTCATCACCCGCTTCATGCCCCTCACCTAGAGCGGCAAGACGGCGTCGTCGCTCAGCGGTTGTTTCGCCTTGGGGTTCAGTTGGGCGGTGGTGATGTTGTTCTTGATGTTGGCGCTCGCCGAGAGCGGAGATGGGATTGCGGTGTAAAGGGGGTGGGTGGGTGGTGGTGCTCTGGGGCGGGATGCGCTCGGTGCCGTCGTCTTCGGAGTCTTGGCGCGAAAGGGCCATACGGCGGCGGCGCTGGGCGGCGGTTTCGGAAGCTGGGGCGCGACGTTGAAGGGAGGAAGAGACGTCGTGGAAGGGGACTTCTTCGTTCGAGGTGATGAGGGTGAGGTTGTCGCGGCCTTTGGGTCGGTCGTCGTTGGTGGAGAGCCGGCGGACTACGGGCATGTCGTCGTCTCCGGCCTGTTCGTTGAGGGGGCTGAGAGTGGTAGGACCAAGCTTGGAACCTGCCCGAGGTCTGGTTGATGGGCGTGATCCATTAGACTCTTCTGCTGCATCTGCGCGGACTTCTTGTTTGAAATCTTCAGGTGCGTCACTTTCTTCTACAGCTTTGACTCGAGCTTTGGGATCCATTGATTGGATTTGTTCGATAAAGTCTTGTTTGCTCATTCGGCGCCCACCAGCGCCACTAAGAGTAAAGCGAATGCGGTCATCATCTGGGTCAGCGGCAGGAGTTTTCTGTTTCCTGGAAGACACTTTCTTGGCTAGGCCGCTTGCGTCCGGTTCTGATTGACCCTCAGATACTGCGTCAGTCTTCCCACCAAGACCTGCCCAGGTACCCATACGTTTGAAACCGTGCCGGACGCCAGCGGTATCCGAATGTCCTGGTTCATCATGTACTCCGCCTAGTAGTCCACGTCGCCTCGACTGGTGAGGGAGATCGTATTTCTTCACAACTTCTCCGTCTTCATCTTCGACAATGATCGTGTTACCGAATGCGTAAGCATGAGCAGGACCTCGCTTGTGCTCGGGGGGCTCCGATGGTCCAGCAGCATCTTTGTCCTTTCCCCGCCAGCCATCCCACGCACCAAGCTTCTTCCACATCTTTCGTGATGCTTGCTCTGGGTGCGCAAGAGTATTTGAGACTTTTTTCTCCAACTCTTCGCCCTCGTTTCTTTCATGAGGGTGAAATTTGCCCTTCGCATGTTCGCCACTTGTCTCTCTTCGAAGAGCCTCTTCATCGTCCAAGACGTGTTGCCTCTTTTCCGCATCAGATTCGCCTCTTATATGATGAATGCCTAAGACCTCGCCTTCTTCGTCTTCCACCACCAATTCATCCCCTTCTTCGTATGCTTCCACTTCCGGCTCCTCGAGATGTCTAGATCCATGTCTTGCTTCTTCCTTCTCGCGCTTCTCTTGAGCAACTTCCATGTCCAACTGGTCTGGTTCTTCACTTTCATTGCTGCTAGTAGGACTTGTCTTCTCATTCAAGGTATCGGAGGTGCTGTCCGTTGGACTTGTGAACTCTTTTCTACGCAGAGGAGCAATAGCAGACTGCTCAATTCGTCCGCCAGGACCCATGCCAGAATCCCATTTCGATTTCCTTCGCGTCGGCTTCGGTGGTTGAATAGGTGTATCCTCCTCCTTTTGCCGGCGAAGGAAATTGCCTGAAAGGCCCACGGGGCCGAGGGTCCCAGGAGGCGAGAGATCAGCTAGTCTCTCATTCGAAGAGTCCTCGCTTACCAAGTCCTCTTTGCCCTTGGACATTGATGATTTCGCCACAGATTGGATCCTGGGTAATCGGTTCATCCAAGAGGGTCCCTCTTCATTGGCTTGCGTGTAGGACATTGTGATCGTTAGAGTGTTTATGCGCTTGCCAAGGGTGAAGACTGCGATGGAGGATCCATGGACGAGAATAGATGTAATGACTAGGAAAGTGGTTAGGGGCCATACTATTTGCACGATATAGTAATTGTGCGAGGTAGGGTCAGTTGATAGGGTTTCTAACGGGATAGTGCTATCGTGCTCTAGTTCCGCTCTCAATAGGATCGAAGCAAAAATGGCACCCACTCCTATGGGCCCAAAATGACCGGCGAAAAGTGCTTCTCTCCATGTCTTGATGTCCGGTATGACGGGCTTTAAGGCCATCATGATCGGTATTCGTCTGAAAAAGATCACAAAAATAGCAATAACAACCAATCTCCACGGAGTAAGGCCGAGATTTGGTGCATTGTACTGCTCCCAGGGTATAATGGAACCCAGGTAGACGAAATAGGCTAAATTGAGCAATAGATCGATGACGTTGGAGACGTGGGATTCTTCGGTTTTCTGGGTGAACCATCCATCGTTACTGAATCCCACTCCTGCAGCGAAGCCCACAAGTAGATCATCCGTCCCTAGTGTGGCTCCAGTGCCGGCACAGAAGAGGGCCAGAACGAAGTAGAAAACCAAAAAGCTCTCTCTATCGATCAGTCCCCTTCGATCGGCCCATTTGATCATATGGCGTCCTATATAGCCAATGAGCACTCCGTATGTAGCACCAAAGATACACTCGTACAGCAAGGTGTTGCAGAACCAATGATAGGCAACTTTAGATGCATCCGGTCGGTATGTTATCAAGTAAAATGACAAGTAGATGAATGGAAACGCCATGCCATCATTGCACCCTGACTCGGCAGAGAGCAGGTCTCGGAGATGCCTTGGTACCCGTTTGGCGAATTTTCCTTTGCCTACAACGGACGAAGCCAGTACAGGGTCAGTCGCAGTGACACATGCTGCACAAGCAAGACTTTCCAGCCAGCTTAGCGGCGTTATCATCCACCAGATAAAGAGGCTAGTCACTAGCCATCCAAAAGTCATGACCGGTACCAGTAAGAACACGACAGATCTCCAATGCCTTTCCATGTATGCTTTTGGTAATTCGACGCCGACGGCGAAGCACTGGACGACGAGGACGACTCGTGAGCACTCGAGGGTGATTTGGTCTGTATTCCCCCATGTCAAGGGATTGAAGAGATTTGCCGCATGTGGACCGAATATGACGCCACAAATGGTGGCTACAGTGGCTTCGCCGATGTAGAGTCGTTCCTTCACGAAGAGGGATACAAGCATGAACAGACTGGTGAAGCCTCCAATGATAAGGTAGGCCCAATGTGGCTTGTTGACCGTTAGTTGGTCCCACGCCATCTGAGCGTCTCAAGTGTCGAGCTACGATGCTGGAGGTCGAGCTGTCAGCTCCGCTTTCCATGCGTTTTCCTGTGTTTGTATGGAGTCTTACTGTGTATGTTCTTTGACCCCCAATCAGTAGTCTCCCTCGCTGATGCACGGTGTGACGATAGTCGCTGCATACAGTGAGTGGTTGCGCCCAGTCGCCGCTCCCAATTTTCTCTAAATATGTGTAATGGTGTATCGTGGAAGGTTGTACTGTTTCTGTAGGCAGTATGACGTGCAGGAAGTATATTTCCCAACGAGGATTCAGCGTTGGTCCAAGCGTGGTAGAGCAGCGGATGATGCAGGAAGGCAGTGGGGGTTTGGAGACTTCTCCGGTGTCATCCACACGCACTGGACTGTGCGTCTCTCCAGGGTGGGAAATATTGTTGTAGCCAGATGCGGCTGCATTGAGGAGGGAAGGGAGTCGTCGTGTAATATAAGCATTCGACAATAGGGATGATGTGGTGATTTTGGTGTCTTTGTCAGTATAAGACTTTTTTACGGGCCGAGTTCGAGGCTTGGAAGGTGAGACTGTTCATTGAGTGGACTGCACAATTGCACAATACTGGGGTAGCACTGATTAGGCGTTGTGACCAGGGTGCCGGAGATCGGAGTGCCAAGCCGCTAAGATAATGGCAGGTGGCATGTGATTGAGGATTGAGCTATCGTGACCTTCGAGAAGGACAAGAAGAAGGATCATGACCGGCTAAAGAGCCGGCTCGTCATTGCTCCAATCATCTTCCTATCTGCCCCAGTACTATTTTAGGAACGAGCGACTACATCCATCAAGAAACGTCCAAGACCTTGGCCTTGGATATGTCTTACGAGAGCCCACTCTCTTGGCTGATGACAGATAATTCGCGCTGGAACGGCTTATTGTACAAGGCGAAGGAAAGGCACCACCCTGACAAGTGGTGACAACAAACATTACAATCAAATATGGAGGAAGCTACATGGCATGATCTGGATGATTGGGTACAGTGGATTATATACTATATTATATCCAAGATTACATGCAAAAGAACTCCCAATCCGTCCAATGTAAGTACTGAAGTAGTCCACTGAAGAGCGCCCCATCCAACATAAAATACACACAGAAATGCGAGGGTTTAGAAATGAACATGCCCTCGCCAAATCAAGGGCATGAGGACGATAATCGGAAACAAAGTGAAAAAAGGGGTATCCTCGCTCAATAGTCGTCGCGCTGTCGTAAAAACCTCTCCCGGCACGTAGTATCAATCCAAATGCCCGCACCAAATGCGCGGAAGAAAGTCGTAACGCTGTCATCGCTCGGAACGCTCACAGGTACAACGAATAAATCACAACTTCCAGCTCTCGTTCAACTCCTCCAGCATCTCTTGGCACCCATCAAGCCACCGACTTCTGAGCGCCTGAGCAATCGACCAGCGTCGCTCACTCTCCATCTCCAGACAGGACGACACAAACTCCAATACCTCCTCCTCGTATCCCACCACACCCCGGGCCTTTTCAAGAGCCCTCACATTCCATTCTCCGGCAAGGATCATCATCTGCACCCGTGGTTGAAATGTATGCTGGAAGGGCAGATCTCCCACCAGAAGAGCGTAGATCACTACGCCGTACGCCCATATATCCACCACCGGGCTTAAGAATCCTGCTGGGCTCATGATGAGTTCCGGAGAAGCGTATTGTAAGCTGCCTGCGATCGACGTGCTGGTCTCGGAGGGACCAATGCCTTTCAGTGGTGGGCGATCTGTCGTTCGTTCGAAGGCATCAATGGAGTTTCGCCGCGTATCGTTTGAAATGAATTCAGCAAGTCCGAAGTCGCACAGTAGCAGATTCCCACCATCTTTTGCAGAGTCAGGGTCTGAAATGTCTATCAAACAATTCTCTAGCTTGATATCGCGATGCACAACCCGCACGTCTTCATGTAGATACCGGATAGCCGAGGCAAGTTGATAAGCGTACCGCCGTGCAAGGTCACGACTGATACCATGCCTATTCCCCCTGACTAGGTCGAAGAGTGTCCCACCAGTGTTGAGCTTCGTGAAGCAGAATGTAGCATAGTCGGTCACATACACTTCGATCAACGGAAGTATGTTACGGTGACCAAGGCATCGCCAAAGGCTGACCTCATGCTCGAACTCGGCTTGGAATGAATCATTCTCTGACTCATCCTTGCCAGCAAGTTGCTTCCTTACGATCTTCACAGCACGGCAAATGCGTTCGTCGCCCTCGATAGTATATGCTTCTTTCACTGTACTAAAGCCTCCAAATCCAACTTGCTTGCCTATGACGTACTCTCCCACCTCTTGACCTTCGCTGTCTGGTTCGGGTGCGGCCTGTTCTTCTCTGGTGGCGAATCTAGAAAGAAATGCTGTGGCGGGGGACATGGAAGAATTTGTAGAACGCCTTGTCGAGCTTCGTGGGCGCTTCATCGCTTGACCCATGCTCGTTTTTCGTTCAAATGCGTAACTCATGGCTCTTGAAGCAGATGGTTGCCGCCGTGGTTTAGGCCAAGCACTCGAGTCTTCAAGAGATAGAGGATATGGAAAAGCAGGGAAGGGAGACCGGGCGGATAGTGGGGACATTAGGATGTCCATATTGTCGGTTGGCGTTTGTACTTCCGAAACTGCTGGCGAATTGGTGGACTCGGATGTCAAAGAGGCTCCTCGTTCTGATTCAGGTTCCCGTGGCACACCTCTGATAGGACACGCCGTAGACGGAAATAATGTGTAATGGGACGAAGGCTCAGGTGACCGTGGTTTAGTATTATGGTTATGGTTATGATGTTGAGATGGGGAGACTAGAAGTTCGCCGGTCACTTTGTCATAATCTGCAATGTGTGCCTCGCTGTGACTTCTCGACAAGGGCGATGGGACTGGATGGCAGACGAGGTCTCGCACAATGGGACGATTTTGGGCTCTTGTATCAACAGCTAGCTTGGGCAATGGTTCCTCCAAAGGCCGACGATGGCCTGAATCTAGTTTGACTTGCGGATGAAAACTGATAGATGGCCTTCGGGTTTTCATGAACTCTTCGAGAGGAGAAGATATCTCGTATTTTGACCCGGACTGCTCCTCACTCTTATCTGACCGGTCTGAACCGTCCACAGCCGAAGCTGGGGGTACATCGATAGGCCGAGTGGTTGTGCCTGCATGGCGCGTGCCGTTAACGCGGTCAAGCATCTGTAGATCCGTCTCTGAAGCTCTGCTTGAGCGATGAGACGCCCTGACAACTTCGACTGGTCCGGTCTCCTCCGAATCCGCTTCCTGTGGCCTTGGATTGGAGTCATTTGTCACGTTATCGTCTCTTGGAGGGGCTTCGGCGGGCGGTTTGAGTGTGGGGGATAAGTCGTCAGAGAAAGATGTTAGCCTTTCAAAACCAGCCTGCAAATCATAGGCCATGCCCCGTGGGGACCTCAGCAATCTTGCCCACCCCGCGCGCAATGAGCGCCAGACTAGTTGTTGGGGTGCAACCGCAGAACTTCGCGCTCCAGTAGCAGTCGCTTATATTTTGAGAAAGCCTGACAATAGATTTGACCGAAGTATTGAAGGGTTGCGAGTTGACCGGCTGTGAGGAAGGGGCGTCTCTAATATACCAAAGGATTCCTAGATTTCCCGATGATGCGCTTGGTACTGTAAAGGATTCGTAGACGAGGGGTGGGCTGTGTATGAACGCCGTGCGGTCAAAGCTTCCTTCCTAACTCTAAAATGGGGCGACACAGTCGGTAAGAAATTTGTACAAGGGCTTCTGTCTTTGAATTGGTAGTTCAAAAGCAATTGTAGAAGACAGTTGGTGTTCAGGTTGCAAAATGAGAAGTTTCTTTGTATTTAGCGGCCGGGACGATAGTTCTAGGGGCTGCTACTCAATGTGTTCCGCCCTAAGAACGCAGCCTAGAGGCCCTTATGAGGCGTCATTGTGCATGTTGTGCAGGGTGCATCTTCCCCGCAACGCCTGCGCCTCCGGCCGTGTCTGTCGCAACTCTAGCTTCAGTCTTAGGTAACCCCGTATATGAAAGTAAACACATTTGATAATCCTTTTACATTTACTCCGTACATACAGTCAGTTTTGGGTCATAAAAGTCCGGTCTTACGAAAGAAAATACAACACTCTGGGCGGTGGCTGTGATCAGCCTGGAAGTATTGCCGCCTCCAATTGAAATGACACCGAACAGCCCCTTTCGGCGGTCATTATGTGACACCCAGGGTCTGCCTTGTCAGTATACAGCTTTCGGCCCATCCGTGGAGTCTCCATATCGCTTCGCACTTCTGTTACCTGAATACAATTTCATCCAATCCTGTTACTAATTGAAATTGAAAGCTGTCAATCGGGTAGAGGACGGCTTGGAACTTCCAAACTCCCCTCAAAACATGTCCATGCCATACATTGAAACCACCACTAGCCTACAAGCCATAGTAAATTACCAAACTTCTCGCTCAATTTCTCGCCCGGGTGTCCTAAATGGACCAATTTCATGCTCAACGAAGAATCTCTGTGGGTCGTGCTCGGGGCTGGTACGGCGATAGTAAGGGTCTTGCTACTCTGTGGTCGATGATGGTTTGCTTGCAAACCTAGTCCAATCCGAGCTCTCATCTGTTGGTCTTGCCCATCATCCCCTTTTCCATAGACCTTCCCTGGCTTAGCTGGCTTCAGACTTCTGATTTATCTCTTCTACCCAAGCTCCAGACTGCATCTTGTCTGTCAGGCTGGCCACTTCGCTTGCATGGACTCTAAGTCGCTTAGAGTTGCTAAGTTATATATTGCAATTCATGGGGTTTCAGCTTGCCCCTTTGCTTATTGATACTGCTAGTCTTCATAAGGTTTGGGCATACTCAGGTTCAGGGTTATGATATGTATTTCATAAGGCCAAAGTATTTCAATTTTATGAGCATGCATCTAAAAGATTTCATGCAAAATCCTTTTTCCAACACGAAATGTATAATTCCCAAGCATCCCTCACCTAATTTGCACCTTAAATACAAACCCTTTTCTCGACTTATGTACCATTTAACGCTGGAGTATGCTGATCGTCCCTTAGGGAATGCCACTATGCTCTCTTGTGACTTCGCTGTGCATCCAAACATGCCATATATAATTTTAACCTTTAACATAGATTCTTACATCACCGTTCTCCCCAATTCAATTGTGCTTACAATTCAATTGCAAATCTCTGCCTGACGCTTCCACCAAACCGATAAAACAACAACGGCGCCGGACTCAGTGCCACAGCCATAAATGCAAATACACTAACTCCCCAGCCATAACCGACTTTGTCGAACAATGCAGGAGCACCTAGCGGCAATAATCCGCCAACAATGCTTCTGAAGACAGCACCGGCTGCGATGGCTGAAGCCGCATACTTGGAGAAGCAGTCTATGTAGTAATTTTGTACAGTGTTGAGGATGGTGATCTGTCCTAAGCCGAAAAACACAGTTGAGAGGAGCGGAACGGTCCAGTGCACTTTGTATTCGACAGTCCAAGCAAACCAGAACAGCGAGAGCGGGATAAGCACCGCTCCAATATTCGCCAGCGGAAGTCTGAATTCCGGTTTTGCATTACCATCATTCTTTTCGCTGAGGTGGTTAAAGACAGTGTCGATTTTCGGCACAATGAACCAGACAGCGCTGAGAAAACCAAGACCTGGTCCAAGATACATGAGGCCCACTTGCATAGTATTGAAGCCATAGAGAGAGCCGTAGATGGATTGGAAATTTGTGTACAAGGAATAGGTAGTCCCAAAGAGAATAGCTTGATAGATAGCCATAGTGAGGACAATAGGTTGGGTGAAGAGAATTTTGAGAGGCCGGGACATGCTGTTGATGAGCCTCGTCCTGAAGGGCCGGTCGTCTTGGTCGGCGGTGCGGTATTTGGAAGCATTGGACGAGGAGGATTGGATGTAGGATTGTTTGCGGGCTTCGAGGATAGCGGGGGCGTAGGATTCTTTGAGGAAGAAGAAGCCGACGATGGTGTTGAAGGAGCAGACGATGGTAAGAATCCAGAAGATCCAGCGCCAATTGAGATATTGGACTATTAGGCCGCCGAAGAGGGGCCCGAGTGTGGGGCCTAGGAGGGGACCTAGGAGATACCATCCAAAGACGCCGCTAGCATGGTTCAGCAATCTTTCGAAAGACAATCGAGGTGTGATGAGACTGCGGCGAGATATTTTCCTTGTTGTCTTAGGAGGAGGGAAGGAAACTACTACTAGAAAATACCTACGCTCTTGCACTTGGATCAAACATATCACTGATTGTACCCCCTCCATTTGCAATGCCCACGCCTGCCATCTAGTCAGCCTTGATTCAAAGAACCTTTGATTGCAATCCAGGAGCGGAAATTCCATACTTCCAAAGAACCCACTGAACGTCCTGACTACAATCAAGCTTTGGGCATTCGGACTCAAGGCCGTCGGTATCTGCAGTAACGCAAAAATCGAAAAACAAATCAAATACAATTTCCTTCGTCCAAATGTCTCTGATAACGGCGCAAGAATGAGAGGACCAATACCAAGAGAGACCACGAAACCAGTCGTGGCGCCAACAATAACGTCCCCAGTTGTTCCCAGATCTTCGGCTATCTGGGCTATACCTGGGGTGAACATTGAAGAGGCCAATGGCGAAAGGACTGATATTGAACGTGTCAGTCAATAGAAGAGTTGTAGTTTCTTGGTGAAAAAGGAAAGACTCACCAGCCATGAAGGCTATGATTCCAACATTGAGGAATTTCTTTCCCTTGGGCCAGTTTCTAGGGTTTTCTTCGTCCTCTTTCGAAAAGTCCACGGTCTGTACTAGTATCAATTGCGTGTCTTCTCATAAGTAGAGCTCAGAACAACTACTACCTCTTCACCTCTATCCTCGTGGCCATTAGCCTGGCCATTCTGGAGCAGCGGTGACCGCTCATCATTTCCCCCCGCCATGTAGAATGGATCTATGCACAGAGTACAAAGTATTGATGCATGTCCCTTGCGGCAACAATTGTTTGCCTTCATACGTCATGGTGCTACTCGTTAGATTTTAGCGCCTTTTAGTACCTTACCTTAGTCGAAACTCAGCTCTATCAAGCTCACATTAGATTGTTTTCATTTACATAACATCATGCTTTCAAGACCATGAACCGCCGGCAACATCAGAGATATAAAGCTAGATCTCATCGTCCACGTCAATGTCTCTGTTTGCACGAAATTTGTCTTATTCTCTTAGCATAGCAGACCAGGCTAACCAAAATGCCTCGAAAAGGCTGAATTAGAGCTCTGAGGTTGCTCAGGTAATTATGACGTTGGAGAGTTGGTATGGTTGTGGTAACTAGATGAAACAAGTCTATCTTCTATAGTGGTACATCAGACAAGATCGAGCTATGCGATGTCCGACACTCTTTCTAAGCTTCGCTTTCAACTTTGATGTCATGTGCAAAATTCAAGAAGTAGAGGTGATAAACCTTTTCGAGGTGTATTTCAGAGTAACGCCAGGTTGGAGGCCCACAGGGGCCAACCTTGTCCTGGCAGAGGCATCAACTCAAGAACCACATCCTCGCGGTCCCTTCAAGACTTCAATGCTTTCAGCGTATAAAGGTGGACCGTGCAGAACTGTAACAGACCTGGCAGGCCAGGCGCGCTCTCCTAGTGCTCAGAACCCTTGAACATTTTACATGCAAGAACGCCATACCATGCACCCCTATATACACTTTCCTTCTTCAGCACACTTCCCACGGTTTATCTGCCCCGAAAAAGCCATTAAAAATATCCACTCCCCAAATCCGCCCTTCGCCTCTGCCAGTCCACCGTCCCCTTCACATCAACGATATCCTTCAACCTCTCCCCCATCTTCACAACCCCACACCTAATCATCCGCGGATCAATTGCTATTGTTTTCCTCACGAGCTGCTGCACCGCGGGCGAGGCATCGAACCGCATTATGAAATGGTGTCCGCTGTCGTGACGCATTTGGTTCTTTTTGGTGGGTTTGGTGAGGAGGAAGGGACCCCAATTTGTTATGCCACGAACCACGCCACCTTGGGCGAGGATGAGGTTTCCTGCTGTGCGAGCGATTCTAGAGGAGGAGAAGATATTAGCATTGGGTGTCCGGGGGTTGAAGCAGTTCCAATGGCGAGGAGCTGGCGCACTCTTTGACTTCATTGGTGTTGTGTGGTCGGCCTACCCGAACCTGGTATATCGTGAGTATTGAATATTGGAAAGAGAGGAGACTTCAGAAGCACTTACCACAGCTATCATTTCATATAACATGGCGGCGTCGTTTTACCTTCATTACTCTGAAAAGATTGATGGACTTCGTCTCCGCAAACTCCGAAGATTATTCGCCTCGTAGGGCCGCTAGCGCCGTTTCGGCAATACCCTGGTACAAAACATTACAACTCCGCTTTTCCCCGTTGGCACTTCCTTTCAAGCAAGCATGGCAGCTATTGCAAGCTTGAGAGTGCCCCTAGTTGCTTCGATACGGTCTCAATCACTGAACTCATGTCCACATGCTAAATTGGCGGCTCAATTGCAGGCGAGTTTACGGAGGAGTCTACCCACAAGGACCGGTGTAAGGTCTTTTAGAACGTCTGCAACTTGTGCGTGAGACACTTCTTCTCGCTGTTAAATTATCAATGGCTGATTGGCTCTATCCCTCAGTGCAAGAAAAGAGGTACACCAACGACCACGAATGGATAGAGCTCTCGGAGGACGGGAAGACCGGTTCGCAAACTGCCCCACTCTCCCCAGCTCATACACACGACCAATGTTCTAACAACTACTACAGGTAAAATCGGCATCTCCCACTACGCAGCCAAAGCTCTCGGCGATGTTGTCTTCGTTGAGCTCCCCGCCATCGACCTCGAAGTCAGTGCCGGCGATTCCATCGGCGCTGTGGAATCCGTCAAATCAGCTTCAGACATCATGACCCCCGTGTCAGGGAAGATCATCGAAGCGAATGATA
The DNA here is from genome assembly GCA_963971245.1 of Cladonia rubrotincta. Lineage (NCBI taxonomy): Eukaryota > Fungi > Ascomycota > Lecanoromycetes > Lecanorales > Cladoniaceae > Cladonia > Cladonia rubrotincta. The sequence goes on from OZ020215.1 coordinate 1,108,249, forward strand.
TATTAGCCGAAAAGCCGGCGACTATCAATAAGCAGCCAGAGAGTGGGGGTTGGATTGCGAAAATTGAGGTTGCGGATCCAGCAGAAGCGGAGGAGTTGATGGATGCAAAGAAGTATGAGGAGTTTACGGCGGAGTGAAGAGGAAAATGGATGTGGGAGTGCTTCAACAGTACAATCGATACGGGCAACCGCCGGGGGTCACGTCCGGTGGTGGGAGTTAGGGAGTCGCCATGTTAACAGGCGCGGTGAGCAGTGTTGCTGATGAGGGCAACTCTACTGGTGGATCATGACCTGCGTGTGGGCAGTCCCTCTGCTTGAGGCTATTTGTCTGGCATGACTCAACTGGTGCAAGAATTACAAGGCTTATCTTACAAAGTCATTGGATACTAAACTTAACCTCACTTACATGCCTGTCAAGTCCCCACCAGTGTTAAGGCTTTCGCCACTACCTTATCACCCTGATAGCAATCTGATATTGACTAGTGGGTAAGCGTCGGCAATTCAGGTCATCACAACACAATGAGCAGACACTATACCTATCTGAGGGTTTTTTTATTTCACTTTCGAACGTCGTAACGACCTCACCTCTTGAATTGGTAGTGATCATATCTGGGCATCCCCTCCACCCACCCAACACATCTCCCCCCCCGAAGACCCCCATCAGCGTCAAAACACATCATCCTCACCACAACACCCCCATCAACGTCAGAACACATCATCCCCACCATAAAACCCCATCAATGTTAAAACACCACCGAGTTTCCCCCTCACCCGATCTCCGCACAAAATTTGACATCTTTCTACTCAAAATGATGTCCTATACACCAGAGGAAAAGTCACTTCAGCAAAAGGTTTGGCGTCCATAAGCTTAATCTTCGATACTTGTGATAACACCAAGAGTACCAAAGCTTCCTGCTGCAACGTTGGAAATGTTAGGACATTGCCTAAAATGGTTCCTCCTTTGGTAACACGATCTCTATCCTGTTAGTTTCCGACTAGCATTTTTAGTACCACGATAGATGCAGAATGGCATTTTCTGATGATGAAACGGTTGGACATTAATACCGATGTTTGCTACTGCTTGTTGATGATAATTCATTCTAAGGTAACGCTCGAGAAAACTTTCTCAATCGCGCCGTGAGAAAGTACTACTAAACCATTTTTGGCACCGACTAAAGTGAGAGGTTTTGAGACGATATTTTTTCCCACGATTCAGAAGAAGCCATATAGCAGCAATTTCTCGCTAGCTTCTTACATCGAAGCAACAAAAGTTCCGGCACTATATGTGTCGTCAGCCCTTGCTGCCTCGTTTCTTCAAGTAAGCCATCGTCCTGGCGTGGATTGGTCGTATTACGCCTCGAGGACTTAAAATCGAGAGCTCAGTGCTATTTGGGGTTTATTCTCAACAGCGCTTAGCAACACGTAACCACGGACTATGGAATCAGGCGAACGACCTGACCTAATTCATCTGTATGCTGCTCCTTCAGGTGTGAACATGATGCTCAACTCTCAAAGTAGTCTTTGCTAACCCACGGTTTCATCGTAACTCACCATGCTCAGGCACAAGAATCAGGAGCCTCGTTGTAAGTCTATAGCGTCACCGCCATTGGTGGTTGAAGCCGTTGGTAAGCGCAGAGGAATTCTTTTTAGCGATGGGTTTCAAAATAATCAAAAAGTTCTTCCTGAAAGGATCCTTGGATATGGAGTTGGTAGATGTTGCTCATTTCAGTATTGAAGTAGCAGATTGTCGGGTTCTGACCATATAAATGGAGCAAGGCACATGTCAAAATATTCAGAAGTCGAAGATATCCCATGTTGTCTCCACATACTTTTGAGCATTGCTAGGGTACTGGACCGAGCCAAATCGAAGCGCAAGATCATTGACCTGGCTGAATTTGTAGCAAACCTTATTCAGAAAGCCTTGTTTACACCCTGCGAACCCGAAGGTTCTTCATTTGCCGCTCTAACCATGATTCCAGCCCAACTTGACGCAGGAGCTTTTGTAGGTTGTCTTATACCCTGCTTCACGACAATATCTCCAAGCACCTTCTCGGCGTCCAGGCGGGGAAATTGCCCCTCAATGCTACGCCGATAGCCTTCCTTATTGACTTCCAGCACATATTTATCCACCCAAGGACTCTTTTCCAGCACATTAAAATCCATAAGTACAGCTAGCCTCACAAACCGGGCAAGTGCAGTAATTCGCTCTGCAATACCAGGTGAGGTGTGCAATGCAATCGCTGTCCAAACTTCTTGGATATCTGCATCGCTGAACTCGAATTCGCGAAGATGCTCAGCGGCGGCATCGGCGCCGCAGACTTCGAAACGTTGCGGACCGTCATGTTCATCTGCACAACCCATGTCGTGGAAAAGACACGCGGCAAAAAGGAGGGGGAGACGCGCCGGTTCTAACCATGGGGAGTTCGCCCTTTGCGCGAGCGCTCTCGCATAGAGGTAGACTCTGACACTGTGGTTGAAGATAGCGGGTGGAAGGCTTCTTTGGACGAGGTGGTAGGTGCTTTTGCACATGGGAGACGGGGGTACTATCTCGGGAAATTTCATTGTCGATATGTGAGTGATGGATTGGGTTGCGTCCAGGTTGAAAGAAGATGGTGGGCACATCACGAGCACCGGCTTTCTCCGTCTAAATGTGCCTACCGCTTCAAGAGAAAAAGCCGAATATGGTAAGAAATGTAGCACAAGTCATGTATATGGAGTGAGAAGCTGGCAACCCCCTGGTTTCAAAACGTTCTAGACCTATTGCTATAGAAGCAAAATCTTTTAGTAAGGAAGAGCTCGTCATCCCATAAGCCTTTGAAAGGATGGCTTGTGTACGTTGAGACCTGGAAAGCCTAGGACACCTGAGGTCTAAAAAGCTTAGAAGTATCTGCTTTAAGATTTACTTATGTGTATGACCTATGCATCATTCTAACCTCTGAAAAGGATTACAGCTCATATAAAAATTGTTGACTCACCACAAAAGGCCAGATTCTTCTAGACCATGAATATGCGACAAAGGCGTCAGATATGAGTTCTAATCCTTCCTATTGCTTAGCTTTAAGCGCTAGAACCGATCTCTTGAACGACTTCAATGATCTGTTTGAAAGCCGGAATAGTTTCAATAAGCTAGGACAATTTGATAGCGCGCTAGTTCTGCTAGGCGCGCTTGCCAAGACATCTGTTGTGTTGTGGCGCAGTGTCGCGTGGGGGCAGAAGAAGTGGAACAACAACGCCGGATTGACGCGGAACTTCGTCTGTTTTCTTGGTAGTACCTTAGTTGGACATTGAATATCTCTGGAATTCTGATTGCGAGATATATGCGGGTCAATGTGCACCTATGCAAAAGTCAACGGCGGAAAATACTTGTTCCGCTGAAGTGAAGATGTGTAAGCATTGAGTAAGACGGGATTTTTCCATTGAATTTTGTGCTCCTCGGGACGTACAAATAGTCTCGGGGTTCAAAGGCTACACATCGGGCATTACATACAGTCTTTGGGATTTCCCTTTCGGCAATGGCAGCTGCAGAAGATCGGGAGGTGCAGAGACACAGCCAAGATGGCCCATCAGAAGAAGCAGGCAAGGACGGAAAGGCTCACAAGGCTGCATCGACTCGGAAACCCTCAATCTTTAGACGGGCTTGGAGCGACATTGATCTCAATCTGGGGACTCTCATGATGATGTTCAAAGGCGCTTTACCTCCAGCAATTTCACTTGCGGCCTACCAGGGTACATCCTTTGCCGATACCTTCTCCACCCTAGGTTACCTTGTAGCGATAATGTCAGTGCTTAGCTTCCCCATCCTTCCAAGGAGCAAATTCATTCAAACGATGCTACTTAACGTCATCGCTATTTGTTTTGCAGCCGCTGTTATATTGCTCGCCCTTTATTGCAGCGTTCAAGCACGAGCTCATACGACCACTGTTCCCTCGCCATCATCGAATGGACCGAGTCCCGGGGCCACGGTAGTGAAGTACAATTCTTCAGCTTCCGCTGTCTGCGCAATTTGGCTGTTCTTCAATATTTATTTCGCGAATACCTTGCGCGCCTCAAGGCCTCAGCTACAATTCCCTGTCATTGTATACTCAATCTTTGTGAACGTAGGCTTGACATATGGACCATCGTTCCCCACAACGACTGCAGGGATTTCATTTGCGAAACGACTTCTAGAGGCTTTCCTGACAGGATTCGCGATAGCTTCTGGAGTCTCATTCTTCGTTTTCCCTGTAACAGTGAGAATGGGGTTCTTGAAGAACGCGGCCGGCTTCATCAGCGGTGTCCAGAACACTTTAAATGCTCAAAATAGCTACCTACAAACACTCGAAAAGGAAGATATGTTCCGAAAGCCGCAGGGCATTAAAGACGAACATATCAATGGCAATCCAGTAAACAGTCACAAAGCAACAAAATCTGGAGCTGTTCTATCTCCCGAACATGAACGGTTGAAGGCAGCTATTGGAGCGCTCGGAGAGCTCTTCGGCAAGATGCATGCCGACATGCCTTTTGTGAAACGGGAGATGGCCTACGACAAATTGAGTAGCGCCGACGTCGACGAGCTTTTCAAGCAGTTCCGGGGATTATTGCTTCCACTGACTGGCATGAGCAGCGCTGCTGATATCTTTCAGCGAATAGCAGAGAAATGGGGATGGGCAGAGCCAGCTAGCACTATATCCAATGGAAAAAGTGCTGAAATGGAAAATTCCGACCGAGCTAAGAGTCACTGGAATGAGATAATGAAAACGCTCCATGATCCCCTCGAAGCTATGACGCAAGTTATGCATGACGGTCTCCAACATACCCTTTTGACCCTTGAGCTAGTGTCGGTGCCAAAGCCTAAGCAGAGGGAGAACGCTGCAAGTAGCCATGGCTCGCAGAGGGACGTTGAGGCGGAAGCCGGAGTCGTCAAGCCTGGTGATAGAGGATACGCTGCACATATAGCCAAGAAGGTAGATGAATTCTATGACCAACGTGAGTCGCTCTTGAATGTGTTCTGTCGCCAAAATGGTATCAAAATGGAGAAATGTTCGTTCGAGAACCTGCCTCAAACAACTCCAGCCCTTCCTCTGGAGAGCCAAAGCCTTTCTGATGATCCGGAGACCCGTAACCAGAACAAGAGACAGCTCTACCTCATTCTCTATGTGAGTAACACAGCCCAGAATCATATGCTTGTAAACCTACGGCATTGCATCCTTGATTGAAGACCATATACTGCTTTACTATCTTTGCTAAACTTTGTTACAGATGGAATTCCTCCTTTGGTCAACTGGACGAGCAGTCCTTGGCCTTGTACAATTCGCAGACAGGAAAGTTGAGGATGGAACGATGAAGAAGAAAAGGTTCATTGCGCCAACCGTAAAGCGTTTGAAGAAATGGGCGCTCAGTGTGTTGAAAGTGGAGGACTCGTCAACGGAACATACCCCCGACGCCACCGAAATTGGTGCCGCGAACATATATTCTGGAGCGTCGTTTCAAGCTTCTAAAGACCCCGAGCATCTGCCGCCGACTAACGCCTGGCAGCGGTTCGGTAACGGTCTAAGTAAGGCTGGTAGTATCCTAGGAAGCACTGAATCAGCCTTTGGGTTTCGGGTCGCTTGCGCGACACTCAGTATCGGCATTGTAGCTTACCTGAAAGATACCTCCGAGTTCTTCCTGACGCAGAGACTCGTGTGGGCGCTGATTATGGTATCGATTGGAATGACAGTCACTGCTGGATCTGGCGTTTTCGGCTTCATCGGACGTATTGCGGGAACATGTAGGAGTTATCCATCCTGGTGTCAGAAGCGAGGCTTACTGAACAACAGTCCTCGCGATGTGTACAAGTTTTGTGATCTGGTACATAGTCGATGGACACACCGCCGGTGTCCTCGTATTCCTGTTTTTGTTCATCTTTGTCGAATTTTACTTCCTCATGAAATTTCCACGCTTTGTGGTTGTGGCTCTTTTATCAATAGTAACACAAGGTAGGGCTGCTGTTGGAATATCTCTGGGAGAACACTGACCGTGCAAAGTCTTGATCATTGGGTACGAATTAGAAGTGAAGAAAGTGGGGACTAAAGTAAGTTCTTCGATCTTTTCCTTCTATAAACTTTGGACCTCTGATTATCATAGACCGCAACAGCAAATGGACAGCCATATTACCCCATATATTTGCTAGCGCCATACCGTCTGGCCTGTGTCACAGGAGGCATGTTCGTCGCATTCTTCTGGACCTTCTTCCCTTACCCTCTCACGGCTCGATCACAGCTCCGGAAAGACCTAGGCGTATCACTGTATCTTCTGGCCAACTTCTACTCAATCGTCCATACGACCGTCGGCTTACGTCTCACTGGCCGCGAGGGTGATCTGACTTCCAAGCAAAGTCCTGGTAGAAGGCTAGAGAAAGCCCGCGGAGAAGTCTACATCAAGGAGCTCGCCTTACTTGGAGGTCTACGCCAGCATTCTGCATTCACGGCATGGGAGCCGAATTTCGGTGGCAAGTTCCCCAGAGAACAGTACGACGCCATCATTCGGCAGGTCCAGAAGTAAGCTCCCTGCACTCAAGACTCAACCGGTACAGCTAATTAACTAACGTATAATCCCTAGCATATTGAACTACATGATGCTCATATCCTACGCCTCCAACAGCTTCGTCCACTCCCCCTCCCCCTCCTCCACAAAAGCCTCCTGGATCGAAGATTTTGCCCGCCTCATGAGCTCCGTAAGCCCAACCTCCCAAGAAGTCACCTCCATCCTCGCCCTCCTCTCCGCATCCGTCACAAACGGCAATCCCCTCCCCCCCTACCTCAAAGCCCCACAAGCATACAAACTTAGCGCTCGCCTAGAAGAAATAGACGCCGATATCTTGAGTATCAAACATATCGCGGAACCGGGGTATAGTGCCTTTGCTGTTATGCAGATTGCGAGTAGTCTTGTTAGTGACGATCTGGAGAAATTGATTCAGTGAGTTATGAATTTAAACTTATTCCATTTCATTATCGAGCGCAGACTAATCGTAGCGGTGTAGAAACGTCAAAGAATTAGTCGGAGAGGTGGATTTCTCATTCCATGTTATTTCCACGTCCGATAGTTCAGAAGACGCCCTGCTATCTAGTGAGGGGGAAAAGGGGGAAACGGAATAGCTAGACCTTTCGAAAGATCGGGGGAAAGGCGTGAATAGGTGTTGTGCACTCTGGTGAAATCAAGAATTAACGTTCCCCACGATTTTCCAGCCCTTTTCTATACGGAAGAAATACTCCATCCGACGATTCCCCCTTTCCCACCTCCTACACCTGAGCTTTCATCCCAAAGCTAACAAACATTTCCACCCCCCTCAATATCTCCACCCATAACCCCCCCCAAAAAACCATCTCCCTCCCTTCCTAAACCCCCCCTTCCCTCTACCCCTATTTCTTTCCCAGTCAGCACTCCATCCTCAGACCCCCCCTCCCTCTCCCCTTATCCCTCTACCCCTATTTCTTCCTCACTCAGCACTACCACCATCCCCCCTCCTCAAACCCCCCTATCAATACCCCAACGCCCCTCCCCCATCTCCTCTTCTCCTCTTCTCAGTATCCATCCCCCATCTCCTCTACTAAGCCATCCACCCCTCCCCCTCCCCCCCTCCTCCAATCTCCCCCCCCCCTAAAAAGGTATCTCCTCAACCGCATACATGAAAAACAACTACCAAACCCATCATCATCGTCAACCGCATACCCTCCTTTCAGATGAGAATAGATGATTTAGGTTAATATTGTAGGGAGGGACGGGGGTGGAGGGGAAGGGGAAGGGAGGCGTGTTGGTAATTGAAAGACTAATTGAAGGAAGGGAGGAGGGGGGGAGTTTAAGAGAAGAAGGGAGATTTTTTGGTAATAGAATGGTTTGTGATGAGGTTTGAAGGAGCGATTGGGGGGGAGGATTGAGGGAGGATTGGGTGGTGAGATAGGGGAGTTTGAGGAGGTGATAGAGTGGTTAGGTGATGAGGAGGAGATGTGAGATTTTGATGTAGATTTTGATGGGAAAGTTCCTGGATGGACCTTCGGAGACTCTATTTGAAAATGAGAGGGAGCTCTTAGCCGGCTGGAAATGCTTCCTAAAGGCGAGAAACCTTCAATATATTGCTATTGTTGTTATACACCAACAACTCCCCCGCCAAAGTCCCACCTAAGCTTTGTTATGTAATGCACCGAAACCGTGACCCTTTGCAGCAAGACTATGCTAAACCCCAATCGGTTCAAAAGCCCAACCTTCAACGCCGAAACTTATGCATTACGCGTCCATATAATATCCAACATAAATGCCACTCCAATGCAATTCTCTAAGCAGCACCATATCCGCTCTCACCACTTCCACTCCTTTCAACCAACGGTCTTCTCTCATCTTCCACAACTTCTTCCATCCTCCTAGAAGGGCTAGGACTAGGTACCCATCCCCTCATCCATCCCGTCACCCTCCGCCATCGACTCCTGCCTTTCCGCTCTTCTACACGCACGATCTTCTCACCGTCGCCAAAGACGAGGAATTGTACACCAACGATAGCGTCCATAGCTAGCACTCCAGCAGCGCCCAAGAAGAAAGGCACAGCGAGAGTGACCCATGTCTTTCTATCACTGCCTTCTGCGTCTACCCAGCCATGGAGCCCGTGTGGGGGATACGAGGCCCATGCTAGGGGGTTGGTTAGGAGAGAGGTGCTGTAGAACAGGTTGCCGAAGAAAGCCGCAATGAAGAGTGTGGGTGAGAGCCCAGACGTGGAGCGACGGACAGCGTTCTTGTAGATTTGCGGGAGACGGGAGCCTAAGTAGAGAATTGTAGAACACCAGGAGAGTGTCTGGCCTGCAAACTCGAAGGAAGATATAGGGGTTGTTGATTCGGCGTCTTGCATGTGGAGAGGCGATGCGTTGGTTAGCACCACACATAGCATCGAGACCATCAAGAGTGTTCTGGGCGAGGTAACAACGGCGGAAGAACTTGGGATGCGCTTCGTGGTTGGGTAGGAAGACTGTGGGCAGCGTTTCTCATCTAGAGAGAACGAGAAGCTGGCTTCGTCGCGAGACGATCTTGAATCTGATATTGTAGTGGGAGTACGTGACGGTTTCTTGTCATCATTGCCATCTCCTCCATAGCTATTGTCATAGCTATGGTCTGTTTCACTACTTCCATCCGATGGCGAAAGGCCTACTAGAATATCCCCAGAGCCTCGATCATGTGGACTATTCTCTGTTCGCTCTGTCAAGCGCTTCCCTCTACGCCACGGCCTCACATGCGTGTACCATATATACTGAGATACCAGTGCGATATCCACGGTCACGTAGTAGGCTGCTACCACCACCTGCCATGCTGCCTGACGCGTGAAGAGCGCTCCCAATAGATTCGTCAAATCCCCCAGTAGCCATTCGGCTAAGAAGTATATAGAAAGGCCTGATGCTGACTGTATCTGATAATTCTTGTAGATTTGAGGTAGCTGGGCGAATAACCAGGATACGATGCTAAAGATGCCGAGAGATGTAGATAGGAAGGCAAGAGGTGTGGGTACACAGGTGTGAAACGCCAAGGAGAACCTCACGAGGGCTTGGCTGGTTGGTGTACAGTGTTCGGGGAGATTGGAGGAGGCATCGAACATGGCTTGCAGTGATAGCATTGTGGACATCTGTATAATCTCTTGTGACGGCAGCCAGGCTCACTAGCCATGCAATGTTTGTAGGGTCGAATGAGGGCGTTTTCGGAAGATTTGTCTCAAGGACAGTGTGAGAGGCTCAACGTTTTGTGTCCGATGGTTCGAATGAAGCAGCAAGGTGTAGATTATATTTACAGAGACTTCTGCATCTGTGCTTTGAGCTCTGAGCAGAAGCAAATGCGCTATATAGACGGGTAAGCAAAAGAAGTCACCGAGGAAATCCGGTGGCCTTAAAAACGACAAGTACGACACAAAGGAAGGTGAGTATAGGAAGCAAGTAGCTCGCACTTGATGCTGACAGCCCAACGCCTGCTCAATGCATGTTGAAATAAGAAGAATGAGAATAGAAGTGAGAGTCAAGGGAAAGTACGAAGTAGGTCATGCATTGTGATCAGGCGGGTATCATAAGCCCGAGAAGGAATAAGGGACCCTGGGTTTAGATCACCTCTGGAGCTATACCTAATCACGATGACGGCATTAGTCATATGGAGATGTACAGGAGAATGATAGGCTCGATACAGGTCAAGCAGTGCGCCATGAGAGATGCGTTGGTTAGAGTGTGTAGGACGCACTCCCTACTGCTGATAAGAACATCTCCGACCGCTATCGCTGCCCCAGCGCTAAGATACTGATAAGGCTAAGGCAAGGTACTTGCTATCACTACCTCCTCCACCTGCCTATTCTACTTCCCGGAGCTTCCGGGCTTTGCCAATTTGGGGCCAACTTTTAGGGGCCAAACTTCGGGTTTAAAACTACATAGGTTTGTACAGTGAAGGGTAGCTCCTTCTAACCTCCATTGCCTTTGTCCACATGCCATAAGGCGGGGGTTGAAGCTCCCATTTAGAAATATATCAGACGCCCTACGTAAATAGAGACTCGAGTTTAAACCGATATAAAGGCAGGAAGCGGGCATAACGCCCACTTGACAGGGTGTTGCCATGCTCGCACGCTAATCACGCGCATGGTGAGATATCCATAGGTCATAAGCAGGTTTTTGCATGGCCATAAAATCATTATACGGCATATCGTACATGAGAAGCCCATCAACATACGTGCTTCTCTCACAATGCTGGAGGAAGCTCAAACACGATCTTGGATGTCTTCTGTAGGCGTTGGTTCGTACGCTGATTGGTCTCTGTTGTAAGGTGGTCTGGAATCCAATGTGAGCAAATCCCAACAAGCAAGAGCACGGCAAGCTCTTACCTACCTGGCGAGGTTCTTCGCCCCTACAATACCCGCAGCTCCCACAGCGTACGCTGCCAGCAAATTCCTCCAGCTTCCACTCTGACCCGCAGCTAATGCCACAAGGTCGTATACCATACAGCCCCCAAATATCCAGTCACTCGCTGCACTAGCCAGACCGAAGCCCAAGGCCGTCACCACCTTCACCGTCGTTGTCGCCGGAGCGTCTTTGAAATATGCCACGCTGCCGTTATGTAGGAGGTCCAGAACCCCAATACCAGCAAAAGTGCGAGAGACAACATTGGTAAGGACAGAGGTCGTGGAGCGCGTATCCATGGGCCGAAGTCTCGCAAAGACATAATACAGTTGAGTCAAGCTGTTGATCACAACAAAAACATTCGAAACCTTAAGCTGCTCCGCATTCCAGAAAATCATCCACGTCCCAATGCACAGATTTCCAATCGAATAGTAAGGCACGAAATCCACAATCTCATCTAGCTCTGCACGCTCAGTTGGCTTCTTGGGATCGAGCTTGTAGAGACGGTACAGCCATGCTAGCTGGAATAGCTGCTGGGGGAAGAAAAAGCCGCCGATGAAGTAGGGCTGCGGGCTCCAGAATGAGAGATTCGCGTCATGGATGTCTTTCATGTTGGGGGAGGAGAGCAGGCCGTATTGCTGGGCGGCGAAGTCGAGGATGAAGGAAGTGGGGGCGAGCCATTTTGCTGTGGAGTAGGAGACTCCCATGATGTTGGAAAGTATTATGTGGAAGGTAACTGCCTAGGTATTAGACCATATGTCGAAAGTGTTGTGAACTGCACATATATAGACAGCTGAAGTAGCATTCATGTCGTCACCAGTGATGCTGACATTAGGGTTCGGAGCTTCTTTTCTCCGACTTTCGTATTCGTACCTTTGCCAACTCGGACAACTCCTTATACGATGAGAAACCTGGCGGCAGCTTACCACCCGCAACTACCAAGAGTTCGCTACTGGATCTCTTCAGGACCATAAGGCTGCCTTCTCTTGCCAAGCGCAAGCCGCTGGGCTCATTCAATCGCACAAAGCCTCATGTACCTACACTCGGTAAATTAGCTTCATAAGGGCACCCGAAGCAACAATATCGTCTTCCTCAATTTCCTAGCCGCTGATGATGTACTCAAAGGAAATATGTTTATATCAGGCTTCGAATATGCAAGGCCTAACCTTACCAGAGAATGGACAGAGCCGATGTTAAAGTAACGGAAGGTACAAACGAGAGATTTATCAAGACGCTGTTCGTAGCTGTCTGACTGGGGAAAACGAATTCGGATACTAAAATAACGCCAACAAAGCGGATGTAGAGGTTGGAGCTGCTATGCATGGGTTGTACTCCACAGGCTGTGAGAAAAAATAGTGATATGAGAGTTTGATGCTCTTCACGGGAAGAACCAGGCATAAAAATGAACAAGGCTATGTTGTACTTGCATTGAGATGCTCTGCTCGGAAAGCAGTAAAAAAGCTGCGAGGATAGGCTTACAACGAAGCATGAGTAAGCGGTCTGCTGTTGTATGGTTAGCCGTTCGGAACAGTGCCGCCACACCATCAATATGAGCCGCCAAGCCAGGAATAACCCCAGGACCTACCAAGCCTCAGGGCACCACACCCATAGGGCAGATGCCCACCTCAAACGTATCACGCAGATGTATCACACGGGGCGCATCATGCGCAGGACTCAGATAGAAGCAGACTAATGTCAAAGCTGAGCCCTTGACACGCTAATGTCTCGAGCACTTTTCGAGTCCCCTGCTCTCGTTCTCTTTGGAGCTTTGAAATTATCACTGTCTTAGTCATGCTAGAAGATAGCATAGTCTCGAATAGTCTATGCCCTTACCATCTTGTAGCTATATTTGCCTTAGTGCTAGCGAAGTCAATCCCCGATAAAATCATTCTTATTGCCGTCCATGGATCCTCTCTCAATCATAGCAGCCATCGGTACAACCAGTAGAGTCTTATACGCAGTGTCGGCAACCCTTTATACTTTTATTACTTCCGCTAAAGTCGTGGATAGATCTTTGGACGCGCTCCATGATGAAATTAGGGGTCTCTATGCTGTATTGAAAACGGTCGAGAAGACCATTGCTGCCCTTGATGGTATTCCGAATTCAGTATCAGGGATTCACTCGGTGTTGCCAACGTATGATAGCCTGCGATAGCCTTCCTTTGCTCTTTATTTACGCAATGCGGTTATTCTCGTTCATATCGCAGGTGCGCTTGTGATTGAAAAGCCACTGACTCTAAGATTTTTTAGTTGGTTGTGGAAATCCATCGATAGGGCGGTGAAGGATAGTAGAAAGACCGCCATAGCGCTGAACGATATTCTTCGCACCCTCGGCGAGGGTAGAAAGGCCTCCAACCCTTTCAAGAAAGCTCTGAAGCAGCTACAATTGGAAATGAACGCGGACGATATTCTCAATATCAGGTCGCAAATCCATACCCATTCATCTAATCTTCAAATCGCACTTCAAGCTGCAAACCTGTAAGGCAGAATCATACCGGTTGGCTCCAAATACTGACGCCGTGAAGCAATATCAGCTGCTTGTCTCCCGGTATTATTGTTGACACGCTTGGGTCGAAGCTAGATAACCTCAAGGCTCGTGATGATGAGCTTAAAGTCATAAGTCCGAAATTAGAGGTTATCGTCTGTAAAATAGATAGCCTCACGGACATGATCAAGAAACTCGATATTTCAGACATCGCCTCGACGAATGAAAACCTCCCAGTTAAGTTTAAGAATCCAGACCTACAGAATCACACCCAGGATTTGGAACGCGGCGTGAAAGCCGTACTATCGACCGCGAGCACCATCGTGAGACGAAATTCTACGATTTGGGGAGGTAGTGATATTAGAACGACTCTCTCCTCCGTGTATGGAGATACCTTGGAGGGCTCTATAATATCCAACACAAAGCGATGGGTACTTCAACCCAAGGTTGGAGAGGAATCGTCTCCCCAGGCAGATGTGAATCCGAACGTTAACCTGAATCCATACTCGAGCGCCGATAAGCATTTTGATTATAGCCAAGATCTTAAATTTGGAGTGGATAGTGAGATCGAGGTCGACATTGTCAACGAGTTGTTTGCTGAGGGCCAAAGAGAATACGCCGAAGACAAATATGACGCTGCGATCCAATGCTTTGAATCTGGACTTAGACGCGCAGCAAAAACAATCAGCAAACGAAAGACCCTGTTTGACCAGAGAGAAATTAAGCGAAAGTTGGCCTTTAGCTATATGCATAAGGGACACTGGCCTAGATCCGAACGACTGTTCCGTGACCTAACACGCGAGTTCTCTGACAACAGTAGTGCGGTCCATGCTATACATGCATTCTGCGGTCTGGCTCAAATCCAGCTTTGTCAGGGTTCTTTCGACGAAGCGGAGCTCTGGTGCCAGAAGGCCATGACTGAATCGAAGCGAGCCGAGGGCAAAGAACACCCACTCTACATCAACACTTTGGAGTTGATGGAGTTGATTTATGAGATCAAAGGTGATTCTGCTACAGCTACCGCTTTTGCCTATCTTGCAGCAGAGGCATGCATCAAGGCAGAGGTTCAGTCAGATATCGCTGGGCTAAATTTCGATCCTTGTTGGATTCGTAAGTTCATCGCAAGTTTCCGCAACCGTAAGAGATCCGCAGAGATGTTGCTCTCGAATTTAGGCCTCGACCCAAGTCTTCAAGGGCCATCAATGGAGGGCAGAAGGCCAATCGATGAAGCGTTATTGGGCCTTGTCAGAGCTGAAACGGGACACGGCTTAAGGAGCAGCTCCAAGTTTACGTTGACTGCGCAGTATCTGCTCGACAAAGGTGCCAACTTCAACGTAAAAGACAAAGTTCATGGGGTCTCAGCGCTTTATTATGCTTCCCACCAGGGCCACACCGGTATCGTCCGGCTCCTGTGCGAACGTGGTGCAGATGCCAATCAAGCTAACTCTTTAGGAGACACCCCTTTAATCGCAGCCGCTCGTAAGGGCCACATGGCCATAGTGAAGCTCATATGTGAACAGGGTGTAGATCCTAACGCGGGGATTATATGCAAGGGTATGAAAGACAAGACGCATTGGGTTGCTACCGCTCTCGAGGAAGCCGCTTTCCATGGCCACACATCCGTTGTTGAGTTTTTGTTGACTAAGGGAGTGGACATAGAAGCAAGAAATACCATCAATGACTATACGGCACTGCTAGCGGCCGCATCTCAAGGGTATGAGCTGACTGTTCGATGCCTGTTGAAAGCTGGAGCGAACGTCAACTCACGCAGCGCCAAGGGATTCACCGCTTTACACAAGGCTGCGGCGTTCGCCAGTGAAGAGTTGTTCGGTGCAATACTCGCCAGAGGAGCATCGCTCGAAGCGAGAACGAATGAAGGATCGACGGCTTTAATCATAGCGGCCAAAAATGATAATCCAATCGGAATTGAAATCCTGTTGGATGCTGGGGCGGACCTCGAAGGCCAGGACGAGCGGAAGCGGACGCCTTTATTTTGGGCGGTCATCGAAAACGCCGTCAAGGCAATGAGAACACTTCTAGGCCGAGGTGCATTGGGTGAGTTACCTCTCTACTTCGCATGCTCGCGAGGCCTCTGGAAAGCAGTAAAGTCACTCCTGGAGGCTGGTGCGAATCCCAATGCAAATTGCGACGAGAGTTGTACCTGTTTAATCGCCGCTGCCCAGCACGGCTATAACGACGCCTTAATCCTATTAGTGGAGTATGGGGCTTCACTCGAAGCTCGATCTTCAAGATCATTCACGGCTCTGTTCGCAGCTGCTATCCGCGGCCACTTAGAGACGGTTGAGATTCTTCTGAATGCTGGAGCCAACATCGACAGCAGAGATTCATATGGTGCGACGGCGATCATGGCAATTGTCAAGGACACCGGCAAGACAAGTCTACCTCACCATTCTAAGAGGCACAGAGTCGAGATGCTGAGCTTGCTGTGTGAGAGAGGTACAGACGTCTCACTCCAAGATCACAGAGGGAAGACAGCGTTGCATTGGGCAAGCCAAGCTAAGGGCGTCGATAAGGAGACCATGATCAGAATTTTGAGGGACCATGGCGCATAAAAGTGAATCATTCTGCAGGTTGGTAAGTCAGTGTTTCCTGGGGGTTGTACGCTCGGAGAGCTACAAAGCGCGTCCGCACAGTTGCCTTGTTCCAGGGCAACCGGTGACTCATGATTGGTTCAGACTTGCTGGGATATGCCGAGCAGCCAATGTACATTGACGGAAGGGTGGGCAAAGCAGATTTGCCCATACGCCCGTGCCGAATAGACTGCATAGCATATTGTTACCTCCATCTGCCACCTGCGCTGACTATGATTCCTAATCTTGTCCTGCATGCGAGCACGGCATGTTGAGATTGATACATAGACTATCTCGCACCTAGTATTGTGCATACCAGGCATAAAGCAGACGTGTGAATGGGGAGGTGGCTGACAGGGCCGTTGGCTGTATCTGGGCTAGCAGGATGACATTTCGTTGTTCATAGAGCAATGCTCGTTGTCACCAATGGTCAATTGACGACGGCCAAGTTGAAGAGGCACAAGCTGCAGTTGTAGGTACAGTCCATGGTGCACGTTGCCATCAGTCACAGCGAGGTAAATTGTGGGAGATGGATAGTCATTTAATACTACGCCGATAGTATGTACTTTGTATTGTAGATTGTAGTGCGGGTAGATAACAGTGAGGCCATTGAGAGGTCTGCGGGTCACGCCGTCATGCCGCGCCGTCCAGCCGGAATCCGTCTCGGAGGAAGGTGCATTAGCCCAGTGCACACTGGTAACCAACAGATAACTAACAAACTCCATCTTCCCTTCCGCAACCGCTACGTCCGTTAGTCTTGCAAATACTTTGGTCGATTTCACGGAAACAATGGACGGATATAGTGCGTCATGGCAAGCGAATCCTGCTGGCAGAAGCTTCGGCTTACAAAAGCTCTGCCGTCGATCCATTGCCCCACCTGCTTTCTTTCATTGCCATATATAAAGCATTAGCTCATGTCTATGGAAACTCTTCGCAACAATATACCTTCAATTGACTCAATTAAAAAATCATTCGGAATGGCTCCCCAGATCCCCAAATCCTACAAGGCGGCTATGTTCAAGGAGAAGGGCGGACCTCTCGTCCTCGAGGAGGTTGAGACTAAGCAGCCTGGCGAAGGTGAGGTGCTTGTCAAGGTGTTGGCTTGTGGTGTTTGCCATTCAGAAGTCGTTACACAAATGGCTATCTTTGGAACTCCCTTGTAAGGTCTATCGTACTTTAAGTGGAGCCAGAGAGCATACCATAGCTAAAGTTTAATAGCCCAAGGATCCCGGGACATGAAGTAATTGGCACCGTTGCTGCCGTTGGGCCGGGCGAAAAGAGATGGAAGGTTGGAGACAGAGTTGGAGCACCATGGCATGGTGGTCATTGCGGTCAGAGCTCCTCTATACCCTCACAATTCACCATGTGCTGAAATGAATCGCTTTAGGTGTCTGCAAGCAGTGCAAACGCGGATTTAACCAAGCTTGCGTGGAGGAAGAAATCAACGGTGTTACCCGTGATGGAGGCTGTATGCCTACCTCCTCCCTTCGACAATTACACAGAGAACAATACTCACTGAAAGATTAGTTGCTGAATACTGCATCCTGCGCACCGAAGCCACCGTCAGTATCCCTGACGACATCGACCCTGCCGAGTCCTCCCCCCTCCTCTGCGCTGGTGTCACAGTCTTCAACAGTATGCGCCAAATGAACGTTCCCACTGGAGGAATCGTCGCAATCCAAGGTTTAGGCGGCCTCGGTCATCTAGCTCTCCAATATGCAAACAAGATGGGCTACAAAGTCGTCGCTCTCTCGAGCAGTGGCGCCAAAGAGAAGTTCGCCAAGGACTTGGGGGCACACGTTTACGTTGATAGCAGCAAGGAGAACCATGCCGAGGCTTTGCAGAAGATGGGAGGTGCTGCTATGATTGTCAGCACGGCACCGAATCCGGAGATCATGGGGGATTTGGTCAACGGCTTGGGTGCACAGGGAAAGCTGGTACTTTTGTCTCGTGAGTATATCCTATCTTGCAAAATCTCTTGATTTTCTTGCTAAGCAAAATTCGTCATAGCTATGGGTGAAATCAAAATCAACACCGTCCCCATGATCTCCAAAGGCGCTTCCGTTCACGGCTGGCCCTCGGGACAAGCGCTCGATTGCGAAGAGGCTGTTGAATTCGCGGAATTACATAAGGTTAAGTGCATGGTTGAGAAGTTCCCGCTGGATAAAGCGAATGAGGCTTTTGATCATATGATGAGTGGGAATGTTAGGTTCAGATGTGTGATTACTATGGAGTAGGAGCTCCATGTATAGATGTTTATTTGTGCTTTTGAATGTATGTAGCGGATTTGTAGGTTATTGATTCTTTTGACATAGGAAATTTGTGGTCGAATTTGAGTGCACTAACTTGTGTGTATCGTCATACTACCTTAGCATTCCCAACATACCTACTTTACCTAACGCAAGCTAGACACGCTCCCCAACCCCCTCAAAACCACCACAGTCCTACCACCACCCTCCACTATCTAGCACGTAAACAAAAGAACCCTACGTAATTATCCAGAAGCCCTTTCTTCCCATACAAAATCTGATCTACTATAAATGAAATAGAATACTTTCTCGATTTCAGCTCCAACGATTTATACTATTATACACTTATTAGGCCCAAACATGGCATAATAATTATATCAACAATACGGCTCCATTAACTCACTCACTACCTCACCAACAGCGAAATCGGGGATGGGTGGGTGGGAAGGAAAGAGGGGGAGGGTTTGATGCGGGAAAGGAGGGGATGAAGAGAGGGGGGATGGTTTTGGCTACGGGCATGCATTGAGGGGGGTTGGCGGGGCCGGAATTGGGAGGTTTGGATGGTGGGGGTCCTAGATGCGATTGGGCTGGCTTGGGGGGCTGCGTGGGTGAAGAGGAGGAGAGTGAGAGTGGAGGATTGTTGGTAGATGTGTGATTGGGGGGGGGGAGGGGGGTCTTGGTAAGGGGTCGGTGAGGGGAGGGATGGTATTTGTGTTCTCTTAGAAGTGGTGTAAAGCGAAGTAGTTATTGGATGCGAGTGATATTTTTTAAAGCTCTGTTCGATAGAGAGTTGGTCTTGCTTTTATATCTGCTGGGAAGCTCGTCTGCTTGAATGAATACAGTACATAACTCCAATGACAATGTATGATGAGACGGACAGCTCGGCAAGCTGCTGAGGGAGTGAGAGTGAAGCGTGTGTCGTGGAGACCATGCGGACATCTTGTAACATTCTCAAGAGAGAATGGCCCCATGAGACTCCCCTCGAGCTGCTGCTTCCCACTAGATCCATCCTTTACGTGCACAGAAGATGGAAAGATCTAGCTGCTCCTCGAACCTCGGAGTAGGCTACTCCTAAACTTAGCCAATATTCCAGAACCTGTTTCAGAATCTCTGGAAGTATTTCAGCCCCCTTTCGAAAGTTTGTGGTCGAGGCCAAAGCGGAGAACTTCAATCACGAAGCCATTGCTGACTGCTGACACGGCTGCGTCTCCTTTAGTCATTGCTTCAAATAAAGAGAGCAGAGAAAGCAACAGCGTTGTTAAGGCGGTAGTGTAGGCCTTCTTCAACCATTCTGCTAAAAGGTAGTACATACATGGGCTTGGACCCACAAGCGATACATAAGTGGAAGACGTTCAAATATTCCTAGTGTGTCCTGACAATTGCATCAAGCAGATTTTATCAGCTAGGATTTAATTCTATTCTCATTCATCAAGACACTTGTAACGATGAACATTCGAATGATCCTCCTCGATTCATACGGAGGTGTGAAGGTTCGGGACGGGACGGTACCCTCAACAATCTGATACAAGGCTGAGACAGAGCTTCCAGACCCCATAACGAGACCCCACACGGCTCTGCCTGAAAACGCGCCTATCATATCGAAGTGTAGTGATATATCTTCTCTCCTTTGAATCAGATGTGGAACTTCTGGCCCCAAAGCTTTAGGCCTGAATAGCATCACGCTTCACTGTATGAGTACGTATGCTATTCCAATTTAGATGGAGCGAGTTTAGAGGGTGCAGGACCGCCAGTCAGTCTTGGACACATGCCTTTCGGACGGATTTTGAGAAGCAGAAGGGGTGCAAATCTTGGCTTCGAAGGAAGGGTCAGCAGCACTGTCCAAAAGCATTATGGGCGACGCAGATACTTGCAGTCCCCACGATCAGCTATAAAGGACTTTCACACCACGAAAATCCGAACTTTGTCTGCGCCATGTTGGAATTCCTTCTCTTGCTTAGGACATACAGTACATAGTACATTTGGTCTGCTGAGGACTCATCGACAGCAAAGGACTATTAGTCAAAACTTCTCGTTACCAATTAAAAGCTACAATACATATAAAGTCAGAAAGAAGTAACGATGATCGATTTCTGAATCAATACTTTTGCGGGATCATAAGCCAGATACTTGATCAGCTGATGCTCCCACTCACAATTATACACGAGTAAGAGTATCATTGTTGATGTCTAAACCCACGGTTCTTATGGAGACACACATCAGTCACGGGCGGTGATACACATTTGGTCTCTGTATTGAGCCTTCCAATATGCTGAGAATAGTGCAAGACCGCGAAGCTTTCAAGCAGCCATTCACGCTCAAGAACAGCGGACGTCTTGGATGGCCAGGCAGCTGTACCTGCGTCACTACTATGGGCCGCTGGGAGTGGTGGCGGTTGCTTAGAAATAACATGTGAATCTAAAGAGTATATTGGCCACACGTTATCCTTCAAAAACCGAATGAAGAGTGTAGCTTCGAAGTCATTCGACCAGCTTCTCCGGCCACAAATCTATGCTTACATAAGCAGTGTCCAGGCGCTAACTGTTGACGCGGTGTACATCATTCATCATTTGATTTTCTTGCGCCGAGTACTTTCGACCACGGCCAAGCTCCACATTCACATGTTATATTTCCACATCTCTCAACATTTAACTCTTTCAGTTATCGGCTTCCACTACACCTACTAAGGATCTGCTCTTCAACACACCAACCATCGACTAGAAATCTCATACGGGCAAGCTCTGCCATCAAGCTTACCTGACAACCAGCCGGCAATATGTCTGCTGAGCCTGAGCACGTTGAGTCCAAGCACAAGGTCAAGGCCAACCTAAAGTGAGCACTGCGAAACCTACAAATTCTGCTGGGCTGGATACTGACTCCGCAACAGCGATGCATCTGGTGCTGAGAAGAAAGAGGTAGGCCACGGCTGCCCAGGGTACCAACAGGCATACAAGACGGTCACTAACAGAGTTTAAGGTCGACGACACCGCGACTGCCATCCTCAAGAAGAAGAAGAAGCCAAATTCTTTAATGTAAGTCTGATTCTCCAGATCCTGCCAGCTTCTCTTACTGACTAGGTGGCAATAGCGTCACTGATGCCACTAACGATGACAACTCCATCATCGCTCTCTCAAATAATACTATGGAGACGTTACAACTGTTCCGCGGTGATACCGTCCTTGTGAAGGGCAAAAAGCGAAAGGACACAGTTCTCATTGTGTTGGCCGATGATGATCTTGACGATGGGAGTGCTCGGATGAACCGTGTTGTCCGTCATAACCTCCGTGTGAAGCACGGAGATATCGTTACAGTACATCCATGTCCGGACATCAAATATGTAAGTCATGACATCCAAGTTGCACTCTGCTAGCCACTAATACAGCGTCAGGCCAAGCGTATTGCTGTCCTCCCCATCGCCGATACAGTTGAAGGTCTTACGGGTTCCCTCTTCGACGTATTCCTCGCCCCATATTTCCGAGAAGCATATCGTCCAGTCCGACAAGGAGATCTTTTCACAGTCCGTGGTGGCATGAGACAAGTGGAATTCAAAGTCGTCGAAGTTGATCCACCAGATTTTGGAATTGTTGCACAGGACACAGTCATTCACTGCGAAGGCGAGCCTATCCAGCGCGAAGATGAGGAGGGCAACCTTAACGAGGTTGGATACGATGACATTGGTGGATGCCGGAAGCAGATGGCACAGATTCGAGAGTTGGTTGAACTGCCCCTTCGACATCCTCAACTTTTCAAGTCCATTGGTATCAAGCCTCCCCGCGGTATTCTCATGTTCGGTCCTCCGGGTACAGGTAAAACTCTGATGGCTCGTGCCGTTGCGAACGAAACGGGTGCATTTTTCTTCTTGATCAACGGTCCCGAGATCATGTCAAAAATGGCTGGTGAATCAGAATCTAATCTACGCAAAGCATTCGAAGAAGCAGAAAAGAACTCGCCTGCCATTATTTTCATCGACGAAATAGATTCAATTGCACCAAAACGTGAGAAGACCAATGGCGAAGTGGAACGACGGGTGGTTTCCCAGCTGCTCACGCTGATGGACGGCATGAAGGCCCGCTCAAATGTCGTTGTCATGGCTGCCACAAATCGTCCCAATTCTATCGATCCTGCTCTACGTCGTTTTGGACGCTTCGACCGTGAAGTTGACATTGGCATTCCAGATCCTACTGGCCGTCTCGAGATTCTCCAGATCCATACAAAGAACATGAAGCTTGCGGAAGATGTTGACCTAGAGTCAATTGCTGCTGAGACTCATGGATACGTTGGTTCCGATGTTGCCTCACTGTGTTCAGAAGCTGCTATGCAGCAGATTCGTGAGAAGATGGACTTGATTGACTTGGATGAAGATACAATTGACGCCGAGGTGCTGGATTCATTGGGAGTCACTATGGAGAACTTCCGCTTCGCCCTTGGTGTTTCTAACCCATCTGCCCTTCGCGAAGTCGCAGTGGTTGAGGTTCCCAATGTCCGCTGGGACGATATTGGTGGCTTGGAGAACGTCAAGCGCGAGCTCATCGAGAGCGTTCAATATCCAGTCGACCACCCCGAGAAGTTCCTCAAATTTGGTTTATCTCCATCCCGCGGTGTCCTTTTCTACGGCCCACCTGGCACTGGTAAGACGCTACTTGCCAAGGCTGTCGCGAACGAGTGTGCCGCCAACTTCATCTCCATTAAAGGCCCCGAGCTGCTCAGTATGTGGTTCGGTGAATCAGAGAGCAATATCCGTGATATCTTCGACAAAGCTAGAGCTGCAGCCCCCTGCGTGGTCTTCCTCGACGAGTTGGACTCAATCGCTAAGTCAAGAGGTGGTTCCCAAGGTGATGCTGGAGGTGCTTCGGACCGTGTGGTCAATCAGCTTCTGACAGGTAAATGATCTGCTTAGGTTCATGTGTTCTGGTTTGAATCTACTAACACATATCACAGAAATGGATGGTATGACCTCCAAGAAGAACGTCTTCGTTATTGGTGCTACAAATCGTCCTGAACAGCTGGATAATGCTCTCTGCCGTCCAGGCCGTCTGGATACATTGGTCTACGTTCCTCTTCCAGACGAAACCTCCCGCGCCGGCATTCTTAAGGCACAACTCCGCAAGACGCCCGTCGCTGACGACGTAGATATCAATTATATTGCCAGCCGAACTCACGGCTTCTCTGGTGCCGATCTCGGCTTCGTTACCCAGCGTGCCGTCAAGCTTGCTATCAAGGAATCAATTGCTATCGACATAGAGCGTACTAAAGCGCGTGAGGCTGCTGGTGAGGATGTTACTATGGACGAGGATATCGAAGCTGAAGATCCTGTTCCCGAGCTCACTAAAGCACATTTCGAAGAGGCTATGCGATCAGCTAGAAGATCGGTCAGCGACGTCGAGGTCCGACGCTACGAAGCTTTCGCTCAGAGTATGAAAAACTCCGGCGGAAGCAACTTTTTCCGCTTTCCAGAGGCAGATGCCGCTGCCGATTCTGCCGCAAATGGCAACGGATTCGGTGACGCGGGTAATGATGACAGTCTCTATGACTGAGAGGAGTGAAATTGATTAGGTTCATTCAAACGGGTTTCTTGCATGCCTGGGCGTTCGCGTCCCAGCATCTACGATTCGAGTGGCGCAGAAGTGCTCGGTAGAGGTTATAGTCCATCGTGTGTAATGGGTGCCAAACGGTACCCTTAGTAGTTATAGAAATATGAAACATTCTTAATGACATCCGAGTGACGCATGCCCTTGGTGGTCTCTACCATCGAGCCTTATCTTTGCTGTGATGCTATGGTTCACCCTCACAAGCCTACTTCAGGAGTCTCCAACGTTTTCCAAGTTCATCATATCGTATAGTCCTCCGCTACACTAGTATAAGCCCGGACTCAAACCTATGATATCCGTCAGCAAGCCGAGCCAGCTGTAGCACAAATCGTGCACTCACTTTCCCATGCTTAAAGCCCAGACATAGCCAGTCGTCGCCCACACCCATCTCCCGACTAAGCCCTACCTAGCCTCCAAGAAGGCACCTCATCACCGTCCCACAGATAGTAGATCTATCATCCCATTCAAATCCCAAAGCCCATCACGAACTCCAAAAATCCACCACCTCAGGCTCGACCTCCACAACTTTCTCCAACGCCCCTTTCACAATCCTCGCCCCCTCACTCACAGCCTTCTCCGGCACCCTCACATCTATCTTCTCCTCTACTCCCTTCCCATTCTGCCTCCCCCTTTGCACACCATCCCTCTCATCATCATCATCATCATCCTCCCCCTCCTCCTCTTCTGGCAAACCCCTAGCCTCCCGAACCAACACCCTCAACATCTCCGCTTTATCAACATACCCCTCGTTTTTCAACATCTGCATTATTCGGGCTTTGACTGCGTCTTGCCATTTGGCTTTTTGGCATTCGGTGGTTAGGGTGCGGAGGATGGGGGGGAGGGCATTGGCGGCGAGGAGGGCGTTGGTTAGCGAGGTGAGGAGGGGTGGGGGGAGGGGCGTTGGGAGAGGTGTGGGGATTGTGATCTTGGGTTGAGGAGGGGGCATTTTGTGGTGGGTTGGTGGGTGGTGGGGGAGCGATTTGTGCTTTCGTTGTTTGGAGAGGCTGGCGGCGCTAGGCTGTTTTGGGTGGTTAAAGTGAATAGCAATGATTTCGCATGCTCAAGATTGGAGGTCATGCTAGGGGGATAGGTAGTCTTATTTCTACCTTTGCCATTCCGGAGTTTAACCGTTTTTCACTTCCATTGTTCGATGTCTAATTCTATTGAATGCTCAGCCTGGTCATCGCTTGGGGAGCCAAGACCACTACAATACTATTCCACCGGTGGCGCTGCACACTGCAGATCCACGTCTATATAATTAAAATGTCGACGATGATTGGTAAAGGACCGCTGTCAGTAGGAAGGTATCCAACTGTATCAACTATTCATTTTGGAACTTGTGAGCGCCTTTGTGTAACCCCCTTGCAGTTCACAAGACTACTTCTGATCCTTCGAGGTTGACAAGTACCGGGCGAGTGTGCACCCAGCGCCGTTGAACAATAGGCTCATGCACTAGGTTTTCCGATCCTATATAATAGCTGATCATAATGATGACTCTGATACGAGTCGAGAGGTGAGAATCTATCCTCCAAGGTATATATATAACTACAAACTCTTCCTCACTTTTTTCCCTTCATTTTGGGTCCAAACTGAATGATCGAATAGACCCCGCTAGATATTGGCTTTATCTGAGTTTCCTTGATCACCAGGCAGGAGTCCAGGCTATGCAGTGACCATCATGCGCTTGCTGGTGTTGCTTGAGGAAAGTCTAATGCGGAAGCGGCCCATAAAGAGGCAGTGAGGATGGAGCTTGCATTCAGGGTGTCTGAATGACTCAACGTTATGCAAGACCGTCTTTCACTAATGTGCAGGGCTTACACAGGACCTAGACCTGCTCAACGACGTATAAGATTCCCCCAATATCATGACAATGGCAGGCATCTCAGACTACTTTCTTCACGACCGCGCTATCAGATGTCCTTGAAGTTTGCGTTCGGTGGGTCACGATCTAGCATGTACGCAAACTTCTCCCGATTACCCTCTTTTTGGAGATAAGCAGGCACATCCGGGTTTTCATCAATTCGATCGTATAATTCGCTTTGTCGTTCGAATAGGTCTTCGCCTCTACGGATCCTATGTAACAGTCTCCCGGTATCGAGGAAATAAGGTTGGTTGTAACCCTTGTGAGAGAAGGATGTGATTTTGTTTTTAAGGTCTCCCATGGTACTAAAGCAATGAACTGTTAGCATCTTTCTTCGAGGCACAAAAGCAACACCACAGTCTAGTGTAGGAATTGAAAGAAAGCCATCCACGCTTTCAAAGCAAATGCTGTTGTCTTCAATGCCACTCTTCGAGGTAGTAGGCAATTCATCTGGATCCTGAACATGCCTGACTGCACTGATCGATCCTATGGGTTTGCGAAGGTTCGGATTCGTACGTCCTGACAGAGCTTCGGAAAGCCCTTCGGCATACTCAGCTCTCCTCATTGAAATCAAATCTCATCTTCTCAGCTCTAAGGTCTAATACGGCAGAATATCTTCAACTGATATCGGTATTCTCATATTGCATTTCGGTCGACCACTAGCTACGATGCTGCGCACAATGGTCACCGATTCGTCAATATGATAGCCCTTTTACAGTTCTAGGATACACCTCAGGACTCACAGATCCGGACTCAAAAGCAGGAAGGGGCGGTCCTATTAGTTGCCAGCCGGGACTAATGATCCGTTTTGGGCCGCAAGATTTCATAGGAGAATTGAAAGGGTGAATACATACCCAAAACAGGAACTGCAATGCCATCCAGTCATATAGAGCTCCTCATCAGCCTTGTCCATCCGCAGGCTCTCAGGTCTGACGGTGTTCTTTCCATCAAAATAGGTCACTTGCGGATGATGCCACAATTCGCCTCGGTGCAGCCACTGGTAGCTGTAATAGTACATCTGAGTTCTAAGCGTTACACGTGGTGGAAAAGCACAATTGCGAAGGGCAGTAAGCGTGCCAATACGCGGGATTTCGTCTATGTCCCCAACAAGAAGTACGTCACCCTGGTTTGGAGCCTGAGCTCCTGTTAAGGAGAGCATAACCTGATCGAAAAGTGCATTACTGCGGGACGAGGACTAATCAGCATCGGTTGATGGAGGTATAAATAAGACACATATACATTGTGGGAGGGATTGTAGATCCTTGATACCAATGATTGCGTACGGAGAGGCCACAGGCCAGGCTTTTGGCCGTATATTTGTTCCATCGGAGTATGAAAAGATATGAAGGACGATACAGTGTATACGTACCGAGTATAGCGTTCATGTTCCCAGGTGTCGTCTTTTGGAATCTTCCTGGCCCCTGAATCGTCAAGCACGCGGTGTATGATTTTATGCTGAAAATCCTTGAATTTATATATATTGTCCTGCAGGTGGAGCGGTTTGGGGTTCATTTGGAAGGTTGTATTGGATTCAAGAACAACGAAGTAGTCGACTTCTTTATCGAGCTCGTTGAGTCGAATTTCAAGAAAATCAAGCTCAGTATTAATAAGGAATAGGTCATAGACCTTTCGACGCTGATTTCGAGTGGCGTATGGCTCCCACCGACGTCTCTGACAGAAATCTCGAGCCTCGCGTAATGGTAAGAAACCATGCACTCCGTCTTCAACAAGGGCTGGGTGCGGGCCAGCATAAGGTGGGCTTGGCTGCCACTCTTCGGCTTTAAAACTTCGGACGATAAGAAAGCATACAATAAAAGCGAATAGCATAAACGGCACGACCCATTTCAGGCGAGGATAGACCAAAGACATGGCCTTTGGAGGGCTGGAGTGGTGTTTTGGCAGAGACCCCAACGGGTAAGCCTCACTGTTCCCAACACGTTGTCGCGGGCCTTTCGAGAGCATCTGACAGGTTTGGTATAATATATATATATATGTGAGTATATTCTGGCCTTTACGACTTAGGGAAAGACAACATCCGCGACTGATATCGTACTGCTATTGCTGCAAAGGGCAAGAGAGATGAGACGAAAACCTTTCGTGGCGCTGAAAGTGCCCTAATAGGCCGCAAAATTGTAGGCCAATGACAACACTGAGAGGAGGTTAAAGGGGCTCACGCTTAAAGAGCACTAAGCCGCATAGATGCCGACAGGGTACTAATCGCCCCCAATATGCCGCTTCCATAGAGGCCAATGATGATCGGCCCTAATGCCTGCCTTTCACATCGCATACGCCCCGTCAGATAGCTTAGCGCGCCACAAGAGGCAAAGGCTTTTCACACTGATCTACTGTGTTTAAGTCTCGATTGCTTGGGAAGGATAGAAGTAGATGGAGACAGCTTTCTCTGCGTGGAGGATATTTCGAGGACTGCCCCTATTTTCGTTTTCCTCCAGGGGCGGGCATTTTAGTGGGACGCTAGGCTATAAACCGCTGGACTACTAATAGTATATAACAACATTCTCTACCAGTTTCCGAAACAAGCAAAAATAATGAACATTCAACTAATTCCGCATGCTGCAGTACGAGTATGTAACTTTGTCGCGATAGGGGTGTGCCGGCACCTGTCATAGGTCCCTCGCGCACGCACGGGCGTAAGCTGTTGATGCATCCAAGCGATTATTATTGTACCATGTCTGGATGGCGTCTACGGGCAGGGCGAACATGGAATCCTCCAGGAAGGATTGCCATTCTGTGGAATGAGCATTCATGGGAGCCCTGCTAGACCTCCCGTCACATGCAATATCCGGCGGGTGCGAAAGTGCGCCGTTGAAGTACACATTGGTTTCATGCCCCGGAAAGCAGTGCCCCGGTAGGCTCTGTGCATTTGGTATTCTTGTGGACCAATCGTTGTCACAGGGACTTTGATTCCTGTGGCTCGGAGACAATCGTTCAGCTCGTGCAGCCGATCATGCAGTTGATCGACAAGAAAGGCCCCACAAGCGCTTTTGCGCTATGGTGTGTTGTACTCCCGTCTAGACACGGCCAGGGCGTCGAATTGGAAGCTGAGGGCATCTAGGACGTTTTGTCCGTATCGTGCATCCTTCAGCCAGTACTGTAATTTTGCTTAGCTGAAAATTTTTTTGGTCTGTCTTACTGCGCTCTGCATTATAATTCACAGCGGTAATAAGAGAATCCCGTATGGCAGGAAAGGTCAAGCGATCAGAGAACGAAGAGGAGCTCTGGTATGGTCTATCCTTTGCCATTATTCTCTGTCGACCCTTCTGTCTACGCATCATCGACGACTTGTGGTCTACAAATCTAAAAGCAACACAGGTCTCCGAAGCGACCGGAACCCTCAAGGGCCAGGAGCTCCTATAATTCCGACATCTACCTGCTCGATCATCATGGTCGCCGGGATCCTGAAGATGGCCCACGGTCTCAGCTTGCGGACTTCTTCCGTGCCCCCAAGCTCAGCATTGTGCATAGCCTCGCTTCCAAGGTCTCTGCTAGAACGAAAGGACAAGGAAACGGTAGTTCTTACAAGCGAAGAGGCCATAATATACTGCGCTATACAATCCACATAGTTCCAGTGGCGGCAGCCCTGGTGCTGGTTGTCTTAAATTGCAAGCAATACTACATCGGTGGCGAACTTTCTGGGCCTGATGGCGAGGACACCGAAAG
The DNA here is from genome assembly GCA_963971245.1 of Cladonia rubrotincta. Taxonomy (NCBI): domain Eukaryota; kingdom Fungi; phylum Ascomycota; class Lecanoromycetes; order Lecanorales; family Cladoniaceae; genus Cladonia; species Cladonia rubrotincta. The sequence continues at coordinate 1,137,562 of OZ020215.1, forward strand.
ATTTGGAGGCTTACTTCTTGCAGCGAAGCTGCACGAATTCCTCATGTTGATATCACTCGGAACGATTGTCTTTGCGTACTTTCGTCAAGAGCTCGCTTCGGGGACTGGTATACCCGTGAGCGCGTTGTTTGTTGGATGTCAGATTGACAGCATCAGTTGGCTTTGGTCGCCAGAATTCCTCGGGATAATGTGTCACAAGTGGAAAGCAAACCGAAAGCGAAAAGCTGTACTGGTATTAATCGTCCTCATCTGCGCTCTGCTTGGATTCTCCGTCGGAATATCTTCAGCCGCCTTGGTAAAGCCGCGCCTCGGTAGCTGGCCAGCTGGCGGAACCTCTTTTTGGCTTAACGCGACCAGCGAAGTCCTGTCTCAGCAGACCATGACGGATTCAACTTCCTTGGAGCACTGTATCTCCGACACTGGTGATGCTGCTTGCCCATACGGTGACTGGCAACTGATCCAGCAAGAGTACCATGCTTTCTGGCCACATCTCCTTCCCATGGGATCTATGCCAGTGGACATAGATATTCCGAGCCCATTCTCTCTGAGAGCCATGAAAATATTTCAACGGGCGTCTAGTGATGACTGGAATAGCGATCTGGGGAGTATATGGGGTGGTCACTTTTCACTTGCAACAGTCCCAACAGCGCCAGTTGCAGATGGTCTGGCTGAGGTTGCAAGGCTATGGGCCCGGGCCGTGGCTGCAACAGAACATGATCGCTTCCAATGGCGCGAAGACGTCCAATTTACGACAAAAGCTCCACAGTCCTCGGTGTACGCACGATGCAGCGAGACTATCGTCGACATGAACCGGTTGGACAATCTGCAGCTCTCCTTTCCGGCTCTAGCTGAGATTCAGTTTGCAGACGGAAACACTTTCGATGGGACTGTCCAGCAAATTGGTTACCTCACTGACAGTAGTAATGAGACAGCCTCAACAGTCAAATCGTTGCTCACCCAGGGATTGCCTCCAGCTCTAACATGGATCGATCAAGGTGACATGTTAGCTAACACGAACAGCACCCTTCTTGCAATTGCAACTTTTCCAATTACTACGAGCGGCACATCAAATGTCTATACATGCAGTATTGATAGCAGGCTGACACAAACTGACATAACGACGTTCAGAAATCAGTACAAGCTTGTGAGTGGTGCACCACCAAATTGGGCTAACGGCACAGTCGCATCACCATGGCCAAGGATCTTGCCCACGGTCGCTTGGGCGAAATACCTGAATCCTACCGTCGTAGGATCGAATGCCAGCGTATTCTCGAGCATTACTTCTACTGCAGGCATGTGGAACACGACCCTCGCCGCCGAACCGTACAATTTTGCTATCATCGTTGAAGGTATTCTGACCACAATGGTCGCGAATGGCCTAGCTCGCGCATCGTACAATACGAGCATGATAACTACCTTGAAAGGAAATGATGGTGACAGCAACCAATGGTACTCCACAGACTGGTTCCAATACTTTTTTACGAAATCATCCATTTTCAACCTCAGCCCCGAAGAGCGAGCCTCAGCGACAGAATTCGACATGTCTGCATCCGTCATCGGTTATGCTTACAGTTATAAAGGTGCAACACAGAAAGCCGCTATCGCTGTCCTTCTCGCCTACATCATTCTCGTACTTCTACATTTCGGGTACTCGCTCTGGGCTGGCCGGGCTTTGACGTCGCGAGACACGCAGCCTAAGATTGCTGTGATGGCGATGAATTCGGAAGAGAGGGAAATTTCGGATGATATTGGAACTGGGACAGCTGCGGCAGAGGGGTTTGAGGAAAATGCTAGGTTGAGAGCACGGGCGAGGGATCGTGAACTTTGTCTTGACGATACGCAGGACAATGCATTCTATATACAAAGGCAGGGATAACAATATAAGGGGGCCGACTAGGATGGAAATATATGCCGATAGGATACGGTTAATGAAATCAACGATAATCAAATTGCTGGATTTCTGTTACATCCCGCTTGTAGTGAGCATCTGATTAGATCCACGCACATGATGAGGTAAAGCATCTTTGAGTGCTGACACGGATCTCTGGGGCTGAAAGCTTTTCCGCATGTCTATCTGAACGTCTTCGTTGTATCTGAGTTGACCCGTACCTTCTACCTGAATCTAGCAGTGCCTCAAATGATATGTAGCTGCTATTGGTTGTGATACACATAGTACTACGCTCTGCATCTATATAAAGCCCAGTTTTTCAATATCATACATATATATTCTGTTGTGTCCCGGCTCTTAATCCATGCTTTGTCAACAATTGCGCGCAAGTCTCAGACATGAGCCCAACCATTGTGAACAAGCACCTGCATCTCATTAATGAGACAATATATCCCTGGTTCGTGGCGATTACGAGCTTCCTTTGTCCATTGATTTAATCTGTAGCGAACAAACGATTCCTTGAACCAAACAGTTGTCACCCAGCGTCGGACGCGGTTTTGCCAAATGCCAATAAATCGGTCGTAGAATGAAGGCCAGGGTTCCGATGTATGTACGGCAGCATAGGCCTCGGGATCGTAGCCAACGCGGACACTGGGGTTCAGCCAGACACCTTTGTCTGTACTTTGAGGATTATCGGCATGAATGAGACAGCATTCGGAGCCTTCAAGATGATGGATAGCGAGCGAATCTGCAATACCACGAAATCGGAGTGAACTGGCTCCGTAGAAGGGAGAGGAGTCGAAAATTACTAGAAGAGTATAAGACCTGTGTGTACATAGTGCGCAGGGAAAGCCACGTGGAGTCGCGTGCAAGGGGTGTTGTGCATGCAAGGGGCTGATGAGGCTTACCCATCCCATTCCAGCAGCTCTGAACAGGTACCGGGCGGTTCGATACCATAGCACTCCTCGATTCACGCGACCTGAAATAGGGGTAGGTCATCATTAGACGTTCGTGGCCTTCAATGTCTCTCAATGCGAAGGTGTCATAGAAGTTCGGCGGTTTCGAGAAATCCAAAGAACATGCAGCAGCGTAGTTGCCACTATTCGTTTCTAGCAAGGTCCAAACCTCTCGAACCTGGCGAAACCAATTCAGCCTCTCTGGATAGCAAAGTAGTGTGAGGGAGCCACTACCGTAAAGGCGACGTCGTTCAGAAAAAGAATTTTGTCAAATGTAGTGCCATTTGCGGCTAGTTCAGCGAGAGGCTCCAAGGTCTTGTTGCGCAGTCTTGAGAGGTAAGGTATCCTTCGCAGCTCTGTCTTTCCCCTGGGTGTTTTGACCCAACCCTCCGCCCCAGGTGGGCGGGCTATGTCGTCTTCATGCGAAGTCTCGTCGAGGATGATACGATGGGGAATACCACGAGTTATCAAGACGTCTTGCAGCTGTCTTAGCACCTGCTTAGACTCATCCCAGCTTCCACTTTCGTATATTGATATATATATATTGGCTGCTCCAAGCTTGTCTGCGAGATCCAAAATCGCGCTGTTCCAGCTTGTGTGCAAGATGTAGGCGCTATTCCAAAAGATGCTGGCTATATATACTGATGGCGTAGGCGTAGGAATACCGACAGAGTTATTCTGATGTCGCTGGCTTCCACTCCCAGCTAATTTAATGAAGTCGATAGTGAGCACTGCGCCCAGAAGCAGGAGGGCTCCTCGCCAGAGCCTAGACCGAGAGGTCCGGCGAGAATAAGACATGAAGTGCTTGTTGGCCCTGATAGACGTGCATCACCGCATGATACAAGTAGGAGCAAAGTTTGGACGAAAGCGACCGGTGGTGATGGCTCTGCGATTGTTTAGGGAATCTTAGCGTTTAGCTGCGCGACAAATACCAATGTTAAAATGTAATTTGTTACAGCAATTCAATTTCAGCCCTGGCCTGGCTTGGGTAATCGTTTCAGCCACTGGCACTTGAGACGCTGGACGCCTCACGGTTTCGTCGCTGATGATTATCTTACGTTCAAAATCTGGGTAAACGAATGCTGCATCCGTTTTTACAGTGTGGCAGAGGTTTTGAGCATGCTTGTCTCGTTCGACCCTGGCGTCTGTGCAACAACCGGGGCCGATACCGAAAAGTCCGCGAGGCCACCTATTTGCTATATATTACCAGAACTACCACCATGGAGCATCGAATATTCCCCATATCGAGACCCTGACGCAGGTTTACAGCAAAGGCTTTCCTCCTCCGGTCATCGTTGTGGACCGTCAAACATCGAGCCGTCGGCGCAATATCAATTCATCAGCAAATTCCATGAAACATGGGTTCGAGTCCGTTCCACAATTCAACAATTCATCTGAGTGGGCTGTATGAAATATGAACTAATTGGAAGACCAAAATAGAAGTTGCAAATAAGAAAGAAGTCTGGTCGCTCATGGACACCGCTGGCATTGGAGTCTTTTACTCGATTCGTCACTCCACTAATTATTTGTGGCATACAAGGATCATGCCGCACACAAATCAAATAGACGGTGGCAGTTGGTGGCGTCTACCTGTCGCTAATATGTAACATGATCAGGCTCTATCTCTCTCCTCCAGCAGATGTCTTGACAAGCTATTTTCGAGCTGCATGAACTCCCCTCAAGTCATGCTGCTGCGGCCAATAGACCTGTTCTTGGGGCAGCTCTCGAGTCCCTTGTCTTCCGAAATCTGTGTCCCGCTTTTTTGAACCGCCCAGATGCCTTTTGGTGGAGAAGGAGGGCATTTGGGTACCTGCTGTACTTCAGAGTCCGCCCTGTCCACCTTTCCATATCCAATTTACTCTTCTCATTTGAGACCCTTCACTTGCGTCCTGTACTCAGTCCATGCTGGCAGTGGGTTGATTTCCTGCGCTTGAGACATCGTGTTGCGCTGTCCAGGTAGCTATAGTTCATCATGAACAGGCTACGAAATATTCGACGAAAGCACTCATCCACCCAGGATATCCCTTTGCTAAACACCAGTAACGGGTAAGTGCAGCATGACCTGCGTCAGCCAGCCATATAATATTCTATTGCTCTCATTGAGGAGTCAAGCTTCTGCTGACTTCTTTGAAGACGTCCAGTATTGACGGTACCTCATATCCCTGGCCAACATGATGCACCCCGTTCTCGAGGTCTCAGACTCGCTCGTGCTCTAGGCATAAGCCTTGTTTATCACTTCTACTACAAAATCAGACATCCGGGACGATCAGTCGAGGAATTGAAGAAAATAGCAGTACGGAAAGACTTTCGGATGGCATGCCTTGCTGGCTCCATTCACATCATTCCCATCGTAGCTGCTATGGTCCTGGTCATCCTGAACTGGAGAGGCTACTATATAGGAGGCGAACTGGCGGGAGTGGTAGGCCAAGACGATGCCAAATTTATTGGCCTTCAGTTTGCTGCCAAATTACATGAATTGACGATAAGCGCTTCACTTACCACCGTCATCTTATCCTATATCCGACACCAACTGATCGAGGACAGCGGACTTCCATTTGGAGCTATAGTTGCCGGCCTTCAGTTCAAAGACATAAGCTATCTCTGGTCGATGGAATTCTGGGGTGCTGTGCGCGCGAGCTGGAAAAACACACGCGATAAGATAGTTTTAATACTTTTGATCGTCACGTGCGCTGGACTAGCTGTGAGCGCTGGTCCAGCAAGTGCAACCTTAATGAGACCACGGAGTGATTCCTGGCCTGCTGGGGGTACTGATTTCTGGATAGCCTTGCCCCCAGACAGCTTGTATTCAACCAACGCTTCTGCAGCCCAAGTAGCGGCAAGTTGCATGAATGATACCGGCGACCCTGGCTGTCCATCCGGAGGCTGGCAGACCATAGCTGAAGATTACCTGCTTTTCTTTCAGTTTAGGCGACGTGTAGGCTATATTCCTGATTATGTTCTTATACCTGGTGAAAAGGCGGTTCGAGCCCTGAGGGCATTCAGTCGAGCAAATACTTTCCAATTCACTGGTTCACAAACCCAGGCTACCGTTGGAAGCTGTTCTGTCGCCGACGCGCTTGTAGAGACGGGGCGTTTATGGGCCTGGGCCGCCTTTTGGTGGAGGGACTCTGGTGGTCATGAGCGCTTCTGGTCTCGCACCGACGTAACTTACAGCGTGGGAGCCCAGCAGCCGGTAGTTCATGCCCGATGCGTAGGGTACAATGCTTCGGATTATTCCTCAGGCTTGGTCAATACTTCGACATCGACCATGCTTGTTTATGATCTGTCGAATCCAGATTTTTTCAACGCTCATGGCGACTTTGAGTTGGTACCATATAATTATACCAATGCCAAAGAAGTTCGCTCGTTGGTACAAAATGCTTTCAATAGCGAGTCCGCACCTCAAGTTGCTTGGTCCACGGTCCCACAATCAGATGGCAGCGCATTGGGGGCAAGCCTCAACTTTCCGATAGGAGGAAATAATGCGTCACTGTTGTTTCAATGCACAATAGCCGCACGCATGGGTCCTGGTAGCTTGCATAGCACGAGAGATAATCTCATGGTTGTCACAGGTGCTGACCCTGGAAACATTTATAACAACGACAACACTCTCCCTCGGATTTCCATCGACCCCGCCTGGGCAGAGTTCTTAAATCCCACCATTTCTTCGAGCAACTCGACTGCTTTTCAGTACATGATGCGGGCTGCCGGAATCTTGGGCGAGGAACTCATCATAACTCCTGGGACTTATGAAACTTTCGCAGATTCACTTGTGCCTATCATAGAGTCAATTCTCTCTCTATCTGTTGTCAACGGTCTTGCTCGGCGAGACTTTGGCGTAGGCTTTGCGGGGACTTTGTTGGGTGACACCGATGGGCTAGACCTTGTTGACTACAGTTTCTTAGATGACGATAACGTGGAGGATAATTCCTGGGGTTGCGAAGCTTGGTGCGGCCAACTATTGCCTTCAGGCGCCTATAGAATGACCTATGGTGGCAATGCCTTCAATGTTAATGGCACTGAACAAGCTGCGAGCACCAAACTTATAATGAATGCAGACGCTCAAGGTTTTGCCTACAACCCTAGAGGTTCAGCCGCCAAGTTTTCAATGTTCGCACTACTTCTCTACGTCTTTATCGCCTTGAGTCATATGGGGTACACTCTTCGGAGTAGGGAGACTTCAAGTAGTTGGGATAGCATCTCGGAGCTTGTGGCGCTAGCTATGAGATCCGATCGATCCGAGAGACTGGTGAACACCGGAGCGGGCATTGACTCTTTCGGGGTTTTCAAGCAGCGAGCTCAAGTCGTTGATAAAGACGGACGACTTCAATTAGCTGTCGGTGGTCCTGTGGGACAATACGACCTGGTGAAGCCCAACGAATATTATGGATGACTCGCGGTGATCCGAAAAAGCAATCGCCAAGATTGTTATTCCCAAGTGAATCACAGAACAGCACGCTGCGTGCTGAGGAGTCTGCCAAGGGCTGAGATGCCACGACTCTAAGAGTATTTACGTTAGCTTGCATGAAGGTCGCCGAGAGCGAAGATTGGGAGGCTTAACACCAATTTGTTTGGGTTAGAAGACCGTCGGCGTTACAATTTTGCGCAACTTTTGTGATTCAGTAAGTGCCCACGTCCCTGGAGGCTTAATCTTGGTGTCCTGATCGGGCGCCATTACCCAAGATGTGCTGGTAGGAAAACCAATTCAAGGATCTGTGTAGGTGTAGTATATACACACACAAGAGTGCATGAAGCTCATACGGTCTGTGGTGTGCGAAGTCAACATTGAGTTCCATCTTGGATTGATCCAGGGCCTGCATCTCGATCACAACAAGAGGGAGTAAATGTTCTGGCCAAATGTGTTATGTAGAGCTTATGATAATGTCTTTTTATCGATGAATTTTGGAGCTTAGTCATTTTGCAACATAACCCTTTGTCTTTGTAGCTCAGCTGTGGACTGTTTAGGTTATGGAAAAAGTTAGCAATCTAAGATTTCCCGTCCTGTTCAGTTTTATTTGGCCGACTGTGACTTGGAGACCTTAACTGATGTCTTTGTTCATCTCAGATATTGAACATATCTTTTAGACCTGGGAATTTACTCTGTTCAAAAAGCATGCGAATTTGAGGCTTGGTATAGCGTCCTAGATACGTGACGAGGGCTACTTGCGTATTTACCATACTCCTGACTCTACGTAGAAAGTATTTATCTTACCCCATAGTTGGCGCTGCTTCCTTATCTCCGCTTAATTCCCGTAAATACCTGCCAAGACCTCCCCTACCTCAATCCATCCCCATCGTTGCTCTCACCACCGCTCCCCTACAATCATATCATCACCGCCCCCATCACAATGGAGTCATCTTCCCCCCCGCCCTCCAAATCCCTTTCCAAACTCCCTGACTCTATCCCCCAATACCTTACCAAGACAAACGCCACAATCACTCGCCTAAAGAGGTCCCCCTCCCCTCCCCTTAACCCCCCCCAAAAAACCTCATCATTAACCACCCCCCCACAGACTCCTCTCCAAAACCTCCACCCTCGACACAACCCTCCTCACCACATCCTACACCCTCCACCTCCTCCACGCCCTCCTCTTCCGCCTCCAATCCCCCCGCACCCTCCTCCCCCTCGCCCGCATCTCCGCCCTAACCGCCATCCTCGACGAATACCGCGTCCTCCTCCGCCTCACCGGCCTCCTAGGAATCTACTCCTGGGCCTGCAGCACATACGCCTCCCCACCTAAAGATGTCATCTTGAAATACATCACCTGGGCGCAAGTCCTTTCGTGTGCTATTTTTCAAGGTCTGGAGAACGGGGCGTTTTTGGCGGGGAAGGGGGTTCTTGGGTGGAAGAAGGAGAGGGTGGGGAGGGCGTGGGTGTGGAGTGCGAGGGCTTGGGGGGTTTATGTGGGGTTGGAGTTGGGGAGGTTGGGGTGGGAGGCGAGGAAGTGGCAGGGTGGGAGGGGGAGGGAGGGGGGGAGTGTTGGGAATGATGGGGGGATGGGGAAGGGGGAGGCGGAGTTGGTGGTGAAGGAGAAGGAGGGGAAGGCGGATGGGGAGGGGGGTGTGGATTGGGAGAAGTGGAAGAGGGAGGTGGGGGTTAATGCGGCGTATGCGCCTATGACTGTGCATTATAGCCTTGGGGGTGGGGTGTTGAGCGAGGGGGCGATTGGGGCGTTGGGGGTTGTGGTGGCGTGGTTGAAGATGGGGAAGGCGTGGAGGGAGTGTGCTTGAGATGAGTCTAAGGGGGTGGAGATGGTGGACTTGGGTATGCTTGATGATACCCTTGGGTTAATAAGCCACGCGAGCGAGATTCTTTTGGTCTTTTAAGAGATGACAATGCTTCTCAGACGATTTAACCATAGTATCTCAGTTTAGTTGTAATTTGGGAGCGAAAAACCGTGTTGTAAGTAATGATGTTCAGCAAATTTTCAGCATTGTGATTTAGGATGCCATGGTCGATGATGTTTAGGAGTTCTTGCTCACTCAAGCGACTTGTATTAGGTCTCTAGCAGAAGAAAACAGCTCTCGTTTTTTACAATATGATATCCATGTGCAGCTTTACAACTCGAGAGCAAAAGAAGAGATTGTATAGAGCGACGTACAGCAAGTCTCCAGCGTCGTGAGTCATCTATGTGCCAGCCATATCCAGCCTTTGTGGTTTAATTGCCCAGCAATTCCGATTTTTATACGCTTGCAGCAGGGTTTCGAAGATATGTGCAATCAGGAGTAACCCGCTCCTTCCTCTCAAGCCGACAAGATGATATCAGCTGTCCCCGTCTCTGCAGCTTCCTCTGTTACTGCTACACCTCCAATAGCCAAGTCCCTCATCCCCGTACTGAGGTTCTCGATGCTGTCACCTGGCAGCTGAGTACCAGCCGCTTCCCTTAGCAGCTCGTCGTTCAGCTCCCTGTATAAGCCCACATCAAACCCAACGGCATTCAAGTCTGGATTAGAACTCCCAGCTTCGCTCTTGTCTTTTCTCCTGGGCTCGGCAAAGTCCCTGCTGTGGCGACTCGCGAGCATGCCTCTGAAGGCACGTTTCATGCTCTCACGAAAGCCCTTGCTTTCAGCCTCGACTTCGATGTCTGCTACATCGGCCGAAGTGGGGAGAGTCGAATCCTTTCGGTAGGAATCGTCCTTGAGAACGATCTGACCTGCATCATTGAGTGCGTAAATGGACCTGCTGTCGAATGAACGGAGTCGAGGCCGTCCTCGTGGCGGGGAGCTACGAAGGCCAATGGTCCGCAGGAGGGATACGCTTGCAAGCGGCCGTATTTCTGCTTCGAGCATATCGAGATCTATCGTGCAGTCGTCGGAAAAGATTTCGTCAAAGCATTGCCACGCGCGGTCGCGGTAGGTTGGACGGCAGTGGTGACAGGCGCGGAATCTGCAGTGAGGATACATCTTGAGCTTCGTTCCTGCCGAGAGGGGTGCCGAGGATTCAGCCTTCTCAATGTTAGATTTCTGGACGACGTTGTGGGTGGTGCTGAGGGGCAAATTTGGGACGGTGTTGAGGGACTGCGATGCCATGGATTTACGCGGCGAGTTCTTTTCGCTGGTCTGGCTTTGCTCAAACCTCCGAAGCGTGATCCGAGTGTTGTCGATAACGGCCTGCTTTTGTGCTCTCAGAAGTTGGACTTGTTTTGGCGTATAGTGGCCCTCCATAATGGCATTCTCAACCCATGGATTCAGGTGTGGAGTGTCAAACTCTACGTCCATATCATTGGACGGCAATACCTCCTCGATACCATCTGTAGAGCGAGGCTCGAATGGACTTGGGATGGTCAAATTCCCAAGGTCAGCATCATTCGTTGGAATCTTTTCGTCTTGGGTACAGGAATAGACCCAGTCAAAGTGAGGAACCTTATCACAATTATGGCATTTGAACCCGCCATACAGTCTCTCCATGTTGACATGTGTACATGCTGCCCGACGAGTGTTGAGAGAAGGGATTCTGATCTTCTGTGTTGATTCCAATTCACCTTCAGGCGAATGTAAAGGTGGAGGTGGGAGGGTACCGGTGGCTTGGTTCTGCATAATAAGATCTCGTAGCTTCACAGCGTATGGTGTCATTCCTCTCAAGAGAGCTTCAAGGCTAACAAACTCATCATCTGTATCGCGTAAAGAAGCCTCTCGGTGTCTTGCTGGGGCCATCACATTTTGGGAGGGTAAGTGTTGAGTGATGGCGCGATGTTGACGGTAATCTCGGTATTGCCAGGCAAAGCGAGATAAGACAACAGGTGTATTCATCATCTCATCTCGATGTCTACTTTAGGTATGGATTGCATGGAAATAAGGATCAAGTACCACTCATTGCTTTGCGTCGTACAATGATTATAGATGGAGAGTGTTAAGTTTTAAATTGCATGGATAGCGAATGGTCATTGACTTGATTATGGGTGTATCAATGAAAGTCGCGCGCCTCATTTAAGAGATGGACTTGCCTCTTAAGTCATATCTCTACGTGAGAAGAAGTCTCACTGTTCGGGCATCATACAATGGATCAGCCTCATAACGCATGCGGTTGCACGATCAACTTGATACCATAGCCCGAGTTCAACGGACGGGAGGGGAGATGTGGTCGGCTTCAGGCTCCATCCTCTGGTCAAACTTGCGCAACACCCATCTAGACTTCGTGGCGCACCCAAGGGAGTGAGTGTTTAGAGAGTAGAGAGATTTGGCCACTGTCCATCGCTTCCCAAACGGTGCATCTGGTGCCGTATCACACCTGACTGAATCTTTAACAGCATGGATGTACGGCTTGGCACGACTTCTCTATGAGGTTTCGTTCACCAATATTACGCAGCTTCTTTTAGAGGCAGATGCAGTTGGGAAGGGGACTACTCTACCTTACCTCACCTAGGTGGGAACTAAGTGCTAGCGCGTCGACAGGGGTCTAAGGCAGACGCGGTGCAAATACTTCTAACACTACAAGCCAAGCCTGCAGTTCTTTGTGGTTCACACCTTTTTACATTTAATGACCGTGTAACGTGCAAATGCTACCGGGTTGCCAACACACTGGCTTTGTCAAAGCTACGGCCTGCTGTCGTGGAGCTCAGGTCGTTGTTTCCTTATCGGATCTCTCTCCTGCCTAGCCGTTTCTATCCAATCAGATCCCTTGACCACCGACTATTTACCGCCTCTCATGCTCTGCCACGACCAGAAGTCATGTTCACGAAAGCTGTGCAGGATCATAACCCCGCATTGTCCACTGGACTCAGAGGCACCACGCTCTCACAGCACTATAAAGCCAGTGGCAATGTCTTGAAACCCGTCAACCCGACGGCGTTGAACTCCTCCCCACCATCTTGGACGACATCTACCAATCCTTTGAAGCGTACCGCATCACAGGCTAATACTAGAGAAGAGCATACGCGGAACAAGAGATCCATGGTGGAATTGAGCCAGCCCTCTACTGGTGGTGGGAGGGTGGGAAAATTACATGATAGCGTCTACTTCGACGAGAACGACTTCGATGACGACTCGAATATCAATCTAGATGAGATCGACGAGTCCAGAGTTTACCAGAAACCATTGTCCGCCACATCGTCAGATACACTCCTGGACGATCTTGATTCGAGGAGACCCGCTGCTCGTCATCCACCAGTCAGTGGCACACCGTTGCCTTGGTCATCCTCACCATTGGCACATCAACAAATACAGCCTCCGAAAGGAACAACCCAAGAAGCTCCCATTGCCAATGCAACGAAAAGGCGAACCCTGCCTTGGGTCGAAGAAGAGAAGAGGGAAGCGGCTAGGGCTAGGGAACGTGTTGATCAACTATGTGAGGATCTGAACGGAGGCTATTCGACACAAGATAAAGAAAGAATTACAAAGAAAATCGAGAAGAGAAGAGCAAAAGAAGCAAATGAAGCATATGAAGATCTAGCTGGGAGCCTCAAACCGGTGCAACGGAGGAGATATGATACCGCGGGCACTCATCATGATAACTTGACCGCAAAAGGAATTCCTGACTTTGTTGCCGACAAGATAGTCGCAGCAAAAGAAGGTAGATTAGCACGTGAAACTGCCGAAGAGATACACACGCCACTCCCAAAAAACATGGTTAATTCGCCATATCCCTGGAATAAGACTGCCAGCGCGTTGAAGGAAGAGCAGAAAAGGTTACGGCAGGGTCACCGGAAGCTCGTCAAGGATGTTGAAGGCACCGATGTAGCAAAAGCAAGTACAAAAAAGAAGAGAGAGGCTCTTCCCCGGGTCTTTCTCAGCGACGAACAAAGATCTGTCTTGAACTTGGTCGTCGAGCAGCAGAAGAGCGTGTTTTTCACAGGCTCCGCAGGTACAGGCAAATCAGTCTTGCTACGTGAGACCATCAAAGTGCTCCGCGATAAGTATAGGCGCGAGCCTGATCGTGTGGCTGTTACTGCTTCTACTGGCCTTGCTGCCTGCAATGTTGGCGGTGTCACACTGCATAGCTTTGCTGGTATAGGTCTAGGTAAGGAGCCAGTGCCTGAACTCGTCAAGAAAATCAAAAGGAACCAGAAGGCTAAGAACCGATGGATGCGTACCAAAGTCCTCATCATCGACGAGATCTCTATGGTGGACGGAGATCTCTTCGATAAGCTTGAAGCTATAGCTCGTGCAATTCGCAATAATGGGCGACCCTTTGGGGGCATCCAGCTCGTCATTACAGGCGACTTCTTTCAATTACCCCCGGTGCCAGACCATGGTGGCAGGGAAGTCAAGTTCTCATTTGATGCTTCTACGTGGAATACATCAATTGAGCATACTATTGGGTTAACCCAGGTCTTTCGTCAAAAGGATCCCGGTATGTAGACCTCACCATACATCAATGGAGCTCTCCTGACGACTTTAGCTTTTGCCAATATGTTGAACGAGATGAGGCTTGGAAAATTAACACCCAAGTCTATTAGTTCGTTCCAAGCGCTTACCCGGCCCTTAAGCTTCGCTGACGACTTTGAGGCTACGGAATTGTAAGATCTTCCTGTCACTTCTGCATTTCACCCTTCTAATTTTGAAAGGTTTCCCACTCGTATGGAGGTCGAAAATGCTAACGGAGCTCGCATGCGAAATCTGAGTGGAAAAGAATTTGATTTCAGAGCAGAGGATGGCGGCATGATACAAGATCCTGTCCAGCGAAGTAAGCTGTTGGACAATTGTATGGCGCCTGCTTCGCTTAAGCTCAAAAAGGGCGCTCAGGTAATGTTGATAAAAAATATCGACGATACACTTGTCAATGGCTCAGTGGGAAAGGTCATTGCCTTCATGGATGAAAAGACGTTCGATATCTACCATGAGGATGAAGATGAGTTTCAAGCTGTTGAGAATATGGATCAGGATGACGAGCAGATGACCATATCTCGGAAGAAGCTGAAGGCTTTGATCAACAAGGATGTTGCTGGTGACACAAGCCAGAAGTGGCCCCTAGTACGCTTTCAAATCGCGGATGGCACCTCGAGAGACCTCTTATGCCAAAGAGAGTCTTGGAAGATTGAGCTGCCCAACGGTGAAATACAAGCATCTCGATCCCAAATACCACTAATTTTAGCTTGGGCCTTGTCTATCCACAAAGCCCAAGGTCAGACTCTGGAACGAGTGAAGGTAGATTTAGGCAAGATATTTGAGAAAGGCCAGGCTTATGTGGCCTTGAGTCGTGCAACCTGCCAAGAAGGGCTGCAGATCACAAGGTTCGATCCTAAAAAGGTCATGGCTCATGATAGGGTGCGGACTTTCTACAACAGCTTGTACTCTGTCAATCAAGCAAAAAGCTCGCGTGCACCATCTGGAGAGGTGAAGAAGGAGGTCAACGCCACGGATTACGAGAATGACTTCCTCAACGCTGGCTTTGGCTCTGAAGACGACGACGCTATGCAGGCTATGTACGGGAGATGACACGGGCTTGGGACGGGATAAGATTTGGAACCCAAGCGACATACCTGGGCAGCATTTGCAAGTCGGAGATGGACGTATTGTTTTGCAAGCGCACTGTATCTAGCTCACTGGCTTCGAATACCCCTGTAGCAAAGTCGAAATGTAATGAACCTGTGTCTAGTTGCTCTATAGCGTTCTCTATAGATAGGAGTTTGTAAGGCAATGAAGTGGTAGTCGTGCACATAACCTTAATATTTGTTTTCACTGCGTTCAATTCGTCGCTTTTGCGGCTCGACCACCGAAAGTGTAGTTCGATAAATAGGAAATCTTTACAAATCCAACCCTTTCTGAAATGTAAATTATAGCTCAGTGTTCTTCGAAAATTCAAGACCCACATTGACAACCATTATAAATGCCCATATCCTTGCTTTATGCTCTATTCTTTTGTCATAGGTAGAGTGGGAGTGGTGTCATAAATAAAGCTCCTTCCGCCGCATGAAAGACACATTTTGCCCACAGTCAACGGAAACCTTCCTAACGCAACCTTCTGATTAACATCTACGCGACCCTGGCATCTCGATGGCCGAAGCATTCATTGGTCTATCTGTTCTAGCAACACTCAGGCGCCCTCCCGCCGCCAAGGTACGAGGCCTGGTAACAAATGTAGCCGAGCAGCAGTTGACATTGAACAAAGGTACGCCTGTGGATCTCCTTACGCCTAAGCCTAGAACTACCGACGAGCATCTGATATCAGCGTACTGACACAGAACTATAGTAAAATGGCTATCGACCAATGTTGTGCAGGAGCTGCTGATTTTGCACGCTTCGAATATCCTGGAACTTGAGGTGGAGGCGGAAACACCAAAACCACGTATACTACCCGATGAGAGCAACCGAGAGTTCGTAGATCCGGCAATCGTGAGCTATGGAAGGCATGATATACAAAATACTAGGCAGCCCATTGGTGCACAAGCCAACGGGGCAATTGCCTCTGCGGGTCTTCACTCTCAGGCAGTCCTAGGACACCCACCGCACGGATTATCTACGATAGCTTCACCCACAGCATCTCCAGCTAGAATTGACCGTCAAGGGGTCATTCAAAGAGATGGCTCAGCCGGGAACAAAGAAAATGTCACAACGTCAGCTACACTCTCTGGACCATTTAGTGACCTATCGCTCAATGGCCAAACACTTGGGCAGGCGTTAGATGGGAAGGACTTGACACCGCCAAAAGTGCAAGATGTTGAAGTCTTGAAGGACAAAGAGGTGCCATCCGGACAGGCGCCTAGCCATACCAACAAGCGCAGGAAATCAGGAGTCAAGGGGTCGGTGTCCACACAAACACAGACCCTACCAGAACCTCACCCACCTCCTACTCCGCTCTCTAGTCAAAAGCGACGCAGTAAGCAGCAGAAAGGCTGGCGTCAGACCCCGCTTCTTTCGGAACCTGCAGCAGTTCAAAAGCATTCGCGTAAATCCTCCGCTGTGATGACTCTTGACTCAGGGCTCAAACCACCGCCAACACGCAATTCTAAGTTTACCTCAGGTAATCTTAACAGACGCGCCCGTCGTCGACAAAAGGAAGAAGAGGACCAGAATGGCTGGGCTACAGGTGAAGCTACGGACATACAAGACATGGGTGACTTTGACTTCGAAGAGAATCTTTCTAAATTCGACAAGCGAAAGGTGTTCGATCAGATCAGGCTGGACGATACTACGGCTGACGAAGCTCGTCTTGTCAGCTTCAACAGGCTGCCCAAGCCCGGGACTGCTGGCGGCAAAAACCTGCATTATACAGAGAACGTGATGGACTCACCTGTGCATAAGAGTGTGGGACATAGTAGCGACAGTGATTTGGCAATTAGCGAGACCAAGATGTCAAGAACCTCGACCAGGCACCCTCCTTCAAGAAAGGGAAGCGCACTTGTGGCTGTCGATCACCACGGGTCTGGCTCAACCTTTATCACGGATTCAGTAGGCATGGCTCGACAGAGATCTAATCATTCAAGGGCAGCTAGTCCGAGGGTCAAGACTGATTCCTCTACGGGTCGCCACAAGTCTTCTACTGCTTTCAAACCCTCCCTGCGCTTTTCTTCTACGAACCGCCAATGTCCCACCATTAGCCCTTTGCAAATGTTGGAAATCGAGCAGTTGGCCATCACCGAGCTAGGTTTAACGGAAGAGATGATGGCAGAGACCGCTGCTCGCAGTATAGCAGAAACAGCGTACCATCTATCTACTACCGAAGACGAGGAGCATCCTGGTCTCTGGTCCATACCACTTATTGTGATATTAGCCGGCAATCACAAAACCGGATCTCGCGCTATAGCAGCTGCTCGTCACCTCCGTAATCATGGTGCCCGGGTAGTTCTCTGCGTCCTAGGAGTAGAACGGGAAGATGATCTTTTGGACAGCGTACGCCGCCAACTAAAGATCCTTCGGAACTGTGGAGGCCAAGCAATCAAACAAGATGCCCTCATGAGGACATTGAGGAAGCTGCAAGCTCCAACAGATCTCATTATAGATGCCTTGCTGGGCATGCATATCTCCTTCGACGACCTCCGCACTGACGATCAAGCCGCCTACTTCCAGCTTGTGTGTTGGGCAAACGGCAGCGACGCACTTGTCCTCTCCATCGATATACCCTCTGGCATCGACGCCTCTTCAGGTCTACTTACTATGCAGGATGGCCAGCCTTTGCATTTACACGCTGCAAACGTGCTCTCACTCGGTGCACCCAAGATGGGACTCCTCACCTCTCTTGGCCGTGTTGAGTGCGTTGCTAGTTTGGGATTGTATGTTGCGGATATTGGCATTAGCCCGACTGCTTGGAAGAAATTTGGTACCAGGAGACGACATGGGGTTGAGTTTGGAGGCGAGTGGGTTGTTGCGGTGGTGTATGATAACGGGGAGAAGGACTCAGCACAAGGTGAGGGGGAGATCAGGTGGCTTTAGATAGATAGTCCGTGATTTGTCTCTCTGGCATGGCATGGCACTGGTGGTCTTGGGTTGATGCTGAAAATGGCTTTAGCGAGAACGTGGAGGTTACCCCTTGGGCATTTGTACGCCGTGGTTGGGTTTTATAGCCACTCTAGAGATCATAGATAAAAAATCTGATCTCATGCAGATATATCTCTCATGATGCCCAAAAATCCACTACCAATTATCAAAATTCCCAAATCCCCCTCCCCCAGCTTTCACTTTCTTCTTCACCGGCTGCTCTGCTTCCCACTCCTCCAGCACTTCCCCCTCAGGAGCGCCCCCACCACCATTCGCATTGATGTATTTCCCAACCTCAATTACGCTTTCCCCCCCTTCATCTCCACCATTCACACCCCTAACCCGTTTCCCACTCCAAGTCACCCTATCTTCCTCCTTCCCCCCCCTCTTCCTCACCTCCTCCTCCCTCCTCTCCCTCTCCTCCCCCTCCCTCCTATCCTTTAAAAACTCCTCAAACGGATCCACCACCACACTCACCTCCTTCATCAGCACATCCTCTACCGGCCTCTTCCCCTCATCTACTTCCACTCTCTCAATCGCAGATAAAACAGACATGCTGGCTTCGCCGACCACGCGGCCGAAAATCGTGTGTTTACGATCCAAGTGTGGGGAGGGGCGGTAGAGGATGAAGAATTGAGATGTATTGGTGTTTTTCCCTTTGTTGGCCATCGATACGATCCCCCTAGCGTTGTGGGTGAGCGGGCCGTTGAATTCGTCTTCGAAGGGTTTGTTCCAGATGGAGGAGCCGCCGCGGCCGGTGCCGGTGGGGTCGCCGCCTTGGAGCATGAATCTGCGGATGGAGCGGTGGAAGGGGACGGCGTTGTAATATCCCTTTTTCGCTAGTTGGATGAAATTCCAGACGGCTTTGGGGGCGTGTTCGGGGAGGAGTTCGAGGGTGAGGGGGCCGTGGGTGGTGGTTATGGTGGCGTAGCCGGGGAATTTGACGCGTCGGGGTTTCAGCATGTAGGCTTCGTCGGTGAGGAGGGCGAGGGTGGAGGTTGTGTGGGGGGTCAAGCCGGTGGAGGTTAGGGAGGCGGCGGCTAGGCCGGTGGTGTGGAGTGCGGCGTTGTAAGGAGTTGATTTGGAAGTGTGAGCGGGCTTGGGGGTGGTGTTGGGGGTGGAGGTGGATGTGGACGAGGATTTGGTGAGGGAGGTTGAGGAGGTGGGGGGGGAGGGTTTTTGATGGAGGTATTTGCCTACTTGGGGCTTTGAGGGTGGTGTGGAGGATGAAATTTCGGAGGATCTTATCATTGAGGCGGCGTTGCCTAGAGCGGAGGTATTGACGCTGGCATTTCTTTCTCGTTGTTGAGCTTCTGTGAGGGTAGAGATGCCTTCTTGGAGGTATTTGAAGGAGCTCAGATTTCGCGACTGAATGTTCTGTGGATCTTGGAGTGTGATGATGTCTTTTCTGCCGAATTCCTGGTCGTTAATTAAATCTCTCCACATCTTCGCTTTGACGTTCAAGCGTTCAACTGTGTCATATGCGAAGACGTTGCCGGTGTTCTTTAAGGCTACAATGTGCGTGTTATCTGTGAAGACCTTGTATGTGACAGGATCCACCATCTCGCCCTCATCGTTCTTGCTGAACTGTAGCTTGATCAATTCATCCCCCTTTAAAGGCTTTGCCGTGACTGGATTTGTGCCATGTTTCAGCAGCCATGGTAATATGTTATCGATGTCGAAGATGTGGCCTTCAGGCGTGCACACAGGCGTTTTGAAGGGTTGGAGCGAGACAGCACAGAAGTTGAATGGGAGCCGTTTGAACGTCGTATCTGGAGCTTTCGATTTCGCGATACCTGAGCCAGCGCTGGCGGAGTAGGCATCTTCGGACGCCCATTCACTGTGCGTTATCTGGGAGGCATTAGCCAGTCAACAAGGCGCAATTGACTGTAGGTCTGGCCTACATAGAGCTTGTCTGTACCTGAGCGACGAAGAGAATGAGTAGGTGATCACGGATGCTCGAGGTAGGATTTGCTTACCTTTACCCATGGTGTTTGGTGGTGTTGATAGCTGTGAGGCTTGGCAATGGCCCCCCAGCTGTATAGCCCCGTAGGGCTGGACCTAAAGCTCGTGAAGCGGGCCCTGAACGCTGCTCTAAAATTCTCGGAATTACGTTACCCAGGCAATAAGGAGGTTCCCCGGAGCATCCCGGTTTAAGGGAATCTTCAGGGCCCGCTTCTCGAAGGCGACAAAAATATGCCCCCATCTCAGGCGAGGCTCGCTCGCTGGCTGCCACCCTAGCGAGGGAGCTGGGTGAGTAGGGGTGATACAGCTCCCCACCCTGGTAATATAATACCCTGAGATACATTCACTTAATTATTGGACTGCGCCATTCTCCAGAAGCCATGTAGGTGGCTCGACACGTGGCCGCGCATATTGTAAGGCTGAATTCGGACCTTTCAACTTCTAGCCTGATCCTTAGATGCTTTCTATGAGGCTGATAATTTTTCGTTGTGTTTCCATATCCAGAACATCACGTTCATTATTCTGATCATGGCGGAAGCTTTGATAGCCGTTGGCTTGGCTGCTAACATCTTTCAGTTCATCGATGTTGGCTCTAGATTCATCTCCACTGCTTGGAATATTTGCACGTCAGGCCGCCAAGGTTTCGCTGAGTTGCTTGACGTTCAAAAGACTACCGAGGACCTGAAGAATGTTCTACTTGGCTTTCTGACTTCGAGCGAAGCGAGTGCCACTCTGGAAAACAATGAAAGCGGGCTTCAACAGCTTCTCAGTAATTGCGAGCGTCTTGCCAACGAGTTGTTAGATTCGCTGCATAAGATTCATCTACCGGAAAAGTCTCGTAAGCGAGATGCCCTGAGGACTGCTTTTAAGATGATCTAGAAGGAAAAGGAATTAAAGTCTCTGCAGCTGAGACTAGACGGATTTAGACAAGAACTAGTCCTTCACCTCCTAAATTTGATACGGTACGTTCAACGTGGGGTTTGCCATGGCATTTTCCCCCTTCAAGTGCTGAAATTGACTATCGATGTCAGTCACCAAGGCCAGCAGTCGATAGAGCGGCAAGAACAGGTTTTGGCTCAAATCAGTGCGGTCCAAGCTGGCAACCAAAGGCTAGAAGAGAGATACAGCCAAGTAGAGTTGAGCAAAGAAGGCATTGGGGCTGCCATCTTGAATATATTGACTTCTAAGGCGGGCTTGACAGTACAAGCTCACGAAAAGCAAAGCTTGCAAAAGGATTTGATCACTGCTATATATCAGGGTAGAGCAACTGATAATGTGACAAACGAGCCAATCACATCAGTATCAGTATCTCGGCAGGAGCATTTACGGAGGATCTTCCTGGACCGGCTGCGCTACCCTGGCATGGAAGATCGAGAGGACAGGATTGCACAAGCTCATGAGAAAACGTTTCGGTGGATCTTCGAGGACGGTAATTTGCAGCAGACGCACTGGTCGAACTTCAGGGATTGGCTTGAATCTGATTCGCAGCTTTACTGGATTACAGGCAAGGCCGGGTCCGGAAAATCGACCTTGATGAAGTATATTTGTCAGCCGGACGAAGAGATATCGGATGACAGGATGCCGCCAAATATCGGAGGAAGATGCGAGTCGCGCTGCTCGAAGCATCTAAAAATTTGGGCCGGTGACTTTCAATTGATCACCGCCGTTTTTTTCTTTTGGAACTCAGGCGTTGAGCTCCAGATGTCACAACGAGGCCTCCTACTCTCCCTTTTGTATCAGCTAATACAACAGGCTCCCCACCTCATTGCAACTGTCTCACCGAGAAGATGGGAAGCACTTTGTCTCTTCAATGATGATCCGGGGGAGTGGTCTCATGGAGAATTGCACGAAATGCTTCGTACGGCGGCAAGGGAAGTCAGCAGAACTATGCGCCTCTGCCTATTTGTGGACGGTCTAGACGAGTTCGAGGGCGAGCATAACGATCTAATTTGCCTATTTCAAGACCTCATTCAGAACGGTAATATCAAGGTGTGCGTTGCAAGCCGACCTTGGGTCGTTTTCGAGGACGCATTTGAGCATAAGCCCAGTATGATGCTTCAATATCTAACCTACTCTGATATCAAATACTACGTCACGTCGAATTTGCAAGATGACTCCCGTTTCGCCCAGCTTCGGAAGAGGGAGCCCAAATACGCCGATCAACTGATTGAAAATGTCGTGTCCAAAGCTTCAGGGGTTTTTCTCTGGGTCCATTTGGTGGTAGCATCCCTGCTCGCAGGTATGGGCTTTGGTGACCGAGTATCAGACCTCCAAAAACGTTTGGATCTTTTGCCTCCCGATCTGGAAAGACTCTATAACAAAATCCTCCAAAGCCTTGATCCGTTCTATCTAGAACACGCGGCACAGCTGTTCAAGCTTGTGCAGGAAAGCCTTGTACCCCCCCAACTGATTCTTCTTTCATTTGCAGACGAAGAAGGTCTAGATCCTTACGTTAATGGGAATATTAAACCCTTGTCGCAGGATGAGTTGTCTCTTCGAGCGGATACCATGCGTCGTCGCCTGAACAGTCGGTGCAAAGGATTTCTGGAAGTCGGCAAAAAATCGGAGGGTGCGACCAGCGACGGAACCGAAGAAACTGTCCAATACTTACATCGGACTGTAAAGGATTACGTCGAAAGCAAAGAGGCACAAGGTACCCTTGGCGCGGCCATCACGTCTGACTTCGATCCCCACCAGAGGCTTTGTGTGGGAAGTCTGGCGCACCTGAAAGCCATCGAGGCTGACGAAGATGTTCTCGCTAATGGAGCCTTTTGGGCTCGTGTACGACAATGTCTTCACAGCGCCGCTCAAATTCAGTCAACCAACCGCGCTAGTATAGTACCATTGCTGGACGAGCTTGACAAGACTGGGCGTACCCTTGCCAAGCGCATTGCGACCTTTCTGGCACCAGACTCTGTCTTCGAATCCAAACTTCTCCTTTCGCTGCTTGAAACCGGACAATGGGTTCCATCACACCCATGCTATATGTCCTTGACCGAAGAACCCGTGTTTGGCTCAACCTTTTTATCGTTGGTTGTGCGCTATGGGATTGTTGAATACATCGAAGCCAAAGCAAACCAAGGCTGCCTTGTACAACACTTCCGCACTGGGGTATGGCCATTGCTTCTGGATGCCGTCTACGTTGATCCTAACGGTATAATCGGACCTTCGAATGCGGCGCCTCGTCTTGATATGATTAATTGCTTATTGAATAAAGGAGCTGATCTCAATTATCCTATATCTGGAATAGAAGGTGCGAGAAAATCTTCAAGCTGGGTGCTGACGTTGCAACACATGCTGGAACAATATGATGGCCTGGAATTGAAGTCGCCCTGGTTAGAGATTACAGAAATGATGATTCGACATGGAGCTAGGGTAGACAAGGATATAATCAATCTTTTCAAGCACCGTGACACGATGAACAGCTGGAGAGTTAGGACTCCATTTGTCTACGGATGGAAAGAAGTCAGGTTGTTCGATCATTTATACAGTGTGAAACAGCGCGTGTCCCGAAGCTGGTTTCCGTGGGTCTCTGGGCCCAGTAGATGTTCAGAAAGTGTTGCAAAATGGCTATGATATTTCCATCCTTGCTAGCTGCTCCACCAACACCATCTCATCTCCACATCTTCTTGCTATTCTAGCACCTTCTACCCCTATCCTATGGCATCTGTCATGTAGAGCATTATGTATATAAGAGCTTCTTTCCATAGATCCTGCTCAGGCAGGCAATGCAATGTTTACCATTCCTAGCATTGCGACAGAAAGGCTTCGGATGTTAAATTTAGAGAAGTTGGTTCAGAACTTGGTTCTCCTCAGCAACAACAGCACAGGCAACTAGAATTATGATTATTGCCATTATGTTATCATTTACAATAATGTCTTTATAATCAAGTCAATTAATGAGATCGCCAATCTTGTTCATGTCATCGCCCACTCAATCTGCAGAAGTCCTTTTGGCACGCGTAATGTAACATGGTTTCCCACCCCGTTCTCGTGCAGTAGACGCCCGTTATACAAACAGTAAGCAGGGATATGCAAGCGTATTATACGCAATTGTCCTCCTGAACAGTTTTCGTCGTCGTGCCAGCAGCAGTCCCACTTGCTCCAGCTATCTCACTAGCAGCCTCCATAGCATCAACCATCTCACCAGCATATGCACTCCTCGCAATGAATTTGAACAAGTAATACCTTTTCTACAACTTCCTTTCTTTGCCTCTCAATACCCCGCCGATGAAAGGAACAACATTATCAAGCGTCGACGGCTTCCATCTATCCGCTTCCTCCCAAACCATTTAATAGCCCCATTACACATCACCTGCTTCCGCCCTCCATTGGAAGACAGGTAGCCATATGGATCACTATGTCCGGGATGCACGGAGTTGATATCACCGGTCTCCCCGTATGGCTGCGTGGTTTTGAAATCTTAGCGAGCAATGAGAGATCTCTCAGAAGTGGTTGGGTTTGTTTCGTAGAGCCAGATTAGACGATAAGTTTGATTCAAGGTGAATGACTAGACCTCATATGGCGACGGAATCATACGGAAGCAGATGAGGCAACAGGTTGTCTGGGTCAAGGGCGAAGATGTATAATGAGGGTGAGCACAGCCCAGATGATCTTGTCTACCGCATTGCTGATGGTGTACGGAGATTGACACGATAAGTCTTGATTTGCGCTAATGGTATTGATGTGCCAAGGCTGCAGCGCCAGGAACGCACCCTTACATAAGGGTGCCCAGATAATACCCGTCTAAGGGCTACTAATAGAAGCTCAAATACTTAAGGGAAAATTACTCCCATACCCTCGGTATGGGAGTAGTTTTCCCTATATATACACATACTCCCACCCGGCCCTTACACACCCCTTTCAAGTCGCAATCTGCCGGTAGAAATCCGGCGTGGAAAAGAACGCATAACGCTCCAACAGCCGATCCAAGCCTTGGTGGGTTGTAGCATCGTTCACGCTCACAAGACCCTCCTGAGTTCCTCCGATCGCAAAGACTTCGAGCTGCGAAAGATCGCTCAGGTCAGGAGCGCCGCCTCCTCCATTAGCTGCGTTGAACGCGACCGGCCAATTTGCGAAACTGGCGTTCAGCGCTCTGAGCTCATCGTTCCCGGGAACGCCTGTGTTGGCGAATTGCGTCCAGCTCCCGCTCATACGCGATCCGAGTGCGACGTCGCTCTGCGTGGCGCCGATTTGGAGGACGATTTGTATTTCGTTGAAGACGTAGAAGATGTCGCTGAAGTGCAAGACGCCGTATTGCGTCACGCCAGACTCCACGAGGAATTGTGCAAGGGGAGATTGTTCAAGCTGGTAGACGAAGTTGCTCGCGTTGGAATATTGGGCTGCTGCCAGTGCCAACGCCAATGAAGGGCAGACGAAACTAAAGTCGCATTCGATACGGGACACGCGATAGTAAGCTGCAGTGGCGTTACTACCGGGCGTCTCCGTGAATTCGGATTCAGGGTAGAGTGACAGCATCTGCGTGAGCGTGCTGTTTGTGATGCCGGGATAGGTTTGGCCGAAATAAGGTATCACAGTTGAATTGGTCAGCGTCGAGTCTACGAATAAGGACGCATCGTTCAGGTTCCATCCTGTAGTCAGCGGTACGTTTCGACAGAATTGACCTGAGCGAACAAGTTCCGAAGGTGCAGCTGGGATGAAATCGTGGTCGACGCTAGATATCAAGACGTCTAAACCGAATGAAGCGAAAGTATCGTTATAACTCAGCGTTGCGTTCAGCAATTGATCGTAAGGCACCAACCGTAAGCACGCCAGCACCTACACACTGTCCGCCGACAGGCAACCGAGGGCTTTGGCAACTTTTGCCGTGTTGTTGGCTGAATCATTCGAAGCGACAAAGGAATGTGCAGCAGGAGCACCGGACTCTATAATGATCTTTTGGAAGGGTACAGGGCCCTGTGTTCCTCTAAATACAGTGCACTGAAGACCTATACCTATCGCGCTATCGTATTCCCCAAAGATTGTCACATTGTCAGGATCTCCCCCAAAGTAGTTAATATTTTGCTGGATCCATTCAAGAGCCAGCCGCTGGTTCCGTAAGCCCAGATTGGTGTTGCCCTTTAAGAACAGAGCCGGAGAAGCACCAAAGTCAAATATAGTAAGACGATAATTCATGGCGACATATATCATAGAACTTTTGGTTTGCTCGGCTTTAAGTAAAAGACCTAAGGGAGTGTAGATATGGTTGTAGGCCTGGCCAATGGAGTCTCCGCCTGAAGTAGTTAGAAATCAGTCCGTTGATACTCCGCTTATTTCTTGATAGCTCACCTCTATAGATGTAAACCATGACGGGTAATTTTGAACCAGCTCCGATATTCGCGGGCCTATCGACGCGTAGATTGAGACAGTCCTCTTATACAGTTGTTACGTTCGAGAAAACTGGGAAGGTTGCTACAGGAACTTTCGCCTGTGGCTATGCTGGCCCTGGTTGCGTGGCGTCGAAATTGCTACCCTTAGACCACTGCTTAGGCGTTGCCTTCGTAAATCGCTTTGAGCCGCTGACACTTTCTGTGAACGGAATCCCGAGGAAAGACTCCGTCCCATTGGCGGCGACGCCGACATAATCTACATCTGGCGTCTTCACTGTGGTGGAGGCGAACGCACGGAATATAAGCAGGGGAGCAAGGAAAGAGAGCAGTGATGATTTCATTTTGAAATGCAAAAGAGCTGTGTTCCTTCAACCTACACTGAAGATATACGCAGGTCTTATATACTGCACTGTCAGATGCATTACGGAGCTGACTCATCGTTCTCACCGATGGTCAATGATCCCGCGACGTCGCATTTGGCTGGCTTCCTTATGTGGTTCCAGGTGAGATTCACAGAAACCGTTGCGCTAAAATCCTGCAGCCTCAGGTGCCCGCGTCAGTGATCGGCCCTGTACATAGGACGCGTAAGGCATCCTCGCCAAGGTTGAGTAAGTAAGGAAGGAATGGGTGGAATATCAAAGGAAAGCGGAGAGTCCATGCGGAGAGTGGCACCAAAAGTCCTGATTTACCCTGAGCCAATTTTGGGAGCCGTAACCCTAGCCCGCTACTGATACCCTTGAGGGTGCCGGAAGCTTACGCGGCTTAGGGGGTCCCTAGAAATAAATTGAAGTCTTAGCGGCCATTTATAGGGGACTGGACCCCAAGGGCTTTGTTTATTAGGCTCACAAATCAGGACTTTTTCTCCGTATGTCAGTCTGGCTTACCAAACTTATATGGCAGGATGGGCTAGCCGTTCTTGGTATGCACTGGGGTGTGGTACGCTCCGAGGTTAACAAGCGCTCTTTAACCGTCCCGGGAATATTGGCTCGCATTTCACCAAAGGAGTGAGAGGGCAGTACCTTCGTAATGAAACTTTTAAGTAAGTACAGCAATTAACCTATCATAGAGTAATATCGACAAGCCAATGCTGTTGCGTACGAGTATATGGGTCGCCCTACTTTGTAAGTGTCGAAGGTAGATTAGCGTAGATAAGCTCTCTCTCAGCCCCTGAGTGAGAGAAGAGAATCCTTTCAGCCTCCATTGAATTTCTAGCAAGTTAATCACTTCAATTCGTACCTTAATTTTTCGGCAATGAGAGGAGCTCTAGCCCGCGAACGTATGGCTGGCGTGAACGGGTTATTTGCCAAAGTTTGGCTCCTGTTTCCTTTCTTTCCGACTCCGATTATCAGACTTCCCCGCGTTTTTGGGATGACAGCTTCACGATCGTCAACCCCAATATGCACAGAAGGCATCGAGGCGATGGATCCAAAGTGACTGTGAGATACTGCACAATGAGGTTTTGGATGCACATTTTGCGAAGAGAAACATCAATTGGACGACGACGGTCGATGATCCTTTGAGTATCTCTGTGCAGGGGATAAGGACGAATCGAGCACTGGAACAAGGCGTCCACGCATGAGCTCCGCTTGTCAGCTACTCCACATCAAGTACATGTTTGCTTGTCATTGATTAGGAGACGTGGTAACAGGATTTGAGGCGAAAGTCAGAAGAAGAACCAAAGCTCTTCTATGAAATATACCCAAAGAAAAATTAATAGAGAATCTTAATCGCGTGAAATCAAGGCGTTCAGCTTGGAGGAGTATTGCTCTGTCCTGCAATTTCAAGGCTTTCTAGACTAGCAAAGGGCCGCTTAACAACAATACTGCCACGAGAAAAGATCGTCGATGGAAGGCTTCATATACAAAGCAAGATAGGTAACAAAAGAGGCCAGCGTCTCAAGAAACGATGAAGCGCTGCTGGTTAGATTGGTTGCTTCCTCTTGATATCTGATTTTCCATTTCGCCACCTATCTTTTTCTTGAACATAGCGTCACAAATCTCAATAGAGGGACTTGCGTTCAAATTATATCGTTGTTGTACAACCATAAAACTTTGAAGGCAGGACAAGCCATCTGTGCTAGGATTAGCGTATACAATTTCAGTGGCCACCTTCCAGGATAAGCCACTCGGAGCGAAATTATCTCACTCATCGCTTAGAGCAGTTTCTTGATGCCCGCTGCAATCGCCTGCGGGTTCGAGTCATTCAAAAAGTGACCTCCTTCAATGATGCTCACATCCGCGTCCGGCAGATCTCGTTTAAACGCCTCGGCTCCGGGCGGGATGAAGAAGGGATCACTCTTCCCCCATATCGCCACGAGCTTTGGCTTGTGTTGTCGGAGGTAAGCCTGTCATTGTGGGTAGGACTTTACGTTTGTCTCGTAATCCTTGAGCAAACCATCGAGTTGGATCTCGAGCGCGCCTTCTCTCGACATGTAGTAGATATCGAGGTTAGCTCCGTCGGGCGCGACGCGAGAAGCAGGCTCCACTCCAAGGGTATATGCACCGGTCAGACCCTCCGGGGAGAAAATGTGCTTGAGTGGCTCGCGGTTGGCTGGGGACGGGTCGGCCCAGAATTTACGGATACCCGCAAAGGCTGGGGACAGACCTTCATCGTACGCGTTCCCAGACTGAGAAAAGATGCCAGTAATACGCTCGGGGTATTTGGAGGCTATCAATAATCCGACGGGAGCACCGAAATCGAATAGGTAGACTGCGAATTTCTTAAGCCCGATGATCTCGGTGAACTTGTCAATCGTGTCGGCTATGTTGACAAAGGTGTACTTGTATTCATTGGGGGTCGGGCGAGAGGAATTGGCCAACCCTGGATAGTCGGGCGCGACGACGTGAAATTGGTCGGCAATGAGGGGGATCAGATCGCGGAAGGTGTGAGAGCTCGAGGCGTGGCCATGGAGGAGGATTATGGTTGGGAGAGATGGGTTCCCGGCTTCGCGGTAGAAGATGTCGAGGTTATCAACCTTGGCCGTCTTGTATTGAACAATGAGGGACATAACGACTAAAGTGACGTCGGACTTGTCTGGCTTTGGGTGTTCGTGTCGTGGACGATTGTTAAGGAGTCTGCATATAGAAGAAACGATAGACGATGTTTATATCTTGAATAGATTGGTCTCATAATGCCCATCTTGTACGAGGAGCTCCCGCTTGGTCTTGCTCATCTTGCTAATCGAGGTGCCAGGTACCTGATGCTGATTATGGAATCTTCCTCACCCGCCTAGTGATCTTTATGTACCTTGAAGTGACCGTTTTCTGCTGAATCAGCACAACGCGCCCATCTTGTACGAGGAGCTCCCGCTTGGTCTTGCTCATCTTGTGAATCGAGCTGCAGAGGTACCTAATGCTGATTATGGAATCTTGTCTCCCGGGCGATCGTAGGCCCGGCAATTAAAGTGGACGAATTCAATATCGCGTGATTAGTGATCTTTATGTACCTGCTGAATCAGCACAATACTTTCGCAGACGTCAGGCGGGAAAAGGTGAGACTAACAGGGTATATGAATATGATCGGCGATTCGCTCAGCCCCTAAATTGTGCGTGGAGTCGAAACGTAATTGATACATACTTGCTGCCGTCAGGCAGCAGCTCATCCACGCTTAAGACCCCAGGTGGTGTCGCTCACCCATGTTCACCAGGGCTCGCACGATTCTCACCCGCGTCGCGCGACCGTAAAGCGGCGCTCACCTTAGACTCTAAGAGGGATGAGTTCGGGGCCGAGGTTTGCTCGGGCCCTGCCGCTTTAGCGAGGGAGCTAGGTGAGTAATTATAATTTTATACGGAGAGTGACACGAAAAGTCCTGCTTTGCGCTAATTGTTTTAGTGGAAGCCCTAACCCTAGCTTTAGATGAGACCCCTGGAGCATGCCTGTGTCTTTAGGGCGCTGTAGGGTCTGGAGTTCAGCTTTTTGAGGGGCCTTTTAGGCGAGGAGGCCCTAATTAGGGGTTGTTTAGAATCTTAGAAGCCCCCTATTAGCAGCCTTTAAACGGGCGTTGTCGAAGCACCCCCTTCAGGGGCATACTGATAGGGCTGAATTCTTGGCACGCTAATATCGTTAGCGTAAAGCAGGACTTTTCGTGTCACTCTCTGTAGATCTTCCCTATACCCAGGCTAAAATGCGACCGTTGGGAGGAACACATGACTATTGCTAATGCCAATTTTGTGGAGCGTTCCTCTCAGCGGCGAGCATCGTCCGCGAAGGAGCAGTGAAATTGAGGTATCTCTGACTAAAGCCGGTCGTGAAGCCCCTGGCTTGGGTCGAGAAGCCACTACTTATCGTGCTGGCGTTCCCCAAAGGTGTTGTAATGGGCCGCCAAGATCCATACACAGGGAAATCGTGATTGTAGGCATACGTCGCATACATGATATTGAATAGCTCTCCACCTCTCAACTTCGCACGTCCCTCCCCCCACCCCCAAAAATTGGATTACTCGCCAACCATGAGCCCGTAGACACACGCTTGTACAGCCGAGCTATTTCATTCCAATCTCTTATTCTGCGCAGATTGAAAGGTGTGAAGCCCCCGAACAACATACTGACCACATCTCTTTGCTGAGCATTTCATAGCGCCAAGCCGACAATAATCCGCTTTCGCAGGTCTTGGACGGCTGCGTGATCATCAGTCCGGTAGCAGATGATGTCTATCTCAGCTCGAGGAAACCAAAGATGTGGCCTTATCCAATGGATCAAACGGCGAGTCGTGTAGGTTCATTCCTGGAGCTTATCTCTTCGACAGCAAGGAAGATTTTCTTGACTTTCCCCTTCCAGAACGCTTCGTTGCGCTAGGCAGCGCTTTCAAAAGAAACCATCGTGCCTCCAATCCTTCCAGCCTTTGGTCCTAGAGGCGGTATATTCCAAAAATACTTGAGCAAGACCAGAGTTCATAATCACGAAGTCCTGGGTATACCCTCTACCTTTGCCTCTTATTCCATTCGTCAACCCATCTCTTCGCCTCCTCATACCTCTCCGGTACATATCGCCTACAATGCTCCAAAAAATCAAACCCAGAGTTGCACCTCAGGCTCTGATCCGCCCCCCTTTGTAGTAGACACTCCCAAATCTCTATCCTCCCCAAGGCCTTCATCAAGGACGTCTCGCCTAATTCTCCCCTGACATTGACGTTGACACCAACATCCAATAACGCCATCACTGCCTGCAATTGACCGTACCTAGAAGCAAGATGGATGAGTTGATCGCCGCAGCGGTTACAAAGGTGGGGGTTTGCACGAGCTTCTCGAACCAGATACACGACGGTATCGATTTGCCCGGCCCGAAACGCAAGGAACATGGCAGGTACACCGGTCCTTCTGTCGTCTTCAGGACGCCATTTAATCAACGCGTTAACGTCTGCGCCTCTTTTCACCAAAAGTTTGACGATTGGCAACATAGCCTTTTCGCTGGCGCAGGCCACGTGTAGCGCCGTGAAATCCGCGTCGTTTTTGTTGTGGATATCTGCACCGTGTTCGATCAGTAGTTGGGCAACGCTTGGGTGCTTCTGGAACAGAGCATCCTGTAAGGGACTTCGTCCAGTTGCACTCCGTGCTGATTTGTCGGCTTTGTGTTCAATGAGAAGGGCAGCCACCTCGTCACGGCCCTGGTCTGCTGCCCAGTGGAGGGGTGTTCTTCCGGCGTGGATTTTTTGAAGATGTTCTGTGCCTGTAAAGCCAGCTCTTACCTCAAGATCTGCTTTCGCGTGAAGGAGTGCTTGGACCACGGAAATGTGGCCTTCCTGGGCAGCGAGATGGAGCGCGGCTTTACCTTCTGAATCTTTGAAGTTCAAATCCACGTTCGCGCCTTGTTCGATGATTATCTTGATGATGGAAGCATGGTCGTTCAAGGCTGCAAAGTGGAGAGCGGTTTTGCCTTCGGGACCGAGGATGTTCAAGTCTGTACCTGCCTCTATCAAAAGCTTGACGGTGTCAGCGTCACCAATCTTCGCTGCTTGCACGAGCTCGTTTCGCTGATTTTTAAGTTTCTCTAGCCGTTCTCGGGCAGTCGTCTGTGTGGCTTCCGCGAGCCTCGCCATCTCTTGATACGTTTCGGCCAGGCTTGCATCATCCGGCGCGAATGGGCTGTCGGATCTCTGCAAAGCAGTGCTAGCACCTATGTCGGCGGGGTCTTGTCTGACAAGATTTTCCTCGTTTTTTGGTTCCAGCCCAGTCCCTCGTAGGGTAAAGGAGCTTTGAGGAAACCCGTCAGTCGCAGGTTCTTTCAAGGTGCTAGAGTGGGAGTCACGAAGGCTTACAGAACGATAATGAGACTACTCAGTGTCGACTTGTTTGATTGTAGGCTGACCGCAAACCCCTTGACCTGTGGTAATCTCGAAATCAGAACAGGTTCTTGAGAGTATTTGGGGTCAATACTACAGGTCGCGAAGTATATACAATCTCCGAAATAGCTCCGAGTCTGTGAAATATGTTTGGGCTCATGAAAGCTGTCAATAGCGTGTCCTAGGAGCGGAGATTTCCTTACCTCCACATTCTTAAAATATGACATAGCATACCTGCCTCTGATTTTCAGCTTCCCCTGGTTAGTAGTACGTTTGACATGTTTCTCGATTCTGCCTCTCAGCTCTTCGAGTATCGTCTGACAACTTTTCAGCGTTCCCCCAATAACAGTGATATGTCCGAGATATTCGTCGTCCATCAAAATCTCCCTCATCTTTGGGGTGTCTAGCGTTTTTTTCAAGCTGGATATTATGCCTTTCAGATCTTCTGTGTCTTTTAATAGGCTGCGGATCTCCTCCGGTGCATCAATGATGGCGCTAAGTAGAGCGGAGATCGCGGACGACGCTTCTGAAGCTGCTTCTGCAATGTCTCCGACGCTTGGCGTCTTAGACACCGTTGTCGATTGTCTACTTGTGACATTGTACCGCTCACCATCGCCTGATCCGTCTCTAGTATCAGCATTGGCGCCCAATTCTCCCTCCTCCTTGACTCTATTCTCTTTCGGCCCTTCTGTCAGCGCCTCCTGCGGCCCAGTCATTTGTTCGTCATCAGGCAAACGACGATCTCCAAGCTTCTGAACAAACGCCTTTATTAGCGGCTTATACTTCTCTACATCAGCGCTCAGGAACCCCCCTCCAATCAAATCCCGCCTAAATCCCCTCCAGACGGCTTTATCATCACCAGCGTACGTCGTAAGGATGGAACCCTCATAAGTGCTCCTTGACTTTGTGATACCATCGACCGCAGTCTTTATTTCTTTCAAGACACACCCTGCATCAATCATCTGCCTCTCCACCCTTCCCATCGTCCCGGCCGCTGCTAGCTGGAGATGGAGGGACATCGTTTCCTTGAAGCTGGCTAGCTTCGCCCTGTATTCTCCCAAGTCGGCCATCTCCCCATTCCCAAAGCGAATCATCTTCTCTATCTTCTTGACGCTTCTCTCCGGCTCGCTGAGCGCATTGTATTTCACCAGAATGTTGTCCAAGTTCTCAAGTAGCTTCCTGCTGTCATGGACTAAGTCGGTCAAAACTAGACCATGATCGGTACCGTGTGGGTGGGTTAGCGGGCTGGCGGGCCTCTTAATCTCGGTTTCCAGGTGCTTAAGTGCGACGTGGAAGGCAGAGACTTCGCTGGTGAGCTCGTCGTGCTCGCCGCATGCTTTGCGTGAGTTCTTCACCACCTTGTAGACAAACTCACCGAATGCAATAACATCGCTGATCGAGTACCCGAACCCGTATGACATGATTACTTGTCACGATGAGGCGAAAGGCTGGGGCGATGTAGACGTCAAATGGAAATTGGGGGAAGGATCATGGCTGTGATTATGCGCGCGTTTACACTGCGAGTGCATAGCTCACGCCTGGGGCTATGCTAGGGGCAGTCCTAGCAGTGCCTCCAATCGCTTCACCCTACAACCTGTAGGAAGTGGGGCAAGCTGAGCCATTTTCAAACAAGAGATGGAGTAAAAATACCGACGCCCCAATTGAATAGCTACCCCCAAAGTCTAGGTTTTCCCTTACCCGGACTTAAGAATCTCCGAGTCGCTTCATTGAGCTTGGCCTTTGACCTTTGGCTTTGGGGCCCATTGTAGGCTCCCATCCTTGATTTATGTATTTCTCTACTGCAGAGTCAAATTGCAGAATCAAGTAGCTGCTCAGTTTTGGGCTAGCTATTGCTCTAGCGGCGGGCGGATTCGCCCGTTATGCCCCCCGAGGGCCCGGTTAGTTCCACAGGCTTTAGGTCTAGCCCTATGGGGCTATACAGCTGGGGGGTTCATACAGTTGGGGGATCAATCCTTCCAGGCAGCAGGCGGGCCCAAGGTACCCCGGTGCTCCCTCTATAAAGCGGCCCTGCTACCTTTCCCGGTCGAAAACAGTAATTTTCAATCCTAAGTTCGGGGTGTATATACTATATATATACCCTATTTTAGGGGTTTTAGAAATAATGATTGTGCCTTTGGTCTAGCTGGATCATTGAGAGGCTGTGGGTTCATTTCGCTGAAAGTACAAGAAGGAGATACATGTGTTATGATGCATTTACAAGTACATAAATCACGTAGGACTGTCCTAAATGACCATTCCTTATCACTGATAGCCTAGAAATTAGAACCTTCTTGCACTGTCAAACTGGACAAACAGATAATGGGATGCATCTCTGCAGCGTGCCCCCTCTGAACACTCTACACATTAAGCCCTTTCGACCGCATATATCCATTCAACCTTGCATCGATGCCACTGACTGAAATCGCTAACATTTTCTCGGGATTCATATCACTTATCCTCGTGGCAGGAGTGACGCCTACGACGTCGCGTTGGAAGCGATGGTGATGCCTGCTGACCTCCTCCTCCAGTTTCTCTAAATGCCGGGTCGCATATCGGCAGTCGCCGACCTGGACGAATTCGATGCCAAATTGGTGAGCAGGGAAGCCGCGATGAACGATCTTCGTCACGTGCTCTTCAATCGACATATGCAAGATCTCTTCATCATTGGCTTCGCCATCGGTGATGACAATCAAGTTGAGTGGCATCAAGCCGCGGTAATAGCGTAGGGTGCTCATGTAGGCGTCGAGGATATCATTGACACGCTGCCCTGTCGGAGTGCCACCACCCGGAGAGTCGCAGTCGAATGCGGACTCCACTGCAGCCGAAGTGCGCAGGCCAGTGTAGAATGGCGTGCGGTTTAAAAAGTGCAAGTCTATACCATGCGAGTTCTGCATTGCCACCAAGGGGGCGATTCCAGCGAGGATTCTGCGAGCTTGGAGCCATCGAGATTCGGGATAGCCACGGTTGTTGCTCCAAGAAAGGTGGCCAGATTCTGTCATCGAGCCGCTGTCATCAACCAGGACCACAGTGCGGACTTGGCTTAGGGTCGAGAGCGACGCATTGAGGTTTGACGGGCGAGTGCTGGCACGAACGGAAAAGAATTGTGAAGTTTTCATTGTTCCAAGAGCATAGGTGTCCAACTCGGGCAGAACAAGAGGCCCACCCAGTATATCCTGACTGAAAGCTCGCACGATCTCATTGCTGTTATACAGCTCTGCGAAGATCTGACGGCGATGAGGACCAACGGCATCGACCCATTCAATTGAAACAGATTTATGTTTTTGGACATAATCATGCGACAGAGATTCGAGTTTCGTCATCAGGCCATCATACCTTTGGACTTCGGGCCTCGAACACCGACCGGAGAACCCACTATGCAAGGAGGTACCATGATTCTGCTTCGTTGCGATATATGTGCCAAGGATGGCCATCAGAGCTTCTCGCGAGTGGGATGACCCGTTCAATGCCTTCAAAGCGTGATGGTGATCATGAGCTTTCACGCTAATAGGCTCATACTGCACCTGGGTATCTGCTGGATTGAGGTAAGTCGGAAAGTCCTGTAGTCTTTGCATGCTGAGTGGTGGTGCAGAGACGCTACTCGGCAGGTTTTGTGATCCGGGAAGCATGTATCGAAGACTTTGTGGACTACTGAAAGAGCTATTGAGTGGGTAACCCTTGGTATCTGTCAACCCCCTGGTATCTGTCATTGGTGGAGTTGGTAATTCTGCTGGTTCCCGAAGCGGCAGTTCTGCAGGGAGACTGCCTGTCTGATTCGGCGGAAAATAACCTTGCTGAGACAAGACACTGGAACCTTGCTGAGAAGGCATCGGATAGAATTGTTGAAGACTTGGTTGGGAAGCAGGCGGATAGCCTTGTTGCGATGGTTGCGGAGATGGTTGGGCAGATGGTTGGGGAGATGGTTGGGGAGATACAGAATATGGCCTCTGAAGATTCTGCTGTGAACCCTGTTCAGACCCTGGTGGGTGGATTTGCTGTGAGCTCAATTGAGGGCTTTGCTGAGATTGAGACGTTGGCTGAGGTGTCAGAACATAACTTTGTAGCGGCGAAACATTCGAAGCTTGCCGAGGGACCGATTGAAAATTTGCCGAATAAGCTTGCTGGGGACCCATTTGAGGAGCTTGCTGCGTACTTTGGGCATAT
Source organism: Cladonia rubrotincta (assembly GCA_963971245.1). NCBI lineage: Eukaryota > Fungi > Ascomycota > Lecanoromycetes > Lecanorales > Cladoniaceae > Cladonia > Cladonia rubrotincta. The sequence continues at coordinate 1,173,990 of OZ020215.1, forward strand.
CCTTGCTGAGGTGCCATTGGAACAGTGGGCAGATAAGTTTGTTGGTATCCAGACTGAGAGGCTTGAGGTAAGGTTTGTTGATACGGAGGTGGATTTCCTAGCTGGCCACCACCGAACACCATAGCTGGACGCCCATCTCCAGAATCAATATAACCTTGGCCGTATGGCGAATTTTGTTGCCCGTAAGCTAGGCTGTTTTGGACAGCGCGGGGTTGTTGTGCTTGATAGCCCTGCTGACTCACCACATACATAGGTTGAGGCGTCTGCATCATGTTTGGGTAGTTGCTATAACCAGCAACATATCCCAATTGGCCTGGCATTCCGCCCATTCCACCCATCCCCATTCCCATACCACCAGCTCCAGGTCCCATCTGACTGTATCCCATGGGTTGCATCCCATACGGCTGGTTTCTATCCATTTATTAGCTAGTAATCGCTGAACAAGTTGGGTAAGTACGGGCAGCCATCACTACCTAGCATTAATCGCTAAGTCCTCAAAACCTTGTTCGAGCTTTGGGATCAGGTCCTCCACCTCCTGAATTATCCCATGGTGGTGCGTGTGCCCCATGTTGTGTGAGGAAAATTTTACTACCCGCTCTGCGAAACCGAGACAACGAGCTTGTGATACAGTGCTGTGTGTGCAATGCCACAATATCGCACAAAGCGTCTTGGAGTAGAGAAACAAGACGAGTGCTGATAACAAGTCAACGCAAAGGAGACACTACCACACCTTATCGAGTAACAAATAATGCGACAAATGCGGTCCGACGCTGGTATATAGTGAAATCCATCCCTGTCCACGGGACCCGTGAAGTGTAAATAGAACAGCTGAACAAGCTACTACAACAGCCAGAGCTATCTCGTAACTGTGGTTGGGCAAAGAGGAAAACGCCTCATGGTAAATATATCGCGGCGTTAACCTGCATGTGGGCTGGTTGTTCAGGGCTGAGCAAGCCATGAGCGGGGTCATCAGGTCCCGTCTTGGGGTCCAGTGATTCTTCTCCTCCCAATTCACTCACATTCCAAACACCCGATGAGACGATCAGATAAGGTACTTCCATCTCGGATAAAAAGGTACCATGACTACGTTAATAAGAGACATAGAACGGTTGACCACCCAACTGTATAGATCCTTATCGCCCTAGAAGGCTGGACCCAAAGCTGGTGAAGCGGGTCCTCGAGAAGCCCTTATACCGGGATACTCCGGGGACTATTTTCGTTGCCTGGGTAACCCAGTTCGGAGGATCTTAGGGGAGCTTTTAGGGCTCGCTTTACGAGTTTTAGGTCAAGCCTCTTAGGGCTATACAGTTGGGGGTCCTATCAGTTGAGGGGTCAACCCTTCTAGTCGCAGTCACGAGCAAAGGAATCGTTTTCTGGATGTTTGTCGAATTCTCCAATAATAGTACGGATCCTAACTTTCATACTAGGACTCCAAGCGCTTCTAGGCCTCGAAGCTACAAGGGCAGCTACAAGCCACATACTTAGACGGCACGCAGTAATTATGAAGTATCTCAGGGGTCAGGGGGGCTGCAAAACTGCTTAATCTCCCGGGATCTCTCAGCCTTAGTAAGTTCTAAGCGACGCCCGCTTGTCGGGCGTGACAGGTTCTTACTGACATGACGGTACCTATTCTATTCAACTACCTACATTTATTAAATCACGACCAGCCAGGATCATCTCTAAACATCCGTCGCGGTATCTTCAGTTCCCTGCTAATTCTGTTCTCCATCTTTCTGAGCTACTAATCTCGCCTTCTGCAATGCTTCAGGACCAACGTCATTCCCAAAGGTCTCCACAGCTGCTTCTTCAGCCATCGAAGGCGCATTCGGTGAGTTTTCCCCGAGCTTAGTCTCGTTCAACATGGTCGCAGTGATGTTTTGCGCCTTAACTCCAACTTCGCTTCGCGCCCGGATGGCGTCGCCGTACATATGGAAGATAAAGGAGTGCATGCTAAGGCAAGGAAGGCAGGAATGCTTGAAGCCCATTGGTTTCCCAGGTTTTGGTACATGTAGGGGGTGAAAAGTGGACTACTTGATATTGGGCCATGAGGGGTCGGAGAGAACTCACAAAGCGGCGGCGAACAGACCCGCAGAATGGCATTTGCCGCCAGAGCAGAAGCCGCGTAGACGGTATAGGCGTCGACGACATAATTGATGAGACTGATGTATAACAGAACCTGGCCAAATCCGAAGATTGCTCCACCCAGGATGCTTACGATCCAGTGGACTTGAGGATACGTCGACCACGCGAACCAAAAAGGACCAATAGGAAGGAGCACGGCTCCAATCATGGCCGGCTGCAATCGACCCTCTGATTTGGCTTTTCCAGGATTTGTCGTAATCTTCTTTTGATAATTCACTTCCAGAAAAATGTAGAATAACATGGATAGAAGCTGTCCGACCAACACTCCAACGTACGGCAAGCCGCTAACACCTTGCGACCAATGACGACCCTGTTCAAAGACGATGGGAAAAGCGGTGAAGATCAGATATATGATTCCATATACTGTTCAAAGGTCAGCAAAGAAATTTTCAGCAAGGCTCCAAAGGGGCTGACCGATTGCGGAGTAAATAGAGAGCAATAGCACGATAGCTTCAAAGAACAGAATAATCCATGGTCTAGCAATAGCTTTGCTAAGCGTTACCCTTGCCTTGACCTCCTCCTTCCCACTTTCTAATTTACTGACGTAGTTCTTTCCCGTCTTTTGCTCTAGCTTCTTCGCCCTCTGTACTAACAAATAGGGCGTGTAAGTCTCTAGCACGAAGATCATTCCAAGAATCCAAAGTACGCCTGTGAAGATGACGGTCATGCCATCATTCCATCTCCATCCTCCACACTGCGCCACGAAGCCTCCAGCGATAGGACCAATCGTCGGTCCCATGAATGGTGTGGACGAGTACACCATCATCGCTAGGCCCCTCTCTTTGGTCACGAACATGTCGGCAATAACGCCCGTAGAATTTACCATTGAAGAGCTCCCAAAAGTGCCAGCTAAAAACCTGAGAACCAACAATGTTTGGATGTTCTTGCTACCGATCGATGCTGCCCCAAACATGGTCAGCAATCCAAATATGATGGCGTACAAACGCTGTCGGCCGAAATGCTCGGACATAGGAGCCCAAGTCATCGGGGCGATGGCAAAACCGAGCACGAAGAGTGAGACAGAAAGAACGGATAGCTCGAGGCTCGTGTGAAGGTCCTCTCGGATCTGAAGAAGGGCACCGGAGAAAGCGGTGAAGGAAAATGTGACCGAAAGAGTACCCAAAGCCATGATGACGGTGATGGTCCATTTCATAGATTTTGCCATGTTCATGGGGTTGCGAGCATCGTCGGGGATCGAGTCTACGATGTATGGGTCTGAAGCAGTGCCGCTGCCAGAGTAATCGTGTTGGACAATATCGTCGGTCAGGAGGGTCTGGGAGAGGACGAGACGATAGTGGGGCATTCTCTCCGAAGAATTCACTCCTTTAGCTGCCATGGCTGAGGAAATTTACGATGTTGGGGAAAGACTACGTTCAAGCGATTGAAGGAGTTGGACCTCGTTGATAAGGTCGAGCACGTTCTTGTGGTCGGCTATCGACACTGGCTATGAGATGTCATACATGTTGCACTTCCCAAAATGCCCGATCCAGGAATTAATGATGGATAGTAAAGAGTCTCAAGAGAGCGAAGGCTTAAACGCCAACCCTCACCACTTCTTTGTCTCATCAGTCAAACCGCGTGCCAGAACAAACAATCACTTGCTGTACGAGGAAGAAAAGCCGGAGAAATTCAACGCCGACGCATCTGATCTGGTTGGTTGAGACAACCACTCCTGACAAAACAACAGAAGACAGGAAGTCAGCCGAGCTAACAATTCATCCGAGCCCAAAACCTTCAAGCTACTATCACAAATGTTACATTTGTACGGATGAAACTATCGCATCTGAGACTCGAGTTAGGGATCAGAATTAGGGTCGAATGGCATTCATGACGGTGTCAAGCCTGGGCATGGACAGACTTTACGTTTCTTTCGTGTAAACTCCGTGCAAACTCTGGGTGGGCGAGCCTCCCTTAAGACGTTTGCGCGGCGGCTATCGTCCTAGGAACTGTTTTCTTTGGAAAATTATATATCCGTGTTTTGGGAAGAAGCTTCGATACGAGACAAAGACGTATGAAACACGGCTTTGAGGGTTTTGTCTGGCCTGACCGAGAGGCCTTCCAACCCTTAGGCAGTCGGCATTTGCCGAAAAGCCTAATGAGGCGAGAGAAGGGGGTCTGCTTGAGACACACCCCTTTTCCATCCTTGCAACAAGATCTTATAAGATGTACATGACGGGAAGCACGTTTTTGCTTTTCTTTGGGCCAAAAACGTTTTGGGTTTCCTTTGGGTCAAGTATATTCTTCCAGTTCCTCGGGCCAAGCAGGGCTGTTTTGATACAGCAGGACCAGCATTCGTCGTAGGCCTTCACTATTACATTTTCATGCCGGAGTATAGTTTCGTTATTCTGCGAGTCACTCCTTAGTTCAAGAGCGATTTCATACCCCGTGGATACTGAGGAAGTTAGTTGGCAGAGAGCGATGCATCGGGCAATCGGGTCGGCAGCGCCTTGCACAAATCGACGGATGACGACCAACCGGCCGGCGTCGAAGTCGGTCTTCGTGTCGACTTTGCCCTCACCTTCGGCCGTGTAGATGGACGTGAAAGGCTGCTCAAGCTCGATACATAGTCGCCGGTCGCGGTGGCAAGAAACTGAGTAAGAGGCGCTCGCAATGTTGCGCAGTAATTCCGTGGGTCCAATGGAACATAGGAATTGCTTGTCCCTGTTGTTATTGCCGCGAGTTGTGGTAAAAAGGAAATGAACGTGTGCGCCCCGTATTGTTTCCACAACCACGAGGTTGACGGCCAGTCCGCCGTCGCCGTTCTGTTTTAAAAGAGGAGTTGGGGGCGGTAATGACAAAAGAGGCTGGTAGTTGGTCACAGGTTCTTCAATCTCGTACTTTCGTACTGAATTCCCAACCATGTGGTATGTACGGCCAGAGGCGAGGGCGATGGTGCCAGGCACGACGTGGAGCATTGCCGCGGTTTCTGGGCGGTCGGAGAACTCTCTAAGAATGTCCAGGTAAAAGGTCATGCCGTTGGCCGAATAAGCAGCAGGCAAGCTGTTGGATTTATTCACTTGGGCTGGCCTTCCTGTGAAAATGCATTCTGCTGTTGTGTAGACGTCTAGCATTGTGCTTCTGTCACCAACCGTCACTGCTACGGGTGGGCCACGCTTTTGTCTGGAAAGGTCGCACATTTTTTGGTAAAGATACTCTAGACCGGCCCGACTCGGGAACAGGCCTTCGTGTACAACCACCATGCTCAGGTTGCAAGCAATACAGAATATTGTGATAGCCAAAAGCGGAAGACAGAAACTGTCGTTCTGAAACGCTCCATCTGAGGTTTCATCTCGGCAATAAGTGCAGCAACATAGCATTTGCAATCGTCTCCAAGCTTCCTTGTATTCCTGATGAGATCTAGCAAGTGGGCTCTCAAGAAATTTGTCGATCGACGTCTTGTCTAATGTCACTAGCTCTGGCAGTCTTAATACCATGAAATTGATCAAACCCTGTCCGTGACTTCGCTCATTATAAATGATAGTCGGTCCGAAATCAGGCAATCTAAAGTGATTTCTATAACTAGAATTCTTGCCTAGATTGTCGATTTCACATCTTGCTGCCGCCATTAGTAGCCTCGCTCCGGATCCCAGAATTTGGCAGAAGTGATAACCTGATTCGAGGAGGTTTTGTCCACTCGACCCAAAAGTGTCCCGGATGGCCTGGTCCCATTGAATCCTTCCTGACATGATAAGATCGTCATTCATGGTATCCTCTGACCTCGTATGTAAAATCGACGCAATGTTACATATACGATAGGATCGGCTAGCAACTTGCAGACTGTGGGGACTATGGTCTTCATCTCCTGCGCCATACGTAACGAGGATCTGTACTGTATTGCCCTCTGATACACTTCTATGAACCACAGACATACCCTTTCGGATTTCAATCTCCAGGCCTAGGAACCAATATGCAAATGCGCCTAACAAGCCGCAGATGGATCCTCCACGAAGCTCGAGTGAGATAAGACTGCCCAAAGATACTTTCCCAATCTCATGCAAAGCGAAAGCGACATCCTCAGATTGTCCAACGTCCCGCATGTGCGGAAGCGGCAGAGCAGGCTTCCCTTGAAGTATCTCAAAACCCCTATTTCGGCGCTCTGGAGGCAGTATATGCATCCCGTCCAAGCTAATGAAATGCTCGGCAACCAAGCCGAAATTTGTCCTCGAAACGACGCCGGAGCAATTTGAGACCAGCGCCGCCCATTGCAATAAAGATGGCCGCAGCTCCGCGGGTGCTCCATAAGTCGCTGCCAGTTCATCCAAGATAGCGGCCACTCTTTCCGTCATCAGGACTTCCGAAAGGCTGCTGCAGAGGGCGAGGGTTGAGACGCCTTGGGCCGTCCCAGCTAGCAGTCGAACAATGTGTTTGTGACCAAAACCGAACCACATGGCGCCGTCGAGACTGACAAACGCTTCGAGAGATTGCAAACACTCATTCATCCGCGCGACACCAGTCCTTGAGAGCTTAAATTGCCCAGCCAAGGCTTGAGCGACGCTGATGGTGAATGGGTCGACATTTGCGCCTGATAACCTTGACAAGATCGAGACCGAGGCTGTCACTCCAGTCTTTCCTAGTTTGACCCAGTCGACCGTTCCCTGTTGTTGAAAGGGAATGGACAAACCAGATCCAGTGCTGCTCGCCATTTTTGTGATTGTTGAGAGAATGAGTTTTCTCTATCAGCAAAGACTACTAGTTAGATCACTTGACATACGCCTGTTGGAAGATTAAGAGAAAATCAGTGCTTCAATCTGGGACAGTCCGGCGGTCTTGGGAACCGTTAACAACGTGCTGATTTCCAAGAATCGGAGCAACTATCTCGCTGCGGCTGGGTGCGCCATCGCATTACCTGTCCGATTGCCTGTTATGGGCGAGCAGCTCTTTCATGCTTGCCTCTCTTCTCTAACCCTAACCCTAAAGATGTATAACCAATCACAAAATGCATACGTTAATCTCAAATCCATCTACAATCCTCCGCCTATGCCTTGGTGTTCAGCTTCAATTACTTTTGGGAGAACCAGTGATTTCTTTCAGACAGCCTTCTGTGTTCTTCTCAGATGTCTCTTGTACTATATGAGTATAGACGAGACGCTAAGATTACATTCATATATGCCTCTCTTCGGCACATTTCACAAACGCTCAGAAAGTGGTCCAGTAGAAAGTAAATGGCTCGCCGACTCAACCAATCAAAATGCTTGGGTCGGATATAGATTCCCCATGTTCATGAAAACAAACCTCCGCAAAAGTGCGCCATGAAAAAGATCCCTGCCTCGCTTTGATGCTCCTTGTACCCGGTGCCCGCTCCGAGTCCGTCCCTATATCCCGCAAGATAGAATCGAAAACATGCTGAAATGCTGGAGTCAGGGGGGATCCGTCATAGGACGCCCCCTGGCAGCTGTATACTACTTTGAAGCCCTCTCCCGTTCCCCAAGCTCATACTTGGATCATATCCTACTCCCGGCCCCCCTCCTGATCCTCCACTAGGGCCTGAATGCCCTTCCATCGGCGCTGCATGTCGCCGAAGCATGAACATTGGCTTCCGTCCCTCTTTATCTAATTGTTTGAACAGTATGAGCGGTTTCTCTCTTAGGCCTAAGCAACGCTCTTGATCACCGTATACGATGTACAGCGCGTAGTTCTTCCAATCGGCCTGGATGTTGTACTTCTTGAGCGCGGCAGGTAGAACCTTTTCACACGGATCCTCCATACTGACGCGGAAAGATTTAAAGATCTCCACACTAGGAGTGTCGCGGGTACTACCTCCTGATGGAGGAGGATCATCTCGTGGCTGCGGGTGCGTAAGGGCGCGAGACCGTTCAGACCGGTCGGATATAGGAGTCGGGGTAGGGTTGCTGCGATCTGGTTGGGTGAAAGTTGAGGTGGATGAGTAATTCTGGGGATCTTCGGCATGGGAGTATATGTTTCGTGTTGAGCTCGTTGTCTGCTGCTCTCGATATGTTCGGTGGGGTAACGTGGGTGGGCTGGCGTAAGTGTTCGGTGATGTAGGTGATGGTATATTTGCTTGGCTTGGAGAATTAGATGGCTGTGATCCACCACCAAGAGATTGGGCGTTGAGGTGATTGGAAGCGGCGATGGCAGCTGCAGAAGGATCGAGGTTCGTATCAGCCATGGATCTTCCTTCGGGAATTGACTGGGGTATGTGTGTCGGGGAACTGCTCTTGGGCGTGGAGCCCAGAAACAGCCGTTTGGTGGAGAACTTGCGTGATAATCCGCTGCTCTTCTGCTCTGGCAGCCTTGATGAATCCATGGGTGACGTACCATCTTCTGGGTGGTCCGGACTGTGATTGTTTGGGTGGTATGGTAGGGGTTGTGAGCGTTCTTTGACCATTCGGAAGATTGGCAAGAGCTCATCCCGAAGCTTTCGATATTCTTCAGTTATCTTCCGTAATTCAGCCTCGGCGGCTTGAATGCGGTGGTCGCGTATTTCTATAGACTTTATGATGCGAGATATGTCATCTTTGGTTGCAGTAGAGTCGCGCGTCTCTGCGTCGGCAGCTGCGGACAAACAGTCAGTGGATATATATGAATTGCAAAGGGCAGAGGAAGTGTACAAGGAGGTATCCAATGATCTGAGTCTATGGGTATGTCTTGCTTAATCTTAATATCATAAATGCCCTTGAGAATTGTGAGCCTGTGACCAATGCTGACAATTCCCATCTCTTTCAGCTCTTCGTGCCGTAGAGCAACCAGAGCTTCGCCGACGATCTCATTTTCTGCACAGTAAACACGTTAGGCTATTTGTATTGGAACCATAGCATATGACCCTATTTACCTGAGAACTTTTCACAATACTGCGGCAACCCCAAGCTCGATACGAAGTCGACGCAATTGATCGATGTCCAATCCACAATGGTAATACCAGGCGAGAGTTTTGCAGGGTCTATGTTATGACCGAATGTTGTAGGTGTAGGTTCGGTAGAGGGAGGATCGGAGTCTGTAGGTGAGGTATCATCGTCGGTGGGGAGGATTGGCGAGGTCATAACGCTGCGCTCGTATTCATCGTCGGCATCAGAGTCGTGATACGTCGGTGGTATAGCCATCTTGACGGCAGCTTGTAGATCACCTCAAGGTCATAACATTGCAGAGTTGAAGGATTGGGCAGTGGTCGCCGGCAATACCTGGGAAGAGTGTAAAACTAAGAGCCCAGGATTTACCATGCGCTCTCACCGGAGAACCCTTATTCTTGTGTAGATACGACGGCAAGTTGACGCCTTGACGTCTGTAATTACTGACGACAGCACAGCGAACTGATACCAGCGTGGAAAGGAGAGGGGTGCCACGTGAGAGACAAGCTTGGTCCGGGCGCCTAGCAGGTGGATGGGGATTTGCCGGTGTGGGGAATGATGGTAAGTACTGGCAGTAAAGCAACGAAGCTGACCAGGATAATGTAGACAAGCACGCTGTATCCTATGAGCAGAAGACCTAGAAGCAGAAAGCTGCAAACAATATGTGTGTGAATCCGCAGTAGCAATAGCCAACAGGCTCAAGGAGGAGGTGCAGTTCCAATTTCAGAGCCGGCCAAGCCATCAGCCCTATTCCGAAAGCGTCACCATCCTGCGTAAGCGAGGCGAAGGCGCGCGTACGACGGTACGATTACTCCTGCTACCCCTCAACTACTCCAAATTCGCTCCCTGTACAATTGATTAATTGGTAGATCTACACATGGCCCCCCTTTAGCTGCAGCGAGATATATAATGCTGCCTCACTCATCATATGTAACCCTACCGTAAAATGATATCTCCGCATACAGAGATTATCCTGGCACGTGTCAATCTCAGAATACGCCACGAGATGTTACTTCCATTCAAGCTCATAGGTTTCATTATCATCTGCCATCTATAATGTCTAGCAAGTCTTCTCCGCAGTCAAAAGAACACAGTCAAGTATGAATTCTCAAAATCTGAGCTTAAGCCTCCTCTGACGCTCGCCTCCAATTCTTCGTAATGAATCAGATACGCTTCGCTTCTATGGTATCATAGTTCATAAAACATCCACAGTCGCAGCACATACGCCAGATTAGAAATCAAATATGTACCAAGCCATGACTGAAATTTCCATGGCTTGCGCTTGCATGCACCTCGGCTGACTCCAATCACCAGCACGCAGACGACAAGTTGTTCAAATTTTGTGCATTGACGGTCTCTCATAGGAGTAAAGCTAGTCCTGCCGAACCTGCCAGCAGCAACAATATCCACTCTTTTATCTTCGCGTTGCGACATGACGAGTTTGAGCCCACATCGAGTATCGTACCCCGACCGTTTCCCCCGCCACCACTACTGCTGCTGCTTGATGCTGATGTACTTGCGCTTGACGTTGAGGTGGAGGATTGCTTGACGTCCGAGGTCTTGCTAGTCGACACAGATGACGGCGCATTTGGGGTCACGGTGGTAATCGCAATTATGTCTGAGGTAGTGGTAGCTGCACCACTGGCTGATAGAATAGACGTGACCTGCACTGTTGATGAAGGCGTGAAGGTGGTGGTCATTGCTATGCTTGTGGTCGTAGGCACAGTGGTTGAAGCCACAGTGGTCTTAGCGGTTGGAGATGTGCTCGTTGCAATCGTAGTGGTCAAGGAGTACGATCCGCCACTGCTCTGTCCCTGGTTCGATCCTCCTGGAGCATTCGGGCAAAGAACACCAGTGCCTTGGTTCTGGAAGAATGACCCCATCAGTGTATCTGGTAAGGCACTTGTACCAGTGCACTCTGCATTTATGATCTGTGTAAGAGCGTTGAGGAAGGCGATGCATGTTCCTGAGCAAACACCACTCGAGAAGTCGGTAGCTGTGCATCCCGACAACGGCGTGTTGTATGCATTCTCGCAGGCGGGGGAGAAGCCATTGATCTGCTGAATTTCGGAGAGGCTGACGGCGGTGGTAAAGGGAAGGAGGATGGCAAGGATCGGGAGGGGACGAGTCGTTGGGTTGCGCATGCTTTTGCAGGATCTGGCGGACTATCGTTGGGTCGTTTGAGGCTGGCGACAGAACGCTGATTAATGTTTATATAGCGCAGAAGTGTGGTGTGAATTTGTAGAAGTGAATGAGGCCCGGCCGAGAAGTGTGTTTATTGACAGAATGGAGTGCGACCCGTGTATTAGCAGGGGTGTGTTATGCAGATGTACATTAGTTAAAAGCTGTGAATGAGTGACCAGTGAATGTAGATAGATCGTCAAGACCGTGTGGTGGCAAAATGCTCGTGTGTTGCTTGAAGCGTGAAGAATTATCAGGGAAGAGGAATCCTCTCAATGTGGGGTGGTGCCACGTTGAAGAGCCAACGCATGCAATGCGCTGGAGCGATCTTGCAAAGACCAAAAGGAGAGAAAATATGGTGTAGTAAAGCAGAGCGGTGGACAGGCGACAGCCTGTTGCCAATGGTTTCGGAGGGGAGGTCCCTCCTCTTCTCCCTGAGTGTTGCTGTGGACTGTGGACCAGTGAATGTTCGACAATTTGTGAAACGGAGTCTGACATCAAACATGGCCCGGCTCGGGGGCACGCGGGGGGGCAACAGCAGGGGTTAGTAGGCACTATCCGATTGGTTTGAGGCGCAGTCCTGTGTGGCGGCTAATCTAAAATTATTCCACCCCTGGTCAGCCGATGTCATTGTTTGCTAAAGAGGCTACAGAGTAGTGCTTCGCAATTCCACTCCCTCCTTGCGGTACAATAGTCGATGAAATGATCATGGACCCCACCTTGGACCTCTCTGCTGGACGGCGTCTTGTACTATGACCGTCCTCCTTGGCATTTATTCGTCAACCTAGACGCCTTTGTCCTTGCCCTGCAGTCATACCTGTCCCACATCAAAGCCATTCCTATCATAGACGCTCACAAGTCTGGTATTCTGCGAACGGGCAGAGAAAAGATTCTAGTCAGGTTCGTGGAAGACCATATCACTTGAGCATGATGTGGCAGAGGGGTGGGAGTAGGTCTCCCAGCGGTGTCACCGCCAATGCTCTGTTTAGACGCACTGTCATGGGTATTGCGATCTGAATCAAGACAAGACAGTAGAAACCAAGCATAAGACACCACTTATGAGGTGCTCGAGCAGCGTCCACCAATACTGTCAAGATAGGATATTGATACTTCCTTCTTCACGTCAATGGCAAGGCCAGGGTCTACCGTAGGTCAAAGAAAATTGTTGTAGTTATTGTTCAGTATGAACCAAGTAAAATACAATTGTTGTTTAATCTAATCTGGTGAACAAAACGTCCAACCCGTGTTCTCTTCAAGCAAGTGTGGGAAACTCCTAAGCTCCAAATACCCGACAACTACCATCATCTGGCAAAGGATTGGTATGATTGTACTATCTCCTGCGCCTTCTGTTCCAGCTCGAACCTGAGCCTATCTGCTTTTCTCTGTGCCTTTTCCAGCCTGCGCTCCTCGTCTTCTTGTTGTTGCTTGATCAACCGGCGCTCACGCTGCTCTTGCTCTTCCTTCTCTATCCTAGCATTCACATCCTCTGTATATTCACAGATCAATTTGAAGGGTGCGTTAGAGTGCCCAACGGGCACTTTAAACCCTTTACTTCTACATCGAGCGTCCAATTGCACCTCAAAGTTTCTAACTTGCTCGATCCGGTAAAGAGAGTTGAGTATGAATTCTTCCGATATGGGGACTGGTTTTTTCGGACTGCCGAAAAACTTCTGGGAAAAATGGCGCAAACCGCCACTCCGCTGCTCCTCGTGATCGTCGTGGTAAGTTTTTGAAGTGGAAGACAATCTCATGTGAACCGTACGCAGATTAGTCATTCCAGCTATAGTCTTGCAAAGGTGTGTCCAAAATTCTCTGTCCTCGCGATAAAAATTCATATGAAAGTAAATTTGGCGCAGTTGTGCAAAATGATGAGGCATGATCTCCATAGAGGCCGCCCAAAATGATCTGGGATCGAGCATGAAGCGGTTGCAACCGTAGAGTTCATCGATGGCTTCATCTCGACTTAGGTCTCTCGTTAGCTTATCAAGTAGGAACGATGAGAGATACCTACACTAGGCGACAGGTCTTTAGCAGGCCCGTAACATGGCACAGCTTTGGCATCCATCGATCAATACCATGCGAACCATCATCCATTTGGATAATTGGGCAGTATCGGTCTTCGGTGTCGTAAAGCATAAACCGCTCGCTCCGACAAATTACAACTGGATATTGTATGAATTCGATTTTCTTTCCACCTAGTACATACTGCCAGATGATTGTACGCATTTCCTGAGGCAGTTTCTGAAACAAAATGGATTGTTGCTGTTGATCCACAAGTAAGTGTTCCAAGTTGGGTTTCTTCAACAACTTGAACAGGAAATTCTTGATACCTAATGGAGTGACAGGGAGGGTGTGGGGCTCACTCAGCGGTGGTAAAGACATGGTGCATATGTTCTTGAGAGTTCTGTCGAGCTTCAGATTCGAGAGGAACGCAGACCTTTTGTATTTGTTGAGCGTTTTAAAGTGGGGCTGCAGGCAACTGTCAGCTGGACAGAGAGTCCACTTTGGTGGTCGTTTCAGGGTAATGTAACACGAAACCGAAGGAATTATGGATTCTGCTCCCAAATGCCCCACATGAAATAAACACAGTCCCGCATTAGGCAGTCATTGGATCAGAGGCACAGTGTCTGGTTTGAGATTAACATGTCTCTAATTCATTTGCTCACCTTACCAAGCTGAAACGCTTGCGACGGTGATTTTGAACATAGGCAGAGATATTCCAGGCAGTCCAACTGACATCCAAGACACGCGACTGAAAGTAATCATAGCGATACGATCCCTATCTAGAAGTCGACCAAGACTAATTGTGCAATCCTAGCTTCCGAATGGAGCTGTAGCGTGCACATTCCAAGATTCGATTTTCAAAGGTCCTGTATAGTGAGCGACCTTCTGGGAGCTTGCTCTATGCAATGACAAAGCCTAGGGATTGAACAAGCTCACACACAGGAGCCGCGTTTGCCTGAGTACGATGGACAGGACTTGAAAACCCTCATGACTCCCACCTGTCCTCGCTGCCTTGAAACGCAATGAGTCCAGACGTAGCTCTCGGTCTCAAGACTCCAGGCAAAGGTAGACGGTTCGTAACGGATGATGGAGCATAGAAAGGCATCGTCGCACGTTGGCGATTGTGTCGAAAAGACACTCGTAACCGCTCAAACCATGATATCTTCTGTTCAAGTGACATGTTATGACATAGGGTCGATTTTCATAATGGTTGCATGATCGCGCCTGGAAGATGTTCGTGTATCGGCTGACTTCCCATGGATCATCATCGGCGTCTTCCGTAGGATGCCGTGCTTTGAGACCCCAGAAGCATTGTAGCTAGAATCGTGAAGTTCACACGTCAGTCCTAGTATGCACTCGAAATAGCAACAGTGTGCGGTCTCGGACTTTATTGCTAGTGGTACGCAATACAAAAGTTCGGAGAATGGCGAACGAAGAGGCTGAGGTGACCTAATAGCTTACTGCGCCTCCTGACGGTGGCGTTGCCGGGGTTTAGCCGGACATAGCCCCGCCGCAATCTTACTGGTACCACAGTAGACGCGGCGGGGTTGACAACTCTAATAAATGCCTACCACCCTTTTTCTCCATTTACCATCTTCATCCTCTCTTTGAGGCACGCTCCCATTTTACCGATCCTACTAGTACTAGAAGCGAATACCCCGTAACCGTTCAACATGTCTGATCCCTATAACCCACACCCCCAGCAATATGGCCAAGGGTACCCGCCACAAGGACCCCCTCAAGGGTACGGACAGCAAGGGTACCCACCAGCAGCACCTCAATATGGCGACCCTCAGGGCTATGGGCCACCACAGCGTACAAACTCATTTGGACCTCCTCAGCATGGAGGTTTCCAGCATGGTCAGCAAGGAGGCCAATACGGAGCCTACGACTCCAGTAATCCACAGGGCCATCCGGGATATTAGTAAGTAGTATCACATGCTCAATCTAGCTTGTCCTTAACAAGACTTCCAGTGGCAGTCCACCACCACAAGATCCGCGAGGCGGCTACGGAGAGCAGTATCCTTCCCAAGGTCAACAACCTCCATACGGCCAAGAGCAGGGTTACCCCCCTCAACACCAACAGCAAGGTTACCAGGACCCCAACATGCCACCAGGGGGTGATCCCAATGCTCCCTACGACCCTAATGCGCCGGAAGGGGAGCGTGGTATTATGGGTGCTATAGGAGGCGGACTCGCTGGTCGTTACGCGGGAAAGCAGATGGGTGGGCACACTATTCTGGGTATGCTTGGAGGTGCTATTGCGGGAAGTAAGTTGGAGGATGCGGCCAAGGATAAGTGGGGTGGTGGTGGTGGTGGTCGTCACCACCATCATCATGGTCACCATGGAAGTCAGGGAGGAAGCAGCTGGGGTGGCAGCAACTACGGTGGCGGTGGGAGATACTAGTGATAACCTGCGTCGTGATATTTTGACCATGGGGCGTTGCGGAAGTACCTGGTCTGTGCGACCTTGAGAGACTTATCATACCAGTGCATGCATCATG
Organism: Cladonia rubrotincta; assembly: GCA_963971245.1. Classification (NCBI taxonomy): domain Eukaryota; kingdom Fungi; phylum Ascomycota; class Lecanoromycetes; order Lecanorales; family Cladoniaceae; genus Cladonia; species Cladonia rubrotincta. The sequence continues at coordinate 1,189,624 of OZ020215.1, forward strand.
ATTGATACAATGTGCACCGTATCAATATAAATAGAGACCTTCAACCTTTTGAAAATGCTAACGTACTTTTGAATAGTCGATTTCAGATACCCCAGTACTCGAATACTCGGTGAATTGGAAACAAAGTGAAGCAGCAACAAGGGGTGGTATTTGGACGCTGGCCTTTTTAATCCTAGTGCCTTGCTAGCGCGACGCAAGCGCGGAAAGAAAGCTGTCCACATCAACTGCAGTGTTGACCGTTTTGTGAATTGCTTGCCCACCTCAAGCCAAAACCAAAACATCTGCTCCTGGGCGGCATGGCTTCAGAGCTCACTTGAGCTCCCGTTGTTCTGTCTCAAGCCCTTCAACACCCTCCTCGTGTCTTTCTAGATAGCTGCATCAAAGCACCCCACCCAGCTCACTTTTTCTGTTTCCAGAGATTGCAACTTTAAGAGCGTATCACGATTACGTCCTTTGAACTGTTTCATCGGTTCTTAATCAACGCAGACTCCCTGGGTTCACAGTGTTCGTGTGTTAAACCGCTTGGAACTCGTTCTTGTTGTATCGAGCCTTCTATGATGGAGGTGCTCGTTAGAAATCTTCCCGATCAAATCACTGATAGACAGATAGAGAAATACTTCAAAGGTATCCTCGAAAAGCTTAATATCACGACGTATCACTGCCAAAAGCTCAGACGTCGGGGATGTGCTAGACTTACCATACCGGACATAGAAAAAGCCCACCTCTTTCTGAGACTCCATGGACAGATCCAATCTGGCCCGAAAGGCTTTGCAAACGTTCAGCAAAAGCTCTTTCACATGGGAAGAGCTGTCAATTGCAGCCGAAGCAATAACGTTCCGGACCATTTCCTTCTGCAGTCTCTGAAGAAGGAAGAGAATGATAGGTACAATTCAAGCCAATCGCGCAAGCCAAAGATTGTCCCACCAATCGAACCTGGAACAGTGAGACGTGCTTTTGATATCTCTCAGCTCAACTGTGGGCAGTGGACATATGTACGAACTGATGTTGCTTTTGCGACATACTATCAAGAAAGGAGAAAAGGTCGGATCATTTTCGGACACCGAGCTATACTGATCAAACTTGACTCTCAAAACCAAGATCCACCTTCGCATCAAATCGAAATCTCATATGAGAGCATAGAATCGTTCACGGTGGGACCGACGTCCAATCCTTGGATGACTTTCTCACTCCGCCACCCACCAAAACTTTTCGAGAAGCGAAACACCCAGAATGGGGATTCAGACGTTCAGTCCCTCATGAACAGCTTCCAGAGTTTGGCAGTCCAACCAGCAGATAAGGAGAGTCAGGGTTTCACGCGAAAAAGAGTCGCGGCACTCAGCAAGTCACATGAAACGGTGGTCTCAAGCTGCTTCTGTTACCGACTTCTACTGTCATATTCAAGCGACGCGACAGGTGTCAAGAAGCTCAAGCGGTTCCCAGAAATCCCGGACAGCATTCCCTGGGACACATCCACCGTCATAAAAGCCCCTTTCACGACCCAAATGACAGCTCTAAACAGTGCCTTGACCGGGACGAGGTACAGCAGTTTGCCTTTCGAATTGAAATTCCAGATGAAGAAATTAGCTCAGAATGGAATTCTTGACCCATCCACGGTGGTCGAACTCCTCGCAGTCGTAGCTCGTCTATACGAACGCAGTCAAGATGTGGCAACTACTACGCAGTCCGTACGCAACTTGTTGGCTCAGATACCCTTTCCGGGGCCTGGCGTTGAGGCGTCGAATTTTAGTCTGGAAAGGCTTTCCGAATTGTTAGTGCAACATGAAAAATCGATCCTCAGGGGAGATTCCTACTCTACCAGAGCGACGGAAGGGCACGACCACATTGTCGCTGTCCATAAAGTCATGGTTACCCCGACAGGAACATTTCTTTATGGCCCGGCGGAGGAAGTCAAAAATCGAATCTTGCGTAAATACTCGAAGTTCCCGACCCACTTCTTATCAGTCGCTTTCCTCGAAGAGGATGGAGAATCTCTTCGATTCGATCGCAAAACTTCTGGAGAAGAGATATACCATCGACGCTTCAAAGGAGTGCTTGAGGGTGTTATCAATATAGCTGGCCGTCCTTATGAGGTAGTATTGGTATGCCCCTCACATTGTTAGAGAGCATACTAAATTTCTGTTAGTTTTTGGGATTTTCCCATTCTTCGCTTCGATCTGAAACCTGCTGGTTCATGGCACCTTTCACGCTTGATGGGTCCTTGGTATACGCCAGGTCTGTGATCTCGGGCCTTGGCGATTTCAGTCACCTCTTCTGTCCTGCCAAATGTGCCGCAAGAATCGGACAAACGATGTCACAAACGTCATGTTCGATTGCTATCTCGCCTGAACACTGCAGAATCATTGCAGATGTGGAGCGAAATGGACGGACGTTCAGCGATGGGGTCGGGACCTGTTCTTGGGACATACTTCGGAAGATCTGGGATGGATACACTCAGGCGCGTGGACTCAAACCCACAGTCCTACAAATCAGGTTTCAAGGTAGGTAACGTGTACCTCCAGTTTATAGAGAAAAGAGGATACTAATTCTTGCTTGAAAGGCGCCAAAGGCGTTATATCGCTTGATACTAGGCTCCGAGGCTCCATTCTTTGCTTGAGAGAATCAATGATCAAGTTCGGATGCGACAACATTGCAGACATCGAGATCTGCGGGTCAGCCATGAGACCCTTACCCATGTATCTGAATCGTCAATTGATCAAAATACTGGAAGATCTTCACGTTGCAGACGACGCTTTTTTGACCCTTCAGGCAATCGCGGTAGAGAACCTCAGAATGACGACCCTATCAGCTGTCAATGCTGCAAGCTTCTTTCAAAGGAATCACATTGGCGCTTCAGCCAGGCTACCGTGGCTCATCCGAAAGTTGTGGGTTCTTGGCTACCTTTTCAGTGATGACGATTTTCTTCGGAATACGATGGAGATGGCTGTCCTTATTCAACTCCGTGAGCTTAAGCACAGGTCCCGTATGCGGGTGGAGAAGGGAGTGACTGTTTATGGTAACTACCCAATCGAACTACGAGTTTCATTAGGCTAACAAATTCATGAGGCATCATGGACGAGACTGGCTATCTCCAGGAGGGCGAGATTTACTGCTTCGTCCAGACAGAAGAGGGGGGTCAGCTGGTGGCTGGCAATGTCGTCGTTACTCGTTGCCCTGCATTACACCCAGGAGACGTACAATGCGTTACCGCCGTCGATGTTCCAGCAGACAGTCCGCTGAGTGCCCTGCATAATGTGGTGGTTTTCAGCAGTATGGGGGAGCGAGATCTGCCATCGCAGCTTAGTGGAGGAGACTTGGATGGCGACCTGTACAATATAATATACGACAATACACTCTACCCCCGGCGCCTCGCACGTCCAGCAGACTACCCTCCAGCGACGCCTGTCGACATAGGCCGGCCCGTAGAGCGTCCAGATATGACGGATTTCTTCATATCATTCATGAAGAATGATAACCTCGGTCTCATTGCCACACTTCATCAGATCCTAGCCGACCAGCGCGATTCGGGCACGTTCGACCCAGACTGTCTCCGTCTGGCTGATTTGCACTCGACCGCGGTAGACTTTTCCAAGACTGGAGTTCCGGTAAATGTTGACAACTGACACATGGCTCCTAGAACCCTGCTGACATTCCAAGGTCAACTTTAATGAGCTGCCGATGTGGCCAAGATTCCGCCCAGACTTCCAAGCAACAGGGCCTCGCGTCTTGATTGAAAAGGATATTAATTTCGAGGAGATGGAACCTACAGCGACTCCAGAAGAAGATGACGAGGTTGCGGAAGTTGCCAGCTATAGCCCACCTATGCCACGATACTACCCGAGCCAAAAGATCCTCGGTAAGTTGTATCGTGAGATTGATGAGCACAAATTCTTCGAAGAGCTCCAGAGGCAGTCAAGGCCGTCAAATATGAATCCAAACATAACGCGGAGCCTTGCAGGCGCTGTATGGAATTATGTCCAGGAGAAGACAACAAACTTCCAGTGGCATCACTATTTGCAGTTCGCCCACGATGTCAAAGATAGGTAAGCTGCCTGAGTATCCACCTTCCCAGACTGCACTATACTCACTTCCACGAAGCTATGAGGAGAACCTAATCGAGACGATGCTTGAGTATTCCACACATCGTCCGCACTACCTGTCCGAGGTGGAGGTCTTCAGCGGCAGTATATTAGGCAAGAATGGAGCACAAAGCAAACGCCAGCGCGAAGCTTCGGTAGAAATGAAGGAGAAGCATGACCGAGACGTGGCATGGACAGTGCTGTATATTACTCGGGGTGAGGATGGTGATAATGGAGAAGAGGCTCTCGAGAGATCGATCGCATGTCTTCATGTAGCTTGCAACACGGAGAGGGTAAGGAACAAGGTTGGTACATTGGTAAGCTTCGTTTGGATTGCGGCTGCTGTGTGCTTGCGGGAGGTGGAAAAGATGCCGGGGGCTGAGACACTGCTATGAGTGCGTCTCTGATCGGCTTTCTATGGTGAAGGCAAACAGAAATGGTATCCACTGGTGCATGGCCGTTCTTATTGGTTGGAGTGATGAGAGTCCTGGATGGCATGTGTGATGAGGCTGCCGCATGTGATTCATCACTGCTCTTTAATGCTAGCATGGCTTGTGTGCTTGAGGTTGGAAGGGAACAAGGCGCAAGCTTGGGGCTGTCGCGTCAGGTCGTCGCTCCTTGGTTCTTCAGAGATAACTTTCATGATATTACGAATAGTCATGCAAGATCGACTATGTCGATCGCTGCATCCATCATACATGGTTGCCAGTCCCTGCTATTAATTGTGGTCATCGTCATTCATTGCCCGCCGAGTGTAAACCTCGTCCTCCCAATGACATTCGTCACCAGCACAGTCCACCAACCCACGTTCGCACCCAACAACGCCCCCGTCCCCAATTTACAAGGCACCCTCAACCCATACCTATAAGCCTCCCACGCACTCCACCCATGAAACGCGCCATAGTCCGCCAGTATCTTCCACACCAACCACACCCTCGCCATAAAGAATGCAACAACAAATGCCACATCCGCTAGCATCACCGCCTTCCTCTTCTGCCTTGCAAAATTGCGCAAATACCATCGCAGATTTAACACAGGCGTCGACGAGTTCATAAGCAGGAATTGCACTATGATATATACACCCGCTTCACGTTTGCAAGCGATGTAGTACTGCAGTATCAGTAGCGCGGTGCCAATTGTGATGTGGTGCGTCACGAGCGTTTTGTCTAGATTCCGCCGCCGCACTCCATTCTTGCCCTGGAGACGCGCGAGATATAGCAATGCGAAGGTATCTTGGAGCAGATATCCTGCTTCAATTGCTGTGATTGCATTGCCGTACTCGGATCTGCCACTGATGGTTGGGTTTGCGGTGTCATCTGGGTAGCCGCCGCCATGGCCGGCTAGGTTCTTTCTCGAAGAGGGAGAAAGCGGCGGGGGAGGGGTTGGGGAGCGCCATTGTGGCTGGGAGAGGAGGTGGAGGGCGAGGAGGGTGATTAGGAGGGAGTGGATTGTTGAGGTTCCTTTTATTGATTTGGAGAGGCGCTGGGGGGTGGGATTGAGACCGGAGAACAGGCGGAGGAGGAGAGGGTAGACTGTTAGGGAAATGAGGAGGGAGAGCTGGGAGGGATAGCCCATGGGGGGAGCATTGAGTCGGTTGTTTCGGTGTATTTTGAGGATTGGTGACGTTTTAGGCTAGTCCTATTTGGTGTAGGACATGTCCTGCATCTATCTATATGTCTCTATGACATCGGCATGTTGCGTGTTGTGATGGAATTTGGTTCTGCATTTACCTCTGTACAAATTTTTTAATCTCATAGACAGTCTAGAGGTCGTCACTTTGGTCTTTATCGTATTGCCAATTGGCAATTCTTTCTTGTGTCCAATTTCACGCGCTTGTTCTCACGTTATTGTAGCAAGAAATGACTTCTCAGCCACGTCTCCCAATCCTACCATATGGATCACCTACCACTCTCTCAGGCCTATCAGAGACTTTTACCTTTCATGCGTCTCCAGAAGCTTTTATCACCTCTCGCGTTCTGGCGTTTCAGGCGTCGAATGCATCTCTAGCAGACTCAAGATCCCCCATCCGCGCAAAAGTGCTGAACAGAAATATTGCTGTTGTCTCTTCTTATGATCACATCAAACAGTTACTATGTGATGAAGCCAACACATCGAAAATCAGCGCTGGCAACGCATATGACGATCTCATGGCCCCGTTCTTCCCTCCTCCGAATCTCTTACTCGCAGATGGGCCTTCTCATAAGCCGACGAAAAACGCTTGGGTATCTAGGATGGCTTCTTTGCCGGCCGAGATACAATCGCTTATCCAAGAAGCCTCAATCTCACATTTCAGGGACGTACCCTCGGGGTCTACCGTTGATCTTTATGAATCTATGAAAGCACTTTCATGGAAGCTGATTCTGAGTATTTTCATGTCTTCATCCGATGAGCGCAATCAAGCGCAGAAAGACGCAGCAAAAATTGAATCATTACAGGAAGACCTCCTACGAGGACAATTCTCGCTTTTCCCTGTGAGCATCAGCACGCCGCTTTGGCGTTCTCCAAGAGCCAAGGGTTTGGCTGCAAGGAAGAAGCTGCAGTCATTGCTCAAGGCTCGAGTGCAAAAGGGAAATAAAGGCTGTCCCTTCGCTACATCTGGCTCTGCAGAGGAGGATGATATAGCCAACCACCTACTTCTATTTACTTCTTCACTAGCCGTGAAATCCCTGGCATCGCTCCTTACAGCCGTCATGCTGAATCTCTATGTTTATCGCGACGAAGCAACCTCTCAGCATGCCACCTCAGTCGCTTCCAGAATTCTCGGTCTTGAATTAGCTAGAGACCGGGATGAATTGCTGAAAAGCACGATCTTGGAGACTGAGCGCTTGTCACCCCCTGTTGTCGGAATCATGAGACGAACCACACAAGACATAACATTATCTACACAAGAGGAGCGGGTCCAAGACACGCTCATCCCACAAGGTTGGGATGTTTGGCTCTACTTCGTCGGCGCAGCTCGCGATCCTACTGTCTTTGGCAAAACTGCAGATTCGTTCTTATCAGGAAGGTATTACAAAACAGATGACATTGCACAGAACCCAAGGCCGGGTTTTGCCTTTGGAGCCGGACCAAAGTCATGTCTTGGGGAGACTTTGATAAGAGAGGTGATTGCTACTGTAGCCAAGACGTGTCTGGGCATGAACGATGGGTCGAAAGCACGGGTAGTACTGGAAGCAAGTATGGACGATGTGCCGAAGGGAGTACAGGGTTGGCTTGGCTGGCAGAAGGATGTCAAGCCGGAGGAGTGGGCAAAGGATATGAAACAATTACCGACGCAAAGGCCGGTCAAAGGAGTGACGGTAAAGGTTGTGCATGATTTGAACCCTTGAATGGGTACGAATACGAATATACTAGCTGTGAAGCCTGTATGAGATGGGACCAAAATCCTCGACGGCTTCTTAGGTGCACAAGTGCATGACTCTCGCGCACGCATGGTCACGCGAATTCAGAGGAATTAATCCCAAGGACCCTTTCGCAGGGGGTCCAAACAGAGCTGATCGGCAGGTATCCACTTAGTAAGCACTTTAGACACGTGTAGCACCACATGTATTCATATATATCATAATGAAGACGACGTAGACGGGAGTACCCCCTTCTCACGCAACTTTGCAACGAACTGCAGCGCATCACCACCACACGATGCCAACTCCTGGCTATCCATTACAACCTTCAAAGCACCTTCTTGGTCCTCTTCGAGCACCATAGGATACCGCACCTGCTTTTCCTCTACAAAGCTACGGACCTACTGCAAGATCAGCAAGCCTTACTCATCCCCCCTCACCTGGAGCCTGCCTACATACCTCCCCGGTCATCTCATCCTTATGCAACTGCTTCACCTCCACCCCATCCCCACCTTTAGCAATCTCAGCTTTCGCCTCCTTCCACGCGGCTGTCTCATCTAGATGTAGCCCGCCGTGAGTGATGTCGCATGCTGCGCAAGCGGGCTTGTCTTTGGGAGCTGTGAGTTTGCGATAGCCGTAGTGGAGCTTGCCTAGGAGGGAGGCGTCGGCGTTGTAGAGGATGTAGAGGGTTGATGGCATGGTTGGGGGGTTGTTGATGGTTCTAGTTGGTGGTGACGCATGGGCACTCCGGAGAAGACCGATCCTGGTCGCTGAATAAGGTAGCGTCGAGCTAGATTTTGGGGGGCCTTCTAGGCTGGTGGGGCTTGGTTGAGGCGGCTGTTAAGCTCAGTGTTAGGGAACAAACAACATGATATGGATTTGAAGAGATTTACAGGATGCAATTGAAAATCAATGATGAACAAAAGAAGTCTTATGAGGGAAGTTGACGAAGAGCCACAGCTGTAGTCGACTGGCATGTCTGGGCCAGAGAGTAGTAAAAATTGTCGTTTCGTCTATGATGTGGTCATTATTGGAGCAGGTCAGTCAGCACCCTAGGGTGCTGTAATTACGACAGTGAAATGACAGGGCTAAGCAGGTCTGTACGGGATACAAGCAGCGCGCTACTACCTGAATATACATCCAAATGCTAGTCTTTGTATTCTAGAATCCGAGAATGTTATTGGGGGAACTTGGAGCTCTAGTACGCATTTGATTACGAAGTTCTCCAAACAAACTCCCGCCTTGAAGGACAAGACATAGCTTCATAGATTCCTCGTGACAAGACTAACAGTGTCCTTATCCAGAAAGAATCTACGATGCTTTCTGGACGCAAACCCCGGTCGGCATGGCCGAATTCTCAGATCGTCCCATGTCACCTCCGCCAGAACAAGATCAGTACTATGGATTCTTCCGGGCTCATTACTTTACGGAATACCTCGAGGCGTATGTATCCGACCACATCTATAACAGTCAATCTATTCGGCAGCGTATTGCTTTCGACGTGAAAGTTGAAGGTGTAGAGAAGACAGAGGATAGGCTCTGGACAGTCACATGTCGGCATAGCACGCAGATCAAGACCGCAAAGCTTATAGATGCGACAGGCATGACTTCCATTCCAAACATGCCGCATGTGCCAGGCCAAGAAGAATTTCGAGGACTGTTAATCCACCACAAAGACTTCGGCCAATCAACCTGTCTTGATGATCCTAAAATGAAGAATATTGCTGTGCTAGGAGGGGCGAAATCTGCAGCAGATGTAGTATATGCCGCCGCGAAGGCCGGCAAGAACACCTCCTGGATTATCCGGAAAGAAGGAGCCGGCCCTGCAGCTCTTCTATCAGCTGAAGGCAGAGGACCATATATTAACTCGAATGAAAGCTTTTACACGAGGCTGGTGGCGGGTTTCTTGCCGAACCCGTTCAATAACACCTCATGGCTGAAAAGGTTCTTGCACGGTACAGCAATGGGTAGATGGCTCGTAAAGAGGCTTTGGGATGGTGTGGATATTGACAATAAAAAGAAAGCAGACTATAAAAGAGCTGAAGGACAAGAGATGAAATTTGAGAATCTTGAGCCGGAAACACCGTTAGTCCATTGAGAGTAGCAGCATGATCAAAAGCTGACAATGTCTAGCGTATTCTGGCAAAACGATAGCTCAGGAATCAATCAACGTCCGGATTTTTATACCACCATCGCGACAAGAGTCCACGTCTATCGCCAAAGCGTAGATCATCTCTGCGCTGACTCCATTACGCTCAAGGCAGATGTAGCGTCCGCGAGCAATTCTCAGAATCTTCCACTCGACGTTCTTATCATGTGTACCGGCTGGTCACCCTATTCACAATTGTTCCCGACGCCAGTGGCTCTAAATCTTGGTCTGCCTACAGCTATTGCTGAATCGACTCCTGAAAAGACAGCTGGTTGGGAGACGTTAGAAAATCGTGGAGACCACAATATTCTTGCTCGCTTCCCTCTGCTGGGTCGTCCACCAGCTCACTATAAGATGAAGCCTTCATACACACCTTGTCGCTTGTACAAAGCCATGGCTCCTCTTGTTGATATTGAAGACCATTCTATCATTTTTCTGGGAAAGTTAGTAGTGGGTAACAACTTCCGCGTTGCTGAGGTCCAAGCTCTGTGGGCTGTTGCCTACCTGGACGGCAAAATCCGATTGCAAAGGCAAGGCATGGAACTGGAGATTGGGGAGACAGTAGCCTGGTGTCGGAGGAGATATCTTAGCAAGGGCGAGCTGGGCAGCTGGTTCTACTTCGACGCCTTAGACTATACCGACATGCTGTTGGAGCAGTTAGGATTGCGTAGTCACCGGTCGAGAGGCCGGCTGAAGGACTGGTTTGGACCGTGCAAGGCAGCTGATCTGAAAAACCTAGCCAACGAATATATAGAGGCGTATCTGCCGTAATGAGTGTCCCGCGCTTTTTCGTAAACCGTAAGGGCATCCCTACCGACGGGTATGGCATTGTTCAAGGCTCTACGGAATTTGTCTTTGTAAGATATTCGAGGGCATTATCCCACCAGCTGAAGAATGGCTCGTAATATCTCGTTCCGTATTGATGATGGTGGCTATGTCTCCTACTGCCAGCAGCCCATCTAGCTGGGAGTAGCTTGTCATACCCCCACTCTTGATCTAAACCCGAGTGTATATCCACCAACAGCCACACGAACATTGGCACGAATAGTGTCCTTGTAAGCACGTGAGATCCGATAACATTAAGGGAAAAGTTCGCCAGAAGCACTAGGCCTAATCTTTCGAAGACGTCTAGCTGATTCGTGATTTGCGGGTGTATTTCTCCGTGTTTGTGGTGCATTAAATGAATCTTACTGAGGATGGGCAGCTTGTGGAGAGCGAGATGGAAGAAGAAAAACACGGTGTCATAGATCACTATGCTAGTAGCCAGTTGAAGGACTAATTGACGGCTTGTTGGTGCTGTAGCAGGTAAGGCACGCGTGGTTTGCAGCGGCGAAGCCAAAGTGAACCTATGCAATGATGGTGCCAGAAAGTTGCCGCGCATCGACACATTGGTTGGATCATAGTTTCCAGAGAGAGCCATGTCGGTAACGGACACACCACCAAACTTCTTTATCATCGTGAGATCAAGAAGGAGTAATGGTGCAATATATGTGAGTCCTTCTTTGATGCGATTCTGAGGCCGTCTCATTTTGGGTATATGTCTTGCTGGGTTCCCTTCTTTTTGAACAGCCAGTCGCAGCTGTGGATTGTGGGCATATCTATACGTATAGGTGGGCTCGATGACAGCGTATAACATCACTGTCCAGAAGGTTTCGAATGTCGAAGCTCGATATAAAGAGGAAGTGAGGAGGTACGCGTAGGTATTGTCGAGGAATCGCTGGTGGGTAGCAGGGAATGCTATTGCACTGGCCAGCGTTAAGCCTAGGAAAAGGCGTGGTAGGAATGCTGAAGAAGCCATTGAAGATTAGAGCCTATAGAAAGTATGAGACTGCCTTTTCATTGTGCCTGGCAGTCATTGAACGATCTTCAAGAGGAGTCCTTCTAGTAATATAGTAAAAGCGAAGTCAGAGGCTCGAATTGCATCATCGAATCTTTATCGATAAGGTAATAAGTCTAACAGCTAGCACTGTATTGAAATATACTACACGGTACAGCAGATATTCAAAAAATAAGCTATATAGTACTAAATGTCTCTCAAAATCTCAGCACCTCTTCAAACAATAACCAAAAACACGTGATGTTTGATATCCAGCTTCGATCCGTTAAAGACAGGCTCTTTGGTCCCTGTTGTCAATACGTGCCAGCCTCGATCACGCCCCTCCAGATCACAGGAAGCGCTTATGTTGTTGGACTTCTCTCGGGTTTCTACGCAAGCCGCTCCTCTGTCTCGCTTTCCCTGGCTCTGTGGTCGTTGAATCGTGCTCTTGACTGCCTAGACGGCGCCTTAGCGCGCCACCGAAAGTGTGCATCTGATCTAGGTGGTTTCCTTGACCTGCTTGGGGACTTCATTGTTTACTCGCTACTGCCCATCTCAATCGCAATCGGTCAGGACGCAACACCGCGATGCTGGGAAGCAGTGGCCATACTCGAAGCCACCTTCCATGTGAACAACTTCATCCTCTTCTATGTTGCCGCCGTGGCAGAAAAATGGCAAGGCAAAGGGGGCCTAAAAGCAAAGGAATTGACCAGTGTCATGATGCGACCTGCCCTCGTTGAAGGCATGGAAAGCGGAGTCATACTCACCCTGATGTTGGCTTTTCCCAGCTACATCGAAGCATCGTCATGGCTAATGGCTGGGCTGGTGACTATTGGGATCGTACAGAGGACATTATGGGTAACAGCCGTGCTAAGATGAGAATTATTAGAAGTTCGAGAAAATATATCTGCTTCTGTCACGATTAAGAGGAGTTTCCGCCAATCCATATCGATTCTTACATACTACCTACATAGCGCGGTAACATTACCCCGCTTTAGATCACACCAAGACTGCAAGCTAGGACTAGATCGTCCGTGGCTCAATTTGACAATCCATCAAAGTGGGGTGGGGCCGCGAGAGCTGACTATTGACGTGTTCGGCCAGCCAAAATAATACAAAGCCTGGGCTTCTAGATAAGAAGCACTGGAGGCAGTCACCTATGGAGAAGCCCGGAGTAGAAGACCAAGTTGGAATGCGAGAAGATATCCAAGAGGGTTCAGAATCGCCGCGAGATGCTATAGGAGCTGGCAAACTCACCACAAGACCCAGAGTACCGTTATGGAGAGTTTCAATATCGCTAGTCCTGTTATTTCTCAATTATTTCCTTGCTCAGTACGACAAATTCATCCTCTCCTACTTTCAGAATGAGGTCATCACATCACTGAAGTTATCTGAGGCGTCATACGGCATTCTCTCTGGCTACGCAACCGGCATTGTGTATGCCCTCCTAGCTCTGCCTACCGCATACATTGCCGATTTTACTGAAGCTAGAGTATGGGTTCTGACAGTATCTGCTATCTGGTGGAGCCTATGCGCCATTTTCCAAGGTCTGAGCCACAACTTTTGGCAAATTCTGCTGGCTCGGATTGGCATGGGAATTGGACAAGCACCTGTTGAAGCCTTGAGTGTGAGTTTGATAAGTGATCTGATGGGGAAGGAATACGTCTTCTTCGGTGAGAGGTACGCATGTCCTGCGTCAATCACGAGGAGAGAAAAGTTGCTCATTTTGATGTAGTATTCTCTACGTTGGTGTATACATTGGTGAGGCTGTGTCAGGCCAAATTGCAGTTGCGTTCGCAAGGACCAATACTCCATGGAACACGGCTTTGATCGCCATCGGCATCGTAGGCGTCGTTATTGCACTCTTCATTCGACTGCTAGTCCGAGAACCGCGACGGCAGACCTCCTTGATCACCATTGCGTATCCCGACCAAATTGGTGAACATTTAGCTGCAGTATCCACGAGGACAAAAGTTGCTTATGCCCGTAAAGACATTTCTGAAACTTTCAATTATATTTTGCGGATACGATCTTTTTGGCTGCTCGTCCTATCTGCTTCCTTCCGTCAACTAGCCGGCAATGTCTTTGGGTATTATATGCCTACCTACCTATCAACACTCTATCCAGCAGAAATGGAGCTTCTATCCAGATATGGAATCATAGTTGGCGTAGTTGGCTCTGTAGCCGTCCTGCTTGGTGGCTTCCTCACATCGGTCTATTGGCAGAGGACTAAGATGTTACCTCTCTACTTAGTTGGTGTGGGCGGCATGATATCATCAATATTTGTTCTACTCATGCTCTTCTCACTGTCGGTATCGGGAAATAGCCAGAGTAGTGGAGTAAGAGTCTTGTATGGCACTATGAGTGCCGCTTACATAACTGCAGAGCTCTGGCTTGGTGCTATCAACAGCCTGATCGTACTGTTACTTCCACCGAGGTACAAGACATTCGGCTTATCAATCTGGGATGCAATCCAAGTCCTCGTTTACGCGTCAGGCCCGGAGATCATTGGGTTGGCTCTGAGAAACGTGGATAGCGCTAGTGCGGCGTATCTTAATGGGACGAGGATTGCATTGGCGGTGATCATACCTGTGGGGTACTGGCTTGCGGGCATAGGCTTCTTGCTGTCGATGACCTTAGTCAAGAGAGACCTGGCTGGGGATTTCGTGGTTGGCCCTCTCACTATGCGGAGGAGGCTCGGTTTCGGGTCGTTTGGCGTTATACTTGGGATATTGGTGATTGTCCTCTTTGTCGTTAGCATCATCTACAAAGACTAGCATAAGACTTCGTGGTTTATTGTTATCTTATTTCCTTAGATATGCCGTGATAGTGGAAAGCGCGTTAGGCTTGCTTGAAGTTTGGGTTGTAGACCTTCACACGATTACTCTCCTAGGAAATATGATCGTAATCCATACAACTGGATCAGCCCACTCAGGCTGTCTCCGGAATCGGCTCGAGTGAGCTCGTAGATAAGACGCCCTGTCTCAGCCCTGCCTCCGCGGTTTTGGCATCACGTTGCGGCTCACAGTCCAGTTCTTGAGATCGACCGGCCTTCAATTGCTGAAGCTCTTTTCAGAACACTGATAATATCGGCTCTATCAGTTTCCTGATACCTTTCGGCAAAGTCGATAACGGATTCCCCTCGTGTATTTTTCAGGGACAGGTTGGCCCCTCTCGATACCAGCATTCGAATAAGTTCAGCTCTCACTGCCAACTTAGAGCAGCATTTACACCTGCAATTTTTCCCATGACCCTGACTGAGATACATAATAGTTATGTTGCCATCATTATCCTGTGCGTCAATGTTTGAACCTGCATCTAGCAGAAGTTCCATACTTGCTCTGTTTCCTAAGGCCGCGGCCCTCATTAACGGGGTATGTCCTGATTGATGGTTGCAGTTTTCAACCTTCGCACCTGCAGCCAAGAGCATCTTCACCATTTCTACCTTGTCCCAGCTAGCAGCCGCGGATAAAGGGGTGTCCCCAAAATCGTCTTGGATCTCTAAATCAGCACCACTATCCAGGAGTATCTTTGCCACACCTTCGTGCCCCTCTGAGGCAGCATAGCGCAAAGCTGTTCCGCCCCTGTGGTTCGTCCTTGAGACAATGGCCCCTGCTTGGAGCAGAATAACGGCTATTGAATTATGCCCAAAGCCGGCAGCCTCTATAAGTGCTGTATTCCCGTTTACGTGCTCAGTGGCCTCTATATTGGCGCCTTGTCTCAAGAGAAGCTCCACCACCGCTCGTTTCCCGCCTCGCGCAGCAAGGTGTAGAGCAGTGTTACCTTCCCTGTCTGTTACGTTTACATCTGCACCTCGCTCACATAGGAGCTGGACAATATCTCTATGGCCTCTGTCCGAGGCCCATATGAGTGCAGGGATTTCGAATTTGTCATCTTTAGCGTTTACGTTCGCGCCTTGGTCTAACAGAGATCGTGTGGTGAGAGTAATGCTGGAGCTATTCTGCAAGCCCGAGCCCGAGGACAACCCAATGAGTCTGAGCAACGCCTTGTCTTTCTCGAAGTCCTCGGCTAAAATGTCCATATCGAGACGTCGGAGCAGATCATTGGCACATTTCGTATAGTAGTTGGTTACTAACGCTCGGGATGACGCCGTGTCTAAGCCAATCGTGACCAAATTTTCAATGCGCGCATCGATCCGCTCGTCGAAATGATTTTGCCAGTCTCTGGAGAGAATCTCGTAGGCAGAAGCTGTAGCAAAGTCACCTTTTGTTTCGTGTATGAACGCTAGCAGTTGTAACGATTTGTTATAGAGTGAATGCTCTCTTCCTAGGAGGCGTCTCCATCCTACTAGAGATTGGCGACACCAGCGTTCTGACGCTAGGAATTCCCGCCGACAGAGGTGGACGAGAGCTAGACCGGAGGAACCGTGGAGCTTGTACGCCCTGCTTTCGTCATCAACTATCTGCTGTCCTACCATGTCTTTGAAAGCTCGCTCGGCCTCATTAAGATCCCCCTCGTGCAAGAAACTAATTGCGCTTTTCTGTTATATTCCTCTCAAATCAAGGCGACTCCTTCTATCAAGGCTCAGTCTACGAGTGCGGGAGATACCGTTGCGAAACATATCGGCAGCTTTGCAATAGTCACCTTTGGCAAAAGCCTGCTGGGCTTCATCGAATACCCGTTGCACAAGGCCAAATTCAATATTGGCCTCCGATGATGCTATCTTCGAGGCGACGTCCTCGAGCTCAAGTGATGACATCTTTGCCTGACTTAGACTCTTTGCGCGGTCGATACCAGCTCTGTAGCATTCTACAGCCTCTGCGTATCGCTGTTGGGCGAAACTTTTACCTCCACTTTTGATCAAGCTCTGCACGATTTCCAGATCTAATTCATCATCCGAATCGTCATCTTGCAAGGATTCGTCTTCCGTAGGAGTGGCTAGGCCGGACATCTCCGTGCTTGCAATGACGCCCATGCTGATATCTAGTCCTTCTTCAAGCATTGGCGGCGGAATCCACTGCTCCATTCTGGTTTTCCAGGTTTCATCGAGTAGCTCACCATATTCGGAGAAGTACAGGAAATTGCTCTCGCTCCCACCCCATTTTGAGGATTTCAATCCGGTAACACTGCTCGCGGCCGTCACAACTGCTTTTATACTTCGCGCCAACTCCTCGGTATGACCCGAGATCTCGGGATTCTGGAATGTATCTGGAAGTTGTGTCTCTATTGGCTTAGGTTGTGATATATCTAGGTTCGCAACCATAGCAATAAGATTCCCGACTTTTGGCCCGATGTCGTCAAGTTTTGGATTGATGACATTCAAGGCATTTTCAGAGCATAGGCAACCCAAGAATCTAAGCATTGTAAGAAATATCAAGGTAATCCAATTTCCTAACTTACACCGAAAGCATTTGGAGTGCCAACTGTAGACTAGTGGTATGGGTGTGGATACGACCCTTAACGCTGCTGATATCGCTGGCGTTGAACTTGAGTTTGATCTGCTTTAATACCTTCCTAAAAGAGTTCGAGGCCTTGTCAGCGGCCCCGAGACCCTGGAGAATACCTCCAAGAGCCTTGATTGTGTGTTGACTGTCGTTGATCGCATGGTTGACTGAACTCCAGACGCCACTTGCTAAGGATGTATACTCTCTAGTCTCCGTCACAATCGGCTGTTTCAAGGCGTGATCGATCGCCTCAAGCACAGCGGCCAGGCCTTGAACTTCGTGGTGCAAATCCTTCACAGAATCATCGACTCTCTTTGCTGAACTTATGAACGTATATAGAGCCTGCGAGACCGAGCCCACAGCTTGGCTGGCTGCGAGCACAGCGGTCGCAATGGACAATGGATCCATAGATAAATGCTCGATGGCAATAGTCTGGTAGTACGAAAGCTGGAGGTCATCAATACCATGAGCAGGTTGCAACAATTGCTGGGGCAGTGGGGCAGTGTGCCAGCTAAGCTAGATGTGGCTATGGTGGTTTGCCTTGTTTGCCTGCATTAGTACCCTATGAGCACTAACCTCTGAAGCTGGAGCCTAATGTTACCGGAAGAAGCAGTCTGTAAATCCCTAAAACGCGCCCTATGATGATAAATCCGAAGACTCCGAGCGTGAATCCCGGTGCTCCGCTGACAACCTTTGAGGCTCCCATAAGCTACAACCCTAGAATTCATGGCGCTCAACTGAAGCCTATGCTCTGATTAAGGGCCGTATTTTCCTATTATGTTCGGCATGGGAGACAATAGTTTAAGAACCGAATATGTAGGGAGACAGAAAACTGCTGCGTACCCAGAGAAGCCTTTGGCAGTGATGTCGCTTCCCTGTGAAATATTGGTAGTGAGTGGAGCGAAGTTTTGAAATATCCCGCTTCTGCATTATTGAATTGTCTCCACGGGAATCATGACTGTTCCCCTGAGGATTTTGCTTGTTTCACTTCATTACTCGCTTCGGCATATAACATCATGGGTCATCTAGTCCCTCGGCTTGTAAATGTTACGGGCACTCCAACCGTGCTCGTTGTACGATATCTAGGCCCGACAAAACATGTTCACACTTGCATAAAGTTCATCGACAAAGCACGATAGTATCATATGAAGTCGTTAATATAATGTGCACAAAATGGAATTTAGCAAGCCCAGTTAATATGCCGTCTCTCTTTTATCCGAGCTTCTTCTTCTAGAAGTCTAGTGTCGCCGTATTTCTCAGGTAATTCACCTAGCATCCCGATGCTATCATGCAATCTTGCTTCCAGCGATTCCGCATCCTCCAAAACATTACGATGGCGTTGAACTACCCAGAAAATGAGAGGGAAGCAGAGGACGAAATACAGAAAGCTGAATAAGACATTTAAGAGGACACCCAGGTAGTGCAAGAGGACATGTAGGTAGTACCCGAATAACCGGATATCTCCCCATACTGCGGATGGAATGTCGTGGGAAACTAGATGCGGATATCCAAGACGGTTCAGGGACCAGAACAGACGATTATAAGATCGATATCGATGCCATCCTCGCCGTCCTCGCCGTCTATGCTGATACTCGAAACGCAAGATGAGCGCTTCAGCCCTGCGCCCGATTATATATGGCAGGCTGACCATTTTATATAGTAATAGGCTCAGTATGGCGAAACCAAAATTCCATTGCCGTATTCGTGGTGTGGAGGAACTTGAGGGAAGGACAGAAGTATCGATAGGTCGCGACGACTCAACATCATCCAACAGCCCAGTGCTGGTGGGTAGCGTTAAAGGACCCGGTCCTGGCAGCTCGATCCTTGATCCTCTTAATTCATGGCTGTTGTATGCTCCCTCGTCCGGTAGAATAGATGGCTGAATCATCGAAGGCTGGGTCGCATCATCTAACATAGAGGACTTTTCGTTCAGAGACTCATCTACTTGCTGGACCGATGAGTGACTCTTCTTGTTGGCTGGACCGCCTGGAAACTCTAACTCTTGGTATTCGCGTATTGGCGACGATAGCTCTCGATGACTGAGTGACTCTCCAGATCTATGTCGAGTTTTCAAGACTCCTTGGTCGCTCTGTGAACTAGACACTGAGATTTCTCCTACTTCGGTCGGCATCTCCACACTTGAAACATTAAAAGAGACTGTGAGCGACTCAAATTCACCAGCCGTTGGGAGTCGGATATCATCGGTTTTGAGCTTTCGCCCAATGTCTTCTAGGACGGGCTCGATCGCCACCATGTAAGCCCACGGGATATCCTGCCGGACTGCGATGATATAGCCGCATAATTTGTTTCCAAGGGTTACCCAAGCGCCGGAACTACCCAGAGCTGTACAAAGAGGTTGGCATTAGCATGTGTATTCAATCAACGTCACAAGGAGAGAAATAGCACCTACGAAGGACACATTCTAAAATTATGAGCTGTACCTCTAGGACAGTCTGGTCAATCTTCATTGTTGCCGGAGAACAGTGCAAATGCCCGAATCGTGGGCCGATACCTGCAATGGTGATGGTCACTTCTCCGCAAGCTGGACCCGAACAGATTTCCTCAATTGGCATGTCATGGTGCAGATCATTGTGAGTAATCCTGTTAGGTTTCGATGTAACAGCTGGTGGAAGCATCTCCAGTAGCGCCCAGTCGTGGTCGTTAGGAGTATCTTCGACATAGGAGACATGCCTTGTGCTGGACACTAGGAGAATAGCGGCCTGTGGAACGGACCACTCCACCGATTGCGAAAACTGCCTCGAGGTTTCATACTGACTATGTGGTGATCCGTTGACGGAAGATGAAGGGCCATCGAAATCCTCTCCGACCGACACAGTTGATGGAGTTGGACATTCATTCGCCTCGTCATCGTCACTGTCATTAAAGATAAAGGGCTCGTGAAGAGTCAGGCTATTTCCCTCATCGCTTGAATCTTCGGCAACTTCAGCCACTTCGAAACCTTGCTGCCCTATAACATCATCTCTGATCTCTTGAAAGGGGTGCCCAGCCGTTAAGCCCAGAAGTTGTCCATTCACCACGATTATACCTCCCAACGTGCAACGTTGCCGGAGCCGACTACCCGCACCGCTTATTAGTAGGCCCAGTCCGCATGATGTTGTGACCCCGGGTGGTAGGATTTGTACAGCATATGACTCGCTCAGTCTCACTGTACCGCCATCGTCCGAAGCGGGTCCTGCACTAAGGGTTGTCTTTGCTACAAGAGCAACGAACATGATGTCATTGGCTTTTAGGAGTTCTTGAAGCCAGCTTTGACTCTTGAATGTTTTCTCCACTCGTCTCTTGGTCACTGCGTCACCGCAAGTAATGACAAGCGTAGGTTTTAAGGTGTCTGCCCGTTTTCCAACCATCATGAACTCTTGTACACATGTTCCTGTAGGAATGCTGTATAGCAAGACTGCACTCAATCGACTTTTGATCTGTTGAGTCCAGACAGCCTGGGTTTCTCCATCCATCGGCATGCCTGGAGAGACATGGA
Organism: Cladonia rubrotincta; assembly: GCA_963971245.1. Classification (NCBI taxonomy): domain Eukaryota; kingdom Fungi; phylum Ascomycota; class Lecanoromycetes; order Lecanorales; family Cladoniaceae; genus Cladonia; species Cladonia rubrotincta. Next base: position 1,209,907 of record OZ020215.1, read on the forward strand.
ACTTTTGAACAGTAAATATACGCGGAAGTGACAGCACAGATGTAGCGGTGGTACTTGTTTCTGACGGCGGTTCAGTGCTTGTTGTTGCGTCCGTGATCGTTGAAAATGACTTAGCAGGCTCCGGCTTTGGGAATGGAGACGTCGCAACAATGGACGATGGTATTTTAGGTATAGATGCCAGGCGAGTTTTGAGACACTCAAATGATATGGAGCTTCGGTTCGTACGTCTCGGCAGTAGCTGCAAGGCTTCCATGAACATGTATGGCCAAGGACGACATTTATTGATGCAAGGCACTATGTTCAATTATTTAGAGAAGAAATGGAATAGTCAGCTCGTCTTGTTCTCGTTATACGTAGCAGTGTCAGCGGACCTAATTCAAGGTACGTTGGGGAATAAAAGAGAGATTGAACAGCGTTGAAGACAAGAGCGGGAACGATCAGGACGAACAGGAGGGAAATGGACGCATGGTGGCGTGTAGCATTGCCTCCGTACTGCACAGCCTCACAACCTCACAGCCTCACCGGTGAATGACATCATATGTCGCGCTCCCCGGCGCGCCGCAAGGGAAGACCATCTATCCTAGAAATAGGGCTATGTAGCCCGTCTACTCATATCAAAGCCGTTTTATGGATGGAAGTTGTGGATGAGGCGAGTGGTTTGGAGTGATCATGGCCTCGGCGCAAATCAATCTCGTCGACCGCCCGGGCTCCAGGTCTCAAATCGCACAGGCTTTCTTCGGCCTTGTTCTGCGAGAGGAGCAACTTCATGCGCTGCAGACTTATTTTATATACTACAGCCAGGAGCTGGGGCTGCTTTGCAAGGGCATCTCAGAGGAGTCCTGGCAGACCAAAGGTCTAGCAGCCAAGACAAATGAGGACATATTCTATGTAGTCAACGTTCTACGCAACAATAGAAATTCTCGACGACCAGAGGTCCGTCAGCGTCTGTCACTCAGATTTTGCTCGTCGGACGACCTAGGTCTCAATCGTTCAATTAACCTCGCAATTCGCTTGTGGCTCATGATCAACACACAAGAGCCCGAATTTGGGGGCCTACGGCACGAAGCAACCTCTATCCAGTGGGACGATAGTAGCACCCTGCTAGCCTTTCTTCAATCGCTCTTTCCCCGCTCAAGATGGCAAGTCACTGCTCAATCAAGCCGCCTGGGACCTCATTTTACAGCAGCATTCATGCAACGTGTCTGTGGCTTGAGCATAGAATGGACCACCAGTCTTCACGATCATCTGCGGTTGGATCGACTACGAAAAGCGCTGAAGATATTCCCTTACAAGTGCCATCTGCAAGCCCTAATCGACAGCTATAACAATGATGTTGACAAGAAACAGTATGTCTAGAAGCCTTTCCTGTGGCTCTAGCGGGAATTAACCAGTTCTCTTAGACTCCTTGTGCCTCTCAAAGTTCTAGAAGAGACAAAACTCTCGTTGGACCTACTATTCCCGTTCTGGGACAGCAGGACAGTGGCATATCTCGCGAAAGAGAAGCAGGATTTCCACGAACATGGGCCCTTTGAGTTTATTAGGACTCTTACCTTGTTGGACTTTGATGTTTGGAGAGACAGGCTTCTGGAGCTTCACGAGGAGATCTTTCAATCACCCCCAGTCAGTTGGGCTCAGCTTTGGAGAGATCGTCGAAATCCACAACAATTCTGGACATTTTGGATTGCCATGATGATATTGTTCTTCACCGTATTCTCGACGATAGCCACAATCATTCAAGCTTGGGCTTCTTTGAAAGCTTTGGACCGGAGCTCTCCATAGAAATTACCTCAAAGGCCGTTCCTTGGAGACCTACCTAGAAGTGCGGTCAGCCTTAATGCAAAGCTATCGAACGGTATAGCGGTATATCTCTGGCCCCTCATGACTAGATATAGGACGGAGATATCACCAATACTTACAGCGACAGCTATTTTGATACTATCAAAGTGGACGGCCAATAATTATCATAAGATTGCGTTGTTTACGTGCCACCATACGAAGCGAGATTGCATTAGAGATCACCCTGAGTCTTGAGGCTCCGAGCATACTACCACTTGTAAATTACAATTTGCGCGTAAATCTCAGCTGAACCGTCAACCCCGCGCGATATCCTGGTGCCACTTGAGGGGTTGGACATGTGTACTACTAACTTGACGCGGGAAAGGCAATAACCAGCTCTTAAGCCTCTCCAATTTTAAGAAAGGGAAGCAAAATGTCCAATATTGTCGAGTTTTCCGGCCCTCTATCTGAACTCGTGTGACCTTGGCTAGAGTCCTTCCTTTTCTTGTTCTCTGCTTTCATCCAATTCTCCAAAAGCTCCCGCTCCTCTTGGCAATATGGGTCTTCAGAAAGATGAATTTTCGTCTCTTTTCTGTCTTTATGCAGTAATGTCCAAGTGACCGTAGAGTTTTCTGGCGTTATTTGATACTTTGTGAGAGCTCTGCATTCCCAGAAACCGCTCGCAAGCAGCACCCGGACGGTGTATTGGTGTGTGCACAAAGCTTGCAAATCCTTGGCGCCCAAAATCAAAAAAAAAACCACACCCGCACATGATTGCCCTATATAAATCTGAAAAATTTTTTGAAATTTTTTAAATTTCTTTTTTTAGGCCTAAACGATTATAGAGTTATATAGGAGCAATAAATAATACTAAGTTGAAGAAATATCTGGTAAAAAAAAGTGCTCGATTGTATATTTAAGTTCGTGTGCGATTTGGTCAGAAAATCATGCGCGGGTTTTTTTTTTGGATTTTGGGCGCCAAGGATTTGCAAGCTTTGTGCACACACCAATAATGAATGTTTTCGTTGGTTGGTATAGGAGCTTCTTTCTTGTTCGGATTTAAGCCGTCTTCGTTCATGAGATACTGGCAAGGCTTTCTTGGCCTTGATCCTCCGAGGACAAATACTCCTCTCGTGGACGTGCTGATTTCCCCTGCCCACGACCCGGCAAACCTGGTGTTTGTCCAGAGAGAATTCGAGGCGCGGGGACTAGAATGGATTACTTCTACTTCCAGAAAGATTCGCCATGAAAGTCTCATACCTTGAACAGCGGGGTATTCCTGCACCAATGCCGGCCGCTCCATTTGCGCGAGCTTGAATGCTAAGCGGTGGGAAGCTATTCCTACTCATATGTTTAGGCACGCCGAATTCTGCAAATTCCTCGGAACCTTTGTTGACGCGTGTAGAGGCGAAATGACGTAGCGCGCTGATATGGAAGCCGACATAGCGTTGCAACTGCGTGATCATCCAGACCAGGGTAATGTTGGCGAGTCCAGTATCTTTATTTCCGTCACCGACGTCGCTATGAGTTCCAAGGAACCAACATTGCTTCAAAACTCTGTTATTGACGGAATTATCTGCTCTCCACACCGTAACTTGGAAGTGTTTGCGACGCTCGTTGAGGGCAAGGGCTTGAATGGCAACTTCGATATTATCACACAGTTCGGAATTGACATGGGCGAGCCGTCTCGAAGCCTTCTGAGGAAAAGGGTCGGGAACAGGGATTCCTAAAGAGCCGACAGCATCCCATACCGCACAGACTTTGATATTGATTCCAGTCCGTAGTTCACCAGCATTTGACAGACCATTGCACTTCTCTAGTAAGCTGCGCCGGGAGACGGATGTACTGTTACCTTTGCCACGCGGCTTGATCTTCCATAGCTTGTAAATTTCGCATAGATACCCCAAGCCAGACTTAGTCAATAGACCAACATCTGCAATCAAAGTTGCAATCGCCTGGACAGTAAATGCGCCTCTAGAGAAGCCAATCAGAACAATTTCGTCCTGTTCATTTGAGAAATTGCAACAAATAAAGGAGTAAGCGTTGCGGATGTTGGCCGAAATCCCTAATTATATATGGTATCAGCATCGTCTATCCCTTGGGGCTCTTTAATTTTCTTGGAACGTTTGGTGATAACGGACACTCTCACCTCTTCCACTCATGCCGTCAACAACGTTCCCAGCTGGAGATGTTCCCGACCCGACTCCGGTGTGATAGTAGACAACTTGTGGGATACCATCGTCGTCGGTATCGGTTATGAGTCTCGAGATACGGGACACATTAGTAAGAGGAGAGTCGCTGCTTATTCTATCATTCCAAGCCCCGTCACAGCAGACTATCAGCTTCTTCTTGTTTTGCTTAGCTCCTCCCACTGAGTTCGACCGGACCTCTGATATCTCCATTGACATTCCGCCACTCAATCGTACAGAAGTATTTACTTTGGTGGTGAGACATGGCCATATACTAACATATTAAGTACGCTACTTTTTCTTTTCGATTAGTCCCTTTTCATCTACCCCACCATATCAGCCACAAACGGATTTAACGTCTTGTACTCAGCGCAACTCTACCATCGGACTAGATCTCTGTCCAGGTTCTCCATACATTTCAACGCCGCACTTGCTTCGTGTCGCGAAGAGTCAGAGAATAAGTTGCGCCTGGTGTTGCCAGTTTAGCTGGGGGTTAGTGCCAGATGGCGGCATACTAGTCCCCGGCGGCTAATAGGGGATTTCAGAGGCTACATAGCTAATTAGCTATATTAACAGGGCTCACCACCTATTCCTATTTATTAGACTTTTTTATCTTTATATCTATACTATTTTACGCGCGTTAAAATTCTTTATCTATTACTAAATGTTAAGTATTATTATATATTTATTATTTACTATATTAATTAATTTAATTAAACTTATTTATTTTAATAAGATTATAAAATAAATCTTTGAATTCTTATTAATAAATTAATTCTCTATAATATTATTTATCTTTTATCTTAAAGTTAATTATAAGACTTTTAACTTTTTTACTTTTTCTATTAAAGTTATACTATTAAAAAACTTTAAAAATAATAATAATTAATAAACTTTAATAATATTTTTTTAAATACTTTTCTTAGAAAAAGTTATAAAACTATTAAATTTAAAAACTTCTATTAAAACTATTCCTTTAAATAATTATATTACTATTATTATTATTTATATTTCTTATTATTTTCTATAATATTAAATTATAGAAATAAAGTTTTTTCTAAAGAAATTAATTATTATTAAAATAAAATCTTTTATTTCTTTATATAAATATACTTTTTAATAATAATAAAAAATTATTATAAAGATTTTAATTCTTAGAATTTATTATAATTAATAAATGTTTCTATTATTTTTATTATAGAGGATTAAGATATAAAGATATATTTTAAAATAATTTATAATCTTATAACTTACTTATATATTATTTATTATTTTATTAATTTTATTATTTAATTAAAATTATAATAAATCTTTACTTATTTTTTTATATATATAACTAAATATATTAAAATTTATATTCTTTAATTTACTTATTAATAGTTTTATATATATATATATTTACTTATATATACTTTAATAAAAATAATTGAACTCGTTAAAGAAACTAAATAATAAATCTTTAGTATTATTTAATTCTTTAATTTAAAATAAATAAAATAATATTAAATCTTTTTAAGTTAATACTTATAAAAATTATACTTTTAATATATTATATATATATTCTCTATATTTATTTTTCCTTTCTTAGAAATATTTTATTAATTATATTATATTTTTATTAATTTACTTTAAGTTAATTTTTAATATTAAAATATATTTTATTATTATCTTTACTTTTATAAGTATATTAATAAGATTACATAAATAATGTAATAACTATTAGTATTTAATATTATAGTAAAGTAGTTAGAGAGACTAACTCTTAAAATATAATAATATATTAGATAATTAGTATTAAACTATTAATAAAATAAGACTTTAAAAAAGTATTTATACTCTATATAATATAAGTATTAATATTAAAAGAAAATTCCTAAAGAACTCTTTATTAATATATAATTATTTATAATAGCTAATAGCTGTATTAGTAATATTATCTTTATTTCGACAAAGGTAGCATTGGCATTCTAGCATCTTCTACCCCTATCACTGCCACTCTTAACTATAGAGCATCATGTATATAGGAGGTCCCTCAGATAGATCCTACATCCTTGGGCAATGCAGTGTTTACTCGTCTTCCAGTATTGTAACATAACAATGTTAATATCTGTACCTCTGGTTGGCTTTTAATGTTTAGGCTTCAGATGACTATGGTTACCAACGGTGTTTTACAGCTAATTTGCTCGAGCGTTGATGAAATCGTTAACTATCAAGAGAAAGCCACCTACACGTTAATCGTCCAGACTATTGTTCGTGCATCATCTCCATTATCTAGACCACAAGTGCCAAAAGACTATTCAGCTTCTTGTTGTTATCTTCGTCATCATATGGACCGGGGTCGTCGAATCTCAAATTTGTCTCTGGACGGACGACCAAACAATGGGTGCTTCCGCCGAAATGGAAAGTCCCGATGCAATCTCCCTTTTTGATTCGATCACCTGGTTTGACAAAAAACTCGCAGCTTGAGACTTCGCACATGCAATGAACACCGCAGCCATCAAACCAATCTCCCGGTTGTCAGCCTGTATGGTGATGATGCCAAGGGTAGCTACTTCGGCAATATAGGCCTGCGAATTATTTGGCGCATTGGGATCAGGTCCCGCCTCCCCGTGGATGATGTTGGCAAAGCCTTCATAATATTTCTCGGTGTAGTATATCCCTGTCACATTCTCGACAGACATGACTGTATCAGATACATGAGCATGCCACCTATGGTAGCTAAGAGCTGAGAGAAAGGCCTGATATACTTGGCCACCAACGCAAGGCTTGGCCTTATCCCTCCCATTCAGCATGTCAGCCAACGAGTAGGGCTGGCTCTTGAGCCAAAAGGTGTCTCGAAGCTGAACATTCTCTTTACGGAAGCAAGGCGTAGATTCGCAAGCGTTTACAATGACCATGCTCGAGTCCAGTAAGCCGTGTAGAGAAGCAATAGGGCGTACGCCATCTCGGAATTGGCAAGTGAAAAACTTGTCCGAGGACTCGAAGTCATAATGTGGCGCCGATGTATCACACTGATATAGCTGAGAAAAGCTGTAATTGTCCACTCCAGCATTGCCTTTGGCTGCCAACACTTGCAGGGCATCAGCACTGAGCCATCCGGTCACAGGGTCCAGAACGCTGAGTGACTCTCGATGTGACAAGAAGGTCTTCTATCTATCCAATACTGCTTTCCAGTGAACGTTCAGGGACTGCGTGGTAAAGTAATCATAACCACTTCTGGTGCCCATCGGCTAGTCAAGTATTGCATTGATCGGAAATCTAATGAGGCCCATGACATCTTCGTCGTTCAATTTATACCATTGAGGACCCTCACCTAAGACGGTGTTGATACATTCAAAAACTCATCATAACTCCTGCTTTGGGGTTCGAACTTCGTCGGATCTTTGTTGTAAGGCGGCGTTACCGGAATTTCTTGGAACATTTCGGTGGCCATCATCCTTACAAGTGGCTCGCGGTCGATGAATTCTATGAAATCCTGGAGGACAGAGTCCAAGCGTTTCTCTTTGATTGGGAGCTTGCGCTGGAGAAGTTTGTCAACCCACCCTCTTAATTTTGCATAACCCGTTGGAAGCCAGTGTCCGGTTCTATGACGATACAATGCGGGTGCTTGGACCGTCATGTTGGCCAAATGACTTAACTACAGTTGACAACTGTGCCTTTGAGGAGATATGAATCTTTGCTCTGAGAGAGACTGAAGAATCCTCTAATATTTGACCTACTGGGTAGGTGAAGGATGCTCTTGGGAATGCACTTGGTATTCATGTCTGTGTAGGGCCAAGATCATTGACGTGTGAGGCTTCATTACTGGGAAAACACCCCCTACTACTCGCAGGCCCAGAGTCTTCTAGCACTGGTGGCACTAATGCACGGAATACGAGATTTTTACCACGCATGCATACATAATCCGTTTGCATATGTAGTGCTCAGCTAGTCAAAAGGTAGGCAGATGAGGTGAGGCTATACAAAGAATTTAGGGATTGGCCAATTCCTCAGCTCTAGGTCCCCACTCCTTGCTGTCCAGCTAATGTTAGTGCCATCGGCCCCAATAGTGACCAGAGGCCTATCACTGAGACCTCCTCCACCTAGGCTATAGGCCATCTAGGCAAGAATGACTGAGCTATCCGTGGAGATATACCACTAGGTAGGCGTGGACAGGTGGGGCGAGCTTGCCGCGTATATTGCGAAATAGCGCGCATGGTGCTGCGCGGAAATTGCAGAAAGATGGGTTGCAGAGGTAGTGTACTGTGAAGAAGACCCAGGAGCAGAGGACAGCTAGTAGCAGTTCATGGCAAGACGGCGTCGATCCCAATGTCCCCAGTACGCCAGCGGTCCGACTAAACAGGTGCCAGCAAGTCCAGGAAGCGAGATCGACATCCGTGGATAGGCACACCACCCATAAAAGGTTCCGCTCGCTCCCCCATCCATTTCTTCACGTCCTCAGGAGCAGCGATTGGATATCCTTGATGAAGGGCGATGTGCAGCAGTTGCTATTCAATTTGACAGAACGGCAACAGTTCCAAAATCCTGGAAACCTAGAGGGGCTACCATTAGCATTTAAGGCTTAGAAGAAGATCATGTATGAACTTGTGTTGATAGCCAATACATTCCACCAAGCAAGCTTCCGTCCGAGATCCGGCGGTCTGGGTCGGTGCGGGGAACCTATTTTTTCCCTATTTTATAACCACGAAGTACCTACTACAAATGCACCCCGCACTGAGAGAAGAACGATGATTGCTCTGTACGGATGCTCGTATTCCTATAATCGAACATAACAATCTTGGCTGTGTCGTTGCTTGCTGGCAAATGTGGTATTGATTTACTATTAATGGCGCGCTGTATGCTGTTGATCTCGATGTGTGATGATTACCGTTAGCTAATCAGGCAATGTCTCGATTAATAAGGCAAGCAACCTTCTCGATTCTTCTCGTCCTAAAATTGAAAGAAAGCTGAACCAGGTTTAACAGGGTGTCAGGGGTGCTTCATACTGCATTTTCAGTTGGTCGATGATCAATTGAGGTCAAGGCCAACGAACTAGCTAAGGATTCTGAGTGTCAACATCAAGTAAGCAATACGGGACGCGTCAGAATGGTGGAGGATGTGAAGGCTCGATTCGCAAGCAACAAATGACAACAGCTAACGATTTACTCTATCAATACTGATCAATCTTTTCGAACATTCTGGAGATAACTTAACACCAAGGTCATCTTTCGTCGATGCTTCTTGTCACGGCTTCCTTACTAGATAGGCGAGAATTCTGCGCTTCACGGTAGATATACCGTGTATACTTGAATTGCTCAGTCCGAGGTCATCATGTATATGATGAACCTCGTTTCATAGATTCTAGCACCCCAGACGATGTATGCTTATTCCTCAATCTGCCATATCTATATTTGCACCATATAGTGTCTCACACGAAAAGCATTTTGGATCGTGACTTCAACACGTTTTTATAGTAAAGATTGGGCATATGTCTAGCTAGAACGCATATTCATGCTGAGCTTTCTTGGCATCAGACTCCGTTCTTCTTCTGCATAGCGAGTGTGTTATTAACAAAGGGAATGAAGGACTGGATAAAACCCCATGGCACCTCTAACTCATGAATTCAGTAGTTTAGCACTGGCCATCAACGTTGCAGAAGTGCCTAGATAGTAGAGCTGTTAGCAATTTCATATCTCTAATAAGACGAGAACTTTCTTACCAGCTGATGTTAATCTCCCCAGGAGGGTCAAGATTTCCACCCGTCAAAGCCTTGAAAGCGCCTTGGCTCAGATCTTGACTCTTGGTAAGCAAGTGTCGCGTCTCTTCCACACATCAGACTTACCAAGGTGCGTCTCAGCACAGCTAGGACAGGTATCCTCCACGGTAGCAACAACGACATTACCGACACCGTTGTTGTCTTGTCCGCCACCAGTGTTGGTAATTTGGATCTTACGACCACAGTATGGGCCTGGGGACTCATTGTCTTGCCAGTAGTTTGACAGGGCTATGATGAGCGCGCTATCCTATGTTTTGGGGACGGTTAGCATGATGTACCCAGTCCGAGGGAATAGGAAAGCACTACGTACTGGGTACGTGTTTCCGCAAGACCCGGTTCCGCCGTCTTGGTCATAATATGTTGCGACTCCGTCGTGGCTGCACCCAGAAATTAGACAACTGGGATTTGTGCACAACTTTAGATGGTCCCACTGACGTGACACGGGGCAACAACTTCGTCACAGTAGGCGCAGCAAGACTTTGCGCAGCCAGAGCAAGGCCGAGGAAGGCGTAATTGAAGAGCATAATGTATTGTGCTTGATTTTCGTCTGTGTTGTACTGTTGATGTCCGTTCGATACTGCTTTTGAAGGATTTCACCCTGTCTTTATATTGTTTCGACGGCCATATCAATCCTACAGTTCACCGTAACATCCATTGATGACAGCATTCCTTGTGACAAGCCGTGAGCATCCGCAAAAATCATCTATAGCGACTCGCTTTGAGCGCGAACTTCCCTTGTTCCGAGTTGGTCAGCACACAACATCAGTGATTATCGCTTCGCTGCCCGCTTTGGACTGAGAAATTACCTCCAGGTGGCATGGAGCTGCGGTCATCTACGAACACCGCCGTGCTTCCGCTTAGGAGGTGTAAGTTGGAAGTTTTGGCCGGTTTTCTTCCCCTGTTTAGGCTCTTTGGCCTCGCTGATGGTGGTAGTCAGCCACCCTCGATTCTCCCTTGTACCGGATCACAGCGGTCAAGAGGATACCCACTGTGAGAAGACTCCGTTACAGACCGTCAGCATAACGTCTCCTACGTATTCACGAAAAGAGCTCGAGACGCTGCGAAGATCATGTGAATCTTTGAGTTGAGGCCAAGAAGCGACTGTAACATTTCTCATATGCATGACGAAAAGCGTGTCAGCTAGCGACTATCCAAAAGAGAATCGCTCCAAAATGAACGGGATATCAACATGAGTAAGCCTAAATATTGGTGATTACTGTTCGGATATTTCGCTTAAACTGGACAGAACCGTACTAGTAAGATTTCGGAGTAAAATCCCCGAGGTGAAATTATGTGGGGAGCTGACATAACCACCCTGGTGAGATGTCGCATCTTGGAATTTATGGGGAGATCTGAGGTGCATACATTACCCTAATATGCAAGTGTATTATTCCAGAGACTCTCCACAGTCACTTGCTCCACCCAAGATCCATTAGTGGTATCACTCTTCAATGTATATCCCACCTTCTTCGGATGGCCAGGGAGCAGTAGAAAGCCATTTCTATCGAAATTGAGCAGGGCACCAGCCGGATAGTCTATCCAAGTCCACACCGCAACCCCGCTAGTTGCCTCAATGGTAAACATCTGCACGGAGCTGTCATATGTGAGGCGAAGGCGTGGATCGACCAATCTGGCATTTGCAAGCGAGTCCGCGTGAAAGAAATTTTCGTGCGTGAACATCGTTGTGGTATTGGTGTTTGGGAGCCGACCTCGTGCTGAGATATTCATGTGAAGAATCGCGTTGTTGTAGTCAAGGGTAGAATTGTCAATGGTGGTGGCGTAGACGAGAGTGGTGTTCAAAGCACCAACAATGAAAGATACAACTGGGATGCTGACGTTGGTGATGAGGGTACCATCCCACTGATACCATTGGAAGAATGCAGTGCCGGAAGCAGATGACCACAGGTCGGAGGTCACATATATTTCGAAGTCGCCCGTTGTGACGTTGTAGAACGGTGAGATGATGACTGGCTGATAAATGTCCTTAGCGATGTAGTGTAAGACTTTCCAGCGGCCTTTGGATCCAGTCAGCTGCGCCTTCTAAATCAGAGCAATTTTCATACCGTCATACTCAATGCCGGCCCAAGATGGTGCTTGCCAAATATCCTCTAGCTGCCAATACAGAGACCCCATTTGTCGATTGGGGAAGCCGCTTCCACGCCTGTAGAACTGTATCTCGGATTTGTAGAGGTCAGCCTGGAAGATCTGGGTAGTATGGCACCAAGCGGAAAAATTTGCCACATAATCGGTTTTGTAAGGCACCTGCACAACTTTAGGTATGACTACATCGACGGTAATCTCTGAGCTTACCTTATACCATCTTTCCGCAGCGATCGTCATCTCACCCATACCCTTTGAACTGTTTGCAAAGTTGGAAGTATTCAGTCCTCCTGGAGGATAATGGTGGTTGCGAAGCTGAATAGTGCTGGAGTTGAAATATAGATCCGAAGGCGAGATGGCTTCTTGCCAAGATTGTAGTGATGGCATTGAATGATAGCCAAACTCGTTTGCAAATCTGCCTACTGGATACGAAGAGTAGTTGAAAGCAACTGAAGAGTCGTAATTGTAGTAATCTAGACGACGTTAGACTTCTCGATCTTTTGCTCAGGTTGTTTCACGAACCTGTGTCACCGTACACAGAGCCAGGTGTCTTGTTGTTGTATCGCTCGATCATAGGTTTGGGCAAGGAGAAATTGAGCTCAAGGTATCCATTGGTGGTACTACTCGGAATGTAACTGATGCTTTTGGAATTGGCGTACACGATGTTGATCAAAACGTCCAGGAAGAGTTGTTCATATTGCATGAGGTAAAAACTATACTCCTCAGGCGCAGTGTCGTTGACGTTCTGTAACTCCAAAGACTCAAGCTCGTTCCCTTGAACTGAAGTCAGCGTTGCAACAGAGCTTAGGCCATGGATATGAAGGGATTGCAATGCAAAGAATATAAGGTCTTTGAGGACTAGATGTGACCTTTCAAGCGTTTTTTAAGCATCCCGATATTCCTTTGAAGCTCAAATAACGCTCCAAACTTATTCTTAGGAAGGTTCGTAAGCAGCAACATAGAACATCTTAGTTCTCTATGCATGGATTATGCTACCGTACTCTTCCAAACATTCGCTTAGAGCAAGCAATTGAAAGTTGCATACCTCCGGCCCACAATGCCAAGCTTGGATGGTGATTTACTCTTCTTACGTTGTACGTCGCTTCCTCGATGACGTTTTCAATGAATTCTTGATCAGTCGGATAAAGCGCGTCACCAAATTCGAATTCTGACCACATTAAGATGCCCTCCTGATCCGCAATATCATAGATGAAGTCAGGAGCGTATGCACCGCTGGCCCATACCCGTAGCATATTTTGGTTCGCAGCAGTGACGGAGTCAAAGAGCCGTTGTATCTTGGCCGATGTGACTCGCGGCCAGAATGCATCAGGAGGAATAAAGTTAGAGCCCTTGGCATAAAATTCATGGCCGTTGATCTCGAAGTGCCAATTGTTGCCTGGCGCTATACCTTGAGCTATCTGTTCTTCAGAAATTGCTTCCATATTGAGGACCTTCTCTGTCAGCATTTGCACCTGAAGTCCGATTCAACAAGCTTACTATCGTCCGGAAGCCTGTACGCTTGTTAACGGTTGCAAGCGTAGCTCCACTGTCATCTAGGACGCTGATTGTAAGGTTGTACAGATTTTGCGGCCCCAAACCACGCGGCCACCATGGCTCATATGCTGCTGGGTCAAGGACTGCAGTACCGGTAATGGTGTTAGCTAGGATCGTTAAATTGGTTAAGTTTCCACAAGAAATCGTCAGATTCGTGGAAGAGTTGGTGAAGAGGTAAGTCAGAGCAGCGCCTTTTGGCAAGGTACCCAGCACATCCAGACTTGCATTCAGGAGCCATGGAGCGCTCTGATCCGGCGGTAGGTTGTTCAATTGACCGACGCGGGAGATGTCGAAGTCTGAATTTCTTACGTAGATATCGGATGATTTATGAGGCGGCGACAAAAGCTGCACCACATATGCCGGCTGCCATATGCCTGCTGGCGCAAAGGCTGGGCCCCAGTCCCAGCCGAAGTCCGACTGTTCTTTGCGAATAAATTGTCTATTGGGGAACTCGTATACAATTTCGACCCCGTATGGCCAAGTTTCTTGATTCGGTTCGGCTGCAATTTGATCGGCTATGAGCGGTGCACTCCCGAAGTTGACACTGAGCGTCGGTGCTGTGCAGTTACCTAACAACGCCGAAACATCGAAGTAGTATTGACGGAATTGGTTGTTCGTCGATGCTATGTGCTGCCCACAGAACTCAATGCTGGTAAAGGTGTCCAACCCGTTAAATAGGAGCCATGTCTGGATGGTATTGGAAGATTCCCTAGAAGCGCATCAGCAATGTGGTTTGGAGGATATAAAGGGCCACCTACAGCCCCGTGATCGTGGTGCTGTAAGTCCAATTACTCTCGGCAACCCAACGTAGATCGAAATCATTTAGCCCATAATAGCTTCCAGCATGTCAGCCAGGACAGTGTGGCAACTGAGATTGGGTACCGAGACTCGACCTACGGATCAGAGATTATACCAGCTGCATACAGATCAAGATGTGCTTGGGATGGTACGGCTCCAGGAACACTGATATTATTGTAGGGCGGATTGGCCAATGTCCAATCGCTCCCACTCAACTTAATCACATTCTGTGCAATTACAGGAAGAGTCGAGAATAGACCTAAGACAAGCTTGAATATGGTCATGGCGTAATGGTCGATGGAGCAATGGTAGACGGTAATGAGATTTCTGCCTAGGCGGAGTGTTGTTTGTGTATGTAGGTTAGTACATGGGGCTGAGAAGTAAAGCTCCCAATACTGATCTTTTAAGCTCCAAGGCTCCGGTACAGCTGCATGCTAAGGTGGAATACAAGTAGACCATAGCGACTCGCGGAGTAGCATATTACGCTGAGCCATTATGTCAATGCGCAGTGTTCAAAGAAAGGTCCAGGATAATCTTAGCTAAGTCCGGAAACTGCTTTAGTCCGTCAGATTCGAAGTATACTGGAACATGCATATCCTGTCCTAGATCTTGGCAACCCCGCGCGTGACGAAAGGCGTGAATCCGAAGACCCCACCAGCTAGCAAATTAACCGGCACATTAGGCAGATATCCCAATTCATGTCATGTAAGCTTATAAACGTGCAAATCGGAACTCTGTATCGAGGTGCAGCACAACCCCTAGGGTCCACGCATATCGCGCTGTGCAGACACGACCGGACAACAAAATTATGCAACACTGACCGCCAAAGCACCATAGCCAGACAGTAGTTCGCGGTCAACTAGGAAGTAAATTGAGAGAAAACTGAAATAACGCAAAAGCTCTACCAGGTTGATGGAGCATCGGATGCATACAACACGCTTTCGAGTTACGGACCGGTAAAGCCGAAGAGCGAGAAAATGCGGTCAATTGCCTTGGCATGACTCCGCATACTTTGATATGCTAAAAGCAAGAGATCCCCGGCAAGAGAGATTGAGAGCAGTGTAGAACTACCATGTATACGCCATTGGGACAGCGCCATAGAATTCTGGACTAGAAGAGGTGTCGAAATGCGGATATGCCAAGTTGATTTCCCCTTCGAGCTATTGACAATAGCTCTTTGAATAGCTCTTTATTGCAACGATCTCTTGCGTAGCCTACAGATGTTTGGCCGGGGATTTATATTCCTCAGATCCGAGGTTGTATTCTTTCTGATCTCAACATAGCTTCTTCCCCCTGGCTGTAACCCTGCCCGTCGACCAATATCCAGGTATGATGTCCACCACTTCAGCTCACTGCAGTTCAGACCGCATTGAAGCTTGTATTGGGTCTCTTGCTTGATGTGTCATGGCCAATCATGGTCTCCAAAACCCCTTCCCCTTGCCGCTTCGGAAAAGTAACTTAGGGGAATTAAGGGTGGCGAGTCTTTTCATCTTTGAGGAGGTTTGAGGCAGGCCAAGGGTACGATAGATGATTGCTGGTTCACGAGCTCGTAGTTAGCAGACTCTGGGTCGAGGTTGAGAGCGGGTGCGCTTGAACGTGTAGTCAACTGACGCGTGTTCTTGCGCCTATGAAGGGGAGGCATCTCTAATTTAGCAGCGCCTTCGCCAGTAATTTTACTTACTATATTCGTATGACAGCCGTGCTTGAGTGGGCGGGAACCTCTAGGTACGAATGATGGCACCAAGATAATTTTGACCTTTGATCGGACTTGGGATGAGCTATCATTGCCAAGAAATCCGACTCTATTCTAGACACCTATCAACGAGAAAGCCCTACAGGGCTGATTGCTAGAGCCCCCAAAAAATGGTCCCCTAAGAAACACGGTTTGGGCTGATGGCTTAGGGGACTAAGCCTGTCACTCAGGAATAGCTTTTAGGGTATCTCTATGGGCTTTTCAGATGATATTGGCGCCTTTCTTCAACTTTTCTCACATAGCAATGTAAACGATATCTAAATGCAATCGACATCCCTGGATTAACTATACTAAAATCCGAGCGTAAGGCATTCACGCAAATATTCAAATACTATCGAATCTTAGGCGGTATATCGTCTTTGATAGACATACTCAGACATTACTGCTTCAGATCCTCGTATACTCAGAAGGTATATACGCCAAACCCAGAGCGGACTTCTCCACGATATGTCCAGGTTCGCAGACAATCGGAGCATAAGTCCTATAAGCAAGGGTCTTCCGGCAGGGGATCTGGTATTCTTGTCCACACCCTTCAATAGCGAATTCTCTCTTTCACACATTCAACAAGCAGCGAATGATTCTTGTCAAGGTATCTTTGCCTTCCAGAGCGATTTCTTGCGGATTCTAGAGCGCCAGTCCATAGTTGTCCCCTTAAACGATCACATATCGCACAACATTGAAGAGGTGTGAATACATATGCAGAATATTTGACATAGTGAAGAGTGTCCGACCTGCGCTTGGCAATGCGCACCTTACATTCGATGAACTGAAAGCGGGATCTGATGATATTCATAGCCGTCCTTCTCATTGCTTCGTTTCTCTCAGCATCATGTCTGGCATGCGTCACTAAGTATCCAGGTGGTAACAATCCATTCTTCACATACCATGATTTCTCACTTGTATTCATAGTCAGTCAACCTAGCCGAATATATTATATGAAGATAGAACGTATTAAGGGGCCAGTAACCCAAGTGAACCTAGAAGAATCACTTAGCCAAGCCACGAAGTGAATTAAGACCAATTATTTCTCATCCCAAAATCATCCTGCATATTAAAGACCTAGTCCCATCCCTTTCAAGTCAGTGAGAAGAATTCCCTCACGTGTTGATATGATCAATCCGTTGTCGACTGACGGCAATATGGACAATTGTCCAGTCAATTCAATACTAAAATACGAGCCTTGTACCCTCACGAAGTCAGAGAAAAGACTGTACAATGCTACCATCAACACCTGGAACGAGACGCTAAGACAAGAGAGATTTGAGGCCTACATGGTGATAGAAAAAGAGGCACAATTCGTGAGTTCATCTTGCCGATCACACGTCCTAATTGCTTAGAGTGCGGAGAGACAGGCTGCGTCGAAACTCGGACAAAGTGAGAAGGAAGATAACAATTTACGCAACGGTGAAGTATCTGGCACAGCTGCCTACTTCGGCCGTGAGGTGGAGCTGAGAGCGAGGCGTGCGGCGATTGAGAAATGTACGCAGGGCCAGAAACGAAAGAGAGACGGGCAGAGGTCTGATTGTAAGTTACGAGCGTGTGGGCACGAAAAAGAAGGGATGCCGCTGCTGATGAGGGTTGGGAAAAGGGAGCACGAGACAGACAATTCCAGGATTCTTTCGCAACAAGACTCTAGACTTGTGGGCTGGTATCCGCAATCACACGCGTGGAGATGAGATAAGAGCGCTGCAAGCGAGGATTGAAAGATGCGAGCAGCGGATGACAAGAAAGATACTGAAAGAGAGAGAATTCGAGGACTCAAAATGTCAGTAATAATTGATTGACTGTAGGAGATGGCGATTACTGATTTGCAACTGGAGAAAGGGAGGAAAAGGCAGCGAATTCTTCACTTGCTGATCGTTAATGGTTCATGGAGAGACCATCGTCGTCCATCAGGCTATTCAATATGACCAGACCATCCATATACCAATGCCGGTAGCACTTACCACAAAGCCGCAAGCCCTCAGCTAGCTTCATCAACAATATCACACCGAGCGGCTAATGTCGAAAATGTGCTCCGTAGAATTGTGTAACATCAGCTAACCTCCTCAACGTGACTGGACCAACGTCCACAACAGAATGAAGCCATGCCGATGCGCGCGCCGTCAACACCTCTCACACTGCCCTAAAACACCTACTAGCCTCCTAGCTAGTTTGAAGAACACCGGGGCTTGAGTCTGAGATTGGTTTGCCATCGACCAGTGCGTCCTCGCACGGTCCAACTTCTAGGTACAGGGCCACTCATACTCCGCCTAGGCACCATGTAAATTGTTCTGAGCCAAGCGGATGGTATCTGCACGTTGCGTGCCCTAAGTGGCCTAAACATATTTTATGCTGAGCGTCGCAATGGTGCCCATGTCTTGTGAACAAGCCATTCCTTTAATGACCCCACTTATTCCCGCTCAATGATTCTGTAAGGCCCCGAATCCCCTTCGTCGAAGATGCCGTCCAGTCATAGCCTCTCCCCCGTCATCTCAATCTCTCCAACAACAAATCCACTGCTCTTTCCTTCCTTTGCCCTATCTTTCACCTCATCTCATATTTCCATCCACGCGTACCACCATCTCCAGGTATAAAGCACCAAAACCGCACACGCATACGCGACAGCAAGCCATATCTCAAACGGAGGCATTTGGAGTGGTCGATTGAAATGTCCGCGGTTGTGACGGAAATTGTTTCCTAAGTGTGGTGTCAGTGAGTCTATCTCACGCAGTCCGCGCCGTTTGAGGGCACGTGTTTGTTGACTTACTCGTCATTGTTGAGTGAATTCGAAGGAAGATCCCGCCTAGCTTATTGCTGATAACTTTAACGACAAGCTTAATTGCTAGAGGACAATTAATGGCGTTGGTTGACAAGCGGGTGTGTGATTTAAAGACCAGCTCTAAGACAGTTTGACTAGCTGTCAAAGATGGGAAACCGGTGATTTTGCTCCGAATCACGCGGCAGGGGTTCCGGAAGACCATTGTCACGGCGGACTGAACGATTGGCTTTGGATTATTCATGCAGTGTGCCTGCACGCAGGTACGGGGACGTCACTCTGCTTATGCGACGTCAGTACGGAATGCAGATCTTTGCATGTAAAGACGTTGTAACGCAGAACAAGGGATTGGCGGGTGGACCAGGCAGGGGTAATATTTACAATGAAGCCTGCTTTCGAAGCGTAGTCAGATTTTAAAGGCTCGACATAAAAGGTTTACTTACCAAAGCGTCATAACGTCCATAATCTGCCCTCTTATATACTACCAGAACACGATACGCAGATCTTCCCACCTATCTGGTGTCGCGCAAATAACCAACGCCTTCCTAAAGTGCTTCACAGCTTCCCCTTTCTATAATGGCAAGCAGAGTCGAAAAGTCTGTAGCCGGCTTAAAAAGGATGGTAGACTCTATTGACTGCCGTGAAGACTAAATCCCACGAAGGGCCATTTTCGGCCTTTTAGATGCAAGGATGTTGCTGGTTGAGATTCCGGTGCCATATGGGCCTCCTTCTGTCCGGAGGCTGGAAGGTGAAAGCGGTGACATTGTTTGGAAGATGAAGACAGGGTAAATTTTCAGTACGCTGAGTGTAGCTATTGAAGCAGAAGGGGACTAACATCATAGAAATATTGCCAAAATTCTCTTCCGCGGATAATTGCCTATTCTGGAACATACTGATTCTACTACACATTCGGTAATCCACACGAATAATCAGGGGGAACTCTAAGTGCAGCCGTCATGCAAGACATGCGTATGCTATTCGGTAGGCGGAAACTCTAAGTCTGACCAGATCCCTAGGCAAGAGGGCAGGACGTGCGGATGCATCATAATCGGAGCCCCAGCGTGATCCAGGTCACGCTCGACTCCATTTGGGAGAGCCTGCGCGTATGAACAGGAGGAAACAGTCGATGTTAACATTGAGATACTTGGTCCCGTCCCACACGGCCGCCATGAAACAATAGAAAGTCGAGAAGGGAAATACTTATTGGTTTTTTATGGGAATCGCAACGAATTCAACTGACATACGGTGAGCGTCTCTATCACTCATGGCCATAGGTAATGCGTTGTTGGTCAGCTCGGCAGACTCTTAGATCTACTACGCAGAACAAGAATTGTTGACGCGAATTATACAGATACTTTTGACGGACCTGCACATAACATTGTTTCCCCCTATTCAATCGCAATCTCGTCTTATCGTTCCACTTCTATCGTAGACTTGATCATGTTCATTGGTGTGATTGTCAACATGCCTAGACCGACGCCATTTCTAGTCAGCGACTCAGTCTTTCAGATGATCTCCATAAAGGGGAAGGTCGCTTCCAAACCGTTTCCTCAACGATTTCGTACTTGTGTGCGGCAACTTAGATCATTTGAAGAAGGTTTGTCTGCCATCATTCACGCACCTACTGGGACTCGAGAAGAAGGCGCACCATATCGGCGTTGCCCTTCTTACTTGCGCGAGTCAACGCCGTCTCCGAACCGGCAGGCTTAGCATTCACATTTGCACCATGTCCCAACAGTAACCTGACTATAGCCTGGTTGCCTTGGTCAGCTGCCTGCCATAGGGCAGTGCTTCCCCCAGGTGGTTTTGCGTCAACTTTCGCGCCGTACCCAAGCAAAATCTCGGCTGTATGCAGGTCCCCCCGTACGGCAGCGCGATACATTGCCGTGGCCTGACCAGGCGGCTTTGCATCAGCCTTCGCCCCATGCTCCAGCAGTAATTGTAGTATTTCTCTATCTATGGCCTCGGCCGCGTGCCAGAGCGTTGAGGTACCGCCAGGAGGAGTTGCATTGACGTCTAGACATGGAGCCTCAAGCAAGAGCTGTACTATCTCCTTGTATCCGTTCTTATACGCTTTAAACAAAGCCGGCTGGCTGCCGCTGGGTTTGGCATTGGGATTGGCTCCATGGGTGAGGAGCAACCGAACCATTGACTTTTGGTCTCTTGAGACTGCAGTATACAAGGCCGTGGCTCCACCCGGGGCCTTTGCTTCCAGATCTGGCTCTGAATGCTCCAGTATTTTCCTCACAGTGTCACAATCTCCTCTTTCTAAGGCTATGACCAGCGCCGGCTTTTTAGTGGTAGGACGTGTGTTGGCGCAAGCTCCATGTTGCAAAAGGGTATTGATCATGTGTGCATCTCCCTTTATGACAGCCGCGTGCAGAGCGTGGCCGAGATCTGGGTTTGGCTTGAGCTTGGGCCTCGCTGTCGCATCGTTTCCGTTTCTATCTTCAGCCAACGTTGTGCCCATCGATGCTAGACTTTGACCAGCATCATCAGTTATATGATCAATTGTTGCTGCAATGTGTGCTATAGAGTCAGAGGCTATGACAGTGAGGTTTGTGTCGGTAGGGGTATAGGGAGGAGGAGGGAGGTCGTCCATCATGAATGTTTCCTGTGAGCAGTCACCGGGAGGGACGGCCTTAATCAAGACCTCGAACGGTGATTGATGCCCGCGATGTCTTGAAGAGCAATCGATATGTCGATCAGGTCATAGAACTATAGTCCTTGACTGCCCATAAAGCTGAGACGGTTTCCTCAGCTAAAGTTGGAGGCTGAAATACGAGTAAACCAATAGGCGTCTTCCCCCCTTGCTCAAGCGTTTTGAAACTCATTAGGTAGAGAGTGCGACCTAATGATACACTGTAGCACAGTGTACTCATTGCCTAATTGATGTCTGGCTCATGCTGGCTCAAGCTGTCAGGGGTTGGTGCTGATGTCACTCCTAACTGTGAACAGCTGGGAGGTTTGCTAAGGGCGACTAGAAGGGGTTCGCCCCCCACCCACCTAGCCCCCTTAGACTTGCCCTAGAGCTGGTCGCCTGGGCGATAGAGTTAGTCCCCGGAGCCGAGTCTCTTGGCCCCATGTCCCAGTTTTTGGAGTATTTTGTTGCCTCTAGGCAACAGCCCCGCAGGCTGTACGATTGGGGGGGTTTTAGCATTTCTAAGCCGAGCTTTCGATCAAAATCTTCAAGTATACTCTGTACACCACTGTCAATACCCATCGACATTCATCAACATCAGCGGGATCCTGTACGTAGCACGTATGCTTTTCCTTCTATGTTCTCTTTCCTCGTATTAGAGCGACAGTCCGGAAGCCCTGGTCCTGGATGGTCAGGCCCGGCACAGGCCCACTGTCAATAGATTCCAACCTAGACGAGTGAGTAAGGCGCACCGCGACCTCTGCTACTTTTGTCCATATTACAATTATCTCGATTGTATTCGAAGAGCGCCAACGAAGGCTCGCAAGCTCGCGACAGCCCATTGTCGGGATACTCTTCTATTTTGATATCGAAATGAACTAGAATCAGTGAAGGCCCGTTGGTATTGCGGAAGACCATCCTAAGAAGCTGTCTATTGCGAATGTGCAGTACTCTTTGGTAATACCGTCGGAATCATCAATAAGGACTGGTCAAGCGCTCGTTTGGTAGGAGCTCATATCCTGAAATATGACATGGACTATCAATGGTTGGACGCCTACGGTAATCGCATTCTAGCAGAAGCGACCATGGTGTGTGAATCAATTCTATGTTCTTTTATCACCTTTTCCTGTGGTCTGGTCCGTCATTATTATTATTATGTATCTCCCAGGCACCTGGATCCGTAGGAGGATAGCTGAAAATGATGCAGATTTCGAATCTTGAAGCAGCAAACATGTCCTCTCAAGCCATTACAAAGTTACAAGTTTTCGTATCGAGCGGTGTTGAACCTTCAAGCCGTTCTTCTACGCAGGCATTGAGCAGCGAACTGGCAAGGGTTCGCTCTACCGGCATGACTTCTGTTCCGTTGTCTCATATTCTATCGTCGTACGACCAAGAACGACCACGCTAAGGAGTGCTCTGCTACGATCTGGATATCTTGTTCAGACCCATCGGTAGCTTGGATACCCTTAAAAATGTGCTGGACGTGGATGCTGTGTTCAACAGCATGAATGAGCTGATTCTACGGAGAACTCCCCGCCGCTTCTGCCAACGGTTTGCTCCAACCCTTTCGAAATGTTAAGCGACTGTACCTCCGATCTGATATAATAACCTAGATGGAGAATGGTCCAGCAAGGTATATAGGCTGTTCAACAAGCGCCTACGCTGCCCTACTGGTGTACATCGACTCAATCCGAATTACGTTGACCGATTTGCCGACGTAATAGATAACCTCGCTGTAAAATTATATTTGAACAAAGGGATCAAGGATGAGTAGACCAGGTGGGAGATGTTGAAGTCTTGGAAGGGACCTAGCTAATTTCACTAGTATTCCCAATGGGTTGGGGGACAATATCGATCTGACAGTGCCCAAGCCCGCCTGGTACTATCTGTAAAGCAATGAAATTGGAATAGGTGTTTAAAGACGCTTCATTACTCTCATATTCTGCTTGTCCAAGGCCTGATAGCCAGAGCTCCAGAATAGTCATAGAGCGGAGAATTAAACAACAATTCCGTGGAAAAAGGTGTCTTCTCGCCGCTTGACTCTTTCGCTCGAACAAAGCAATACGCCACTTCTCTCCTGCTACACGCGATTCTTTATCAATTGCGATCAAAGGTATGACAGCCACTCCACGTATGGGCTCGCGTGGCTGGGTTCATCCTTTGTTCGACCCACGTTGTCTCCATAATTAGCTCTTCTAGACCCCAGTCAAAGCTCTATTTCATCTTCCCTGCGCCGGACTATACTGTTATATCTTTTCCCCATAGTTTTCTTCTCTCAAAACTTACCTTCCACAACTTATCGCGTACTGTCACCTTTCCAGCCCTTTTAATAATAATGTATAGCAAGAAATACGCATCTACGGCTTTCATTGCTTTTCTTGCCTTGCCCCATGCTTTTGCACAGGTAACTACAAGCTGTCAACCTTTGAACAGTAAGATAATTGCTCCAAGCGCATAAAGACTCATACTTATATGCCATCAGGCACTTGTCCGGATGATCTGGGACTTACAGTCAGTGACTACATCGTCGACTTCACAACGGTGAACTCGCTTCCTAGTGATTGGTCTGTCGCCAATTACGAGACTGTCAACTTCGGCCCCAACGGCGCTGAACTCACTTTCGCAAAGCGCTTCGATGCACCGCTGATTCGTACGAATTTCAACTTCTTTTTTGGTAATATCGAATATGTTGTACAGGGTGCTCCGGGGAAGGGCATTGTCAGTAGTATGGTCCTATTATCTGATGACCTGGACGAAGTCGATTGGGAAATGACTGGCACTGGCGGATCCCAAATCGAGACAAATTACTACGGTAAAGGTGTGGCCGACTACAATAATTACCAGTACGTCAATGTCACAATGCCGCAGACTGAATTCCATACCTACGGCGTGCAGTGGTCTTCAGAAGCCCTCGTATGGTACATCGACAACGTAGTCGTCCGGACTCTCACGGCCGCGCAAGCCGGTGACTACTTTCCTCAGACACCTATGCATGTTAGCCTCAGTCTTTGGGACGGCGGGGATCCTACTGAAGCCCCAGGGACCCAAAATTGGGCTGGTGGCGAAACCACCTTTCCAATCACAGAGAATTATACCATGTATATCAAGAGTGTGAAAATCAACAACGCCATGCCTGGAGGAGGATACCAATATACGGATATGAGCGGTAGCTGGCAGAGTATCAAAGTCCTAAGCAATACTACCAACGGGGTCTCGAACTTTACCTCCGCAAAAAATACCTCCGGCTTGGAACCCAATAGCACGATCTATTCGGCAAACAAACCGGCACCTTTCGGACTTGCCTACACAACTCCATACTCAAGCCTGGCAAGCTCAATGAACTCGATCGCAATGGCTGCATCTTTGATGAACACCAAAGCGACGGCACCTGTTGCCTCCCTGCCAAACTTGAACTCAACCGCCTCATTGCATGCCAACAGTTCAACGGCTACTGGCGCAACTGTACCATCATCTCCTGTACCGGCAGTAAGCGCACCGAGCGGTCTGGTTCAGGCCAACAAGGAGGTCAGCGCCACGATCACGCCGGTAAGTTCCACTTCGGTAGCATCCGCAGCTCTGTCTCTCTCGACGCAAGAGAGCATCACCACCGAAATGTAAGTCTTCTAATTCTGCAAAAGGTTTCTGCTTCCTAATATCGGTCACAGTGTATACACAACTTTGACCTCATGTCCAGTGACCCAGACAGTCACGTCTAATGGGACGCCTGCCGAGCAAATAACAACGCAGATTTCAACCATAATCCGAACTTCCACCTCCACGATATGCACCAGGTGTGTCGCGCCTGTGTCAACACCGTCCACCAAGCCTGTGTCATCCAGCTCGCCTTTATCTTCTGGCTCATCAACCCCTCTAATTTCACAAGCGTCTGCTTTTTCACCTCCACCTGCCAGGGTAGAGAGTCTTTCCTCGTCGCCTCTGTACACCAAGTCGGCGAGTCCTGCTTCATCTCCTCCACCTGACCAGTCACCTATTTCTACCCTTTCTTCTCCTATGATCATGTCACCAGTAGTGATGACTACGCAAGAGCATGTGACAAGCGAAATGTGAGCAGACTTCCCAATATTGATCTACGGCCCAGCTAACAAGATTATGAGTGTTTACACCACCCTGACGACTTGTCCAGTAACCAATACCATAACTCCACCTAGCGGCACGCCAATTCTGTATGTGACAACAAGCGTGTCAACAATCCTAAGCACATCAACGTCGACTATGTGCACGAAGTGCACTGCGCCTGTGGCGTCAATCTCGTCCTTTTCCTCGTCGATGCCTGGTAATAATGCATCGTTACTGAGTCCACAAGTCTCAAGCACTCTCCTGAATGCACTTACTGGAGCTTCAGCAGACGCATCTGTCGCTTCAAACCTATACCATTCTCCCAGTCAGCCAGCTGTTGTTGAAAGCGCATCAATAAAGAGTACAAATATCACTCCAACTCCGTTGATGACTGGAACCTCCCCTGCTACCCCACCAAGTACCACCATCAACTCGTCGTCCACGGCGGCCGAAAGCATAGTCCCGTCCGGCATCTTCACTCCGATATCCGCGTCGGCCTTGTCGGCATCAGCATCAGGGACTGCGACTATAACATCATCGATTACCATGGGTGAAACTTTAACAATGACGTCGTATGGGGTTAGTGCAACAGGTGCAGGCCCTGCTGCGATGAATGGGACGGGTAATGGCACAGCGTCGGCGACTCCATCTCCGTTCAAGGGCCCTGCGTCTAAAAACGCATCTCCTACGGCTTTCTTGGCTCTCTTATTAGCTGCAATTGCAGCACTCTCTATTCTGTGAATAAGAAGGATCAGGGTAGAATAGGCATTTTAAGGTTCTAAGGGTAGGTGCGGCAATGCAGGAGACTAGCACTTCTTACAGGACATCGCGGATTTGGTCTATTTCATGAGCACTGCGCGGCGTAAAGGGTGGGAGCATCTCAATGACAACGCCTTAGACTTTTATTCTTCAGGACATTATTCATTATTCATAGATGATAGCGTGGACCATGTTACTGCCACAACATGTCCATACCATTCAGATCAAAATCACTGAGATCCATGTCGAGAACCGGTTCTTTCCTTGTGATTTCCACTAGCTCCAAGGGTGACATGGTCTTGAGGCCTGCTGGGGTGCCAGGAGTAGTGAAATACAGCATTCGCTGGTACCACGCCTTAATACGAGACACTGAGTCTCTGAATTGCCAATGCAACTCATGCCTCTCTACTTGGGTAGGCACACGGCCCACGCAATCGCTGAGCGCTTCAAGGTAGGATTCTACGTCGCAGGCCTGCTGCCAGACACTTTTTTCCAGGCCTGTATCGGTGCAAAAGGGTAGTTTGACAAGGACGACCATTGCATGAGCAAGTTGACTCTTTTCCAGAATAGAATGGCTCCTCAATTCTTCTCCAGGGAGTTGGAGGTATCTGTTAAAGAAATTCTTCACAGCGTCAAGGCAATTAATAAACAGGTTGGTTCGCGTGGTGGAAATCGGCTGTAGCCCCTGGTCACCAGTTTCTGGAGTCACTTGTGTTCGCTCGCCGAGTGTTATGCAGACTTCGTAAAGATGAATATATGTGTTATCGTATGCGAGCATCAAGGTAGCTTTATGAGTGTTAGCTTTCTCTTGTCGTTAACAAACAAAGCTGTAGTGGAGTAAACTTACAGCTATCAGCAACGTCTGAGGTCAACGAGCTCTTCAAACCATGCAACTTAGCCTCGAAAGCTTTGACTGATAACGCGACTCCTTCTATGCTCATGCTAGGTAGCCAGTGCTTTGCCGTCTCGTATCCGAAGACATTCGAGATGTCTTCAGCAACTTTTTGTAGATGGACAAGGTGGATGGAGATCCTGTCTGACGCCTTTGAACCTACCCTTGCCAACGACAAACAGTAATCACCGACCAGCTCAGTGTATCTCATCGTAATAGGCTTTCGGACAGCCATTGATATACTGATCTTGGCATTAGCCAACGAAAAGCTTGGGCATTGATAATTGACATACGAAGAAGAAAGATAGTACACCCCAACAAAAGTCCGTTGGATTTCTGCGCTACTCTGGGTCGTTCCTTTAACTTCCGTCTCCAGGTCCAAAGCCATCGTCACTGCAATCTGCGCGTACATATACATCTGCTTCGGCTGATGCTTCAAGAGGAGATGGTACCTATCTAACTTTCAACGATCCACTTTGGGCGCTCGACCCGGACTTGATCTAGGCTTACCATGCAAGTTGAGCCAGCAGACCTTGGAGAAGGTCAATATCCTTAGAGGCATCGACGATAAGCCTCGTGGCTAGAACTTCACGAAGTTCATCTCGGAGTGACTCATGTAATACGATTCGATTCCGAGCAGCAATTGTCAACACAGCTAGCAACAGGAAAGGTCGGTCACATCTGAATTTGTTCAATTCAGAAGATGAAGGTATGTTCAAGAATGGAAAGCGCGAGAATCTAGCGTTGAAGGCATCAATAAGATCTGCAGCTTCCTGTAGACTTATCATCCCCTTTTGCATCACGTCTGCATGAGCTGGCGGTTCTGCAAGACTGGCCAGCGAACGAGGAGTACCAAAACACCCAATTTGATGATCCGTCATCGGATAACCACTTTGAGTTTCTGGTTGCTGTGGGTCGAGTGGAGTAACAGAGGGCTTAGGGGGTCTCGAATTTTGTAGGCCGGCTGTTTGTTGCTGGACAGTCTCTGTCCCAAGAATAGAATAAATACCATCGAGCTTCTTCTCAAGTTCAGCAACTCGGCTGTGTGCAAGTCATCGTTATGATCTGTATCTGTCTGAAGCACAACCAAGGACAAGGGAGATGTTTCGTACGTCTGACTTGTTTTTCCTCTTCTGGACCGTGTCTGGGTTTGATTGAAGACACAGTTCTTTTCGAGTCTAGTACATCTATAGTGAAACCTTTAGCGTAGGAAAGAGCGGAAGATGCAGGAAGCCATGTTTACCGCTGGCAGCTATGATTCGAATGAACGCTCGGAACGCATCTAGTCTTGGCAGAGCGGCAATTACAGCAAGACCGTAGGAGCTGCTTTGTGCCTTGCATGGGCGTCTGACCATTCTCCATAGCCATGAGTCCAGACTCAAGACTACCAGGCATTGTTCTCAGTTATCCTGATTCTGTTTCATATATGGGCAGGGCCGGGCACGAGTATACGAGACAGTGGACTAATGTAGCAAGCGCAACCTTTGCATGGTTATGCCGTGCTATGCTCGAAGACACTCAAGATTCGGAGAACAGTCTGGACAGGTGAGAGGAGAGGTGAGATGTTTTCAAGGTAAGACGGAGCTTGGTAAGCGGAGGGGAAAGGAAATCGGTCTCGGGCGCGTCCAATCATATCTCATTATCGGTTCACAGAAAAACACCGAGCTCCGTCCTATGACACCTTCGGAGTCTCTGAACGGGCCGATGGGAACTGCTGACAATCCTGTGAGATGCATTAGAAAGATCCCTTCTTAATCCTAAGGATAACTCTCTGCAAATATTGAGGCCAACCCAAGACAATGCAGCAAAACACAAAATACACAGAAAGACGACGCGAGAGATGCAAAAGGGACAAGGAAAAGTGCCCCCTTCAGTTGATGTGTTGCGCTTCAATTGTCAAGTCCAGCACTTGCGCATGTTACTCGTGCCACAGATCAGTCCAGGAAGATATGTGCATGACAGGATAAGACCTTCAAAGCGAGACCGGCAAAGCCTCTTAGCGTCATGGAGTAAGGTTGTTCAGAGAGATCCCCTTTGACATATGAAGAGAACATAAAGTACCTTTACGACGGAGGCCTTCCCATCTCTATGGAGTAAACCAAGCCACCCGAGGCTTGGGTAATGCATATGTAGACGCAGCTAGATCTGTGTTCATTCTCACCCTAAGCTCGGACCATCTCTTATGGGGACCAGTCTCTGCTGCTCTCTCTTCCGCGCTTACACAGTGAGTATGCTGGAGCAACCCCATATGCCCAGTATGAAGGTTCAAGAATACCAGAGCTGTGTGAGCTTTGGCTGACCGACGGATCCGATGTTGCATCCACAGAGCAAATGCAAGAATCTCGCAGCTTTCAAATGTGTTATCTGCCATTCGGACCTTCACAGCGGTGGACAGCCAACAGTGTAGAGATTTATGCAGAATTCCCCTGTTTCAGACCTGAAGCATCCTGATTTAGACGAATTAAAATTCATGTTTTTCTTGGCAAGCGTCGTACTGGAACCAAGGATTATTCTTAGACCTGCTAACATCTCTTTAAATGTACCAAGCCTAATTTACCAAGCGATGATATTCGAAGGGAGGCAAGGGTTTCGGCGGTGGGCGCTGTCAGAGGTCACTCGCGACTGTGGAGGTCATGAAGATGGGAAGTTGTATGAGAAGGTCTGGAGCATGGAAGAGATCAGCAACTGGCTCTAGAAGACAATCCTAAGTAGTGGGCATTCGGTGCTGCACCAATTGCTCTCCGACTCTGCACCTTGTTTGCAGCAAATGGCGTCAGCAGAATGCACTCATCACAGTGGCCATTACCACCATGGCTTGGTATTTTCGAGGTGACGAAGCGAACCACCATATGAACCGTCGACCGTAACTTGGTTACTTGTTGGAACAACCAAGCCGAGATGGTTCGCACAGGCGCCAAGATTATGCGGACACTTCTGACGTATAACCGTACGGACAGGGCGTAAACTATTTGGCTCGTACGCTGTTATTCGCGGCTATCCATCTGGAATTCGTTGAAAATTGACTTGTGCAGTTGCGTCCTTCCGAGTATTTTTAACCCTGAGTAATCTTAACCCTAATTCTGTACCAGTAAGGATATCGGATTAATATTGATCCGCAGCGAAGAACATCTTGCGAAGATATTTTCTCTCGCTCCCCCTCCTTCGCAGAGCAACAGTCTATGCTAAGAGAGGTAAGCCCGGCTATTGAAAGGATCCATGAGCTTGAATGGTAATAATAGCGATCTTCTCCCTTCTACTTGCTGCTGGGCCCCGCGGCAGTACTTGCCTTGCACTGTTTAGCCTGTAATTGCCTTTGCAATGCTTATCCACCTCATCCTTGTACTCGTTGTTGGAGGTCAATAAACCCATCTCTCGCACCTATCTGATGACTCCAGTCATTGGTCATCAGCCGATGCTGCATGCATTTAGTGGAATATTATGCTTACAGAAGACCTTGGTGCTCCTAGTGCTGACTGCATGATTTTGTCTGCTTACTGGACTGGTCTAGAAGTTGGACACGATAAAACAGCGTACTGCCTGCGAAACATCTTCGAGCCATTTCTTGTTGACTTTGAATGTCCTAGCAGACTTTCCTTTATTGCTTCACCTACTGATTGTTCCATCCTGCTAACATAATGGCGGCCGTTGTAATGAAGGGTAAGTAGGTTTCCCTGGAAGTTCTCAAGGATGCCCCGTTTTAACACGCAATAGTTGCTCAGGCCTCAGGCGGAGGAGGAGGCGCCGCGCAACAGGTGTCCACTATAGCCGACGCAGCAGGACACATCATGGATGTTGCTCGCAGTGAGGCCGCGAAAGCAAAGGAAGCCGGTAGAATTGACAACAACGAATTCAATATCGCCAAAAACTTTCTAGTTAATGCTGTGAACGCAATTCAAGAGGCGACGTGCTCGCAGTACAACATTGTCATCTGTACAGATCAAGACAAGGATGACTTTCAAAACTTGAAAGGCCAAATCCTACCTATGGACCTTCTTGACGTTGAAGTATCCCAGGGCAAGATTGTGAACTTCGAGGTCTATGTGTTCGACACTGGCAATTATTTGAGACATGGCAAATACGAGCAAAACAGCTGGTGGTATTGGGGACAAACCAAGAAGTGGTACGATCCTGCGGCTATGCATGTGGACTTCAATAAAGCCCAACCAAAACTCGACCCTGCTCAAGTCCAAAAGCAACAAGCCCAGAATACCGCGCAGACACAGACAGCCACAGCCGCCAACACCGCCACACAAGCTCTCCAAGCGACTACAGCAGCTCAGCAAGCTCCAGCGCTTGCTACAGATGCAGCGAGTGTTGCAGCCAATAATGCTCAGACCCTAGGAGCTGGAGCACCGGCTGGAGCACCTTCACCTGCTGCTCCCGCAACTGGATATTCATCAGCTGCACCATCTGCTCCGGCTGGAGCACCTTCGCCTACTGCTCCCGCGACTGGAAGTTACGGATATCCATCAGCTGCATCATCTTACGGAAGTAGCCCTTATGGCTCGGGTGGGGCCTATGGCGCCGCAGCCAATGCAGCCCCCGCTCCTGGTCTTATGGATCGTGAGTTTTAATCCTCCTATGCGTGGTAGGATCTCAAAAGACTAACTTCTGAACTCGTTAGACCTTGTTTCCGCTGCTTCTGCTCCAATGATGCAGATGTTCGTGGGAGGCGCTACAGGGAGCCCGTACGCAACACAAACAGGGCCCGCATACTAGCCGCTTGAAAGAGGTGGTAGTATGCAGCTGCAATGCTTTGTTACAAGACTTGGACCATTCCCTCGTAGTTTAGAGGTCACTGACGACCGGGAGTCACTTAGTGTGTTCTGCGATTTAGCCCTACTCAGCGTTATATATGTGTTTGTCACAGCTACTACCAATCTCTTGCATGATGCCCGTGAGCACTAAGCGATGTCCCCCGCGGGCCTGTACCCAAGCGAGCCAAGTCGCGCCCATTGGTGCCGAGGTAGAAGCTCTCATTGGTTCGCGATAGGCTACGTCTTGGGGTGGGAATACAAGCCTGCAGTAGTGGCACTTTTCTCGCTAATCTCATGCATGACCACGCAGCTAAGTTGCTTTGTACTTTCTTTATTGCTTTGTTCTCTCTTTACGATCAAATCCATTATATCACCCAACGCCCCCATCTTCTCATTCCAGGAAATTCTCTCACTTTTCATCGAATAGTTTCAATCATGTTCGCCATCCTGTGCGTCCTACTGACGGTGCTGGAGCTTTCAATCCCATTTATAAATGCAGTTGCAGTTCCAGCTACCTTGAAAACAACAGTTGCAGATTTCACTCCCTTGTGGCCGAGATTTCCAACCCTCCAGCTAGAACTTGGACCTCTCTTGTCAGAAAATGCATCGATATATTTTCCGAACTCTACCCAGTTCGCAAACCTCACCCAAAGATGGAGTGCGGCCGTTGACGCTAGTTTCGCGGTTGTGGTAGTACCAGGAATTGCTAAGGATGTAGCTGCGACGGTAGGCTCGAGTCTACTAGCCTGACGGATGCTGTTGGTTGACTGAGGCACTAATTTAGGTGAAATATGCCAACAGATACAATGTGCCTGTCCTTGCGGTGAATCGAGCACATGGCACAGCTTCTGCCCTCTCGAATGTCTACAACGGCATCGAAATATATGTCAATGCTCTTAACAGCATAACGATAGCCGAAGATGGCGAATCCGCCTCGATGGGTGGTGGTACCTATCAAAACCAGGTCGTCAATTACCTAGCGGCGTATGGCAAAGTAACCTGTATTCAAAACCTGGATTTATCAAATTACCCTATGATCTGCTAATCGTTGGCAGCAACCGGCTCTTGCGGCTGCGTTGGCATGATGGGTCCTGGACTCGGCGGAGGCTTCGGCCGTTATCAAGGGTACTTTGGACTTGTACTCGACAACATTGTTGACATGAATGTTGTGCTCGCGGACGGATCGATGGTCACAGTATCCGAATCGAGCAACTCCGACCTCTATTGGGGCATGCGAGGTGCTGGTCACAACTTTGGCATTGTCACCTCATTCAACTACAAAATTTACGATCAGCCAGTTGTGAGTTGGTTCGTGGGAACCATGATCTTCACCAGTGACAAGCTTGAGAAGCTCTTCGAGTTGTTGAATATCTTGAGTGCAAATGGCACACAGCCAGTAGGACTGTTCACATATACACTGTTTGCTATGAGCCCTGAAGTCAGCCCAACTGAGGTGAATATTTCCTTCCCTCCCTAGGGCCAAAGACTAAGTACGCGCTTCCCAGCCAGTTATAGTGTTCTCCATCAACTATGCCGGCACAGAATCCGAAGCCGAACCGCTCTACGCTCCATTCATGACCCTGGGCCCTGTCGTAGCAACCAATGTCACAGTACCTTACACCGGGGTTGCACACGCCTCCGGGACAGACGTAGAAGACTCAGTCT